>JAIOJX010000028.1:55573000-56773000 GCA_022376925.1 Tragulus kanchil | reverse complement strand
AGCAGGGGTGCGATCACACTTCATGCTGAGTCCCCTTCCAGCCGGAGCTGGACCTGCCGCAGATCTTCACAAGCCTCTCTAATGACTCCAGACCGCATGGCCATGCCACGCTCACCCCCGTTCAAGTTCCCTTGAGGTCACAGCGCGGGAAGACCCTGAGGGCTGCCAGCCGCCTTACCGTCCGTGTCCTCGTGGCTGGAGGAGCTCTCAGGACTTGCGCAGCCAGGAGGTTCGGGTGGAGGAAGGACCCACCCCTCGGGGGGCAGGCCCACGGTGTAGAGCCGCCGCGGAGGCTGGACCTGAGCGTCACCGCCTGCAGAAGAAGCACAGACAGACGCCATCAGAGGTCTACAGGCCATGTGGCTGCTCCAACCAAACTCCCTGAAGGCAGGAAGCCACCACCAGGCCATCAACTCCACCTTTAATAACCCGAGTGTTTTGCCAGAAGAGCCACTAAGCTATATAACCAACCAGGAAAAAGGGACGGGCTGTGATTATTTAAATTTACACGAAGTTACTTATTATATAAATGTCTGGGTTTTTACGACATGATATAAAAACATACCTAATTCATTAATGAGAAGCAGAAAACAGAAAGACTCCACATAACATTCCCTTCATTATCACAACATGAACCTCAACATTTTGGTGTCTAACCTTTTGGGACATTTTCTTCATGAATGTTAACAAAATGTACACAATCCACACAGACATATTAATGTGATCACGCTATACATACTTTATCATTATACATGTATATATTGTATGTATATCATTCAAAAGTGAGTATGATAAAATAATAAGATATATTTATATGCTCTTAATGGCTACATGATGTTCCATATTATTGGCAAATTTAACTATAACCACTGCTGTAAATTTTGCATACAGAGATTGAGTCTAAATTTTTACTATCAGAAGCAGCTGCTATGACCACCCTGATTGAACAAAACCTTGCACACTTGACCTCATGGTTCCACCAGATAAGCTCCTGGCAGCACACCTGCTGGCCTGCACTGTCCAGAGGCAGTGCTGGTGGGCTCGCCACGCCTCAGTGCATAGGATCACCACGTCACTCTCCACATTTTGTCAAAGTAACCTTCACCTAACACAAGAGAATATCCCAATTACTCTTTCACAGAAAAATGAATATTTTATAAACGACAAAGGCAAAGACTGAGAGAAATCACTAATGTATACGTGTACAGAATGTGTGGTTCCAAGATATTCAAATTGTAAAAGCCTTGGAACACTGTCAAATTCTTCCATCATCAATATATTTCACCTTTGTGAAGCAAAGATGCAAGAATGTAGTTCTTATGTTAGTCTCATCCGCCCGGCTGATTAACAACTGAGCTATTCCCACCGGGATCAAGGGCAGAGCAGATACGTGGACTCTCCCCCACTGGGTAACATCAACATGTGATCATTTTTCAGAGTATTTTTGGAAGCTTTTAATTGGGTAAATTATTCTTAATAAGAAGTCAAACAGAACTTGGAAGTGTTATTGGTCACCCAATTATCAGGATGAATATGGGCGGTGCCGTGGAAGTGAGGCGGGAGATGACTCCTGGGATGTAGGATCCGGATACAACCTGAGGGCACAGCTCTTTGCTGACCACGTGCTTCCCTGAGGCCGAGCCTGCGGGGCTGTGGATGGCAACCTGCTCGTCTGTAAGTTAGGGTGGCCCAGAGCAGAGCAGTGTCCAGGCCTGGCTCTTCTCGCCTCTTCTGGGAGTAGACGGTTCGCCATCAGGACGGCAGTCAGCTGTAGTGCTCACCGCTCAGTGCTCAGGCGACAGCAGGGCCACAGCGTCCCCTCGCTCACACACCAGGTTGTAGGGTGAGACTTGGGGATGTGGAGGGGGCAAGTCAGCACCCCATCACTGCTGCAAGAGGTCAGTGCCTCCCTAGAAACACCAGCAAGGCAGCAAGGTTTCAGAAGAGGTGACTTACTCCTCTCCGTGGCTGCCTAGCTTTCACGATTCTCACCCACCTGAGCTCTGGATCTGACGTGCAAGACACCCAGCTGGAGTTTGCTTTCATCCCTAAGCCCTGACCCCTCTGCACTGCGCTTGTTCACATGGCCGCCTCCGCCAGGGCACGGCCACCGGGTGCCCTGGCTCGGCTGATGCCTTCAGAGTCAATGTGCCTGTGTCACGGGGCTTGGGGTACGATGACACAGATTTTATAACTCCTGTGGGATTATTTGGCTCTTTCACAGAAAATGAATATTTTATCAACGACAAAGGCAAAGACTGAGAGAAATCACTAATGTATACGTGTACAGAATGTGTGGTTCCAAGATATTCAAATTGTAAAAGCCTTGGAACACTGTCAAATTCTTCCATCATCAATATATTTCACCTTTGTGAAGCAAAGATGCAAGAATGTAGTTCTTATGTTAGTCTCATCCGCCCGGCTGATTAACAACTGAGCTATTCCCACCGGGATCAAGGGCAGAGCAGATACGTGGACTCTCCCCCACTGGGTAACATCAACATGTGATCATTTTTCAGAGTATTTTTGGAAGCTTTTAATTGGGTAAATTATTCTTAATAAGAAGTCAAACAGAACTTGGAAGTGTTATTGGTCACCCAATTATCAGGATGAATATGGGCGGTGCCGTGGAAGTGAGGCGGGAGATGACTCCTGGGATGTAGGATCCGGATACAACCTGAGGGCACAGCTCTTTGCTGACCACGTGCTTCCCTGAGGCCGAGCCTGCGGGGCTGTGGATGGCAACCTGCTCGTCTGTAAGTTAGGGTGGCCCAGAGCAGAGCAGTGTCCAGGCCTGGCTCTTCTCGCCTCTTCTGGGAGTAGACGGTTCGCCATCAGGACGGCAGTCAGCTGTAGTGCTCACCGCTCAGTGCTCAGGCGACAGCAGGGCCACAGCGTCCCCTCGCTCACACACCAGGTTGTAGGGTGAGACTTGGGGATGTGGAGGGGGCAAGTCAGCACCCCATCACTGCTGCAAGAGGTCAGTGCCTCCCTAGAAACACCAGCAAGGCAGCAAGGTTTCAGAAGAGGTGACTTACTCCTCTCCGTGGCTGCCTAGCTTTCACGATTCTCACCCACCTGAGCTCTGGATCTGACGTGCAAGACACCCAGCTGGAGTTTGCTTTCATCCCTAAGCCCTGACCCCCCTCTGCACTGCGCTTGTTCACATGGCCGCCTCCGCCAGGGCACGGCCACCGGGTGCCCCTGGCTCGGCTGATGCCTTCAGAGTCAATGTGCCTGTGTCACGGGGCTTGGGGTACGATGACACAGATTTTTATAACTCCTGTGGGATTATTTGGCTCTTTAAAATGTGCGCAGATATAACTGGTAAGTTAAAAACAATAAGAGAAACAATAACAGAAAATAAGGGTCCAATATGGGCTCTTGAGTGACAGAAACTCACCAAAACCCATACACACAGGTGGTTGTGGCCGTTTATAGATCATGGCCTTTTCTTTAAGAACAAATGGGATTATCAAACACTCTTTGATGACAAACAAATAAATGCACTTCTGCACGTGAATAAACAATTATCAGAATCTTCACACTGTGTCTTTTAACTATATGGGGAAGACTTTCTCAGTCTCCCCTGAGGACTGACTGACAAAGGCTCTTTCCTCAGGAGGCCACTTTTCCCAGCCCTAAAGAGACCTGGGCACACCTACAGCTCTGACGATCACCAAGCTGCCACCTCTATGGGCATCAAGCCTTCAAGGGAATTCTCCAGCAACCTTTCATTTGACCTACACACAACTTGTACTTGTCGATTTGATTGTGATTTCATTGTTTTTGCCTTTAACCTAGGTTTCTCTTTTTCTAACTGCAAATAGTGTTTTTCCTTCAGAATTCCCAAGACATATTGCTTCAAAAAAAATACGTTGCTCTTTCACGATTAAAAAGTACTCAAAAGGGACTTCCCTGGTGGTCCAGTGGTTAAGACGCTGTGCTTCTAATGCAGGGGGCCCAGGTTTGATCCCTGGTCAGGAAACTAGATCCCACATGCCATAACTAAGACCCAGCATAGCCAAATTAAGATAAATAAAGCAATAATTAAAAAAAAAAAAAAAACTCAAGAAACTAGTACTAGAGAGAACTTCAACGTGACCCAGAGAGAGCATGACAAGCACGGGGCTGACAGGACATGTCACTGAGGTGGTCTGGACGCTTCCCTTAGATAAGGAACGATGAGAAGCCACACTTTGCTTCAACATTGCACCGAAAGTTCTAGACAAGAAAACAGTCCAGAAAGAAAGGAAATAAAAGGCACCCAGGCTGAAAAGGAAGAAGTAAGACATCCCTGCTTACAGATGTTAGGCTGATAAGATCAAGATACAAAAATCTGTATTTCCATATTTAAGAAACCATTGCCTAAGCCAAGGTCAAAGGATTTATTAGTATTTCCAAACACTAGTAATTGAACAAGAAAACAATAAAAGAAAATAATTCCATCTATAATAATGTCAAAAAGAACAAAATACATTAGGACAAACTTTTTTAAGGTCACAAAGAGTTGGATATGACTGAGCATGCACACACGCACCCTGTCTTATGATAAAAACTACAAAGCATTGTTAAAAGAAATTAAAAATGACTGAATTGGGAAGTTAGACTAAATTCATGATATGAACAACTTAATGTTGTTAAGATGGCATTAATCCTCATAGTGTTCTGCAAATTCAACACAATTTATATCAAAATTCCAACTGCCTTTTTTCCCCCAGAAATGGACAAGCTGATCCTAAAACTCATGTGGAATTATGAGGGCAATCAATAATTGAAACAAACTTGAAAAATAACAAAGTCAAAGACTGGTACTCTTGATTTCAAAAGGTACTACAAAACTACGGTAATAAAAACAGTGTGGTACTGACACAAGGCCAGACATAGAGACCAACGGGATAGAGTTGAAAGCCCAGAATTAAACCCAAACAACTATGGCCAACTGATTTTTGACTAAGGGGCCAAATGGAGAAAGGACAGTCTCTCCAACAAGTGGTGGTGGGATGACTGGACATCCAGACAAGGGGATGAATCTGGACCCCTACCTTACACCGTAGACAAGCATTAACTCAAAATGGACAAAGGACCTGAATGTAAGAGCTAAAACCAGAGAACTCACAGAAGAAAACTTAGATATAAAACTTGAGACCTTGGATTTAGTGTCTGAAATACGACACCCAAACCATAGGCAACAGGAAAAATAGGTATGATGGACTTAACAGAGACTAAAATGTTTTATACTTCAAAAGACACCATCAAGGAACTAAGAAGCTAACCCATGGAGCTGGAGAAAACAGTGGTAAATCATGTGCCTGGAAAAGCTCCAGTGTCCAGATAATAACGAGCTTATACAACCAAGCAACAAAAAGACAACCAGTGGGACTTAGAACATGGGCCAAAGATTCACATACACATTTCTCTAAAAAAGATACAGAAATGTCAACACATGCATCATCAGAACCATAATGAGGTACAATCTCACACGTACTCATATGGTCATCAAGAAAACAGAAAATGGCAAGAATTGGCAAGAATGTGGAGAAACATGGAACCCTCCTGGCATGTCTGGTGGGGTGAAGAACGATGCCACTGCTGTGGAAGACAGTTTGCTTGCTCCTCAAAATGGTAAGCACAGGATTCCCGTGTGACCCAGCAATTCCACTCCTAGGCTTATATCCAAAAGACTGAAAACACAGGTCCACACAAATACCTGTGTAGAAATGTTCATTGTTTATTGATAAAGGCCTAAATGTAGGGAAAAAAATCCAAATATCTATCAAGTGATGAAGAGATGAACAAAATGTGATATATCCACAGAATGGACTATTTTTCAGCCAACAGAAAGAAATGAAGTACTGATAATCCTTATAACACAGATGCGCCTGGAAAACAGGCTAAGTGATGAAAGTCAGATACAAAAGGTCACCTATTATGCAATTCCACTCAGATAAAGTGTCCAGAACATAAATCTAAAGAGAAGGAAAGCAGGGAGGTCTCTTCTCTGCATCTGTGTCTCCAAAGTTGAAAGCCCAGAATTAAACCCCAAACAACTATGGCCAACTGATTTTTGACTAAGGGGCCAAATGGAGAAAGGACAGTCTCTCCAACAAGTGGTGGTGGGATGACTGGACATCCAGACAAGGGGATGAATCTGGACCCCTACCTTACACCGTAGACAAGCATTAACTCAAAATGGACAAAGGACCTGAATGTAAGAGCTAAAACCAGAGAACTCACAGAAGAAAACTTAGATATAAAACTTGAGACCTTGGATTTAGTGTCTGAAATACGACACCCAAACCATAGGCAACAGGAAAAATAGGTATGATGGACTTAACAGAGACTAAAATGTTTTATACTTCAAAAGACACCATCAAGGAACTAAGAAGCTAACCCATGGAGCTGGAGAAAACAGTGGTAAATCATGTGCCTGGAAAAGCTCCAGTGTCCAGATAATAACGAGCTTATACAACCAAGCAACAAAAAGACAACCAGTGGGACTTAGAACATGGGCCAAAGATTCACATACACATTTCTCTAAAAAAGATACAGAAATGTCAACACATGCATCATCAGAACCATAATGAGGTACAATCTCACACGTACTCATATGGTCATCAAGAAAACAGAAAATGGCAAGAATTGGCAAGAATGTGGAGAAACATGGAACCCTCCTGGCATGTCTGGTGGGGTGAAGAACGATGCCACTGCTGTGGAAGACAGTTTGCTTGCTCCTCAAAATGGTAAGCACAGGATTCCCGTGTGACCCAGCAATTCCACTCCTAGGCTTATATCCAACAGACTGAAAACACAGCACCACACAAATACCTGTGTAGAAATGTTCATTGTTTATTGATAAAGGCCTAAATGTAGGGAAAAAAATCCAAATATCTATCAAGTGATGAAGAGATGAACAAAATGTGATATATCCACAGAATGGACTATTTTTCAGCCAACAGAAAGAAATGAAGTACTGATAATCCTTATAACACAGATGCGCCTGGAAAACAGGCTAAGTGATGAAAGTCAGATACAAAAGGTCACCTATTATGCAATTCCACTCAGATAAAGTGTCCAGAACATAAATCTAAAGAGAAGGAAAGCAGGGAGGTCTCTTCTCTGCATCTGTGTCTCCATTCCTGCCCTGCAAATAGATTCATCAATACCATTTTTCTAGATTCCACATATGTATGTGTTAATATACAATACTTGCTTTTCTCTTTCTGACTTTCTTCACTCTTTATAATAGGCCCTCTGTTTATCTACCTCACTAGAACTCATTCAAATTTGTTCTTTTTTATGGCTGAGTAATATTCCATTGCACATATGTACCACAACATTGTCCCTTCATCTGTGGTTGGACATCTAGGTTGTTTCCACATCCTGGCTATTGTTCAGTCATGCTGCAATGAATAACGGGGGTACATGCATCTTTTAGAACTGTGACTTTCAGGGTAAGGAGAGAGTGTGATGAATGGAGACAGCTGGAAAGAAATGGCTTATAACACAGGGAGCCCATCCTGGTGCTGTGATGACCCAGAGGGTGGGATGAGGGGAGAGGAGGGAGGCTCATGAGGCGGGTGCCTGCAAGCTATGTGTGCTAAGTCGCTTCAGTCATGCCCAACTCTGTGTGACCCATGGGAACTGTAGCCTGCCAGGCTTCTCGGTCCCTGGGATTCCCCAAGCAAGAATACTGGTGTGGATTGCCATGTCCTCCTCCAGGGGATCTTACTGACCCAGGGATCAAACCATGTCTCAGACTTCCCTTGTGGTCCAGTGTGTAAAGAGTTCATCTTGCAGTGCAAGGGGCACTGGTTGGATCCCTGGCCCAGGAAGATCCCACGTGCTGCAGAGCAGCTGGACCGGTGTGTCTAATTACAATCCAGTGCTCTGGAGCACGTGCGCTCAGAGCCGGTGCTCTGCAAGAGAGGCCACTGCAATGGGAGACCCACACAGGTCAAAGAATAAAGATGGATGGGGAAAAAAAAAATGAACAATATAACCCGTAACAGCCAACAGAAAGAAATGAAGTACTGATAATCCTTATAACACAGATGCGCCTGGAAAACAGGCTAAGTGATGAAAGTCAGATACAAAAGGTCACCTATTATGCAATTCCACTCAGATAAAGTGTCCAGAACATAAATCTAAAGAGAAGGAAAGCAGGGAGGTCTCTTCTCTGCATCTGTGTCTCCATTCCTGCCCTGCAAATAGATTCATCAATACCATTTTTCTAGATTCCACATATGTATGTGTTAATATACAATACTTGCTTTTCTCTTTCTGACTTTCTTCACTCTTTATAATAGGCCCTCTGTTTATCTACCTCACTAGAACTCATTCAAATTTGTTCTTTTTTATGGCTGAGTAATATTCCATTGCACATATGTACCACAACATTGTCCCTTCATCTGTGGTTGGACATCTAGGTTGTTTCCACATCCTGGCTATTGTTCAGTCATGCTGCAATGAATAACGGGGGTACATGCATCTTTTAGAACTGTGACTTTCAGGGTAAGGAGAGAGTGTGATGAATGGAGACAGCTGGAAAGAAATGGCTTATAACACAGGGAGCCCATCCTGGTGCTGTGATGACCCAGAGGGTGGGATGAGGGGAGAGGAGGGAGGCTCATGAGGCGGGTGCCTGCAAGCTATGTGTGCTAAGTCGCTTCAGTCATGCCCAACTCTGTGTGACCCATGGGAACTGTAGCCTGCCAGGCTTCTCGGTCCCTGGGATTCCCCCAAACAAGAATACTGGTGTGGATTGCCATGTCCTCCTCCAGGGGATCTTACTGACCCAGGGATCAAACCATGTCTCAGACTTCCCTTGTGGTCCAGTGTGTAAAGAGTTCATCTTGCAGTGCAAGGGGCACTGGTTGGATCCCTGGCCCAGGAAGATCCCACGTGCTGCAGAGCAGCTGGACCGGTGTGTCTAATTACAATCCAGTGCTCTGGAGCACGTGCGCTCAGAGCCGGTGCTCTGCAAGAGAGGCCACTGCAATGGGAGACCCACACAGGTCAAAGAATAAAGATGGATGGGGAAAAAAAAAAATAACAAACCCATGTCTCTTATATCTCCTTTATTGACAGGCGGGTTCTTTACCACTAGCGCCACCTGGGAAGGTACATATACGTGTATTTACGGCTGATTCGCCTTGCTATTTATTTTTATTTTTATTTTTTCTGGGGGGTGGGGAGGGAGGGGAGCAGGCGGGCTACTTCTATTGGTCTTTCATTTGTCTATTTTCATCCATCTTTGTTCTTTTGCCCGTGTGGGCCTCCCATCGCGGTGGCCTCTGTTGTCACAGAGCGCCAGATCTGGGTGCATGCACTCCAGAACTCGGGTTCGGTAGTTGGACACATTGGTCTAGCCGCTCTGCGGCACGTGGGATCTTCTCAGGCCAGGGATCGAACCGGCGCCCCTTGCACTGCAAGGCGGTGTCCTTACCCACTGGACCACCAGGGAAGCCCTGATTCACATTGCTATATGGCAGAAACCAACACAATATCATAAGCAATTTTCCTCCAATTAAAAAGCAAAGAAGAGTTTCCCTGGTGGCCCAGTGGGTAGAGAGTCCACCTTGCAGTGCAAGGGACAGCGGTTCGATCCCTGGCCCAGGAAGATCCCATGTGCTGCAGAATGGCTGGACCGGTGTGTCCAATTATGAGCCAGCGCTCTGAAGCACATGCGCCCAGAGCTGATGTTCTGCAACCAGGGAGGTCACTGCAATGGGAGGCCCACACAGGCCAAAGAATAAAAGATGGATGAAAAAAATAAATAAATAGAAAGAGGTCAAAATTATAAAAAAGTAAAGAAATAAAATAGAGGCACAAATGGGCATGATTGTAATGGATATGGGTTTCTTTTGGGGTGATAAGAATGTTTTGGAGTTAGTCGGATGCTTACATAACATCATGAGTACACTAACAATCGCTGAATTGTACATTTTGAAACGGTTATGGTAAACTTCAGGTTAAATGATTTTTATCTTTAAAAAAAATGCTACACATTAATGGTATGGAGTTTTCAGAAAAGCAAATAAGTTAGGCTTATTTGCATCTGTGAAAAAAAAATGAAACTTCTCAGAGCGCCTCTATTCACTGCCTGAAGCTCTGAGGAAGGGTCGGGGCTCCTACCCACCAGACCCCCCACCCCACAATCCCAGGATCCTTGCGGCCAGAGGGTCACTGCAAGGGGAGGAAAGTGCAGGTGTGCAGAGACTAGGGACCAGATACCCCTACAGGACCTGATGAGACGGCACTGGTCACACTGCATCCTCTTTACCGTCACCCACGTCCCCCGGTTTAGGCCACGGCAGGTGGCCCGTCTACACTGCACAGGGCACAGAGAGGCCCTTGTGACGAGCCTGACCTCATCCCCAGCTAGGGACGCTTCTTCCTTAATGAGTGAAGTAATCATCCCCAAAAGCAATCCTGCCCCCATGGTGGCAGCAGAGCAGCCGGAGGCCACACCTGCTCCTCAGGGAACCCACACTCACCTGTCTCAGGTGGGATACTCTGGCCCTTCACTCTCTCAGGAGTCACTTTCTCACATGAGTTTCTGGAGGCTGGAGTCACAGGGACACTCTTTTCTTGGCCGTGTGAAGCCTCAGGATAAAGTTTCTTCAGCACTTTTCCAACAAACACTGTAGAGGCAAATTGCAAAAGAAAAGAATTACTGATGGCAGTTTTATTTAAATTGCAAATACATTTTATACAAAATAAGACATATCACGACATCACCATCTCACGGTGCCTTTCGGCACAACTGGGGTTTCCCGGGCCCATCCCTGGCCCAGGAAGATCCCATGTGCTGCAGAATGGCTGGACCGGTGTGTCCAATTATGAGCCAGCGCTCTGAAGCACATGCGCCCAGAGCTGATGTTCTGCAACCAGGGAGGTCACTGCAATGGGAGGCCCACACAGGCCAAAGAATAAAAGATGGATGAAAAAAATAAATAAATAGAAAGAGGTCAAAATTATAAAAAAGTAAAGAAATAAAATAGAGGCACAAATGGGCATGATTGTAATGGATATGGGTTTCTTTTGGGGTGATAAGAATGTTTTGGAGTTAGTCGGATGCTTACATAACATCATGAGTACACTAACAATCGCTGAATTGTACATTTTGAAACGGTTATGGTAAACTTCAGGTTAAATGATTTTTATCTTTAAAAAAAATGCTACACATTAATGGTATGGAGTTTTCAGAAAAGCAAATAAGTTAGGCTTATTTGCATCTGTGAAAAAAAAATGAAACTTCTCAGAGCGCCTCTATTCACTGCCTGAAGCTCTGAGGAAGGGTCGGGGCTCCTACCCACCAGACCCCCCACCCCACAATCCCAGGATCCTTGCGGCCAGAGGGTCACTGCAAGGGGAGGAAAGTGCAGGTGTGCAGAGACTAGGGACCAGATACCCCTACAGGACCTGATGAGACGGCACTGGTCACACTGCATCCTCTTTACCGTCACCCACGTCCCCCGGTTTAGGCCACGGCAGGTGGCCCGTCTACACTGCACAGGGCACAGAGAGGCCCTTGTGACGAGCCTGACCTCATCCCCAGCTAGGGACGCTTCTTCCTTAATGAGTGAAGTAATCATCCCCAAAAGCAATCCTGCCCCCATGGTGGCAGCAGAGCAGCCGGAGGCCACACCTGCTCCTCAGGGAACCCACACTCACCTGTCTCAGGTGGGATACTCTGGCCCTTCACTCTCTCAGGAGTCACTTTCTCACATGAGTTTCTGGAGGCTGGAGTCACAGGGACACTCTTTTCTTGGCCGTGTGAAGCCTCAGGATAAAGTTTCTTCAGCACTTTTCCAACAAACACTGTAGAGGCAAATTGCAAAAGAAAAGAATTACTGATGGCAGTTTTATTTAAATTGCAAATACATTTTATACAAAATAAGACATATCACGACATCACCATCTCAGGGCTACGGGACTGCCCTTTCACAGGACACAACTGGGGTGATGCCCATAAGACCCCCAGCACTGTCCCCATCCATCATGGACACCCCCAGTAGTACCCCCATCACAGGCCCCTCAGCACTGTCCTTGCACGAGGTGTCCCCACAGGTGGGCCACGTGGGGAAGGCGGGGCTGGGAACTGGTGGGACATGTGGGCTCACAGCTCTGTTCTTCCCTCATCTTGTCTCTGGTTGAATTCACATGTACAGCACAGACTCTTGAGCTGTTTTCAGACCCTAGTTTGCGGTCTGGGGCCCCATAGTTGCCACGGACAGGCTGGGTCCACGTCGGTCCACAGCAGACATGCTGGGCACCCACCGGGGAACAGCACAGTCGGCAAGGTGCCCCCATGGGTGCGCAGAGTCTTCACTTGGCTCATTTCAGGGAACATTCTGCTCTAACTGGAGGGGAAGCGCTGTCACGACGAACACATATTTCTGTCCTGATTTAAGTGTGAAGAATGAACAGGGACAATCTCAAAACAGCGTCCAAGAAAGGTGATGGGAAAAGGTTAATACAGTGAATCTGTTTTAAACCCATTAAATTTAGAAACAAATCAACACATAGAGAGAGAGACAGAGAGAAAGAGACAGACAGAGAGAGAGAGAGAGTGCTACTCTGGAGTGATCAAACACCATGGGGCAGAAACCACGGGCAGAGCCCTTGGAGACAGGCTTGAGTTCTTCAGATGACAAAGTAGGGAGAGATGTTTGGGCCACTGAGGATGTGGTGACGTGAGAGGGGAAGTGTGAAAGGGACACTATGTGGCCTATGGGTCATGGGGGGCAGGTCCCTGTGCCCATGAGGGAGCATGACCCTAACAACACAGACCACTACTCGTTTCATCCTGTGCTCAGATGGCCCTCGCTGCAGAAATGAGCCCTTTCACTGGTCCTAGCTGTGAAAAGACAACTTGGGCCTAAAAACACAAAAGGCCTGCTCAGAAGTTACTCAAGACCAGGTGGCCCCGGCTGTAGAAACCCATTCCTGGTGAGGACACCTTCCTTTCCCCAGTAATGTGGAGGCCCCGCCCCTAGCTTTGCCTGGTTGAACAGCACAGGGCTCCGGAAGACGTTCCCCAGGCCTCTGCAGACGACCTGGGGCAGCGCCTGGGTCACTCGGAGGCTGGCTGTTCTGTCTGTGGCTCAACAACCATGACTACTTGAGGGGGTACCGTCCTTGCCACTGAAGACACAGGCCCCCAGCAGACAGAGAAGCGAGGAGGGACCAGCCCCATGAGCACTGGATGCACCCACAGGGGAAGGATGTGCCACACGTCTACCTGCATCTGAGGAGCCAGGGTCCCACAACAGGGAGGGGGCTCAGCAGGCTCACTGTGCAAACAACCTAAGATGGAGAGAACATAGGCTATGCACTCAAAATTCAAAACAATGCTAACAAAAGTACAACTTAAGTTCCAAGTTAAATATTTGGAAGCTGACTGTGAGGAGAACAATGCAGATTCAGATGTGCTAGCTCATGAAGGCCAGAGCATTTATATACTTCACATTTTATCAAATGTGAAAGACAATTTCCCCAAGTTTTAAATGTAAAACTGAGCATAGTAGTTCAAAAACTAAAACAAAGAGAAAGCCTTGCAGTATCTGAAGCTAAATGGGGTTAAGAACCTTATAAACCTGAGAGACAGCATCTCACACTCATGTGTGCTAAAACCTCAAGAGTGGGACTTCCCTGGCTGCCCAGTGATTAAAACTCTGTGCTTCCCATGCAGGGGGCACAGGTTCGATCCCTGGTCAGGGAAGTAAAGTTCCACAAGCTTCAAGGTGTGGGGGCAGAAGGAGATCCTTACAAATAAACACACCTTTTCCAGATGTCCCTGGAGGCCCTCACTGCGGCAGCTCATGTGCTCCACGGAGGGATGAGTTCAGGAGTTCAAGTCCACCCCTGCCACTGGCAATAAACGGTATCACAAGAAAATGACTACTGTGAGAGGAGACGCAGGTTTTACATCCTATTATCCATGACCTGTGAGCTACTCATCAAGTGTCTTGTCAACAGGCACAAGAAGAGATGCATCCCAAAGAGCAGTCAGGATGGGCATCTCCACAGCAGAGTGGGAGGTGCATTTTAACTCAGTCCAAACTGCCAAGTGCCTCAGATAAAAGGACATGCTAATAAATATACATGTCTACTGTGGGCTTCCCAGGTAGCTCAGCGGCAAAGAATCTGTCTGCCAATGCAGGAGATGTGGGCTCAATCATTAGGTCGGGAAGATTCCCTGGAGGAGGAAATGGCACGCAGCCTCAGTATTCTTGCCTGAGAAATCCCATGGACAGACAAGCTTGGCGGGTTACAGTCCATGAGGTCACAAAGAGTCAGACACAATTTAGCAACTAAACAATAACGCATGTCTGACACTTTCAGTGGCCACAATTTAAAGTATACAGTCTTTTAAAAATAATATGATTTTAAGTTTTCAGAATCAACTTTAAAAGAGCAACGTGCAACAAACTAAAGTAATACTTTCTCCCAGCTAATATTGCTGGAGGATTCCTCAGTGAACTTCACCCCTTATTCACAACGTAGGGAGTAAGACCACTCAATAGGTGAACACTGTCCTTCGAAACAAATGACCTGTCAGTGGCCCTGCGCCTATGCGCCCTCCATGAGCAGGTCTGCTTTTCAAAGGGAGGACTCAGTCAGTTGCTTTGGTGCAGTCAAATGGGGCTCCAATCACAAAAGGAGCTCGTACTTTACTTAAACAGAAATCACCAGCTATTGATATTTTAGACCCAAAGAAATGCACAGCCACTGGACGGTAACTTCTTGGAGCTTCTAGGTCTATGGGGAACCGCCTACCAGGCTCCTACAAATAGGGAATTGCCCCTAACTGGCCAGAGCTACACAGGGATTCACGTCATACCAGAACAGAAATGAAAGGTTATGTTTCTCAGGGTACCGGCACACAGGTTAAAGCATCATCTTTAAAAAGCGTCTGTCATCTTTGGTTTGTTGAAATGCTCCTTGTGAATGTCTGTATGCGTGTGTATGTGTGTGCCTACTGCAAATGCAGCCCTGAAAAATCAATTCAGAGGTTAAAGGTCTCTTTTCTGCTTAAAAACCAACAAGAAAGAGCAAGGTGCTGGGGTCCGGGAAGGCAGCTCTGTGTCACCACAGGAGCCCAGGAGCTGTCGGCCTCCTCATACCTCGTCCTCCTGCCTGTGCCCCGGCCCCTCTCCCAGCAGCAAGACTCGGTTACGACATACAAAAGCAGGAGGACAGACACAGATGCCCGCAGGAGACAAGTACAGTCACCGAGCAGACGGGCGACTGGAGCTGGGACACAAAAGACATGGCCAAAGGTCACAGTAGAGAGAAACATCTCACTTGAAGTTAATATGATGACACACCGAACAGAGAACTCCAGTCTCTGTGTCACAGGGGAATCAAGTCATTTTGATAAGATTTTCAGAGAGGACTGTCATCTACACTTGCTATTTCAGGTTAAAGACACAAGACAAAGAAAAATAAATTTTCAGTAGTGTTCTTTGGAAATTAGACACCTGGGAAGAACTGTAAATACATGTACCTCAAAAGGAAATAGTTTGTTGGTGCTAAATGATTCATCTCTGACCTCTTCCACATAGCTAGTGTTTTAAAATCACTGTAAGAGTCCAAAGATGACAGATGCTTTTTAAAGATGATGCTTTAACCTGTGATTAAAAAAAAAAAATGCAGGGGTTTGCTCCATGTTTAACAGAGGTGCTGGTGGCAGAATTTTAAGGAATTAGGGCTCCTCTGCTGTGGTCTCAGGAAAGCGGGTCCAACAGGGCCTTGCCTGAGTGACTCGGCTCACCTTCCGGCCAGGAAAGCTTCTTCATCAGAAGAGCTGGGTGAATACACTTTCTATCAGGAAAGGCTGGGGGGTGGGGGGGGAGGTGGGATAGAAACAGGAACTTTTTCTTCCGTGATATTCCATTTGGAAAAAAAGCAAAGGAAAATGAAAACTATGAGGTACAAAAAAAGAAAAAAAAAAAACCTCTTGATCTTTTAGGTCACTAAGTCACTCCACCAACATCGGAAATATTTTCCTTTTCTTTAAAAAAGCGCACTTTGATGATACAGTAACACATTGCCCTCAACACCTATGTTCACAACATACTTTAACACTGGTGTAAAACTACACACTTCTTTTTACTACATTTATACTGTAGAGCTTTCTGGTAATGGAAATGATGTTGATTCACTTGTGATTCTCTCACCATATCATCCCAATGAACCACTGCCTCTGGGAAAAGCACAGTTCTCAGAGGACAAAAAACCCCGTGCAGAGCCAGAGCTAACCTGGAGACATTGAAAGTGTTCTACCTCGATTTGAGACTTAAACCCGGGGCCCAGACCTGATGAAAGCTTGCTTGGAACTTAAACCCAAGTGGCTGGGACTTGAACCCAGTCAAAACTCTGCTTGCGACTTTAACCCCCATGGCTGGGACTCAATCCCGGCCAAAAACCTTGTCTGGGACTTGAACCCACGTGGTTGGAACTAGGCAAAATCCTAGTCTTTCACTCACCCAACATCTGGACCCACTGAGGTGCAGGTTCTTCATGTTGCTTTGCACAGAAGAATTCAGCGAGAGACAAACTGGTAAGTAAGAAATGGATTTATTCAGAGAAAGCACACTCCACAGAGTATGGGCCATTGCAGAGCTAATCCAATGGCCCTGAAAACATGGCATTCTTAGCTTTTATGGGCTGGGTAATTCCATATGCTAATGAGTGGGAGGATTATTCCAGCTCTTTTAGGGAAGGGGCGGAACTGTCATGGCGCCTCTGGGTGTGTCATTTAGCTTGCTGACTAAGGATCAAGGTCTGGTCTGCCATCTTGGACCCATTTGATTCTAACGGGTTTATGCTGTGTCCTCGGGCTATGTCATTCTTTCCAAAAATTGTGCCCTGCTCCTTTCCCTAACCCTTACAACATGAGGAACAAAATTAGCCAAAAAACTGAATTTTCAAGAGTGGATGTTAATGAAAAGCAGTAAAACTGATGTATAGAAATTATACAAAAATAAAGACTATAAGTGTTAACAACTAACTTAAAAAATTTGACTTCTAGATATTTCATTACAGGAGAAAACCACAAGAACAGACAGGTTTATGATGCAACCTTTTTTTTTTTTTTTTAATTTTGGCCTCTTTTATTGTTATTTCTTTTAATTTATTTATTTTCATATACCTTTATTCTTTGGCCTGTGTGGGCCTCCCATTGCAGTGGCCTCTCTTGTTGCAGAGCACCGGCTCTGAGCGCATGAGCTCCAGCGTGCTTGCACTATCGATTAAAAAAGACAAAACAACTTGAGAGTTGTGGGTTAAGTTTTACTTGGGGCATAATTAGGACTGCAGCCGGGGAGGCAGCACCCCAGATAGCTCTGAGAAACTGCTCTGAAGAGGCAAGGGAGGTAAGCCAATACAAAGATTTTGCTCTGAGGGGAGTTCAAATGCCACGAAACAAAGGGTTTCTAAAGGGTTTTGTTTTACAAATGGTTTGGGTTTGTCTAGGGCTTTTCTAGGTGTGAGGTGCAAGAATTGAGATGATAAAATCTATTCTTAAAAGTTATTTACCTATCTAAAGACCTGCTCTGCTGGATTCCCCGGAGCAGAGTACCTTGCCCCACCCTGATTTCCTTCAGTGGGTGTTAAAAGTCAGCAGTTCCCAATGCACAGTGTTCAATCTCCGCACAGGCATACATCAAATGCTCTTGTTGTCCATTCATTGGCAATCAAATTGGTAAGAGTCAATTTGCAGTTGACAGCTCGCAATTGGCCACACCGGTCCAGTCATTCCAGTCACTCCGCGGCACATGGGATCTTGCCAGGCCAGGGATGGAACCGGTGCCCCTTGCACTCTTTACCCACTGCACCACCAGGGAAACCCTGATGTAACCTTTTTAAAGCGATTATCTAAATGGAGAAGTGATTATCTAGAATCTGAAATGAGAGTTGGCAAGCTTTTAAAATTATATATAAATGAAAACTACTACTGAAAATACAATCAGAAATGGAAATTCATGAAAATTTTCCAGTGGCCAAAAACTGAATTTTCAAGAGTGGATGTTAATGAAAAGCAGTAAAACTGATGTATAGAAATTATACAAAAATAAAGACTATAAGTGTTAACAACTAACTTAAAAAATTTGACTTCTAGATATTTCATTACAGGAGAAAACCACAAGAACAGACAGGTTTATGATGCAACCTTTTTTTTTTTTTTTTAATTTTGGCCTCTTTTATTGTTATTTCTTTTAATTTATTTATTTTCATATACCTTTATTCTTTGGCCTGTGTGGGCCTCCCATTGCAGTGGCCTCTCTTGTTGCAGAGCACCGGCTCTGAGCGCATGAGCTCCAGCGTGCTTGCACTATCGATTAAAAAAGACAAAACAACTTGAGAGTTGTGGGTTAAGTTTTACTTGGGGCATAATTAGGACTGCAGCCGGGGAGGCAGCACCCCAGATAGCTCTGAGAAACTGCTCTGAAGAGGCAAGGGAGGTAAGCCAATACAAAGATTTTGCTCTGAGGGGAGTTCAAATGCCACGAAACAAAGGGTTTCTAAAGGGTTTTGTTTTACAAATGGTTTGGGTTTGTCTAGGGCTTTTCTAGGTGTGAGGTGCAAGAATTGAGATGATAAAATCTATTCTTAAAAGTTATTTACCTATCTAAAGACCTGCTCTGCTGGATTCCCCGGAGCAGAGTACCTTGCCCCACCCTGATTTCCTTCAGTGGGTGTTAAAAGTCAGCAGTTCCCAATGCACAGTGTTCAATCTCCGCACAGGCATACATCAAATGCTCTTGTTGTCCATTCATTGGCAATCAAATTGGTAAGAGTCAATTTGCAGTTGACAGCTCGCAATTGGCCACACCGGTCCAGTCATTCCAGTCACTCCGCGGCACATGGGATCTTGCCAGGCCAGGGATGGAACCGGTGCCCCTTGCACTCTTTACCCACTGCACCACCAGGGAAACCCTGATGTAACCTTTTTAAAGCGATTATCTAAATGGAAAAGTGATTATCTAGAATCTGAAATGAGAGTTGGCAAGCTTTTTAAAATTATATATAAATGAAAAACTACTACTGAAAATACAATCAGAAATGGAAATTCATGAAAATTTTTCCAGTGGCCAGTCTGATGAGAGCCTCCCAATCGGAGCCTGGCTTAGTAGAGAAAATCTTCCAAAACAAACACACACCAACAGAATCGCAAAGAAAAGGAAGAAGTTCCCCAACCTCAGTAAACAGTGACTCAGATGACCCCCTTTTCAACCTGCTATCTGTATAGTTTAAGAGACAGTTTAAGTTTTCTTAAGGCATTTCTTGGAATCAGATAAAATATTTTCAATTTCCTATTTTCAATAAGGAGTATGTTTATCTGCCAGCCTCTCCATAGCTTTTTTTCCCCTACAATATTCAGTATGGGTTTTTTCCCCCATTTTATCCTTGAGGGAAGGCTGCCTATGAATAAAGCAATATACGATAATAGTATTGCATCAGTTCACAAAAAAGAGAAGCTCAATGCAGTATGCAAATTCAATGAATGATAGTTTCTTAATGAGTTTCATCATAGAATTATAAATGGAAAAACAATTAGCTAAGATTAAGCAAGAGCTGGCAAGCTTTCTGAAATATTAATTAAAAGGAAACTGGTTCTCAAAATAAGACTAGAAATAGTACTCGAATGGAACATACCTGGAATCCTACACCATGACCAGTCTGAAGTGGCCTCCCCATCTAAGCAGTAGACAGACACTAAACATTGATTTTCTCACAAAAAGCTCAAAAATTTTAAACTCTGTCCAAAATTTATCCTCACAGTTTTTAAGCTGCAATTACTATGTCATTAGCCACAGAAACATCTGAAGTGCACGTAAGGCTGTGATCCTTTTCACGTGGAGGGCAGACACCGTTCTTGTTTTCTCACTAAGTCGCGATGCATGGGGACCTGGCAGGGCAAGCTGAAGGGACCTTTGATGGCAACTCAGAAAGCTGCCTCATTCTAGTCAGAAGACAGAGGAGAACCTGCTACTTCTAAACCGATACTGTGACTGAGGTGCAGTGTTCTACAGAGGAGGCACAGACTGGGGATGCTATCTACTTTTCTCCATATTTTGCCTCACTGAGAAATTAGTTTATTTTTCTTATTTTATGCAAATGCTTATTAACTACAGTTGCCACTGGGCTTTTCCTTTCAAAAGGAAAACACAACCATCTGTTTTAAACTACAGAAGGAAAAAATGAGAGCCTCCCAATCGGAGCCTGGCTTAGTAGAGAAAATCTTCCAAAACAAACACACACCAACAGAATCGCAAAGAAAAGGAAGAAGTTCCCCAACCTCAGTAAACAGTGACTCAGATGACCCCCTTTTCAACCTGCTATCTGTATAGTTTAAGAGACAGTTTAAGTTTTCTTAAGGCATTTCTTGGAATCAGATAAAATATTTTCAATTTCCTATTTTCAATAAGGAGTATGTTTATCTGCCAGCCTCTCCATAGCTTTTTTCCACTACAATATTCAGTATGGGTTTTTTCCCCCATTTTATCCTTGAGGGAAGGCTGCCTATGAATAAAGCAATATACGATAATAGTATTGCATCAGTTCACAAAAAAGAGAAGCTCAATGCAGTATGCAAATTCAATGAATGATAGTTTCTTAATGAGTTTCATCATAGAATTATAAATGGAAAAACAATTAGCTAAGATTAAGCAAGAGCTGGCAAGCTTTCTGAAATATTAATTAAAAGGAAACTGGTTCTCAAAATAAGACTAGAAATAGTACTCGAATGGAACATACCTGGAATCCTACACCATGACCAGTCTGAAGTGGCCTCCCCATCTAAGCAGTAGACAGACACTAAACATTGATTTTCTCACAAAAAGCTCAAAAATTTTAAACTCTGTCCAAAATTTATCCTCACAGTTTTTAAGCTGCAATTACTATGTCATTAGCCACAGAAACATCTGAAGTGCACGTAAGGCTGTGATCCTTTTCACGTGGAGGGCAGACACCGTTCTTGTTTTCTCACTAAGTCGCGATGCATGGGGACCTGGCAGGGCAAGCTGAAGGGACCTTTGATGGCAACTCAGAAAGCTGCCTCATTCTAGTCAGAAGACAGAGGAGAACCTGCTACTTCTAAACCGATACTGTGACTGAGGTGCAGTGTTCTACAGAGGAGGCACAGACTGGGGATGCTATCTACTTTTCTCCATATTTTGCCTCACTGAGAAATTAGTTTATTTTTCTTATTTTATGCAAATGCTTATTAACTACAGTTGCCACTGGGCTTTTCCTTTCAAAAGGAAAAAAACACAACCATCTGTTTTAAACTACAGAAGGAAAAAAATAATCACGGCCTGAACTATTCCAAGTAAATGATAAACATATCTAAATCCTTCACCTTTACCTGAAACCATAAAAAAAACCCAGAGAAACCGTGTTCTTTGACGACATAGGTCTTACTGATATTTTGGGGGAGGGTGGGGCGGGGATATGATATCAAAAGCAACAACAAGAACGAAAACAAACAAACTAAAAAGAGTTCTGCAAAGCAGAAGAAACTGTCAACAAAATGAAAAGGAAACCTACTGAAGGGCACAAAATATTTGCACACTATAAATCTGTTAAGGGATTAATATTCAAAATATTAGAACCTATACAATTCAATAACAACATCACCACCTCTAAACAATCTGAATAAAAAAATGGGCAGAGGAACTAAGCAGTTATTTTTCTCCAAGAAGACACAGGTGGCCAACAGGTACATGAAAAGATGCTCAAGATCACTAATCACCAGGGAAATAGAAATCAAAACAATGATGTACCACCTCAAACGTGTCAGAACGGCCATCATCAAAGAAGATAGGACATAACAAATGCTGGTGAGGATGTGAAGGAAAGGAAATCATTGTGCACTGTTAGCAGGAATGTAAACTGATGCAGCCAAAACAGTCTGGAGGCGTTTCAGAAAATTAAAAATTAAACTATATGATTTGCAATTCCACTTTTGGATCTGGGTATTTAACTGAATCCAATTAAAATATTAACTTCAAAAGACACATGCACCCCAATGTTCACTGCAGCATTACTCACAATAGCTGAGATAAGGAAACAACCTAAGTGTCCATGGATGGATGAATAAATAAATATGGAATACTATTCAGCCATAAAGAAGACAACTGCCATTGCCCATAATATGGATGATCCTGAGGGCATTACGCTAAGTGAAATAAGTCAAAGAAAGGCAAATACTCTAAGATCTCACTATTTGTGGAGTCAAAAAAACCAAACAAAAGAAAAAAGGAACTCACAGATACAGAGAACAGAATGATGGTTGCCAGAGGTGGTTGGGGGAAGGGAGAAATTGATAAAGATGGTCAAAAGGTACAAGCTTCCAGTTACAAGATAAATAAGTCCTGGGATGTTATAAAAGCATGGTGACCACAGTTAACACTGCTGTGTGGTGTGGTAGGTCCTAAAATTGTTTATCACGAGGGATTTTTTTTTAAACTATATGAGGTGATGGATATTAACTTATTTGGGTGATGGCTTTGTAGTAGATATCCCACCATGTCACTGTGCTGTACATCTTAAGCCCAAAGGGCACTGATCATATCTGAATAAAACCGGGGAAAACATACTCTTCCCATTTTCCATTTTAATGTTGATGATGAATGCTTTCTGGGTTTTTCACGAGGTGTCTGAAGTTCCCTGTATCTCTGACATTCATTCCAAGGCACCTGCCGGTTAGCCAATTATTTGTATCTATTCCTTCTTTAACTGAAGAAGGAAATGGCAACCCACTCCAGTATTCTTGCCTGGAAAATCCCATGGACAGACGAACCTGGCAGGCTACAGTCCAAGGGGTCGTGAAGTGTCGGACACGATTGAGCGACTAAAACACACACACTACCTTTAACTGTTAATTGCTCAGTCGTGCGTGACTCTTTGCGACCCCACGGACTGTATCCACCAGGCTCCTCTGTCCACGGGATTCTCCAGGTAGGAATACTGCGGTGAGTTTCCATTCTCCCTTCTCCAGGGGATCTTCCCGGCCCAGGGATGGAACCTGGGTCTCCTGCAATGCAGACGGATTTTTTTTTTCTTTTTTTTACCGTCTGTGCGACCTAGAAAGCCCCATTCTGCCTTTGGTGCTGGTTAAAAACACTACCATCACTTAATAAACACTAGTTACCTCCCCAGAAATTCACACTTTCTTCACGTAAATGGTTTGGGAATCTGAATCTATGTTTTGGGAAGGTCCTTACACCCTAGCCCACGACAGTTCTGGGTCTTCACAGTCCCGGGTCTCCACAGTCCCCAGGCCTCAGCCTCCTCCTTCTCCACAGTCCCTTGGCCTCTTTCGCCAAGCTGCCGGTCCCCAAACACTCCCGCTGCCCCCTACCTTGCCTCCGCATCGCCGCCATGCCGCCTCTCGACCCTAGGGACCCCAGCCCAGGCCAGAGTAGCGCAACTGCACTTCCTGCCTCCGGCCCTGTAGGCACGCCCACAACAGAGAGCTTATCCAATCAGAATCCAGAGCCTCTGTCTCTGGACGCCAATCAGCCGCGCACCGGCTGCGGATTGGCCCTAAAGCGCGCTGAGGCATGGCCCTTGGGCGTTAGTACTCCGAGCATGCTCAGAGGGAAGAGAGTGAACCCGGGAGAGCGGACCTGGGCTGCGGAGGGGTCAGGAGGCGGGGTCAGCAGGAGTGGGGGTCAAGGGCTCATCAGAAGAGCGTCCCTGGAAGGGGATGGATGGGTCAGCGGGAGGTAGATAGGGGTCAGAAGGAGGGCAGTCAGGGATTGTGTCGTTGGGAGGAGGTCAGCGGGGGACGGGAGTTGTGTCTCTGGGTGACCACGCACAGTGTCAGTCTGGGTCCCAGGCGCCGCACAGGCGCTGAGCAGGTGGAGGGACCTGCTGAGGGCCCGCTGAGCCAGGGTCCTAAGGTGCGGCAGACGCTGGGACTCAAAGCAGAAAGAAACCGGGAAGAAAGGAGTCCAGGGGCTTCCCAGGAATATCGCCGCCCCCTGACCCCTGTGGCACTAACACCTTCTGCCCGCTCTTACTGCTGCAGGTGGATTTCTTACTTGTACTCCCGCCCAACCATTTCGCCTCCTCTGGGACCTTGGTTTATTGTTCACCCTTCTTCTTTGAATCTGTTTCTTGGAGAACATATTTCCGCAGAGCCTGTCTGTGTCCGACCCTGCTCTGAAAGCCGGTGCTCCTCCTGAAGAGCGGGGAAGAGGGTTCTGACTTGGGAAAGGTGGGTTAGGAAGGCCTCCCCGAATGTAATTTGAGGCAGAAGGAAGCAAGGCTCGGTGGTGTCCAGGCAAAGGGCACTCAAAGCAGAACGGACATCTGGAGGCCTGAGCACAGGGCCCATGCGTGGGAGCCCAGAGTGGGGACAGTGACCGCTGACAGTCAGGAAAGCAGGCAGTGCTGGCAAGGTCGTGTAGACGCAAGGATCGGGTGGAGGATCCGGCTGGTTTGGAGTGAAATTATGCTGCCGGTAACCCCCCTACCTTGCCTCCGCATCGCCGCCATGCCGCCTCTCGACCCTAGGGACCCCAGCCCAGGCCAGAGTAGCGCAACTGCACTTCCTGCCTCCGGCCCTGTAGGCACGCCCACAACAGAGAGCTTATCCAATCAGAATCCAGAGCCTCTGTCTCTGGACGCCAATCAGCCGCGCACCGGCTGCGGATTGGCCCTAAAGCGCGCTGAGGCATGGCCCTTGGGCGTTAGTACTCCGAGCATGCTCAGAGGGAAGAGAGTGAACCCGGGAGAGCGGACCTGGGCTGCGGAGGGGTCAGGAGGCGGGTCAGCAGGAGTGGGGGTCAAGGGCTCATCAGAAGAGCGTCCCTGGAAGGGGATGGATGGGTCAGCGGGAGGTAGATAGGGGTCAGAAGGAGGGCAGTCAGGGATTGTGTCGTTGGGAGGAGGTCAGCGGGGGACGGGAGTTGTGTCTCTGGGTGACCACGCACAGTGTCAGTCTGGGTCCCAGGCGCCGCACAGGCGCTGAGCAGGTGGAGGGACCTGCTGAGGGCCCGCTGAGCCAGGGTCCTAAGGTGCGGCAGACGCTGGGACTCAAAGCAGAAAGAAACCGGGAAGAAAGGAGTCCAGGGGCTTCCCAGGAATATCGCCGCCCCCTGACCCCTGTGGCACTAACACCTTCTGCCCGCTCTTACTGCTGCAGGTGGATTTCTTACTTGTACTCCCGCCCAACCATTTCGCCTCCTCTGGGACCTTGGTTTATTGTTCACCCTTCTTCTTTGAATCTGTTTCTTGGAGAACATATTTCCGCAGAGCCTGTCTGTGTCCGACCCTGCTCTGAAAGCCGGTGCTCCTCCTGAAGAGCGGGGAAGAGGGTTCTGACTTGGGAAAGGTGGGTTAGGAAGGCCTCCCCGAATGTAATTTGAGGCAGAAGGAAGCAAGGCTCGGTGGTGTCCAGGCAAAGGGCACTCAAAGCAGAACGGACATCTGGAGGCCTGGAGCAGCACAGGGCCCATGCGTGGGAGCCCAGGGAGTGGGGACAGTGACCGCGCTGACAGTCAGGAAAGCAGGCAGTGCTGCGCAAGGTCGTGTAGACGCAAGGATCGGGTGGAGGATCCGGCTGGTTTGGAGTGAAATTATCTAACACCCATTTTGAAGAAGTTGCTTGAGCCCCAGAGCTGACAATAGATTGTGGGGAGAGCAGTGACAAGGACGTCGGTGGCTAACGCCAGGGTGGTGGGGGGTGGATGAGGCTGTGGGGAGAGGCTGGGTGTGGATACGTGGGAAGACAGGGCAAGAGAGGTTTTCTGACTGACCAAAGGTGGCTGTAGCAGGAGAGAAGGGTGGCCTGGCTCCAGTTTTCTTCTGGAAACTGGGAGGCTGGAGCGGTCCTGAGAAGATGAGAAACCTCCCAGCGGTTGGGGACGGGGGCACTCATCATTTGGTGGTGTGTAGTGCCAGGCATGCTAAGTCTAGGGTGCTCCTTAGAGGTGTGAACGTGAGCGTGAATTAGGCAGTCGAATGTGATTTGAGTGTGAAAGAGGGAGGACCAGAATGGAGATAGACTGCTGGGCTTATATGCATGTAGGTGCATTTAAAGCTCTAAGGTAGAGGCTGCAGACAGAGAGCTGGTTCAAGGACAGCTCTGAGGGGCTCTCATTCCTGGCAGGTGGGGAGATGAGGAGGGGAGTGGGCAGGGGGAGGGGAGGACAGTGAACTGTCCTGAAGCCGAGTCATGTCAGAAGTGATATTGAGGACCCATCACAGACAATTGTGCTCATCAAGTACAGGTTCTCAGTGACCTTGATTACGGTCATTTTGTTGGAGTGGTACAGGCAGAAGCTTGCTGGGAATTCAGTAGAGAGAATTAACTGCAGGAGAGAAATGGAAGATACTGGATTCAGAACTCTCTCTACTGGACGCGGGATGGGACTGCACTTGGAGGGTCCCCAAAGACAGAACACACTGCACATACACACATATTATCAAAAGAGAGTTGTTGAGAAAATATACATACACACCTCGAGAAGACGGACAAGGCTCGGTGGTGTCCAGGCAAAGGGCACTCAAAGCAGAACGGACATCTGGAGGCCTGAGCAGCACAGGGCCCATGCGTGGGAGCCCAGGGAGTGGGGACAGTGACCGCTGACAGTCAGGAAAGCAGGCAGTGCTGCGCAAGGTCGTGTAGACGCAAGGATCGGGTGGAGGATCCGGCTGGTTTGGAGTGAAATTATCTAACACCCATTTTGAAGAAGTTGCTTGAGCCCCAGAGCTGACAATAGATTGTGGGGAGAGCAGTGACAAGGACGTCGGTGGCTAACGCCAGGGTGGTGGGGGGTGGATGAGGCTGTGGGGAGAGGCTGGGTGTGGATACGTGGGAAGACAGGGCAAGAGAGGTTTTCTGACTGACCAAAGGTGGCTGTAGCAGGAGAGAAGGGTGGCCTGGCTCCAGTTTTCTTCTGGAAACTGGGAGGCTGGAGCGGTCCTGAGAAGATGAGAAACCTCCCAGCGGTTGGGGACGGGGGCACTCATCATTTGGTGGTGTGTAGTGCCAGGCATGCTAAGTCTAGGGTGCTCCTTAGAGGTGTGAACGTGAGCGTGAATTAGGCAGTCGAATGTGATTTGAGTGTGAAAGAGGGAGGACCAGAATGGAGATAGACTGCTGGGCTTATATGCATGTAGGTGCATTTAAAGCTCTAAGGTAGAGGCTGCAGACAGAGAGCTGGTTCAAGGACAGCTCTGAGGGGCTCTCATTCCTGGCAGGTGGGGAGATGAGGAGGGGAGTGGGCAGGGGGAGGGGAGGACAGTGAACTGTCCTGAAGCCGAGTCATGTCAGAAGTGATATTGAGGACCCATCACAGACAATTGTGCTCATCAAGTACAGGTTCTCAGTGACCTTGATTACGGTCATTTTGTTGGAGTGGTACAGGCAGAAGCTTGCTGGGAATTCAGTAGAGAGAATTAACTGCAGGAGAGAAATGGAAGATACTGGATTCAGAACTCTCTCTACTGGACGCGGGATGGGACTGCACTTGGAGGGTCCCCAAAGACAGAACACACTGCACATACACACATATTATCAAAAGAGAGTTGTTGAGAAAATATACTTGCCATACACACCAAATTTATGTGCTGAAGGATCTGATCAGGTTGAAACTGAAAATGAGCAATGGAACACAAACAACACAATTAAAAAATGGGCCAAAGACCTTAACAGACACCTCACCAAAGATAGACAGATGGACAATAAGCACACCGAAGGCTGCTGTTGTTCAGTTGCTCGGTTGTTTCTAACCCTTTGTGACTCCATGGACTGCAGCACACCAGGCTTCACTATCTCTGGGAGTTTGCTCAGACTCATGTCCTTTGAGTCAATGATGCTATCTGACCATCTCATCCTCTGTTGCCACCTTTTCTTTTTGCCTTCAATCTTTCCCAGCATCAGGGTCTTTCCCAATGAGTCAACTCTTTACATCAGGTGGCCAGACTATTGCTCCACGTTATTTATGTCCTCATGGGATGCAATGTAAAACAATGAGACACTGCTCTACACCTATGAGAATGCCCAAATCCAGAGACTGACAACATAAAGTGCTGATGAGGATGTGGAGCCGCAGGACCTCTTATCATTGTTGGTGGTGCAGCCACTTTGGAAGAGTTTGGTGCTTTCTTACAAAATGAAACATTCTTATCCTATGATCCATCAATCTCATTCCCTGGTATTTGCCCAGATGAGATGGAAACTTATGACCACACAAAACCCTGTACACAGATATTTATAGCAACTTTATCTCTAATTGCCAAAACTTGGAAGCAACTGAGATGTCCTTCAGCAGGTGAAGGGATAAATAAAGTGTATCCAGACAATGGGATATTATTCAAGAAATGAGCTAGCAAAAACTGTGAAGGAACTTAAATGTATATAACTAAGTGAAAGAAGCTAATCTAAGAAGGTTACGGATTATATATGATTCCAACTCTATGATGTTCTGGAAAAGACAAAACTGTGGAGACTGTAAAAGGATCAGTAGTCACAAGGGGTTGGGATGGGAGGGAAAAAGCACAGAGGACTTTTAGGGGAGTTAAACTACTCTGTATGATATTATAATGGTGGAAATGTGTTATTATTCATTTGTCCAAACCCATAGAATATACAACTCCAAGAACGAAGCCCAGTGCAAGCTAGGGACTCTGGGTGATAGTGACATGTCAACATAGGTTCATTAGTTGTAATAAATGAACCATCTAGTGGGGATGTTGATAACAGGGGAGGCTGTGCATATGTAGGGAAGAGGGCATCTAGGAAATCTCTGTACCTTCCACTCCATTTTCCTGTGAACTTAACAACCACTCTGAAATTTTAAATCAAGTTTATTTGACAGTAGATGGTGCATGAGAGAGGGAGTGCTCAGAATCCTGTCCTTGATTACCTCACAACTTGTCCTTGTTCTTTACCTCAACTTCCCAGCAGTGTCAAGCAGCTCTGGGCTTTCTAACCATACAAGATCTTCCCAGAAACTGTCTCTTTTCCTCCAGCCCTGTTCCTTTCGTCTCTCTCTCTTTTTTTTTTAAGATTTAATTAATTAATTAATTAATTTATTGGAGGGAGTGGGTTGAGGAGGGAGGGGGCAGGCAGGCCACTTCTCTTGGTCTTTCATTTCTCTATTTTTCATCCATCTTTGTTCTTTGGCCCGTGTGGGCCGCCCATCGCGGTGGCCTCTGTTGTCACAGAGCACCGGCTCTGGGCGCATGTGCCCCAGAGCTCCGGCTCGGTAATTGGACACATCGGTCCAGCCGCTCCGGGGCACGTGGGATCTTCCCAGGCCAGGGATCAAACTGGTGCCCCTTGCACTGCAAGGCGGTGTCCTTACCCACTGGACCACCAGGGAAGCCCCCCTTTCGTCTCTTTTACACCCAAACTTCTTGAAAGAGTTGACAACAAAGTCAGTCTCCACTTTGTCATCTTTAGTAGATGCTGCTGCCCAGCTGTGTCTCCATCTGCTCTTGCTAAAGTCATAGGACCTCACGTTACAGGAGCTAGTCCACACTTGTTCACGTAGCATTTGGTGGTCTCCCAGAAGCACCATCCACCCAGCTGCAGAGACCTGGGATTCATTGACATCCCCTCCTCCTCCTTGCTTCCCCCATGGCCCTTGGAAGTTATCACAACAAGTGTACGCCACTGCATCATTTCTTACTTCCATTGCCTGATTCATGTCTTCGTCATCTCTCACTGCGGTTTATCCAGGCATTTTTAAATTGATCTCCCCAATTCCACTCTTGTTCCCTCACTCCCACACCACCTCCATCTCTGATCCTCATAGCAGCCTAAATGCCCTTTAAAACATTTCACTGCCATTCAAAAATCAGTGAACGTAATCCATCACACTGTCAAATAAAGAAAAAAAATCACATGAGCATATTGACAGATGTAGAAAAAAGCATTTGAAAAAATCCAATAAAATCCAAAATTTATGAAAAAACTCTCATCAAACTAGAAAGTGAAGGGAACTTCTTCAACTTGATAAAGAACAACTGCAGAAAGCGTATAGCTAACATCACTGATGTGGTGCTGGAGAAGACTCTTGAGAATCCCTTAGACTTCATGGAGATAAAATCAGTCAATTCTAAAGGAAATCAACCCTGAGTATTCATTGGAGGACTGATGATGAAACTGAAGCTCCAATACTTTGGCCACCTGATTTCAAGAGCTGACTCACTGGAAAAGCATCTGATGCTGGGAAAGACTGAAGGCAAAAGAAGGGTGCAGCAGAGGATGAGATGGTTAGACAGCCGACTCAGTGGGCATGAATGGACAGGCATGATGTGCACTCAGCACACATTTCTTATTTTTGTTGTTGCTCTTACATGAATGAACAAAGAAATGAATTTTTTAAAGACAAAAGGATGAAGGACCTCCTGTATAGATGGGGAATTCAATACTCTGTAATAACCTATGTGAAAAAGAATCAATACATGTATATACGTAACTAAATCACTTAACTGTACACATGAAGTGCAATATTGTGAATTAACTATACTGCAATATAAAATTAATTAATTTTTAAAAAGATGAAAGAATGTGTACAAATATGGAGAGAAGGGAAGTAAATGGAAAGTACATTTTAAAGTTAAAAAATTGATCTAGAATTTAGATTTGTGGTTGAAATTTGGAACATGCAATTTGTTGGTTTTGACAGAGGAGACAAGTTGGAAGTCAAACACTAAGGAGAAATCTGACTGGGCAGGTTTCCTTAGCTCATCTTGTATCCACTCTCTTAGCGACTGGAACTCTGCTGTGAAGATAGGCTGCAGCTGATTGATGTGAGTGATCAATTATATGGAGAAATATTATGGAGGTAATGCTCTATTTAAAGATCTTGGAATTTTCATAAAAGATTGGTTAGTCTCACCCCAAGTAATAAATAATAAATAAATAAATGGTTGCCTGATTCTCTTTTTCCTATTCTAATTTCTGCCCATTTTCCTATAAACTTTGATCTTGGTGTTTTCTCTTATCCTAGCAGCTTCCACGTGTTTTATCTCATTTAAACTTCACAATAGCTCGGTTAGAGTCGTGGGAAGCTCGTTTTGCAGATGTATGAAAACCGGGGCTCCAGAACTGGCCCAAGGTCAGGTAACACAAGGCATAAGCGAGAATGATGTCAGGGATCTCTGGTTACCGGTGCGGCGGCTCCACGCTAGGCTGTGGTAACTTTCCTTCCGCCTGGCACTCCCGCCCTGGAAGGGCATCCCCATGCATTTGGTCCTAGTCTGTTAGAATACGGCCAACGTCGCTAAATCTCCCAGTTCGCTGCGGGTTATGGAGCTCACTTTCCACTGAAGCATCCTCCTTCCTCCTCCCTGATGATGAAACTGAAGCTCCAATACTTTGGCCACCTGATTTCAAGAGCTGACTCACTGGAAAAGCATCTGATGCTGGGAAAGACTGAAGGCAAAAGAAGGGTGCAGCAGAGGATGAGATGGTTAGACAGCCGACTCAGTGGGCATGAATGGACAGGCATGATGTGCACTCAGCACACATTTCTTATTTTTGTTGTTGCTCTTACATGAATGAACAAAGAAATGAATTTTTTAAAGACAAAAGGATGAAGGACCTCCTGTATAGATGGGGAATTCAATACTCTGTAATAACCTATGTGAAAAAGAATCAATACATGTATATACGTAACTAAATCACTTAACTGTACACATGAAGTGCAATATTGTGAATTAACTATACTGCAATATAAAATTAATTAATTTTTAAAAAGATGAAAGAATGTGTACAAATATGGAGAGAAGGGAAGTAAATGGAAAGTACATTTTAAAGTTAAAAAATTGATCTAGAATTTAGATTTGTGGTTGAAATTTGGAACATGCAATTTGTTGGTTTTGACAGAGGAGACAAGTTGGAAGTCAAACACTAAGGAGAAATCTGACTGGGCAGGTTTCCTTAGCTCATCTTGTATCCACTCTCTTAGCGACTGGAACTCTGCTGTGAAGATAGGCTGCAGCTGATTGATGTGAGTGATCAATTATATGGAGAAATATTATGGAGGTAATGCTCTATTTAAAGATCTTGGAATTTTCATAAAAGATTGGTTAGTCTCACCCCAAGTAATAAATAATAAATAAATAAATGGTTGCCTGATTCTCTTTTTCCTATTCTAATTTCTGCCCATTTTCCTATAAACTTTGATCTTGGTGTTTTCTCTTATCCTAGCAGCTTCCACGTGTTTTATCTCATTTAAACTTCACAATAGCTCGGTTAGAGTCGTGGGAAGCTCGTTTTGCAGATGTATGAAAACCGGGGCTCCAGAACTGGCCCAAGGTCAGGTAACACAAGGCATAAGCGAGAATGATGTCAGGGGATCTCTGGTTACCGGTGCGGCGGCTCCACGCTAGGCTGTGGTAACTTTCCTTCCGCCTGGCACTCCCGCCCTGGAAGGGCATCCCCATGCATTTGGTCCTAGTCTGTTAGAATACGGCCAACGTCGCTAAATCTCCCAGTTCGCTGCGGGTTATGGAGCTCACTTTCCACTGAAGCATCCTCCTTCCTCCTCCCTGAGCTGATGTGGTCTGTGCGCAGCTGGGAGCGGACGCGCCAAGGCGGCCAGAGCCCCTCGCCCCAGGTTTGCCGACAGAGAGACGCTGTTCCTGGGCCTGGGACGCCATGGTGACCCTTCTTCCCCGCGAAGATAGGAGGCGCGTTCCTCTCCGGGAAATGTGGTGTGTGTGGAGTGGGGGACGGTTTAGGTACCGGCGATAGCTGAAGGGGCAGCCAGCGACACCCTGGCCAGCACGTAAAGAACACAACTCTTGGCGTCCTCTGTGCCGCGTGGGCATCCTGGCTGTGGAGACTTTACCCCGTCCACCAATGCCTCGCACCATGCGCCCGCGTCTCATCCCTCCCGCTCCCGAGCGGGCCGCGATGTGCGAGGTGTCAGCGTGCGCGTCGGACCCGCCCGCCGACTTTCCAGCACCGCGAGCACCTGCTCCGCACGCAGCAGGGAGGCCGCTGCCCCCGGGGGCCGCTCGGGAGCCTCCTGTACCCCGCCGTCCCCGCGTGACCCGCCGCTCCCAGCGCAACAGTTGGCGGGCCGGACGGCGCGCGCGCTCCCCTGGCCGTGCGCGCCAAGGCGCGCCGGGCACCCCAGCAGCAAGCGCGGGCCGGGGTCGCGGCGCCGAGGCCCGGCGCTTCCCCAGGCGCGAGCCCGGCCCCTCTCCAGATGCTGCCGCGCGCCGGCCGCCCCCCCGTGCGCCAGTGCCTCCCCGGGCGCCCAGTGCGCAGGCGCCGGCCGTGAGGACCGACCGTGCGCCGGGCTCCAGCGGGTCGGAGCGGCAGCAGCTGCGGGTACCCTGGGACTGACTGGCTGACTGACGGGCGGACGGGCCATGTCGCCCCGCATCTGCTAAACTGGAGTGCCCGAGGATGTCTGCGCTCAGGAAGGTGCGAGCCGCCGGGGCCGGAATCGCGCTGGGACGGGGCTCCGGGCGCGAGAGCCGTCGGGGGTTGGGGGGGGGCGCGGGCTGCCCGGTGGGACGGACAGCTGGGGCCCCTCGAGGGCGATAGGGTGGGGGACGGGGACCCCGAGGCAGCCTTTGCGCCGGGTCCCCTCACCTGGGCTGCTGGGTGTGCGGGAACGGTCGCAGAGCGGGGCTTCGCTGAGGGGGTGACATTCTCAGCTCGGCCCGACAACCTGGGGGACCCGCGGAGATCCGGGAGGGAGCGCCGGCCGGCGAGAAGCTGCACGCCGGGCTCCAGCTGGGCACCGCGAGGGGATGGGGGCGGCAGGCAGCAAACTGCGCCCCCTCCCCCCGCCCGGCGCAGGCGGGGGACGCCGACCGCCCCTGGGAACGCGTGGAAGGTGCGGGGAGCCGGGGCTGTGCGCGGGGGGCTTGGAGGGGCGCGCACCAGGAAGGCAGGAGGGGTCACTTGAGCCTGGGCACAGCGGCCGCGGCGCCCGGGGGGCTGGCGGAGAGCCCCGGGAGGGTGGCCGCCGGTTCTCCAAGTGGGAGCGGAGCGCGGGGGCTTTTTCGGGGCGGTTGCTAAGCGAGGCGCTACCCGGCGCTAGATTCTGTAACCAAGCCTCCCCCGGCAGCGGCTGTTCCCGTTCTGGGCTCGCTCGCTAACGGTAGCAGGAGAAATAAGGAGGATGTCATTATTATAGCCTGGGCGGCAAGGGGTGGGGGCGGCGGGCACAGGGGCCTCCTGGAGGGCCAGCTGGGTGCCAGGAACGGAGAGACGCGGAGCGGAGTGGACGGGACCCGGCGGGGGCTGGGCGGAGAGTCGGGGGTGGGGAGGGGGCGGCGGGGCGCAGAGCCCCCGGAGGGCGATGAGAACGAGCCCCTGGGGGCGACCTGTGTCGGAAACTCAGGAGCAGCTTCTCCGGCTCTCGCTCTTCTCGGGAGCGTGGTCCGGTCGCCTGCGTGTCGCTTCCCGGGTGAATGGCGACTCGGCCGGGCTCGGGATTCGGAACTCGGGACTTATCCGTGCGACTGGCTCGTATCGATCAAAAATAAAGCGATCGGCAGCGAGTCCTTCCTGTGATTAATTCTACCAGCTCGGGCTGTGGGTGGTTTTGGAACCGGAAATGTAGAGCGCACCTGCTTTTCCTGGCATCCGAGGAAGACTTCTGACTAGGACTTTCCCCAGGGGCCTCAGCCCCAGGGGTCTTGAGGCTGCGTCCACGGCCACCAGCTCGTGCGTACTGTTGGACTCTGTGACTGGAACTCGCGGGCCTGGTGATCTATGACTTAAGGAAGACTTCTATGTGCAGACGCAAATCGATCGTATTAGTTATTAGAAAATACCCTGGCGTTTCAGCGTGGCCTCTGGGAGGCCAGTCTCGTCCAAAGGGACTCTTTCTCTGCCTCCAAGTCTACTCCACAGAACCCACCCCCCCCCACCCCCCACCCCCCCGAAGGACAATTTGGGTCTGACTTAACATGCGACACCGTTTTTCTTTTAACTTCCTTTATCTTCTCCGCCAAAAGGTAATAGGTAACCAAGGCAAAAAAATGGTGAAATGATGAAAAAAATGATAATTTTTGGCAGGTCAAGTTGTTACTCTGGTGTTAAAAAAAAATGTCATTAATCAAGATTTTCCAGTAGCCAAATTGTCTTGTGCAGGCGGCTGGGTGACTCGGTTGCTAAGCGAGGCGCTACCCGGCGCTAGATTCTGTAACCAAGCCTCCCCCGGCAGCGGCTGTTCCCGTTCTGGGCTCGCTCGCTAACGGTAGCAGGAGAAATAAGGAGGATGTCATTATTATAGCCTGGGCGGCAAGGGGTGGGGGCGGCGGGCACAGGGGCCTCCTGGAGGGCCAGCTGGGTGCCAGGAACGGAGAGACGCGGAGCAGGTGGACAGGACCCGGCGGGGCTGGGCGGAGAGTCGGGGGTGGGGAGGGGCGGCGGGGCGCAGAGCCCCGGAGGGCGATGAGAACGAGCCCCTGGGGGCGACCTGTGTCGGAAACTCAGGAGCAGCTTCTCCGGCTCTCGCTCTTCTCGGGAGCGTGGTCCGGTCGCCTGCGTGTCGCTTCCCGGGTGAATGGCGACTCGGCCGGGCTCGGGATTCGGAACTCGGGACTTATCCGTGCGACTGGCTCGTATCGATCAAAAATAAAGCGATCGGCAGCGAGTCCTTCCTGTGATTAATTCTACCAGCTCGGGCTGTGGGTGGTTTTGGAACCGGAAATGTAGAGCGCACCTGCTTTTCCTGGCATCCGAGGAAGACTTCTGACTAGGACTTTCCCCAGGGGCCTCAGCCCCAGGGGTCTTGAGGCTGCGTCCACGGCCACCAGCTCGTGCGTACTGTTGGACTCTGTGACTGGAACTCGCGGGCCTGGTGATCTATGACTTAAGGAAGACTTCTATGTGCAGACGCAAATCGATCGTATTAGTTATTAGAAAATACCCTGGCGTTTCAGCGTGGCCTCTGGGAGGCCAGTCTCGTCCAAAGGGACTCTTTCTCTGCCTCCAAGTCTACTCCACAGAACCCACCCCCCCTCACCCCTCACCCCCTGGAAGGACATTTTGGGTCTGACTTAACATGCGACACCGTTTTTCTTTTAACTTCCTTTATCTTCTCCGCCAAAAGGTAATAGGTAACCAAGGCAAAAAAATGGTGAAATGATGAAAAAAATGATAATTTTTGGCAGGTCAAGTTGTTACTCTGGTGTTAAAAAAAAATGTCATTAATCAAGATTTTCCAGTAGCCAAATTGTCTTGTGCAGGCGGCTGGGTGACTCACAGATTTGGCTCTGATAGTAATTGTAGAGAGTGTGTGTACCGTTTCCTCTTAGATGGTGTGACTTTCTCATTGCTTGGAAGGGAACAAATTAGAATATTTTATACCCCACATCTGGCAGCAGGACCAGCAGGCTGTGGGGGACACTCTCTGCTCAGGCACATCTGGTCTCTGAGTGTTGGGGACCCAGTGGATGACGACAGTAAGGAGCAGCACTGCTGTCCTGAAGCAGGTGGTCCCTTCCCACCAGGTCACGTGTTCCACCAGGGGGGCCTTTTTCTCTGTGATCACCCGTCAGGGGGTCAGGCGAGGCTAGCTTTGTGTCTGTGAGCCCCTTCTGCCTCCCCTTCGGAATTTCCTCTGTTCTTGGTTAAGAAATCGATAAGCACTGGATGACTTAGCCTAGTGATCTATCAGGTTGTATCTGCATATTACATTTTAAGTTAAAGAGCAAAAGGAATTCTGTGTAAATAACCCAAGGTTATGAAATAATTTAAGTTTTCCCACAACAAAGATGTTTTCTGAGACACCCATTCTATTTCACTTTGTACAAAGTGATGCTGCTGCAGACAGAATTAAACACGTGTTTATTCACCAGTGTGTTAGTGCCTTAGGTTTCTTGTTTTGTAGACAAATTAATAACAATGTGTCTTATTTTTATAGAACTCAGATGCCTTTGCTTGATTTCTCCCCAGTGAGGTAAATGTGTCCTCCTATGGCAGTCTAGGGCTTCTCCTATTGTGCCAACTTCATTTTTGAAATTGGTGGAAATTTCACATTAAGCACTGAAAGTGAAAAAAGATTTTGCAAAATGCGAGTCCCACTGGATTCTGGATACCCAGAACCCAAGCAGTTCTGAAAGTAAATTCTAATATTTTGAAGATTGTTAGAGGATTTGTTATCTGTGTGTTTAACACAGTGTCTTCACCGTGTACCTGCATGATAAAGTGGAAGAAATGCTGTCACTCTTTGGTATTTGAGGAAAAACTTCATGATTTCTCATTTACTCAAGGAGCTGCGTGATCTACACTCATAGATTGATCAAAAAAAAAAGATGCATTTAACAGGATGACAAGCGGCTGGGTGACTCAGATTTGGCTCTGATAGTAATTGTAGAGAGTGTGTGTACCGTTTCCTCTTAGATGGTGTGACTTTCTCATTGCTTGGAAGGGAACAAATTAGAATATTTTATACCCCACATCTGGCAGCAGGACCAGCAGGCTGTGGGGGACACTCTCTGCTCAGGCACATCTGGTCTCTGAGTGTTGGGGACCCAGTGGATGACGACAGTAAGGAGCAGCACTGCTGTCCTGAAGCAGGTGGTCCCTTCCCACCAGGTCACGTGTTCCACCAGGGGGGCCTTTTTCTCTGTGATCACCCGTCAGGGGGTCAGGCGAGGCTAGCTTTGTGTCTGTGAGCCCCTTCTGCCTCCCCTTCGGAATTTCCTCTGTTCTTGGTTAAGAAATCGATAAGCACTGGATGACTTAGCCTAGTGATCTATCAGGTTGTATCTGCATATTACATTTTAAGTTAAAGAGCAAAAGGAATTCTGTGTAAATAACCCAAGGTTATGAAATAATTTAAGTTTTCCCACAACAAAGATGTTTTCTGAGACACCCATTCTATTTCACTTTGTACAAAGTGATGCTGCTGCAGACAGAATTAAACACGTGTTTATTCACCAGTGTGTTAGTGCCTTAGGTTTCTTGTTTTGTAGACAAATTAATAACAATGTGTCTTATTTTTATAGAACTCAGATGCCTTTGCTTGATTTCTCCCCAGTGAGGTAAATGTGTCCTCCTATGGCAGTCTAGGGCTTCTCCTATTGTGCCAACTTCATTTTTGAAATTGGTGGAAATTTCACATTAAGCACTGAAAGTGAAAAAAGATTTTGCAAAATGCGAGTCCCACTGGATTCTGGATACCCAGAACCCAAGCAGTTCTGAAAGTAAATTCTAATATTTTGAAGATTGTTAGAGGATTTGTTATCTGTGTGTTTAACACAGTGTCTTCACCGTGTACCTGCATGATAAAGTGGAAGAAATGCTGTCACTCTTTGGTATTTGAGGAAAAACTTCATGATTTCTCATTTACTCAAGGAGTTGAGTGATCTACACTCATAGATTGATCATAGATTTTAAAGGGAAATTAATTAAATGTATTGTTTATTGACCCTTGCAATGGTTACGCCATGGTCATTCACTGGATACAATAAAAGCAACTATGATTCATCATTTTGGCCAGATGGGAGTCATATTTAAAGCATTGGCAGCATGTTGGTTATAAAAGAATTATAGGCCACCCAACAGGAAGTTAGCGGGCCAAGCATTCTCTGCAGTTGAAAACCATTTTGATCAACCACAGCTTTACATGCAAGTTGTTTCTATCAAGTAACCATATTCCCAGTGGATCGCCAGCTTTTAAAATAGGCGTTGCTGTCTTCTGGGTATGTGTGTCATGAAGACTGAGTCTGGTAGTTTCCTGTTTATTTTGTGGCAGACACACTCGTCTTAGGGAGCTAGTAAGCACAACTGCTTAGGTGTCAATGGAGAGACCTGGGGTGCAGAGCCCCTTGAATCCTGCATCTGCAGTTGGGAGAGCCTTTCCCTTCACAGCACCCTTCCTGTCCAGGGCTTACCTATAGGTTTGGCATTGGTGCTAATCTGGGCAAAGGCAGTGGGCGTCCACAGGTTAGGTCAGCTGTTAGTTTTTCTGCGTAGCCTGTGCACTGGTTGCACCTGCCATGAAGAGCCCAGGTCGGGTAGCAGCCCTGGGGCCCTTGAGGGTCCCCCACCCTTGGCACTGTCTGGTTCCGGTGGTTCCCGTATTCCCACAGGAGCTTCAGCTGTGGTCACTCGTAAGCATACACATCCCCTAGAATCATCCCCAGTAGCGTTTCCAGGACCCTGGTTCCTGAACCATTTGTCTTTCTTGGTGGGGCTTCTAGGAGTCCAGCTTGCCAGGCCGACTGCAGGTGGTGTCTGTGGTCTGTGTCTCCTGCTCCCTAGGATAACTGCCCTCTGGTTTCCTCAGAGAACTAGCCTCGCTGCTTCTAGGGTTAGGCTGTGGGGGGACCCACCCTCTGCTTGGAGAGGCTTTCCATTGTCGAAGGAAGTCAGGCCCCCACTCTTCTCCCAGAAGGGAGTGTCTCTGGGAAGAGCATGGCGTTTCTTCTCAGTCAAGAGTGGTTTGAAGACAGGAAAACTTTCCAGGTAAATCTATACAGATGTAGGTCCAACGCCATGTAGCCTGGGGAAGAGGTGGGGTGCGGGCTGAAGCCAGTACTGAGGGGGGACAGCAGGGCCATGGAGGAATGCACTTGGTCCAAGGACGTCACTGGTATGTCCAGAGTCAGGGAAGGTCTGAAACTGTCATTACCACTTCATTTTAAATTATGCCAACCAAGAAATTCCCTGTTGAAGTGGGTTTCTGTCTGACACACCCAATGGGTTGTAAAGGCTTACGTTTCCCCGCAGATTTCCTCTTTGACGCTTTCATTGTGGAGTGACCCCTGAGTTTTCAAGTAACCATATTCCCAGTGGATCGCCAGCTTTTAAAATAGGCGTTGCTGTCTTCTGGGTATGTGTGTCGAAGACTGAGTCTGGTAGTTTCCTGTTTATTTTGTGGCAGACACACTCGTCTTAGGGAGCTAGTAAGCACAACTGCTTAGGTGTCAATGGAGAGACCTGGGGTGCAGAGCCCCTTGAATCCTGCATCTGCAGTTGGGAGAGCCTTTCCCTTCACAGCACCCTTCCTGTCCAGGGCTTACCTATAGGTTTGGCATTGGTGCTAATCTGGGCAAAGGCAGTGGGCGTCCACAGGTTAGGTCAGCTGTTAGTTTTTCTGCGTAGCCTGTGCACTGGTTGCACCTGCCATGAAGAGCCCAGGTCGGGTAGCAGCCCTGGGGCCCTTGAGGGTCCCCCACCCTTGGCACTGTCTGGTTCCGGTGGTTCCCGTATTCCCACAGGAGCTTCAGCTGTGGTCACTCGTAAGCATACACATCCCCTAGAATCATCCCCAGTAGCGTTTCCAGGACCCTGGTTCCTGAACCATTTGTCTTTCTTGGTGGGGCTTCTAGGAGTCCAGCTTGCCAGGCCGACTGCAGGTGGTGTCTGTGGTCTGTGTCTCCTGCTCCCTAGGATAACTGCCCTCTGGTTTCCTCAGAGAACTAGCCTCGCTGCTTCTAGGGTTAGGCTGTGGGGGGACCCACCCTCTGCTTGGAGAGGCTTTCCATTGTCGAAGGAAGTCAGGCCCCCACTCTTCTCCCAGAAGGGAGTGTCTCTGGGAAGAGCATGGCGTTTCTTCTCAGTCAAGAGTGGTTTGAAGACAGGAAAACTTTCCAGGTAAATCTATACAGATGTAGGTCCAACGCCATGTAGCCTGGGGAAGAGGTGGGGTGCGGGCTAAGAAGCCAGTACTGAGGGGGGACAGCAGGGCCATGGAGGAATGCACTTGGTCCAAGGACGTCACTGGTATGTCCAGAGTCAGGGAAGGTCTGAAACTGTCATTACCACTTCATTTTAAATTATGCCAACCAAGAAATTCCCTGTTGAAGTGGGTTTCTGTCTGACACACCCAATGGGTTGTAAAGGCTTACGTTTCCCCGCAGATTTCCTCTTTGACGCTTTCATTGTGGAGTGACCCCTGTCCATCACCCACTGACACTTTTGTTTCGTATCTCTTCCTGTATGTATTTCTAGAAAAAAGAAACAAAGTAATTTTTGCTAAAAAGGAATAAATGTTTACAACTAGCCCATGCATAAAATCGTAGCAAAATTGGTTAAAAAGTATCTAAGGGCCATTATCTTTTTTTTTTTTTTTTAATTTTTTTTGGGCGGGGGTCGGGTTGGGGAGGGAGGGGAGCAGGCGGGCCACTTCTATTGGTCTTTCGTTTCTCTGTTTTCATCCGTCTTTGTTCTTTGGCTCCTGTGGGCCTCCCGTCATTGCAGAGCACCGGCTCTGGGCGCATGCGCTCCAGAGCTCCGGCTCGGTGATTGGACGCATTGGTCCAGCCGCTCCGCGGCACGTGGAATCTTCCCAGGCCAGGGGTCGAACCGGCATCCCTTGCACTGCAAGGCGGTGTCCTTATCCACTGGACCACCAGGGGAAGCCCTAAGGGCCATTATCTTTTAAAACATGGGCCATACGCTGCACAAATGGAAAAAATACTGAAACGATCTCTGGGGGCCCATGGAGGGCACATACTAAGCCAGGAAACATACAATTATCCTCTTGAGCCTAACGGAAATTTTGTCCTACCAGTTTTATACGATGCCGACCAGCAGCTTTTTGTATTGGCCATGTAGCTAGCAGTTAGGAGTGAGGGTTCTGGAGTCAGACCCCTGGGTGGCTGAGTAGCGCTGGCAGCTTATTTGCCCTCATTATGCTTTTGTCCCTCATCACTAAATAAGGGACAGGTACAATATTAACACATAGTGCTGTCGGGAGGATGAAATGAATTGAAGAGTTTGAGGCAGTTAGAACAGTGTGCGAGTAAGTGCCTGACACGTGTTCACTATTTGGATCACGAAGAAATAAGATTGGAGCTTAGGTTGAGCCATCCTGCATTGGACATAATTAAGCCATTTTCCAGATTCGTAAAACCCAGATACTACTATTTCTAGTCTTCCATTACTTTCCTATATATCTGTTTTGTCACCTCTTTCCAGAAAGTTTTCTGTCTGACACACCCAATGGGTTGTAAAGGCTTACGTTTCCCATGATTTCCTCTTTGCGCTTTCATTGTGGAGTGACCCCTGTCCATCACCCACTGACACTTTTGTTTCGTATCTCTTCCTGTATGTATTTCTAGAAAAAAGAAACAAAGTAATTTTTGCTAAAAAGGAATAAATGTTTACAACTAGCCCATGCATAAAATCGTAGCAAAATTGGTTAAAAAGTATCTAAGGGCCATTATCTTTTTTTTTTTTTTTTATTTTTTTTGGGGCGGGGGTCGGGTTGGGGAGGGAGGGGAGCAGGCGGGCCACTTCTATTGGTCTTTCGTTTCTCTGTTTTCATCCGTCTTTGTTCTTTGGCTCCTGTGGGCCTCCCGTCATTGCAGAGCACCGGCTCTGGGCGCATGCGCTCCAGAGCTCCGGCTCGGTGATTGGACGCATTGGTCCAGCCGCTCCGCGGCACGTGGAATCTTCCCAGGCCAGGGATCGAACCGGCATCCCTTGCACTGCAAGGCGGTGTCCTTATCCACTGGACCACCAGGGGAAGCCCTAAGGGCCATTATCTTTTAAAACATGGGCCATACGCTGCACAAATGGAAAAAATACTGAAACGATCTCTGGGGGCCCATGGAGGGCACATACTAAGCCAGGAAACATACAATTATCCTCTTGAGCCTAACGGAAATTTTGTCCTACCAGTTTTATACGATGCCGACCAGCAGCTTTTTGTATTGGCCATGTAGCTAGCAGTTAGGAGTGAGGGTTCTGGAGTCAGACCCCTGGGTGGCTGAGTAGCGCTGGCAGCTTATTTGCCCTCATTATGCTTTTGTCCCTCATCACTAAATAAGGGACAGGTACAATATTAACACATAGTGCTGTCGGGAGGATGAAATGAATTGAAGAGTTTGAGGCAGTTAGAACAGTGTGCGTAGTAAGTGCCTGACACGTGTTCACTATTTGGATCACGAAGAAATAAGATTGGAGCTCAGGTTGAGCCATCCTGCATTGGACATAATTAAGCCATTTTCCAGATTCCCGTAAAACCCAGATACTACTATTTCTAGTCTTCCATTACTTTCCTATATATCTGTTTTGTCACCTCTTTCCAGAAAGTTTTCTTTGCCTCACTGACAAAAGGATGAGGTGGGAGAAATGAAATAAAATAGAACAGATGGTCAGAGCCAACGAATATGGTAACCACAGGGGTTAACACAGTCCTTTGAGCCTGAGTTTCCTGAAAGCCAACTTGATAAAAGCAGAAGACACAGTCCCTCACTTGGCTCCCTTGTGGGGTGGACACTTCAGACTTGTTTTTCAGTGAAGAAAAGGTGTTCCCAAGTGCTGAATGATAAAAGAAGCTCTCGGAGAAGACTCTGTGCTAGAGGAGTTGTGATACAGCATATACATCAGTTGTACCAGCACAAGTGTTATTTGGTGTTTTCCACAGTTATGATAGACTTTGAAGGAAACCAAAAAAACACACCGACAGCCTACAATATGGGCAAGTGATTTTTTCCTTGTTATTTCCACGTTCTCTCCACCACCAGATGGGAAATGGCAGGTTCAGGAGCCAGGCTCTGGTCTCTGGACCTTCCCCTTGTCTGTTTCAGTGAAGTGTTTATATTGGATTCGAGCTGTGTGTCTTGGTGACAAGTTGGATATCTTGGGTGGCATGTTTCTTACCTCCCCCAGTGCTTTCATGTAGAAGTCACAGGTGTGCCTCCTGGGAGTGGAGGCGTCCTCACTGCTCCTCCTCCTTGCTGCATCCTCCCACACATCCCATCCACCATTTGTCCTACCAGTTTTATACGATGCCGACCAGCAGCTTTTTGTATTGGCCATGTAGCTAGCAGTTAGGAGTGAGGGTTCTGGAGTCAGACCCCTGGGTGGCTGAGTAGCGCTGGCAGCTTATTTGCCCTCATTATGCTTTTGTCCCTCATCACTAAATAAGGGACAGGTACAATATTAACACATAGTGCTGTCGGGAGGATGAAATGAATTGAAGAGTTTGAGGCAGTTAGAACAGTGTGCGTAGTAAGTGCCTGACACGTGTTCACTATTTGGATCACGAAGAAATAAGATTGGAGCTCAGGTTGAGCCATCCTGCATTGGACATAATTAAGCCATTTTCCAGATTCCCGTAAAACCCAGATACTACTATTTCTAGTCTTCCATTACTTTCCTATATATCTGTTTTGTCACCTCTTTCCAGAAAGTTTTCTTTGCCTCACTGACAAAAGGATGAGGTGGGAGAAATGAAATAAAATAGAACAGATGGTCAGAGCCAACGAATATGGTAACCACAGGGGTTAACACAGTCCTTTGAGCCTGAGTTTCCTGAAAGCCAACTTGATAAAAGCAGAAGACACAGTCCCTCACTTGGCTCCCTTGTGGGGTGGACACTTCAGACTTGTTTTTCAGTGAAGAAAAGGTGTTCCCAAGTGCTGAATGATAAAAGAAGCTCTCGGAGAAGACTCTGTGCTAGAGGAGTTGTGATACAGCATATACATCAGTTGTACCAGCACAAGTGTTATTTGGTGTTTTCCACAGTTATGATAGACTTTGAAGGAAACCAAAAAAACACACCGACAGCCTACAATATGGGCAAGTGATTTTTTCCTTGTTATTTCCACGTTCTCTCCACCACCAGATGGGAAATGGCAGGTTCAGGAGCCAGGCTCTGGTCTCTGGACCTTCCCCTTGTCTGTTTCAGTGAAGTGTTTATATTGGATTCGAGCTGTGTGTCTTGGTGACAAGTTGGATATCTTGGGTGGCATGTTTCTTACCTCCCCCAGTGCTTTCATGTAGAAGTCACAGGTGTGCCTCCTGGGAGTGGAGGCGTCCTCACTGCTCCTCCTCCTTGCTGCATCCTCCCCACACATCCCATCCACCATTTGTCCTCAGGGAGCAGAGCTCCAGGCCTGGGGCTCTGTCAGCACCTCTGCTGCCTTTCCCTGTGTACCTGTGCTGGTGGGACCCTCACACTCCCGAGGGAACCCCTGCCCTTGCCAAAGGACAGCTGCCTGCTCAGCCCTGGGCCTTCCTGTATATTGTGAACAGGTGGGCAGGTTCAGGGCACTCTCCTCCCCGTGCCTTTCCTAGACCAACCTGTCGATTCCTCCTTTTCCATCCCCACGGCCCAGACTTGGTGCGGACATACTCTCTCACTAGCACCGTTTTTCTCTTCTAGGTTTTCCTCATGCTTATTTCTCAGACCTCAAACAACTTGTTCCCAGACCCTCGATGTCAGGGCAAGGTCCACCAGGAGAGATGGGATATGCACGGATGCCTGCCATCGACCTTATCACTCAGTGAACACTCAGATGGACAGGTGAATCCACAGCCGGCTGACCCCTTCCCCCCTCAAGAAAGCTTCCTCAGTTACCTTGTACTTCTCTGAGTTGTGTGAGTCTCACCGAGACAGGAAACCTCACAAGCCCGGTAGTGCATTTGCCTGTTTCATGAAACCTTTGATTCTTTAAAAATAGTTTCCCAGAGAGAATTCCCTGATGGCCTGGTGGTTAGGACTCTGGATTTTCACTGCCAAGGGCGTGCGTTCAATCTAAGATCCTGTAAGCCATGAGCCCCCAAACATTTCCATTTTCTGACATCCTTTGTAATATTTTGACAGTTATGATAGACTTTGAAGGAAACCAAAAAAACACACCGACAGCCTACAATATGGGCAAGTGATTTTTTCCTTGTTATTTCCACGTTCTCTCCACCACCAGATGGGAAATGGCAGGTTCAGGAGCCAGGCTCTGGTCTCTGGACCTTCCCCTTGTCTGTTTCAGTGAAGTGTTTATATTGGATTCGAGCTGTGTGTCTTGGTGACAAGTTGGATATCTTGGGTGGCATGTTTCTTACCTCCCCCAGTGCTTTCATGTAGAAGTCACAGGTGTGCCTCCTGGGAGTGGAGGCGTCCTCACTGCTCCTCCTCCTTGCTGCATCCTCCCCACACATCCCATCCACCATTTGTCCTCAGGGAGCAGAGCTCCAGGCCTGGGGCTCTGTCAGCACCTCTGCTGCCTTTCCCTGTGTACCTGTGCTGGTGGGACCCTCACACTCCGAGGGAACCCCTGCCCTTGCCAAAGGACAGCTGCCTGCTCAGCCCTGGGCCTTCCTGTATATTGTGAACAGGTGGGCAGGTTCAGGGCACTCTCCTCCCCGTGCCTTTCCTAGACCAACCTGTCGATTCCTCCTTTTCCATCCCCACGGCCCAGACTTGGTGCGGACATACTCTCTCACTAGCACCGTTTTTCTCTTCTAGGTTTTCCTCATGCTTATTTCTCAGACCTCAAACAACTTGTTCCCAGACCCTCGATGTCAGGGCAAGGTCCACCAGGAGAGATGGGATATGCACGGATGCCTGCCATCGACCTTATCACTCAGTGAACACTCAGATGGACAGGTGAATCCACAGCCGGCTGACCCCTTCCACCCTCAAGAAAGCTTCCTCAGTTACCTTGTACTTCTCTGAGTTGTGTGAGTCTCACCGAGACAGGAAACCTCACAAGCCCGGTAGTGCATTTGCCTGTTTCATGAAACCTTTGATTCTTTAAAAATAGTTTCCCAGAGAGAATTCCCTGATGGCCTGGTGGTTAGGACTCTGGATTTTCACTGCCAAGGGCGTGCGTTCAATCTAAGATCCTGTAAGCCATGAGACATGCTCCCTCTGCCACCAAACCTAAACAATTTCCATTTTCTGACATCCTTTGTAATATTTTGACAGTTTCTAAAGAGATGTCTGAATATCTGTTTTGCGTTTCTATTAAAAGCTTAGTACAGATCTATATTATAGCTACTTTAGAAGTTTTCATACACAGTTGAATATTGTCTTTCGAGCTTCCGTTGTGGCCCTTGTATAACATTCCTATGTCTACAGCATAACTGTCTAGACTATTGCTATGGTTATAAGTGATAAACCATAAAGTATGGCTCCAAGTTGTGGAAGGTTGGTTCTGAAGCTCTTTAAAGCAACTGAACAGTATTTCTTCATCTTCAACTCATCCTCTTGCTTGTTTCTCCAATGTTGTTATATTAAAAGTCACGGCAGGCATTCAATTTTAAAAAAATTAACAATCTTCTTTTGCATATATCTAGACCCTGCAATTTCATGTCTGGGAAGTGAAATTCACTTAGGATTATATCCTAAGGAAATAATCACAAATTTACAGGAAATTTGCTAAACAGATGTTCACTTCGGTTTTGTTTCATAGTAAAATATTGGAAAATAGCAATAACCTGAAATTAGAAAAATTCATTATAATGTAGCATATTGTAACAAAACGCACATCCGTTACAAAGGTGAAACTTACATATCTGAGCAAACTCTGGGAGATGGTGAAGGACAGGGAAGCTTGGTGTGCTGCAGTCCATGGGGTTGCAAAGAGTCAGACATGACTTAGTGACTGAACAACAGTAGCAGGGTGTCTGTATTCTGTTAAGTGAAGGAAGCAGGTGATCAGGCAGCATGCAGAGGGTCCTTGTCCTCTTTACTTCCCTGGCACTTCTGCGCAGGGGACACTGTGAGGAGTCCGGAAGGACCCAGCAGCTGGAGGTGTCACCCAGTCACATGGGCACCTCACTAATCCCAGGCCGGCTGACCCCTTCCACCCTCAAGAAAGCTTCCTCAGTTACCTTGTACTTCTCTGAGTTGTGTGAGTCTCACCGAGACAGGAAACCTCACAAGCCCGGTAGTGCATTTGCCTGTTTCATGAAACCTTTGATTCTTTAAAAATAGTTTCCCAGAGAGAATTCCCTGATGGCCTGGTGGTTAGGACTCTGGATTTTCACTGCCAAGGGCGTGCGTTCAATCTAAGATCCTGTAAGCCATGAGACATGCTCCCTCTGCCACCAAACCTAAACAATTTCCATTTTCTGACATCCTTTGTAATATTTTGACAGTTTCTAAAGAGATGTCTGAATATCTGTTTTGCGTTTCTATTAAAAGCTTAGTACAGATCTATATTATAGCTACTTTAGAAGTTTTCATACACAGTTGAATATTGTCTTTCGAGCTTCCGTTGTGGCCCTTGTATAACATTCCTATGTCTACAGCATAACTGTCTAGACTATTGCTATGGTTATAAGTGATAAACCATAAAGTATGGCTCCAAGTTGTGGAAGGTTGGTTCTGAAGCTCTTTAAAGCAACTGAACAGTATTTCTTCATCTTCAACTCATCCTCTTGCTTGTTTCTCCAATGTTGTTATATTAAAAGTCACGGCAGGCATTCAATTTTAAAAAAATTAACAATCTTCTTTTGCATATATCTAGACCCTGCAATTTCATGTCTGGGAAGTGAAATTCACTTAGGATTATATCCTAAGGAAATAATCACAAATTTACAGGAAATTTGCTAAACAGATGTTCACTTCGGTTTTGTTTCATAGTAAAATATTGGAAAATAGCAATAACCTGAAATTAGAAAAATTCATTATAATGTAGCATATTGTAACAAAACGCACATCCGTTACAAAGGTGAAACTTACATATCTGAGCAAACTCTGGGAGATGGTGAAGGACAGGGAAGCTTGGTGTGCTGCAGTCCATGGGGTTGCAAAGAGTCAGACATGACTTAGTGACTGAACAACAGTAGCAGGGTGTCTGTATTCTGTTAAGTGAAGGAAGCAGGTGATCAGGCAGCATGCAGAGGGTCCTTGTCCTCTTTACTTCCCTGGCACTTCTGCGCAGGGGACACTGTGAGGAGTCCGGAAGGACCCAGCAGCTGGAGAGGGGTGTCACCCAGTCACATGGGCACCTCACTCAGGGTACAGGCCTGGTCCCAGAGCTGACTGCACCACTCAGCACTGCCCGCCACCCCCGTGACCAAGTCCTATCTCTTGGCTCAGCCTCCCCACTCCCTCAGAGCTCTTCCTTGAGCTGCTGGCCTGAGACCCCTAGTGTTGGTGTTGGGGCCTTTGCACGGCCCTTGTGTGGGCTCAGCATTTGTCGAGAATGTGCCCTTTGCTTGGGTCCACTAGCTGCTGTATCAGAGGCCCGCTGAAGCACTTGTGGGGTCACGCGGCATAAGCTGTCCTCTAGGTCACATTGAATCAGGATAGAATTTTTTTGGTTCCCAGGTGATCATTGTGTAGCCAGTGAGCAAACTCCAGGAGATGGTGAAGGACAGGGAAGCTTGGTGTGCTGCAGTCCATGGGGCTGCAAAGAGTCAGACATGACTTAGTGACTGAACACTAAGTCATGGCTCTGCCTCCATCATCCACACCAACCAGGACAGAGAGGGGTTGGGGAACCATGTGGCATGGTCCTGGTCCCATGACCTCTGTCACATACACCTTGAGGGAGGCGGGAAAGATGAGGAAAAGCTTTGTGATCAGCTGGCTGTTTCTGTGAAACCTTCCTTGTTTCGTTTCTGGAACACCTCCTATCCCATTGTGCCTGACCAGCTACAGCAAGAAGGATGGACCTTGTGTGGGTTTAGGTTCATCTTCAGCTGCCTCTGAGACTGTGCCTGGTGCCCTCGAGGCCACACAGATGAGGGGGAGCCCTGAGAGAAGGTGGGGGACAGCTGATTCTCTTTGGAAATCATGAGGGATGGCTGTCTGAGCATCACCAGGAGAGTCTGCCATGTGGCTAGTCTGGGGCATAGAACACTGTAACTTAACAATGCCTTGAAAGAATTTTGACCTATCCATGCAGTAAAAGGAGCCTGACCTGGTCTTTCCCCAGTAGAGAACTCCCCAGTAGAGAACTGGAGTCGAACAGTGCAGGGGCTGAGGAGGGTGCAGGTGAGAGATGGAGTATCTCCTTTCATCCTCCAACATCCTTCTGTTTTTACGCACATAGGGGTACTGGTGAAACCAAGGTCTGTGCTGTGGGACGTCCATCAGGGCCCCCAGAGATGACTCTGGTTTATTAAGCAAGGTCAGTGCACACAGCGCATTCTTGGGCCCTGCCTCTGATCCATCACTGCATCTTTCACAGCTTTCCTCTGTTCTAGATTCAGGACGTGCTTTGTATTCTGGGTTCTCTCCGGAAGCCAGAATAGGCAAAACCCGAGGTCAGTGTGGTGTTGTCAGACTCGTAGTGCATTTTCTTGGCTAACAGATCTTCTCTTTGTTATATTTATTCCACTTTCGGAGACTCATCTCTCCTGTGATATATTTTCTTCTCCCATATCTAGTGATGAATTGGAGGCTGATTGGGCTGCTTTCACACCTATTCTTTTTTTTTTTTTTTTTCCTTTTTTCTGGTCATCTAATCTGTTCAATATTTAGAAATTACAGAGAAGCACAAATTAATGACTTGAAAGTCACCAAGAACTCCACAACTTAGAAATAATTATAGTTTCTATCCTGCTTCTTCCCCATCTGATGCATCTTATTTTGAACCCAAATTGGGAACCAGCCTGATGAATTCTTTAGGAGAAATGGGAAGGCCAGGGAAGCTTGGTGTGCTGCAGTCCATGGGGCTGCAAAGAGTCAGACATGACTTAGTGACTGAACACTAAGTCATGGCTCTGCCTCCATCATCCACACCAACCAGGACAGAGAGGGGTTGGGGAACGATGTGGCATGGTCCTGGTCCCATGACCTCTGTCACATACACCTTGAGGGAGGCGGGAAAGATGAGGAAAAGCTTTGTGATCAGCTGGCTGTTTCTGTGAAACCTTCCTTGTTTCGTTTCTGGAACACCTCCTATCCCATTGTGCCTGACCAGCTACAGCAAGAAGGATGGACCTTGTGTGGGTTTAGGTTCATCTTCAGCTGCCTCTGAGACTGTGCCTGGTGCCCTCGAGGCCACACAGATGAGGGGGAGCCCTGAGAGAAGGTGGGGGACAGCTGATTCTCTTTGGAAATCATGAGGGATGGCTGTCTGAGCATCACCAGGAGAGTCTGCCATGTGGCTAGTCTGGGGCATAGAACACTGTAACTTAACAATGCCTTGAAAGAATTTTGACCTATCCATGCAGTAAAAGGAGCCTGACCTGGTCTTTCCCCAGTAGAGAACTCCCCAGTAGAGAACTGGAGTCGAACAGTGCAGGGGCTGAGGAGGGTGCAGGTGAGAGATGGAGTATCTCCTTTCATCCTCCAACATCCTTCTGTTTTTACGCACATAGGGGTACTGGTGAAACCAAGGTCTGTGCTGTGGGACGTCCATCAGGGCCCCCAGAGATGACTCTGGTTTATTAAGCAAGGTCAGTGCACACAGCGCATTCTTGGGCCCTGCCTCTGATCCATCACTGCATCTTTCACAGCTTTCCTCTGTTCTAGATTCAGGACGTGCTTTGTATTCTGGGTTCTCTCCGGAAGCCAGAATAGGCAAAACCCGAGGTCAGTGTGGTGTTGTCAGACTCGTAGTGCATTTTCTTGGCTAACAGATCTTCTCTTTGTTATATTTATTCCACTTTCGGAGACTCATCTCTCCTGTGATATATTTTCTTCTCCCATATCTAGTGATGAATTGGAGGCTGATTGGGCTGCTTTCACACCTATTCTTTTTTTTTTTTTTTTCCTTTTTTCTGGTCATCTAATCTGTTCAATATTTAGAAATTACAGAGAAGCACAAATTAATGACTTGAAAGTCACCAAGAACTCCACAACTTAGAAATAATTATAGTTTCTATCCTGCTTCTTCCCCATCTGATGCATCTTATTTTTTTGAACCCAAATTGGGAACCAGCCTGATTCTTTTTTTGCTTCATATTCTCTTCAGAGAATTTGTCCAAATTTTCAGAATAGTCTTTGACAACTTGATTTTTCTTAAATTTTTATTTATTTTATTTTTGGCTGTATTGGGTCTTTGTTGCTGTGCTCAGGCTTTCCCTTAGTTGCAGAGAGAAGGGGTTATTTATTAGTTGCAGTGCATGGGCTTCTCATTGTGTTGGCTTTTCTTGTTGTAGAACACAGGTTCTAAGGCCCCCAGGCTTCAGTAGTTGGGGCACATGGACTTAGTAGCTGCACAGGACCTTCTCAGACCAGGAATCAAACTGGTGTTCTCGGAATTGCAAGGCAGATTCTTAACCACTGGACCACCAGGAAAACCCTGTAACAATTTGATTTCAATTGGACTATTTAAAAATTTTTTTTTCAGTGTTTTGTTATTGTTACTTATTTATTGAATTTATTTTTGGCTGTGTCGGTGGCTTCTTTTGTTGCAGAGCAGAGGCTCTAGGCGCATGGGCACAGCCTTTAATAATTGTGACTCGTGGGCTTATAGTTGCTCCTCGGCATGTGGATTCGTCTTGAACATGTCCTATGTCCCCTGCATTGACAGGTGGATTCTTATCCACTGGATCACTGGGGAAGTCCTGGAGTATGCAGTGCTCTTCAGCTACTTCCCTAATGCTCAGGGTTTACATTGTTTACAAAGATTTCTGGCCATTCATCTGAGATGAATGTATTTTCTGGTTTTTTTTTTTTAATGAAAATCTAGATAATTTTTCTCTTGTCCTACACACAGATTTCTCTTTGTTATATTTATTCCACTTTCGGAGACTCATCTCCCCTCTGATATATTTCTTTCTCCCACATCTAGTGATGAATTGAGGCTGATTGGGCTGCTTTCACACCTATTCTTTTTTTTTTTTTTTTCCTTTTTTCTGGTCATCTAATCTGTTCAATATTTAGAAATTACAGAGAAGCACAAATTAATGACTTGAAAGTCACCAAGAACTCCACAACTTAGAAATAATTATAGTTTCTATCCTGCTTCTTCCCCATCTGATGCATCTTATTTTTTTGAACCCAAATTGGGAACCAGCCTGATTCTTTTTTTGCTTCATATTCTCTTCAGAGAATTTGTCCAAATTTTCAGAATAGTCTTTGACAACTTGATTTTTCTTAAATTTTTATTTATTTTATTTTTGGCTGTATTGGGTCTTTGTTGCTGTGCTCAGGCTTTCCCTTAGTTGCAGAGAGAAGGGGTTATTTATTAGTTGCAGTGCATGGGCTTCTCATTGTGTTGGCTTTTCTTGTTGTAGAACACAGGTTCTAAGGCCCCCAGGCTTCAGTAGTTGGGGCACATGGACTTAGTAGCTGCACAGGACCTTCTCAGACCAGGAATCAAACTGGTGTTCTCGGAATTGCAAGGCAGATTCTTAACCACTGGACCACCAGGAAAACCCTGTAACAATTTGATTTCAATTGGACTATTTAAAAATTTTTTTTTCAGTGTTTTGTTATTGTTACTTATTTATTGAATTTATTTTTGGCTGTGTCGGTGGCTTCTTTTGTTGCAGAGCAGAGGCTCTAGGCGCATGGGCACAGCCTTTAATAATTGTGACTCGTGGGCTTATAGTTGCTCCTCGGCATGTGGATTCGTCTTGAACATGTCCTATGTCCCCTGCATTGACAGGTGGATTCTTATCCACTGGATCACTGGGGAAGTCCTGGAGTATGCAGTGCTCTTCAGCTACTTCCCTAATGCTCAGGGTTTACATTGTTTACAAAGATTTCTGGCCATTCATCTGAGATGAATGTATTTTCTGGTTTTTTTTTTTTAATGAAAATCTAGATAATTTTTCTCTTGTCCTACACACAGATTTCACAGAAGGCAGGTAAGGTGGTCTAGTATTCTCATTTCTTCAGCATTTTTCACAGTTTGTTGTGGTCCACACAGTGAAAGGCTTTAGCGTAGTCAATGAAGCAGAAGTAGATGTTTTCCTAGAATTCCTTTGCTCTTTCTATGATCCAAAGAATGTTGGCAATTTGATCTCTGGTTCCTCTGCCTTTTCTAAATCCAGCTTGTACATCTGGAAGTTCTTGGTTCATGTGCTGTTGAAGCCTAGTTTGGAGGATGTTAAGCATTACTTTGCTAGTGTGTGAAATGAATGAAGTTGTTTGGTGGTTTGAACATTCTTTGGCATTGCCCTTCTTTGGGATTGGAATGAAAACTGACCTTTTTCAGTCTAGTGGCCACGGCTGAGTTTTCCAAATTTGCTATGTATTGAATGTAACACTTTAATAGCATCATCTTTTAGGAATTAAAGTAGTTCAGCTGGAATTCCATCAACTCCACTAGCTTTGTTCATAGTAATGCTTCCTAGGGCCCACTTAACTTCACACTCCAAGATGTCTGTCTCTAGATTAGGGATCATGCCATCCTGATTATCTAGGTCATTAAGATCTTTATTGTATAGTTCTTCTGTGTATTCTTGCCACCTCTTCTTAATATTATCTGCTTCTGTTAGGTCCATACCTTTGCTGTCCTTTACTGTGCCTATCTTTTCATGAAATGTTCCCTTTGTATCTCTGATTTTCTTGAAGGAATCTCTAGTCTTTCTCATTCTATTGTTTTCCTCTATTTCTTTGCACTGTTCACTTAAGAAGGCTTTCTTATCTCTCCTTGATATTCTCTGGAACTCTGAATTCAGATGGATGTATTTTTCCTGATCTCCTTTTCCTTTCACATCTCTGCTTTTCTCATCTATTTGTAAGGCTTCCTCAAACAACATGTCCTATGTCCCCTGCATTGACAGGTGGATTCTTATCCACTGGATCACTGGGGAAGTCCTGGAGTATGCAGTGCTCTTCAGCTACTTCCCTAATGCTCAGGGTTTACATTGTTTACAAAGATTTCTGGCCATTCATCTGAGATGAATGTATTTTCTGGTTTTTTTTTTTTAATGAAAATCTAGATAATTTTTCTCTTGTCCTACACACAGATTTCACAGAAGGCAGGTAAGGTGGTCTAGTATTCTCATTTCTTCAGCATTTTTCACAGTTTGTTGTGGTCCACACAGTGAAAGGCTTTAGCGTAGTCAATGAAGCAGAAGTAGATGTTTTCCTAGAATTCCTTTGCTCTTTCTATGATCCAAAGAATGTTGGCAATTTGATCTCTGGTTCCTCTGCCTTTTCTAAATCCAGCTTGTACATCTGGAAGTTCTTGGTTCATGTGCTGTTGAAGCCTAGTTTGGAGGATGTTAAGCATTACTTTGCTAGTGTGTGAAATGAATGAAGTTGTTTGGTGGTTTGAACATTCTTTGGCATTGCCCTTCTTTGGGATTGGAATGAAAACTGACCTTTTTCAGTCTAGTGGCCACGGCTGAGTTTTCCAAATTTGCTATGTATTGAATGTAACACTTTAATAGCATCATCTTTTAGGAATTAAAGTAGTTCAGCTGGAATTCCATCAACTCCACTAGCTTTGTTCATAGTAATGCTTCCTAGGGCCCACTTAACTTCACACTCCAAGATGTCTGTCTCTAGATTAGGGATCATGCCATCCTGATTATCTAGGTCATTAAGATCTTTATTGTATAGTTCTTCTGTGTATTCTTGCCACCTCTTCTTAATATTATCTGCTTCTGTTAGGTCCATACCTTTGCTGTCCTTTACTGTGCCTATCTTTTCATGAAATGTTCCCTTTGTATCTCTGATTTTCTTGAAGGAATCTCTAGTCTTTCTCATTCTATTGTTTTCCTCTATTTCTTTGCACTGTTCACTTAAGAAGGCTTTCTTATCTCTCCTTGATATTCTCTGGAACTCTGAATTCAGATGGATGTATTTTTCCTGATCTCCTTTTCCTTTCACATCTCTGCTTTTCTCATCTATTTGTAAGGCTTCCTCAAACAACGATTTTGCCTTTTTGTATTTCTTTTCCTTAGGGATGGTTTTGATCACTGCCTCCTGTACAATGTTATGAACCTCTGTCAGTAATGCTTCAGGCACTCTGTCTATCAGATCTAATCCACTGAATCTATTTGTAACTTCCACTTTATAATCACGAGGGATTGGATTTAGGTCATACCTGAATAGCCTAGTGGTTTTCCCTACTCTCTTCAATTTAAGTCTTAATTTTGCAACAAGGAGTTCGTGATCTGTGCCACAGTCAGCTCTTGATCTTGTTTTTACCGACTGTATAGAGCTTCTCCATCTTCAGCTGCAAAGAATATAATCAATCTGATTTTGGTATTGACCATCTGGTGATGTCCATGTGTAGAGTTGTCTCTTCTGTTGTTGGAAGAGAGTGTTTGCTATGACCATGCCTTCTCTTGGCAAAACTCTGTTAGCCTTTGCCCGGTGTCATTTTGTACTCCAAGGCCAAACTTGGCTGTTATTCCGGGTATCTCCTGCCTTTCTACTTTTGCACTGCAGTCCCCAGTAATGAAAAGGACATCTGTTTTTGGTGTTACTTCTAGAAGATCTTGTAGGTCTTCATATAACCATTCAATTTCAGCTTGTTCAGCATTAGTGAGGAGACATCACTTTGCCAACAAAGGTCCATATAGACAAAGCTATGGTTTTCCCAGTAGTCATGTATGGATGTATGAGTTGGACCATAAAGAAGGGTGAGCACTGAAGAATTGATGCCTTACAAGTGTGGTATTGAAGAAGACTCTTGAGAGGTCCTTGGACTGCAAGGAGGTCAAACCAGTCAATTCTAAAGGAAATCAATCGTGAATATTCTTTGAAGAACTAATGCTGAAGCTGAAACTCCAATATTTTGGCCACCTGATGCAAAGAGACAGCTCATTGGAAAAGACCCTGATGCTGGGAAAAATAGAAGGCAGAAGGAGAAGGGGATGATAGAGGATGAGATGGTTGGATGGCATCACTGAGTCAATGAACATGAGTTTGAGCAAGCTCCAAGAGATGGTGTAGGACCGAGAAACCTGGCATGCCAGAGTCCATGGAGTTGCAAAGAGTTGGACATGACTGAGCTACTGAACTGAACTGAACTGAACTGAGATAATTTTTCTCTAGTAAATTCCTAGAAACACAATTATTGGGCTAATGGATATGTCTAGTATAGTAGGGCTGCTGTAACAAATTGCTACAAACTCAGGGCTTAAAAACAGAAAACAAGAGAAGCCTGAAATGAAGCCCAAAATAAAGGCATCCCTCCCTCATAAGGGTCCAGGAAAGGGTCCTGGTCTCCTCTCCCAGCTTCTAGTGCCTGATGAAGTTCCCTGGGCTGTGGCTGCATCACTGCCACCTCTGCTCCATCTCCACAGCCCGTCTCCTCTGCATCTGTGTCTCCCCTTCTTCCACCTGAATCTCTCTCCTGTGGACACTTGTCATTGGATCTAGGACCCACTCAGATAGTCCAGGATTTTCTCCTCCTGCGAATGCTCTTAATTTAAACACCTCTGCAAAGACCACTTTTCTTGATAAGGTCACACTTATAGATTCCAGGGGTTTTCATGGTGGTACCCTGTTGGCTCATTGGTAGAGAGTCCACCTACCTGTGCAGGATAAGTGGAGTTGGAAAGATCCCCTGGAGAAGGGAATGGCGGTCCACTCCAGTATTATTGCCTGGAGAATCCCATGGACAGAGAAGCCTGGCAGGCTATTGTCCAAGGGGTTGAAGAGAGTTGAACACGATTTAGTGACTCAACAGCAACCCATATACAATGAGGATACCCCGGTGGGAACGAACATTCCATGAACCTTGAAATTGTTCTTGGATGGCTTTTTATTTTATTTATTTATTTATTTACTTTTTATTTTGTGTTTGGATATAGCTAATTAATAGTGTTGTGATAGTTCTGTGGACAGCGAAGGGGACTCAGCCATACATATACATGTGTCCATTCTCCCCAAAACTCCCCTCCCCACCAGGCTGGCATATAACGTCGAGCAGAGTTCCATGTCTGGCTTATAGTCATTGTACTCTTCACCATCACAAACTCTGAGCCAATGTCTGGACCCACTGAGGTTCAGGTTCTTCATGTCTCTTTGCAGAGAAGAATTCAGCGAGAGGCAAAGTGATAGGTGAGAAACGAATTTATTCAGATTCAGAGAAAGCACACTCCAGAGACAGAGTGCGGGCCATGGCAGAGTGAATCCAGTGGCTTGGATGGCTTTTTAGAACAGAGTCTCCCGTTGGCACTGAACTTGACGCTTACTTTGCTGTGCACTTGCTGAGTACCAGGAGAAAGGCACGAATGTGTGGCAGGAAGGAATTTGTATGAGCAGCAGAGGAGTTAGTAGGTTCAACCAGAACTTACAGTAGCTTCTCTGTGCCCACCTGAGAGAGCCCTGAGCTGAGCCTGGGGTGCCATCCTTTGCAGCCTGAAAAGCCAGCTAATATTCTCCATGTGCAAAGATTTTCATGCCTGAAAAAATGGACAGGGAATAAACAGGAAATTGGTGAAAGGGTCTGTAAGCATTTGAGAATGAGAACCAGCAATGAATGGTAATAAAAGGCAAGTTAAAACACCACTTTAAAAACTTATCAAATGGATTGTTATTTTAAAAATGCTAACAGTCGCTTTAGTCGGATTTTCTTGATAAGGTCACACTTATAGATTCCAGGGGTTTTCATGGTGGTACCCTGTTGGCTCATTGGTAGAGAGTCCACCTACCTGTGCAGGATAAGTGGAGTTGGAAAGATCCCCTGGAGAAGGGAATGGCGGTCCACTCCAGTATTATTGCCTGGAGAATCCCATGGACAGAGAAGCCTGGCAGGCTATTGTCCAAGGGGTTGAAGAGAGTTGAACACGATTTAGTGACTCAACAGCAACCCATATACAATGAGGATACCCCGGTGGGAACGAACATTCCATGAACCTTGAAATTGTTCTTGGATGGCTTTTTATTTTATTTATTTATTTATTTACTTTTTATTTTGTGTTTGGATATAGCTAATTAATAGTGTTGTGATAGTTCTGTGGACAGCGAAGGGGACTCAGCCATACATATACATGTGTCCATTCTCCCCAAAACTCCCCTCCCCACCAGGCTGGCATATAACGTCGAGCAGAGTTCCATGTCTGGCTTATAGTCATTGTACTCTTCACCATCACAAACTCTGAGCCAATGTCTGGACCCACTGAGGTTCAGGTTCTTCATGTCTCTTTGCAGAGAAGAATTCAGCGAGAGGCAAAGTGATAGGTGAGAAACGAATTTATTCAGATTCAGAGAAAGCACACTCCAGAGACAGAGTGCGGGCCATGGCAGAGTGAATCCAGTGGCTTGGATGGCTTTTTAGAACAGAGTCTCCGTTGGCACTGAACTTGACGCTTACTTTGCTGTGCACTTGCTGAGTACCAGGAGAAAGGCACGAATGTGTGGCAGGAAGGAATTTGTATGAGCAGCAGAGGAGTTAGTAGGTTCAACCAGAACTTACAGTAGCTTCTCTGTGCCCACCTGAGAGAGCCCTGAGCTGAGCCTGGGGTGCCATCCTTTGCAGCCTGAAAAGCCAGCTAATATTCTCCATGTGCAAAGATTTTCATGCCTGAAAAAAAATGGACAGGGGAATAAACAGGAAATTGGTGAAAGGGTCTGTAAGCATTTGAGAATGAGAACCAGCAATGAATGGTAATAAAAAGGCAAGTTAAAACACCACTTTAAAAAACTTATCAAATGGATTGTTATTTTAAAAATGCTAACAGTCGCACATTTTCACTGTCGGATTTTCAGGGCGTCTGTTGGTTTGTGTCCGTCTGTCTTCCTAGTTGTGCCTGTGTTGGCATTTTGTTCCTAGGTTCCCAGTCCCTCTTGGGCTTGCTGACTGCAGAACCCTGTGTTCCAACTTTATAATGAATGTAGATTTCCTGTTTCAAAGGTTTAACGGAATAGCATTTTTAAAAAGAATTGAAGCTGGCTAAATTTAGTGTCTGAAAAATGTCCAGACCAAAAATAGCTCTATTCCAAAATATCTGTCCCAGGCCCAGGCTGCTGGACTTTGGGAAGGTGAAGGTCTCTGCTTTTGTCCCATTAGCAGACAGGTGTCCGTAGCCATGTGCTCTCACCAAGAGGGTCTGAGTTCCTCGTGTACTGGCCTGTTGCACTGTATGCACTGCCTCTGACATGGGCTGACGAGCCATCAGGAGGGGCATTCGTCTCTCCTCTTCTCTTGCACCTCCTTCTTCTTCCTACTGCTCCTTATTCTTTGCTCTTATGAAGACATTAAAAAAAGATGAATCACAAGGTTAAAAAAACAAAAAGCCCTTTCTAGGATTCCTTTCTTTTTCTTTATTCTTATACGAAGTGTTAAAATTCTGCTTCATCTGATATTTTTTCAAGCTTAATATCATTTTTTTTTTTTTCTTAAGAAGTAGCCTTCTGTTAGTCCAAGAGACGGTTGTCGCTTTATATGTGTGGTTTGGGGCTCTGGGGAACCTGGTGTTGGCTTATAGGCTTTCGTGTCTCTTGCTGAGGGTGGGGTGGGAGAAGGAAGAGAGGGAGTAAGAACAGATTGAGGAGGAGGAGGTGGAATATGAGGGGGTGGAGGAGGAAGAGGAAGGAGGGGAGGAGGTGGATGAGGAGGAAGAGGAGGAGGTAGAGGAAGAGTTAGAGGAGGAGGAAGAGTTGGAGAAGGTGGAAAAGTGAGAGGAGGTGGAGAAGGAGAAGGAGGTAGAGGAGGATGCGAACGTGGGCACCGTCCCCTTGGACATTGCTGGCATGGCCCCCTTCATGGTCTTCTCTTGTCACACTCATGCTCTTAGCTGGAGAACTGGACAAAACTCCCTCTCGCTGCCCAGATGTCTAAGCCAGAGGCAGAGGTGAGACCCAGTGACTCTACATTTGAGCCGGCCTTGGGGTGAGGTGCCTTGGGGTGAGGTGCTCCCTGCACTTGGCTTACTGCATCCAGCATCCTTTGGAAGGAACTTGTCTGTGGCAGGTTGTGCCAGAGATGGGGTCCTCAGCTTCCTAGGCCCCCAAGAATGGATGCAGGATGAGCATCAAGGTGGAGTGGCATCCCCATTGCAGGCAGTCGGGAGGGGGCTTCAGATGGGCATGGGGGCGGGGCAGATGGGGAGGGTGGGTGGGGCCTCCCGGACGGTACTTGATGGTCTAGGTCCAGGGATGGGGATGAGGAGGCCATGGCTGGCTGCAGTGCTTCCTGTCTGTCTTACTCCTTTCACACTGGCTGGCTGAACAAGGTGTTCTCACCCAGAGGGTCTGAGTTCCTCGTGTACTGGCCTGTTGCACTGTATGCACTGCCTCTGACATGGGCTGACGAGCCATCAGGAGGGGCATTCGTCTCTCCTCTTCTCTTGCACCTCCTTCTTCTTCCTACTGCTCCTTATTCTTTGCTCTTATGAAGACATTAAAAAAAGATGAATCACAAGGTTAAAAAAACAAAAAGCCCTTTCTAGGATTCCTTTCTTTTTCTTTATTCTTATACGAAGTGTTAAAATTCTGCTTCATCTGATATTTTTTCAAGCTTAATATCATTTTTTTTTTTTTCTTAAGAAGTAGCCTTCTGTTAGTCCAAGAGACGGTTGTCGCTTTATATGTGTGGTTTGGGGCTCTGGGGAACCTGGTGTTGGCTTATAGGCTTTCGTGTCTCTTGCTGAGGGTGGGGTGGGAGAAGGAAGAGAGGGAGTAAGAACAGATTGAGGAGGAGGAGGTGGAATATGAGGGGGTGGAGGAGGAAGAGGAAGGAGGGGAGGAGGTGGATGAGGAGGAAGAGGAGGAGGTAGAGGAAGAGTTAGAGGAGGAGGAAGAGTTGGAGAAGGTGGAAAAGTGAGAGGAGGTGGAGAAGGAGAAGGAGGTAGAGGAGGATGCGAACGTGGGCACCGTCCCCTTGGACATTGCTGGCATGGCCCCCTTCATGGTCTTCTCTTGTCACACTCATGCTCTTAGCTGGAGAACTGGACAAAACTCCCTCTCGCTGCCCAGATGTCTAAGCCAGAGGCAGAGGTGAGACCCAGTGACTCTACATTTGAGCCGGCCTTGGGGTGAGGTGCCTTGGGGTGAGGTGCTCCCTGCACTTGGCTTACTGCATCCAGCATCCTTTGGAAGGAACTTGTCTGTGGCAGGTTGTGCCAGAGATGGGGTCCTCAGCTTCCTAGGCCCCCAAGAATGGATGCAGGATGAGCATCAAGGTGGAGTGGCATCCCCATTGCAGGCAGTCGGGAGGGGGCTTCAGATGGGCATGGGGGCGGGGCAGATGGGGAGGGTGGGTGGGGCCTCCCCGGACGGTACTTGATGGTCTAGGTCCAGGGATGGGGATGAGGAGGCCATGGCTGGCTGCAGTGCTTCCTGTCTGTCTTACTCCTTTCACACTCTGGGTCTTTTACTCAGCACTGAGCAGGGTGAACCTACCATGAAGGAGGGGCCTGAATTCTCTGGAAATGATGAATGGCTGCCGATGGTGGCTGGGAGGTAGCAGGCTGGTAGCAGCCTGTTCAGGCCCCAGGCTATGGGTCTTTCCAGGTCCTCATGGCTTCTCCCCTCACTGCAGGTCGGTGTGACTGTCCCTGTCCCAGGCCTGCCTCTCGGGCCTGCAGACAGCCTTCCTCTCAAGTAGGCCCTCTGTCCATTTAAGTACATGCCAGCTTATCCGGTTTGCCAGGAACTGTTGTCAGAATGTGGGAAAACCTTCAGTCACTCTAAATCTTACTGTTTCCTAACCCCTCCCCCCCGCCCCACCTGGAAAGAACACACTGACTACAGAGAAGAGCATCTTTTGACTTATTTGGGTCAAGTATTACCACCTCTCTGTTGAAAACAGGAGAAGAAAGGCCTAGAGAGTGGGGGAGCCCTCACAGCCAGGGGCACAGGCGTGAGGCTCAGGCCGGGAGGAGACAGCAGTCCTCAGACCCCAGCGTCCCAGGGAGCCAGGACAGTGGTCATCTTGGCAGGATCCCCACTTCACGCACCCCTTGGAAGAGAGACATTGCTGAGATCAGAATCCTGTCCCTTTCCTTAGTGTTCCTCTAGGATAGTGTGGCCAGGACTTACGGAGAAATCAGCCTCTCTGTCAAGAATTGCGGTTCTGGGTCTCAAGGAAGACTTCTGAGTCCACCTGTTCTACACTTCCTTCTGGGACAGCAGAACCTGGAGCATGTGTAAGATCCCAGGTGCTGAAGGTGCTTGGAAGTCAGGGCAGAGTCTTGGGGAGTGACATTCCTTCAGAGGCTGCAGGGCAGGTGCTCTGGAGGCAGAAGGGTCCAGCAGCCGGAGGCAGAGCTGTCCACCAGCCTGGAAGCTTCTCTGAGTTCTTGGTTCTCTGGCTCCAGAATGGGCATGGGGCGGGCAGATGGGGAGGGGTGGGTGGGGCCTCCCCGGACGGTACTTGATGGTCTAGGTCCAGGGATGGGGATGAGGAGGCCATGGCTGGCTGCAGTGCTTCCTGTCTGTCTTACTCCTTTCACACTCTGGGTCTTTTTACTTAGCACTGAGCAGGGTGAACCTACCATGAAGGAGGGGCCTGAATTCTCTGGAAATGATGAATGGCTGCCGATGGTGGCTGGGAGGTAGCAGGCTGGTAGCAGCCTGTTCAGGCCCCAGGCTATGGGTCTTTCCAGGTCCTCATGGCTTCTCCCCTCACTGCAGGTCGGTGTGACTGTCCCTGTCCCAGGCCTGCCTCTCGGGCCTGCAGACAGCCTTCCTCTCAAGTAGGCCCTCTGTCCATTTAAGTACATGCCAGCTTATCCGGTTTGCCAGGAACTGTTGTCAGAATGTGGGAAAACCTTCAGTCACTCTAAATCTTACTGTTTCCTAACCCCTCCCCCCCGCCCCACCTGGAAAGAACACACTGACTACAGAGAAGAGCATCTTTTGACTTATTTGGGTCAAGTATTACCACCTCTCTGTTGAAAACAGGAGAAGAAAGGCCTAGAGAGTGGGGGAGCCCTCACAGCCAGGGGCACAGGCGTGAGGCTCAGGCCGGGAGGAGACAGCAGTCCTCAGACCCCAGCGTCCCAGGGAGCCAGGACAGTGGTCATCTTGGCAGGATCCCCACTTCACGCACCCCTTGGAAGAGAGACATTGCTGAGATCAGAATCCTGTCCCTTTCCTTAGTGTTCCTCTAGGATAGTGTGGCCAGGACTTACGGAGAAATCAGCCTCTCTGTCAAGAATTGCGGTTCTGGGTCTCAAGGAAGACTTCTGAGTCCACCTGTTCTACACTTCCTTCTGGGACAGCAGAACCTGGAGCATGTGTAAGATCCCAGGTGCTGAAGGTGCTTGGAAGTCAGGGCAGAGTCTTGGGGAGTGACATTCCTTCAGAGGCTGCAGGGCAGGTGCTCTGGAGGCAGAAGGGTCCAGCAGCCGGAGGCAGAGCTGTCCACCAGCCTGGAAGCTTCTCTGAGTTCTTGGTTCTCTGGCTCCAGAATTGTAGGTGTAAAGAGGCTACCAGAGCAGCAGGTGTGCATCCTCCAAGAGGATCCAAGATAACGAGATAAATATTCATGATTTTCGTTGAAGTCTAAGAACACAGAGTGTGTTTTAGGGGCAGGCTCAGGTGAGCTATGAGGAGGTGGGCACTGGAGACCTCCTGATTCACAGGCCCAGCCTGAGGGACCTCCTCCTGAGGGAGCCTCCAGGCCCCAACAAGAGGAGGGGGCTGGGGCCGTTACTCAGAAAATGTGGCCCTGCGAGGCCATAAGGGATGATCCTGGGGGATGTGAGAGGCATCCCTCAGTACTGGCCGCTGCTGGAGGGTTCCCACCCCCATGCTTCTAGCCCCACTGCGCTCCCAGAGTCCCTCGCGGCGCGGGCTATCGCATCACCACATCGCATCCATTGGCAGCCACCTTCTGGATTCTGCTGAGCAGGGCTCCTTGGACTTTACACTGACCAGCCCCCGCTGGACCTTACAGGAAGGGTTGGGGCCCTGGTGAAAAAGTGACAGGAGAGCTCCAGAGACTTGGGCGTGGCTTCCCACGCCCTGCCCCGTGTGTGTCCTGAGTGCCTGCGCCTCCGGGCAGGGCTGAGCCTGATACTGCGGTTAGGTCCTCCGTCCCCATAGCGGTTAGTACTCAGAGCAGGGGATAGAAAGGGTGCCCACCTCCCCACCAGGATGCATGCTTTCAATTGTCTGGTAAATCAGCCAAGTAATTTGTAATAATCTGGGTAACTCTGGATGAATTTCTGGAAACTTGCTGATTATGTGGTCCTTTGAAAAACAACTTTTGGGTGCATGTCTGGTGGATACAAAAGAGGACATTAGTGTTTATTACTGATGAATAATTCACTTGATGTTGTTTCCTTGTAAATTCTCAATGTGCCAAAATTGTGCTCCACATTTTGTATATTTTAGAAAGACAGTGCTGGCTGAGAGTCTGTGGAAGGAGGTAAGTATTAAATAAATATACAGCAATCGTATTACTAAAAGAGTTTTCATGTTCAAGATTATAATTCAGCTCGAGGGACTGCTGTGCCCAAGTACTGGTTCTCTGACCCATGTGGGCGGCCCGGAGGCTGGGGGCAGAAGTGGCATTTCTGGTTCTGGGAAGAATAAACAGGAATCAGGGGCAGAGCTGGGAAGTCTTCCTGACCCAAGGAACAGGGTACAGGGGTGTCAGGATAAGCCCGGGCTCCTGGCTTGAGTCAGTGGGGGTGCAGTTCCAGCCCCAGAGGCTGGAGACTGCTGACTTCCTGTGGTCTGTTTTCAGTTGAGATGGATGCGGTTTTACGTATTGAAGAGAATTTCAACACAGTAGAAGATGCATGAATGTTAGCTTGTCAAGCCTGCCTTGCTGTTTAGGTGTGAAGACTGGGTTCTGCTTTTTCCCTCTCCCTGGATCCATCTTTGCACTCAGTCCACCCAGATATGGTGGATCACCGAGAAAAGAAGTCTGTTGAACAGAAGATCTCTCCAGTTGATGTGTCCTCTGGGGGAAGCCTCACATTTCTCAGACGGGGAAACTGAGGATGAACCCAGAATTCCATCCCCCCAACAGGGCTCTGCGCCCGGTCACACCCTCGCCACACTGTGCTTGAATTAGGAGAACGTTCTCACAGCAGCCTCCCCACCCCACTCCGCCTCCAGTCTCTCTCAGCTTGAAGCCATCCTACACACAGCTGCTGGGGTAATCTTTCTAAAACCATTTTTATCATGTCACTTCTCCGCATGCTGTTTTCTGTTGCCTTTTGTCAAATCCAGATTCCTCCTTCCTGGCTCTCTAAGCTTTCTGAAAAATGCCCCCTTTCTGAGGGTTTCCATTATGGGCCTTTATGGAACGTTGGTCCCAAAGTGCTGCTTAGATTCCCTGTGAGTGTCTTATTGTCGCCTGCCACTGGGCCTTTGCACATGCCAGACCACCCACCTGAAAAATTTATCAGCCCATTTCTTGTGTCACTTTTCTTTGTTGATGATGTTCCTCTTTCCTAACTCTGAAACCACTCTCTCTTTGAAACTGACTTCTGTAAATGCTTCCTTTCCTCAACTCCGACCGTTTTTACTGTCTGCTTTCCTTTAGTAATTATTCATCTCATAACATTCAGAAGATGTCTTATGTAATATACTGGAATCCAGCAAACTAGTCATCATCTAATGATTGACTGGATGTACAGAAATATACTAGGAAACACCCCGCCCCCCCACCCCAGGAGCTTTCTTTAAAAAATAGCTTCCTTTATGTATTAGCAGTGATGTAGTTATATGAGATTTATTTCACAGCAGGGTCAGTCTTGTTGCTCTGAATGTTGTCAGCCGGTGTTTTATTGGCTGATAGGATATTCTGGCAGGTTCCTGAGAGTCCTAAGCCTCATGCCTAACTCAGACCCCCTCTGTCTGTGTCCTGTGCTGCATGATGCTGATTTCCCAGGCAGAGTGGCCCCCCAGCGGGCGGAGCTTACAGCCCAGCTCTGCTGCATCTCAGATCAGATGCCCTTGATTTAAACACTGTGTGTCTTTGACTTCCCCGGTTTGGTTTCATGTTTTTCGCAGAATCTGGACGGTATGGGGGCTGGTGGGAAGCTGTGTGCAGCTCCCTGGGGCTCTGTGGTGAGTTTGCTGCGTGGTCGCAGGCTGTCCATTCTCTGTGCTCTAGGCCAGTGTGGAGAGCACACCAGGCTTCCTGGAGCGTGTCCCCTGCAGTCTCGTCTGTGTCACCCTGGTGGGCAACCACCTGGTTCAGCGGCGGGCACGTGAGGACCAGAACCTGCTGAGCACATCTGAGCACGACATTAGCCTCTCTGGACTTCAGTAACGTGTGTGAAATGGGGATGAAGATAATTTCTTTCCTCACACGTGGTTGTGAAGATAAAAGTGAAAGTGAGGTTACTGCGGCCGGTGTGGGGTTGTGCAGCAGGCCTGGGGGGTGCAGGGCCAGGACCAACATTCAAGCCTTTTCCTTTGGCTGTGCTCTCCGTGGACAGCTGCCTGCTTTTGAGTTTTGTTTGCACACTCGTAGTGAAAGCACTTTTTACCATGGTGGCGGTGGTAGTTTACTCATTGTGTCTGACTCTTTGCAACCTCAAGAACTGTAGTCGGCCAGGCTCCTCTGTCCATGGGATTCTCCAGGTAAGAATACTGGAGTGGGTAGGCATTTCCTTCTCCAAGGATCTTTCCCACCCAGGGATCAAACCCACGTCTCCTGCATTGTAGGCGGATTCTTTACCAACTGAACCACCGTAGAGAGCTGTATTTATAAAGTAATTCTGCATATCCCCTATTTATGGCAAAGCAGTTTTGAATCACTTTCTAAATTTTCTTTGTTTAAATCTAACAATTTTTGATTTTTTATTAGAGCATCTTTTGTTTGTTTAAAAATATTGTCTGTGAGCCTTTTTGTTAAATTAGAAATAATGAAACAACTTGTCCTCTGACACATTGGAAGTTCACAGGCTTAACTGAGAATTTTCAGAAAATGTGTTTTTCCAGGATTGTCTCAAGGCTCTGACCTTGATGGCTTTGCCTTTAATCGGTGTTCCCGTGGGGTATGGGACAAGGCCACCAGGCAGATGGGGGGGGTGCTAGTTAGTTTCCCATGTGACCTCACCATGGTCTGGCTCCTGGAGGGCTGGGGTGGGGGGTTATGCTCTTTGCCAAGTGTGTGCTTGGCCACGTCTCAACACAGCCCTACTGCTCTCGGTCATCTGTCCATGTGCTGCTGGCTCCAGGTAGGGCAGAAGGCGTGTAGTGAAGATGGCTGTGTGGCTTCTGAGGCCTGAAACCACTCGCCTCTTCTGCCTCCTGGTTACGTCACTTATGCTTTCTACGTCAAGGTCATGTGCTCACAGGCCGCCAGTCACTCTGCTGACTAAGCCCCACTAGCCCTTCATTCTTGTTGGTCTCCACTTCCTCACCCAGCTCCCTGGCTTTGGCTTCACACCCTACGTGCGTGGATGGAACTGGAGTAGGGGACTCTGGTTGTTTAGTTCTGAACCTTCATTTCTCTTCCTCTGTTGTTCTCTGGATTTAATTATGCATCAAGACTGTATCCAGGTTGCTCATGCTATGATCATTATTTTCAAGCCTTGTTGTAGAGACAGTGGGAGTCCTCAGTCCACCCCTGAGCCAGCATGCAGGTGCCTTGTGGATGCGTCCCCCAGAGTCCGTGGTGCCGCCGAGACAGCAGTGCTGCCCTTGGCAAGCCCTCGGGTAGGCCCGTGGATGCAAGAGAGAAGACTCAAGTCAGTAAAATCAGAAGTGAAAGCGGAGACATTGCAATGAATGCCTAGAAATAAGAGGATCATAGGGGATTTTTAAAAACAATTCTGTGCCAACAAATTGGACAGCCTAGGAGAAATGGGTAAATACTTAGAAACATGCAGTCTGCCATGTCTGAATCAAGAAGAAATAGCCTGATTAGACCATTAACAATAAGGAGATTTAATTAGAAATCAGCAACCTACCAGCAAAGGAAAGTCCAGGACCAGATGGTTTCATGGCTGAATTCTATCAGATATTAAAAGAAGAACTCATCCAACTCTTTCTTAAAATTTTCTAAAAATGGAAGACACCCAGAGGCGCCATGACAGTTCCACCCCTTCCCCAGTAGAGTTGGAATAATCCTCCCACTCATTAGCATATGAAATTACCCAGCCCATAAATGCTAAGCACACCATGTTTTCAGGGCCACTGGACTCTCTCTTTGCGATGGCCCACTCTCTGTCTGTGGAGTGTGCTTTTCTCTGAATCTGAATAAATCCGTCCCCCTGCTCTCGGTCATCTGTCCATGTGCTGCTGGCTCCAGGTAGGGCAGAAGGCGTGTAGTGAAGATGGCTGTGTGGCTTCTGAGGCCTGAAACCACTCGCCTCTTCTGCCTCCTGGTTACGTCACTTATGCTTTCTACGTCAAGGTCATGTGCTCACAGGCCGCCAGTCACTCTGCTGACTAAGCCCCACTAGCCCTTCATTCTTGTTGGTCTCCACTTCCTCACCCAGCTCCCTGGCTTTGGCTTCACACCCTACGTGCGTGGATGGAACTGGAGTAGGGGACTCTGGTTGTTTAGTTCTGAACCTTCATTTCTCTTCCTCTGTTGTTCTCTGGATTTAATTATGCATCAAGACTGTATCCAGGTTGCTCATGCTATGATCATTATTTTCAAGCCTTGTTGTAGAGACAGTGGGAGTCCTCAGTCCACCCCTGAGCCAGCATGCAGGTGCCTTGTGGATGCGTCCCCCAGAGTCCGTGGTGCCGCCGAGACAGCAGTGCTGCCCTTGGCAAGCCCTCGGGTAGGCCCGTGGATGCAAGAGAGAAGACTCAAGTCAGTAAAATCAGAAGTGAAAGCGGAGACATTGCAATGAATGCCTAGAAATAAGAGGATCATAGGGGATTTTTAAAAACAATTCTGTGCCAACAAATTGGACAGCCTAGGAGAAATGGGTAAATACTTAGAAACATGCAGTCTGCCATGTCTGAATCAAGAAGAAATAGCCTGATTAGACCATTAACAATAAGGAGATTTAATTAGAAATCAGCAACCTACCAGCAAAGGAAAGTCCAGGACCAGATGGTTTCATGGCTGAATTCTATCAGATATTAAAAGAAGAACTCATCCAACTCTTTCTTAAAATTTTCTAAAAATGGAAGACACCCAGAGGCGCCATGACAGTTCCACCCCTTCCCCAGTAGAGTTGGAATAATCCTCCCACTCATTAGCATATGAAATTACCCAGCCCATAAATGCTAAGCACACCATGTTTTCAGGGCCACTGGACTCTCTCTTTGCGATGGCCCACTCTCTGTCTGTGGAGTGTGCTTTTCTCTGAATCTGAATAAATCCGTTTCTTACCTATCAAAAAAAAAAAATCTTCTAAAAATGGATGTAGCGGGAGTACTTCTAAACTCATCTTATGGGGCCAGCAGCATCACCCCAACACCAAAGCCAAACAAGACCTCACAAGAAAAGCAAAACACAGGCTGCCTCTCCATTATCAAACTGATCTAAAGACGAGGGGCTGGGAGCTTGGAGCTGTAAGTGCCTGAGGCTTCAAGGCTGGTTCAGGGTGAGGGGGTGGCTCTGGTCTGAGGCTCATGGCACCAGTTGGGGACAGGTGGCAGGATGCAACAGGTGTTGCCTCTATTGGAACCCTTTCCGTATTTTCTTCAAATAAAAACTCAGTGCTACATCTGTATTTTCTGTATACATTTTGAAGCAATATTGAAGAATTTTCTTTAGGAGGAAAAGCTCAACTCTGCTTATTCTTGCTTCTCACATTTGTTATTTAATGAAATATTAAAACCAATTACTTCTAATATATACCTTTACATCTGTCCTAAAGTAATATTTGCACATATTTAAAGTATGGGCAAACAGTACAAAGGATGACAATAAAGAGCAGTGGAATCTTACTCTACCTCTCCCAGCCCCAGGCCCAGAAGAATCATTGTAACTAGCTTTTTAAAATAGACTTTCTATTTTAAAGCAGTTTTGGGTTCACAGAACATTGAGAGGAAGGTGCAGTGATTTCTCACGTACTGTTGTCCTGCCACGCACAGTGTCTGCCATCATGAACATCCCTGCCAGGTGGTGTGTCTGTTACAACTGATAAAGCTCCGTTCACGTGTCACTGCTGCCCACAATTCGTGGTTCACATTAAGGTTCTCTCTTAAACTGTTGTCCATTCTCTGGGTTTGGATAAGTGCATAATGGCATGTACTCATCGTTATAGTGTCACAAAGAAGTCTCATAGTGAGACTCACTTTTTCCTGTGTCTGTATTTTCAGGTCTTCACAGATGAATTCCATGTCTCCTAATGAGCCTACTTTTGATGCTATTAACTGTATAGCACGTCTTCCCCTTCCCTCCATGAAACCCAGTTCCTCCCGTAGTTGCTTCTCTCTGCTGACTCGTTAGCTTTCATGGATGAGCTCCACCTTCTTCATTGGCTCTGATGGTGTCACCTGACACTGGTTCTATGATGAGAGGCATCAGCACCTCTCAGTTACTCAGTTTCTCATATCTCTTCACTGGTCAGCATTTGTCAAGGTTGAGTCCATTAGAGTTCTGTTAAGAAATCATAGTTAATTTTCCTGTGGAATACAGATGATGTGTGTATTTGTGTTGTTGTCCAACTGCTGATACTCTCTATGGTTCTGCTGACCCGTCGTTTTCTTTCTCAAGTAGCTTCTTGCTCTTTCTGTTGTTTCTAGTCTTACATTTTCTTTCTTCGTTACCTTTTGGAGTTATTCTAAATGCTCCGGGGGTCGTGCATATTGCACAGGTAGAACCATCCTTGTTGATCTTCCACCAACTGACTGACGTGTGGGAGGTTTTCTTCCAGAATCTTTATACTGATTTTCAGAACCAACTGCTTTCTGGGTGGGAAGGGCAGCCTCACCCTTCTAACTCTCTTGTCTCAGTTGTTTTGACCTAGCATTCCTCAAATACCTTGTCTTTTTCTGTCTCGACTTTTACCTACCTTTAGTTGATGTACGTCTTCAAATAATTTCCTGAGAAAATAAGAATAGAAGAGACATTTTCTGATCTTGCCTATCAGAAATGCTGCCTTCGTATGTCTGAAAGTTTGGCTGGGTATTGAATTCCAGGGTCAAAACAATTGGGTCTTTTTGGCCACTTCTATTGGTCTTTCATTTATTTCCATCTTTGTTCTTTGGCCTGTGAAGGCCTCCCGTTGCAGTGGCCTCTCTTGCTGTAGAGCACTGGCTCCGGGCGCATGCACTCCAGAGTGCTGGCTTGGTAGTTGGACACACCAGTCCAGCCGCTCCATGGCACGTGGGATCTTCCCAGACCAGGGATCGAACTGGTGCCCCTTGCACTGCAAGGTGGTGTCTTTACCCACTGGACCACCAGGGAAGCCCTCAAAATAATTTTGTCTAAAAATTTCAAAGGTCTTTTACCCATTGTTTAATGTAATTTAGTGTGGAAAGTTCCACTCTGATTTCTTTACTAAAACTGACCTCTTCTCTCTGGATATTTTTAGTTTTCTCTTATCTTTGTGTTCTAAAGATTCACATACATGTATGTAGGTTTAATCCCCCTTTTGGTCAACATGCTGGGCCATGTAGATGGTTTTGGTCTGGAATTATGTGTTTCTGGCTTTTGTAAAGTCTCATTTATTATTTCCTCATGTATTAATCTATTACCATCTATTTCTTCTGTTATTTTTTCCTTTCTCTTTTTTTCCTGAAATGCTTCTTTAGATGCAAGACCTTTCCCAGATAGACTCTTAGTGTCCTGTGTTTTTCCTTTGTATACTTTTGAGTCTTTTTTATATTTTTGTGTTACTTTCTGGGAAGTTTGCTTGACATGGTCTTCTATCAAAATTTTACTCTCAGCAATTTTCAGTTTCTAAGACTTTTTTTTGTTCTATATCTTTTTTCTTTTGTGGCCCCATATCTTCTCAGATTTCTCTGTGAAGATTAATTTGCTAGGTTTTTTTCTCTTTCTCCATTTTCTGCAATGTCTCTTTCTCTTGTTCTCTTATCGTAGCTCTGCTTCTGTGTCTGTAGGTGGAGCTGGTCACTAGGTGGGCTTTACTTCGGAGTGGTTGGGCACAGAGCTGGCCATGTCGCTGGAGAAGCTCTAAATCCCAGAGTTCAGGTCTTCGTTGAGAGCAAATCAATTCTGGTTTTCAAGGGAAGAAATTCCAAGTTTACCAGTGGATTGTGGGGTAGGCGGCTGGGCATTTTGTGGAAGGGATATGAGGATGATACGGTCACTGATGGTCACTGCATCCTCTCTGCCCCAGTGAGCCATCCAGGGGCCCAGACTCTCCACGGGGCAGCCGGGCTGTGTCTTCACTCTGCCTGTTTTGTCACCTGCTCAGCTCTATGTCTTCAGCCCTCTTCTCAGTCCACTCGGCACTTCCCACGACTCTCCAGCACCTGCTTCTTTCGTACGGGTAGATCTCCTTCTCTGCAGAGTTCCCGGCTGTCCCTCGCAGTGGGAGAGGCTCTTGGAAGGAAGAGGAGGTTAGCAGACTGAATGGATCAGAAGTAAATCAAATGCCTGAGTACCTCAAGTCACACGTAAAGCACTATTTTGTTTTATTTGCCTTCGCAGTTTGAAAAGTAATAGGATTCTCTGGCATTATTTAAATGGCCTCGGCCAGAAGTTCACTAAGGTTACTGTTTTTCCGTCTCTCCTCAGCACTGTTCCTTAAAGGTCTGTGTGTTTTCCTGTTTCACAAGTAGACCTGTGGATGCTGGAGGACCAGAGTGTGATGGTTGACGGTGGCAGGAGCCCCTGTGATATGTCTGTGTCGCTTTGATTCCTGAGGCAGGCATCTTACAGACTTAGGTGGACGGTCTTCCTCCAGTGTGTGAATGTGCGTGTCTTATACCTACCTGTGCATGGGCCCTGCATCAGACAGAACACAGTGAAACACCCAGTATGACCTAGATTCCTTTCTTCTTTTATTTTATTTTTTACAGAGTTTTGTTGTTTACTGCCACTCATCCCCTTAATATTGCTTCTGAGGTTCAGGGGTCCTTTCCCTAGTGTTCTCGTCACACTTCTGTCCTGGCAGTCCACTGCCCCAGCCCCTGAAAAGACCTGGCAAGAGAGGGTGCGTCCATCTCTGGGGAATCCTGGGGACACAGATGGGAGGAGAGGCTGACCGTAGGGACCGGGCACCACATCCTGGTGGCAGGCAGGTGGTCCTCCATTCTTCCTTCTACACCAGAGCTGAGGAGGGCCCCTCAGATGGTTATCTGCTGGATCATCAAGAGGGTCACTAGATTGGTACACTGCATGTCGCTGGAGAAGCTCTAAATCCCGGGTCCTTCGTTGAGAGCAAATCAATTCTGGTTTTCAAGGGAAGAAATTCCAAGTTTACCAGTGGATTGTGGGGTGGCGGCTGGGCATTTTGTGGAAGGGATATGAGGATGATACGGTCACTGATGGTCACTGCATCCTCTCTGCCCCAGTGAGCCATCCAGGGGCCCAGACTCTCCACGGGGCAGCCGGGCTGTGTCTTCACTCTGCCTGTTTTGTCACCTGCTCAGCTCTATGTCTTCAGCCCTCTTCTCAGTCCACTCGGCACTTCCCACGACTCTCCAGCACCTGCTTCTTTCGTACGGGTAGATCTCCTTCTCTGCAGAGTTCCCGGCTGTCCCTCGCAGTGGGAGAGGCTCTTGGAAGGAAGAGGAGGTTAGCAGACTGAATGGATCAGAAGTAAATCAAATGCCTGAGTACCTCAAGTCACACGTAAAGCACTATTTTGTTTTATTTGCCTTCGCAGTTTGAAAAGTAATAGGATTCTCTGGCATTATTTAAATGGCCTCGGCCAGAAGTTCACTAAGGTTACTGTTTTTCCGTCTCTCCTCAGCACTGTTCCTTAAAGGTCTGTGTGTTTTCCTGTTTCACAAGTAGACCTGTGGATGCTGGAGGACCAGAGTGTGATGGTTGACGGTGGCAGGAGCCCCTGTGATATGTCTGTGTCGCTTTGATTCCTGAGGCAGGCATCTTACAGACTTAGGTGGACGGTCTTCCTCCAGTGTGTGAATGTGCGTGTCTTATACCTACCTGTGCATGGGCCCTGCATCAGACAGAACACAGTGAAACACCCAGTATGACCTAGATTCCTTTCTTCTTTTATTTTATTTTTTACAGAGTTTTGTTGTTTACTGCCACTCATCCCCTTAATATTGCTTCTGAGGTTCAGGGGTCCTTTCCCTAGTGTTCTCGTCACACTTCTGTCCTGGCAGTCCACTGCCCCAGCCCCTGAAAAGACCTGGCAAGAGAGGGTGCGTCCATCTCTGGGGGAATCCTGGGGACACAGATGGGAGGGGAGAGGCTGACCGTAGGGACCGGGCACCACATCCTGGTGGCAGGCAGGTGGTCCTCCATTCTTCCTTCTACACCAGAGCTGAGGAGGGCCCCTCAGATGGTTATCTGCTGGATCATCAAGAGTGGCTTTGGATAGAAGATTACCGTGAGTTTTGCTGTAACACTTTCCAGGAATCAGTGGCTGGAGCCTCTGTGTTGAAGAGGTTTCTCATGCTTATGTCTCAGCACACAAAAGAGAGGATAGAAACGATGTTGGATGCAGTTTCTTTCCAGCAAGAAGTTGTATTTATTGAAGGAAATATTTTTAAAAACCTTCTATTTTGAAGTGATAAAAGTTTACTTTTTATGTTAAAATTATTAATAAAAGTTCGCCGTATCTCTGTAAAACACTTGGAGTCTTAGTTTAATTCACAGACGTATCTTTGTTGCAGGGAAGAATGAAGTGATGATCAATAAAAACTTTCAAGCGTAAAGTATATTACCTCAGGATGGAATCCTTTGGGGTAAATGGAGTGAAATTAAAGTGTTGAAGGAGTAAAAGAAACTGTAAAATTTCTAACTGCTTAGCTCACCTACAGACAGCTCAGAGGTGTGACTTGCTCCCTGCCAGGAGCACGGTCCATCTGTGGGGCTCCGTCTGCTCAGCCACAGCCAGCAGCCTGGAGCACCGTGGCCCCCGAATGGAAGTGGTCATTGTGAGTCCATTAGGAATGTAGAAAAGAATGGGGGGGGTGCAGTTTCATTTAAAGGGAGTCACTGCACTATCCTAGGAATTAAATCATCTGCAGTGCTCTGCTAGTGATTCAAAATTTAGTTTGGGGAATCACGAATGGGGGTATGGTGTTTGGGAAATGTGGGGTGGGGGCAGTAGAAACAGTAGGAAGACCAGATCTGGATACTGCGACCTGGAGGGAGCGGCAGCGATGCGGCTGGGCTCAGGCCTCACTCGTGCCCGACTCCCCCACCCAGCCCCTGAGTTCTGGAGTAACACCCCCTGCCTTTGCTGTCTATTATTAAACTGATTAGAGAATCCTAATTGTTAGGGAGCTGTTGTTCAGTGGCTAAGGGGCTTGTGTGGGGAAACTTTGTGGGACCCCTGGGGACACAGATGGGAGGGAGAGGCTGACCGTAGGGACCGGGCACCACATCCTGGTGGCAGGCAGGTGGTCCTCCATTCTTCCTTCTACACCAGAGCTGAGGAGGGCCCCTCAGATGGTTATCTGCTGGATCATCAAGAGTGGCTTTGGATAGAAGATTACCGTGAGTTTTGCTGTAACACTTTCCAGGAATCAGTGGCTGGAGCCTCTGTGTTGAAGAGGTTTCTCATGCTTATGTCTCAGCACACAAAAGAGAGGATAGAAACGATGTTGGATGCAGTTTCTTTCCAGCAAGAAGTTGTATTTATTGAAGGAAATATTTTTAAAAACCTTCTATTTTGAAGTGATAAAAGTTTACTTTTTATGTTAAAATTATTAATAAAAGTTCGCCGTATCTCTGTAAAACACTTGGAGTCTTAGTTTAATTCACAGACGTATCTTTGTTGCAGGGAAGAATGAAGTGATGATCAATAAAAACTTTCAAGCGTAAAGTATATTACCTCAGGATGGAATCCTTTGGGGTAAATGGAGTGAAATTAAAGTGTTGAAGGAGTAAAAGAAACTGTAAAATTTCTAACTGCTTAGCTCACCTACAGACAGCTCAGAGGTGTGACTTGCTCCCTGCCAGGAGCACGGTCCATCTGTGGGGCTCCGTCTGCTCAGCCACAGCCAGCAGCCTGGAGCACCGTGGCCCCCGAATGGAAGTGGTCATTGTGAGTCCATTAGGAATGTAGAAAAGAATGGGGGGGGTGCAGTTTCATTTAAAGGGAGTCACTGCACTATCCTAGGAATTAAATCATCTGCAGTGCTCTGCTAGTGATTCAAAATTTAGTTTGGGGAATCACGAATGGGGGTATGGTGTTTGGGAAATGTGGGGTGGGGGCAGTAGAAACAGTAGGAAGACCAGATCTGGATACTGCGACCTGGAGGGAGCGGCAGCGATGCGGCTGGGCTCAGGCCTCACTCGTGCCCGACTCCCCCACCCAGCCCCTGAGTTCTGGAGTAACACCCCCTGCCTTTGCTGTCTATTATTAAACTGATTAGAGAATCCTAATTGTTAGGGAGCTGTTGTTCAGTGGCTAAGTCTTGTGTGAAGCTTTGTGACCCCATGGACTGCAGCTTGCCAGGCTGCAGTGGAGTTACCTCTTATTTACGCTGAGTGCTGTGCTACCATCTTCTACTAATCCATTTGGCACAGAGGAATAAAGGGCCCTCTGCCCAGGGAATTTATGAGGGGCGTTGATGAGAGTAGCGTTGCCTGAGTCCCAAGGGGCCGAAACGGGGCTTCTGGTCTGTGCTATCCTCCTGCTGAAGGGAGAACCTCCCAAGGGAGTGGCGTGGACGTGGCACCTTGAAGTGGGTGGTGTTAGGTCGGGGGTCCCCACTTTCAAGACTGTCCCTGGAAGAGGTTGTCTGAAAGGATCTGGGAAGAAAGAGAGATGACTATGGAGAGGAAGGCACAGGCCATCCGGAGAGTGTCGTGAGGCCAGGACCAGCAAGGATGCTCGTGAGGAGGTTGTGAGCCTGCCTGGTGCGGGACTGGGTGCTCCTCCCCGGGGCGTGCAGAAGGGCCCACGTGGTGTTTGGCGCGTGCAGAACATGCAGTAACCCAGTACCTGACGAGTCAGGGCAGCAGAAACAGAAACTTTGCTGGTCGAGGTGCTGAACTTCAGCTGATAATTTCCTTGTTTAAAACAACAGGGAGGATGAAGCAGAAAGTGACTGGATTCTAAGTAAAGCAGAGGTCTTGGAGTGCGGGCGTTGTCCCTCTGTCCTGGCTATGCCTATGGCTGCCCACTGGACCGCGCCTTCATTCCCATTGGATGTTTGCGTCTGACCACTCCCATCTGTGTCAGGGTGTAGGTACGTTAGGCGATACTGAGTTGTGATCCCTTCTTCCGGGAAGCCGCCATCCTCTCTGCACAGTTCCTGGTCCTCCAAGCGGTGCAGGTGGGCCAGTGGCTGCCCCTCACTCGCTTCCTTTCAACTGGAGAAAGAGTCCTCGGAGCAGCAGCCAATAGCGCGGAGCCGCAGTTTCACCTTAGTTCCTCTCTAGAGAATGACTTCTATCACAAGTGCCTTTTAAATTACTCAGTAATTTCCATAATTCCCTTGATGAGATCAAAACTTACCTAAACGTATGCATTTGTCACTGTGGTGTTTTAAAAAGAACTCTTGGTTTCGTCTAAAATCTGTTGCCCTGTCTCCTAAGACAGTAGCAACGAGGAGGTTAACTGTTGAATCTTTGAGGCCCTTCTGGCCTGGCGATGATCCTGAGCTGAAGTTGTTCTGTTTTACAGGGAGGTCTTAAAACTAGAGTGCTTAGGGCTCCTAACTTAGAGATGCCCTCAGAAGGGGGCATGGCTGGGACAAAAATGGGCTCCACTGTATAGTCTGGCCACTGAACTTATAATTGTGCTAAAATTCACCAATAAATCCAGATATCTGATAGTTTAACCTATTCAAAGCAAAGTGAAGATTCAGAAAGAAGAAAAAATTTCCCAGATTCAATAAAGCTATGGTAACTACTGATATAATTTGACAGTGCCTCAGGGAGTGAATAAATTTTATTGGAAAGTTTGGGTTGTATTTAGAAAGTATTTAATAAAGTCTGAGTCTTAATAAAGTCTCAGTTGCTCAGTCGTTGTTGACCCTATGAACTGAAGCCTGTCAGGCTCCTCTGTCCGTGGGATTCTCCACGCAGGAATACTGGAGTGGGTTGCCATTTCCTTCTCTGCCCAGGGATTGAACCCTTCTCTCCTCTGTCTCCTATTGCAGGTCATTTCTTTATCCACTGAGCCACACAGGAAGCCCAAAAAGTTTGAGTCCAGGCAGAGCACATTTACTGCACTCTGCCTATTGCCTCCCGCAGAGATGAAGTTGTTTACAAACTGAAGGCTTGTGTTAATATTGCCTCTAATGAGTCTGTTGGTACCATTTTCCAACAGCCTTTATTTCCTTCTTGTGTTTGTGTTACATTTGGTGACTCTCACAATATTTCAAGCCCCTTTATTATTACTGCATTTGTTATGGAGATCTGTGTTTGGTGATCCTTGGTGTTATTATTGTAATAGTTTTGGGTACCACGAACCATGCCCTTATCACGGGGCCGGAGCAGCAGCCAATAGCGGAGCCGCAGTTTCACCTTAGTTCCTCTCTAGAGAATGACTTCTATCACAAGTGCCTTTTAAATTACTCAGTAATTTCCATAATTCCCTTGATGAGATCAAAACTTACCTAAACGTATGCATTTGTCACTGTGGTGTTTTAAAAAGAACTCTTGGTTTCGTCTAAAATCTGTTGCCCTGTCTCCTAAGACAGTAGCAACGAGGAGGTTAACTGTTGAATCTTTGAGGCCCTTCTGGCCTGGCGATGATCCTGAGCTGAAGTTGTTCTGTTTTACAGGGAGGTCTTAAAACTAGAGTGCTTAGGGCTCCTAACTTAGAGATGCCCTCAGAAGGGGGCATGGCTGGGACAAAAATGGGCTCCACTGTATAGTCTGGCCACTGAACTTATAATTGTGCTAAAATTCACCAATAAATCCAGATATCTGATAGTTTAACCTATTCAAAGCAAAGTGAAGATTCAGAAAGAAGAAAAAATTTCCCAGATTCAATAAAGCTATGGTAACTACTGATATAATTTGACAGTGCCTCAGGGAGTGAATAAATTTTATTGGAAAGTTTGGGTTGTATTTAGAAAGTATTTAATAAAGTCTGAGTCTTAATAAAGTCTCAGTTGCTCAGTCGTTGTTGACCCTATGAACTGAAGCCTGTCAGGCTCCTCTGTCCGTGGGATTCTCCACGCAGGAATACTGGAGTGGGTTGCCATTTCCTTCTCTGCCCAGGGATTGAACCCTTCTCTCCTCTGTCTCCTATTGCAGGTCATTTCTTTATCCACTGAGCCACACAGGAAGCCCAAAAAGTTTGAGTCCAGGCAGAGCACATTTACTGCACTCTGCCTATTGCCTCCCGCAGAGATGAAGTTGTTTACAAACTGAAGGCTTGTGTTAATATTGCCTCTAATGAGTCTGTTGGTACCATTTTTCCAACAGCCTTTATTTCCTTCTTGTGTTTGTGTTACATTTTGGTGACTCTCACAATATTTCAAGCCCCTTTATTATTACTGCATTTGTTATGGAGATCTGTGTTTGGTGATCCTTGGTGTTATTATTGTAATAGTTTTGGGTACCACGAACCATGCCCTTATAAGGCAGGAACTTGATCCATAAATATGTGTGTCTCATGACTCCTCCACTGACTGCTGTTGCCCCATCCCTCTCTCCTTGGACCCTTCCCTGTTCTCTGACATGCAACAGTAATGAAATGAGGCCAGCTAATAACCCTGCAAGGGCCTCTAAGCATTCAGTTGAGACGGAGTTATACATCTCTCACTTTAAATCAAAAACTAGAAATGGTTAAGTTTAGAAAGGAAGGCAGGTCAAAAGCTGAGATGGGCTGAAAGCTGGGCCTCTTGCACCAAACATTTAGCTAAGATGCAAAGGCAAAGGCAAACTTCTTAAAGGAAATTACAAGCACTCCTCCAGTGAACACATAAATGGTCAGAAAGTAAAACAGTCTTGCTGCTGATTTGTAGAGATTTTTAGTGTCCGGACAGAAGATCAAACCATTCACAGCATTCCCTCAGGCCAAAGTCTCATCCAGATATTTGACTCTGTTCTTGACTCTCTTCAACTCTATGAAGGCCAAAACAGACAAGGAAGCTGCAGGAGAAACGTCTGAAGCTACCAGAGCCCCCTCTGGTAGCTTTAAGCAAAGAAGTCATTTCCATGACATAAAACTGCAACATGAAGCAGCAAGTGCTGATGTAGGAGCTGCAGCGAGTTATCCAGATCTAACATTAGTGATTTTCAAGGTGGATGAAGCAGCCTTCTCTTGGAAGAAGGTGCCATCTAGGACCTTCACAGTGAGAGAGGAGAAGTCAGTGCCTGGCATCAAAGCTGCACAGGACAGACTGACCCTCTTGTTAGGAGCTAATGCAGCTGGTGACTCTAAATTGAAGTCAACTCTCCCTGACCCTCTGAAAATCCTAGGGCTCTTAGGACTATGTTAAATCTACTCTGCCTGTGCTCTGAAAATGCAACAACAAAGTCCAGACGACAGCATATCTGTTTATAACGGGGCTTACTGAGTAGTATTTTCAGCCCACCATTGAGACCTACTGCTCAGAAAAATAATACTCCTTTCCAAATATTCCTGCTCACTGATAATGCCCCCAGTCACCCAGGAGCTCTGATGGAGATGTACGATGAAATGAATGTTGTTTTCTAGCTGTTGACAGTTCTCCATTCTGCAGCCCATGGATCAAGGAGGAACTTCTACTCTCAAGTCTTCTTGTTTAAGAAACACTTTTCGTAAGGCTAGATCTATATGCCATAGACAGTGATTCCTCTGATGGATCTGGGCAATGGAAAAGATCCATTGAAAACCTCCTGGAAAGGATTCACGATTCTCGGTACCATTGAGAACACTCATGGCTCATGGACAGAAGACAACATATCAACACTAACAGGAGTTTGGAAGAAGTTGGTTCCAACCCTCACGGTTGACTCTGTGGAGTTCAGGACCTCCGTGGAAGAAGGCACTTCAGACGCAGTGGAAACAAACAGCAAAAGAACTAGAATCAGAAGTGGAGCCTGAAGATGGGACTGAATTGCTGCAACTCATGATGAAACCTGAAGGTTGAGGAGTTGCTTCTTACAGATGAGCAAAGAGGGCGGCTTCTTTTTTATTTATTTATTTATTTATTATTTTTGGGTAGGGTGGGGTGGGGAAGGAGGGAGAGGGGCGGGCGGGCCACTTCTATTGGTCTTTCATTGTCTCTTTTCATCCATCTTTGTTCTTTGGCCCGTGTGGGCCTCCCATCGCGGTGGCCTCTGTTGTCACAGAGCACCGGCTCTGGGCGCATGCTTTCCAGAGCTCCGGCTCGGTAATTGGACACATCAGTTCAGCCACTCCGCGGCACGTGGGCTCTTCCCAGGTCAGGGATCAAACTGGCGCCCCTTGCACTGCAAGGTGGTGTCCCTACCCACTTCCCTGGACCACCAGGGAAGCCCGGGCAGCTTCTTGAAGTGGAAGAAGGTGCTGTGAAGGTTGTTGAAATGACAACAGAGGATTTAGAACAGTCTGTAAGCTTAGTTGATAAAACAAGAGCAGGGCTTTAGAGGATTGACCACAATTTTAAAAGATGTAATACTGTGGATATAATGCTATCAAACAGTGTTGCTGCTGCAGAGAATTTGTTCATGAAAGGACGGGGTCACTCAATGCAGCAGACCTCACTCTTTTCTTAATTTAAGAAATTGTTCCCCCAGCCTGCAGCAACCGTCACCCTGATCTGTCAGCAGCATCAACATCAAGGCAAAGACCCTCCATTGATAAAAATATTATAGCTTGTTGAAGGTTCAGAATTAATTTTTTAGCATTAAAGTACCTTTTAATTAAGATATGTAAAATTTTTTAGACATAATGCTACTGTATACTTAGCAGACAGAAGTATAGTGTATAGATAACTTTTACATATACCAGGAAACAAACATTTCATATGACAACTTTACTGCTGTAGTCTGAGACCTCATCCCAAAGTCCCCAGTGTCTCTGAGCGATGCCTGTAGTGCAGATGGAGCTTGAGAATTAGGGGGAGTGGGTGGCACTCCCTTGTCTCCTCACCCACTGGTTTCAGTATGAGTTTGTCTGCTTTTACCTGTGTTTTATATAAGGATTCCTGTGTAAAGTTTAAATAATTCAACTGCAAAAAGATGGTAACGTGGACTAGAAGATTTTCAGCTAGTCCTTCTAAGACTAAGATCATTTGATAATTGGTAAATTTTAAGCTGTGTTTGGTAAAGACTTTATTTTCCTTTTTTCTGTGTATAGTTTGTTGAGAATATTCTTAAGCCTGTTACACAGTAGCTGGAAATAAGAAAGGCATCCTTTACCAAGTGATTCTAACAGTTGGGTCCTCCAGTTGGTAGAAGCAGTTTCTGTTGAGATTTTGTGCTGGGAACAAATTAATCATTTGCCAAAAGCATGGCATTTGACTTAATTGACTTAAATGACATTGAAATATAGCAGCTTTTAGGGGCAGATGAATTTCAGTGTAGATTAGGGTTCTAACACAACATCTAAAAAAGATTCTGAAATAACCATGAGTTAAAGAGACATTTATTTTTAAAATAATACAGACAAGGGTCAACCTGGGGCATACATGGCTTTATGGATATTCCTTTAGCATCAGGAATATGGGCTTCCTCTAGCTTGTTGCTCTGCATCTTTCAACTTGGGTCTCATGGGCCAAGATTGATATCAGAGCTCCAGTCGTATCTTCTTCCACCCAGCATTAAGAAGGCCACACTCCCTATTGTTAAGCACATGTCTTAGAAGTCACATATTTCTGCTAATATCTTACCTCACAAAACTTGGTCAAATGGTCATTCCTGTCTTCAAGGTCAGCTGGGAGAAGTAGACTCTATCCTAGAGCAGGAATATGCACACTTCTATAAAAGGTCAGATAATAAATATTTTAGACTTTTCAGGTCATTTGGTCTCTCTTGCACTTCTCATCTTTGCCATTACTGTTTGAAAATAACCCTGGACACACATAAAGGAATACACATTGCCATATTCCAAGAAAACTTTACAGACACTGAAATTTGAATTCTTTATAATTTTCACATGTCATGAAACATTATTGTTTTGGTTAGTCATGTAACCATGTGAAAACCATTTTTAGGTTATGGGCCCTATAAAAACAGAGAGCAGCAATTGATTTTTGACAGGAGTGTCAAGTCTTTTCAGTGGGGAAAAATAGTGCCTTAAACAAAATGATGCCGAGTAAGGGGGATGTCCACATGCACAAGAGTGGATCTGGACCCCTGTCTCACACCATCTACAGATATTAACTCAGTATAGATCAACACTGTAAGAGCTGAAACCCTTAGAAGAACACAGAAGGGCAATTTTTTTTACAATGTTGGGTGTGGCAGTGGTTTCTTAAATACAGCACCAGAAGCACAGGTAACAAAAGAAAACTATATATATAAAATAAAGTATATAGTATATATTATATATATATATATAAATTGGATCTATTTATATCATAGAAAACCTTTTGTGCATAACGGGTACCATCAGTAGAGTAAAAGAAAATCCATGAACATAAAAGAATATTGGCAAATCATATATCTGGTAAGAGTTTAATATTCAGAATGTATAAATCCCACAACACAACCAAAAGACAACAAACAACCCAATTAAAAACGGACAAAGGGCAGTAATAACTATTTCTCCAAAGGTGATATTAAAATAGTCAACACACATGAAAGATACTCAACATCATTAGTTATTAGGAAAATGCAAATCAAAACCAGAAAGATACATTACTTCACACCCACCAGGATGGCAAAAACAAACCAGCAAACCAAACACAACTAAAAACCCCAAAACAGAGCAAAGGAAAGGAAATTCTGGTCAGGCTGTGGGGGAAACTGAACCCCTTCATACTTTGCTGGTGGGAATGAAAAATATTTCACCTGGTATGGTGCACAGCTTGGCATACCTCCAGAATGTTCACAGGAATATCTTGTGACCCAGTGGTTCCACTCCTAAGGTATACTTAAATGATCTGAAAACAGCACCTCTAACTGGGTCTCAAATGCCACTGTCCTAGCTTTTATTCACAGCTGCCAAGGAAAGGTGGGACCTCTAACTGGGTCTCTAAATGATCCCCTGAAATTTGAATTCTTTATAATTTTCACATGTCATGAAACATTATTGTTTTGGTTAGTCATGTAACCATGTGAAAACCATTTTTAGGTTATGGGCCCTATAAAAACAGAGAGCAGCAATTGATTTTTGACAGGAGTGTCAAGTCTTTTCAGTGGGGAAAAATAGTGCCTTAAACAAAATGATGCCGAGTAAGGGGGATGTCCACATGCACAAGAGTGGATCTGGACCCCTGTCTCACACCATCTACAGATATTAACTCAGTATAGATCAACACTGTAAGAGCTGAAACCCTTAGAAGAACACAGAAGGGCAATTTTTTTTACAATGTTGGGTGTGGCAGTGGTTTCTTAAATACAGCACCAGAAGCACAGGTAACAAAAGAAAACTATATATATAAAATAAAGTATATAGTATATATTATATATATATATATAAATTGGATCTATTTATATCATAGAAAACCTTTTGTGCATAACGGGTACCATCAGTAGAGTAAAAGAAAATCCATGAACATAAAAGAATATTGGCAAATCATATATCTGGTAAGAGTTTAATATTCAGAATGTATAAATCCCACAACACAACCAAAAGACAACAAACAACCCAATTAAAAACGGACAAAGGGCAGTAATAACTATTTCTCCAAAGGTGATATTAAAATAGTCAACACACATGAAAGATACTCAACATCATTAGTTATTAGGAAAATGCAAATCAAAACCAGAAAGATACATTACTTCACACCCACCAGGATGGCAAAAACAAACCAGCAAACCAAACACAACTAAAAACCCCAAAACAGAGCAAAGGAAAGGAAATTCTGGTCAGGCTGTGGGGGAAACTGAACCCCTTCATACTTTGCTGGTGGGAATGAAAAATATTTCACCTGGTATGGTGCACAGCTTGGCATACCTCCAGAATGTTCACAGGAATATCTTGTGACCCAGTGGTTCCACTCCTAAGGTATACTTAAATGATCTGAAAACAGCACCTCTAACTGGGTCTCAAATGCCACTGTCCTAGCTTTTATTCACAGCTGCCAGAAGGTGGAACTCATCACTGCCTATTGGTGATAAAGGGATAAACTGAACGTGGTCTATCTATACAATGGATTGTTACTCAGCCTTGAAAATGATGTGATCTGACACTCCTACAGGATGATAGATCTGGAATACACTGTGCTGAGTGAATTAAGTCAGAAAAGGATAGATCTGGAATACACCGTGCTGAGTGAATTAAGTCAGAAAAGAAGTACATATTAGAGAGTTCCAAGTATGTGATATGCCCAGAACTGGCAAAGTCAGAGACAGAGTATAACAGAGTTTCTCAGGGGCTGGGTGGAGGGAGGGGTGTTACAAGGCACAAGTTTATTTTTAGGCTGTTAAAAACTTTTTGGAAACAACACAGATGATTGTATGACATTGTGAATGTAATTGAAGGCCCTGATTTATACACTTAAAAGTGGTTGAAATGGCAAATTTTGCCACCTTGTTGAGAAATCCTTAAACACAGGGGCTGTGTTATCAAGGATAAAAAGAGTGGACATGGGACTTCTCTTCAGTCCTGTGGTTCAGACTCTGCACTTCCACTGTAGGGGTGCAGGTTTGCTCCCTGGTCAGGCAACCAGGATTCTGCATGGGTGTTAGGGGTGAGTGTCTGGGCTCTGTAGGGCCCTGGACTCTGTAGGGCCTTGAGTCTCTTGGACAGCAAGGACATCAAACCAGTCAATCCTGAAGGAAATCAGCCCTGAATACTCATTGGAAGAACTAGTGCTGAAGTTGAAGCTCCAATACTTTGGCTGCCAGATGCAAAGATCTGACTCATTGGAGAAGACCCTGATCCTGACTCACATCCACCAGGATGGCAAAAACAAAAACCAGCAAACCAAACACAACTAAAACCCCAAAACAGAGCAAAGGAAAGGAAATTCTGGTCAGGCTGTGGGGAAACTGAACCCTTCATACTTTGCTGGTGGGAATGAAAAATATTTCACCTGGTATGGTGCACAGCTTGGCATACCTCCAGAATGTTCACAGGAATATCTTGTGACCCAGTGGTTCCACTCCTAAGGTATACTTAAATGATCTGAAAACAGCACCTCTAACTGGGTCTCAAATGCCACTGTCCTAGCTTTTATTCACAGCTGCCAGAAGGTGGAACTCATCACTGCCTATTGGTGATAAAGGGATAAACTGAACGTGGTCTATCTATACAATGGATTGTTACTCAGCCTTGAAAATGATGTGATCTGACACTCCTACAGGATGATAGATCTGGAATACACTGTGCTGAGTGAATTAAGTCAGAAAAGGATAGATCTGGAATACACCGTGCTGAGTGAATTAAGTCAGAAAAGAAGTACATATTAGAGAGTTCCAAGTATGTGATATGCCCAGAACTGGCAAAGTCAGAGACAGAGTATAACAGAGTTTCTCAGGGGCTGGGTGGAGGGAGGGGTGTTACAAGGCACAAGTTTATTTTTAGGCTGTTAAAAACTTTTTGGAAACAACACAGATGATTGTATGACATTGTGAATGTAATTGAAGGCCCTGATTTATACACTTAAAAGTGGTTGAAATGGCAAATTTTGCCACCTTGTTGAGAAATCCTTAAACACAGGGGCTGTGTTATCAAGGATAAAAAGAGTGGACATGGGACTTCTCTTCAGTCCTGTGGTTCAGACTCTGCACTTCCACTGTAGGGGTGCAGGTTTGCTCCCTGGTCAGGCAACCAGGATTCTGCATGGGTGTTAGGGGTGAGTGTCTGGGCTCTGTAGGGCCCTGGACTCTGTAGGGCCTTGAGTCTCTTGGACAGCAAGGACATCAAACCAGTCAATCCTGAAGGAAATCAGCCCTGAATACTCATTGGAAGAACTAGTGCTGAAGTTGAAGCTCCAATACTTTGGCTGCCAGATGCAAAGATCTGACTCATTGGAAAAGACCCTGATCCTGGGGAAGATTGAAGGCAAAAAGAGAAGTAGGTGACAGAAGATGAGATGGTTAGATAGCATTGCCAACTCAATGGACATAAGTTTGAGCACACTATGGGAGATAGTGAAGGACAGAGAAGCCTGGCGTGTTGCAGTCCATGGGGTCACAAAGAGTCAGACATGACTTAGTCACTGAACAACAAGAACAGGGGTGGGCCAGCTTTTTAAAAATAACAGTATGTAATGTTAATGTTAAAAGTCTTACACTCATTCATTTAAAAACCTAAATATCCTAGTGATTTGGTAATACTTTCAATATACATTTTAAAAAACGTATTGGCATGTACATACATTTTGAAAGAAATTTAAGAAGATATGTTATATATCCAAAGGAAATGAAATCACTGTCTCAAGGAGATGTCTGTACTGCCATGTTCATTGTAGCATTATTTACAAGTCAAGATAGAAGCGACCTAAATGTCCATGGATGGCTATATATGCATAATGTATTCATACAAATGGAATAAGCCTTGAAAAGGAAGGAAGTCCTGCCATTTGTGACAACAGGGATGGCACCCCAGGAAATGATGTTAAGTGAAATAAGTCAGACAGAGAAAGACAAATATTGTATGATCTCACTTATAAGTAAAATTAAAAAAACCAGAAGAGAGCCAGTTGAGCTCACAGAAGCAGAGAGTGGAATGGTGGTTGCCCAAGGCCCCTGTATTGGTCAAAGGCTAAAAGCTTCCACTTATCAGATGAGTAAGTCTGGGGGTGTGACATCCAACTAGGTGACTGGTCAGTTGTGTAATATGCACCTAAAGTTGCTCTATTTAGAGCATTAACCTCCTTATCACAGCAGCAGCAACAACAAATGGTGTCAATGTGAGGTGAAGGACTTGTTACCTAACACTTTACAGTCTTTACAGTGTGTCAGATCTTCATATGTAGACCTTAAACTCCTGCAGTGTTGTGCCTGTGTGTCAGTTATATTTCAGTGTATGCATGAGTGCTCAGTCATATCTGAATCTCTGTGATCCCGTAGACTATAGTCCCCCAGGCTTCTCTGGCCATGGGATTCTCCAGGCAAGAATACTCTAGTGGGTTGCCATGCTCTTTTTTTTTTTTTTTTAAATTTATTTATTTATTTATTTATCTTTTGGGGGTGGGGTGGGGAGGGAGGGGGACAGGCGGGCCACTTCTATTGGTCTTTCATTTCTCTATGTTCATCTGTCTTTGTTCTTTGGCTCCTGTGGGCCTCCTATCACGGTGGTGTCTGTTGTCGTAGAGTGCAGGCTCTGGGCGCAGGCGCGCCAGAGCTCCGGCTCGGTAATTGGACACATCAGTCCAGATGATCCGCGGCACGTGGGATCTTCCCAGGCCAGGGATCGGACCGGCGCCCCTTGCACTGCAAGGCGGTGTCCTTACCCACTGGGCCACCAGGAGAAGCCCTGCCATGCTCTCTTTCAGGCGATCTTCCCGACCAGGGATCTAACCACTGTCTCCTCCGTCTTCTGCATTGTCGGGCAGATTTTTACTCCTGCGACACCTGGGAAGCCTATATTTCAGTAAAAGTGGAAAAAGAAAAGCAGTTCATCTGTCCTCCAGTCACTTGGTGGTAACTCTCCTGGGGTGACTCTGGCCTCCTGGGCTTCTTTGCCCACAGGTAGGGACCTACCAGGCAGTTCATGGCCTTTCTGTTGGTGCTTAATGAGTTGTGCGTGCCACCATGTTCTGTAACTGTGTCCGGCTGGTGGCTCTGTGGGGGAGGTTTAGAAGGCCCTCGAGTTCAGTGGTGTGGATGTGGCTGTTTCAGGGCCTCGACAGATGGGCAACGTGAACTGTGAGTGATGCTAGGGATGCTGGAGGACAAACTGGGTGCAGAGCTGTCATCTAGTCTTCAGACACGTCCTTGTTATGGACCTTCCAATGAGCAGAGACACAACATGGTGCTGGGGTGTGTGTGTGTGTGTGCAGTGTGATGGGCTGGGGAATCTGGTCTATTCTGTGGTTCTGGGTGAAGGCCTTTGGAGTCTGGGCCACATGTTACCTTATGTGGGGGTCACTCTCTGAGGTGATGATGGAGGCCAGGAGCCCAAAGTGGTCAGGTCCTGTTAACTGGCAACACCTGGAGAGTCCAGAGACTGGGGCCTGGTTCGGGGTCCCTGGTCCACATGGGGGGGGGGGTGCTGTCCTGAGACCTGCTGTTGTTTCCTGAGTGGAAGCCCAGGTGTTTGGACTTGCACCTGAATTGTTCATATTTCCTTGTGTGTGTGCTAAGTCTCCTTACTGTAAAAAATTTTTAAAACTCTGTAAGTAGTGTTGATGATTGCACAACATTGTGAATGTATCAATACTTAGTGACACTGAATTGCAGGCTTAAAAATGTTAAAATGGTAAATTTGATATATATTTTACCACAATAAAGAGTAAGTAGGGGGCTTCCCCTGGTGGTCCAGTGGGTGGGGACGCCGCCTTGCAGTGCAGGGGGTGCCGGTTCGATCCCTGGCCTGGGAAGACCCCACGTGCCACGGAGTGGCTGGACCGATGTGTCCAGTTGCCGAGCCGGAGCTTTGGAGCGCATGTGCCCAGAGCCGGCACTCTGCAGCGACAGACGCCACCGCAATGGGGGGCCCGCAGGAGCCAGGGAACAAAGACGGATGAAAGTGGAGAAATGGAAGACCAATAGAAGTGGCCTGCCCATCCCCTCCCTCCCCAACCCGACCCCTGCCCAAAATAAATAAATAAATAAATCTTAAAAAAAAAAAAAAGTAAGTAGGGATATGTTGAGTTTATGATTCTCTAATATAGTACTTTTAATAATTGTTTCACTGATACTGGAAGAGCCAACGCATCAGGATTTCTCTCTCTTGGAAGCTCTACTCTTCACTGGCGTTTACAGTAACTGTAGGTAGTTTTGGTGGCAGGTGTAGATTAAAAAATTTTTGGCCACTTTTATTGGTCTTTCTGTGAGTGATGCTAGGGATGCTGGAGGACAAACTGGGTGCAGAGCTGTCATCTAGTCTTCAGACACGTCCTTGTTATGGACCTTCCAATGAGCAGAGACACAACATGGTGCTGGGGTGTGTGTGTGTGTGTGCAGTGTGATGGGCTGGGGAATCTGGTCTATTCTGTGGTTCTGGGTGAAGGCCTTTGGAGTCTGGGCCACATGTTACCTTATGTGGGGGTCACTCTCTGAGGTGATGATGGAGGCCAGGAGCCCAAAGTGGTCAGGTCCTGTTAACTGGCAACACCTGGAGAGTCCAGAGACTGGGGCCTGGTTCGGGGTCCCTGGTCCACATGGGGGGGGGGGTGCTGTCCTGAGACCTGCTGTTGTTTCCTGAGTGGAAGCCCAGGTGTTTGGACTTGCACCTGAATTGTTCATATTTCCTTGTGTGTGTGCTAAGTCTCCTTACTGTAAAAAATTTTTAAAACTCTGTAAGTAGTGTTGATGATTGCACAACATTGTGAATGTATCAATACTTAGTGACACTGAATTGCAGGCTTAAAAATGTTAAAATGGTAAATTTGATATATATTTTACCACAATAAAGAGTAAGTAGGGGGCTTCCCCTGGTGGTCCAGTGGGTGGGGACGCCGCCTTGCAGTGCAGGGGGTGCTGGTTCGATCTCTGGCCTGGGGGGATCCCACGTGCCATGGAGAGGCTGGACCGATGTGTCCAGTTGCCGAGCCGGAGCTTTGGAGCGCATGTGCCCAGAGCCGGCACTCTGCAGCGACAGACGCCACCGCAATGGGGGGCCCGCAGGAGCCAGGGAACAAAGACGGATGAAAGTGGAGAAATGGAAGACCAATAGAAGTGGCCTGCCCATCCCCTCCCTCCCCAACCCGACCCCTGCCCAAAATAAATAAATAAATAAATCTTAAAAAAAAAAAAAGTAAGTAGGGATATGTTGAGTTTATGATTCTCTAATATAGTACTTTTAATAATTGTTTCACTGATACTGGAAGAGCCAACGCATCAGGATTTCTCTCTCTTGGAAGCTCTACTCTTCACTGGCGTTTACAGTAACTGTAGGTAGTTTTTGGTGGCAGGTGTAGATTAAAAAAATTTTTTTTGGCCACTTTTATTGGTCTTTCATTTATTTCTTTTTCATCCATCTTTGTTCCCTGGCCTACATGGGCCTCCCATCACAGCGGCCCCTGCTGTAGCAGAGCACCAGCTCTGGGCGCATGCACTCTAGAGTGCTGGCTCATAATTGGACACACCGGTCCAGCCGCTCCATGGCATGTGGGATCTTCCTGTGCCAGGGATCAAACCAGCGCCCCTTGCAGTGCAAGATGAACTCCCCACCCACTGGACCACCAGGGAAGCCGCAGGTGTAGATTTTTAATAAGTGATATAACACTTCATGTTTTCTCCCACATCTTAGGTTTTAAAGGATTAAATTACATGACTGTTGATATATTGGAGCTTCCAAAATATATTTGCTTCATATTTTTGAAATTTGTTTGCTTGTATATCTCACTGCATGGACCTTCAGTGTCTCTCATAATTAGATATTATGGTTATAGTTATGTTTGTAATCATCCTGAATTTTGTCCATAAAATACATCATGTACCATGGTGTACATTAAATGTGTTTTGTTACAAGAGGGTTTGTACGTTCTTCTTCTTGCCTGGAGATATGAAAATAATCCAGACCTATTTCAGTTAAAATGATGGTAGCGGATTCGACTGGCCAATAGGAGTAAGAGTCTGTGTCCTGGACCAGAAGCACAGAATGCAAGGTAGAAATTATCCTCAGGAGTATCACCAGCAGCTCTTGCCCCACACTTTGCCTGTTATATAAATGAAACTGAGTTCCTGAAGGATCCATGCCCTAAAATGGAGAAGGAGCTTCTTCCCACCTCTGTCTCTGCTTCTAGATGTCTCCCCACCACACCTCCCGCCCGTCTCTGACCGTCTTTCTTCTGTAACTCACAGAATTCACCATTTCTAAGGAAGTCTCCTGGAATCAACCCATCAGCTGTTTGGAGCTTGCAAATCCGGATTCTCTGAGAGCTGGTTTTGAATTTTATTTGCATTTTTTTTTTCCCTTGGTGGCACAGTCATGTGTTTGTGTGGCGTAGCAGCGAGGCATATGGGTTTGGAGCCACATGAATCTAAATCAAATTATGACCTCACCCTTGCTGTCTTAGAGCAGATGAGTCACTTGTCCTCAGTACTGGTTTCCTTACTTGAAAAGGGAGGCTTGCTCTGGTTTGCAGGGTGGTTGTGAGCACGGAGGAGCGTGGCCTGTGGAGCCCTTGGCGTGGCACGTGGGGGCAGGGTCGGACACAGATGTGTCTGTGTCCCTCACCTCTGTGCTCTTTTCCCTCATGGGCCAGCAGCACTGCTTAGTGGATGTTCGGTGGATGCTGGTTTTGCAGAACCTAGATTACTGAGCCAGGGGCCAGTGACATTATTCCTGTGGTCTCTGATGATCTTGACTCCCTAAAAAATAGTGTCACTTGTAATGAAGCCATATTGCTCTGCAGCAATTATTGTTATTATTATAACAATAACAATTGTTATTATTATAACAATTATTATTATTATTATTATTATTGTTATTATTGGTATAGTAACAGTAGCAGTGTAACTGCTGTATTGAAACATGAATTTTCCTCTGTTTTGTACTCTTTTAATTTTTTTCCCTCCAGGATTACGAGTTGTAGTCTTAAATGGGATCCCTGCTTTCCTGCTCTGGTGGGGAGCTGGCGGAGGGTGACCGTGACATGCAGTACATCTGGCAGGGGGCTCGTATGGGTTCCGCTGATGGTGCTGGGGCAGCATTTCCCACCCGCACCGCCCCACCCCCGCCCCCCCCCCGCGCACCTTCTCAGATGCCTTTGAGAGTCAGACAGGATGATAAAGACAAAGGACCGTAACTTTAACTTTGCAGGTCTCTCAGGCGCCGTACTGTTAAAGTCCTGCATCTGCATCTTTGACCCCACCTTGCTGGGTGGCTGGCTGGGCTGGCGTCCCCATGGGCAGCATCCTCCATGTGTGCTCTGTGAGTTTCCTCACCTTCTGGGTTGCTCCTCTACTAGGAAACATGCTTTCCTGCTGCCTCTCCCCGCCCTGCCTTCCCAAGTACCACCTTTCAGTGCTCGTGGACCTCCAGGATTCGGGCTCTGTGCTCATGCTGACTCCTGCATGTCATAGGGAGGACACATGTGGAGGGGGCAGGCCAGTCCTGCCCCACATCCCCAGGAACCCCGGGCCCTGGGTTTCCAGGGGCTCTGTCCCTATGTCACTGCCAGAATCTTGGTCTCAGGTTGTACTGGTCATCCTGGCGGCCACAGTGGCAGTGATGCTCATTCATGCCCGCAAGGTGGGGAGAGTTGCCTTCGTCATGCAGATGAAGTTCAAGGGTCAAGTGCAGGGGTGCGAGTGACTTGGTCAGGTCCGAGTAGCTGGTAGGTGGCAGGACAGTAACTGAAAGGCAGGTTTTCTGGCTTCTAGGCCCACCCATGGCTTGTCTTACCGTTCTCCCTGCTCCATCCTAAAATCTGTCTAATGCAGTGAAAGTGAAGAAATCTTGTGTCTTCCCCAGTTCAGTGGGTGAATGAGCTCTGAGCTCTACTGGCCCACGTCCCACTGACAGTCATTGCTGTGCTGGACCTCAGATGGATATCATATTAAGTGTTCTTTCCTTGACACAGTGAGAAAATTAGAACATGGCATCTATCCACTTTATTGGGATCAACCACCTCTCAGAAATTCCCATCTCACTGTTTCGTTCTTATGTGCTGTGAACTTGTTTGTTTACAGATGACCACCTTCCCAGCTTTGGTCCTTGGTGATGATGCTTTGTGATGACCACGAACCGAGCTGCTCTGTCACCGTTGTGGATGATCTGCCCTGGAGCGAAGCGTGGCTTCCTCTGATTCTGGGCAGAAGTGCTGTGTGTGACCCCCTGTGGGGGTCTAGCCACTATTGAGCAGGAGGGCTACTGCCCTCTGCCGTCCAAAACACATCCTCGCGGGGAGGGCCTGGAAGTTTCCAACAGCCCTAGGCAGTGAGGCTTGTTGCTTTTTAATCAGAATGTGAGAAACACTGATCTTAATGCTTTACGGAGAACTCTCTTTTATTGGTGACAGGGACACAGATTTCTTTTCAGATGATTTTTTTTTCCAGATGATTTTTGTCTTATAGAGATTTGGGCACAAAATTGATGAAAAATGAATAATTTAGAAAATGATATAATTGATCATAGTTGTCAAATTGAAATTTTTATTCTTTCTGAATCTTGTTTGTTCTTCATACGTAATTGGCCAAAGCACAGTGTTTCTTGGATTCCCGGACAGGGTAAAGTTGCATCAGTGTGTATTTGTGCGTCTTTCTCTCTGATTGTATTCAGCTGCCCCCGCTGCTGGAGCAGGATGCCTGACGGGGCTCAAGCACGGGCGTCTGCCTCTCAGCCTGGAGGCTGGATGTCTGGGCTCGGGGTCAGCCAGGCTGGTTCCTGGTGAGGCTGCTTCCCCTCTCCTCCGCCCGACTCAGGGCCTCTGCCCTCCTCCTCCTGTCTCTCTTCTTATTATGACAGGAGTTCTGTCAGCTGGGGCTCCACCCTTAGGACCTTGTAGGGCCTTAAAATGGCCCTTTTTCCAAGCAGTCACGTTGGCAGTTAAGGCTTCAGCAGATGCGTTCTGCGGGGACACAGGCCCCAACACTGGTTAAAACACACATAGAAATCTATCTTTCTGCAAATTAAAATAGTCATTGAGTTCAGCTGTAGGACAACAAGTTCATTCGTGGTGTCATCTTTGCTGATTCTCGTGTTTTAAACTTACGAATAAAATAATAGCTTATGCGACTAGATCAGAGTTAAAACAGGTAGTGGCTTAGTTTTTCATCGTTTTAATTTATAGATGTTTAAGAGATGAATTACTTGTTTCAAGCATGACATGGATAATTCAGAAGCCAGAGGTACAGGTGCAGGAAAGGCTGGTTCTTTTCCAAGAGAATATGGTTCAGAACCGCAGACTAGACAGTTCCTCAGTGTTTGTAGGTAAAGCTGAGCAGAAAGCTGCCTTTGCTGATGTGTCCCTGGTGTAGCAGGCTGCTCAGCTGGTCTATTTCGTGTTGATCTAGTTGCTTTCTTTTCACAGAGAAGCCCCCAGTGCTCGGAAGGCTTGCCTCTTGTCCAAGACCACACAGCGGTGGTGCCATCGTTTGAATGTGGGCTTATTTTAAAATTTGATATGAGACCCAACTGAAGGACCTTAGAATTTCCAGCTGGAAACGCTGGAATCTAAGTGAATCCTTTCTACCTGTAGTGTGTCCGACCTTACAGTATGCTCTCCTGAGTTCTTTGTGTGGGTTGGTTCTCTTGCACCTCTGTCCTAGGTATCAAAAATTACAGTTAGTGAAACTTTCTGAATCTTGTTTGTTCTTCATACAGGGGTGTTTCTTGGATTCCCGGACAGGGTAAAGTTGCATCAGTGTGTATTTGTGCGTCTTTCTCTCTGATTGTATTCAGCTGCCCCCGCTGCTGGAGCAGGATGCCTGACGGGGCTCAAGCACGGGCGTCTGCCTCTCAGCCTGGAGGCTGGATGTCTGGGCTCGGGGTCAGCCAGGCTGGTTCCTGGTGAGGCTGCTTCCCCTCTCCTCCGCCCGACTCAGGGCCTCTGCCCTCCTCCTCCTGTCTCTCTTCTTATTATGACAGGAGTTCTGTCAGCTGGGGCTCCACCCTTAGGACCTTGTAGGGCCTTAAAATGGCCCTTTTTCCAAGCAGTCACGTTGGCAGTTAAGGCTTCAGCAGATGCGTTCTGCGGGGACACAGGCCCCAACACTGGTTAAAACACACATAGAAATCTATCTTTCTGCAAATTAAAATAGTCATTGAGTTCAGCTGTAGGACAACAAGTTCATTCGTGGTGTCATCTTTGCTGATTCTCGTGTTTTAAACTTACGAATAAAATAATAGCTTATGCGACTAGATCAGAGTTAAAACAGGTAGTGGCTTAGTTTTTCATCGTTTTAATTTATAGATGTTTAAGAGATGAATTACTTGTTTCAAGCATGACATGGATAATTCAGAAGCCAGAGGTACAGGTGCAGGAAAGGCTGGTTCTTTTCCAAGAGAATATGGTTCAGAACCGCAGACTAGACAGTTCCTCAGTGTTTGTAGGTAAAGCTGAGCAGAAAGCTGCCTTTGCTGATGTGTCCCTGGTGTAGCAGGCTGCTCAGCTGGTCTATTTCGTGTTGATCTAGTTGCTTTCTTTTCACAGAGAAGCCCCCAGTGCTCGGAAGGCTTGCCTCTTGTCCAAGACCACACAGCGGTGGTGCCATCGTTTGAATGTGGGCTTATTTTAAAATTTGATATGAGACCCAACTGAAGGACCTTAGAATTTCCAGCTGGAAACGCTGGAATCTAAGTGAATCCTTTCTACCTGTAGTGTGTCCGACCTTACAGTATGCTCTCCTGAGTTCTTTTTTGTGTGGGTTGGTTCTCTTGCACCTCTGTCCTAGGTATCAAAGAAGAAATAGATGTTACAGGATTTATGCTGAAAAGGAAGGTCTACAAGTCATGGTTTCCAAGGAGACCAGGTAAGATGAGGAAGATGGCTGTGGGCACTTCAAGCCTTCCCAAGAAACACTGCAAGGGGCACTCACCACCCAGACATCAGAGACACAGCTCTTCCACACAACATCAGTGCCTGGAAAATCACAGGATGCTTGTGTGTTCCGTCCTTGAAAAAACTAGATCAGGAATTCAGAGGAGGTTCATCAGTATCAGGCTCCCCCGGTGGACCAGTGGTAAAGGATCTGCCTGTAGTGCTGGAGACTCGAGTTCAGTCCCTTGGTTGGGAAGATATGTTGGAGGAGGAAACGGCAATCCACTCCAGTATTCTTGCCTGGGAAATCCTATGGAAAGAGGAGCTTGGTGGGCAGTCCACTGCGTCACAAAGAGAGTTGGATACAACTGAGCACAGGGCACACCACTGGAACAGTGGCAGGAATTTGTGTTGGATCTAAATTTACAGCTAGAGGGAAGGCAGGGCCACTGAGAAACCCTGTTTCCAAGATCCTTGGGTATAGTCCTAAGACTGAGCCTTGAGAGGAAAAAAACGCCCTTCCTTCCTGGACTCTAGCAATGGGCTACAAGATTCACTGCAGTGTCAAAGAATTAAGAGGGAGATTCGTGTTATCAGTACCACTCTATCTTCAGTACGACTTAGGTTAAAAATTCATTTGAGAACATTTAAGAGTTAGGGCAGGAGGAGAAGCAGGCAACAGAGGATGACATGGTTGGGTGGCGTCACGGACTCAGTGGACATGAGTGAGCAAACTCCCAGAGATGGTAAAGCACTGGGAAACCTGTTATGTTGCAGTCCATGGGGTTTCACAGAGCCGGAGATGCCTGAGAGGCTGATAAACAGCAACGGAAGTAAGTACAGCAGGTGCACTGCTGAGCAAAAGGGCGCAGGAATCCAGCACGTGAAACTCCTTGGCGCGAGCGCTCCGCCCCACGGTGGTGCCACGTGCGCGGTGGTGGGCACGTGGCCGCGCATGTGATCACAGTCTCCAGCCCCTCCCCCACCCGGGGGGTCGGGACTCCTCCGCGCAGCCTTCCGGCTCCGAGGTGAGGAGCGACTGGTTCTCAGATCCCAGCAGCTGCGCAGGGGTTCAGGTAAAAGTGTCTGTTTTATTGGGCGCTGGGGTCTAATTCTGGATTTCCTTTTTTCTCTTGGTCCGTGATTTACTCGAGGGCCAGGGGGCGCGCTCTTCCAGAATCAATACTTCGGGGCTGGAGGACTGCCCCCGGCCCCAGGGACCCTCTCAGGGAACAGGGGTTTTGGGGAGCCCGAGAATCGAGAGGGCTGAGGGAAGCTGAGGGTTGTCGGGTGTTCAGGGCTGGTGTAGGGGACACTCTGAGGGGTCCCTGGCGGGAGGAGTCGTTCGGCGTGTGGGGCGGGTGGGAACGGGGAGCCGGCCCAGGAGGCGGGGCGGCGGTGCTTCCGGGCGGGTGGGAGAGGCGCGCCCGCCCGCGTGCTGTGTGCTCGGGAAGCGGATGCCGAGGGCTGGGAGATGCTCCTGGCCGACTCGACCCCGAGGCTGGCGCCCGAGGCCTCGGAAGGGCGGGTGGCGTCCGCCTGGCCCCAGGGTGGGCGAGGGGTGGCTGCGCCTCCTGCTCGGGTCTCTGCAGGTCTCGGGTGGCCTTTGGAGCCGCTTTGGAAGCTCTGCCAGCTCCTGGCGTCAGTCCGTTAAGTCTATCCTTTTGACCGAGGGAAAGAGCTGAAGAACGGAACTAACTCATTTGGTTTTCAGCTGACCTGGACACTCTGTTGAAAAGCAGATGCCAGGGCATCCTTGCTGGTCAGCAGTAAGGAACCCGCCAGCCAAGCAGGAGACGCGGGTTCGATCCCTGGGTTGGGAAGATCCCCTGGAGAAGGGCATGGCCACCCACTCCAGGCTTCTTGCCTGGAGAATCCATGGACAGAGGAGCCTGGTGGACATCGCCGACAGGGCCGCAGAGAGTCGGGCACGACAGCGCACAGCATGCCATATAGACCAGAGAGGGCCTTTGGAATGAGGGTGGTTCTGCCATAGGAAGGTTCAGGCTGTTGGAACAAGACTGGCAGATGAGCTCTGGCAGATCCCACGTCTGCTGAGAGCTGCCTGGTTTGCAGAGGCGTCTCCTCCTGTGTCCTTACCCGGGGAAGGGCTAGAGAGTGGTTTCCAAGGTCTCTGTCATAAAGGCTGCACCTGCAGACTCCATTACCTTGGAGTGCGTTACCACACAGGGTTGGGGGGGGCACCGACCCTTGGTCTGCAGCTGAGGCTCAGGACTCTGTGGCGCAGCCTGTGGGCTCCAGTGAAGGGGTTCAGGACTCTTAGACACACATCTGTCCATTGCCTCTCCCTGAGACGGGGGTGACAAGGTTGGGCAGGTGCATCATAGGGTCTCTTTCCAAACGTACAAGGTTATTGTACATTGACAATTAGTATTGACCAAATGTGATTGTATTTTAATATTAGGAGAAAATAGGGACATATAAATATCACATTTTCAAGGAACGTGTGATCCCACGTCTGACCTTAATGCTTGATGGTGATGCAAGAAACACATCACCCACACTGGTGTTCTGGGAACAGGTAAATGCCCAAGGTAACTTGGCATAGCTTTTCCTTTAAAAAAAGTGACTAAGGTATAGTTCACATATCATTCAATTCACCATGTAAAGTGTATAATTGGGGTTGTTGCTGTATTCACAGAACCGTGCAGCCATCGCCAAGTTAATGTTGGAACATTTTCATCACTCCCCAAAGCCGCTTTGGAAGCTCTGCCAGCTCCTGGCGTCAGTCCGTTAAGTCTATCCTTTTGACCGAGGGAAAGAGCTGAAGAACGGAACTAACTCATTTGGTTTTCAGCTGACCTGGACACTCTGTTGAAAAGCAGATGCCAGGGCATCCTTGCTGGTCAGCAGTAAGGAACCCGCCAGCCAAGCAGGAGACGCGGGTTCGATCCCTGGGTTGGGAAGATCCCCTGGAGAAGGGCATGGCCACCCACTCCAGGCTTCTTGCCTGGAGAATCCATGGACAGAGGAGCCTGGTGGACATCGCCGACAGGGCCGCAGAGAGTCGGGCACGACAGCGCACAGCATGCCATATAGACCAGAGAGGGCCTTTGGAATGAGGGTGGTTCTGCCATAGGAAGGTTCAGGCTGTTGGAACAAGACTGGCAGATGAGCTCTGGCAGATCCCACGTCTGCTGAGAGCTGCCTGGTTTGCAGAGAGCGTCTCCTCCTGTGTCCTTACCCGGGGAAGGGCTAGAGAGTGGTTTCCAAGGTCTCTGTCATAAAGGCTGCACCTGCAGACTCCATTACCTTGGAGTGCGTTACCACACAGGGTTGGGGGGGGCACCGACCCTTGGTCTGCAGCTGAGGCTCAGGACTCTGTGGCGCAGCCTGTGGGCTCCAGTGAAGGGGTTCAGGACTCTTAGACACACATCTGTCCATTGCCTCTCCCTGAGACGGGGGTGACAAGGTTGGGCAGGTGCATCATAGGGTCTCTTTCCAAACGTACAAGGTTATTGTACATTGACAATTAGTATTGACCAAATGTGATTGTATTTTAATATTAGGAGAAAATAGGGACATATAAATATCACATTTTCAAGGAACGTGTGATCCCACGTCTGACCTTAATGCTTGATGGTGATGCAAGAAACACATCACCCACACTGGTGTTCTGGGAACAGGTAAATGCCCAAGGTAACTTGGCATAGCTTTTCCTTTAAAAAAAAAAAGTGACTAAGGTATAGTTCACATATCATTCAATTCACCATGTAAAGTGTATAATTGCGGGGTTGTTGCTGTATTCACAGAACCGTGCAGCCATCGCCAAGTTAATGTTGGAACATTTTCATCACTCCCCAGGGAAACAGTGTGCCCACTGACAGTCACTCCAGCCCCCACCCCTGGCAGGGCTGATCTGCTTTTTGTCTCTGGATCTGTCTGCTCTGGACATGAATCACACTGTCCCTGGTCTCTGGTGACCTGTGGTTTTCACTGAGTGACGTAATTTCAGGCTTCAGTGTATTGTGGGTGTATCAGCACTTTGTTCCTTTTCTTTTTGTGGTAAAATATGCATAGTATTTAGCCTTTTTACCATTTTAAGTTCAATGACATTAAGTAAATTTATGATGCTATACAACCTTAATCAGTATTCATTTTTGGACTTTTTTTTTCCTTAATGGAACCCCATTCTCATTCAACACTGACTCTACCTCCCCCAGCCCCTGGTGACTTTATTCTGCTTTCTGTCTATGTGAACTCACCTGTCCTAGGTATGTCATACAAATAGAATCATCCAATATTTGTCCTCTGTGTCTGCCTTGTATCACTTACTGCAATGTTTTCAAGGCTCATCCATGTTGTATTAATGTTTCAGGGCTTCTTTCCTTTTTGAGCATTCATAATATTACATTGTATGGATTTACCATGTTTTGTTTATTCAGTATGTGTTGGTGGGCACTTGGGTTGTTTCCAGCTCTTAGGTGCTGTGACTAATGCTGCTTTGAGCATGTGTGTGTGCATGTAATCTGAGCCCCTGTTTTTCATTCTCTTGGTCATGGACCTAATAAGGTGTCGTGTATGTGCCTAGGCTCAGTGACACCCATTCTAGTGGGTGTAAATTGCTATCTCATTGTGTTTGATTTAATTTTCCCTATTACTAACGACGCTGAGCATCTTTTCTTGTGCTTGTTGGACATTTGTATGTCTTTGGAGAAATAGCTATTCAGGTTCTACTTTTTGAATTGGATTTTTTCTTTTTGTTATTGCATTGAGGGGCTCTTTATGTATTCCATATATTAATTTCTTATCAAATGTATGACTTGCAAATAATTTTTCCCCATTATGTAGGTTGTCTTTCCTTTCCTTGATATTATTTTTATACACAGAAATTTTAGATGTATTTTTTTTTTCTCTGCACCATGCAGCTTAGTTCTCCAGTTAGGGATAGATCTGAGCCCATGGCAGTGAAAGTGCCAAATCCTAACCACTGACTGGACTGCCAATGAACTCCCCAAAAGTTTTATATGTTGACCCTATGTTATCATCTAGCAATTTTATAATTTTGATTGTTTAGTTCTTTGGTCCATTTAGAGTTAATTTTTGAATGTGGTAGAAAGTTAGGGTCTCTGGCTTCATTGGTTTTACATGTCGATATTCAGGTTTCCCAAGAACCATGTGTTGAAAAGACCATCCTTTTCCAGCTGAGTTATCTTGGCACCCATAGGCTACAGTCCACCAGGCTCCTCTGTCTGTGGTATTTCCCAGGCAAGAATACTGGCATGGGTTGCCATTTCCTTCTGTAGGATATCTTCCTGACCCAGGGGGATTGAACCCAGCTCTGCGTCTCCAGCATTGGCAGGCAGATTCGTTACCACTGAGCCATCTGGGAATCCCTTGTATAAGGTGAGGACCTGGCTTCATTTATTTTACTTGTGAATATTCAGGTTTCCCAAGGACCACCTGTTGAAAAGACAGCTCTTTCCCCATTGAATGGTCTTGGCATCCTTGTGGAAAGTCAGTTGACTATAGATGTGAGGATTTATTTCTGGGCTGTCTGTTCTCTTCCATGGGCCTGTATGTCTTTCTGTGTGCCAGAACCACAGTTTGATTACTGTGACTATGTAGTAAGTGTTTAAATAAGAGTGTGTATTTCAGTTTTTTTCTTCATTTTTAATACTGTTTAGGCTATTTGGGCTCACTTCAGATTCCATATGAATTTTAGGCGGGGATTTTCTCTTTCTGCAAAAAATCACTACTGTGATTTTGACTGGGATTGCATTGAATCTATACATCACTTTGAGTAATATGGTCATCTTTTTTAAAGTTTATTTTATGATTTATCTGTAATATTTGTTTTGTTTATTTATTTGCCTGTGTTAGGTCTTAGTTGCAGCAGACAGGGTCTTTGTTGTATCATGCAGGATCATTTGTTGTGGCTCACGACCAGCCTGGGAGCTTTCTAGTTGCAGTTCAGGGGCTTAATAGCCCTTCAGTATGTGGAATCTTAGTTTCCCAACCAGGGATCAAAACTGAGTTCCTTGCATTGCAAGGCAGTTTCTTTACCACCAGAACACAATGGAAGTCCCTATTGGGAAGTCCATATTTGGGCATTTTAACAATCTTAAGTCTTCCAATTCATGAATATAGAATGTTTCCATTCATTTATATCTCTTTCCATTTCTTTTCAGTAATGTTTTGTAGTTTTCAAATGTGTTAGTTTTTTGCCTCCTTTATTAAATTTATTTTTACGTATTATATTTTATTTTTTGATGCTTTATAAATGAAATTTAATGAAAACCTATCTTTTCATATTGTTCATTGCTATTATAGAGCTGCAACTGACTTTTGTGTGTTGATTTTGTGGCTTTGCTCAATTCATTTATTAGCTCTAACAGTTTTTAACCCAAATAAAAGTAGGAATTGAAAATAAATTAAGGCAGTATTTTTAGAGCAGTTTAACATTCACAGCAAAATTAAAAGAGAAAGAGATTTCCCATGGGGCTTCCCAGGTGACTCAGTGATAAAAAGAATCTACTTGCTAGTGCAGGAGAATCAGGTTCAACCCCTGGGTGAGGAAGATCCCCTGGAGGCGGAAATGGCAACCCACTCCAGTATTCTTGCCTGGGAAATCCCATGGAGAGCCTGGTGGACTACAGTCCGTAGGGTCACAAAGAGTCAGACACAACTTAGCGGCTGATCAGGGCACTAGCGATTTCCCATACATTCCCTGTCCCCACATACCACAGCCCTGTTTCTGTCACCATTTGTACATGTGTTGTGACTGATGAACCTACATGGACTTGTCAGCATCATGCTGAGTCCATGGTTTGCATCAGGGGTCACTCTTGGTGGTGTACATTCTGAGGCTTTGGACAAATATATAATGACGTGTATCCATCATTATCATGTCACACAGAGTAGTTTCACTGCACTAAGAATCCTCTGTGCTCCATCTCTTCCTCCCTCCTCCAAACCCTGATTTTTCTATTGTTTGTCTCTGTGGTTTTGCCTTTTCCAGAATGTCATAGAGTTGGAATCACACAGTCTTTATTTTCACATTGGCTTCTTTCACTCAGTGATATGCATTTGAGACTTCTCCATGTCTTTTCTCATGTCTTTTCATGACTTGATAGTGCATTTCTTTTTATCACTGAGTAATCCTCCATTGTCTGGATGGACTGTGGTTTATGTATACAGTCACCTACTGAAGTGCATGTTGACTGCTTCCAAGTCTCAAGCAGTCGCACTTGTTTGCTTTTGTTCTGTTACCTGTGCTTTTTGGTGTTTTATTCAAGAAATCATTGCCAAGTTCAAAGCCATGAAGCATTTCATCTGATGTATTATAGGAGTTTTATGTTTGTGTATTTAATCCATTTGGGGTTGAATTTTATATGTGGTAAAGGTGATGAGTTCAAAAAATTTAAATTTGGTGCATTAATTATTATTTTTACCCGTATTTGTTTTTAATGTGTTAGTTTTTTGCCTCCTTTATTAAATTTATTTTTACGTATTATATTTTATTTTTTGATGCTTTATAAATGAAATTTAATGAAAACCTATCTTTTCATATTGTTCATTGCTATTATAGAGCTGCAACTGACTTTTGTGTGTTGATTTTGTGGCTTTGCTCAATTCATTTATTAGCTCTAACAGTTTTTAACCCAAATAAAAGTAGGAATTGAAAATAAATTAAGGCAGTATTTTTAGAGCAGTTTAACATTCACAGCAAAATTAAAAGAGAAAGAGATTTCCCATGGGGCTTCCCAGGTGACTCAGTGATAAAAAGAATCTACTTGCTAGTGCAGGAGAATCAGGTTCAACCCCTGGGTGAGGAAGATCCCCTGGAGGCGGAAATGGCAACCCACTCCAGTATTCTTGCCTGGGAAATCCCATGGAGAGCCTGGTGGACTACAGTCCGTAGGGTCACAAAGAGTCAGACACAACTTAGCGGCTGATCAGGGCACTAGCGATTTCCCATACATTCCCTGTCCCCACATACCACAGCCCTGTTTCTGTCACCATTTGTACATGTGTTGTGACTGATGAACCTACATGGACTTGTCAGCATCATGCTGAGTCCATGGTTTGCATCAGGGGTCACTCTTGGTGGTGTACATTCTGAGGCTTTGGACAAATATATAATGACGTGTATCCATCATTATCATGTCACACAGAGTAGTTTCACTGCACTAAGAATCCTCTGTGCTCCATCTCTTCCTCCCTCCTCCAAACCCTGATTTTTCTATTGTTTGTCTCTGTGGTTTTGCCTTTTCCAGAATGTCATAGAGTTGGAATCACACAGTCTTTATTTTCACATTGGCTTCTTTCACTCAGTGATATGCATTTGAGACTTCTCCATGTCTTTTCTCATGTCTTTTCATGACTTGATAGTGCATTTCTTTTTATCACTGAGTAATCCTCCATTGTCTGGATGGACTGTGGTTTATGTATACAGTCACCTACTGAAGTGCATGTTGACTGCTTCCAAGTCTCAAGCAGTCGCACTTGTTTGCTTTTGTTCTGTTACCTGTGCTTTTTGGTGTTTTATTCAAGAAATCATTGCCAAGTTCAAAGCCATGAAGCATTTCATCTGATGTATTATAGGAGTTTTATGTTTGTGTATTTAATCCATTTGGGGTTGAATTTTATATGTGGTAAAGGTGATGAGTTCATTTTATTTTGCATGAGGATTTCCAGTATTCCCAACATTTGTTGGGACACCATTGTGTGGTGTTGGCACCTCATTGAAAATCATTTGACTATGTGTGTAAGGGTTTCTTTCAGGGCACTATTCCTCTCCTTCAGCTCTTTGTCTTCATGCCTTAAGACCAACTGATTTTTTTTATGATCGGTTTTTTTCTTTTTTTAATTTTGGCCTCTTTTATTGGTTTTTTATTTATTTTCATCTATCTTTATTCTTTGGTCTGTGTGGGCCTCCAGTTGCAGTGGTCTCTCTTGTTGCAGAGCACCGGCTCCAGAGCGGTGGCTCATAATTGAACACACTGGTCCAGTGACTCTGTGGCACATGGGACCCTCGCAGGCCAGCGATCAAACTGGAGCCCCTTGCACTGCAAGGCAGACTCTACCAACTGGACCACAGGGAAGCCCCATCTGATTTTTGATAAAGGTGCAAAGACATTTAGATAAAGGAATAATACGGTGCTAGGACAGATGGATTGCAGCACATGGGAAAGAGTGAAGCTGCTTTCTCACACCACATACAAACATTAACAAATAAATGTAAGACCTAAACGCAAGAGCTAAAATTATAAAACTCTTGAAATAAAATTTAGGGACAAATTTTTCTGATTTTGGATTATCCAGTGACTTATTATATATTATAGCAAAAGCACAAACAGCAAAAGAGAAAAGCACATAAATTACATGTATGTAATTATGTGCATTATTAATATAACCATATGCATATTGTCTTCTGCAATTGTTCTTTAAGTCAGTTAAGGGAAGGAAGAGGAAAAATACATATTTATATGGTATTTTGTAATTGTTATCTTTTATAATTGTTGCCTTTACCAGCTGTATTTGTTTTCTGTTGCTACTGTAGCAAATTATTACAAATTCAGTGGCTTAAAGGATCACAGATGTATTTTCTGGCATTTCTAGAGATGAGAAGTCTGAAATGGCCTTGCTGTCTATGGTCATACCTCCCTGAAAGCACCTGATCTTGTCTGAAATGGCCTTGCAGGGCTACAGTCAGGGTGTCAGAAGGACTGTGTTCCTCTGGGAGGCACTAGTGTAGAGATCCGCTTTCCTGCTTGTTTCAGCTTCTAGTGGCCGCATGACTCATGACCCATTCATCTTCAGAGCATGTAGAGTTGGGACCAAGCCCTTACACTGTCATCTCGTCCTTTCTCTGTCTTCTGCTTCTGTTTTCCACTTACATGGACCTGGTTATTCCACCGGGCTCACTCAGATCATCCAGAATGATCTCCCTTCTTGAGATCAGCTGATTGCCAACCTTAATTCCATCTGTAGCCTCAACTCCCCTTTGCCATGAACCCTAATATAGTCACAGGTTCTGGATATTAGGGTGTGGAGATTGGGGAGTGGGACATGTTACTTTGTGTATCTTATTGGTATTTTTTTTTTTTTCTTCTGTGTATCTGAATGACTGACTTGAATCACTTGCTTATTGACAGAAAAATTTGCTTTAGTGTTTCTTCTAAGGCAGTTCTGCCAGCAATAAAATTTCTGTTTTTATTTATTGGGAAATTTATTTATTTTACCTTCATTTTTGAAAAGTTAGTTTTGCTGAATGTAAGATTTTGGGCTAACAGTTTTTACTTTCAGCACTTAGAATATGTTGTTTCCTTCTGAACTCATTGTTCCTGATATAATTTCAGCTGTTCATCTTCTTGGCGTTCCCCTGTATGTGACAAATCATTTTCTTTTGCTGCTTTCAAGCTTTTCTCCTGGTGTTTGGCTTTTGTATTATGATGTGTCTGGATGTAGATCTCTGTGTTATCCTGGTTAGAATTTGTTAAGCTACTTGGATATGTATATTAATGTTTTTCATCAAATTGTAGAATTTTGTTTTTAGCCATTATTTCTTTGTATATATTTTTTTGTTTCTCTATTTCCATTTTTCCTATTGTCCCCATTACTTGTATGTTCATTTAGCTAATAACAGCCCACATTTCTTTTTTAAAAATATTTATTTTATTTGGCTGTGTTGAGTCTTAGTTGTGGCACATGAGATCTCATATTTTTCTTGCAGAAGGTGGGATCTTTAGTTGCAGCACGTGAACTCTTTGTTGCAGCATTGTGGGGTTTAGTTCCCTGACCAAGGGTGTAACCCATGCCTCCTGCATTGGGAGTGCAGAATAGTCTTAGCCACTGGACCACTAGGGAAGTCCCTAACCCACATTTCTTTAAGGCTCTCTTTGTTTTACTTCATCTACCTTTCCCCTCTGCTTGACTCGTTATATTGTCTCTGTTGATGTAACTTAAGTTTGCTTATTCCTCTGAAACTCAGATTTATTTCTGAGCCCCTCAAGTGAACTTTTCAATTAATGTATTTTTCAAGATAAGAATTTCCATTTAGCTTTGGTCCCCAATTTCTAGATCTGTATCAATGTTTACTATCTGGTGAGACAATGTCAGTTTCTTTTCCAATCATGGTTTCCTTTAGTTCTGTAAACCTATTTATAATGAATGCTCTTGCGTCTTTGTTAAGTCTAACACCTGGGTACTATCATAGGCAGTTTCATTTCCGTCGCCCCTTTTTTTGTCTCTGCCTTTGCATCACATTTTACTGTTTATATGCCTCATAATTTTGTATTGAAAACTAGACATTTTAGATAATTTACTGCAGCAGTCCAGGATTTCATTCTTCCCTCTGGGGGTTTCTTGTTTAATTTTCAAAGGCTTGACTGAGCTTTCAGTGATGTCTACATCCCCTGCAGTGTGAACTCTTCAGCCTTGCGCACAGTCATCTAGATAGCAGTAGTTTTACTTGATTTTTGTTTGTCTCAATCATTTCTCTCTCTTAACATTTCTGTTTCATTTGATATCATATTCTGCTCTTGTGTGAAGTGAAAGTATCTCAGTTGCGTCCGACTCTTTTCGACCCCTGGACTTAGTCCACCAAACTTTTCTGTCCATGGAATTCTCCAGGCTCCACTAATTGTCAGCTTCAGGTGTGTCTGGTCTTCTTGATTTGCTTCTTAGTTGTACTGCTGTGACAAATCACCATAGCCCACGTGGCTTAAGTAACAAGCAATTATTCTTGTGGTTCTAAAGGGTGAAAGTCAGTTCTGGATGCTGATGTGGTCAGGTTCTTGGAGAGTGCTCTCTTCCTGAGTGTAGCCTTTTATGGATTTATGCGAGGAGAGAAGGAGGAGAGAGGGAGGGAAGAAGAGAGAGAAACCAGTGTCAATCTCCTGTCTCCTCCTTTTTTTTTTTTTTTTTAATATTTTGGCCTCTTTTATTGCCCCCCCCCCTTTTAAAATTTTGGCCTCTTTTATTGTTTTTTTTTTTTTTTTTTTTTTAATCTGTTTATTTCCATCCATCTTTATTCTTCGGCCTGCGTGGGCCTCCCATTGCAGTGGCCTCTCTCATTGCAGAGCACTGCTCTGGGCGCATGTGCTCCAGAGTGCTGACTCGTAATTGGACACACCAGTTCAGCTGCTCTGCGGCATGTGGGATCTTCCCAGGCCAGGGATCGAGCCTGTGCCCCTCGCACAGGACTCTTTACCCACTGGACCACCAGGGAAGCCCTCCTTCTCTTTTTGTAAGGGAACCGATCCCATCAGGGAGCTTCACCCTCATCACCTCATCTAAACTTGATCACCTCCTGAAGACTCTACCAATTATTATCAGCACACTGATTGATTAGAGCTTCAGACCATGGAATTGAGGGGGACATGCACATTCAGTCCATAGCGCCTGTCTTCATAGAACCTCTCTTTTATGAGGACAGTAGTGGCACCATCTGACTTTTTTGCCCCTGGAGTAGAGCTTACTCCCTGAAGGAGGGACCCGGTGGAGGAAAGATGCGCCAGCCTCTAGGTGCACAGACAGGGGTTTTGCTTTTGCAGCTCATAGTTGAGGTGAAAGGGAGATGTCAGTGACCTGGCCTCCTGAGCCCCCTGAGGGGAGGAAACCTGGCCTGGAAAGGAACTGGGGCAGGGAGGGAGTCGGTTGTGTTTACTGAGACTGTGTTTATGCTGGCTGGTTTTACCAGGATTAAGCTGATTTTTCCAATTATTTCTTCATTTGTTGCATGTTCTTAAGTCAATTTCCAGACTTTAAATGGTTGCTTTTTCACAAATAATTTTCACACATGGGCTTATTTGGCTGGAAGCAGGGATGAGAGAGGCTATTGGTCTGTTAGCAGAAAAATACAAATTAAAGTACCAGGTGTAGTTGTGCACCTGTCACATTCACAAATGTTAACAAAGCTAATCATATCAAATGATGGTGAGGACTCAGGATAAGGGCCCACGCACACTGCATGTGGAGAGTTAGTTGTGCGTCCACTTGCCAGGCAGCCCGGCCGTGTCCAGGAGAGTGGACATGCATCCCCTAGTACCTGGAAAGCTCATCTCCTGGTGTCCATCCTAGAGAAAGCCTCACACTGGTGCCCAGGGCTTATGAGGTTTGTTTCAGTGTGGCCCCTGTCTGTATGTGCACTTGGGAAGATTCTCGAGTGAAAATAAGAACAGATATCGTAAAGATTGTATTATAGGATGTCATTGATGTGTGTTTAAACACATTGCTAATATATTTATTTGTGGATAAAGACAAGGAAACTAAGAACAATGTGAGTCTGGACATGTTAGTGGCACATGCACACCTCAGGTGTGGAGGGCACAGTGGACGCCCAGCATGAAGGTCTTATTTCTTAAGAAAATGTAAGCAATGAATGTCCAGTTTTGTTATACTGTCCTCCGTGCTTTCTCTCAAAATGAGAAGTAAACATAACAAAATCAAGTTCTTGATTAAGGAAAACATTCTGGTATTTTGCAGTCAAAGGCAGAAGGCTTGTGAGTATGGAAGATAAGATGTGGCATAAGATGTCACAAGGAACCACTCTGACTGTCCCATGGTTTTGCCCAACTGGGGTTGCTGGTAGGGTCTGGGTGAGCTCACGGGGTCACAGGCCAGGGATGCTGCCTTGAGAGGGTGATTTACCTCTGTTTGGAATAGCCATCAGCACAGAAGCAGGGTAGTTTCTGAAGCAAACATTGACAGACCCCAGAGCAGTCCTGCTGTCCGGGAGCCCTCTCTGAAGGCGGTCCCTTGCAGTCTCACAGCATCCCGGAGCTGCACAGGGCTCAGGAGGTCCAGGCTCCCCTCTGCCCTCGGTTGTGTTTACTGAGACTGTGTTTATGCTGGCTGGTTTTACCAGGATTAAGCTGATTTTTCCAATTATTTCTTCATTTGTTGCATGTTCTTAAGTCAATTTCCAGACTTTAAATGGTTGCTTTTTCACAAATAATTTTCACACATGGGCTTATTTGGCTGGAAGCAGGGATGAGAGAGGCTATTGGTCTGTTAGCAGAAAAATACAAATTAAAGTACCAGGTGTAGTTGTGCACCTGTCACATTCACAAATGTTAACAAAGCTAATCATATCAAATGATGGTGAGGACTCAGGATAAGGGCCCACGCACACTGCATGTGGAGAGTTAGTTGTGCGTCCACTTGCCAGGCAGCCCGGCCGTGTCCAGGAGAGTGGACATGCATCCCCTAGTACCTGGAAAGCTCATCTCCTGGTGTCCATCCTAGAGAAAGCCTCACACTGGTGCCCAGGGCTTATGAGGTTTGTTTCAGTGTGGCCCCTGTCTGTATGTGCACTTGGGAAGATTCTCGAGTGAAAATAAGAACAGATATCGTAAAGATTGTATTATAGGATGTCATTGATGTGTGTTTAAACACATTGCTAATATATTTATTTGTGGATAAAGACAAGGAAACTAAGAACAATGTGAGTCTGGACATGTTAGTGGCACATGCACACCTCAGGTGTGGAGGGCACAGTGGACGCCCAGCATGAAGGTCTTATTTCTTAAGAAAATGTAAGCAATGAATGTCCAGTTTTGTTATACTGTCCTCCGTGCTTTCTCTCAAAATGAGAAGTAAACATAACAAAATCAAGTTCTTGATTAAGGAAAACATTCTGGTATTTTGCAGTCAAAGGCAGAAGGCTTGTGAGTATGGAAGATAAGATGTGGCATAAGATGTCACAAGGAACCACTCTGACTGTCCCATGGTTTTGCCCAACTGGGGTTGCTGGTAGGGTCTGGGTGAGCTCACGGGGTCACAGGCCAGGGATGCTGCCTTGAGAGGGTGATTTACCTCTGTTTGGAATAGCCATCAGCACAGAAGCAGGGTAGTTTCTGAAGCAAACATTGACAGACCCCAGAGCAGTCCTGCTGTCCGGGAGCCCCTCTCTGGAAGGCGGTCCCTTGCAGTCTCACAGCATCCCGGAGCTGCACAGGGTGTGTTCTCTTGGGGCTTTGGGGAGGAGGTTGCCGTGGTGACAGCCCTGCTCCCCTCTGCCGTCAGATGCCATCATCTGCTGCAGGTGCGCATCTCCCGTGCGTATGGCTCCACTGTTCTGGGTTCATTCCCCTTCAGTGAAAGGGAGCATCCTGGAGCTCAGTCACACAGTGGTTCTGCCTTCTACTCTACCTGCATACTCTAGGACTCAGCTTCCTGTTTGCCTGATTAGCAAGTCCTGCCTGTGGAGCCTCCCAGAGCCTGGAGCTGTGTGTCATTCTCAGTCAATGGATGATGCTCTAGGCGCAGGCTGGGCCCTGCAGTGCTCCAGGCTCAACTCTCAGCTGCTGTGTTCATGAAGCAGGTGTCAGACCCTTTCAGTGGCTAGGCCCCTGGGCCTCTTGTCCTGGGATGTGTCCTGTGCCTGGTGAATGAGTCACGTGGTTGATACTCCTCTAACCTGACCAGTGCTGTCAGAAACTAGGCCCCAGTTAGTACCTGGAGGCCATCAGTCTGCCTGTTCTGTTTTCCTAAATTTGCTGAGATGTGTTATAGGCGTGTGGAGATGTTCTGTGGGTAAGCCATTGGGCAGTGCTGCTGTGGCTCTCACACCCTGAGCCCTGCAGATCCTGGCCGCTTGGTGGTTGGACTTCATAGTGACTGGGCTTGCTGATGTGAAGACTCGGCTTGGTGTTCCAAGGCCTGTGTCAGCCTCCTCGACTCAGTCTCTTCTCTCTCCAAAGGGAGGGTTTTACATGGTTTTAATCAGACAGTGGTGAGCTCAGCTTAAAGGGTGCTCTGCTCAAACCTCAATTCTGATTTCTTTACCCACAGGAAGCCCCGCTGGGCTGTCGTGGTGATTTATAGCCTGGTTATCCAGGGAAGGCATGTGCATTGAGATGATCTTTTCCCTACTGGCACATGCCCAGCTCAGAGGCTTGGAACTGGTCTCCAGAGAAAGCAGTCTTCTCTAGGCCCAAATTGAGAGGGTGATTTACCTCTGTTTGGAATAGCCATCAGCACAGAAGCAGGGTAGTTTCTGAAGCAAACATTGACAGACCCCAGAGCAGTCCTGCTGTCCGGGAGCCCCTCTCTGGAAGGCGGTCCCTTGCACTCTCACAGCATCCCGGAGCTGCACAGGGTGTGTTCTCTTGGGGCTTTGGGAGGAGGTTGCCGTGGTGACAGCCCTGCTCCCCTCTGCCGTCAGATGCCATCATCTGCTGCAGGTGCGCATCTCCCGTGCGTATGGCTCCACTGTTCTGGGTTCATTCCCCTTCAGTGAAAGGGAGCATCCTGGAGCTCAGTCACACAGTGGTTCTGCCTTCTACTCTACCTGCATACTCTAGGACTCAGCTTCCTGTTTGCCTGATTAGCAAGTCCTGCCTGTGGAGCCTCCCAGAGCCTGGAGCTGTGTGTCATTCTCAGTCAATGGATGATGCTCTAGGCGCAGGCTGGGCCCTGCAGTGCTCCAGGCTCAACTCTCAGCTGCTGTGTTCATGAAGCAGGTGTCAGACCCTTTCAGTGGCTAGGCCCCTGGGCCTCTTGTCCTGGGATGTGTCCTGTGCCTGGTGAATGAGTCACGTGGTTGATACTCCTCTAACCTGACCAGTGCTGTCAGAAACTAGGCCCCAGTTAGTACCTGGAGGCCATCAGTCTGCCTGTTCTGTTTTCCTAAATTTGCTGAGATGTGTTATAGGCGTGTGGAGATGTTCTGTGGGTAAGCCATTGGGCAGTGCTGCTGTGGCTCTCACACCCTGAGCCCTGCAGATCCTGGCCGCTTGGTGGTTGGACTTCATAGTGACTGGGCTTGCTGATGTGAAGACTCGGCTTGGTGTTCCAAGGCCTGTGTCAGCCTCCTCGACTCAGTCTCTTCTCTCTCCAAAGGGAGGGTTTTACATGGTTTTAATCAGACAGTGGTGAGCTCAGCTTAAAGGGTGCTCTGCTCAAACCTCAATTCTGATTTCTTTACCCACAGGAAGCCCCGCTGGGCTGTCGTGGTGATTTATAGCCTGGTTATCCAGGGAAGGCATGTGCATTGAGATGATCTTTTCCCTACTGGCACATGCCCAGCTCAGAGAGGGCTTGGAACTGGTCTCCAGAGAAAGCAGTCTTCTCCTTGACTCATGTTGAGCCAGAAACTGAACTTGTGTGTATATACTGTTGGGTGTGGGGGATGGTCCAGGTGCTGAGGCAGTGGGAGTTGAAGGGGGTCGGCCAGTTGAGCCTGGAGGTGATGGCTTCCCTTCCCCCCAGTTCCCACCTCCTCCTCCATTTGTGTGTGACCTTTTCTTTAGTAAGTGCAGACTGGCAAGGTCATGAAATCAGAGCTCATAGACCACAGGGCTAGAAAGAGACCTCAAAAATTGCCTGTAAAACTAATACAACATTGTAAAGTGACAATAATCCAATAAAATTTTTTTGATTGTCTGATTCTCCTTTAAAATTAAGTGCCTGTGGCTCTACTAGGAGCTGCTTCCTCCCTGCCCTCCACAGGGAGCAGAGGGGACACTTCTATCGCTTGCTGGCTTAAAGCATCTTGTCCACCATCACTCATGCTCTTCATGTTTGTGGGCTGAACTGCTCTCTGATTCACATATTGGTGAACTGGGGACTGGGCTTCTGGCTGGTGTGAGTCTGGAGGGAGCCCAGGGGAACCTGTAGGACTGGAACATGTGGGGCTTTCCTTCTTCAAAACCGAATTCCTATGTATACATATGACTAATCTGGGATTATGCATGTCTGTAAACAACAAAACTCTGTAAAAGTAAAAAGTGACAAAAAAAACCCAGCCAAGTTCCTATGTCCCATTGTAGTAGTTAAATGCTTTTTCTTGCAGTTTAGCCTGTACACTAGTTTCACAATTTCATAATGTGAAGTCTCTGGACTAAGTAACACTTACTCAGTGGGGATGTCTACAGTGGGATTGTTACCAGGCACCAAGGCTGGGGGTGTGGTAAAGAGCAGCTCCTGTCTTGGGTGTCAGTCGTGAAAGGTGCTGGGAGGAAAATAGCACAGGAAGGGGGTGCTGCGGGAAGATCCCAGGTTATCCCTCCAGGAGATCCCCCGAGAGGCACCAGCATCCCAGGGTGGATGGCCCTGTCCTGTCTGCAGTGGCAGAGTTTTCACACCCATGGTGACAAAGGTCACTTTTAGTCAGGTGTTGCTTCTCTGTAAGGGGTAGGGGAGTCAGGTGAGTTGCCCACACCCTGGTGATTTTCAGAACCTTTTGAATTTGGACTTTTGGACTAAGGGATGTTCACTTGGGCTGTATTTGCTGCATTAATGAGGGCTGAGGTGACTGAAGGGCAGGAAAGCAGGCGAGAGGGGAGAACTGTCAGGTTGCCTGGGGGATGGCTTCCCTTCCCAGCCCTCCTCCTCCATTTGTGTGTGACCTTTTCTTTAGTAAGTGCAGACTGGCAAGGTCATGAAATCAGAGCTCATAGACCACAGGGCTAGAAAGAGACCTCAAAAATTGCCTGTAAAACTAATACAACATTGTAAAGTGACAATAATCCAATAAAATTTTTTTGATTGTCTGATTCTCCTTTAAAATTAAGTGCCTGTGGCTCTACTAGGAGCTGCTTCCTCCCTGCCCTCCACAGGGAGCAGAGGGGACACTTCTATCGCTTGCTGGCTTAAAGCATCTTGTCCACCATCACTCATGCTCTTCATGTTTGTGGGCTGAACTGCTCTCTGATTCACATATTGGTGAACTGGGGCCTGGGCTTCTGGCTGGTGTGAGTCTGGAGGAGCCCAGGGGAACCTGTAGGACTGGAACATGTGGGGCTTTCCTTCTTCAAAACCGAATTCCTATGTATACATATGACTAATCTGGGATTATGCATGTCTGTAAACAACAAAACTCTGTAAAAGTAAAAAGTGACAAAAAAAACCCAGCCAAGTTCCTATGTCCCATTGTAGTAGTTAAATGCTTTTTCTTGCAGTTTAGCCTGTACACTAGTTTCACAATTTCATAATGTGAAGTCTCTGGACTAAGTAACACTTACTCAGTGGGGATGTCTACAGTGGGATTGTTACCAGGCACCAAGGCTGGGGGTGTGGTAAAGAGCAGCTCCTGTCTTGGGTGTCAGTCGTGAAAGGTGCTGGGAGGAAAATAGCACAGGAAGGGGGTGCTGCGGGAAGATCCCAGGTTATCCCTCCAGGAGATCCCCCGAGAGGCACCAGCATCCCAGGGTGGATGGCCCTGTCCTGTCTGCAGTGGCAGAGTTTTCACACCCATGGTGACAAAGGTCACTTTTAGTCAGGTGTTGCTTCTCTGTAAGGGGTAGGGGAGTCAGGTGAGTTGCCCACACCCTGGTGATTTTCAGAACCTTTTGAATTTGGACTTTTGGACTAAGGGATGTTCACTTGGGCTGTATTTGCTGCATTAATGAGGGCTGAGGTGACTGAAGGGCAGGAAAGCAGGCGAGAGGGGAGAACTGTCAGGTTGCCCCTTTAGTGCTTTGCCACCTTTTTGGCATGAATGCGTCTGTGTGACACACATATACAAGTGCACAAAAACACATGTACATACATAAGCACACACGTGCACAAGCACATATGCACTGTGGACTGGACCTCATGTGTTATGCTTATGTTTAGGATCTTTCTCCAGGTAAGTCATAGTGTTTTTTGAAATTTGCCAGATCACTCTCTCTAGTGATCTCCAAACTGAACTCTGGGGAGACATAAAGAACACAGCAAATAAGTTTTGACAGTGGACTTGTCTGCATTGTCTCTGAGTTCATGTGCTCAGACTGAGGTGTTGGAGGTAGAGCTCATCCAGGTAAATGCTTTCCTCTGGTCAGGGAGTGTCCTGAAAGGTACTTGGAGCCTCCTTTCACGATTGCTGGAGACCTCACAGAGGATGAGGTCTGTTCTTTGAAAAAACAAATTCTGCCCTGCCTGGGCTGAGCCCCAAAGAACCAGCCGCCCGAGGAGCCAGGCTAGCTTTGTTCAGATGGTGGTATACTGACGTGTGGGTGCAGGGCGTGCTTAGGGTGGATCAATATCTTATTTATGGGCTGTTTCATTACTGCCCTAAGTACATTGAATATCCTAGAACTGTGAGTGTGAAAGGTGGGCAGGAAGGGGCTGAGGACACCCTGGGGCTCCTGAGTAGCACAGGCCCTGCTGCTCCTCTCAGCTATGACTAGTGGGTGTCAGGTGCCACCCGGAGGTGGAAGGACCCTGAGATTTTGGGTAGTAAAAGTGCCTTAAGCACATTCACTTCTATAGAAGTGAAGTTAGGTTCAGGTCACTAGGTCCCAGCTCCATCTCCTTCTGTGGCTATTTCTGAACCTGTGTCTGCAGTGGCAGAGTTTTCACACCCATGGTGACGAAGGTAACTTTTAGTCAGGTGTTGCTTCTCTGTAAGGGGTAGGGGAGTCAGGTGAGTTGCCCACACCCTGGTGATTTTCAGAACCTTTTGAATTTGGACTTTTGGACTAAGGGATGTTCACTTGGGCTGTATTTGCTGCATTAATGAGGGCTGAGGTGACTGAAGGGCAGGAAAGCAGGCGAGAGGGGAGAACTGTCAGGTTGCCCCTTTAGTGCTTTGCCACCTTTTTGGCATGAATGCGTCTGTGTGACACACATATACAAGTGCACAAAAACACATGTACATACATAAGCACACACGTGCACAAGCACATATGCACTGTGGACTGGACCTCATGTGTTATGCTTATGTTTAGGATCTTTCTCCAGGTAAGTCATAGTGTTTTTTGAAATTTGCCAGATCACTCTCTCTAGTGATCTCCAAACTGAACTCTGGGGAGACATAAAGAACACAGCAAATAAGTTTTGACAGTGGACTTGTCTGCATTGTCTCTGAGTTCATGTGCTCAGACTGAGGTGTTGGAGGTAGAGCTCATCCAGGTAAATGCTTTCCTCTGGTCAGGGAGTGTCCTGAAAGGTACTTGGAGCCTCCTTTCACGATTGCTGGAGACCTCACAGAGGATGAGGTCTGTTCTTTGAAAAAACAAATTCTGCCCTGCCTGGGCTGAGCCCCAAAGAACCAGCCGCCCGAGGAGCCAGGCTAGCTTTGTTCAGATGGTGGTATACTGACGTGTGGGTGCAGACGTGCTTAGGGTGGATCAATATCTTATTTATGGGCTGTTTCATTACTGCCCTAAGTACATTGAATATCCTAGAACTGTGAGTGTGAAAGGTGGGCAGGAAGGGGCTGAGGACACCCTGGGGCTCCTGAGTAGCACAGGCCCTGCTGCTCCTCTCAGCTATGACTAGTGGGTGTCAGGTGCCACCCGGAGGTGGAAGGACCCTGAGATTTTGGGTAGTAAAAGTGCCTTAAGCACATTCACTTCTATAGAAGTGAAGTTAGGTTCAGGTCACTAGGTCCAGCCCTACCCCGGTGGCTCCATCTCCTTCTGTGGCTATTTCTGAACCTGTGTTTGCAGGCGACGCCTGTCCTGACCAGGCTTTGTCCATGCTCTATCCCTGCTGCTTATGGTGCACGGCTCCCGCTGATCAGTCTTCCCTTGTTTCTGGAGAGGAACCAGAAGGCCACCCTGGCAGAAAGCCAGGGAAGAGGCCTAAATGCAGGCACAGCTGATTAATCAGGCAAAGGTCTGAGGTGTAAGGAGCTCATACACCATTTGTGCCCAAGATGGGAGACGCCACAAAGCATTAAAGGAGACTGGACACATTTGAAGCACCAGACACTGTGGGTGCAACACAAGTATGGGGTGGGTGCTATTGATGAGCAGTTTACATATTAAGAACTGATTTTTTAAAAAAAATATTTATTTTATTTGACTGTCCTATGTCTTAGTTGTGGCATGCAGGGTCTTCAGTTGTAGCGTGTGGAATCTAGTCGCTTGACTAGGGGTTGAACCCAGGCCCGTTGCATCATTGGGAACACGGATTCTTAGCCACTGAACCACCAGGGAAGTCCCAACAACTGATTTTTTTGGGGGGGGGTCACATTTATCAGAATTGATCATCTGGAATACATTTATTGGAGGAGAAAGTGGTCTTTTTTATTCTGTGATAGCAATACAGTGTTGTCTTTTGTGAGATGGTGCATGATCACCAGGTGTGCTCAGTGTCCTTTGATATCAGTGTCATCAGCCAGGCCTTCTCAAGAAAGAACCAGCCGCCCGAGGAGCCAGGCTAGCTTTGTTAAATTTGGGATCCTTAGAGGTGGATCAATATCTTATTTATGGGCTGTTTCATTACTGCCCTAAGTACATTGAATATCCTAGAACTGTGAGTGTGAAAGGTGGGCAGGAAGGGGCTGAGGACACCCTGGGGCTCCTGAGTAGCACAGGCCCTGCTGCTCCTCTCAGCTATGACTAGTGGGTGTCAGGTGCCACCCGGAGGTGGAAGGACCCTGAGATTTTGGGTAGTAAAAGTGCCTTAAGCACATTCACTTCTATAGAAGTGAAGTTAGGTTCAGGTCACTAGGTCCAGCCCTACCCCGGTGGCTCCATCTCCTTCTGTGGCTATTTCTGAACCTGTGTTTGCAGGCGACGCCTGTCCTGACCAGGCTTTGTCCATGCTCTATCCCTGCTGCTTATGGTGCACGGCTCCCGCTGATCAGTCTTCCCTTGTTTCTGGAGAGGAACCAGAAGGCCACCCTGGCAGAAAGCCAGGGAAGAGGCCTAAATGCAGGCACAGCTGATTAATCAGGCAAAGGTCTGAGGTGTAAGGAGCTCATACACCATTTGTGCCCAAGATGGGGGGCCCCATACAAAGCATTAAAGGAGACTGGACACATTTGAAGCACCAGACACTGTGGGTGCAACACAAGTATGGGGTGGGTGCTATTGATGAGCAGTTTACATATTAAGAACTGATTTTTTAAAAAAAATATTTATTTTATTTGACTGTCCTATGTCTTAGTTGTGGCATGCAGGGTCTTCAGTTGTAGCGTGTGGAATCTAGTCGCTTGACTGGGGGTTGAACCCAGGCCCGTTGCATCATTGGGAACACGGATTCTTAGCCACTGAACCACCAGGGAAGTCCCAACAACTGATTTTTTTGGGGGGGGGTCACATTTATCAGAATTGATCATCTGGAATACATTTATTGGAGGAGAAAGTGGTCTTTTTTATTCTGTGATAGCAATACAGTGTTGTCTTTTGTGAGATGGTGCATGATCACCAGGTGTGCTCAGTGTCCTTTGATATCAGTGTCATCAGCCAGGCCTTCTCAAGAAAGAAAATGCACGCAAAAATCATTAAGGTTACTAAATAATGATAAACAGAAAAATGTGGAATAATTTGAAGCTAAGATCTATGACGTATGGACTTACAGAGACTTGTGGTTTGGATTTCATTAGGAAGGACGTGTTAGCTTCTTGAATTCCTGTGCAGTGTTACTTGGGGAAATGCCGGAGATCGTTTCATGGGATTGGTGGTGTCCTTATCATGTGGTCAGGTCAAGTGACCACAGCGAGAGTACCCATTGACTCGGGATGTATACCCCTTGACTTCAGATCAGGAAAGACATGGTAACACTTGTTCATTGAAGTGACATGGGGTTAATTCCCATAGACCTTCACATTCCCATGCTGGTCTCTGAAAAAAAATTTATGAAACCTTCACATAGTTTAGAAAGGTAGAGAGGAATAAAGCTCAGCTAATATTAGTTCAGATGGAGAAGGAAAAGCAACCCACTCCAGTATTCCTTTTTTTTTTTTTTTTTTAATTTTGGCCTCTTTTCATTGATTTTTTATTTATTTATTTTTTCATCTGTCTTTATTCTTCGGCCAGTGTGGGCTTCCCATTGCAGTGGCCTCTTCTTATTGCAGAGCACCAGCTCTGGGCACATGCACTCTAGAGCTCTGTTTCATAATTGGACACACTGGTCCAGCCACTCTGCGGCAAGTGGGATCTCCCCGGGCCAGGGATTGAACCGGTGCCCCTTGTACTGCAAGGCGGACTCCTTACCCACTGGCTCACCAGGGGAGCCCCCATTCCAGTATTCTTACCTGGAAAATTCTATGAACAGAGCTCTGAGCTTGGCCGGCTACAGTTCCTGGGCTCACAGAGTCAGACATGTCTGAGTGTGCAGACAATATTAGTTCAAAATTCTGAGTCAACAGCATCTGGAGGGAAATATTGGAAATGACTTAGGTGAAGCATCCATATTTAGTTCTGTGTGACCACATGAACCAGAGAATTGGTCAGGTTGGGGACAATAGGAGAATTCTGTTTCTGCTCCATATGCTTCTAGAACAGGAGCCTGTGGACTCCAGGAAATTCTTCCATCAGAAATGACACATGAGAGGCATTAGGAGTGGTCCTGGTGTGTTGGAGGTGACACCTGTCAGTCTTCTGGGCTGAGCTGTTGTGGTAGCAGGTGTGAATGCTGGTCACTGAGGACCTAAGGCAGCTGCCTGGAGCGTGTCTCCATGTATGGAGCAGTCAGTAGTTGAGGGGAAGACATTCATAGGTATGACTTTTAATAAAAGTAAAAGACTTTATCTTCATGTATCACTTTTTAACAGTGCCTTCAAGGCCTTTTCTAGACTTTCTTAATACGCATTTTGTTGTTGTTTTAGTTGCTAAGTTGTGTCTGACTCTTTTGTGACCCCATCAACTGGGGGGTTGGTATTTCCTGACACAGGGGTCAAACCTGCATCTCCTGCAATGTCAGGCAGATTCTTTATTGGTGAACCACCAGGGAACGCCATATATTTTTTACGTTCCTGCAAGAAAAGAAACATACTATTCCTACTATTTGCATTGATTTCCCCAGTGCGAGGCTGTCACAGACCGTCCCAGCTTCTGGGGGTAGGATGGGCACCTGGTCTCCTGCCCAGGAGCTTCAGAGAGCACAAGTCCTGTGTGCTAGGTGCCCGACTCAGAGGAAATGTGGCTGCTGGGTCATTGCGTGGCTTCATTCTTCTTTGCAGCCTCATCCCAGAGAGTAGGTTACACTTCTGATTTATTGAATTATAGGATCGTATTCTGTCAATTTGTCTGTTACTGAAGACTTTTGGACTGAAGACCAAAAGCCGTTTCCTTTGTGAAGATTGAATTTGGGGCCTGAGGGTACATGCTCTTTGCTGTAGAAAGCCATCTGTCTCAAACGTCACTGGGTCTCCCCTTGATGAGTTTCTCTAATTCGTGGCTCAGCCTTCAGCTGGTCTGTGAGCTCTGTGCTCTTCAGGGTGTGTGGTCTTCGAGGTGAGGACTGGATGATCTCCTTTTGTCTACAGTAGTCCTTTTATAGCTGTGATTGTGGCCACTGGGTCGACTGCACTGACATGGTTATTTCTGAGGGTTGGTGAACTTTGTGGGCAGATCCAGTCAAAGCTAGGGGTGGCCTGTGGTTGGCAACTCTGCTCTCAGGTTGGGTACTGTGTAATTGGATGAGGACTCATTTCTCTTGTCCACTGCAATACAAACATTTGACCCCGCTCAGCCTGGTTTTGGTTTAGAAACTACTTTTTGAAAATCACAGTGACTTTCATAAATGGACCCATAGTCCCCACACCCAGTGGAAATCTGAGTCAGTTTTCTGTATGGCGTGTCTATCTCATCTCTTTAGTCCTGGTAGGAACCATGGAAAAAACTACCTTTAGATGATCTTTTTAGTTTGGGACTTCCATTACAGTCAACAAAAGTATCATCAGAGCAAGCCTCCTGCTTTTAACCCAGCAACAGTTCTTATAGGTTGGATTGTCTGCTCTTGACCTCTGCCCTGACCTTGATCTTGCCAGCTCTCCACACTCTATCACTGTGGGACTGGTACTTAGCTTATAGCCACAATGGCTTAAATTCTCATAAACTATAAAGATGTTCTCATGTATAGTTCTACTTTAACAGCCATTTCATAAAAGGCATCTAGAGGCCTGTGCTAACCCCGAGGTCACAATACATTTCACAGAAAAATTGGGTGGGTCTTCCCTTTCAGTTTTTATTACTCTCTTCAACTATGTCATGTCCATGCCCCCAGTGGATTATAGGGACAACTCTCAGCCCCAAATTAAAAGATGTAGTGCTAGTATGGGTGGTTTAGATGATGATGGTGATGATGGTGGTGATGATGATTATGATGATGGTTGTAATGACGGCCATGATGATGATGATGATGGTGATGGTGATGATGGTGATGTTGATGGCAGTGATGCTGGAGATGATGATGCTAGTGGTGATAGTTATAATGATGGCCATGTTGATGATGGTGAAGATGATGGTGGTGATGGTAATGGTGGTGGGAGTGATGGCAGTGTTGGTAATGATAATGGTGATGGTGATGGCATTGATTATGGTGGTGGTGATGCTGATGGTGATAATACCACACCAGCACCACCATCTAGCCCTACCCTCCAGAGCTAAGACATATTCAACAAAGCTTTGGCTGCATGTCTGGAGCTGCTATAGCATCAGGTGAAACACATTTAACTTCAGGAGCCCTTTTTCTCCAAAAATCACTTTGTTTAAAATTTGTGGAAGTAATTCGTGTTCACCATAAGACACATGACTCTTAAGACACATAAGCACAGACATATGTAAAGAGTGAGAACTCTCCAATCCAGTCTGTGGCAAGTAGCTACTAGAACTCAGTGTCGAACAGAAATATAACAGGAAGTGCTGGTACCTGATTTTAAATTCACTAGTTGCTGTAGTAAAACAAGTGCAAGTAAACAGGTTAAATTGTGTTTAATAACATATTTTGTTTAAGCCAATGTAGTTTAAATATTATCTCATTTTATAATGTTTATTAAATTATCAACAAAGCATTTTACATTCATTTTTGTACTGAGCTTCTAAATTTGATGTTCTACATCATGACACATTTCATTTGGACTAACCACACCCCAGGTGCTGGAGAACCATGTGGTTAGTGGGTGCTGTGTTGGAGGAGATAGTTCCAGACCTGGTCCTTTGCCCACAAATAACTTTTTGTAGCATAAATATGGTTATATTTTCTAACCCAGCAACAGTTCTTATAGGTTGGATTGTCTGCTCTTGACCTCTGCCCTGACCTTGATCTTGCCAGCTCTCCACACTCTATCACTGTGGGACTGGTACTTAGCTTATAGCCACAATGGCTTAAATTCTCATAAACTATAAAGATGTTCTCATGTATAGTTCTACTTTAACAGCCATTTCATAAAAGGCATCTAGAGGCCTGTGCTAACCCCGAGGTCACAATACATTTCACAGAAAAATTGGGTGGGTCTTCCCTTTCAGTTTTTATTACTCTCTTCAACTATGTCATGTCCATGCCCCCAGTGGATTATAGGGACAACTCTCAGCCCCAAATTAAAAGATGTAGTGCTAGTATGGGTGGTTTAGATGATGATGGTGATGATGGTGGTGATGATGATTATGATGATGGTTGTAATGACGGCCATGATGATGATGATGATGGTGATGGTGATGATGGTGATGTTGATGGCAGTGATGCTGGAGATGATGATGCTAGTGGTGATAGTTATAATGATGGCCATGTTGATGATGGTGAAGATGATGGTGGTGATGGTAATGGTGGTGGGAGTGATGGCAGTGTTGGTAATGATAATGGTGATGGTGATGGCATTGATTATGGTGGTGGTGATGCTGATGGTGATAATACCACACCAGCACCACCATCTAGCCCTACCCTCCAGAGCTAAGACATATTCAACAAAGCTTTGGCTGCATGTCTGGAGCTGCTATAGCATCAGGTGAAACACATTTAACTTCAGGAGCCCTTTTTCTCCAAAAATCACTTTGTTTAAAATTTGTGGAAGTAATTCGTGTTCACCATAAGACACATGACTCTTAAGACACATAAGCACAGACATATGTAAAGAGTGAGAACTCTCCAATCCAGTCTGTGGCAAGTAGCTACTAGAACTCAGTGTCGAACAGAAATATAACAGGAAGTGCTGGTACCTGATTTTAAATTCACTAGTTGCTGTAGTAAAACAAGTGCAAGTAAACAGGTTAAATTGTGTTTAATAACATATTTTGTTTAAGCCAATGTAGTTTAAATATTATCTCATTTTATAATGTTTATTAAATTATCAACAAAGCATTTTACATTCATTTTTGTACTGAGCTTCTAAATTTGATGTTCTACATCATGACACATTTCATTTGGACTAACCACACCCCAGGTGCTGGAGAACCATGTGGTTAGTGGGTGCTGTGTTGGAGGAGATAGTTCCAGACCTGGTCCTTTGCCCACAAATAACTTTTTGTAGCATAAATATGGTTATATTTTCTGCAAGCAGTTTCACTCTCTTACCACTCCACAGTGGGAGGGTTTTCTGTTTAAGGGCATAAAGGTCTTTTTACTCTTTTTAGTGAATGACTAGCCCAGAGTCCCTGTAGCACAACCAACCAGAGAAGGCATGAGTATGAGTGCACATTCACTCTCTCTCTCTCTCTCACACACACACATACACACACATTTGGAGTTTCAGTGTGTGTGTCATGGCAGCAAGACTGGGGACACCCTTGGGTATGTTGGGTGAAGGTGAAGCACTGTGCAGGCAGACCTGGCTTGTTATGATTCTCAGATGCTGCCTTTTTAAATTTTTCTTACAAATTGAAGGTTTATGGTAGCCAAGGGTCAAGCAGTTCTATTGGTGTTTCTCTAATTGTATTTACTTGCTTTGTGTCTGTATTACATTTTGGTAGTTCTCACAATAGTTCAAGTTTTTCATTATGATTATATTTGTTATGGTATTTGTGATCAGTGATCTTTGATGTTTCTACTGTCTCCTTGAAGACTCAGACGATGGTTAGCATTTAGCAGGAAAGTATTTTTTAAATTAAGGTCTGTACAATTTTTTTATTTTATTTTTTACAGAGTTTTGTTGTTTATTGCCTCATATTGACCTGAATCTGCCATAGGTATACATATGTCTCCCCCACAGAACCTCCCCATCTTCCTCCCCACCCCACCTCTCCAGGTCACCACAGAGCCCCTGTATGAGATCCCCTAGTCTCACAGCGTATTCACCTCCCTCACCCCATAAGACTGTTCTCCACGTCTGCCTCTCCATTGCTGCTCTGCATATCCCTTTATCAGCACCATTAATAACATATTTTGTTTAAGCCAATGTAGTTTAAATATTATCTCATTTTATAATGTTTATTAAATTATCAACAAAGCATTTTACATTCATTTTTGTACTGAGCTTCTAAATTTGATGTTCTACATCATGACACATTTCATTTGGACTAACCACACCCCAGGTGCTGGAGAACCATGTGGTTAGTGGGTGCTGTGTTGGAGGAGATAGTTCCAGACCTGGTCCTTTGCCCACAAATAACTTTTTGTAGCATAAATATGGTTATATTTTCTGCAAGCAGTTTCACTCTCTTACCACTCCACAGTGGGAGGGTTTTCTGTTTAAGGGCATAAAGGTCTTTTACTCTTTTTAGTGAATGACTAGCCCAGAGTCCCTGTAGCACAACCAACCAGAGAAGGCATGAGTATGAGTGCACATTCACTCTCTCTCTCTCACACACACACATACACACACATTTGGAGTTTCAGTGTGTGTGTCATGGCAGCAAGACTGGGGACACCCTTGGGTATGTTGGGTGAAGGTGAAGCACTGTGCAGGCAGACCTGGCTTGTTATGATTCTCAGATGCTGCCTTTTTAAATTTTTCTTACAAATTGAAGGTTTATGGTAGCCAAGGGTCAAGCAGTTCTATTGGTGTTTCTCTAATTGTATTTACTTGCTTTGTGTCTGTATTACATTTTGGTAGTTCTCACAATAGTTCAAGTTTTCATTATGATTATATTTGTTATGGTATTTGTGATCAGTGATCTTTGATGTTTCTACTGTCTCCTTGAAGACTCAGACGATGGTTAGCATTTAGCAGGAAAGTATTTTTTAAATTAAGGTCTGTACAATTTTTTTATTTTATTTTTTACAGAGTTTTGTTGTTTATTGCCTCATATTGACCTGAATCTGCCATAGGTATACATATGTCTCCCCCACAGAACCTCCCCATCTTCCTCCCCACCCCACCTCTCCAGGTCACCACAGAGCCCCTGTATGAGATCCCCTAGTCTCACAGCGTATTCACCTCCCTCACCCCATAAGACTGTTCTCCACGTCTGCCTCTCCATTGCTGCTCTGCATATCCCTTTATCAGCACCATCTTTCTGGATTTGTACAATTTTCTGACGTATTGCTATTGCACACTTACAGCCTACAGTCTAGTGTAAATATAACTTTATGTGCAGTGAGAAACTAAAATATTTGTGACTCACTTTATCGTGATGTTTGCTTTATTGCTGTGGTCTGGAGTCAGGTATCTGTGGTCACTGCAGAGCCTCCTACCCTCTTTACTTTCTTTTGGCCTCAGATCTGTTTTTCCTGGCAGCTCTTCTAATGCCAAATGTGTGGATTTTCCTGCACCAACCAGTAACTCCTGACACCAGCTAGGTGTCCAAGAATTTATTTCAGTTCTAACACCAGCTCCTGGGGTCACCACAGACCTGCAGGTTAAGGGCTCAGCTGACAGGACCCCCACCCCCAGATGCAGCAAGTTCCAGGTTGTCACCTCTACTCGTGACCAACTGGATACAAATGGGGTTCCCACCACCTCTTTGGGTTCAATAATTTGCTGGAACCCACAGAACACAGGAAGGCAGCTTGCTTCTGTAGACCAGTTTATTATAAAGGATACAACTCAGGAGGAACCCAACAGAGGAAAGAAAGAGATGCATAGAGCGAGCGGTAGGGAACCAGTGGGGCTTCCTTGCCCTCAGGATGTGTTACACGCCCCTCCTTCTCCCCCGGGTCCACTGAGGGCCTCTGAACTCATAGAGTTTTTATGGAGGTTCCATTGTAGAAGCATGATTGATTGAACCCTTGCCACTGGTGTTTAAACACAATCCCAGCCCCTCACCCCTCCAAGAGGTGGTTGAGGTGGGGAGGGGAGTTCCAAGCCTCTACTTAGCTGATTCCCTTGACAACTGGCTCCCGTCCTCCCAGAATCACCTCATTAGTGTAGCTCAGGTGGGTTGAAAGGGGTTTGTTAGGAATAACAAATACTCTCCTTTTCTGTGTTTCACTCAGAAATTCCAGTGGTTTTAGAAGCTCTTCTGCCAGCAGCTGGGATGAAGAATAGTTATGCATGTCTTATAATTTCACAATATCACATCCCTTTCCTAAGGGCTGGAAGGAGTCTCTCCTGTACCAGAGTGCAAATGATTGAAGAGATCAACAAAGAGATCAAGTTAAACCCATTGCATTAGATTGTGTGTGAAGGGAAACAGCATTTGAAGAGAAAGTTCCATTACTTCTATGCAGTTGTGTAGTGATTTATGATTTTTTAAAATTGGCATATAACATATCAGCTTCAGGTGTAATGTAATTATTCGATATTTGTATATATTGTGAAATGATCACCACAGTGAGTCTAGTTACCATCCATCACCACACATGGTTACACATTTCTTTTTTTTCACTTGTGATGAGGACTTTTAGGATATGCTTTCTTAGCAGCTTTCAGAAATACAATACAGTGTTAGCAACTGTAGTCACCACATAGTACATTACATTCCAGGGCTTATTTATTTTATAACTGGAAGTTTGTACCTTTTGAACCCCTTCACCCATTTGGCCTGTTTGTGATCTATGATTTGTGAAACACTTTTTAGTTTTGTTTCCAACTAGATATGAAAATATGTATATATAACTTTTAAAAACTGTTATTGAGTCAACTTTATTTACATAAGTCACATATCTATTAAAGATTCTACCAGCAATTATTTAACACTTCACATTTACTGTGGATAAGTACTAAATTAATCCGTAGTCATGTATGGATGTGAAAGTTGGACTTAAAGCACCAAAGAATTGATGCTTTTGAATTGTAATGCTGGAGAAGACTCTTGAGAGTCCCTTGGACAGCAAGGAGATAAAACCAATCAATCCTAAAGGAAACCAACCCTGAATATTCCCTGGAAGGACTGATGCTGAAGCTGAAGCCACTTATAAAGAGCAAACTCATGGGAGAAACCCTGATGCTGGTAAGTTTGAAGGCAAAAAAGAGGGTGACAGAGGATGAGATGGTTGGATGGCATCACCGTCTCAGTGGACATGAGATGCAGCAAACTCGGGAAGATAGAGAAGGACAGAGAAGCCTGGCGTGTTGCAATCCATGGAGTCGCAAAGAGTTAAACATCTCCTTTTCTGTTTCACTCAGAACGGGGCTCTTCTGCCAGCAGCTGGGATGAAGAATAGTTATGCATGTCTTATAATTTCACAATATCACATCCCTTTCCTAAGGGCTGGAAGGAGTCTCTCCTGTACCAGAGTGCAAATGATTGAAGAGATCAACAAAGAGATCAAGTTAAACCCATTGCATTAGATTGTGTGTGAAGGGAAACAGCATTTGAAGAGAAAGTTCCATTACTTCTATGCAGTTGTGTAGTGATTTATGATTTTTTAAAATTGGCATATAACATATCAGCTTCAGGTGTAATGTAATTATTCGATATTTGTATATATTGTGAAATGATCACCACAGTGAGTCTAGTTACCATCCATCACCACACATGGTTACACATTTCTTTTTTTTCACTTGTGATGAGGACTTTTAGGATATGCTTTCTTAGCAGCTTTCAGAAATACAATACAGTGTTAGCAACTGTAGTCACCACATAGTACATTACATTCCAGGGCTTATTTATTTTATAACTGGAAGTTTGTACCTTTTGAACCCCTTCACCCATTTGGCCTGTTTGTGATCTATGATTTGTGAAACACTTTTTAGTTTTGTTTCCAACTAGATATGAAAATATGTATATATAACTTTTAAAAACTGTTATTGAGTCAACTTTATTTACATAAGTCACATATCTATTAAAGATTCTACCAGCAATTATTTAACACTTCACATTTACTGTGGATAAGTACTAAATTAATCCGTAGTCATGTATGGATGTGAAAGTTGGACTTAAAGCACCAAAGAATTGATGCTTTTGAATTGTAATGCTGGAGAAGACTCTTGAGAGTCCCTTGGACAGCAAGGAGATAAAACCAATCAATCCTAAAGGAAACCAACCCTGAATATTCCCTGGAAGGACTGATGCTGAAGCTGAAGCCACTTATAAAGAGCAAACTCATGGGAGAAACCCTGATGCTGGTAAGTTTGAAGGCAAAAAAGAGGGTGACAGAGGATGAGATGGTTGGATGGCATCACCGTCTCAGTGGACATGAGATGCAGCAAACTCGGGAAGATAGAGAAGGACAGAGAAGCCTGGCGTGTTGCAATCCATGGAGTCGCAAAGAGTCAGACATGACTTAGTGACTGAACAAGTACTAAATTGCCTGGCTCAGTGCACTGGATGGGGTCAAACTTGTAAATGTTATTATTTTTATTGAATATTAAAATTTTGTGTTAAAAAGTTTTGCTTATTTTCTCCATCCTCCAAATGCCATTAATGTTTTGTTGTTTCTTAATTCTTGTTAATAAAGAGGTTTGATTCCTAATGATACTCATTAAAACATTAAAGGAAAAATTGATATTACCTCATGTTGTTTTTATTCTCTCTCTCTTTTTTTTTTTTGTCTTTCAGGTTTTTTTTAAAGTTAAATAGCTTAAAATGCAAACAATGAATGAATACGTGAAAACATTTGACACTGACTACACCTGTGATTAAGTGCTACAATTAATTTTTTAGTGTTCACAGCCCTCTTAAAAATGAAGTGTTCTTAAAGTACCACATTAATTCTGTGAATGATGATGGTTATGGGGCTCTAAGATCATCTGACATAAGAGGAAAAAGGGAATTCATTGTGATGCAGGGTTCTGGTTGAATGTTTATATGACAGGTTAAGGAATTAAGTTACTTCTTAGAGTCAAACAAATGCACAGAATCTGTCTAAAGGCCCCTGTGGATGTTGCTATGGGAACTACAGCCTCACTTCTTGACATGTTCGTTAGAATTTTCTGCAATGGCAAATATTTAACCCAGTTTTTGTGCTGTAATTTTTGTTTGTGTTGTTAAGAGGAAAGAGTTGAATGTGTTTAGGAGATAATAACACTATGGTTTGATGACAGAGGGCTGGCTCCTGCTCGTCACAGTCCGACAATAACTTGTAGCAGCTGGTGGGATCTGGATAGACATCTAGCATGAATCCTTTCATACTGTGCAGGGTTTCAGACTGCTGCTGAGATTGATGACAGATAATAAATACTCTGTCTCACTAGACTACCAATTATTTATAAATTCCTAAATATTGTAATATTGAGATGCTTGAGGTTATTTCATGTATATCAGTATTTTAAAGTTAACCACCCTCAATACTTAGTACTCATGTACCAGTTAATTCTGTTCTTGTACTGTGTTGTTGCTCAGTCACCAAGTCGTGCATGACTTTGTGTGACCCTGTGAACATTACTGACTGAAGTACTGTGCCTTGGATATGAACTGTTGTTTTTGAGATTAGTCCTAAGTACTGCATTTCGGATCTTTTGTTGACTATGGGGGCTACTCCATTTCTTCTAAGGGATACTTGCCCATAGTAGTAGATATGATGGTCATCTGAATTAAATTCTCCCATTCCTGTCCATTTTAGTTCACTGATTCCTAACATGTTGATGTTCACTCTTGCCATCTCCTGTTTGATGACATCCAGTATACCTTGATTCATGGAATTAACATATGAGGTTCCTATGCAATATTGCTCTCTACACAATCAGTCTTTCACTTCCAGACACATCCACAACTAGGCGTCCTTTCCACTTTGGCTCAGCCTCTTTATTCTTTATTACTCTGTTCTTCCCCAGTAGCATATTGGACACCTTCTGACCTGGGAGGCTCATCTTTCAGTGTCATATCTTTTTGCCTTTTCATAATGTTCATGTGGTTCTCAAGGCAAGAGTACTAAAGTGGTTTGTCATTCCCTTCTCCACTGGACCACGTTTTTTCAGGCCCTGACTAGCATGAACATGCCCTTCAACTGTTCCACATATCTACTAGTTAGTTGTAGTTTTTTTAAGATCCCACATATTAATGATATTGTACTTGTATTTCTCTTTCTCTGACTGACTTACTTCACATAGCATAATGCCCTCCAAGTCCATCCATGTTGCTTTTTTTTTGTTTGTTAAGAGGAAAGAGTTGAATGTGTTTAGGAGATAATAACACTATGGTTTGATGACAGAGGGCTGGCTCCTGCTCGTCACAGTCCGACAATAACTTGTAGCAGCTGGTGGGATCTGGATAGACATCTAGCATGAATCCTTTCATACTGTGCAGGGTTTCAGACTGCTGCTGAGATTGATGACAGATAATAAATACTCTGTCTCACTAGACTACCAATTATTTATAAATTCCTAAATATTGTAATATTGAGATGCTTGAGGTTATTTCATGTATATCAGTATTTTAAAGTTAACCACCCTCAATACTTAGTACTCATGTACCAGTTAATTCTGTTCTTGTACTGTGTTGTTGCTCAGTCACCAAGTCGTGCATGACTTTGTGTGACCCTGTGAACATTACTGACTGAAGTACTGTGCCTTGGATATGAACTGTTGTTTTTGAGATTAGTCCTAAGTACTGCATTTCGGATCTTTTGTTGACTATGGGGGCTACTCCATTTCTTCTAAGGGATACTTGCCCATAGTAGTAGATATGATGGTCATCTGAATTAAATTCTCCCATTCCTGTCCATTTTAGTTCACTGATTCCTAACATGTTGATGTTCACTCTTGCCATCTCCTGTTTGATGACATCCAGTATACCTTGATTCATGGAATTAACATATGAGGTTCCTATGCAATATTGCTCTCTACACAATCAGTCTTTCACTTCCAGACACATCCACAACTAGGCGTCCTTTCCACTTTGGCTCAGCCTCTTTATTCTTTATTACTCTGTTCTTCCCCAGTAGCATATTGGACACCTTCTGACCTGGGAGGCTCATCTTTCAGTGTCATATCTTTTTGCCTTTTCATAATGTTCATGTGGTTCTCAAGGCAAGAGTACTAAAGTGGTTTGTCATTCCCTTCTCCACTGGACCACGTTTTTTCAGGCCCTGACTAGCATGAACATGCCCTTCAACTGTTCCACATATCTACTAGTTAGTTGTAGTTTTTTTAAGATCCCACATATTAATGATATTGTACTTGTATTTCTCTTTCTCTGACTGACTTACTTCACATAGCATAATGCCCTCCAAGTCCATCCATGTTGCTGAAAATGGCAAAATTTCATTTTCTTATGGTGAGTAGTATTCCATTGTATATATGTACCACATCCTCTTTATCCACTGATCTGTTGATGGATAATTAGGTTGCTTCCATGTTTCGACTATTGTGAATAGTGCTGTCATGGACATTGGGGATGCATGTATCTTTTTGAATTAGTGTTTTTGTTTATTTCGGATATGTACCCAAGAGTGGAATTGCTGGATCATGTGGCAATTCTATACTTAGTGTTTAGAGGAGCCTTCATACTGTTTTCCACAGTGGCTGTACCAAATTACATTCCTTCCAACAGTGTAGGAGAGTTCCCTTTTCTCTGCACCCTCTCTTACTTTGTGATTTGTGCTCTTTTTGTTGATGGCTATTCTGTCAGGTATGAAGTGGTATCTCTTTGTGGATTTGATTTGCATTTCCCTAATGATTAATGATGCTGGGTATCTTTTCATGTACTTATTGGCCATCTTTGTGTTTTCTTTGGAAAAATTAAAGTTTTTCTGCCTATTTTATGACCTTTTTTTAAAATTGAGCTGTGTATACTGATTCTATATGTTGAATATTAACCCCCTATTGGTCATATTATTTTTTTCTATTATTAAAAAGTTTTATTTTACTTTTAACTTTTACAGAGTTTTGTTGTTTACAGATATGTATGTTCTCAGATTAGTCATATGTATATCCCCCCCATCCCACCCCTCCAGACTGTCACACAGCACCCGTGAAGGATCTGTTTTTCTCACAGAGCAATGATTATAGCTATTTTCTTCACATATGATAGTACAGGCCTTCATGCTACTGCCTTTATGCCTCTCACCCACTGTTCCTTCCCCACAATGTCCACATGTCCACTGTCCATGTCTGTCTTTCTGTTGCTTCACTGCATGTGCCATCATCACCACCCTACTAGATTCCATATATATATGTGTTAGTATATTGTACTTTTCCTTCTCTTTCTGACTGACTTCAGTTTTTATGATAGGTTCTAGATCCAGCCACCTCATTAGGGCTGATTCTTCTGCATTTCTTTTTACAGCTGTGTAGTCTTCCATTGTATATATATACCAGAGCTTTTGTATCCATTCGTTCGTCAGTGAGCATCTAGGTTTCTTCCATATTCTAGCTAGAGAGCTGCAATGAACATTGGGGTACAGGTGCTTCTTTTGGATTTAATTCCATCAGGGTATAAGCCTAAATTCTTTTAATTTTTGCTTATCTGTAAAGCTTTTGATTTCTCCATCCATTTTGAATGAGATCCTTGTAGGGTAGAGGATTCTTGGTTGCAGATTATTCTTTTAGCTGTTTAAATGTGTCCTGCCATTTCCTTCTGGCCCGCAGAGTTTCTGTTGAAAGATCAGCTGTTAAATGTACGAGCTTTTCCTTGTATGTCACTAGTTGCTTTTCCCTTGCTGCTTTGAGAATTCTGTCCTTGTGTTTAATTTGTGTTAGCTTCATTAATATGTGTCTTGGTGTGTTTCTTCTCGGGTTGATTCTGTATGGTACTCGTTGTGCTTCTTGGACTTGGTTGACTCTTTCTTTTCCCATGTTGGGGAAATTTTCAACTAGAATCTCTTCAAAATTTTTCTCATAGCCTTTCTTTTTTTCTTCTTCTTCTGGAACCCCTATAATTCGAATATTGGTGCATTTGATATTATCCCAGAGGTCTCTGAGGCTATCCTCTGCTCTTTTCATTCTTTGAGCTAGATGCTGTTTTTCAGCAGTTACTTCCACCATTCTGTCTTCCAGCTCACTTATCCGGTCTTCTGTCTCAGATACTCTGCTTTTGATTCCTTCTACAGTGTTTTTCAGTTCAGCAATTGAGTTGTTTGTCTCTGTTACTTTTTTGGTAAGTTCTTGTATTTCTTTATCCAGTGTGTTAATTGTGTCTTGAATTTTCTCTAACATTCTGTTTTCAGTGTCTTTGATCATCTTTACTATCATTCTTCTGAAATCACTTTCAGAAAGTTTGTCCAAATCCTCTTCGTTGATTTGACTTGTGTGTTTGTAGATTGTTCCTTCACTTGTGTGGTATTTCTTTTTTATTTTTCACTTGTTTATGATACGTTCTAGATCCAGCCACCTCATTAGGGTTGATTCTTCTGCATTTCTCTTTACAGCTGTGTAGTCTTCCATTGTATATATATACCAGAGCTTTTGTATCCATTCGTTCGTCAGTGAGCATCTAGGTTTCTTCCATATTCTAGCTAGAGAGCTGCAATGAACATTGGGGTACAGGTGCTTCTTTTGGATTTAATTCCATCAGGGTATAAGCCTAAATTCTTTTAATTTTTGCTTATCTGTAAAGCTTTTGATTTCTCCATCCATTTTGAATGAGATCCTTGTAGGGTAGAGGATTCTTGGTTGCAGATTATTCTTTTAGCTGTTTAAATGTGTCCTGCCATTTCCTTCTGGCCCGCAGAGTTTCTGTTGAAAGATCAGCTGTTAAATGTACGAGCTTTTCCTTGTATGTCACTAGTTGCTTTTCCCTTGCTGCTTTGAGAATTCTGTCCTTGTGTTTAATTTGTGTTAGCTTCATTAATATGTGTCTTGGTGTGTTTCTTCTCGGGTTGATTCTGTATGGTACTCGTTGTGCTTCTTGGACTTGGTTGACTCTTTCTTTTCCCATGTTGGGGAAATTTTCAACTAGAATCTCTTCAAAATTTTTCTCATAGCCTTTCTTTTTTTCTTCTTCTTCTGGAACCCCTATAATTCGAATATTGGTGCATTTGATATTATCCCAGAGGTCTCTGAGGCTATCCTCTGCTCTTTTCATTCTTTGAGCTAGATGCTGTTTTTCAGCAGTTACTTCCACCATTCTGTCTTCCAGCTCACTTATCCGGTCTTCTGTCTCAGATACTCTGCTTTTGATTCCTTCTACAGTGTTTTTCAGTTCAGCAATTGAGTTGTTTGTCTCTGTTACTTTTTTGGTAAGTTCTTGTATTTCTTTATCCAGTGTGTTAATTGTGTCTTGAATTTTCTCTAACATTCTGTTTTCAGTGTCTTTGATCATCTTTACTATCATTCTTCTGAAATCACTTTCAGAAAGTTTGTCCAAATCCTCTTCGTTGATTTGACTTGTGTGTTTGTAGATTGTTCCTTCACTTGTGTGGTATTTCTCTGCTGTTTCATTGTTATTATTAACTTTTTAACTGACTCTGTTTGGGATTTCCTTTTCCCAGACTTTGAGTTACGTCTGTTGGTGTTTGTTGTTTGGATGGGGCTTCTTATTCTGGGTGATGGTGGTGGTTGGGTGATGTCAGGACTTGCATATAAGTGCTTGCCTTTGTTGGCGTTCTCACTCATATACTGCTGTCTAGTGTTAGGCGTTCTCTAGTACTGTAGAGTTGTAGAGTCAGTGCTCCCTCCCTAACGCACCTGGGCTTGTTGCCTGACCAAGGAATGAAGATTTGACGGCTGGTTTGTTATGGCATTAAATGATATTAAAACATATATACGTGAATGAGAAACAGAAGGTGTATACCTCTGACAAATGGCAATTAAAATATTACGCAAATACTATCTAGCATATTGAATTATACACATACACATATACAGCTGTAACATAACCCAAGCATTCCAACCAAAAATACAGTACAATACGTTAGCACGGCAAATAGAGAAAACCAAGAATGATATCCACCAGTTAATAACCAAACTAAGTAGAGCACCAATGGGAGAATAATGCTAGAGCAGGGTCCCCATTGGGGATAAGGCAATGAAGACAGTACAGACTAAGAAATATGGTGGGAAAAGGGAAAAAGAGAAAGGGAGGATAGAAGAGAAATATAGAATAATACTGCAAAGTTAAATATAGGGAGATAAAGTTTTGTATGTATTAGAGTTTAGTGCTGTAGGAAAGGAGCATCAGAGAAAGCAAAGAGTTATAGAGGAAGTAGTAGTACAAATAAAAAAATTTAAAAATTAAAACAAAGATAAGTATATAGAAAAATATCAAAAAACAAAGCAAAAACAATACAAGCAAACAAAACCCCCACAGAACCTTAAAAGGCCAATGTGGAACCAGAAGTTTATACCAAAATAAAATGTGTGGTTTCAAAACAAAAGAAAAAATTATGTAAACTTGAAGTTTAATATCGCTCTTCATTCTTCTGAAATCACTTTCAGAAAGTTTGTCCAAATCCTCTTCGTTGATTTGACTTGTGTGTTTGTAGATTGTTCCTTCACTTGTGTGGTATTTCTCTGCTGTTTCATTGTTATTATTAACTTTTTAACTGACTCTGTTTGGGATTTCCTTTTCCCAGACTTTGAGTTACGTCTGTTGGTGTTTGTTGTTTGGATGGGGCTTCTTATTCTGGGTGATGGTGGTGGTTGGGTGATGTCAGGACTTGCATATAAGTGCTTGCCTTTGTTGGCGTTCTCACTCATATACTGCTGTCTAGTGTTAGGCGTTCTCTAGTACTGTAGAGTTGTAGAGTCAGTGCTCCCTCCCTAACGCACCTGGGCTTGTTGCCTGACCAAGGAATGAAGATTTGACGGCTGGTTTGTTATGGCATTAAATGATATTAAAACATATATACGTGAATGAGAAACAGAAGGTGTATACCTCTGACAAATGGCAATTAAAATATTACGCAAATACTATCTAGCATATTGAATTATACACATACACATATACAGCTGTAACATAACCCAAGCATTCCAACCAAAAATACAGTACAATACGTTAGCACGGCAAATAGAGAAAACCAAGAATGATATCCACCAGTTAATAACCAAACTAAGTAGAGCACCAATGGGAGAATAATGCTAGAGCAGGGTCCCCATTGGGGATAAGGCAATGAAGACAGTACAGACTAAGAAATATGGTGGGAAAAGGGAAAAAGAGAAAGGGAGGATAGAAGAGAAATATAGAATAATACTGCAAAGTTAAATATAGGGAGATAAAGTTTTGTATGTATTAGAGTTTAGTGCTGTAGGAAAGGAGCATCAGAGAAAGCAAAGAGTTATAGAGGAAGTAGTAGTACAAATAAAAAAATTTAAAAATTAAAACAAAGATAAGTATATAGAAAAATATCAAAAAACAAAGCAAAAACAATACAAGCAAACAAAACCCCCACAGAACCTTAAAAGGCCAATGTGGAACCAGAAGTTTATACCAAAATAAAATGTGTGGTTTCAAAATAAAAAGAAAAAAAATTATGTAAACTTGAATATATTCAGTCTTACTGATAAGATAAGTAGCTTCAATAGAATTCATTGAAGGAAATAAACACACCCACTGTCACACACCCCCCCCAAAAAAAAAAAACCACAGGAGGTGCACTGAAGGGGTTTGGAAAAAAGGGGAAAAAACAATTCAAAACAAAATAAAACAAAAAAAGCAGTAAAAAAGAATAAGAAATAAAATGAAATTTAATAAATCCAGCAGTAACTCCAGCTTCAGACAAAATGTGAAAATAGTGTTTATGTTCTTCTGTCTCTTGCCAACTATTCAGGAATTATCAGTCTTTTTCTTGCCTTTGGTGGTGGTTGGATCTGAAGACCTCTTTGACTGCTTGTTTATTTCGGCCTATTCCAGATCTAAAAGTCCCGCCCAGGCTGGCCCTGGGGGTTTATTAATCCTTAATCCACATTCCTTTTCTTGCTGGGTGGAGCTATATTCCCTCCCTGTAGCTTGACTATCAGCCCTGTAGTTTGACCAGCAGCCAAACTACAGTAAGGAAAATGGCGTCTCTCTCACAAAGGATTTATTCCTATGCTCTCTATGGGAAGCACTTCTGCAGTGCCCCCGACCCTGCTGCAGGCCACTGTCGACACCCGCCACTGCGGGAGAGACGTCAGATTACTCAGAGGTGAGTCTGGCTCAGTCTCATGCAGGATTGCTGTTCCCCTTTCCTGGATCACAGTGCGCACAGAGTTTCCAGTCCTCCTCCAGCGGCTCTGTGATTGGGTTAATGGTAACCTCCTCCAAAGGGAACTGAGTGGCGTCCTTCCGAGAACTGCTCAAGGGAACTTCTAGCTCAAGGGGGCACTTGGACCCTCCAAAGTAGGTCTGGCTCAGTCCCTTGTGGGTGTCACCACTCCTTTCCTGGGTCTTGATCTGCAACAGGCTTTGTGCCTTTGGCCCACCCAGCCTCTCTGGTGGGTATGATGTTTGACTTTTTTTTTTCTTCAAATTTTATTTATTTTATCTTTTGGGAGTGGGTGGGGACATAAGAATAGAAAATATCAAAAAACAAAGCAAAAACAATACAAGCAAACAAAACCCCCACAGAACCTTAAAAGGCCAATGTGGAACCAGAAGTTTATACCAAAATAAAATGTGTGGTTTCAAAATAAAAAGAAAAAAAATTATGTAAACTTGAATATATTCAGTCTTACTGATAAGATAAGTAGCTTCAATAGAATTCATTGAAGGAAATAAACACACCCACTGTCACACACCCCCCCCAAAAAAAAAAAACCACAGGAGGTGCACTGAAGGGGTTTGGAAAAAAGGGGAAAAAACAATTCAAAACAAAATAAAACAAAAAAAGCAGTAAAAAAGAATAAGAAATAAAATGAAATTTAATAAATCCAGCAGTAACTCCAGCTTCAGACAAAATGTGAAAATAGTGTTTATGTTCTTCTGTCTCTTGCCAACTATTCAGGAATTATCAGTCTTTTTCTTGCCTTTGGTGGTGGTTGGATCTGAAGACCTCTTTGACTGCTTGTTTATTTCGGCCTATTCCAGATCTAAAAGTCCCGCCCAGGCTGGCCCTGGGGGTTTATTAATCCTTAATCCACATTCCTTTTCTTGCTGGGTGGAGCTATATTCCCTCCCTGTAGCTTGACTATCAGCCCTGTAGTTTGACCAGCAGCCAAACTACAGTAAGGAAAATGGCGTCTCTCTCACAAAGGATTTATTCCTATGCTCTCTATGGGAAGCACTTCTGCAGTGCCCCCGACCCTGCTGCAGGCCACTGTCGACACCCGCCACTGCGGGAGAGACGTCAGATTACTCAGAGGTGAGTCTGGCTCAGTCTCATGCAGGATTGCTGTTCCCCTTTCCTGGATCACAGTGCGCACAGAGTTTCCAGTCCTCCTCCGCGGCTCTGTGATTGGGTTAATGGTAACCTCCTCCAAAGGGAACTGAGTGGCGTCCTTCCGAGAACTGCTCAAGGGAACTTCTAGCTCAAGGGGGCACTTGGACCCTCCAAAGTAGGTCTGGCTCAGTCCCTTGTGGGTGTCACCACTCCTTTCCTGGGTCTTGATCTGCAACAGGCTTTGTGCCTTTGGCCCACCCAGCCTCTCTGGTGGGTATGATGTTTGACTTTTTTTTTTCTTCAAATTTTATTTATTTTATCTTTTGGGGAGTGGGTGGGGACGGAGGGGGATGGGTGGGCCACTTCTGTTGGTCTTCATTTCTCTATTTTCATCTGTCTTTGTTCTTTGGCTCCTATGGGCCTCCCATCGCGGTGGCCTCTGTTGTCGCAGAGCACTGGCTCTGGGTGCACGTGCGCCAGAGCTCCAGCTCGGTAATTGGACACATCGGTCCAGCCACTCCGTGGCACGTGGGATCTTCCCAGGCCAGGAATTGAACCGGCGCCCCTTGCACTGCATTGCGGTGTCCTTACCCACTGGACCACCAGGGGAAGCCCAATGTTTGACTTTTAAAAGCATGATCGAGGGCTTCCCTGGTGACCCAGTGGGTAAGGACACTGCCTTGCAGCGCAAGGGGCGCCGGCTCGATTCCTGGCCTGGGAAGATCCCACGTGCCACGGAGTGGCTGGACCGATGTGTCCAGTTACTGAGCCGGAGCTCTGGAGCGCATGCGCCCAGAGCCTGTGCTCTGTGAACAACAGAGGCCAGCGATGGGAGGCCCACATGGGCCAAAGAACAAAGATGGATGAAAACAGACAAATGAAAGACCAATAGAAGTGGCCCGCCCACCCGCTCCTCCCCACCCTACCAACCCGAAAAAAAAAAAGGTAAAGCATGGTTGAGCCCTTCCTACCATCTTGTTGGGAATTCTCTTTTGTTCTTAGATGTGGGGTAGCTTTTGATTTTTTCAGGGCACTCGCCCCGACCCTGCTGCAGGCCACTGTCGACACCCGCCACTGCGGGAGGACGTCAGATTACTCAGAGGTGAGTCTGGCTCAGTCTCATGCAGGATTGCTGTTCCCCTTTCCTGGATCACAGTGCGCACAGAGTTTCCAGTCCTCCTCCGCGGCTCTGTGATTGGGTTAATGGTAACCTCCTCCAAAGGGAACTGAGTGGCGTCCTTCCGAGAACTGCTCAAGGGAACTTCTAGCTCAAGGGGGCACTTGGACCCTCCAAAGTAGGTCTGGCTCAGTCCCTTGTGGGTGTCACCACTCCTTTCCTGGGTCTTGATCTGCAACAGGCTTTGTGCCTTTGGCCCACCCAGCCTCTCTGGTGGGTATGATGTTTGACTTTTTTTTTTCTTCAAATTTTATTTATTTTATCTTTTGGGGAGTGGGTGGGGACGGAGGGGGATGGGTGGGCCACTTCTGTTGGTCTTCATTTCTCTATTTTCATCTGTCTTTGTTCTTTGGCTCCTATGGGCCTCCCATCGCGGTGGCCTCTGTTGTCGCAGAGCACTGGCTCTGGGTGCACGTGCGCCAGAGCTCCAGCTCGGTAATTGGACACATCGGTCCAGCCACTCCGTGGCACGTGGGATCTTCCCAGGCCAGGAATTGAACCGGCGCCCCTTGCACTGCATTGCGGTGTCCTTACCCACTGGACCACCAGGGGAAGCCCAATGTTTGACTTTTAAAAGCATGATCGAGGGCTTCCCTGGTGACCCAGTGGGTAAGGACACTGCCTTGCAGCGCAAGGGGCGCCGGCTCGATTCCTGGCCTGGGAAGATCCCACGTGCCACGGAGTGGCTGGACCGATGTGTCCAGTTACTGAGCCGGAGCTCTGGAGCGCATGCGCCCAGAGCCTGTGCTCTGTGAACAACAGAGGCCAGCGATGGGAGGCCCACATGGGCCAAAGAACAAAGATGGATGAAAACAGACAAATGAAAGACCAATAGAAGTGGCCCGCCCACCCGCTCCTCCCCACCCTACCAACCCGAAAAAAAAAAAGGTAAAGCATGGTTGAGCCCTTCCTACCATCTTGTTGGGAATTCTCTTTTGTTCTTAGATGTGGGGTAGCTTTTTGTGATCAGATCCAACCGCCTCCTGTCGATGGTTTTTCCGGAACTCGTTGCAGTTCAGGTGATTTTGCAGGAGAGATGAGTGCACGTCCTTCTACGCCACCATCTTAGCTCCACCCTCTGGTCATATTATTTGCAAAATTTTCCTAATCAGTACATTGTCTTTTGACTCTGTCAGTGGTTTTCTTTGCTGTGCAAAAGCTTTTTTTTTTTTTTTTTTTAAATTTTGGCCTCTTTTTATTGGTCCTTCATTTATTTTTCATCCATCTTTGTTCTTTGGCCTGTATGGGCCTCCCATTGCAGTGGCCTCTCCTGTAGCAGAGCACTGGCTCTGGGTGCATGTGCTCCAGAGCACTGACTTGTAATTGGACACACCAGTCCAGCTGCTTCATGGCATATGGGATCTTCCTGTGCCGGTGATTGCATTGGTGCCCCTTGCACTGCAAGGCGGAGTCTTTACCCACTGGACCACTGGAGAAGCCCTGTGCAAAAGCTTTTAAGTTTTATTAAGCCCCATTTGTTTATTTTTGCTTTTTTTTTTTTTAGGGTACAGATCCAAGAAAATAATCACTAGAGTTTATGTGAAAGAGTGTTTTGCCTATGTTTTTTCTTCTAGGAGTTTTATGTTATCTGTCCTTATGTTTAGGCCTTTAATTCATTTGAGTTTATTTTTGTGACTGTTATTTGAGAATGTTCTACTTTCATTCTTTTTAATGTCGCTGTCCATTTTCCCCAGCACCACTTACTGAAGAGACTAACTTCTTCATTCTGTATTGTTGCCACCTTTGTTGTAGATTACTTGACCATAAGTATGAGTTTATTTCTGGACTTCCTATTCTCTTCCATCAATCTATGTGTCTGTTTTTGTGCCAGTACCACACTGTTTGGATTATTGTAGTTCTGCAGTATAGTCTAAAGTTAGGGAGGGGGTGGTGCTTTTAAGGGGTTTTTTTGTTTTGTTCTTCGAAACAGACAAATGAAAGACAATGAAGTGGCCCGCCCACCCGCTCCTCCCACCCTACCAACCCGAAAAAAAGGTAAAGCATGGTTGAGCCCTTCCTACCATCTTGTTGGGAATTCTCTTTTGTTCTTAGATGTGGGGTAGCTTTTTGTGATCAGATCCAACCGCCTCCTGTCGATGGTTTTTCCGGAACTCGTTGCAGTTCAGGTGATTTTGCAGGAGAGATGAGTGCACGTCCTTCTACGCCACCATCTTAGCTCCACCCTCTGGTCATATTATTTGCAAAATTTTCCTAATCAGTACATTGTCTTTTGACTCTGTCAGTGGTTTTCTTTGCTGTGCAAAAGCTTTTTTTTTTTTTAAATTTTGGCCTCTTTTTATTGGTCCTTCATTTATTTTTCATCCATCTTTGTTCTTTGGCCTGTATGGGCCTCCCATTGCAGTGGCCTCTCCTGTAGCAGAGCACTGGCTCTGGGTGCATGTGCTCCAGAGCACTGACTTGTAATTGGACACACCAGTCCAGCTGCTTCATGGCATATGGGATCTTCCTGTGCCGGTGATTGCATTGGTGCCCCTTGCACTGCAAGGCGGAGTCTTTACCCACTGGACCACTGGAGAAGCCCTGTGCAAAAGCTTTTAAGTTTTATTAAGCCCCATTTGTTTATTTTTGCTTTTTTTTTTTTTAGGGTACAGATCCAAGAAAATAATCACTAGAGTTTATGTGAAAGAGTGTTTTGCCTATGTTTTTTCTTCTAGGAGTTTTATGTTATCTGTCCTTATGTTTAGGCCTTTAATTCATTTGAGTTTATTTTTGTGACTGTTATTTGAGAATGTTCTACTTTCATTCTTTTTAATGTCGCTGTCCATTTTCCCCAGCACCACTTACTGAAGAGACTAACTTCTTCATTCTGTATTGTTGCCACCTTTGTTGTAGATTACTTGACCATAAGTATGAGTTTATTTCTGGACTTCCTATTCTCTTCCATCAATCTATGTGTCTGTTTTTGTGCCAGTACCACACTGTTTGGATTATTGTAGTTCTGCAGTATAGTCTAAAGTTAGGGAGTGTGGTGTTCTAGCTCTGTTGTTCTTTCTCAAGATTGTTTTGGCTATTTATGGTCTTTTGTATGTCCATACAAATTTTAAGATTCTTTGTTCTAGTTCTGTGAGAAAATGCTATTGGTATATTAATAGAGATTGCATTGAATCTATAGATCATATGCTACTTAATGTTCAATAAAATATTTTAATTATTCATAAAAAAGTTGAGAAACAAATCTGGGTTAAATTATTGTTATGAAAAATTCAAATCAATTTTGCATGTCAAAAACATAGAGTTATAGTTTATATGTCCAGGTAATTGAAGATTCTTTAGGCATAAATTTTATCAACTGTTTCTTTTAATTGATGCCTCTGATCTTATTTATGCTGCTTACAGAGTTAATTCATATGAATTCATGTCTGCCAGCCACATGCCTATTTTACAATATTTCTAGTGCAGAACAAATTTTTAGATCAGGCCCTCCTTAGGGGACTCCATGGGTACCCTAGATCTTCACCTCTCCTGGTGTTATCAACTTTAGGTTCTCACCCCAGATGTCTCAGCTATCACCTGTGGCTCAGAAGCTGTGTTCTGCTAACCCACCTTATCTGGGAAGGTAGGTTAGTGTGTCAGGGGCAAGTGGAGGGATTCGCCAGTTGTTATAGGATTGAGCAAAGCCACCAAGTTCCTTGTGTTACATTCAGGACTCTGATTTTTCTAGGAGATTATTTAACAGGGAAAGAATCCTTTGTCCAATGCAGGTTTTCAATCTGCTTTCAGATGGTTCTATAGTGTCCCTACCTCATGAAATACCCTAGTGTTAGTATGGACATCTTAACCTGCTGCTGCTGAAGACTCTTAAACAGAAAAATTTTTGAATAAAACTAAAAACACTGTGGAAGATGTTTTAAGTTTTCCCCAGCACCACTTACTGAAGAGACTAACTTCTTCATTCTGTATTGTTGCCACCTTTGTTGTAGATTACTTGACCATAAGTATGAGTTTATTTCTGGACTTCCTATTCTCTTCCATCAATCTATGTGTCTGTTTTTGTGCCAGTACCACACTGTTTGGATTATTGTAGTTCTGCAGTATAGTCTAAAGTTAGGGAGTGTGGTGTTCTAGCTCTGTTGTTCTTTCTCAAGATTGTTTTGGCTATTTATGGTCTTTTGTATGTCCATACAAATTTTAAGATTCTTTGTTCTAGTTCTGTGAGAAAATGCTATTGGTATATTAATAGAGATTGCATTGAATCTATAGATCATATGCTACTTAATGTTCAATAAAATATTTTAATTATTCATAAAAAAGTTGAGAAACAAATCTGGGTTAAATTATTGTTATGAAAAATTCAAATCAATTTTGCATGTCAAAAACATAGAGTTATAGTTTATATGTCCAGGTAATTGAAGATTCTTTAGGCATAAATTTTATCAACTGTTTCTTTTAATTGATGCCTCTGATCTTATTTATGCTGCTTACAGAGTTAATTCATATGAATTCATGTCTGCCAGCCACATGCCTATTTTACAATATTTCTAGTGCAGAACAAATTTTTAGATCAGGCCCTCCTTAGGGGACTCCATGGGTACCCTAGATCTTCACCTCTCCTGGTGTTATCAACTTTAGGTTCTCACCCCAGATGTCTCAGCTATCACCTGTGGCTCAGAAGCTGTGTTCTGCTAACCCACCTTATCTGGGAAGGTAGGTTAGTGTGTCAGGGGCAAGTGGAGGGATTCGCCAGTTGTTATAGGATTGAGCAAAGCCACCAAGTTCCTTGTGTTACATTCAGGACTCTGATTTTTCTAGGAGATTATTTAACAGGGAAAGAATCCTTTGTCCAATGCAGGTTTTCAATCTGCTTTCAGATGGTTCTATAGTGTCCCTACCTCATGAAATACCCTAGTGTTAGTATGGACATCTTAACCTGCTGCTGCTGAAGACTCTTAAACAGACTTTGAATAGCTAAAAAACACTGTGGAAGATGGTTAGCTGTGAGAAACTTGTTCTAGGAGGAGAACATGGTGAAAGAAATTAAAATGCATGTGAGCATCTCTGTCATTTGTCTTGGTTTAGCATTGTTTTCATAGTTTTAAAGTAATCTCATGAGATAGTGTACCTGGGGAAATATCACTGTGACTGTTTCTGAGTTTACAAAGTTGAGTGCAAAAGGCAGATACATTCTTGACATTTTAGGTAGGGAAAGGGAATTTGTGTTATTTTTTAATCTTAATTCAGCATCTTCAAACTGAGGTGTTCCGTCTGGCAGTGCATCAGGCTTTTTATGGAGAATGTGATGGGAGCATTTTAAGGAAATTAGTTTCCTGAATGTTTCGTATGTGCTTTTTCTCCTAAAATGTACTAATCTGAGGAGGTGTTGTGATGTACAGTTTTTCTCTACTCTGGTCTCATTTCCATCTTTTTCCTGCTTTGTAAAGAAAATCTGCACCTGTCATCGTGATCCTTGGCACTTTGTGATGGCAGTGTTGCTGTTGACAAAGTTAATGACTCTAATGAGTAGGTGAAAATTATTTCTGATGTCTCGTTGCCTGCTTTCAACAAAATTAAAAGAGGATATAATAGAGTTGTTGGCTTATTAACAAAGATACTTTTTGATGGTAGAATTGAGGGTCATTGCATAAGAAGATACTGGCTACATTGTCATCCACTTTGCTAATGTAAGTTTCTCCATGCATATAGCTGTTAACAAAATCATTGATGCTGAGCTATTTCATTCACTAAAAGTAATACTTATTCATTAATGAATTGGAAAAAGAAACTGTGTCAGTGAAATGCATTTCTTTTTTTTTTTTAAGATTTATTTATTTATTTATTTATTTTGGTGGGGGTGGGTGGGGAGGGAGGGGAGCAGGCGGGCCACTTCTATTGGCCTTTCGTTTGTCCATTTTCATCCATCTTTGTTCTTTGGCTCTTGTGGACCTCCCATCGCAGTGGCCTCTGTTGTCGCAGAGCGCCGGCTCTGGGCGCACGTGCTCCAGAGCTCCGGCTTCGTAATTGGACACATTGGTCCAGCTGCTCCGCAGCATGTGGGATCTTCCCAGGCCAGGGATCGAACCAGCGCCCCTTGCACTGCAAGGCAGTGTCCTTACCCACTGGACCACCAGGAAAACCCAAGATGCATTTCTAATTGTACTTCAAATGTTAGTATTATTTATCAGGGACTTCCCTGGCAGTCCAGTGATTAGGACTTGATGTTTTTCACTGCCAAGGGCCCAAGTTCAGTCCTTGGTCAGGGAAATAAGATTCTGCAAACCAAGCAGCCAAAAAGAAAAATACTCATTCATGGAAATTTATGTTTCTATCTTTGAGTCATTTATGCAAGTCTGAGAGGAGTGAAAATTTAGTCAAGTAAAATTTTTATTGTTTATCGTCTTTATGTCACAAAAAATTGAAGAATACATTTCTCATTTTCATACATATGTATGTGCACATATACATACAGAGAGAGGGGATTTTTGAGCCTAAATCTGTTTTAAGAGGATTCAGTTCTGTGGATAAGGTGGGATGAAAATGAGAATTTAAGAGAAAAAAATGAGTGATGTAATTTAGACCATTAGAGACCAGCTTGCTCATGTGTTTTCGCATGGATGACTTTTGGTAATCAAGTCTGTACAGCATTTAGACTCCTGTGTGAGTGATATAAGAGTTTTCTCTCAAAATGTCCAATGTCAGTTATTTAAGATATTATGTCCTTTGACACTTAAATATATGGAGAAGGATATTAGATGCCAATTTTAAAAATGTAAGGGTTGTGTATAATATTTTCTCTGAATCCTGGAAGAAGCCAGGGGCAAGTATCTTTGAAGCCCAGTGGTGTGTGTGCACCTTATTTCCTGTTTGCTGTACTGTGGCCCCCTGATATGGGGAAGATGAACAGACCTTGGTGTGAGGCTGTCTCTCTGGTTGAGTGTGTTCTGGACATTGTTTTGTGTTTTGGGCACAATGGAGTGATGGTGTTCAGTCCTGCCCTCTCAGGCCTTGCTTATCCTGGTCCCCCCCAATACTTGTAGCCCATGATTGAAAGACAAAGACACACACAAAAGGATAATTCTTAGAAAATGCCAAGAATGTGGAGGAATGGCTGTGTGTGACTTGAGGGGACAGAAATGTTTCCTGGTTGTCTATTTAGTTCATGTGGACAATCATAGAACTTAAACTCTAAAAACTGAGTGATTTTGAAAAATCATAAAACTAGTCTTAATATTTTAGTACGGTCTCTTTGAGGCCAATGAAAAATTACCTTCTTGGATGGAGAGGAACCATCCCCGGACTCCTGCTCTGCCTGGAGCCAGGGTCCCCCTCAGGTGAGACAGGATCTGCTCTCTTGTGGGATTATAACTGGGAACAATAGCTTTCCCTTTAGTTTTCTTTCTTATTCTCTTTCTAGCTCTCTTCTGTTTTGTTATTAAAGTAGCCCCAGGACTTGATATTATTTTAGATTCTTTAATCAAGCAGATCCTTTAATCTCACAGGCTCACAATTTTCCTTCAGGAAGCGAATCTCCATCCTTGCTGCTTATCTATCTTAGGTTATCTGATTCAGGTTTCGCCCAGTCTCCATGACTGCACACTTTCTGAAGAGCGGGTGGTTTCTTCTGAGCTGTCTCTGTGTCCAGGCCTGATTGTGTCCTGATCCTGTTTCTGGACCTGATCCTGATGCTCTCCTGCCCCTCATCTCTGTCCTGCAAAGTTAATTCTTAGGAACCTATTATTCTCCCCATGTAGTCTTCATAAACCCGATGGGGAGGCTTGGCTGCCTCCCACCCTCCCCAGAGGACCAGCCCTAGTATTATGTTCTTTGACACTTAAATATATGGAGAAGGATATTAGATGCCAATTTTAAAAATGTAAGGGTTGTGTATAATATTTTCTCTGAATCCTGGAAGAAGCCAGGGGCAAGTATCTTTGAAGCCCAGTGGTGTGTGTGCACCTTATTTCCTGTTTGCTGTACTGTGGCCCCCTGATATGGGGAAGATGAACAGACCTTGGTGTGAGGCTGTCTCTCTGGTTGAGTGTGTTCTGGACATTGTTTTGTGTTTTGGGCACAATGGAGTGATGGTGTTCAGTCCTGCCCTCTCAGGCCTTGCTTATCCTGGTCCCCCCCAATACTTGTAGCCCATGATTGAAAGACAAAGACACACACAAAAGGATAATTCTTAGAAAATGCCAAGAATGTGGAGGAATGGCTGTGTGTGACTTGAGGGGACAGAAATGTTTCCTGGTTGTCTATTTAGTTCATGTGGACAATCATAGAACTTAAACTCTAAAAACTGAGTGATTTTAAAAAATCATAAAACTAGTCTTAATATTTTAGTACGGTCTCTTTGAGGCCAATGAAAAATTACCTTCTTGGATGGAGAGGAACCATCCCCGGACTCCTGCTCTGCCTGGAGCCAGGGTCCCCCTCAGGTGAGACAGGATCTGCTCTCTTGTGGGATTATAACTGGGAACAATAGCTTTCCCTTTAGTTTTCTTTCTTATTCTCTTTCTAGCTCTCTTCTGTTTTGTTATTAAAGTAGCCCCAGGACTTGATATTATTTTAGATTCTTTAATCAAGCAGATCCTTTAATCTCACAGGCTCACAATTTTCCTTCAGGAAGCGAATCTCCATCCTTGCTGCTTATCTATCTTAGGTTATCTGATTCAGGTTTCGCCCAGTCTCCATGACTGCACACTTTCTGAAGAGCGGGTGGTTTCTTCTGAGCTGTCTCTGTGTCCAGGCCTGATTGTGTCCTGATCCTGTTTCTGGACCTGATCCTGATGCTCTCCTGCCCCTCATCTCTGTCCTGCAAAGTTAATTCTTAGGAACCTATTATTCTCCCCATGTAGTCTTCATAAACCCGATGGGGAGGCTTGGCTGCCTCCCACCCTCCCCAGAGGACCAGCCCTCACCTCCGCACCTTGACCCTCCTCCTGAGACTATCTGCACTTTGGTCTCTGGAGCTGGAGACCATACACTTATGTTGTTTAAGAAAAGAATTCCTGTTTTCCCGTTCCTGTCCTCCATGGTCTCTGCTTGTTGGAAGGAAGGTCAGGAGACGTCCCACCAGACGATTTTTTGCTGAAACAGCTCAGAGCTCAGAGCTGACTTCCGGTTAATACTGCTCCACCTGGTCCTTGAGTTTAGGTGAAGATACAGGTGGGAGGTGATTGCCGGAGCTGGGCTGGGAGGCCCAGGGTAAGTCTAGCCAACCAGGCCGCACTTGAGTCCCTACCTAGTCTGATGACTCTTACCTTCATATTCCAGATCATTTTATGTGGGAACTTGCTCTGGACTGTCCCCTCACGATGTATGTGGTGAATCCCTAGCTTGTATGATGTGACTTTTGGGAAGTGACCAGAGTTGTGGAGTCATGAGTGGGGCCTGTGATAGGATCGATGCCCTTGTGAGGAGAGACACAGAGCTCCCTCTCTCCCTGGAGAAGGTAGAGCTAGAAAGTGGCTGCAATCTGGGAAGAGGGGCCTCTCCCAGACCCCACCTTCCAGTACCTGGCTCCTGGCCTTCCAGCTCCAGAAGTGTGGGGACGTGTCCTAGCAGCCACAGCAGACTCAGATACTGCTGTCTCAGCTTGTGCTAGAATTTTCACGTTGGAAGTTTATTTCAAAAGTCGTATCTGTAGGACACCCAGTGGCAGGAAGAGTTGGCTGGTGGAGCCTGGTGTACACTTGCTCAGCAACGAGATGCTTGGATGGAGGGGTGCAAAGGTGAGGCCGGGGGTGTTTGCTTTTAGCCTGTTGATCCAAACCAGCCTTGACCAATGGGCAGCTCTACAGCTCTTGGAACCCTGTCACCCCTGAACCAGGAAGCTTGGTGGCTTAGGACTCTACCTGTCACATCTGGGGAGACTGCACACTTTCTGAAGAGCGGGTGGTTTCTTCTGAGCTGTCTCTGTGTCCAGGCCTGATTGTGTCCTGATCCTGTTTCTGGACCTGATCCTGATGCTCTCCTGCCCCTCATCTCTGTCCTGCAAAGTTAATTCTTAGGAACCTATTATTCTCCCCATGTAGTCTTCATAAACCCGATGGGGAGGCTTGGCTGCCTCCCACCCTCCCCAGAGGACCAGCCCTCACCTCCGCACCTTGACCCTCCTCCTGAGACTATCTGCACTTTGGTCTCTGGAGCTGGAGACCATACACTTATGTTGTTTAAGAAAAGAATTCCTGTTTTCCCGTTCCTGTCCTCCATGGTCTCTGCTTGTTGGAAGGAAGGTCAGGAGACGTCCCACCAGACGATTTTTTGCTGAAACAGCTCAGAGCTCAGAGCTGACTTCCGGTTAATACTGCTCCACCTGGTCCTTGAGTTTAGGTGAAGATACAGGTGGGAGGTGATTGCCGGAGCTGGGCTGGGAGGCCCAGGGTAAGTCTAGCCAACCAGGCCGCACTTGAGTCCCTACCTAGTCTGATGACTCTTACCTTCATATTCCAGATCATTTTATGTGGGGAACTTGCTCTGGACTGTCCCCTCACGATGTATGTGGTGAATCCCTAGCTTGTATGATGTGACTTTTGGGAAGTGACCAGAGTTGTGGAGTCATGAGTGGGGCCTGTGATAGGATCGATGCCCTTGTGAGGAGAGACACAGAGCTCCCTCTCTCCCTGGAGAAGGTAGAGCTAGAAAGTGGCTGCAATCTGGGAAGAGGGGCCTCTCCCAGACCCCACCTTCCAGTACCTGGCTCCTGGCCTTCCAGCTCCAGAAGTGTGGGGACGTGTCCTAGCAGCCACAGCAGACTCAGATACTGCTGTCTCAGCTTGTGCTAGAATTTTCACGTTGGAAGTTTATTTCAAAAGTCGTATCTGTAGGACACCCAGTGGCAGGAAGAGTTGGCTGGTGGAGCCTGGTGTACACTTGCTCAGCAACGAGATGCTTGGATGGAGGGGTGCAAAGGTGAGGCCGGGGGTGTTTGCTTTTAGCCTGTTGATCCAAACCAGCCTTGACCAATGGGCAGCTCTACAGCTCTTGGAACCCTGTCACCCCTGAACCAGGAAGCTTGGTGGCTTAGGACTCTACCTGTCACATCTGGGGAGACAGTGTCAGGGTCTGCCCCCTCTGCAGCATGATCATGTTGGTTCCTTCTCTGTTCATCCTGAATAAAACCCTTCTTTACCAGTCAGGTAATGTCTGGGCAGATGTGTTCTCTTTGGGAAGGAAATACAGTAATACCTGGCAGGTTATGGAGCTGATACCTTTCCCCCAAATCTAGAACCAAACCCTGTGTTTTCCCCATGATGTCTTCTTGTTGTTATTCTGTGGAGAAATGGGTGTTTCTGAGGTGCTGGTGGTCCGTCCTCAGTGGTCTGTCCTGGGCACCCTGGACCTCAGAAATGTTCCTTGGTTGTCTCCTGTTCCTGGGATGGTTGTAAGGGACTTGCAGTTACATTTTCATACTTCAGAGGAGCCAAGAGCTGTTTACGAATCAGCCATCTTTGGTACAGTAAATGTCCTTTCCTCAGGGCAGATGGCGCACCCTAAGGGACTGTGACGGTGTGGAGTGTGTGCTGCTGAGGGATGTGGTGCTCAGAGCAGACTCAGGGGGCACGAATCTGCATTCTTCTCACGCTAAACTTGGCCTTCCTTACCCGAGGCAACATTTTAGTCTGAAGTTTTTTTAATGTATTTTGAATGGTATCAGTGATAGAGAAATTCACCAAAAACCTTCTGTTTTCATCTAATCATGACAGGCTCTGTTCTGCTTGATCAGAAGAAGTCATCTTTGTGACTTTTTTCTCTGTATTTTTATCATGTTTTTGTTTTTCCCCGTGAAATACCTTTGGGCCTCAGATGATACCCAAGGTCATCCCTGCCCTCTTAGAGGCCTATAGTGACCATGGGACCTGTGTCCCATCAACTAGATCTTTCCTGCCAGTGTCATCTGCTGAGTGGACTAAGCGGGTTTTCACCTGCACTGCCGACTTGGGGTATGTCCTTCCTTCTGAGTGTCTAGAGCTCATCACATATCCCAAGGCCTCATTGGATACATGCCTGCAGCTGTCAGGCTGGAGGGTCCCAGTCCTTGAAGGCATCTTGCCGTGAGGATGGAGGGTGACAGAGGACACCTGCCTGGGCAGCTGGCCTGGGATGTGCCCCCAGGCCTCTCTGGAACGGGTAGGGTGGCTGGCAGTCCATTTCCTCCTGTGAAAAGTAGGACCTGAGAGCCCTGAACTGGGATGATGGGGATGAGCACACACTTCCCGTGTGGTCTGGGCTGCCCTCTTTCCTGGAGTTGTGGATGGAAGCTTGTGAAGGAGGAAGGGGCCCCTTCTCCAGTCCCCAGGGGAGTTTGGGCCCTTCTTTTCAGCCTCTCTCAGTCACAGGGAAGGACAGGACCTTGATAGGGAATCATGGAAGGTCTTGGGTGCTGTGTTTCCAGGACAGTCAAAAGGGTGGCTTGGATATCCAAAAGGGGATAGGACCTTGATGCGTGCTGGTGTCCGTCCTCAGTGGTCTGTCCTGGGCACCCTGGACCTCAGAAATGTTCCTTGGTTGTCTCCTGTTCCTGGGATGGTTGTAAGGGACTTGCAGTTACATTTTCATACTTCAGAGGAGCCAAGAGCTGTTTACGAATCAGCCATCTTTGGTACAGTAAATGTCCTTTCCTCAGGGCAGATGGCGCACCCTAAGGGACTGTGACGGTGTGGAGTGTGTGCTGCTGAGGGATGTGGTGCTCAGAGCAGACTCAGGGGGCACGAATCTGCATTCTTCTCACGCTAAACTTGGCCTTCCTTACCCGAGGCAACATTTTAGTCTGAAGTTTTTTTAATGTATTTTGAATGGTATCAGTGATAGAGAAATTCACCAAAAACCTTCTGTTTTCATCTAATCATGACAGGCTCTGTTCTGCTTGATCAGAAGAAGTCATCTTTGTGACTTTTTTCTCTGTATTTTTATCATGTTTTTGTTTTTCCCTGTGAAATACCTTTGGGCCTCAGATGATACCCAAGGTCATCCCTGCCCTCTTAGAGGCCTATAGTGACCATGGGACCTGTGTCCCATCAACTAGATCTTTCCTGCCAGTGTCATCTGCTGAGTGGACTAAGCGGGTTTTCACCTGCACTGCCGACTTGGGGTATGTCCTTCCTTCTGAGTGTCTAGAGCTCATCACATATCCCAAGGCCTCATTGGATACATGCCTGCAGCTGTCAGGCTGGAGGGTCCCAGTCCTTGAAGGCATCTTGCCGTGAGGATGGAGGGTGACAGAGGACACCTGCCTGGGCAGCTGGCCTGGGATGTGCCCCCAGGCCTCTCTGGAACGGGTAGGGTGGCTGGCAGTCCATTTCCTCCTGTGAAAAGTAGGACCTGAGAGCCCTGAACTGGGATGATGGGGATGAGCACACACTTCCCGTGTGGTCTGGGCTGCCCTCTTTCCTGGAGTTGTGGATGGAAGCTTGTGAAGGAGGAAGGGGCCCCTTCTCCAGTCCCCAGGGGAGTTTGGGCCCTTCTTTTCAGCCTCTCTCAGTCACAGGGAAGGACAGGACCTTGATAGGGAATCATGGAAGGTCTTGGGTGCTGTGTTTCCAGGACAGTCAAAAAGGGGTGGCTTGGATATCCAGGAATGAGATGGGGTGGTTGAGACCAAGTAAGGAAGCTGAGTAGGTCTACACGTGGGGCTTGTCACCACTTCCCACCCTTGAGCACTGAAGTACTTCTCTCTGTTCCTTACTGGTTTTCATCTGTGAAAAATGAAAACACTGTATAAACACAGAAGCCTGGAGGTCAGGTGTCTCATGTGATGAGTCACACCTAGATTGTTGGTTTACCTGACACCCAGGTTAACCTCAAACAGACTTCTTTTTGCGACAGAAAAAAACATGATGTGTGACCTCTGCTGCCAGGAAGCCAGCCATCCGTGTACCCATTTCTGTATTTCTTGCTGGGGAAAAACCCAATTTTCTGTCTCTACTTTTCCACCGTATTTTGACACAGACTTTTGAACTACCTTTTGTTATAATTGATGTTGAGACATAATTACATTATTTAGTTTATGTCAACTTACCCAGTTTTCAAAGTAATAGAAGTGCATCATAGGAAACTTGGAGTATATTGAGAAGTCCAAGGAAGAAAATGGTGATCAGTCATAACCCTAACATCTGGCATTTCAGGTTTCTGTGAGAATTATGCCTTCCCTCCCAACCCTGTGTGTTTGTGACCCCTGAGTGGTTCTCTGGAGTGAGAAGCTGGGGGTGGAGGGGTCCTCAGTTATCACCTTCCCCGCAGTCTACAACATCCTCCTCCCTGCCAGTGTGGTCAAGTGCAAACAGTTCAACAGTCTGTTTTTAAGAGAGTTGAAAACATTCTGGGAATTCATGGTTGAATGCAGAATTTTTAAGGCCCCCCAGGTTCTCACCCTCCCCAGATAATGCTGCATCTCTGGATACTGGTGGAAATCAATGTATCTGTTATGAATGTGTATTTGTGTTCCTGTAGATTTGAACACAAATACGGTCATGCTGTGCATCGTATTCTCCAGCTAGTTTTCTCACTTAATGTGCTGAACAGCTTTCTGTTTTAATGTATGCACATAAAATATACTTTATTCATTTAAAGAGATCTTTTTATTCCAAACCTTTTAATTTCAGACTGAGGCAAATTTCAGGAAAGGACCAGTAGAAAGACATTGTTGCATCTCACGCCTTTTTACCCACTGTCAACTGTCTGCCCTTTGCTCTGCCTGTGCTCATGCTCTGTTCTCTGCACGTGGCTCACACACACTGTGTGCTTTTCACAAAGCACGTGAGTGTACATGACAGATGGCCTTGCAGGTCACCTCTAGGTCTTTTAGTGTGTGCTTCCCAAGAGTAGGGAGATTCGGGCCATGATCATGGCTTACAGATCAGTGTAAACTTCACACTAGACAGTGTGTGCAGCTAATCTGCCACTCACACCCCAGTCTTGTCAGTTGACCCAATAACGTCTTTTATGACCTTTTCCCCATTTTGTACAGACTCCAGATGAGATCAGGGTCATGTTTAGCTGTCACGTCTTGTTAGCTCCTTTGCTTATGGCTTCATGTGCACAGTGCACTGTGGTGTGGATGTGTTGTGTCTGCTTACATTCCCCTGGTGATGGGCACACAGACTGTTACTGTTTTTTTGTTTCTCTCTAGAATTAGCAATGTTGTAATTGTCACCCCTGCGTAATTGTCTTTTTGAATATGTGTAATTGCTTAATATGTGAAATTCCTGAATCAGTAAATATTCACGTATATGACTGATGGGTAAAGTGTTTACCAGTTCAAAGTTTACCTACTTTTTGCAATTTCTGCCCTGATGAAGAGCTGTCCTGACGTTGTTTTAACTGAAATCCAAGATTACTGGTGATGTCGAACTTACTTAATTTTATTTGATATTAGTATTTACATGATACTTAATTATTTTATGTCACATTTTATTCTGGGAATTCATGGTTGAATGCAGAATTTTTAAGGCCCCCCAGGTTCTCACCCTCCCCAGATAATGCTGCATCTCTGGATACTGGTGGAAATCAATGTATCTGTTATGAATGTGTATTTGTGTTCCTGTAGATTTGAACACAAATACGGTCATGCTGTGCATCGTATTCTCCAGCTAGTTTTCTCACTTAATGTGCTGAACAGCTTTCTGTTTTAATGTATGCACATAAAATATACTTTATTCATTTAAAGAGATCTTTTTATTCCAAACCTTTTAATTTCAGACTGAGGCAAATTTCAGGAAAGGACCAGTAGAAAGACATTGTTGCATCTCACGCCTTTTTACCCACTGTCAACTGTCTGCCCTTTGCTCTGCCTGTGCTCATGCTCTGTTCTCTGCACGTGGCTCACACACACTGTGTGCTTTTCACAAAGCACGTGAGTGTACATGACAGATGGCCTTGCAGGTCACCTCTAGGTCTTTTAGTGTGTGCTTCCCAAGAGTAGGAGATTCGGGCCATGATCATGGCTTACAGATCAGTGTAAACTTCACACTAGACAGTGTGTGCAGCTAATCTGCCACTCACACCCCAGTCTTGTCAGTTGACCCAATAACGTCTTTTATGACCTTTTCCCCATTTTGTACAGACTCCAGATGAGATCAGGGTCATGTTTAGCTGTCACGTCTTGTTAGCTCCTTTGCTTATGGCTTCATGTGCACAGTGCACTGTGGTGTGGATGTGTTGTGTCTGCTTACATTCCCCTGGTGATGGGCACACAGACTGTTACTGTTTTTTTGTTTCTCTCTAGAATTAGCAATGTTGTAATTGTCACCCCTGCGTAATTGTCTTTTTGAATATGTGTAATTGCTTAATATGTGAAATTCCTGAATCAGTAAATATTCACGTATATGACTGATGGGTAAAGTGTTTACCAGTTCAAAGTTTACCTACTTTTTGCAATTTCTGCCCTGATGAAGAGCTGTCCTGACGTTGTTTTAACTGAAATCCAAGATTACTGGTGATGTCGAACTTACTTAATTTTATTTGATATTAGTATTTACATGATACTTAATTATTTTATGTCACATTTTTATGTTCTTTCCCTATTTTTAGAATTGTGCTCTTGTATTTCTTGTCTTATTGGAGCATTGCAATTGGTGTCAGCTGATACCCTTGAACTCTGTATTCTTTTGGTCTTGCTGCATGTCCCCCTTAGTTCCCCTACTGGAGACGGAACCTGGGCTCTGGCAGTGAAAGCTTAGGCTACTGACCACTAGACCTTGGGGAGATCCTTCTTCTTAAGTATTTTATTTTTCTTTTTGAGGGGGTTGTTTCTAAGCAGATAAACCCTTGGTGAGGGCTAATTTTGTTTTTCTCTTTCAATATTTTTATTTTTTGTCTTATGGCACGGTTTAGTGCAGGTAGAATTGTGTTAAATACTAAAATAATCATGATCTCCTTTTGTTTCTGACTCTAACAAAAAAGATTTTAACATTTCATCACAGCATGACTGTTTATCATAGGTCTGAGATAAGCTACCTTTGACCAATTAAACAAATTTCCTCTTTAAGAAGTTAGGAATGGTCTTGAAACATATTAAATGCCCACTCAGAACCTGTGCGAATGGGTTTCTGTCCACTTTTTTAATGCCTTTTTTCCTCTCTGAGGAATCTTCTTCTTCTTTTTTTTTTTTATTGAAGCATAGTTGATTTATAATATTGTGTTAGTTTCAGGGTATAGTACATTTATGTATTCTTTTCAGACTCTTTTCCATTAGAGGCTATTACGAGATGTTAGCTATAAGTTCCCTGTGCTGCACAGGAGGTCCTCGTGGCTTATTGTTTTGTATATAGTGTTGGTAATGGTGTGTGTGTGTTAATCCCATGTTCCTAATTTATTCTCCCCACAAAGCCTTTTGAATAAAGTAAACAGTATTCTAACCCTGAACCTCTTGGGTTGTGTCGTGTTCACACAACTCATGAGTGTTTGCTTCTGGTGTGTAGAGGGTTTTGTGTTTTTATTGATCAGTAAATATTCACGTATATGACTTTTTCCTGACCTACTTTTGCAATTTCTGCCCTGATGAAGAGCTGTCCTGAACTGAAATCCAAGATTACTGGTGATGTCGAACTTACTTAATTTTATTTGATATTAGTATTTACATGATACTTAATTATTTTATGTCACATTTTTATGTTCTTTCCCTATTTTTAGAATTGTGCTCTTGTATTTCTTGTCTTATTGGAGCATTGCAATTGGTGTCAGCTGATACCCTTGAACTCTGTATTCTTTTGGTCTTGCTGCATGTCCCCCTTAGTTCCCCTACTGGAGACGGAACCTGGGCTCTGGCAGTGAAAGCTTAGGCTACTGACCACTAGACCTTGGGGAGATCCTTCTTCTTAAGTATTTTATTTTTCTTTTTGAGGGGGTTGTTTCTAAGCAGATAAACCCTTGGTGAGGGCTAATTTTGTTTTTCTCTTTCAATATTTTTATTTTTTGTCTTATGGCACGGTTTAGTGCAGGTAGAATTGTGTTAAATACTAAAATAATCATGATCTCCTTTTGTTTCTGACTCTAACAAAAAAGATTTTAACATTTCATCACAGCATGACTGTTTATCATAGGTCTGAGATAAGCTACCTTTGACCAATTAAACAAATTTCCTCTTTAAGAAGTTAGGAATGGTCTTGAAACATATTAAATGCCCACTCAGAACCTGTGCGAATGGGTTTCTGTCCACTTTTTTAATGCCTTTTTTCCTCTCTGAGGAATCTTCTTCTTCTTTTTTTTTTTTTTATTGAAGCATAGTTGATTTATAATATTGTGTTAGTTTCAGGGTATAGTACATTTATGTATTCTTTTCAGACTCTTTTCCATTAGAGGCTATTACGAGATGTTAGCTATAAGTTCCCTGTGCTGCACAGGAGGTCCTCGTGGCTTATTGTTTTGTATATAGTGTTGGTAATGGTGTGTGTGTGTTAATCCCATGTTCCTAATTTATTCTCCCCACAAAGCCTTTTGAATAAAGTAAACAGTATTCTAACCCTGAACCTCTTGGGTTGTGTCGTGTTCACACAACTCATGAGTGTTTGCTTCTGGTGTGTAGAGGGTTTTGTGTTTTTATTGATGGAGTGTAGCGTCTCTGAGTTCAGCCTATTTGACTGGTCTTTTGTTAGTGTTTTCCCTGGACCACCAGGACCTTATCATGCCCACCATATTGTGTATGGGTGACGGAGCCTCAGTTCCAGGGATTCTCAGCTGCATGTTCAAGTCTAGCCACAGCCTGTCTGCGGTGCCAGTGCCTCCTTCTTTGTTTCATTTGCCGCTGGCTCTTCTCCTGTGTCTACTTCTTAATTTTTATTCATCTTTCACGTTGCTGGTGCCTGTCTTCTGGAGAGAGCCTTTGTTAACATCTGTGAGTGGGAAAGCTTTCAGAATCCTCGGTGACTAAAAATATTTTATTCCCACATAAAATCTAATTTTACTGAGCGTTGGAATGAAAATTCACAGTCATTTTCCTTCACAACTGCTGCTGTGCACCTGCGGGCAGCCTGATGGCAGCTTGCATTCCTTTGTGGGTGCGCTTGGTCTCGGTGGTGGTGATGGCTGTGCTGAGATATCTGGGAACCACTGTCCTCCCTCCCCTGGCCTCCTTCTTCCTTGGCCTTATCTTCCCCTGCCCCATCCTCACCTATCCCTTCCCATTTCTGGCCCCCCACCTCCCCATGCTCACCTCCCTTGCCCCCACTTCCCCCACACCCTCCTCTTCCTTTCTTCCCTCGCCCCTTCCTTCTCTTCCCTGATCTGATCTGATGTGATGTGTTTATACCCCCATGTTGTGTGCAGTTTCCTATTGGAATCCCAGGTGCCCACTGGCTTCTAACTGCACTGTAGGACCCTCAGCCTGTCCTCCTATTTTATCACCATTGTAATGTTTTCACTTCAGATGCCTTTATTCAGATCTTTTTCACAAAATTTGAGGCACCATTTCCTACCACATGGTGTCACCACATTGGTGTCACGAAGGCTGTTTCTCTGTTTCTTTAATTCTCTTGGTGGAGTGAGGTGCCCTTCCATCATGGCGTGATGTCTTCATGATGAACGGCTGGTTGTCTGTACATCTGTGCTTCTGGAATCCTTTGGGCCTGATGGCAGGTATTGTTTCCAACAATCAGAATTTTCCCCAGTGACCTGAGTCAAGCTGGAACTGGCAGCCACGTGTACTGTGACAGTGACCCAGGGAGGTTTCTGTCCTGTGTCACATGAGCTGCCCTGGGACCCTCTGGGCAGCCTGGAGAGAGGTCCAGTACCCCCAGGACTTAGCACAGCACTAAGGGAAGCATGGGTGCTCCCTCCTTTGGTGACCATGTTCTGGAAGCCACTACAGACACAGAATCATGGTCTTGGTGTCATGTTTTCATGTCGATCAATATAGGAGGGTATTTACATGTGTGTCTGTTGAAAGACACCTTATTAAATATATGTTACTGATCCATTCCCATTGAATTTAATGGCCAACAGTGCTATAATTTGCACCTGTATAAAGCTTATCTTACATGTGTTTTCTCTGTTTTTAAGACATATTACAGTTTACTTACACTGAAGAATCTCGGACAGGACTCCAGCATGGGGCGTGGGGGTGTATCAGCAGTGAAATCACCTATAAAAAGAGCCTATGGTGGCAGAGTGTGATAAGGATACTAGTCATGGTGCCTGGGCCAGAGGTGGAGGGTGTGCTTGACCTCAGCTGGGGCCATGTGCACCAGATCCTTCCATGTCCTGCTGTTCTGGGGCTGTGTGTGCTGGGGGCTCCAGTGTCCTGTCACTTTAATTAGAGTTTTTATTTCAGCATACAGCACAGATAAATTTTAGCAGGTAGGTGAGTTCAGGCTCAGGGACTCTGATAGTGAAGACAGGCTCTGTTGCCAGGGACCCCCTCGATTTCTGTGTCCTAACTACCTCACAGGCCACTTTTCATGACTCCCAACCCATCCAAATAGACCTCTGCTCTTTAGAAAATGCTTAAGATTTCTGTTTGGCTGGTTGGATTCTTTCTTGATTTTTGCATCATTTGAAAAATCTTTAAGGAGACATTTTGGGGTCTGGGGAGAACAGTCTCTCCTGCTGATTCTCAGACCCTCACTGCTTTTCTCTGGGCATGGCTTCAGTCATGAAGTCACAGAGAATATTCCTCTGTGGTGGTCTTAAGGCTCCTAATAAACAAAAGCACAGGCCTTCTCATTCACCCTTTCTCCTATTTAAAATCTCCTGCTCCCAGCCGCCAGTAGGGCATGGCTCCCCAGGTGAGTCAAGCTGGAACTGGCAGCCACGTGTACTGTGACAGTGACCCAGGGAGGTTTCTGTCCTGTGTCACATGAGCTGCCCTGGGACCCTCTGGGCAGCCTGGAGAGAGGTCCAGTACCCCCAGGACTTAGCACAGCACTAAGGGAAGCATGGGTGCTCCCTCCTTTGGTGACCATGTTCTGGAAGCCACTACAGACACAGAATCATGGTCTTGGTGTCATGTTTTCATGTCGATCAATATAGGAGGGTATTTACATGTGTGTCTGTTGAAAGACACCTTATTAAATATATGTTACTGATCCATTCCCATTGAATTTAATGGCCAACAGTGCTATAATTTGCACCTGTATAAAGCTTATCTTACATGTGTTTTCTCTGTTTTTAAGACATATTACAGTTTACTTACACTGAAGAATCTCGGACAGGACTCCAGCATGGGGCGTGGGGGTGTATCAGCAGTGAAATCACCTATAAAAAGAGCCTATGGTGGCAGAGTGTGATAAGGATACTAGTCATGGTGCCTGGGCCAGAGGTGGAGGGTGTGCTTGACCTCAGCTGGGGCCATGTGCACCAGATCCTTCCATGTCCTGCTGTTCTGGGGCTGTGTGTGCTGGGGGCTCCAGTGTCCTGTCACTTTAATTAGAGTTTTTATTTCAGCATACAGCACAGATAAATTTTAGCAGGTAGGTGAGTTCAGGCTCAGGGACTCTGATAGTGAAGACAGGCTCTGTTGCCAGGGACCCCCTCGATTTCTGTGTCCTAACTACCTCACAGGCCACTTTTCATGACTCCCAACCCATCCAAATAGACCTCTGCTCTTTAGAAAATGCTTAAGATTTCTGTTTGGCTGGTTGGATTCTTTCTTGATTTTTGCATCATTTGAAAAATCTTTAAGGAGACATTTTGGGGTCTGGGGAGAACAGTCTCTCCTGCTGATTCTCAGACCCTCACTGCTTTTCTCTGGGCATGGCTTCAGTCATGAAGTCACAGAGAATATTCCTCTGTGGTGGTCTTAAGGCTCCTAATAAACAAAAGCACAGGCCTTCTCATTCACCCTTTCTCCTATTTAAAATCCTTCACTAGCTCCCAGCCGCCAGTAGGGCAGCTTGGACTCCTGGGCACGACTTTTAAGTCTTTGCACCATCTGACCCCTGACCCCTGTCCAGTTCTGCAGCCACAGGTTCCTGTTGCTCTGCTCCTCTGCCAGCACTGCCCCCCTGCCTGCTACCCTCTGAACCCTGCATGGCCCTCTCCCAGGCCTCTCTCCTGGGACTACCTTTCTTCACCCTGAAGCATCGTGGCCTCAAACACATCCCTGTTAACTAACCTGCCTCTTGTTCTCTTTCAAACACAGGTTAGGGACACTTTGTCTGTGAAGCCTCCCTAACTGCCAGTGCCTATCTGAAAATCAGTTCAGTTCAGTACAATTGCTCAGTTGTGTCCGACTCTTTGCCACCCCGTGGACTGCAGGACACCAGGCTTCCCTGTCCTTCACCATCTCCTGGAGTCTGCTCAAACTCATGTCCATTGAATCGGTGATACCATTCACACATCTCGTCCTCTGCTGTCCCCTTCTCCTCTTTCCCTCAATTGCTCCCAGCATCAGGTCTTTCCCAACAAGTCATCTCCTTGCATCAGGTAGCCAGAGTATTGGAGTTTCAGTTTCAGCATCAGTCCTTCCAGTGAATATTCAAGGTTGCCTTCCTTTGGATTGACTGGAGTCTTCTACAGCACCACAGTTCAAAGGCGTCAATCCTTCAATGCTCAGCCTTCTTTCTGGTCCAACTCTCACATCCATACATGACCACTGGGAAAATCATAGCTTTGATTATATGGACTTTTATCGGTGATGTGGTGTCTCTGCTTATGAATATGCTGTCTAGGTTTGTTATAGCTTTTCTTCCAAGGAGCAAGCATCTTTTAATTTCATGGCTGCAGTCACCATCTGCAGTGATTTTGGAGCCCAAGGAAATAACGTCTGTCACTTTTTTCCATCGTTCGCCCATCTATTTGCTGTGAAGTGATAGGACTGGATGCCATGATCTTCATTTTTTGAATGTTGAGATTTAAGCCATCTTTTTCACTCTCCTCTTTTACCTTCATCAAGAGGCTCTCTAGTTCCACTTTACTTTCTGCTATAATGGTGGTGTCATCTGCACACCTGAGGTTATTGATATTTCTCCCAGAAATCTTGATTCGAGCTTGTGCTTCCTCCAGATCGGCATTTCACATGATATACTCTGCATATAAGTTAAATAAGCTGGGTGACAATATACAGCCTTGGTGTACTCCTTTCCAAATTTGGAACCAGTCCAGTGTTCCATGTCCAGTTCTGACTGTTACTTCTTGTTCTGCATACAGATTTCTCAGGAGGCAGAAAGGTGGTCTAGGCCCATTTCTTTAAGAATTTTTCACAGTTTGTTGTGATCCACAAAGTCAAAGGCTTTAGCATAGTCAGTGAAGCAGAAGTAGATGTTTTTCTGGCATACTCTTGCTTTATGATCCATCAAATGTTGATCTCTGGTTCCTCTGCCTTTTCTAAACCCAGCTTGAACATCTGGAAGTTCTCAGTTCACGTGCTGTTGAAGCCTAACTTGGAGAATTTTTTTTTTTTTAAAGATTTATTTATTTATTTTGGGCGGGGGTTGGGGAGGGAGGGGAGCGGGTGGGCCACTTCTATTAGTCTTTCATTTCTCTATTTTCATCCGTCTTTGTTCTTTGGCTCCTGTGGGCCTCCCATCACGGTGGCGTCTGTCGTAGCAGAGCGCCGGCTCTGGGTGCATGGGCTCCAGAGCTCCGGCTTGGTCATTGGACACATCTGTCCAGCTGCTCCGCGGCACATGGGATCTTCCCAGACCAGGGATTGAACCGGCGCCCCTTGCACTGCAAGGCGGTTTCCTTACCCACTGGGACCACCAGGAGAAGCCCTAACTTGGAGAATTTTGAGCATTACTTTGCTAATATGTGAAATGAGTATAATTGTGTGGTAGTTTGAACATTCTTTAGCATTGACCTTCTTTGGGATTGGAATGAAAACTGATCTTTTCCAGTCCTGAGGCCACTGCTGAATTTTCCAAATTTGCTGGCGTATTGAGTATAGCACATTAACAGTATTATCTTTTAGGATTTGAATTAGCTCACCTGGAATTCCATCATCTCCACTAACTTTGTTCCTAGTAATGACTTCTAAGAACCACTTGACTTCACACTCTTGGATATCTGCATCTAAGTGTGTAATCACACCATCGTGGTTATCTGGGTCATTAAGATCTTTTTTGTATAGTTCTTCTGTGTATTTTTGCCATCTCTTCATAATGTCTTCTGCTTCTCTTAGGTTCATACCATTTTTTCCTTCATTGTGTCCATCTTTGCATGAAATGTTCCCTTGGTGTTTCTCATATTTTGGAAGAGATCTCAAGTCTTACCCACTCTATTGTTTTCCTCTGTTTCTTTGCATTGTTCACTTAGGAAGGCTTTCTTATCTCTCCTGGCTATTCTCTGGAACTCTGTATTCAGATGAATATAACTTTCCCTTTCTTCTTTGCTTTTCTCTTCTCTTCTTTTCTCAGCTTTTTGTAAGGCCTCCTCAGACAGCCATTTTGACTTTTTGTATTTCTTTTTCATGGGGATGGTTTTGATCACTGCCTCCTGTACAATGTTATGAACCTTTGTCTGTATTTCTTCTGGCACTCTGTCTATCATATCTAATCCCTTGAATCTATTTGTCACTTCCACTGTATAATCATAAGGGATTTGATTTATGTCATACCTGAATGGCCTAGTGGTTTTCCCTACTTTCTTCAATTTAAGTCTTATTTTGCAGTAAGGAGTTCATGATCTGAGCCACAGTCAGCTCCCAGTCCATTTTTTGCTGATTGTATAGAGCTTCTCCATTTTCGGCTGCAAAGAATATAATCAGTCTGATCTTGGTATTGACCATCTGGTGATGTCCACGTACAGAGTCATCTCTTGTGTTGTTTGAAGAGGGTGTTTGCTATGACCAGTGTGTTCCCTTGGCAAAATCTGTTAGCCTTTGCTGTCCTTCATTTTGTACTCCAAGGCCAAAATTGACTGTCATTCCAGGTATCTCTTGATTTCCTACTTTTGCACTCCAGTCTCCAGTGACGAAAAGGACTTCTGCTTTTGGTGTTACTTCTAGAAGATCTTATAGGTCTTCATAGAACCATTCAACAGTTTCTTCAGCATTAGTAATTGGTGCATAGCCTTGGATTACTGTGATGTTGAATGGTTTGCCTGGGAAACGAACAGAAATCATTCCGTCATTTTTGAGATTGCACCCAAGTACTGCATTTTGGACTCTTTTGTTCACTGTGAGGGCTACTCCATTTCTTCTAAGGGATTTTGGCTGCAGTAGTAGATATAATGGTCATCTGAATTAAATTCGCCCATTCCTGTCCATTTTAGTTCACTGATTCCTAGAATGTCAATGTTCACTCTTGTCATCTCCTGTCTGATGACATCCAATTTACCTTTATTGATGGACCTAACATTGCAGATTCCTACGCAATACTGTTCTTTACAGTATTGAAAGTGAAGCATCAGACTTCACTTTCACCACCAGACATATCCATAGTTGGGCGTTGTTTCTGCTTTGGCTCAAACTTTTTTTTCTTCTGGAACTATTTCTCTGGTCATCTCCACTAGCATATTGGACACTTACCCATCTCGGGAGTTCATCTTTCAGTTTCATATATTTTTGCCTTTTCATTCTGTTTGTGGGATTCTCAAGGTAAGAATGCTGAAGTGGTTTGCCATTCGCTTCTTCAGTGGACCATGTTTTGTCAGAACTCTCCACCACAACCTGTCTTGGATGGTCCTACATGGCATGTGTCATAGTTTCATTGAGTTAGACAAAGCTGTGATCAATGTGATCAGTTTGGTTAGTTTTCTGTGATTGTGGTTTTCATTCTGTCTGTTTTCTGATGGGGTGATTTTAAGAGTCTTATGCAAGCTTCCTGCTGGAAGATACTGGCTGTGGGGAAAGCTGGGTCTTGTTCTGATAGCAGGGCCATGTTCAATAAATCTTTAATTCAGTTATCTGCTGATGGGTGGGGCTGAGTTCCCTATCTTTTGACTTGAAGCTAAACTATGGTAGGGGTAATGGGCAAGGACTTATGCCAGCATGCTGCAACAGGATTGCTGTTTTCAATGCCTGTGACTCCACAGTAGGCCACTTGACCCATGCCTCCATCAGAGCCTTCCAAACACTCACAGGCAAATCTGGCTCAGTGTCTTGTTGGGTCACTGCTCCTTTCTCTAGGTCCTGGTGCACGTAAGGTTTTGTTTGTGCCTCTAGAATCTGTTTTCCCAGTCCTGCTTAGCAGTTCTATAGTCTTTACTCCCATCATATTATCTGAGATTACTTCTTTTATAAGTTTTTATTGAGGAATAATTATGTTGTTGTTCAGTTGATAAGGCATGTCTGACTTTTTGCTACTCCATCATCTGCTGCATACCAGGCTTCCCTCTACTTCACTGTCTCCTTGAGTTTTCTCAGAACTCATGTCCCTTGAGTTGGTGATGCCATCCAACCATCTCATCCTCTGTCGCACCCTTCTCTTACCTTCAGTTTTTCCCAGCATCAGAGTCTTTTCCAATGAGTCAGGTCTGTCTTTCAGGTGGCCCAAAGCTTCAACATCAGTCTTTCCAATGATTATTCAGGGTTAATTTCCTTTAGGGTTGATTGACTTGATCTCCATGCAGTCCAAGGATCTCTCAAGAGTCTTCTCCAACACCATAGTTCAAAAGCATCAGTTCTTCAGTGCTCAGTCTTTTTTATGGTTCAACTCTCACATCCCTACATGACTGCTGGAAAAATTATAGCTTTGACTATATGGATATTTGTTGACAAAATGATGTCTCAGATTTTTTTTTTAATTTTGGCTTCTTTTATTGTTTTTTTATTTATTGATTTTCATCCATCTTTATTCTTTGGCCTGTGTGGGCCTCCCATTGCAGTGGTCTCTCTCGTTGCAGAGCACTGGCTCGCAGCTGGACACACTGGTCCAGCCAGTCCACAGCACATGGGATCTTCCCAGACCAGGGATCAAACCGGTGCCCCTTGCATTTGCAAGGTGGACTCTTTACCCACTGGACCATCAGGGAAGCCTGGTGTCTTGAATTTTTTATACACTGTCTAGGTTTGTTATAGTTTTCCTTCTAAGAGCCAAACATCTTTTAATTTCACGGCTGCAGTCACCATTGGCAGTGATTTTGGAGCCCGAGAAAATAAAATCTGTCACTGCTTCCACTTTTACCCCTTCAGTTTGCCATGAGCTGATGGGACCAGATGCCATGATCTTAGTTTTTCGAATGTTGAGCTTTAAGCCAGCTTTTTCACTCTCCTCTTTCAACTTCATTAAGAGGTTCTTTAGTTCTTCTTCACTTTCTGCCATTAGAGTAGTATCATCTGCATATTTGAGGTTGTTCATATTTCTACTGGCAATCTTGGTTGCAGGTTGTGATTCATCCAGCCTGGCATTTTGCATGATGTACTCTGCAAATAAGTTAAATAAGCAGAGTGACAGTATACAGCCTTGATGTACTCCTTTCCCAATTTGGAAGCAGATCATTGTTCCACGTCTGGTTCTAATCGTTGCTTCTTGCCCTGCATACAGGTTTTTCAGGAGGCAGGTGAGGAGGTCACGTAGTCCCATCTCTTTAAGAATTTTCCACAACTGAGCATCATTTCTACTTTGGCTCAGCTGCTTCATTCCTTCTGGAGCTATTTGTAATTGCCCTCCACTCTTCCCCAGTGCCACATTGAGCACCTTCTGAACTAGGGAGTTCATCTGTGTCATATCTTTTGCTATTTCATACTGTTTATGGGCTTCTCATAGCAAGAATACTGTTGTGGTTAGCTGTTCCCTCCTCCAGTGAATCATGTGTTGTCAGAACTATTCACTGTGACCCATCTGTCTTGGGTAGTCCTGCCCGGCATGACTCATAACTTCATTGAGTTACATGAGCCCTTTCACCACAACAAGGCTGTGATCCATGAAGGGGAGGAATGATTTACATGAAATAAAACGGGTGGATGTTAAGTGCTCAGTTAAGTGACTCCTGACAGTTGTACATGATCATGTAAACATCTCCCACAAGATAGAGAGCGTGGCCCCAGAACCTCCTTTGTGTCTATTTCTGGAAAGTCCCTCTCCTGAGGTCCCCAGAGGCAGTTACTTTCCGACTCTGTCATTACAGGGTAGTTCCCCCTCTTCTTTTAAACAGAGTGGGTCCACATGGAAAGCACTTGACTGGTTTCTTTCACTTAGCGTACTGTCTTTAAGATTTATTCATGTTGTTGACATGTCAGTCAGTAGCTGTTTCCTGTTATTACTGGTCAGGACTCTGCCATATGACTGTGAACAGACAATGGTGGTGGTTATCCCTTCTGCACGGGCTGTTATACCAGCATTTAGCTGTCGTGAATGAGATAGATCATTCTGTGGATGGAGGTTTTCATTTCTCTTGGCTAAATCCTGGGAGTGGAACTGCTGGTCCATGCCTGTGGGTTTAACTTTGAGAAGATGTGCACAGTCATCCACGCATTATGCTTCTTTATATCCAGCCAGTGGCACTGAGCGTTTCGGGCATTCCACACCATCTGTGACACTTGGTGTCTGGGAGGCCCTGCCGTGTTTTCCTGTCATGGCTTTCTCCATCAGGGCTTGTCTGTCATCTCCAACACATTTTCAACAGGGACTGGGTCCCTGACTCTGGCTCAGATCCACTCAGGGCCTGGCAGGGGGTACACCCAAGACTAGCGAACAATAGGTGCTTTTTCCATTGACCAAGGAAGTAAATGTTTACTGTTTACTGATGGGCTTCCCACTGAATATTTTCCTGAGAATCTTAAAGTTGGTTGTGTGTTTTGACCTAGAATTTTACGAGATTGGAGACAGCTTGATGTGTGTTGGTTTAAGGGGTAACTGGAGGCCTCTGCCCATGGGCCTTCTTTGGGGCAGGCTACTTCCTCCCTGGGGGCTGACACAGAACCTTCTCTGGATACATCCCTTGTCCTGGACCCCTTCTCATAGTGAGCTTGTTGCTGCTTTGAGCCTGAGGTGAGTGAGAGGCACCGCCAGGGTGTCTGAGGCCTGTCTGGAGGCAAGGGAGGAATGATTTACATGAAATAAAACGGTGGATGTTAAGTGCTCAGTTAAGTGACTCCTGACAGTTGTACATGATCATGTAAACATCTCCCACAAGATAGAGCGTGGCCCCAGAACCTCCTTTGTGTCTATTTCTGGAAAGTCCCTCTCCTGAGGTCCCCAGAGGCAGTTACTTTCCGACTCTGTCATTACAGGGTAGTTCCCCCTCTTCTTTTAAACAGAGTGGGTCCACATGGAAAGCACTTGACTGGTTTCTTTCACTTAGCGTACTGTCTTTAAGATTTATTCATGTTGTTGACATGTCAGTCAGTAGCTGTTTCCTGTTATTACTGGTCAGGACTCTGCCATATGACTGTGAACAGACAATGGTGGTGGTTATCCCTTCTGCACGGGCTGTTATACCAGCATTTAGCTGTCGTGAATGAGATAGATCATTCTGTGGATGGAGGTTTTCATTTCTCTTGGCTAAATCCTGGGAGTGGAACTGCTGGTCCATGCCTGTGGGTTTAACTTTGAGAAGATGTGCACAGTCATCCACGCATTATGCTTCTTTATATCCAGCCAGTGGCACTGAGCGTTCGGGCATTCCACACCATCTGTGACACTTGGTGTCTGGGAGGCCCTGCCGTGTTTTCCTGTCATGGCTTTCTCCATCAGGGCTTGTCTGTCATCTCCAACACATTTTCAACAGGGACTGGGTCCCTGACTCTGGCTCAGATCCACTCAGGGCCTGGCAGGGGGTACACCCAAGACTAGCGAACAATAGGTGCTTTTTCCATTGACCAAGGAAGTAAATGTTTACTGTTTACTGATGGGCTTCCCACTGAATATTTTCCTGAGAATCTTAAAGTTGGTTGTGTGTTTTGACCTAGAATTTTACGAGATTGGAGACAGCTTGATGTGTGTTGGTTTAAGGGGTAACTGGAGGCCTCTGCCCATGGGCCTTCTTTGGGGCAGGCTACTTCCTCCCTGGGGGCTGACACAGAACCTTCTCTGGATACATCCCTTGTCCTGGACCCCTTCTCATAGTGAGCTTGTTGCTGCTTTGAGCCTGAGGTGAGTGAGAGGCACCGCAGGGGTGTCTGGCCTCTGGAGGGCGAGAGTTTGGTACTGCACAGGGGGTTGGTTAATGAGAGTAGGAGAGAAGAGTGAGGCCTGTCTGATGATGGCTGAGCTGGGAGTTGGAAGATAGGTTGAAAACTGGTGAATTCAGTTTGCCTAATGCCTGTTGCTGCCTGGCTCTGAGTTTCTAACAAAGTCATCAGGAGGACGAGGAGTCTTCTGCAAAAATGCATTTTGCTAATGATGCATATCAAACAGTTGCTATTAACTGTGAACTCACTTTGGGTTATTAAAAGGGCTTAAATATTGTGAATTAATGTTTTAATTATTGTTATTGGATAAGCATTGCTACTTGCTTTAATTAAAGCCTCTGCAGTGCTTACACTGAAGAAGCACATTGGTAAGACAGTGCTGTGGGATGACATTTGAAAAACTTTTAAAATGGGGCCGCTTTTATTTTTATTTATTTATGTATTTATTTATTTTTCAACTTTTATTTTACTTTTACCATTTACAGAGTTTTGTTGTTTACAGACATGTATGTTCCCAGACTAGTCACATGTATATCCCCCCATCCCACCTCTCCAGACCTTCACACAGCACCCCTGCAGGATATGCGGCCACTTTTAAAGGAAGCCACCTTACTCTGCTTCTGGTGACTCCTTGTTAATCTCATGGGCCCCACACGCTGGCTGCTGTTTGAGCATCATCTTGTGCTGTTAGCCACTCTGAGGCCCCTGCCTGTGTGAGAACTTTTGTGGGCCAGTGTCCTCAAAGGTTGCTGAGCTATTGAAGTTGTTCAGAGTAGTTGTGGAGAGGGAGTGTTTCCTTAGAGACAAGAAGGCGGTTTGTTGGAGGGGGTAGTTCTGTAACGTCCATCTAGTCCTGAGTCCCTGAGTCCAGTGCCTGTATATAACCACATGGCTGCTGCTTGGGGACCTGCAGACCTGCCCATAACCTGCAGCAGCTCACAACCTCTGGGAGTGGAGCTTCTCACCTTGCCCCCTAGCCAGGCAGGCCTGTTGTACTGCTACCCTTGGAAAGGGCGACAGAGATTCACTTGGCAGGACACCTGCCCTAGTGTCCACCCTAGGAGACCTCTACCTGTACCCCTGTGCCTGCACGTGTCTGCAGAGCTGCAGAGTGCCCTATGTATGCATGTGTGTGCACCTGACCACTCCGTGTGTGTCTGTGTGTGAGTACGTGTGATTCTTAGTGTAGGTTGTGCAGGGTGTTGGTGATGTTTGTTGAGGAGACTGAAGTGCATGGTCCTGGCCCTTGTGGGTAGGATTCTTTTCCTCCATGGTGGCTGGAGCTGTGCGTGGACCCTCGTGTGCTCCCCCATCTTTTCTTCCTGGGTGACCCTCCTGCCGCTCATCACCCATCGGATGCTAAATCTTCCTAAAGTCAGGGTTTGTGAGCTCCCTGTGTCCTTTCCTGTTCACTCATCTCCCCAAATCCCTCAACTTTTCCACAGATCACAGCTCTCAAACAAATGATGAGCAGCCTGGCTTCTTGCACCATCTCCTCTGGGTGTTTTCTTCTCACTTCATAGAATTCTGGGCACATGTTTGATAGTTAACATGTATAGTTCTGACTCATAATGAGCAGTCTTTAAATTGAATTATTATTAATCTATCTATTAAATTGGAAGCATTGATCATTTGAATAATATGACAAGAAGCCTTACGATCCAGATAACTTTTGGATGCACATTGTCTCCTTTATCAAGAGAAGCTAAGGACTCTAGGGTTTTCACAAGATGCCATGGGTCTTGGTTCCACGCAGAGCTCTACAGGCGGCACTCTCGCTTTAAGTAGAGCGGAACATAGAGGCCTTCAGAGGGCCGTGCCAGCTGTTGGGGGCCCATCAGGTTCTTACCTGGAGCCTCCCAGGGTTCAAGCAGTCTTATGCATGTTGGGGCCTACATGGTGGCTGACTGTTGGGGGGCCCTCTTGGGAGCCCTGGGACACACATTCCTTGCTGCCTCTGGTTTCCTGCAAGTGTTTGTACATTGGACACAGTCATCCTGCAGCTGGCATACGGGGCCTGGTATCTGCCACAGCCGTGTCTGCACCTCTGGCTCTGGGGCCACATGTGTCCCTCTGTTTCTCCACCTCAGCTGCGTGGTCACACGGTTGTGTGGTCACATGGTCATGTGGTAGTGTTTTGGTGCCAGGACAGGAAAGTGTACCATCTGTATGTTGTCAGCCTGTACCCTGGGTCCAACTCTTGACTGAACACTGGGGATGCCTGTGAGGGTGAGATTCTCCAGGGTGTGGTGATGTTTGTTGAGGAGACTGAAGTGCATGGTCCTGGCCCTTGTGGGTAGGATTCTTTTCCTCCATGGTGGCTGGAGCTGTGCGTGGACCCTCGTGTGCTCCCCATCTTTTCTTCCTGGGTGACCCTCCTGCCGCTCATCACCCATCGGATGCTAAATCTTCCTAAAGTCAGGGTTTGTGAGCTCCCTGTGTCCTTTCCTGTTCACTCATCTCCCCAAATCCCTCAACTTTTCCACAGATCACAGCTCTCAAACAAATGATGAGCAGCCTGGCTTCTTGCACCATCTCCTCTGGGTGTTTTCTTCTCACTTCATAGAATTCTGGGCACATGTTTGATAGTTAACATGTATAGTTCTGACTCATAATGAGCAGTCTTTAAATTGAATTATTATTAATCTATCTATTAAATTGGAAGCATTGATCATTTGAATAATATGACAAGAAGCCTTACGATCCAGATAACTTTTGGATGCACATTGTCTCCTTTATCAAGAGAAGCTAAGGACTCTAGGGTTTTCACAAGATGCCATGGGTCTTGGTTCCACGCAGAGCTCTACAGGCGGCACTCTCGCTTTAAGTAGAGCGGAACATAGAGGCCTTCAGAGGGCCGTGCCAGCTGTTGGGGGCCCATCAGGTTCTTACCTGGAGCCTCCCAGGGTTCAAGCAGTCTTATGCATGTTGGGGCCTACATGGTGGCTGACTGTTGGGGGGCCCTCTTGGGAGCCCTGGGACACACATTCCTTGCTGCCTCTGGTTTCCTGCAAGTGTTTGTACATTGGACACAGTCATCCTGCAGCTGGCATACGGGGCCTGGTATCTGCCACAGCCGTGTCTGCACCTCTGGCTCTGGGGCCACATGTGTCCCTCTGTTTCTCCACCTCAGCTGCGTGGTCACACGGTTGTGTGGTCACATGGTCATGTGGTAGTGTTTTGGTGCCAGGACAGGAAAGTGTACCATCTGTATGTTGTCAGCCTGTACCCTGGGTCCAACTCTTGACTGAACACTGGGGATGCCTGTGAGGGTGAGATTCACCATGAGGGGAGCTCATGGCTTATGAAGAGTGTTTCTCAGTCTTCTTTCTTTCTACTGTTCCCTCTCAGGAGCTTTTCCCTGGTTGGCACCTGCTGCTGTAGAATTCTAATCCTCGATGTCACCTTATGTGCTGTGACCCTAGTGGGGTCACAAGCCATTGTAACACCTAAGGTTGACTCCGTCCTCCAGAGCCCACAGTCAGAGGGGCCAACTCTCCCCCTTGGAGAGAAGTGGACAGAGATTGAGGTTGTCCACAGCTTCGGGGGTGAGTGCACTAGGAGGTCTTATGTCCAGGGATTGTTATGATTGTAAACTTGGACCATTCAGAGAAAGGAGAAACCTGTGGCCTTGAAAGAGACAGAGAATGTATAGCAGTTTGACAGGGGATGTCTGGTGGTAAGGGGTGAGCAGACACCCAGGGAGGGCAGAGAAAAGTGGCCATTAGAGCAGTTCAGGGAGAGGGTCGGTCGTAGAGGGCACAGGCTAACCAGCAGGGCAACAGCCTCGCAGCCCTGGCTCTCACTCCTGTCCAGTCTGTGTGGGGTTCAGGCCCTGGACTCTGGAATCATCCTTCTGCCACTGTGGCTTGAGGGCTGGAGGTGACTGCCCAGCCTGGAGCCTCAGCGGGCGCAGCTAAGTGGGATGTCCCCTGACACCCAGGAGGGAAGGGCAAGGGCAGCAGGTGTGTCCTGTCACTGTACTGTCCAGGCAGCAGCCTTGGATGGTGTTGTTTTGCCTTCAAGACCCTTTGGGAGCTGACTCCCCTTTCCAGTCTTTGGTCCGTTGTCCCCTGATCCAGATTGACTGGCTGCTTCCCTGATCCCACCACCATTGGGGGTGCTGGAGACCTTTCTCAGAGGAGCTCCATTTGGCCTTTCCCTGCTCAGAAAATTGTTGGAGGTCCGAGTTTCAGGGGCTCCTGTCCCAGGACTGCAAGATCAGGGTCGATCCAGCCACCTTCCTGTTTTTCCTGTTCACTTTCACGCACCAGGTGCTACAGTGAAACCAAACGCTAACTGTCCCTCTGGCACGCTCATCCTTTGCAGTTGGGGCCCCCACTGCCTGTGAGGGTGAGATTCACCATGAGGGGAGCTCATGGCTTATGAAGAGTGTTTCTCAGTCTTCTTTCTTTCTACTGTTCCCTCTCAGGAGCTTTTCCCTGGTTGGCACCTGCTGCTGTAGAATTCTAATCCTCGATGTCACCTTATGTGCTGTGACCCTAGTGGGGTCACAAGCCATTGTAACACCTAAGGTTGACTCCGTCCTCCAGAGCCCACAGTCAGAGGGGCCAACTCTCCCCCTTGGAGAGAAGTGGACAGAGATTGAGGTTGTCCACAGCTTCGGGGGTGAGTGCACTAGGAGGTCTTATGTCCAGGGATTGTTATGATTGTAAACTTGGACCATTCAGAGAAAGGAGAAACCTGTGGCCTTGAAAGAGACAGAGAATGTATAGCAGTTTGACAGGGGATGTCTGGTGGTAAGGGGTGAGCAGACACCCAGGGAGGGCAGAGAAAAGTGGCCATTAGAGCAGTTCAGGGAGAGGGTCGGTCGTAGAGGGCACAGGCTAACCAGCAGGGCAACAGCCTCGCAGCCCTGGCTCTCACTCCTGTCCAGTCTGTGTGGGGTTCAGGCCCTGGACTCTGGAATCATCCTTCTGCCACTGTGGCTTGAGGGCTGGAGGTGACTGCCCAGCCTGGAGCCTCAGCGGGCGCAGCTAAGTGGGATGTCCCCTGACACCCAGGAGGGAAGGGCAAGGGCAGCAGGTGTGTCCTGTCACTGTACTGTCCAGGCAGCAGCCTTGGATGGTGTTGTTTTGCCTTCAAGACCCTTTGGGAGCTGACTCCCCTTTCCAGTCTTTGGTCCGTTGTCCCCTGATCCAGATTGACTGGCTGCTTCCCTGATCCCACCACCATTGGGGGTGCTGGAGACCTTTCTCAGAGGAGCTCCATTTGGCCTTTCCCTGCTCAGAAAATTGTTGGAGGTCCGAGTTTCAGGGGCTCCTGTCCCAGGACTGCAAGATCAGGGTCGATCCAGCCACCTTCCTGTTTTTCCTGTTCACTTTCACGCACCAGGTGCTACAGTGAAACCAAACGCTAACTGTCCCTCTGGCACGCTCATCCTTTGCAGTTGGGCCCCCCCCCCCCCCCACTGCCCTCCAGTTCCCACAGGTTGGACCTGGACGCCACCTTGTCCAGCTTGAGTCACTCTACTATCCTGGAAGCAGCCCCACATCTCACCCCATCTCACCCCTTGGAATTATGGTGTTTCCTTATAGTGTAGTGGATTTTTACTCACAGTCTATTCCCTGCTATTGTGTAATCACTTTGAAAAATTACGTCTGCACATGATTCACTTTTTTTTTTTAAACTTTTTATTTTGTATTGGGTTATAGTGGATTAATAATGTTGTGACAGTTTCAGGTCAACAGCAAAGAGACTCAGTCATACATATACACATGTATCCATTCTCTCCCAAACTTCCCTTGCTTCCAGGCTGCCACATGACGTTGACTAGAGCTCCCTGTGTTATATAAAACTTATGCACTGATGAGTAATCTTTCATCCAGTATTTCTTGATTGAAAGTGAGAGCAGCTCTGAGACCCCACAAGCAACTCTCGTAGATGAGGAAATGGAGCTGGAGCCTGAGTGACTGACCAGAGTCAGACCTCAGTTGACTTGTTCGGGAGGCTTGGCTGCAGGGGGAGGCTTGTGTAAGACACACTTAGAACATTGTTAGTTGTCCATTCTGTCTTTTATGAAACTCAAAGCACAAGGTGTAATTAGTGTCAAGAGGCTGTTTCAGCATCTTAGCCTCCCTGGTAGTAGGAGCACTTGAAGCACAGGGACATTTTCTGTTTCAGCCGAGAAGCACATTTTCCCTAGACTCTCATGTTCCCACTTCGCAGCACTAACACTGAGAAGGTACACAGAATGAATGAGCGTAGTACATTTGTGCTATCGATTGCAAATTAGCATTTTGCTGGCACTGGGAAGGAAGTAAAGTCAAGGACTTTCAAGGGAAGTTTGAGTTCAGTTATGGATGAAAAGATGGGTCCACTGTAGACACACAACCTGCAGCTCTGGCGTGAGTGTACGCTGTTTTTTCTTCACTGGGTTGGGAGGGGTGCAGATGGTGATTCTAACTTGCAGCAAGGTCTGTGTTACAGGAGATAGAGCTCCAAACCTGCTTACGTGGTTCTCAGTGCAACATCTCTAACAGGAGGAAAGAGATTGTGTGTGTTAATGCCAGGCCATTGAGTTCCCTGAAGTCAGGTTTGGGAGACCTCCTGGAAGTCTGTCATCTTTCTGATTCTGGGATTTCCAGAGAGACTGCTGCCCTTTACCTTCTTAGTGCTGTACGTCCAGTTCTTAGACCCTCACGTATGTGGGCAGGAAGGTGAGCTGTCACTGGGCCTACATGTTTGGAAGGGGTTCTCTGGTCCCTTGAGCCATGTGTTCACATGAGCTCCTGTTCTCAGTTTTGCCTGTGGGAGCTGTGATTGTGTCAGACACACTCAGAGTGACTGGTCCTCAGATACCACTGCCCTGCTTCCATGCCTCGTCAAGGATGGAGCAGCAAACATCAGGGTGGACATATTAGAACCTGCTCTGTCTTCTGCAACTTCCAGTTTGTTTAATTTTGCCAGGATAACTCTAATTTGAGACTGTTTGAAGGTGCAAAAGCTAATTATTTCCTCCCTCATCCCTCAAGACGTTTGAAACTTTCTTACGATGTCTTCACTCTAGTTCAGTTTGAGTTAACCGGAAAGGGCACTGTTGCTGTCACTGACTCATGTCAGCTCATCTTCCCTTATGAAAGTTCCAGATACCCCTGGAGCAGTTTCAGTGGGACTGAGAACTGCCCTTAGGAAATGGCAGTTGCCCAGTTACTTTCCCCTCTTACCCCCTGGAGGGGGGTTTTGTGAGGTTGTATCAGTGGTGCAGGTCTGAAAAGGGAAGATTAACTTTTCTTCCCTTCCCCTACCAATCTTCCTTCCCAATTATCACTCCTTCGGGGCTGTTGCTGAGCTCCAGGGAAGCTGTTTCTATGGCCCCAGTGAGGAGGCCATTTTGGAGTCTTTGCTGAGAAGGTGTCTGGACTGGAGCTGCTCGTCACCAGCTGCCTTCATTATATTTTTTTATGTTTTCCTTGACTCAACGGCTTCTCTACAGATCTTCCCTGAAACACAACCCAGACCTTCTTCACTGGGTTGGGAGGGGTGCAGATGGTGATTCTAACTTGCAGCAAGGTCTGTGTTACAGGAGATAGAGCTCCAAACCTGCTTACGTGGTTCTCAGTGCAACATCTCTAACAGGAGGAAAGAGATTGTGTGTGTTAATGCCAGGCCATTGAGTTCCCTGAAGTCAGGTTTGGGAGACCTCCTGGAAGTCTGTCATCTTTCTGATTCTGGGATTTCCAGAGAGACTGCTGCCCTTTACCTTCTTAGTGCTGTACGTCCAGTTCTTAGACCCTCACGTATGTGGGCAGGAAGGTGAGCTGTCACTGGGCCTACATGTTTGGAAGGGGTTCTCTGGTCCCTTGAGCCATGTGTTCACATGAGCTCCTGTTCTCAGTTTTGCCTGTGGGAGCTGTGATTGTGTCAGACACACTCAGAGTGACTGGTCCTCAGATACCACTGCCCTGCTTCCATGCCTCGTCAAGGATGGAGCAGCAAACATCAGGGTGGACATATTAGAACCTGCTCTGTCTTCTGCAACTTCCAGTTTGTTTAATTTTGCCAGGATAACTCTAATTTGAGACTGTTTGAAGGTGCAAAAGCTAATTATTTCCTCCCTCATCCCTCAAGACGTTTGAAACTTTCTTACGATGTCTTCACTCTAGTTCAGTTTGAGTTAACCGGAAAGGGCACTGTTGCTGTCACTGACTCATGTCAGCTCATCTTCCCTTATGAAAGTTCCAGATACCCCTGGAGCAGTTTCAGTGGGACTGAGAACTGCCCTTAGGAAATGGCAGTTGCCCAGTTACTTTCCCCTCTTACCCCCTGGAGGGGGGTGTTGTGAGGTTGTATCAGTGGTGCAGGTCTGAAAAGGAAGATTAACTTTTCTTCCCTTCCCCTACCAATCTTCCTTCCCAATTATCACTCCTTCGGGGCTGTTGCTGAGCTCCAGGGAAGCTGTTTCTATGGCCCCAGTGAGGAGGCCATTTTGGAGTCTTTGCTGAGAAGGTGTCTGGACTGGAGCTGCTCGTCACCAGCTGCCTTCATTATATTTTTTTATGTTTTCCTTGACTCAACGGCTTCTCTACAGATCTTCCCTGAAACACAACCCAGACCCAAATTCAGGTTGGTCTCAGCTTACAGGATGGTTGTCTGTGCCTATGGTCTTGAACTTCCAAAGCACCTGGAGTCTCTAAGGTTGTGGAAGTATCTGTACAGTGATTTTAAGCTGCAGTTTCCAGGGTCCTACATGCTGCTGTGGACTAATATTTTCTGGTTTGTTTGGACGGGATCCAGTCTGAGAATCTTACCAACTCTTATATTCATGTTTCTGTGGGAAACCATGCAGGTTTTCTCCTGCTCTCTTAGTTCCTGCTGGGTTCTCCCACTAGGTCTTCCATTTTGAAGAAGAACTGCCCTCTGTTGCTGATTTCCTTTGCATATGATCTTTGCTAAGAACGTTGTAAACCCCTTGGGAACCCAGGGGTAAGGTGTTATCTTAGAATGGAAGATGCTGGGCAGCATGTTGCTAGGACAGACTGGTAGCTCCGTCCCCGTGCCAGACACTCAGCTCACTGTGGGTCACAGGTGCCCGGAGACCTTTGGAATCCAGTCTTTGAAGCAGGATGGAACGGTTCCAGTGAGGACACCAGGGCTCATTTTCTCTCCTGCTAGGACCCTGCTCCTGGTCTCACAGGCAGCCTTCTCCATGGGCAGCCCATGGCCCTGCTGCCTCCCCTTATCATGTCCAGCCACTCCAGGAAAACTGACTGACCTTTGGTCAGTGAGTAGCAGGCACATCCTGACCGATCGCTGTGATTAGGGGTGGACTAGCTGACTGAGAAGGCCTTGGCCTTGCCCACTCTGAGCATGACAGAGTCCTTTGCAATGTGGACAGTCCCAAAAGGAAGATGAAGGCAAGACCAGAGACAGAGGACTTCCTGATCTGTAGGCAGAGATGACACACACATAACTTCTTCCTTAGAAGCCATTTTTAGCTCCTTGGTTGTTAACTCTATCTGGTATGTGCTGCAGTTTTAGAGGTACTTTTTTTTTTTTTTTTGCAGAGAGGTCACAATTGATCAAACAGCTCTGCTGTCCATACCTGCCATTAAGTGAGACAGCCAAGTGTTCCTATTCAATTATAGATTTATACTTATTGCTCTTCTTGTTAAAGAGGGCCTATAAGTTAGACAGCAATATATAAATGAAAATTATCATCTGTATTAGATGACTGGGACACACAGAGCAAGACCAGGAGGTATGATAGGTCCCTATACTGAGTTGTCGTGACTGTGATTTGGGGTCACTATGGTCATAACAGGTGCAGGCTTGAGCCCTGTATGTCCTGCTTTGGCAGAGAAACTCAGTCATTCCTGACTCAGAGAATTTCAGCGGCTTCTGCAGACATCAAATTCTTTTTTTTTTTTTCTTTTTATATTTTTGTATTTATTTGTCTTTTGGGGGATGGGGTGGGGAGGGAGGGGGTGGGCAGGCCATTTCTATTGGTCTTTCATTTCTCTATTTTCATCCGTCTTTGTTCTTTGGCTCCTGTGGGCCTCCCATCACGGTGGCCTCTGTTGTCGCAGAGCACCGGCTCTGGGCGCATGCGCTCCAGAGCTCTGGCTCGGTAATTGGACACATCAGTCCAGCCGCTCCGCGGCACGGGTTGGGGGCTAGGACAGACTGGTAGCTCCGTTGAGCACCAGGGCTCCATTTTCCAGTCTTTGAAGCAGGATGGAACGGTTCCAGTGAGGACACCAGGGCTCATTTTCTCTCCTGCTAGGACCCTGCTCCTGGTCTCACAGGCAGCCTTCTCCATGGGCAGCCCATGGCCCTGCTGCCTCCCCTTATCATGTCCAGCCACTCCAGGAAAACTGACTGACCTTTGGTCAGTGAGTAGCAGGCACATCCTGACCGATCGCTGTGATTAGGGGTGGACTAGCTGACTGAGAAGGCCTTGGCCTTGCCCACTCTGAGCATGACAGAGTCCTTTGCAATGTGGACAGTCCCAAAAGGGAAGATGAAGGCAAGACCAGAGACAGAGGACTTCCTGATCTGTAGGCAGAGATGACACACACATAACTTCTTCCTTAGAAGCCATTTTTAGCTCCTTGGTTGTTAACTCTATCTGGTATGTGCTGCAGTTTTAGAGGTACTTTTTTTTTTTTTTTTGCAGAGAGGTCACAATTGATCAAACAGCTCTGCTGTCCATACCTGCCATTAAGTGAGACAGCCAAGTGTTCCTATTCAATTATAGATTTATACTTATTGCTCTTCTTGTTAAAGAGGGCCTATAAGTTAGACAGCAATATATAAATGAAAATTATCATCTGTATTAGATGACTGGGACACACAGAGCAAGACCAGGAGGTATGATAGGTCCCTATACTGAGTTGTCGTGACTGTGATTTGGGGTCACTATGGTCATAACAGGTGCAGGCTTGAGCCCTGTATGTCCTGCTTTGGCAGAGAAACTCAGTCATTCCTGACTCAGAGAATTTCAGCGGCTTCTGCAGACATCAAATTCTTTTTTTTTTTTTCTTTTTATATTTTTGTATTTATTTGTCTTTTGGGGGATGGGGTGGGGAGGGAGGGGGTGGGCAGGCCATTTCTATTGGTCTTTCATTTCTCTATTTTCATCCGTCTTTGTTCTTTGGCTCCTGTGGGCCTCCCATCACGGTGGCCTCTGTTGTCGCAGAGCACCGGCTCTGGGCGCATGCGCTCCAGAGCTCTGGCTCGGTAATTGGACACATCAGTCCAGCCGCTCCGCGGCACGTGGGATCTTCCCAGGCCAGGGATCGAACCGGCGCCCCTTGCACTGCAAGGCGGTGTCCTTACCCACTGGACCACCAGGGGAAGCCGCATCAAATTCTTCATACATTTTGGGGTTATTTCCTTTGTGAGAAGCTTTGGTTACTTCCGGTTTGCCTCGCCAACAAAAAGGTTCTTACGCTTTTACGTGCTGTCTCTGTCTGTCTGTCTCTCTGTCTTTCTCTCTCTCTCTCTCGTTTTATGCTTGTCCAAGCCCAAGGAGCAGGACAACATCTGTAATTTGTTTATCTGCTTCTTGCATGACCTCTGGTTGTTTTTACCTGTAATCAGAAGGCAGTTTTCTTTCTTTCCCTTTATACTGTTATCTCTTTTCCTCTAGAGCTTGAAGCTGCTTTTGAAATAGGAGGTCAGTGTGGCTAAAAGGATTTTAAGGAAGGGACCAGAGGGATGAGTGAAGAGCAAAGGGAGGGACCTGCTGGAAGTGGAGCAGTGGGCTCTGGGTCTGACTGTCACGTGGGTGCAGAGTAGATACGGGGCTTCTGGGGACTGAGGGCACCTGCTGGACCCTAACACCCAGGGCTTGAGTTGGGGTCCTGGCTATGGCTCCTGTGGACGTACCATTTTATGTCCCCATCCCAACCTCGCCTGGTCCCATCGTGGGTGTGGTTCCTGCCCTTTGTTGTTGTGAAGGCCGGAGAAGGTCACAGGCTTTCCTTGCTGCTCTGCTGTCTCTGTCTCTGGCTGCCATCTTTTAATTCCTCCAGTATCACTTATTCTTGCAACGCTTGATAAGTTAATATACTTCAAAAAGCATTTTGTACTGAAACGTTGTTTGTTATCTTTTTAGTAATAATTAAAATATGAAGCAGATGTATAGGAAGGCCTCTGGTACACACGTTACATATCTTGTGCTAACAGCAACATAATGATTATAAAACAGTTGTAAATATGAAGTCATAAATGCCGGGTGCACTGGATCTCACACTTAGCGCTTTGCTCCCTGTTGTTTTTGAAGCACATTCTGTAAGTGAAACTTCATTATGCTGTAATTGTTTTTCCATAATCCTCATTTATGACATAAGCCACATCGCGATTTTCTATACCTTTTGTTTATTAAACATTGATTACTGTTTTCAATGTGATAATTAACTCTAAAAAGTTAAAATTGAATTTTCTTTTTTTTTTTAAACCTTTATTTTACTTTTAACTTTTACAGAGTTTTGTTGTTTACAGATATGTATGTTCTCAGATTAGTCATATGTATATCTCCCCCTTCCCTCCCCTCCCGACCATCACACAGCACCCCTGAAGGATCCCCTTTTCTTACAGAGCAATGACTAGAGCTATTTTCTTCACTTATGGTAGTACAGGCCTTCGTGCTACTTCCTTTACACCTCTCACCCACTGTTCCTTCCCCACAATGTCCATATGTCCACTGTCCATGTCTGTCTTTCTGTCACTTCACTGCGTGTGCCATCATCACCATCCTACTAGATTCCATATATATGTGTTAATATACTGTATTTGTCCTTCTCTTTCTGACTGACTTCACTTTTTATGATATGTTCTAGATCCAGCCACCTCATTAGGGTTGATTCTTCTGCATTTCTCTTTACAGCTGTGTAGTATTCCATTGTATATATGTACCAGAGCTTTTGGATCCATTCGTTTGTCGATGGGCATCTAGGTTGCTTCCATGTTCTAGCTATTGTATAGAGAGCTGCAATGAACATTGGGATACAGGTGCTTCTTTCAGTTTTGATTTCGTCAGGGTATAAGCCTAAGAGTGGGATTTCTGGGTCATATGGTGCTTCTATTTTTAGTTTTTTAAGAAATCTCCAGACTGTCTTCCATAGAGGCTGTATCAATTTACACTCCCACCAGCAATGCAGGAGTGTTCCCTTTTCTCCGCAGCCTCTCCAGCATTTATTGTCTGTCGATTTGTGGATGATGGCCATTCTGACGGGTGTGAGGTGATAGCTCATTGTAGTTTTGATTTGCATTTCTCTAATTATTAGTGAGGTTGAGCATCGTTTCATGTGTTTTGGGGCCATCTGTATGTCATCGTTAGAGAGGTGTCTGTTTAGGTCCTTTTCCCATTTTTTGATTGGGTTGTTCGTTTTTCCAGTGCTGAGTTGTCTGAGTTGCTTGTAGATTTTGGAGATGAATTCTTTGTCTGTTGTTTCATTTGCTATGATTTTCTCCCACTCTGTGGGCTGTCTGTTCAGCTTTTTTGTAATTTCTTTAGCTGTACAAAAGCTTTTAAGTTTCATTAGGTCCCACATGTTCATTTGTCTTTTTAGTTCCACTATTCTAGTAGGTGGGTTAGAGAAGATCTTGCTTTGATTGATGTCCTTGAGGGTTTTGCCTATATTCTCCTCTAAGAGTTTGATGGTTTCTGGCTTTACATTTAAGTCTTTAATCCATTTTGAGTTGATCTTAGTGCATGGTGTCAGGGTATGTTCCAACTTCATTTTCTTGCATGTAGCTATCCAATTTTCCCAGCACCATTTGTTGAAGAGGCTGTGTTTGTCCCATTTTATAGGTTCGCCTCCTTTGTCAAAAATAAGGTACCCATAGGTGCGTGGGTTTATCTCTGGGTTCTCGATCTTGTTCTATTGGTCGATATTTCTGTTTTTGTGCCAGTACCATACTGTCTTGAGGACTGTTGCTTTGTAGTAGAGTCTGAAGTTGGGGAGGCTGATCCCTCCAGCTCCATTCTTCTTCCTCAGGATTGCTTTGGCTATTCGAGGTCTTTTGTGTTTCCATATGAACTGTGTTATTCGTTGGTCTAGTTCTGTGAAGAATGTTATTGGAAGTTTGATAGGGATCGCATTGAATCTATAGATGACATTTGGTAGTATGGTCATTTTCACAATATTGGGAAAATTCTCCAGACTGTCTTCCATAGAGGCTGTATCAATTTACACTCCCACCAGCAATGCAGGAGTGTTCCCTTTTCTCCGCAGCCTCTCCAGCATTTATTGTCTGTCGATTTGTGGATGATGGCCATTCTGACGGGTGTGAGGTGATAGCTCATTGTAGTTTTGATTTGCATTTCTCTAATTATTAGTGAGGTTGAGCATCGTTTCATGTGTTTTGGGGCCATCTGTATGTCATCGTTAGAGAGGTGTCTGTTTAGGTCCTTTTCCCATTTTTTGATTGGGTTGTTCGTTTTTCCAGTGCTGAGTTGTCTGAGTTGCTTGTAGATTTTGGAGATGAATTCTTTGTCTGTTGTTTCATTTGCTATGATTTTCTCCCACTCTGTGGGCTGTCTGTTCAGCTTTTTTGTAATTTCTTTAGCTGTACAAAAGCTTTTAAGTTTCATTAGGTCCCACATGTTCATTTGTCTTTTTAGTTCCACTATTCTAGTAGGTGGGTTAGAGAAGATCTTGCTTTGATTGATGTCCTTGAGGGTTTTGCCTATATTCTCCTCTAAGAGTTTGATGGTTTCTGGCTTTACATTTAAGTCTTTAATCCATTTTGAGTTGATCTTAGTGCATGGTGTCAGGGTATGTTCCAACTTCATTTTCTTGCATGTAGCTATCCAATTTTCCCAGCACCATTTGTTGAAGAGGCTGTGTTTGTCCCATTTTATAGGTTCGCCTCCTTTGTCAAAAATAAGGTACCCATAGGTGCGTGGGTTTATCTCTGGGTTCTCGATCTTGTTCTATTGGTCGATATTTCTGTTTTTGTGCCAGTACCATACTGTCTTGAGGACTGTTGCTTTGTAGTAGAGTCTGAAGTTGGGGAGGCTGATCCCTCCAGCTCCATTCTTCTTCCTCAGGATTGCTTTGGCTATTCGAGGTCTTTTGTGTTTCCATATGAACTGTGTTATTCGTTGGTCTAGTTCTGTGAAGAATGTTATTGGAAGTTTGATAGGGATCGCATTGAATCTATAGATGACATTTGGTAGTATGGTCATTTTCACAATATTGATTCTCCCGACCCAGGAACACGGAATATTTCTCCATCTGTTTAACTCTTCTTTAATGTCTCTCATGAGTGTCTTGTAATTTTCTGTGTACAGTTCTTTTGTTTCTTTGGGTAGGTTTATTCCTAGATATTTGATTCTTTTGGTTGTGATGGTGAAGGGGATTGCCTCTTTGATTTCGTTTTCTGATTTTTCATTGTTTGTGTATAGGAATGCCAGTGATTTCTGTATATTGATTTTGTATCCTGCGACTTTGCTGAATTCGCTGATTAACTCTAGTAGTTTTGTAATAGTGTCTTTGGGATTTTCTATGTATAATATCATGTCATCTGCAAATAGAGAGAGTTTGACTTCTTCTTTTCCAATCTGGATTCCTTTGATTTCTTTCTCTTCTCTGATTGTTGTTGCTAGAACTTCCAGGACTATGTTGAATAAGAGTGATGAAAGTGGACACCCTTGTCTTGTTCCTGATCTTAGAGGGAATGCTTTGAGTTTTTCACCATTGAGGATAATGTTCGCTGTGGGCTTCTCATATATGGCTTTCACTATGTTAAGTTCCTTCTGTGCCCATTTTTTGAAGAGTTTTTATCATAAATGGATGCTGTACTTTGTCAAAGGCTTTTTCTGCATCTATTGAGATGATCATGTGATTTTTGTCTCTCAATTTGTTGATATGGTGTATCACATTGATTGATTTGCGGATATTGAAGAATCCTTGCATGCCTGGGATGAACCCAACTTGATCGTGATGAATGAGCTTTTTGATGTGTTGCTGAATTCTGTTTGCTAGGATTTTGTTGATGATTTTGGCATCTAGATTCATCAGTGAAATTGGCCTGTAATTTTCTTTTTTTGTGATGTCTTTGCCTGGCTTTGGTATCAGGGTGATGGTGGCCTCGTAGAATGTGTTTGGAAGTGTTCCTTCCTGTGCAATTTTTTGGAAGAGTTTTAGAAGGACAGGCATTAGCTCTTCTTTAAATGTTTGGTGGAATTCAATTGTGAAACCATCTGGCCCTGGTCTTTTATTTTTGGGTAGATTTTTGATCACAAGGTCGATTTCTGAGCTTGTGATTGGCTTGTTCATAGTTTCTATTTCTTCCTGGTTGAGTCTTGGGAGATTAATCTTCTCTAAGAAACTGTCCATTTCTTCCAGGTTGTCCAGTTTGTTGCCATAGAGTTGTTCATAATAGTCTCTTAGAATCCTTTGGATTTCTGCATTATCTGTTGTAATCTCTCCTTTTTCATTTTTGATTTTGGTGATCTGGTTCTTCTCTCTCTTTTTCTTGATGAGTCTGGCCAGTGGTGTTTCGATTTTATTGACTTTTTTGAAGAACCAGCTTTTTATTTTATTTATCTTTACTATTGTTTCTTTTGTTTCTTTTTCATTTATTTCTGCTCTGATCTTTATGATTTCCCTTCTTCTGCTGGCTTTGGGGTGTTTTTGTTCTTCTTTCTCCAGTTTTAAGCGTAAGGTAAGGTCGTCTGTTTGAGATTTTCCTAGTTTCTTGAGGTGGGATTGAATTGCTGTAAACTTCCCACTTAGAACTGCTTTTGCAGTATCCCATAGGTTTTGCACTGTCGTGTGTTCATTGTCATTTTCTTCTAGGAATTTTTTTATTTCTCCTTTGATTTCCTCAATGATCAGTTGGTTTTTTAGGCACATGTTGTTTAATCTCCATGTATTTGTGTTTTTAGTGTTTTTTTCCCTTTAGTTGATCTCTAATCTCACTGCATTGTGGTCCGAGAAGATGGTTGATAGAATTTCAGTTTTCTTGAATTGACTGAGGATTGATTTGTGGCCCAAGATGTGGTCTATCCTGGAGAATGTTCCATGAGCACTTGAGAAGAAAGTGTATTCTTCTGCTTATGGATGAAAAGTCCTAAAGGTATCAATGAGGTCCATCTTTTCTAGTGTGGCATTTAAGGCTTGTGTTTCTTTATTAATTTTCTGTTTGGATGTCTTTGCCTGGCTTTGGTATCAGGGTGATGGTGGCCTCGTAGAATGTGTTTGGAAGTGTTCCTTCCTGTGCAATTTTTTGGAAGAGTTTTAGAAGGACAGGCATTAGCTCTTCTTTAAATGTTTGGTGGAATTCAATTGTGAAACCATCTGGCCCTGGTCTTTTATTTTTGGGTAGATTTTTGATCACAAGGTCGATTTCTGAGCTTGTGATTGGCTTGTTCATAGTTTCTATTTCTTCCTGGTTGAGTCTTGGGAGATTAATCTTCTCTAAGAAACTGTCCATTTCTTCCAGGTTGTCCAGTTTGTTGCCATAGAGTTGTTCATAATAGTCTCTTAGAATCCTTTGGATTTCTGCATTATCTGTTGTAATCTCTCCTTTTTCATTTTTGATTTTGGTGATCTGGTTCTTCTCTCTCTTTTTCTTGATGAGTCTGGCCAGTGGTGTTTCGATTTTATTGACTTTTTTGAAGAACCAGCTTTTTATTTTATTTATCTTTACTATTGTTTCTTTTGTTTCTTTTTCATTTATTTCTGCTCTGATCTTTATGATTTCCCTTCTTCTGCTGGCTTTGGGGTGTTTTTGTTCTTCTTTCTCCAGTTTTAAGCGTAAGGTAAGGTCGTCTGTTTGAGATTTTCCTAGTTTCTTGAGGTGGGATTGAATTGCTGTAAACTTCCCACTTAGAACTGCTTTTGCAGTATCCCATAGGTTTTGCACTGTCGTGTGTTCATTGTCATTTTCTTCTAGGAATTTTTTTATTTCTCCTTTGATTTCCTCAATGATCAGTTGGTTTTTTAGGCACATGTTGTTTAATCTCCATGTATTTGTGTTTTTAGTGTTTTTTTCCCTTTAGTTGATCTCTAATCTCACTGCATTGTGGTCCGAGAAGATGGTTGATAGAATTTCAGTTTTCTTGAATTGACTGAGGATTGATTTGTGGCCCAAGATGTGGTCTATCCTGGAGAATGTTCCATGAGCACTTGAGAAGAAAGTGTATTCTTCTGCTTATGGATGAAAAGTCCTAAAGGTATCAATGAGGTCCATCTTTTCTAGTGTGGCATTTAAGGCTTGTGTTTCTTTATTAATTTTCTGTTTGGATGATCTGTCCATTGGTGTGAGAGGAGTGTTACAGTCTCCTACTATTACTGTGTTATTGTTGATCTCTTCTTTTATGTCTGAAAGTACCTGTCTTATGTACTGAGGTGCCTCTGGGTTGGGTGCATAGATATTGATGACTGTTATGTCTTCCTCTTGGATGGATCCCTTAATCATGATGTAGTGACCTGCCTCGTCTCTTAGAATCTTCTTTACTTTAAAATCTATTTTGTCTGATATGAGGATTGCTACTCCAGCTTTCTTTTGATTTCCATTTGCATGGAATATCTTTTCCAGCCTCTCACTTTCAGTCTATGAGTGTCTCTAGGTCTGAAATGAGTTTCCTGGAGGGAGCATATGTATGGGTCGTGTTTTTGGATCCATTCAGCCACTCCGTGTCTTTTGGTTGGGGCATTTAGTCCATTGACATTCAAAGTAATTATTGATACAAATGATCCTATTGTCATCTTCTTAGATGTTATGATGGGTTTGTTTCGTGGATCTTCTCCTTTTATACTTGTTTTCTATATAAGTCCCTTTAACACTTGTTGTAAGGCTGGTTTGGTGTGACTAAATTCTTTTAATTTTTGCTTATCTGTAAAGCTTTTGATTTCTCCATCCATTTTGAAGGAGATCCTTGCAGGGTAGAGGATTCTTGGTTGCAGATTATTCTCTTTTAGCCGTTGAAATGTGTCTTGCCATTCCCTTCTGGCCTGCAGAGTTTCTGTTGAAAGATCAGCTGTTAAACGTATGGGCTTTCCCTTGTATGTCACTAGTTGCTTTTCCCTTGCTGCTTTGAGAATTCTTTGTGTTTCATTTGTGTTAGCTTCATTAATATGTGTCTTGGTGTGTTTCTTCTCGGATTGACTCTGTATGGTACTCTTTGTGCTTCTTGGACTTGACTGACTCTTTCTTTTCCCATGGTGGGGAAATTTTCAACTAGAATCTCTTCAAAAATTTTCTCATAGCCTTTCTTTTTTTCTTCTTTTTCTGGAACCCCTATAATTCGAATATTGGTGCGTTTGATATTATCCCAGAGGTCTCTGAGGCTATCCTCGTTTTTTTAGGAAATTTTCTGTTTGGATGATCTGTCCATTGGTGTGAGAGGAGTGTTACAGTCTCCTACTATTACTGTGTTATTGTTGATCTCTTCTTTTATGTCTGAAAGTACCTGTCTTATGTACTGAGGTGCCTCTGGGTTGGGTGCATAGATATTGATGACTGTTATGTCTTCCTCTTGGATGGATCCCTTAATCATGATGTAGTGACCTGCCTCGTCTCTTAGAATCTTCTTTACTTTAAAATCTATTTTGTCTGATATGAGGATTGCTACTCCAGCTTTCTTTTGATTTCCATTTGCATGGAATATCTTTTCCAGCCTCTCACTTTCAGTCTATGAGTGTCTCTAGGTCTGAAATGAGTTTCCTGGAGGGAGCATATGTATGGGTCGTGTTTTTGGATCCATTCAGCCACTCCGTGTCTTTTGGTTGGGGCATTTAGTCCATTGACATTCAAAGTAATTATTGATACAAATGATCCTATTGTCATCTTCTTAGATGTTATGATGGGTTTGTTTCGTGGATCTTCTCCTTTTATACTTGTTTTCTATATAAGTCCCTTTAACACTTGTTGTAAGGCTGGTTTGGTGTGACTAAATTCTTTTAATTTTTGCTTATCTGTAAAGCTTTTGATTTCTCCATCCATTTTGAAGGAGATCCTTGCAGGGTAGAGGATTCTTGGTTGCAGATTATTCTCTTTTAGCCGTTGAAATGTGTCTTGCCATTCCCTTCTGGCCTGCAGAGTTTCTGTTGAAAGATCAGCTGTTAAACGTATGGGCTTTCCCTTGTATGTCACTAGTTGCTTTTCCCTTGCTGCTTTGAGAATTCTTTGTGTTTCATTTGTGTTAGCTTCATTAATATGTGTCTTGGTGTGTTTCTTCTCGGATTGACTCTGTATGGTACTCTTTGTGCTTCTTGGACTTGACTGACTCTTTCTTTTCCCATGGTGGGGAAATTTTCAACTAGAATCTCTTCAAAAATTTTCTCATAGCCTTTCTTTTTTTCTTCTTTTTCTGGAACCCCTATAATTCGAATATTGGTGCGTTTGATATTATCCCAGAGGTCTCTGAGGCTATCCTCTGCTCTTTTCATTCTTTGAGCTAGAGTCTGTTTTTCAGCAGTTACTTCCACCATTTTATCTTCCAGCTCACTTATCCGGTCTTCTGTCTCAGAGACTCTGCTTTTGATTCCTTCTACAGTGTTTTTCAGTTCAGCAATTGAGTTGTTTGTCTCTGTTACTTTTTTGGTAAGTTCTTGTATTTCTTTATTCAGTGTGTTAGTTGTATCTTGCAATTTCTCTGAAATTCTGTTTTCAGTGTCTTTGATCATCTTTACTATCATTCTTCTGAAATCACTTTCAGAAAGTTTGTCCAAATTCTCTTCATTGATTTGATCTTTTGTGTTTGTGGATTGTTCCTTCACTTGTGTGGTATTTCTCTGCCGTTTCATTGTTATTATTAATTTTTTAAAAACTGACTCTGTTTGGGATTTCCTTTTCCCAGACTTTGAGTTACGTCTGTTGGTGTTTGTTGTTTGGATGGGGCTTCTATTCTGGGTGATGCTGGTGATTGGGTGATGTCAGGATTTGCATACAAGTGATTACCTTTGTTGGCGTTCTCACTTGTATACTGCTCTTTAGTGTTATGCGTTCTCTAGTATTGTAGAGTTTTGGAGTCAGTGCACCCTCCTTAAAACCCCGGGGCTTGTTGCCTGACCAGGGAATGAAGATTTGACGGCTGGTTTGTTATGGCATTAAATGATATTAAAACATATATATGCAAATGAGAAACAGAAAGTATACCTTTGACAAATGGCAATTTAAAAATTATGCAAGTACTATCTAACGTATTGAATTATACACATAAACATATACAGCTATAACATAACCCAAGCGTTCCAATCAAAAATACAGTACAATACGTTAGCACGGCGAATAGAGAAATCCAAGAATGATATCCACCAGTTAATAAGCAAACTAAGTAGAGCACCAATTGGAGAATAATGCTAGAGCAGGATCCCCGTTGGAGATAAGGCAATGAGGACAGAACAGACTAAGAAATATGGTGGGGAAAGGGAAAAAGAGAAAGGGAGGATAGAAGAGAAATATAGAAAAATATTGCAAAGTTAAATATAGGGGGATAAAGATTTGTATGTATTAGAATTTAGTGCTATAGGAAAGGAGTTTCAGAGAAAGCAAAGAATTATAGAGGAAGTAGTAGTACAAATGAGAAATTATTAAAAATTAAAAGATCTAAATTTTATAGAAAAATATAGAAAAACAAAGCAAAAATAATAAAAACAAACAAAACCCCCACAGAACCTTAAAAGGCCAATGGGGAACCAAAAGTTTATACCAAAATAAAATGTGTGGTTTAAAAGGAAAAAGAAAAAAAAAATTATGTAAACTTGAATATATTCAGTCTTACTGGTAAGATTAGTAGCTTCAATAGAATTCAGTGAAGGAAATGAACACACCCACTCTCTCTCTCACACACACCCCCAAGAAAAGAAAAAAAAAAAAAAGCGGTGGGTGCACTGAGTGGGTTTGGAAAAAAGAGAAAAAAAAAAAATTGAAACAAAGTAATACAATACAAAAAATGAAATTTTAAATACCAGCAGTAACTCCAGCTTCAGACAAAACGTGAAAATAGTGTTTATGTTCTTCTGTCTCTTGCTGACTATTCAGGAATTATCAGTCTTTTTCCTCTGGCAGTGGTTGGATCTGAAGACCTCTTTGACTGCTTGTTTTGGCCTATTCCAGAATTAAAAGGCCCGCCCAGGCTGGCCCTGGGAGTTTCTTAATCCAAATCCCTTTTCTTGCTGGGTGGAGCTAAGTTCCCTCCCTGTAGCTTGACCAGCAGCCCTGCAGTTTGACCAGCAGCCAAACTACAGTAGGGAAAATGTCGTCTGTCTCACAGAGGATTTATTCCCACACGCTCTATGGGAAGCACTTCCGCAGTGACCCCAACCCTGCTGCAGGCCACCGTCGACCCCCGCCACCGCGGGGGACGTCAGATTACTCAGAGGTGAGTCTGGCTCAGTCTCATGCAGGATCGCTATTCCTCTCTCCCGGATCACAGTGCGCAGAGACTTTCCAGTCCTCTTCGGCGACTCTGTGATTGGGTTAATGGTAATCTCCTCCAAAGGGAACTGAGTGCCGCCCTTCCGAGGCCTGCTTAAGGGCACTTCTAGCTCAAGGGGGCACCTGGACCCTCCAAAGCAGGTCTGGCTCAGTCCCTTGTGGGTGTCAGTGCTCCTCTCCCGGGTTTTGATCTTCAACAGGCTTTGCGCCTTTGGCCCGCCCAGCCTCTCCGGCGGGTATGAGGTTTGACTTTTAAAAGTGCGATTGCGCCCCTCCTACTGTCTTGATGCGGCTTCTCCTTTGTTCTTCGATGTGGGGTGTCCTTTATGTGATCAGATCCAACCTCCTTTCGACGATGGTTTCCCAGGAACTCGTCGCAATTCAGGCGATTTTGCAGGAGAGATGAGTGCACGTCCTTCTACGCTGCCATCTTAGCTCCACCCTAAAATTGAATTTTCTTGTCCATCTTTTTTTTATTTCTGATTTTAAAAAACTGGGAACAGAGGCTGAAGAAGAGTTCCCTTGATTTGTAAGTAAGCCTCCAATGTTACTGTGTGGCTGGTTGTCTTATGCCGGCTAGTTGTCTCATTTCTAGTTTGTTACTGAGGGCTGCATGTTTAGATGCAGCAGCAGACTCGAAACAATCTTGTTAGTAGTGAATCTGGAGGTTGCTGTGGGGGTGGTGCTCCTGCTGCAGAACCTGTGGATAAGGAAGGGCTTCTCAGAGCAGGTGAACTTGAAGCTATCAGCTTAAGGACGACAGGACACAAGACAGAGTTCACCACTGACTCTGTCATCTCTGCTTTCTTGATGAGTGCTGACTCTGCTGGAGTGAGCATCGCCACCACTTGGTCCCGTGGCTGTGCAGCCCAGGACCTGATGAAGAAGCCGCTTGCTACTGACCTGGTTCTGATGGAGTGGGTATGGAACTGAAGAATGGGTTTCTGAGAAAGAGGCTTCCTCTCTTTGGTGAGGCAGCTTCTGAAAGTCACACTGTCTCCCTAAAAGTGAGCAAGATGTCCCTGGAGGACTGGGCAGCCCTCCTGCTTCCCCAGATTGTCACTAGTCAGCTGTTGGATGAGGCTTTGACCACGAGACACCAGGCAGAGAGGTGAAAAGGAGCCAGTGCTGGGCACACAGAGCTGCAGAATCACACTGTCTGAGACTGGGACTGTGCAGTTGTCGAGGCCACAGTCACCTTTACTGTTACACAAGTTGGTGTTTAATTCCTTGCCATCAAATACAAGGTGATAGATACAAAGTGGGCATGGGGGATGGACCCCAGACTTCTACCAGAGTGTGTAGCATCTGGGTTTTCCAAAGAAGTAGAACTGTGTGCCGTATATCATTGCACATGAGCTGGAATGAAGTTGAGACTAGGGAGTTCGCTCAGGTCTGAAGGCAAAGCCTCAGCCCCTTGTGCGTCTCTGTGTTGGAGGGTGGTGGTGCTCATTCCCAGGGACATCGTTCAGCAGTCTCTCAGCTTTCTTCCCATGGAGGAAGGAGACCGCAGAGGGTAACTGAGTTGCTGGGAGGAGGAATCAAGCGCAGGAGAGATGAGGAAAACCAGTTTGTGGCAGAGAAGATGTAGTGTCATTAGAGAAGGCAGTTTAGAGCCCAATTTGCTGATAATGAGATGTCTATGACATTTCAATTAAATATGTAATTATAGAGTAATATAATAGATAGACACAGGTGGGTTTAAATCAACTCTGTACTCCTGTACTTGATGCTAAAGAGATTCCATCAAAGTGATGATAAAGATGGGAATAAGAGATTATCTGTCAGAATCCGTGCAAAACCTAAACTTCTAAACTGGGATGAAAAATCAGATTGAAGTCATGCCACTGAGCTTCAGAGTACATGACCAACTGAATGTATGGCACAGTTTTTGCAATAACAAGCCTGGGTTTCCCTGATGGGTCATTGATAAAGAATCCATCTGGCATCTGATTGATCTGGGAACATGCATGTACAAAAATAAATAAATAAATGAATAAATAAATAAAAAAATAAATAAATAAATAAATAAATAATTAAAAAAAAAAAAAAAAAAAAAAAAGAATCCATCTGCCAGTCCTCCATGTCCATGCGTGACAAAAGAGTCAGACACAACTTAGTGACTAAACAACAACAAGCCTGTAGGAAAATTTCTGGTTAGAACATATCAAATAAATTTAACAGTGCTTTTTTTTTTTTTTAAAGCATATGTTTATGTTCTTGGGGCTTCCCTGGTGGCTCAGACAGTGAGGAATCTGCCTGCAATGCATGAGACCCAGGTGTGATCTCTGGGGGAGGATCCCCTGGTAAAGGCCATGGCTACCCACTCCAGTTTTCTTGCCTAGAGAATTCCACGGACAGAGGAGCCTGGTGCACTACCGTCCATGGGTTTGCAAAGAGCCAGACACGACTGAGTGACTAACACTAACTTATGTTCTTAAAACTTTATTAGATGATCTCATTCTCTAAACATGGGGTAACTGAAGGCAAAGCCTCAGCCCTTGTGCGTCTCTGTGTTGGAGGGTGGTGGTGCTCATTCCCAGGGACATCGTTCAGCAGTCTCTCAGCTTTCTTCCCATGGAGGAAGGAGACCGCAGAGGGTAACTGAGTTGCTGGGAGGAGGAATCAAGCGCAGGAGAGATGAGGAAAACCAGTTTGTGGCAGAGAAGATGTAGTGTCATTAGAGAAGGCAGTTTAGAGCCCAATTTGCTGATAATGAGATGTCTATGACATTTCAATTAAATATGTAATTATAGAGTAATATAATAGATAGACACAGGTGGGTTTAAATCAACTCTGTACTCCTGTACTTGATGCTAAAGAGATTCCATCAAAGTGATGATAAAGATGGGAATAAGAGATTATCTGTCAGAATCCGTGCAAAACCTAAACTTCTAAACTGGGATGAAAAATCAGATTGAAGTCATGCCACTGAGCTTCAGAGTACATGACCAACTGAATGTATGGCACAGTTTTTGCAATAACAAGCCTGGGTTTCCCTGATGGGTCATTGATAAAGAATCCATCTGGCATCTGATTGATCTGGGAACATGCATGTACAAAAATAAATAAATAAATGAATAAATAAATAAAAAAATAAATAAATAAATAAATAAATAATTAAAAAAAAAAAAAAAAAAGAATCCATCTGCCAGTCCTCCATGTCCATGCGTGACAAAAGAGTCAGACACAACTTAGTGACTAAACAACAACAAGCCTGTAGGAAAATTTCTGGTTAGAACATATCAAATAAATTTAACAGTGCTTTTTTTTTTTTTTAAAGCATATGTTTATGTTCTTGGGGCTTCCCTGGTGGCTCAGACAGTGAGGAATCTGCCTGCAATGCATGAGACCCAGGTGTGATCTCTGGGGGAGGATCCCCTGGTAAAGGCCATGGCTACCCACTCCAGTTTTCTTGCCTAGAGAATTCCACGGACAGAGGAGCCTGGTGCACTACCGTCCATGGGTTTGCAAAGAGCCAGACACGACTGAGTGACTAACACTAACTTATGTTCTTAAAACTTTATTAGATGATCTCATTCTCTAAACATGGGGTAACTCACTGTTAAATGAGTACCTTTGATATTATGCTCAGAGAAAAAATAAGTTCTGATTGGAATTGATAATATGTGCACTTGATCTTTTTTGCCTCAGTGTGTGGTATTTCGTAGAATACACTTCTAGGAACAAGTTTGGTGCTTCCTCCCCTTGTCTGTAGATGTGGGAAAGGTGGTTAATTCAGGCTTTAGGAAAGTGGGGATGATGTCAGCTTTGACTGCAGGGATCCAGTGAGGATTGGGTTATCCCTGTGTGTCATTTCAGGGATGAGATGAGTGAAGGAGAATGCATATGCCATCTCTATATTCTGTTGTCCTTTGCCATTAACTCTTCATAACTATCATAGAAGATGCCTTTATTTTAATACTATTTTGAATCAAGATTACCTTGGAACTTTCCTAGTGGTCCAGTGGGTGGAACTCTGCACTTCCCCTGCAGGGTGAGAGTTCAGTCCCTAGTTGGGGAACTAAGATCCCATAGCCACATAGCTTAGCCAAGAAAGAAAAAAAGATTGACCTTTTAACCGACTAAACAGAGTTTGAAATGTATACATTTTCTCATCTTATTAAAGGGTCAAGAGAACAAACACATAATTTTATCTCAGTGGTTTCTAGTCCTTTTGAGAAGGCAAAAAGAACTGAAGTATTTTGGAATTGTCAGTTGAAATTATATGGATACTTTAAGCTAGGTAGAGAATAATTGGTATAATACTTATACTCGTGCACGTATGATGTAATTACCAAATGCTGTTTTGTGATTTGGAAAATAGAGTCCTATAATTTCAGCTGTTTCTTTTTTAGGGAAAATACATAAAATATAGAGATGGACTGTGCTATGCTTCCCATTCTTGAAGTGTGCACATTAGATTTCTTAAACCTATGCTTTTCAGAACTAGGGGAATAAAAATAGAAAATTTTTACATTAAAATACAATGTCATTTTTAATAATTATTTTACTTTTTACTTTTACAGAGTTTTGTTGTTTACAGATATGTATAATCCCAGATTAGTCATATGTGTATCCCTTGACCCCCCTCCCTCCTCCACCCCTCTCCCAGTACCCTATCCCACCCCTCCAGGCCATTGCACAGCGCTCCTGAAGGATCCCCATTCCCGAAGCACAATGACAATAGCTATCTTTTTCACATATGATAGTATAGGTTTCCATGTTACTCCCTCTACACCTCCCACCCACTGTTGATTCCCCACAATGTCCATATGTCTGTTCTCAATGTCTATTTTTCCATTGCTTCTCTGCATGTGTTATCATTATCATCTTACTAGATTCCATATATATGTGTTAGTCCACTGTACTTGTCTTTCACTTTTTGACTTATTTTGCTTTGTATAATAGGTTCTAGATTCATCCACCTCATTAGGGCTGATTCTTCTGCATTTCTTTTTGCAGCTGAGAAGTACTCCATTATATATATGTACCAGAGCTGCTTTATCCATTCATTCGTTGATGGACATCTAGATTGCTTCCATGTTCTAGCTATTGTATAGAGAGCTGCAATGAACATTGGGGTACAGGAGCTTCTTTCAGTTTTGATTTCATCAGGATATAAGCCTAAGAGTGGGATTGCTGGCTCATAGGGTGCTTCTATATTTAGTTTTTTAAGGAATCTCCATACTGTCTTTGATAATGGTTATATCAATTTACATTCCCACCAGCAATGCAGGAGTGTTCCCTTTTCTCCGCACCCTCTCCAGCATTTATTGTCTGTAGATTTTTTGATGATGGCCATTCTGACGGGTGTGAGGTGATAGCTCATTGTAGTTTTGATTTGCATTTCTCTAATAATAAGTGACATTGAGTATCGTTTCATGTGTTTTTTTGGCCATCTGTATGTCTTTAAAATTATACAATGTCATTTTAAAGGAGGTTTAGGACCACTGATGTTGCTGGTTGGACCCTCCTCTGGGGCCTGCTCTGAGACCTGAAACTTTTCCCTCTGGATCCTGGACCAGAATAGGGGGGATACTCTCATCGCCAGTTTTGAGTACTCAGAAGAAGTGGGCCTCTGAGATCCTCTGAGGATCCTTCCCATGCCTGGCGAGGTGTGCACACTTTTTGACCCAATCCGACTGCAAGTGGCTCTCATCCTTCTTGGTAGCCACTTGCCTGTCACTTTCTGGAGCCCAGAGGCTGGACTCAGTGTTTGGAGTGTGAAGGATGAGGGGAACATATAGTAAAGATAAGGCCATTTGAAGATAGTCATCACTCAAAAGACAAAGCACATTGAATTATGAATGGTGACCTCTTGTTAATATAGAGGAGAAACCAGAAGAGAACTTATAAAAAGCCCTGATATATCTTTGAAGGGATATTTCACCTTTCATGTACAAAGTAGGAACAGTTGCCATGAAAAGGAAAAAAATTTAGAATAGAATTTAATTTTGTTTCCCCAGAGAATCAGTAGAGGCAGTGAAAATTTGGGTAGATGGGGTTAATATGACTGAAGTAGCTACTAGCCCAGGGGCATGGTGCACAGGCTCTGACTACGTGCCTTGTCCCTATAGGCCATGCCCTGTGGCAATTGCTGGGGTTTAAGATATTTCTATAAATATTCTGAGGACTTTACATGGATAATAAGGACTTAGTCTTTTTCTTTAAACTTTTTTTTTATGGGTGGGGGCGGATTGGGGAGGGAGGGGAGGCGATCAGGCCACTTCTATTGGTCTTTCATTTATCTATTTTCATCCATCTTTGTTCTTTGGCCCCCGTGGGCCTCCCATCGCAGTGGCCTCTGTTGTTGCAGAGCACTGGCTCTGGGCACATGCGCTCCAGAGCTCCGGCTTGGTAATTGAACACATCCAGGTGCTCCGCGGCATGTGGGATCTTCCCAGGCCAGGGATCGAACTGGCACCCCTTGCACTGCAAGGCGGTGTCCTTACCCACTGCAGCACCAGGGAAGCCCCGGACTTAGTCTTTAAAATTACCTCAAGGGTAAGTTCTGTTATTATATCTAGTTTACTGATAAGCAAACAGGTGCACAGAGGGTGTGTTACTAGTAAAGAATGGATCCTGGGTTCAGACCTCTGCTTCAGATCCTGTGTTTTTAACCATTATGCTATGTGGGACACCTAAAGATAAGGATACATAATTATGTAAAAGCACCTGTTAGAAATATTATGATAATGATAGCCCTTGGAATGAAAACTTGTTAGATAGTAACAGATCAGGCATAGCTGAAATAAAATTAGTGCACTTAAAGATCAAGCTGAAGAAATTGCGAAGCACTAAGCACAAAAATAGAACATGAGAAAACACAGTCAATATCACAGTGGTCAGATCCAAAAGGCAAAAATGCATCTGATAGAAAAGCTGAAGAAGGAAATTATAGGGAAAAAGGTGGTCCATTGATATTTGTGATTGAATGGCTGAAAATTTCCCAAATTGAGGAAAACTGTTTTCAGGTAGAAAAATTAAACCACCTGTGAAGCTGGAATAAAAGCAAACAAAACCTATCTTTCTGGAACACTGCAGACTCCAGGATCAAGACAGAATCCCTAGAGACATGGTCAAAGATAGAAATTGCCTAAAGATTGACAAGACATGTCTCACTAGCAACAGCAGATGTCTGGAGATGTCTGTTAAATTTCTTGAATTTCACGTTCATTCTTTTTTTTTTTTTTTTTAATTCTTTATTTTAAAGGTTTTACAGAGTTTTGTTTTTCACAGACATGTATGTTCCCAGATCAGTCATATGCATATCCCTGATCCCCACCCCCCAGCCCCCCCCATCCCACCCCTCTAGACCGTCGCCTCATGCCATTGTGAGAACTCCTATTCCCTTAGCACAATAACAATAGCTATCTTTTCCACACATGACAGTATAGGTTTCCATGTTACTCCCTCCATGCCTCCCCCTCCCTATTTCTTCCCCACAATGTCCCTATGTCTATAATCTGTCTGTTTTCCCATGAGTTCACTGCATGTGTTATCAAGACCATCCTACTAGATTCTATATATGTGTGTTAGTATACTGTATTTGTCTTTCTCTTTTTGACTTACTTCACTTTTTATGATAGGTTCTAGAGCCAGCCACTTCATTAGGACTGAGTCTTCTGCATTTCTTTTAACAGCTGAGTAGTATTCCACTGTATATATGTACCACAGCTTCTGGATCCATTCATTCGTCGATGGACATCTAGGTTGCTTCGAAGTTCTGGCTATTGTATAGAGAGCTGCAATGAACATTGGGGTACAGGTGCTTCTTTCAGTTTTGATTTCATCAGGATATAAGCCTAATAGTGGGATTGCTGGGTCATAGGGTGCTTCTATATTTAGTTTTTTAGGAAATCTCCATACTGTCTTCCATAGAGGCTGTATCAATTTACATTCCCACCAGCAATGCAAGAGGGTTCCTTTTTCTCCGCACCCTCTCCAGCATTTATTGTCTGTTGATTTTTTGATGATGGCCATTCTGACCAGTATGAGGTGATATCTCATTGTAGTTTTAATTTGCATTTCTCTAATAATAAGCGAGGTTGAGCATTGTTTCATGTGCTTTTGGACAATCTGTATGTCCTCTTTGGAGAGGTGTCTCTTTAGATCTTTTTCCCATTTTTTGATTGGGTTGTTCGTTTTTCCGGTGCTGAGTTGTCTGAGTTGCTTGTAGATTTTGGAGATTAATTCTTTGTCTTTTGTTTCATTTGCTATGATTTTCTCCCACTCTGTGGGGTGTCTGTTCAGCTTTTTTGTAATTTCTTTTGCTGTACAAAAGCTTTTAAGTTTCTAGAGGTCCCACGTGTTCATTTTTCTTTTCAGTTCCGCTATTTTAGTAGGTGGGTCAGAGAAGATCTTGCTTTGATTTATGTCCTTGAGGGTTTCGCCTATATTCTCCTCTAAGAGTTTGATGGTTTCTGGTCTTACATTCAGGTCTTTAATCTATTTTGAGTTGATCTTAGTGTATGGTGTCAGGGAATGTTCCAACTTCATTTGTTTGCATGTAGCTGTCCAATTTTCCCAGCACCACTTGTTGAAGAGGCTGTCTGTGTCCCATTTTATAGTTTTGCCTCCTTTGTCAAAAATAAGGTACCCATAGGTGCGTGGGTTTATCTCTGGGTACCATACTGTCTTGATGACTGTTGCTTTGTAGTAGAGTCTGACATTAGGGAGGCTGATTCCTCCAGCTCCGTTTTTCTTCCTGAGGATTGCTTTGGCTATTCGAGGTCTATTGTGTTTCCATATGAACTGTGTTATTCTTTGTTCTAGTTCTGTGAAAAATGTCATTGGAAGTTGAATAGGTATTGCATTGAATCTGTAGATGGTATTTGGTAGTATGGTCATTTTCACAATATTGATTCTTCTGACCCAGGAGCATGGAATATCTCTCCATCTGTTTAAGTCTTCTTTAATGTCTCTCATGGATGTCTTGTAATTTTCTGTGTACAGTTCTTTTGTTTCTTTGGGTAGGTTTATTCTTAGATATTTGATTCTTTTGGTTGCGATGGTGAAGGGGACTGCCTCTTTGATTTCATTTTCTGATTTTTCATTGTTTGTGTATAGGAATGCCAGTGACTTCTGTGTGTTGTCTTTGTATCCTGTGACTTTGCTGAATTCGTTGATTAGCTCTAGTAGCTTTGTAATAGTGTCTTTGGGATTTTCTATGTATAATATCATGTCATCTGCAAAAAGAGAGAGCTTGACTTCTTCCTTTCCAATCTGGATTCCTTTTCTTTCTTTCTCTTCTCTTATTGCTTTTGCTAGAACTTCCAGGACTATGTTGAATAAGAGTGGTGAAAGTGGACACCCTTGTCTTGTTCCTGATCTTAGAGGGAATGTTTTCAGTTTTTCACCATTGAGGATAATGTTCGCTGTGGGCTTCTCATATATGGCTTTTATTATGTTGAGATAGGTTCCTTCTATGCCCATTTTCTGAAGAGTTTTTATCATAAATGGATGTTGTACTTTGTCAAAGGCTTTTTCTGCATCTATGGAGATGATCATGTGATTTTTGTCTTTCAATTTGTTGATATGGTGTATCACATTGATTGATTTGCGGATATTGGAGAATCCTTGCATGCCTGGGGTGAACCTGGCTTGATCGTGATGTATGAGTTTTTTGATGTGTTGTTGAATTCTGTTTGCTAGGATTTTGTTGAGGATCTTGGCATCTAAGTTCATCAGTGAAATGGGCCTATGATTTTCCTTTTTTGTGTTGCCTTTGCCTGGTTTTGGTATCAGGATGATGGTGGCCTCGTAGAATGTGTTTGGAAGTGTTCCTTCCTGGGCAATTTTTTGGAAGAGTTTTAGAAGGACAGGCATTAGCTCTTCTTTAAATGTTTGGTAGAATTCGGCTGTGAAGCCATCTGGCCCTGGTCTTTTATTTTTGGGTAGATTTTTAATCACAAATTTGATTTCTGAGCTTGTCATTGGGTTGTTCAAAGTTTCTGTTTCTTCCTGACTCAGTCTTGCGAGATTAATCCTCTCTAAGAAACTGTCCATTTCTTCCAGGTTGTCCAGTTTGTTGCCATAGAGTTGTTCATAATAGTCTCTTAGAATCCTTTGGATTTCTGGATTCTCTGTTGTAATCTCTCCTTTTTCATTTTTGATTTTGGTGATCTGGTTCTTCTCTCTCTTTCTCTTGATGAGTCTGGCCAGAGGCTTGTCAATTTTGTTTACCTTTTCGAAGAACCAGCTTTTTGTTTTATTTATCTTTAGTTTCTTTCATTTCTTCCTCATTTATTTCTGCTCTAGTCTCGACTTCTGTGTGTTGTCTTTGTATCCTGTGACTTTGCTGAATTCGTTGATTAGCTCTAGTAGCTTTGTAATAGTGTCTTTGGGATTTTCTATGTATAATATCATGTCATCTGCAAAAAGAGAGAGCTTGACTTCTTCCTTTCCAATCTGGATTCCTTTTCTTTCTTTCTCTTCTCTTATTGCTTTTGCTAGAACTTCCAGGACTATGTTGAATAAGAGTGGTGAAAGTGGACACCCTTGTCTTGTTCCTGATCTTAGAGGGAATGTTTTCAGTTTTTCACCATTGAGGATAATGTTCGCTGTGGGCTTCTCATATATGGCTTTTATTATGTTGAGATAGGTTCCTTCTATGCCCATTTTCTGAAGAGTTTTTATCATAAATGGATGTTGTACTTTGTCAAAGGCTTTTTCTGCATCTATGGAGATGATCATGTGATTTTTGTCTTTCAATTTGTTGATATGGTGTATCACATTGATTGATTTGCGGATATTGGAGAATCCTTGCATGCCTGGGGTGAACCTGGCTTGATCGTGATGTATGAGTTTTTTGATGTGTTGTTGAATTCTGTTTGCTAGGATTTTGTTGAGGATCTTGGCATCTAAGTTCATCAGTGAAATGGGCCTATGATTTTCCTTTTTTGTGTTGCCTTTGCCTGGTTTTGGTATCAGGATGATGGTGGCCTCGTAGAATGTGTTTGGAAGTGTTCCTTCCTGGGCAATTTTTTGGAAGAGTTTTAGAAGGACAGGCATTAGCTCTTCTTTAAATGTTTGGTAGAATTCGGCTGTGAAGCCATCTGGCCCTGGTCTTTTATTTTTGGGTAGATTTTTAATCACAAATTTGATTTCTGAGCTTGTCATTGGGTTGTTCAAAGTTTCTGTTTCTTCCTGACTCAGTCTTGCGAGATTAATCCTCTCTAAGAAACTGTCCATTTCTTCCAGGTTGTCCAGTTTGTTGCCATAGAGTTGTTCATAATAGTCTCTTAGAATCCTTTGGATTTCTGGATTCTCTGTTGTAATCTCTCCTTTTTCATTTTTGATTTTGGTGATCTGGTTCTTCTCTCTCTTTCTCTTGATGAGTCTGGCCAGAGGCTTGTCAATTTTGTTTACCTTTTCGAAGAACCAGCTTTTTGTTTTATTTATCTTTAGTTTCTTTCATTTCTTCCTCATTTATTTCTGCTCTAGTCTTTATAATTCCTCTTCTTCTGCTGGCTTTGGGGTGTTTTTGTTTCTTCTTTCTCCAGTTGTTTTAAGCGGAGGGTTAGGTCATCTGCTTCATATTTTCCTAGTTTCTTGAGGTGGGATTGTATTGCTATAAATTTCCCTCTTAGAACTACTTTTGCGGTATCCCATAGGTTTTGCACGGTCGTATGTTCATTGTCATTTTCTTCTAGGAATTTTAAAATTTCTCCTTTGATTTCCTCAGTAATCAGTGGTTTTTTAGGTATGTATTGTTTAATCTCCATGTGTTTGTGTTTTTAGCGGTTTTTTCCTGCAGTTGATCTCTAGTCTCATTGCATTGTGGTCTGAGAAGATGGTTGATATAATTTCTGTTTTCTTGAATTGAGTGAGGGCTGATTTGTGGCCCAAGATGTGGTCTATCCTGGAGAATGTTCCATGAGCACTTGAGAAGAAAGTGTATTCTTCTGCTTATGGATGAAAAGTCCTAAAGGTATCGATGAGGTCCATCTTTTCTAGTGTGGCATTTAAGGCTTGTGTTTCTTTATTAATTTTCTGTTTGGATGATCTGTCCATTGGTGTGAGAGGAGTGTTACAGTCTCCTACTATTACTGTGTTATTGTTGATCTCTTCTTTTATGTCTGAAAGTACCTGTCTTATGTACTGAGGTGCCTCTGGGTTGGGTGCATAGATATTGATGACTGTTATGTCTTCCTCTTGGATAGACCCCTTAATCATGATGTAGTGACCTGCCTTGTCTCTTAGAATCTTCTTTACTTTAAAATCTATTTTGTCTGATATGAGGATTGCTACTCCAGCTTTCTTTTGATTTCCATTTGCATGGAATATCTTTTTCCAGCCTCTCACTTTCAGTCTATGAGTGTCTCTAGGTCTGAAGTGAGTTTCCTGGAGGCAGCATATGTATAGGTCTTGTTTCTGGATCCATTCAGCCAGCCTGTGTCATTTGGTTGGGGCATTTAGTCCATTGACATTCAAAGTAATTATTGATACAAATGATCCTGTTATCATCTTCTTAGAAGTTTGGGGTTTGATTTGTAGGACTTCTCCCACTCTTGTATTCATTGGCTATATCAGGCCCTTTAACACTTGTTGTAGGGCTGGTTTTGTGGTACAGAATTCTTTTAGTTTTTGTTTGTCTGTGAATCTTTTGTGACTTCACCATCAATTCTGAATGAGATTCTTGCTGGGTAGAGAATTCTTGGTTGGAGGTTATTCTCTTTTAGCCGTTGAAATGTGTCTTGCCATTCTCTTCTGGCCTGCAGGGTTTCTGTGGAAAGATCCACAGTTAGACGTATGGGGTTTCCTTTATATGTTATTTGTTGTTTGCTCCTAGCTGCTTTTAGTAATCTGTCTTTATATTTAGTCTGCGTTAGTTTGATTAGAATGTGCCTTGGTGTGTTTCTTCTGGGGTTTATCCTGTATGGAACTCTTTGTGTTTCTTGGACTTTGTTGACTATTTCCTTTCCCATGTTGGGGAAGTTTTCAACTATAACCTCTTCAAGAATTTTTTCATAGCCTTTCTTCCCCTCTTCTTCTTCTGGAACTGCTATAATTCTAATGTTGGTGCGTTTGATATTTTCCCATAGGTCTCTGAGGCTATCCTCAGTTCTTTTAATTCTTTGGGGTTTGTTCTGTTCTTCAGTACTATTACCACCATTCTGTCTTCCAGCTCACTTATCCATTCTTCTGCCTCCGATACTCTACTGTTGAGACCTTCTGTAGTATTTTTGAGTTCAGCAATTGAGTTGGTGGTCTCCATTTGCTTATTTTTCATTTCCATTTGCATGGAATATCTTTTTCCAGCCTCTCACTTTCAGTCTATGAGTGTCTCTAGGTCTGAAGTGAGTTTCCTGGAGGCAGCATATGTATAGGTCTTGTTTCTGGATCCATTCAGCCAGCCTGTGTCATTTGGTTGGGGCATTTAGTCCATTGACATTCAAAGTAATTATTGATACAAATGATCCTGTTATCATCTTCTTAGAAGTTTGGGGTTTGATTTGTAGGACTTCTCCCACTCTTGTATTCATTGGCTATATCAGGCCCTTTAACACTTGTTGTAGGGCTGGTTTTGTGGTACAGAATTCTTTTAGTTTTTGTTTGTCTGTGAATCTTTTGTGACTTCACCATCAATTCTGAATGAGATTCTTGCTGGGTAGAGAATTCTTGGTTGGAGGTTATTCTCTTTTAGCCGTTGAAATGTGTCTTGCCATTCTCTTCTGGCCTGCAGGGTTTCTGTGGAAAGATCCACAGTTAGACGTATGGGGTTTCCTTTATATGTTATTTGTTGTTTGCTCCTAGCTGCTTTTAGTAATCTGTCTTTATATTTAGTCTGCGTTAGTTTGATTAGAATGTGCCTTGGTGTGTTTCTTCTGGGGTTTATCCTGTATGGAACTCTTTGTGTTTCTTGGACTTTGTTGACTATTTCCTTTCCCATGTTGGGGAAGTTTTCAACTATAACCTCTTCAAGAATTTTTTCATAGCCTTTCTTCCCCTCTTCTTCTTCTGGAACTGCTATAATTCTAATGTTGGTGCGTTTGATATTTTCCCATAGGTCTCTGAGGCTATCCTCAGTTCTTTTAATTCTTTGGGGTTTGTTCTGTTCTTCAGTACTATTACCACCATTCTGTCTTCCAGCTCACTTATCCATTCTTCTGCCTCCGATACTCTACTGTTGAGACCTTCTGTAGTATTTTTGAGTTCAGCAATTGAGTTGGTGGTCTCCATTTGCTTATTTTTCATTTCTTGCATGTCTCTTCTCAGTGCACTAATTTCCTCTAATATTCTGTTTCTGGTGTTTTGCATCCTCATTAGTATAGTTTTTCTGAATTCTCTTTCAGATAATTTGTCTATCTCCTCCTCTGTCATTTGAAGCTGTGTTTCTCTAGCTTGGTCCTTCATTTGTGCAGTGTTTCTCTGTCATTTCATTATTAGGTTAATTTTTGTTTCTTTGTGTGTGTCTGTGTGTATGGAATTCTTTTTCCCACCAGGCTTCTTAGTTGAATTCTCCCTTCCTTTGGGTTTCTGTCCTTGTAGAAGGGTTCAGTGGTTTGTGTCTTGGGTGGTGTTAGGTCTTATTTACAGATGAATAATCTCTAGGGTTGTATGTTCCTTGATAGTGTGGGCTCTTGGAATCAGGGCTTCCTCTCCAAGGATCTTTGGTTTGATGATTGGTCAGGGGAGTAGGCTTTATGTCTGGTTTGCTATGGTGTTCCATGATACTAGTTCAAATACTAGCATCTGAGGAACAAGAGGTGCATCCCTGATGGATGACAGTCATAAAAGCATGCAGATGTTTTCTAACATAGTCGTAAGATATACATACATACACAGCAATAACCACATCTGACCAGTCTTACAGAGATAAAGCATAGGAAGTTTTTCTGGCACACGACGCAACCAAAGATGATACTTGCCTGTTAAGCTCTGAGTTAATTAAAATAGTGCCTAGAGAAATAGATCTGGGGCAAGGTCCTGGCTTGGACTGTTTCATTGAAAGCAATTTTTAACTAAGACATGTGTTGGAGGTTAGGAGGAGGAGAGTGTATGGGTAATGAGAAGGAATAGATTTGTCTTGGAAGGATTTTATAGGGTTATGTAGCCAAGATTAGCGTGTTGTATTGTTTAGTGCAGCAGGATGAGAATAGTGGAGACAGGAAGGTAGGAAGTATTTATCTAGAGGATAGTGATAGATAGGAGAAAGTTTTACATTTAGAACGTAGAGGGAGGAAGCATTGGCAAAGAGGAAAGAAAATTAGAACTTTCCAAGAATTAAAATTTAAAAAAAAATTAAAGATCAAAAAAAAAAGAAATTAAAAATTAAAAAGGGAAGAAAAACTTAATAAGAGATAAAAAACAAAAAAAACCAACCAAACAAACAAAAAAAACCCCTCTAACCTGACCGATCAATCAAATAAACAACAAAAAAGCTAAATACTGTCCCTGGTTTTTATCCTCTCATCTGTCTGGTGGAAGCCAATCTGCTCTCTATAGTATTGTCTTGATGATGTAGCCTTTCCCTTATGGCACCAGTTGCTATGGTTTCTTTTTTTAGCAAAATAATGGCTTTGCTGCAAGTTCAGGTGCTGGCTGGGGCAGCAGCCTGATCCCAGCCCTTTGGGCGGGGGGCGACTGCGTGCGCAGTCCCATGTTGGAGGGGGTCACCCCGGCTCTACCGCGCACCCGCCGGTAGCCTCCAATCCCTGCCCTTCTCCTGGCTTCTTCCGCTGCGGGTGTAGTTATGGGGATGCGCGGGCTCCTCTGCCACTGGCGTGCGCGCACTGCCAGTTATGCCTCCAAGTCGCAAAGGTGGGCACAAGCTTTCCCATCCGGCTCGAGCCCGGTCCCTGGTCAGCAATCCGTGGGCAACTTCCCCTCTCCGTTCCACAATCCCTTGACTAGGAGTGTTTGAACTTTCCCCGTGCCAGGCGGAAAGTCACGATTTTTGCCCAGCCAAGCGGCGCGATTTTCGCACTGGGCGCTGCCTTCCGGCTCCAGGTCGCTAGGCAGCACTCCGCGGGGAAGTTCCCAATTGCATTCTGCCTGGCCCTGCTCCAGTATCCTATCTTCGCAGTGTCTTAATTTCTGTTGGCGATCCGGTCGGATTCTTGGAATTTTTGCGCCGAGTGCTGCCCTCTCTCCCCCAACACTCCACTCAGGCCCCCTTTTAGGGCACTTGCTAGCCTGCTCTCCGTCGGTCCAGTCCGGCGTGGGGATTAGGATAGAGGGTTCTCAGAACGGTAGCTCCGGGAAAGTTCTTGCTGTTCACTCTTCGACCCTCGCGGACCTAAGGAGTTCTGTCGTCTAGCCGCTGGTTTGTTGGTGGTGTTTCATTTCTTGATTAGTTCTGGTGATTCTGTTGGGGAGCTGGTGAAATCTTCCCCTCATTCCTCTGCCATCTTGGCTCCCCACTTCACGTTCATTCTTGACAGTGAAATATAGATTTTTTCAGGGACACAAGGCCTTGGAAAGTTGAACACACAGAGGCCATGGTGAGAGGAAAACAGGGGCATGCTTTTGAGAATGAGGAAAAAAGAACCCAGAAAGATGTGAGCAAAAATAACAGAGACACACTTATGAGTATGAATTTTAGAATAAGGTATACACTGTCTCTGTTCAATTAGCAACCATACTTGGTATCCATGTGATGGTAATTCAGAGCAGGTGTGGCTTGGGAAGGGGAGGTGACACTTGGAGGAAGGTGAGAGCATATCGAAGGTCTTCCTTTGTTCAAGAGGATGTTGGAGGGCTTCCCTGGTGGTCCAGTGGGTAAGGACACCACCTTGCCCCACCTTGCAGGGCAAGGGGCGCCAGTTCGATCCCTGGCCTGGGAAGATCCCACGTCCCAATAGCGGCTGGACTGCTATGTCCAGTTACCGAGCCGGAGATCTGGAGTGCATGTGCCCAGAGCCGGTGCTCTGCGACAACAGAGGCCACTGCGATGGGAGGCCCGCACGGGCCAAAGAACAAAGATGGATGAAGAATGGATAAATGAAAGACCAATAGAAGTGGCCGGCCGAGCCCCCTCCCGCCCTAACCCGCCCCCCCCCCCAAATGAAATAAAATATGGAAGATTTATCCCTTTATTAAGTGTGAAGTATTAATCCAAATTAAAAAAAAAAGGATGTTGGAGATGCTGGTTGATTGATGGTTTTGCTAGAAAAATATGTGTATAATTGCATGTGTTAAAACTTTAAGGAAGAAATAAGATCTATAGGTACAAAAAAAGTAGAATGTTATCCTATCTATGATAATAATGTAGAAAAAAAGTACAAAAGAAAACATTAAATTAAACATGAACTATCAGAACAAAAGAAGTAATTTGTCAGTAATCACAATCAACATGAATGGACAAAACTCAGACATTAAAAACAGGGAGTTCCCTGGTGGACTACTGGGTTGGATTCCAGGCTTTCATTGCTGTGGCCTGGATTCAGTCCTGGTTGGGGAACTGAGATACATGCAAGATGCATGGTGTGGCCAAAAGTAAAAAATGGATTCTCAGAGTGAATTAAATACAACGCAGAGTTCTGTGATGTTTGCAAGAATATGCAAAAAGTGTACTAAGAATAGATAAACTTGTGTCAAGGTTAATAAAGAAAACAAAGAGAAAATTCAAGGATATAAAGAATTAGGGATGGACTATGTGATAGAATTACAAATAATAACTTTAAGAGAACCATAAGATAATCTGTAGAAAGGTTTGATGAGAAGTTAGAAAATCAAGATAAAATGTTTGGTTTTCGGGCTTCCCTGGTGGTCCAGTGGGTAAGGACACCGCCTTGCAGTGCAAGGGGCGCCGGTTCGATCCCTGGCCTGGGAAGATCCCATGTGCTGCGGAGCGGCTGGACCAATGTGTCCAATTACTGAGCCAGAGCTCTGGAGCGCATGCGCCCAGAGCCAGTGCTCTGTGACAACAGAGGCCACTGCGATGGGAGGCCCACAGGGGCCAAAGAACAAAAAATGGATGAAAATAGACAAAGACCAACAGGAGTGGCCCGCCCGCCCCCCTCCCTCCCCACCCACCCCAAAATAAATAAATAAATAAATGTTAAAAAAAAAAGTTTAGTTTTCTTGGTGAATGTAAGTATCATAAATTTACTCAACAAAAGTTAAACAATGTGACTGAGACAGTAATCGCAGGAAAGTTGAAGTTTTTCATAAATGTATTTTTATTAAGGACTTCCCGGGTGGTTCAGTGTTAAAGGATCTGCCTGCAATGCAGGAGACCTAGGAAGTGTGGGTTCAGTCCCTTGGTCAGGGAGGTCCCCTGGAGGAGGAAATGGCAACCCACTCCAGTATTCTTGCCTGAAACATCTCATGGGCAGAGGAACTTAGCAGGCTATAGTGCATGGGATCCCAAAGAATCAGACATGTCTTAGTAACCTAGCACACACAGGTGAACTTTTATGAAAGTCATTGACTCAATTTCATAGGTAAATTCTATAAAAACTTTTTGTAAGTCATGATTTGATCTTATCTAAACTATTTCAGGTAAATGAGCACCACTCTTTTCAATGAACAATCCCATAATTTAGTAATGTATCAGGATAAGGTTAATTTCACTTGAGAGTAAATATGAGTTTCATAAACACATTATTAGCACATTGACTCAGCTGTACATTAAGTGTGGCCAGATTTTGTTCCATAAATATAAGATTATTTCAATAATAGAATATGCATTGTACGAATGCATAAGGTGAACATGTAAAAAGAGAAAAATACAGTTATATCAGTAGATACTGAGAGATCATGAAGCAGTACAGCCTCCATTTATGATAAATTCTAAGTGAAAATGTGATGGGAGGGACCTTTCTCAACAGGGATGAGGGTATGATCAGAAAGCACAGAAAGAATGGTAGTCCCCCCAAATGCTAAATATGGAACAAGGTAACATTACCACAGTGATTACTTTAAGTCCATACTATTTCTGGTGTTGCTAACATTTCCTAACGTTATATAGGAAATTAAAATTGATAAAGTATTGGAAATCAAGACTTAATTTCAGTGAAAAATGGAGGATATTATATAAAAATGTATCAGATCAGTAGGAACATTGATTATGTAGGGCATACAAACTTGTAAATAAAAATTCTTGTACTGTATGTGATAAAATGATATTGGTTTTAAATAGAATTTTACCCATAGAACTTCTTTCAAAATTACAGTTAATGAACAACAAGGAACTATATTCAATGTCCTGCAATAAACCATAATGGAAAAGAACATGAAAAGGAATTAAAAAAAAAAGCAACACTGATGAAATTTGGATGTCCTGATTTTTATTAAGGACTTCCCGGGTGGTTCAGTGTTAAAGGATCTGCCTGCAATGCAGGAGACCTAGGAAGTGTGGGTTCAGTCCCTTGGTCAGGGAGGTCCCCTGGAGGAGGAAATGGCAACCCACTCCAGTATTCTTGCCTGAAACATCTCATGGGCAGAGGAACTTAGCAGGCTATAGTGCATGGGATCCCAAAGAATCAGACATGTCTTAGTAACCTAGCACACACAGGTGAACTTTTATGAAAGTCATTGACTCAATTTCATAGGTAAATTCTATAAAAACTTTTTGTAAGTCATGATTTGATCTTATCTAAACTATTTCAGGTAAATGAGCACCACTCTTTTCAATGAACAATCCCATAATTTAGTAATGTATCAGGATAAGGTTAATTTCACTTGAGAGTAAATATGAGTTTCATAAACACATTATTAGCACATTGACTCAGCTGTACATTAAGTGTGGCCAGATTTTGTTCCATAAATATAAGATTATTTCAATAATAGAATATGCATTGTACGAATGCATAAGGTGAACATGTAAAAAGAGAAAAATACAGTTATATCAGTAGATACTGAGAGATCATGAAGCAGTACAGCCTCCATTTATGATAAATTCTAAGTGAAAATGTGATGGGAGGGACCTTTCTCAACAGGGATGAGGGTATGATCAGAAAGCACAGAAAGAATGGTAGTCCCCCCAAATGCTAAATATGGAACAAGGTAACATTACCACAGTGATTACTTTAAGTCCATACTATTTCTGGTGTTGCTAACATTTCCTAACGTTATATAGGAAATTAAAATTGATAAAGTATTGGAAATCAAGACTTAATTTCAGTGAAAAATGGAGGATATTATATAAAAATGTATCAGATCAGTAGGAACATTGATTATGTAGGGCATACAAACTTGTAAATAAAAATTCTTGTACTGTATGTGATAAAATGATATTGGTTTTAAATAGAATTTTACCCATAGAACTTCTTTCAAAATTACAGTTAATGAACAACAAGGAACTATATTCAATGTCCTGCAATAAACCATAATGGAAAAGAACATGAAAAGGAATTAAAAAAAAAAGCAACACTGATGAAATTTGGAGTCAGTCCTCTCAAACCCTGCTGTTATATCAACCAAGTTTACAGACTGTTCTAAATCCTCTGTTGTCATTTCAACAACCTTCACAGTACCTTCTTCCACCTCAAGAGGCCACTCTCTTTGCTCATCCGTAAGAAGCAACTCCTCAACCTTCAGGTTTCATCATGAGTTGCAGCAATTCAGTCCCATCTTCAGGCTCCACTTCTGATTCTAGTTCTTTTGCTATTTGTTTCCACTGCATCTGAAGTGCCTTCTTCCACGGAGGTCCTGAACTCCACAGAGTCAACCGTGAGGGTTGGAACCAACTTCTTCCAAACTCCTGTTAGTGTTGATATGTTGTCTTCTGTCCATGAGCCATGAGTGTTCTCAATGGTACCGAGAATCGTGAATCCTTTCCAGGAGGTTTTCAATGGATCCTTTCCATTGCCCAGATCCATCAGAGGAATCACTGTCTATGGCATACAGTTCTAGCCTTACGAAAAGTGTTTCTTAAACAATAAGACTTGAGAGTAGAAGTTCCTCCTTGATCCATGGGCTGCAGAATGGAGAACTGTCAACAGCTAGAAAACAACATTCATTTCATCGTACATCTCCATCAGAGCTCCTGGGTGACTGGGGGCATTATCAGTGAGCAGGAATATTTGGAAAGGAGTATTATTTTTCTGAGCAGTAGGTCTCAATGGTGGGCTGAAAATACTACTCAGTAGACCCCGTTATAAACAGATATGCTGTCGTCTGGACTTTGTTGTTGCATTTTCAGAGCACAGGCAGAGTAGATTTAACATAGTCCTAAGAGCCCTAGGATTTTCAGAGGGTCAGGGAGCGTTGACTTCAACTTAGAGTCACCAGCTGCATTAGCTCCTAACAAGAGGGTCAGTCTGTCCTGTGCAGCTTTGATGCCAGGCACTGACTTCTCCTCTCTCACTGTGAAGGTCCTAGATGGCACCTTCTTCCAAGAGAAGGCTGCTTCATCCACCTTGAAAATCACTAATGCTAGATCTGGATAACTCACTGTACCTTCTACATCAGCACTTGCTGCTTCATGTTGCAGTTTTATGTCATGGAAATGACTTCTTTGCTTAAAACTATCAGAGGGGGCTCTGGTAGCTTCAGACGTTTCTCCTGCAGCTTCCTTGTCTGTCTTGGCCTTCATAGAGTTGAAGAGAGTCAAGAACAGAGTCAATTATCTGGATGAGACTTTGGCCTGAGGGAATGCTGTGAGTGGTTTGCTCTTCTATCCATACACTAAAAGTCTTTCCAAGTTTGCTAATTTGAATACTCTTTTACTTTCTTTTTGCAGTGAGGCTCTTTTGCTTTCTTGCCATTTATGTGTTCACGGGAGGAGCGCTTGTAATTTCCTTCAAGACCTTTTCCTTTGCCTTCACATCTTGGCTAAAAATTTGATACAAGAGGGCCAGCTTTCATCCTGTCTCAGCGTTTGATCTACCTTCCTCTCTAAGCTTGATTATTTCTGGTTTTGACCTAAAGTGAGAGGTCTGTGACTCTTCCTTTCATTTGAATGCTTAGTGGACCTTGTAGAGTTATTAGTTGATCTCGTTTCAATATTACTTCGTCTCGGGCAACAGGGAATTGAGGAGAAGGAAAGTTGGAGGCGGCTGGTCAGTGGAACAGTCAGAACACAGATTTTATGATCAGGTTCTCATGGTATACAGGGACAGTTTGTGTGTGGTCTCTGTTCCCCACCCCCAATTATGATAGTGACATCAGAAGTCACCGGACACAGATCACCGTAACAAGTACTACAATAATGAAAAAGTATGAAATATTGTGAGAATCATCAAAATGTGACACAAGAGACACAAAATGAGCAAATGCTGTTGGGAAAATGTCACCCACAGACTTGGTTGATGCAGCATTGCCACAAACCTTTAATTTGTAGAAAACACAGTGTCTGTGTAATGCAGTAAAGTGCATTAACAGGAGGTCTGCCTATCTCTGGACTGAGGTGGAGAACTCTTAATGATACAGTGAGTGAATAACTAAGAGAAAGGCAGGATGTCAGTTCTGGAAAGATAGGGCATTTTACCCTTAAATTACTTGAAATTAATATATAGTGTAGATTGACAATCACAGCATATTAACTGTTTACTGGGAGCCAAGGTTGGATTTTCAGTTTGTGAATTATAATCAGGGTTTGTGGAGGTTGTTTGCTAAAGTGAGACATGGCTCATCATCTCACCTTTTTACATGGAATTTAGTAGCATATGCTCAGGCAGACGCTTGATCAGAGGTTTTTGCTGACAAAACAGGGTTTTCAGCTGGTGGGATACAACTTTCAGTTCTCCTGGATTTGTGGAAATTAATCTGATGTGAACACAGTGTTTCAGGGCCATGTGAAATGTCTTGTGGGCGAGTGTGAACCTACAAGCTCAGCATGAAAATAAAACAGAACACCTTTGTGTGATGTTTTAAACAAGTCTCCTCAAAAAGGCATGTCCTTCTTTCATCTGATTCATTTCGGAGAAAAGATAATTTCGTGTATCAGTAGATACAGTGAAGAAAGGAGCAGAGATTTTATGATATATCAAAGTCTATGAACAGCACCTGTTTGAATAACAGTGCTCAGGTTTATCTGGGGATAGGCGTTTTTCCTGGAAAGAAAATGTTCATTAAGTGGACTTGAGTTTTCTCGTTTCAATATTACTTCGTCTCGGGAAACAGGGAATTGAGGAGAAGGAAAGTTGGAGGCGGCTGGTCAGTGGAACAGTCAGAACACAGATTTTATGATCAGGTTCTCATGGTATACAGGGACAGTTTGTGTGTGGTCTCTGTTCCCCACCCCCAATTATGATAGTGACATCAGAAGTCACCGGACACAGATCACCGTAACAAGTACTACAATAATGAAAAAGTATGAAATATTGTGAGAATCATCAAAATGTGACACAAGAGACACAAAATGAGCAAATGCTGTTGGGAAAATGTCACCCACAGACTTGGTTGATGCAGCATTGCCACAAACCTTTAATTTGTAGAAAACACAGTGTCTGTGTAATGCAGTAAAGTGCATTAACAGGAGGTCTGCCTATCTCTGGACTGAGGTGGAGAACTCTTAATGATACAGTGAGTGAATAACTAAGAGAAAGGCAGGATGTCAGTTCTGGAAAGATAGGGCATTTTACCCTTAAATTACTTGAAATTAATATATAGTGTAGATTGACAATCACAGCATATTAACTGTTTACTGGGAGCCAAGGTTGGATTTTCAGTTTGTGAATTATAATCAGGGTTTGTGGAGGTTGTTTGCTAAAGTGAGACATGGCTCATCATCTCACCTTTTTACATGGAATTTAGTAGCATATGCTCAGGCAGACGCTTGATCAGAGGTTTTTGCTGACAAAACAGGGTTTTCAGCTGGTGGGATACAACTTTCAGTTCTCCTGGATTTGTGGAAATTAATCTGATGTGAACACAGTGTTTCAGGGCCATGTGAAATGTCTTGTGGGCGAGTGTGAACCTACAAGCTCAGCATGAAAATAAAACAGAACACCTTTGTGTGATGTTTTAAACAAGTCTCCTCAAAAAGGCATGTCCTTCTTTCATCTGATTCATTTCGGAGAAAAGATAATTTCGTGTATCAGTAGATACAGTGAAGAAAGGAGCAGAGATTTTATGATATATCAAAGTCTATGAACAGCACCTGTTTGAATAACAGTGCTCAGGTTTATCTGGGGATAGGGCGTTTTTTCCTGGAAAGAAAATGATCAATTATTAATATTCCCTGGGATGTTCTTTTGTTTCTTGGAATCTGCCTGATTCTTTGCAGAACCAGTCTTAAGTTAGCAAATGTTGTTTCTGTCCTCAAGTTATATGAAGAATCATTGCCCCTGATTTAAAGTATGGTTTTTATTATTTCTCTTTGGTTGAATATTTTGAAGTTGGGAAAGCTAGTCATCCTAACCTCAAACCCAGCTTGGGAATTGAAATACTTGCATAATGTCCATGTGCTGTGGGTGCCTGCAGGGCTCTCTGTTCCCTGGTCTTATTTAAAAATACCTGGTGTTATTTTTTATATACAGCATCTCTGCCTACTTAGTTCTTGCCATACTGCTGTTCTAGATGGATTTAATTATTGCTGTGTCATTTTTTTATTGTACTTTCCATATGTTTCTTTTTCCACAGGTAGGTTATTTACCCCCCTTTTTTATCATGTTTTCCCCATTTCTATCCATTCCTCATCATAGGCCTTCCCACCATCTGAGGCCCGGCCGTAGCAGCCCGGTTTCCCAGCAGCTGCCCTCGAACGCCCGGCCCGCGCCGGCTCCACCACCATGGGGACTGCTCAGGTACTGTGTGCCCCTTCTGTCCTCCGGCTGTGTCCACATGGGTGGGAGGCACTGGGGTTAGTGGTGATGGAGGTGATGCAGCTGATGCAGGGAATAGACGTGATGCAGGGGATGAGGTGATGCAGGGCATGCAGGTGATAGAAGTGGGTAAGTACCTATGGGGTGAGTCTAGGCACTACGGCAGCCTCACAGCTCCCTGCAGAGAATCATCTGACTGAGATGGTGGCATGTCTATATGCAGCTCACAAATGTGGTACCCGTGAGCCTTGGTTGGGAAGCTTGGAGGGGCCACTGGAAACACAGGAAGCGAGTGTAAGAGGAGGTCCTGGGCTTTGGTCCTGCTGGCTTCACCTGTCACATGTGCTGTCACACTCAAGCTTGGAGGAGGGGTTTGTGGATATACCAGAAGGAGCTTCTCCTGGGGATCAAGGAACTTTACCAGGCTTGTGAAGGGCTTCCACGTGTTTTTGGTGGTTTTTCATGCTTGTGGGGGGGACAGGAAGTCCCTCAGCTGATAATGAGCCAGATGTGCAGTCAGGGGCCTTCTAACTGCTGCTTGTTCCTAAAACACCCAGGACCACACGTACTCAGGGTAGCCAGGAGGCCTGAGTTATATCTTTTGGGGGGAATCTGCCTGATTCTTTGCAGAACCAGTCTTAAGTTAGCAAATGTTGTTTCTGTCCTCAAGTTATATGAAGAATCATTGCCTGATTTAAAGTATGGTTTTTATTATTTCTCTTTGGTTGAATATTTTGAAGTTGGGAAAGCTAGTCATCCTAACCTCAAACCCAGCTTGGGAATTGAAATACTTGCATAATGTCCATGTGCTGTGGGTGCCTGCAGGGCTCTCTGTTCCCTGGTCTTATTTAAAAATACCTGGTGTTATTTTTTATATACAGCATCTCTGCCTACTTAGTTCTTGCCATACTGCTGTTCTAGATGGATTTAATTATTGCTGTGTCATTTTTTTATTGTACTTTCCATATGTTTCTTTTTCCACAGGTAGGTTATTTACCCCCCTTTTTTATCATGTTTTCCCCATTTCTATCCATTCCTCATCATAGGCCTTCCCACCATCTGAGGCCCGGCCGTAGCAGCCCGGTTTCCCAGCAGCTGCCCTCGAACGCCCGGCCCGCGCCGGCTCCACCACCATGGGGACTGCTCAGGTACTGTGTGCCCCTTCTGTCCTCCGGCTGTGTCCACATGGGTGGGAGGCACTGGGGTTAGTGGTGATGGAGGTGATGCAGCTGATGCAGGGAATAGACGTGATGCAGGGGATGAGGTGATGCAGGGCATGCAGGTGATAGAAGTGGGTAAGTACCTATGGGGTGAGTCTAGGCACTACGGCAGCCTCACAGCTCCCTGCAGAGAATCATCTGACTGAGATGGTGGCATGTCTATATGCAGCTCACAAATGTGGTACCCGTGAGCCTTGGTTGGGAAGCTTGGAGGGGCCACTGGAAACACAGGAAGCGAGTGTAAGAGGAGGTCCTGGGCTTTGGTCCTGCTGGCTTCACCTGTCACATGTGCTGTCACACTCAAGCTTGGAGGAGGGGTTTGTGGATATACCAGAAGGAGCTTCTCCTGGGGATCAAGGAACTTTACCAGGCTTGTGAAGGGCTTCCACGTGTTTTTGGTGGTTTTTCATGCTTGTGGGGGGGACAGGAAGTCCCTCAGCTGATAATGAGCCAGATGTGCAGTCAGGGGCCTTCTAACTGCTGCTTGTTCCTAAAACACCCAGGACCACACGTACTCAGGGTAGCCAGGAGGGCCACACCTGCTCACCCATCTCTGCTCACATTTGGATGGTATTTTAGAGCAGAGCTGCAACCTTTCACCTTTCCTGATGCCAAGAAATAAAATAATCTGTTGAAACCTTTACACAGAGGCTTTTCATTTGATTTTTCAAAGCCAGAGGTGGTAATTTATAGTATATCATTTTTCTTTTTTATTTTTAGAGCAAGAAGAAAGTTAAGTTTATTAGAGTAGGGGAAGGGAGAGTCGCTGCCAGAACAGCAGGCTGGCTTAAGGGAGAGAGTGGGAGACACTGTGAACAGTGGGCTGGCTCAAGGGAGAGCTGACCTATAGTATATAATTTCTTACTGCAGGGGAGATTTAAGCCATGAACTATGGCCAGATTTCAGGTAGACCCTTGTCCCCAGCCCACTGATGACCTTCTCCCACCCTTTCTACCTCGTCTTGGGTTGCACCTGGTGACACCCCACATGTCTGTACCCATGAGCTAACACCTTTTACCTTCTCAGTACTCTCAGGAAAGGATGCTGATATCAGGTGTCAGGCTCTGTAGTCAGGTCATGGTTGCCTTTTTGGTGGAAGTTTCGTGTAAGAGCCTTGAGGAGACCAAGGCTTTTCTTTCTTTTTGAAAATCTACTTCCCTTCTGGCTTAGCAAAGAGAAAGCATGATGTCTCTTCAGTGCACTTATCAGCTCTTCAATCAAACATCCTGCAGCCTGTGAGAGACAACTGCATATTTTTCCTACAAATTGGGTAGGGTGCTTAATTGCAAAGAAAATGATTCACTTCGGCTCATGTGAACAGAAAAGGAGTTTATAGAAGTGATGTTGGGCACATCATAGGCCTTCCAATGAGACTGAATAGAGACGATGTATACGAGGCTGATGGCCCCACCGCCAGGGCCCAGTGCAACGTCGTGGTACCCGTGCAGGAGCACCTTTCCTAGGATGCTCACCCCATTTCAGGGCAGGCCCTGGCCCATACACAGGACCTTGCCTGCATCTGGCTTTCAGGAAGGCTGAAAGACCCCTTTGTTGTTGTCCCTGCTTCTGTTGCCCTTGGGGAGGGGGTCGATCCCAGCGAGGACAGTGTCAGCAGTATATGGAAGCTCTTCAGAAACTTGGGGCATCCCCATGAGAACTGTCTCTGAGTCCAGTCCATGGTCTCAGTCCTTGTCCCCACGCAGTCAGGTAGCACTCACTGTTGTAAATGCACCGTCCTGTGTGAAATGGAAACACACTGGTTTTTATCCCCAAGGAGGGTCCCTGGTCTCACTCGTCACAGTCTCACTCCTGGTCAAGGGTCTGGGGACAGAGTTCACTGAGTCCAGCCTGACCCCTTTTGCTATCTTTGCCCTGTGTGCTGACTGCCACCAGTACAGCCTTTCAGACATTAAGTTACAGGTTGTTCAGACTGTTTAGTTTTCATTACAAATATATACGTGACACAATAAAGAAAAAATGGGGGAAGGGATGGTCATCGCTCTGGTTTTTCGGGGGCTCCTGTACCCCTCCCAGCTCCACTTCTCCTCTGCTCCTCAGAGACCCTGACCTTCCTGGCACAGGTGAGTGATACCCTTCATCCCTCCCTCCCAGAGTTCTGGGTGGTTCTGCCTGTGTGGGTCTCTGCAGGCTCCCAGAGCTTGTCCAGTGATTTGGTGCTGCCAGCGGGGAGGCAGAGGACCCCTGGTGTGACCCTCCCTCCATAGCAGTAGCTCTGTTGTGTCCATGTGTTCAGAGACTAAATCTTCCCTTCTGGCTTAGCAAAGAGAAAGCATGATGCCAGTGCACTTATCAGCTCTTCAATCAAACATCCTGCAGCCTGTGTGAGACAACTGCATATTTTTCCTACAAATTGGGTAGGGTGCTTAATTGCAAAGAAAATGATTCACTTCGGCTCATGTGAACAGAAAAGGAGTTTATAGAAGTGATGTTGGGCACATCATAGGCCTTCCAATGAGACTGAATAGAGACGATGTATACGAGGCTGATGGCCCCACCGCCAGGGCCCAGTGCAACGTCGTGGTACCCGTGCAGGAGCACCTTTCCTAGGATGCTCACCCCATTTCAGGGCAGGCCCTGGCCCATACACAGGACCTTGCCTGCATCTGGCTTTCAGGAAGGCTGAAAGACCCCTTTGTTGTTGTCCCTGCTTCTGTTGCCCTTGGGGAGGGGGTCGATCCCAGCGAGGACAGTGTCAGCAGTATATGGAAGCTCTTCAGAAACTTGGGGCATCCCCATGAGAACTGTCTCTGAGTCCAGTCCATGGTCTCAGTCCTTGTCCCCACGCAGTCAGGTAGCACTCACTGTTGTAAATGCACCGTCCTGTGTGAAATGGAAACACACTGGTTTTTATCCCCAAGGAGGGTCCCTGGTCTCACTCGTCACAGTCTCACTCCTGGTCAAGGGTCTGGGGACAGAGTTCACTGAGTCCAGCCTGACCCCTTTTGCTATCTTTGCCCTGTGTGCTGACTGCCACCAGTACAGCCTTTCAGACATTAAGTTACAGGTTGTTCAGACTGTTTAGTTTTCATTACAAATATATACGTGACACAATAAAGAAAAAATGGGGGAAGGGATGGTCATCGCTCTGGTTTTTCGGGGGCTCCTGTACCCCTCCCAGCTCCACTTCTCCTCTGCTCCTCAGAGACCCTGACCTTCCTGGCACAGGTGAGTGATACCCTTCATCCCTCCCTCCCAGAGTTCTGGGTGGTTCTGCCTGTGTGGGTCTCTGCAGGCTCCCAGAGCTTGTCCAGTGATTTGGTGCTGCCAGCGGGGAGGCAGAGGACCCCTGGTGTGACCCTCTCCCCTCCCTCATAGCAGTAGCTCTGTTGTGTCCTTAGATCATGGGTTCACACACACCCTTGCTGCCCGTCAGTTAGCAGCCTGACTCACTCCCAATGCAACCTCCAGATCCCGTCTCAGGAGGTATCCCCAGGTCTCCATGATACCTCACTCCCTGCTGGACTGTCCTCCTCTGGGGACCAGGATACCTACAGAGCAGACTGCTGAGTCCTGAGGACAGGAGCCAGGCTTCACGGAGCAGGGTTCCCCTAGCTGCAGGAGGGGGTAACACGTGTGGCCGTGGTCCATAGAAGACTCAAGTCCTGGAGGAACAGGCCACTCAGGACAATTCTCAGAACACACACATGGCCTGTGAGGACCTGCACAGAACCTGCCCTTCCCCAGGGTGACCCCCAGAGTCCACCCTCTGCTGCCCCTGCCTCTGACATCAACACGAGGATTCCCATCTCCACCCCTGGCAGAGCAGCCACCATGCCTTCAGTTTACATGCAGAATTGCTGAGAAGGGCAGTGTTACCAGATTCTGTCTTTGAGCAGAACTTGTAACTGTGGGAGATCGTGGGACCGGAGGGCTGATGTTTAAAAGGAGCTCATTATTGTTACTGACGTTTGGGTCAGATAATTCTCTGGGTTAGGCTGTTGTGGGTATGGTGAGAGGAAGGCAGCATCCCACACCCTAGTCCTGCTGCTGCCCAGGACCATCCGCTGCTTAGAGGCAAGACTCAGCTGGACACTGCCAGATGCCCAGGAAAGGCAGCCCCAACCCTGCTAGAAACACCTTAGGTGGTCCGGTACATTGGTCTCGAGCCCCAGGAAGGCTGCATCCCTACTCATTACAAATATATACGTGACACAATAAAGAAAAAATGGGGGAAGGGATGGTCATCGCTCTGGTTTTTCGGGGGCTCCTGTACCCCTCCCAGCTCCACTTCTCCTCTGCTCCTCAGAGACCCTGACCTTCCTGGCACAGGTGAGTGATACCCTTCATCCCTCCCTCCCAGAGTTCTGGGTGGTTCTGCCTGTGTGGGTCTCTGCAGGCTCCCAGAGCTTGTCCAGTGATTTGGTGCTGCCAGCGGGGAGGCAGAGGACCCCTGGTGTGACCCTCTCCCCTCCCTCATAGCAGTAGCTCTGTTGTGTCCTTAGATCATGGGTTCACACACACCCTTGCTGCCCGTCAGTTAGCAGCCTGACTCACTCCCAATGCAACCTCCAGATCCCGTCTCAGGAGGTATCCCCAGGTCTCCATGATACCTCACTCCCTGCTGGACTGTCCTCCTCTGGGGACCAGGATACCTACAGAGCAGACTGCTGAGTCCTGAGGACAGGAGCCAGGCTTCACGGAGCAGGGTTCCCCTAGCTGCAGGAGGGGGTAACACGTGTGGCCGTGGTCCATAGAAGACTCAAGTCCTGGAGGAACAGGCCACTCAGGACAATTCTCAGAACACACACATGGCCTGTGAGGACCTGCACAGAACCTGCCCTTCCCCAGGGTGACCCCCAGAGTCCACCCTCTGCTGCCCCTGCCTCTGACATCAACACGAGGATTCCCATCTCCACCCCTGGCAGAGCAGCCACCATGCCTTCAGTTTACATGCAGAATTGCTGAGAAGGGCAGTGTTACCAGATTCTGTCTTTGAGCAGAACTTGTAACTGTGGGAGATCGTGGGACCGGAGGGCTGATGTTTAAAAGGAGCTCATTATTGTTACTGACGTTTGGGTCAGATAATTCTCTGGGTTAGGCTGTTGTGGGTATGGTGAGAGGAAGGCAGCATCCCACACCCTAGTCCTGCTGCTGCCCAGGACCATCCGCTGCTTAGAGGCAAGACTCAGCTGGACACTGCCAGATGCCCAGGGAAAGGCAGCCCCAACCCTGCTAGAAACACCTTAGGTGGTCCGGTACATTGGTCTCGAGCTCCTCACCTACAGGACTTTTATCATCTGTAGACTCTGAAATGATGTCATCTCTCTCATCTGCATGTTGTTAATTGCAGTCTTCTCTCCTTGTTTCTTCATCAGTCTCAGGTTTGTCAATTTTATTGATCATATTGAACAAAATTATGGTTTTACTGGGTTTCATTGGTTTTTATCTTCTATTTCACTGATACCTTTTCTCTGGTCTGTTTTTTTTTTTTTTTTTTTTAATTTGGTGAGGGGCGGGTTGGGGAGGGAGGGGGGTGTGCGAGCCACTTCTTTTTGGTCTTTCATTTATCTATTTTCATCCATCTTTGTTCTTTGGCCCCTGTGGGCCTCCCATTTCATTGGCCTCTGTTGTTGCAGAGCACCGGCTGTGGGCGCATGTGCTCCAGAGCTCCGGCTTGGTGGTTGGACACATCAGTCCAGCCGCTCTGCGGCATGTGGGATCTTCCCAGGCCAGGGATCGAACCGGTGCTCCTTGCACTGCAAGGTGGTGTCTACCCATTGGGCCACCAAGGGAAACCCTCTCTGGTCTTTTTATTTCCTTTCTTCTGCTTTGGTTTTCAGTTGCTCTTTTTCAGTTTGTCTAAGGATCAGAGTTGAACTCAGTGACTTTCCCCTTTCCTCATAGAGGCACTGGGTGCTGAGATTCTCCCTTCCTGGGTGTGGGAGGTTTTTGTCTTGCTATAGATATCCTCAACAGTGGTTAAGTTTCATGGATACATGTGGCCCTTTGCTGGGTGGGATATCAGGATCCCGCTTTCTGGATTCGTCGGCAGCAGCGCCTGCCTGCTGCCTGGATGCTGCTCTGTTTCTGATTCTGATTCCATCCAGCTTCCTCATTCAGAATTCCCTTAATTTTTGTTGTCTGTGGGCATGGTCTTGTTTTCCAGCAAGATTTGGGATGTGTTCCTAGTTTCCCACCGCTGTCATTTACGTGGATGTGGGGAGGGAGAGAGGCTCATAGACCTTCCTTTTCTTGCCTCCACCCTGTGTTTCACTTTCCCTTTCTGTTCTCTCTCATTAGAGACCTGGTGAGGCTGCTCCAACTCCAAGGTGGGGGCCTCTGTGCCCCTTGTATCCATGATTCCCAAACAGGACACTTTTTTTTGCCATTTTTTTTTTTTAATTTTGCTTTTTTGCTTTTAGAGAGTTGTGTTGTTTACAGATATGTATAATCCCAGATTAGTCATATGTATATGCCATTGCCTCCATCCCACCCTCCAGTTCATTGCATAGCCCCCATGTAAGATCCCTTAACCCACAGCACATTGACAATAGTTATCTCTTTTACATATGATAGTATAGGGCTCCATGTTACTCTTTCCATATCTCTCACCCACTCTTTCCTCTCCCCAATGTCCATAAGTCTGTTCCCTATGACTGTTTTTCCACTGATGCTTTGCGTGTGTATTTATCAATATGGTCTTACTAGATTCCATATATATGTGTTAGTTTACTATACTTGCCGTTCTCTTTTTGACTTACTTCACTTTGTATAATAGGTTCTAGATTCATCCGTCTCATTAGGATTGAATCTTCTGCATCTCTTTTTGTGGCTGAGAAGTACTCCATTGTATATATGTACCAGAGCTTCTTTATCCATTCGTTCATTGATGGGCATCTAGGTTGCTTGCATGTTCTAGCTATTGTGTACAGTGCTGCAATGAACATTGGGGTACAGGTGTCTCTTTCAATTTTGATTTCATCAGGGCATAAGTCTAATAGTGGGATTGCTGGGTCATATGGTGCTTCTAGAGGAATCTCCATACTGTCTTTGATAGTGGTTGTATCAATTTACATTCCCACCAACAGTGCAGGAGTGTTCCCTTTTCTCCACACCCTCTTCAGCATTTATTATCTGCAGATTTTTTTTTTTTTTTTTTTTTTTTGAGAGGAAAGTAAAGTTTATTAGAGTGGAGGAAGGGAGAATCGCTGCCAGAACAGCGAGCCGGCTTAGGGGAGAAAGTGGGAGACACTGTGAGAACAGTGGGTCTTGCATCAGGCCGGCTCAAGGGAGAGCCAACCCCAAGCAGGGGTCTTTGATCCATTTTATAGCTAGGGTTTAAGGAGTGGCATAGGGGTCTTAAGGATGGAAGGGAGAGTTGCTGCCAAAACAGTGGGCCAGCTTAAGAGAGAAAGTGAGAGACACTGTGAGAACAGTGGGCCTCACAGTGGCCTGGCTCAAGGGAGAGCCGACCTGCAGATTTTTTGATGATGGCCATTCTGACTGATGTGAGGTGATACCTCATTGTAGTTTTGATTTGCATTTCTCCAATAACAAGTGATGTTGAGCATCTTTTCATGTGTTTTTTGGCCATCTGTAAGTCGTCTTTGGAGAGGTGTCTATTTAGGTCTTTTTCCCATTTTTTGATTGGGTTGTTTTTTCGGTGTCGAGTTGTCTTGAGTTGCTTGTATATTTTGGAAATTGATTCTTAGTTGGTTGTTTCATTTGTTATGATTTTCTGCCATTCTGTGGGTTGTCTGTTCACCTTGTTTGTAGTTTCTTTTGCTGTACAAAAGCTTTTAAGTTTTTTTTCTTTTTTTTTGTCTGCTTACTAGATTCCATATAGTTAGTTACTTTTGCCGTTCTCTTTTTGACTTACTTCACTTTGTATAATAGGTTCTAGATTCATCCGTCTCATTAGGATTGAATCTTCTGCATCTCTTTTTGTGGCTGAGAAGTACTCCATTGTATATATGTACCAGAGCTTCTTTATCCATTCGTTCATTGATGGGCATCTAGGTTGCTTGCATGTTCTAGCTATTGTGTACAGTGCTGCAATGAACATTGGGGTACAGGTGTCTCTTTCAATTTTGATTTCATCAGGGCATAAGTCTAATAGTGGGATTGCTGGGTCATATGGTGCTTCTAGAGGAATCTCCATACTGTCTTTGATAGTGGTTGTATCAATTTACATTCCCACCAACAGTGCAGGAGTGTTCCCTTTTCTCCACACCCTCTTCAGCATTTATTATCTGCAGATTTTTTTTTTTTTTTTTTTTTTTTGAGAGGAAAGTAAAGTTTATTAGAGTGGAGGAAGGGAGAATCGCTGCCAGAACAGCGAGCCGGCTTAGGGGAGAAAGTGGGAGACACTGTGAGAACAGTGGGTCTTGCATCAGGCCGGCTCAAGGGAGAGCCAACCCCAAGCAGGGGTCTTTGATCCATTTTATAGCTAGGGTTTAAGGAGTGGCATAGGGGTCTTAAGGATGGAAGGGAGAGTTGCTGCCAAAACAGTGGGCCAGCTTAAGAGAGAAAGTGAGAGACACTGTGAGAACAGTGGGCCTCACAGTGGCCTGGCTCAAGGGAGAGCCGACCTGCAGATTTTTTGATGATGGCCATTCTGACTGATGTGAGGTGATACCTCATTGTAGTTTTGATTTGCATTTCTCCAATAACAAGTGATGTTGAGCATCTTTTCATGTGTTTTTTGGCCATCTGTAAGTCGTCTTTGGAGAGGTGTCTATTTAGGTCTTTTTCCCATTTTTTGATTGGGTTGTTTTTTCGGTGTCGAGTTGTCTTGAGTTGCTTGTATATTTTGGAAATTGATTCTTAGTTGGTTGTTTCATTTGTTATGATTTTCTGCCATTCTGTGGGTTGTCTGTTCACCTTGTTTGTAGTTTCTTTTGCTGTACAAAAGCTTTTAAGTTTCTAGAGGTCCCACTTATTTTTGTTCTTATTTCCATTATTCTAATGGGTGGGTCATAGAAGATCTTGCTTTGATTTATGTCCTTGAGAGTTTTGCCTATATTCTCCTCTAAGAGTTTGATGGTTTCTGGTCTTACATTTAGGTCTTTAATCCATTTTGAGTTTATCTTTGTTGTATGGTGTTAGGAAATCTTCCCACTTCATTTTTTTGCATGTAGCTCTCCATTTTCCCCAGCATCATTTGTTGAAGAGACTGTCTTTGTCCCATTGTATATTTTCACCTCCTTTGTCAAAAATAAGGTACCTATATGTGCTTGAGTTTATCTCTGGGTTCTCTATCTTGTTCCATTGGTTGATATTTCCCAAGCAGGGCACTTTTGCTTGCATGAGACATTGGTGACGTCCAGAGGGATTTCTGTTTGTTACATCTGGTGGGGAGGGTGCTACTGGAATCGAGGGGGTTGAGGCTATAACACTGTGAACCGTCTTATAGTGTCCCACAACAAAAAATGACCTGTGCATATGTCAACAGGCAAGGTGGACCAATCTTGCTTCACTTTTATGGCCTAACCTGTGATACTTAGGTATCTTGAAGAGTTTGAATAAGAAACATAAGGAGGGCTTCCGTGGTGGTCCAGAGGGTAAAGAGTTCACCTTGCAGTGCAAGGGGCACTGGTTCGATCCGTGGCCCAGAAAGACCCTGTGTGCTGCAGAACAGCTGAACCAGTGTGTCCAATTACAAGCCAGCGCTCTAAAGTGCATACACCCAGAGCCGGTGCTCTACAAGGAGAGAGACCATTGCAATGGGAGGCCCACACAGGCCGAAGAATAAAAGATGGATGAAAAATAAATAGATTAAAAAAACAATAAAAGAGGCCAAAATTAAAAAGAAAAAGAAACATAAAGGGACATATCATCTTGTAAAACCATTTCTCTTCAGTGTGAGGATATTGTGTGCAGGCTCTCGGGACACTGAATAGTGGCAGATTTGCATACAGACTTGATTACATTTAAAATACACTTTTGCACTTTTTGTGATGACAGTAAACTGTCTTTGAAACAATCTGTGGGAATTTTTTAGGTGGCTAGCATTTCATGGGTACAGTGGCTCAGTGTCAGCAGCTGTGTGTGTGACCCTCACATGGGTAGTTCTTAGGACTGCATCCCTCACACTGAGATTCGAACAGTATTTACATCTCTGTTGTGTTCAAAGAAGGAAACAAAGAGGCTGCACTTTGATGTTTTATCTCATTTAAAATGAGAGAAATTATAGGAAGAGCTCTTAGCCCTGCTTCCAGGTCAAGCCACAATAATTATGAATTCAGACACCTAATTTATTTTGCACAAGAAAATTCAGTTTCCTCAGGTAACTATAAATAGATGTGTGCTTCTCAGAGAGAAAGGTGTATATAAAGAGAAACAAAATAGTACCCATGTATGTTCCCAAGGGTCTATATATGATAGACTTATGCTTCGAGAGGCAGCCATCTATTAAAACATTATTCATTTTCATAGCGTGAAGAGTCACTGTTTTTTTAGTTGGGGTTTTAGAGTGCCCTTTGATTTCTTAAACTGTGTTACTTTGACAGACCTACATTTTATCTTGTTAAATGCACAAGTCCACTTTGATTTTGTTGTGCATGGGACTAGACCCAGTAGTGGGCTCTTCCACTTGTTGCAGGAGGAAGACCAGGAGGGCACTGGTGTCAGCTCTTGTATTGATGGAGAGTTCCATTAGAATGAAGTGCAGGTGGACTGTGTAAAAGTAACGAGTATTTTCTAGGCAGGGGGACCCAGGTCTTGGCTTAGGTGTGGAGACATTCCTTGTGTGTGGCCAGGCTCCTTCACCAGCCACCTCCTTTCAGCCCCTTGAGTGATGGGCCTGGGTCTTCTCACATCTACAGTTAGATCACATTTATCTATGAGGACTCCTGGGCACAGAATGGTGAATATCCATTGCCTTTATAAGCAAATAATTTTAACTGTTTTAGTTCATCAAGTTATTTTATATTAAAAATAAATTATACAAATTATTTGTGAAAGTATCTTCTCTCTGGCTAGTTTAGAGACGGTCGCGGGCACCGTGCTGCAGCTTACTCTGATTACTATTGTCACTAACTCTCGCTAAGAGATACTATATTGAATAGCTCAGAGACTTTTTACAGACACAGCGTAAGTCCCCTCAGAGTCGTGAGTCTCGGACTTGGACAGTAAAGTGTCGTGGTCTCGAGCATTGTCAAACTAAGAGTAGTTTTATTAATCGCAAAACATATAATAATCAGAATCAAGATTCTATTAATTAGGATTCAAATAAAGGCAAGCACAAGTAATCAGAAATAATCAGAACTCAAATCAATAATAATTCAAACTTCAGAACTCAGTCAACAATAACAGATAAATCTTACCCCAGAGCTGGAGAGCTTCCCATCTCAGTCGTAGCTGAGTCGCATGAACAAGCTCCCTCACAATCTATTCTTCTCCTTTTTATAATGGAAATTGTGGTAATTTCTTCGATCTAAGGAATTCCCACTGTGGTATTTTCTTCTATCGTAGGAGTACCCACTCTTAGGAATTCCCACTGTGGCAGTTCCTTCTATCTAAGCGTTACCAAAATTTTTTTGCCTTATTGTTACCTCTCTTATCTCTTGTCTGGTTACTCAAGCATTGTGGGGAATAGAACTCAGAGAAACAAACAATGCATGTTACTATTCTTTTTCTTCTTTTTATTAGCAAAACCTTATATATATATATATGAAATCATTAAAATAAAAATTATCAGTTACTTATTTAAACTGTGATTAAAAGAAAAACTCTACTTTCACCACATGAACTAAATGCAAGTTAAACTATCTTATCTTTAAGCAAACAGAAAGTTGTCACAGGGACCTCCCTTTATAGGAACCTAGAAGACTTCTTTTTTTTTTTTTTTTAAGTCTTTATTTTAAAGGTTTTACAGAGTTTTGTTGTTCACAGTCATGTATGTTCCCAGATCAGTCATATGCATATCCCTGGTCCCCATTCCCCCAGTTCCATCCATCCTACCCCTCCGGACCATCGCCCCAAGCCATTGTAAGCACTCTTATTCCCTTAGCACAATGACAATAGCTATCTTTTCCACACATGACAGTATAGGTTTCCATGTTACTCCCTCCATGCCTCCCCCTCCCTATTTCTTCCCCACAATGTCCCTATGTCTATGCTCTGTCTGTTTTTCCATGATTTCACTGCATGTGTTATCAAGACCATCCTACTAGATTCCATATATGTGTGTTAGTATACTGTATTTGTCTTTCTCTTTTTGACTTACTTCACTTTTTATGATAGGTTCTAGAGCCAGCCACTTCATTAGGACTGAGTCTTCTGCATTTCTTTTAACAGCTGAGTAGTATTCCACTGTATATATGTACCACAGCTTCTGGATCCATTCATTCGTCGATGGACATCTAGGTTGCTTCCAATTTCTGGCTATTGTATAGAGAGCTGCAATGAACATTGGGGTACAGGTGCTTCTTTCAGTTTTGATTTCATCAGGATATAAGCCTAATAGTGGGATTGCTGGCTCATAGGGTGCTTCTATTTTTAGTTTTTTAAGGAATCTCCAGACTGTCTTCCATAGAGGCTGTATCAATTTATATTCCCGCCAGCAATGCAATACCTATTCAACTACCATTGACATTTTCCACAGAACTAGACCAAAGAATAACACAGTTCATATGGAAACACAAAAGACCTCGAATAGCCAAAGCAATCCTGAAAAAGAAAAACGGAGCTGGAGGAATCAGCCTCCCTAATGTCAGACTCTACTACAAAGCAACAGTCATCAAGACAGTATGGTACTGGCACAAAAATAGAACTATAGACCAATGGAACAAGATTGAGAACCCAGAGATAAACCCACGCACCTATGGGTACCTTATTTTTGACAAAGGAGGCGAAACTATAAAATGGGACACAGACAGCCTCTTCAACAAGTGGTGCTGGGAAAATTGGACAGCTACATGCAAACAAATGAAGTTGGAACATTCCCTGACACCATACACTAAGATCAACTCAAAATGGATTAAAGACCTGAATGTAAGACCAGAAACCATCAAACTCTTAGAGGAGAATATAGGCGAAACCCTCAAGGACATAAATCAAAGCAAGATCTTCTCTGACCCACCTACTAAAATAGCGGAACTGAAAAGAAAAATGAACACGTGGGACCTCTAGAAACTTAAAAGCTTTTGTACAGCAAAAGAAATTACAAAAAAGCTAAACAGACACCCCACAGAGTGGGAGAAAATCATAGCAAATGAAACAAAAACAAAGAATTAATCTCCAAAATGTAGAAGACTTCTTATTCACTTTTACAAGGAGAATGCCCCTGGGGCAAAGTGGCCTGAGTCACACATTTCTCATCGCTAGAGGCAGAATCCTGGCTTATTTGACCATAGTTTCTTTATATTTTTTCCAACTAGAAATTTCAAATTAGTTAGTAATCATTAAGAAGCTTTTTGTCTCTCTAGAGATGTAAAAGAGGTCATCACCAGAGCCCTTTCTCCCCTACCCACATTTTTGCTCTTGAGGAGAAACATTCTTACAATTCTTTAGTTACAAAGGGCGCTCCTTTGAGTTGTAAAGTGTTTCATTATCATTAAAAAGCCTGTAAGAGGAAGAACTTTTGTGCTCTGTATTGGTCTCAGAGACACGAGGCTTGCAGGCAGCGCCTTTCCTTAGTGTGAGGAGACATTTGTCTGCTCAGCCTCGATATCTTTTCTTAATCTTTCTTGTGAGAAGCGAACATGCCTTTACCTGTCCATGACAGGACTTACTTGCGGACACTGTAATTGTAAGTTTTCTTAAGTTTGTTGTCTCTTTTTAAAAATCCTACAAGCACCTTATCTTATTATGGAGAAATTAGCATAAAGCAAGATTAAGAGATGGTAATTGTTGACATGTCCATATGTTTTATGTCCTCACACATATGTATATATCCACAATATAGATTAATAAAATCATGCAAGTTGTTTGATAATAGATATTTTAACAAATTAATGTTGTATATGATGGCAACCATTGTGGTCAATAAGAATACCTAAAAAAATTTGTTTTTATTGTGTTATAATTAACATACAATGTTATATTAGTTTGGGGCTTCCCTGGTAAAAGAATCTGCCCTGGGTTTGAGCCCTGGGTTGGGAAGATGTCCTGGAGAAGGGAATGGCAACCCAGTCCAGTATCCTGACCTGGAGAATTCCATGGACAGAGGAGCCTGGCAACTACAGTCCAGCACAAAGATTCAAACATGACTGAGTGACTAACACACACACAAACATTATATTAGTCTCAGATGTACAACATAGTGATTTAGCATTGTTATAGATCATGAAATGATTACCATGACAAGACCAATCCTCAGCATACAAAGTTGTCACAGTATTATCAGTATTATTCTCTATGTTGAACCTTGCATCCTTGTGACTGTTTTATAACTGAAAGTTTGTATCTTTTAATCCCCTTTGCCTGTTTTGTCCATCTTTCCACCACATCCCCTCTGACAACCACCATCTTTTTCTCTGAATCTATTAATGTTTCTGTTTTATGTTTGTTTTGTTTTTTAGATCCCACATTTAAGTCAGATCATGGGCTTCCCAGGTGGTGCTAGTGGTAAAGAACCCACTTGCCAATGCAGGAGACATGAGAGACTTGGGTTCAATCCCTGGTTTAGGAAGAGCTTCTGAAAGAGGGCATAACAACCCACTCCAGTATTCATGCCTGGAGAATCCCATGGATAGAGGAGCCTGGTGGTCTGTGGTCCATAGGATTGCAAAGAGTTGGCAAGGTTTACTTCTTTTCCATGACTGAGTGATATTTTGCTATATACGTCATTGTCAGCTGGTAGGCTGATTATGTCCACTGAGTTCTTCTCTATATGGTGTACTTTGCAGCTATTAAAATATTTTTATCCACAGATGAATACCATTAGGTTGGCACACCTCAACGGTTGTAGCCAGCCTTTCAGGTTGACAAGGTTGTCCAATCCTCTGGTAATACAGGTAAAACTTGGACTAATTACCTCTATTCAGTTATTTTCTTAGAGTACATTTTTGGACTTAACATGTTTCAAAAGATATGAATATTTTAAAGATTCTCAGTGTTTGTTTCAGTACAGAAAAATGTACCTATTTGCCTTCCCACTAAAATTACACACAACAGTATTTGCTTCTTTATAATTACTGATTTGACAGATGACAGTTGTAATTGGCAATTTCGTTTATTACTTAGGTTAGTGGTTCTCTTGAATATTTTTTTTTCCTTTTGTGTGTGTGAATTGCATGGTCGAGTCTTTTAACTCTTTTCACCTATTTTTGATGATGAAGGACAGGGAAGCCTGGCCTGCTACAGTCTGTGGGGTCAAAAAGGGTCAGACACGACTTAGCAACTGAACAACAACAACAAATGATCCAAATAATTTTTGCTTCCCAGATTTTTATGTAAGTTTTGATTTTTATAATTTATAGTTGAAACATAGTTGATTTACAGTATTGTGTTAATATTACTTTGTTACACAACGAAGTTATTCATATATATATATATTCTCAGATTATTTTCTATTTTTTTATCACAGAAGCTGAATATAGTTTCCTGTGATTTACAGTAAATCTTTGTTGTTTATCTTTTTAAATAAATCATAGTATGCATCTGCTAATCCCAAATTCCTAGTTTGTCTCTCCCCTCCCTTTCCCCTTTGGTAACCACAGGTTTTTTTTCTATGTCTGTGAACCTATTTCTGTTCTGTATATAGATTTATTTGTATTAATTTTTAGATTCTACATATAAAGGGTATCATGTGATATTTGTCTTTGTCTGACTTATGTCAGTTAGTATGATCTCTGGGTCCATCCATGTTGCTGAAAATGGCATTCTTTCAGGTATTTTAAAAATAGTTGAGTGGTATTCTTTGTCTGTTGATGGTTGACTTTACAATTTTTTTATATGCCAGAAGTAAATTTTCACACAGACATGTCTAGGAATGTATTCCTTTATGATTTCTGACTTTGGTGTCATGCTTAAAAAGCCTTCCTTTGCCAAAATTTGTATAAATATTCAGCTATATTTTACTTTAATATTTTTGTTTCATCTTTTCCATTCAGATCTTTAATTCTGGATTTATTGTGCTTTATGTATAAAGTAAGGTCTGTATTCGTTTATGTCACTCATTGACCAGTAAGCTGCTGTGCTATCATCTGCTAAGAAAACGATGTTGCTTTTTTCAAGGTTGGTCTATCTTTGTATTTTGGGAAAATGCTAATTGGGATCTTTGTCACTCCTCCTCACTCATTTTTGTTGGTAAACCATTATGTTAAAGCTTTTTTTTTCTTTTCTTTTTAAAGTGCTTGTTGGGATAGTAACAGTTCTGTATTTGTATAAGAATGCAGACTAGAGTGCATGCAGAATCTGTCTTGACTCATATGTATGGAATCTGGAAAAATGATACTGATGAACTTATTTGCAGGGTAGCAGTAGATATGTAGTCATAGAGACCAGACTTGTGAACACAGCAGAGGTGGGGGGATAGGGTGGGGCAGTTTGAGAGAGTAGCATAGAAACACACATCACCAGGTGTAAAATAGACAACCAGTGGGAGTTTGCTCTATGACCCAGTGCTCTCTGACGACCTAGAGGGTGGGATGGGGTTGAGAGTGGGAGGGAGTTTCAAGAAGGAGGGGATGTATGTATATATATAACTGATACACATTGATATATGGCAGAAACAACATTATAAAGCAATTATCCTCCAATTAAAAAACAAAACAAAAACAAAGTCTCAGATGATCCCTAAACGAAGTGCTTTTGGGAAATCACTGTGGGGTCAGTTAGGACAAGGAAATGGCCTAGAAAAGGGCTGTGAAGAAGGAGCTCTGGGCCTGAGTCGGTTCCTTGAGGGGAAGTGACATCTTCATGTACCTGTTCCCTCTGACTCTTCACGTTAGCACTTGATCCAACTTTGAGGTTTATGGAAACACAGTGGCAAACCCAGTAAGATCTCAGGGTACTTTGTTGTCCCAGAAGTAGGACTAGGGATCAGACAGGTCTGTTAGCTGGTTCTTCCTGCTGTGTTCTTCGAGCGTATTGTTTTTCTGATGATGTCCATGAAAAGTATGCAGATATTTGTGAGCGGTGTCAGGTACCAGTGACAGTACTCAGTTATCCATAGAATTATGGAACTGGCATAGTGCCCTTATCCTCAGAGAATTCAGATGACCTCAGATTACCTTTTCTTGATTTAAACAGTAACATTCATCACTATAGATTCTGTAGGTCAGGGATCTGGCATTGGCTCACTGGGCTAACAGCAGGGCATTTTCAGGATGGATCCTTGGAAGTCCAGACTGCACCTTTTTCAACTTTCGGAGGTTCTGGGTTCTTGTTCCCCCTCAAATCGAGAAACACTAGGTAGTCTCCCTGCAAGTCCTTCTCTTTGTCCTCTGCTCTTAGGGACAGTTTGATTATTTGGGATTATCTCCTCATCGCAGCATACTTAACCTGATCTCATCTGCAAAGCTCATTTTCTGTGCCGGGCACATATCCACAGGTTCTGGGTACTAGGCTGTGGGTATCTTTGGGGCCATCATTCTGCTGCCATGATGCTTATTCTAATTTAAATTTGTATTTAGCTTGCATCTTTAGAGATACTATTTTCACCATGAGTTTGAGCAAAATTTCTACGTTTCCTGGAAAAAATAGTTGGAAAGTAAATTTTTCATCTTCTTATCTATTTCAGAGCATGACAGGTAAGATGAGCTCCTTCACTACAGTTTTTTTTATAGTTTTTTTTTTTTTTTTTACCTCTTAAGTCATTATTTATTTTCATCTATGTTTTATTCTTTGGCATGCGTGGGCCTCTCATTACAGTGGCCTCTCTCGTTGTAGAGCACTGGCTCTGGGTGCATGCACTCTAGAGCACTGGCTCGTAATTGCACACACAAGTCCAGCTGCTCTGTGGCACGTGGGGTCTTTCTGGCCAGAGATCGAACCGGTGCCCCTTGCACTGTAAAGTGGACTCTTTACTCACTGGACCATCAGGGAAGCCCCTTCACTACTTTTAAAGTAGTGAAAAAATTATTTCCTGAGGCTGACGGTTTTTCAGCATGACCTGGATTTGTGATTTCACCACCAGTGCAAGGAGTTTCCCTCTTATGGGACAAATACAAATGTAATTAAGGTGTTGCCTTGATTAAGTGTTAAGTAACCACAGGATTCGTTACCGAGAATAGGGAATCCAGGTTGAATTTCTGGCCTCCAGTAGTAAATCAGCATTGATCAATGTGGTAAGATCCATCCAAGATGTAATAGCTTTGATTCATTTTGTTACCCTGCGCCGCAGAGATGAGTCCCTGCCAGAGGCCAGAGGCCAGAGGCCAGCGGTGTGTGCAGGACTCTGGCTGCTGTCTTGTCTGGTGAGGCGTTAGGGCTTCACAGGCCTGGTGACTGCGTTCAGAGACATGCCCTGTTACAGCGTTTTCATCTGTGGGCTTTAGTGTGAAAAATGTGAGCGCCGGGGACTTGTGCATGTTGTCCAAGGGTATCCAGCTGACCCTGAACAGATGCATACTGAGGATGGCTTTTCTTGCCTTGAACCACTGGTACATTTTTGTTGAATGGAAAGAATGATTTATAGCTAAACCCATCGTACATTTCATTGCCGTGCACACTTCTCTGTGTTTTAATTTGATTTCTTTAGAGCAGTTGGATCTTTTTGTCTTAAGAAAAGCTGCTTTTCTTTAGGGAATCAGTGTGAAAAAAAAGAAAATCTGCTCAGAAACACAGCTTTGGGTCACATCCTGTCGTCTGACTCTCCCACCAGCGTGGTTTAGAACATGGTTATTCTAATGGTTTCCTTTGTAGTTTCTTCCCAAATGTACTTTGCTTTGCTTCTTCTTTTTTTTTTTTTTTTTTTAAGATTTATTTATTTATTTATTTTGGGCGGGGGTCGGGTTGGGAGCAGGCGGGCCACTTCTATTGGTCTTTCATTTCTCTATTTTCATCCATCTTTGTTCTTTGGCTCCTGTGGGCCTCCCATCGCGGTGGCCTCTGTCGCCGGCTCTGGGCGCATGCGCTCCAGAGCTCCGGCTCGGTAATTGGACACATTGGTCCAGCCGCTCCGCGGCACGTGGGATCTTCCCAGGCCAGGGATTGAACTGGTGCCCCTTGCACTGCAAGGCGGTGTCCTTACTCACTGGACCACCAGGGGAAGCCCCTGTACTTTGCTTTACTTCTTAAAAAACTGTTTAATGTAAATTAAAAACTTCCAAGACTGAGACTTTGTTAACTCAAGCAAGGCTGTCCTGATCCATGTTACGTATGTATCTGTGTCTAGGTGTGTGTCTCTTTGCTTCTGTGTGTCTGGGAGTGTCTCTCTCCCTCTCTCTCTGTCTGGGTGTCTCTCTGTGTTTCTGTACATGTGTGTGTCTGTGCACGTGCATGTTTGTGCACATGTGTGTGTCTGTGCACGTGGGTGTCTGTGTATGAGATCTTAGATGTGCTAGAATACTTCATGAACCTCGGGTGTGAACTGGGGTTATGATTCTCTTGATGCTGGGCTGAGTCTCTAGATTCTTGAATCACTTAGAGAAGAATAGAACCATGGGCCTATTGATGTCTGAGGCTATCTCCAGCCTCACATGTAAACCTTTCTCTGTATCTTCCAGGCCAATAGATTTGTGGACACTTGTAGGTTATGTCACACTCTTGGGTTGGTCCTTATACTTACATATTTATCTCAGAGTTGAACTCAGGCCTTTCCTGTCATGTTTGAGACCTTGGGCTATGGTCTGAGAATGTTTCCTCTGAAGACCATCTCTGAGCGGGTGACAGACCTGTCCTTACATCACAGGAAAATGCCTGGGCTTAGAGAGCCATCTTTGAGAGTAGAGTAAAAGCTGCTTTTCTTTAGGGAATCAGTGTGAAAAAAAAGAAAATCTGCTCAGAAACACAGCTTTGGGTCACATCCTGTCGTCTGACTCTCCCACCAGCGTGGTTTAGAACATGGTTATTCTAATGGTTTCCTTTGTAGTTTCTTCCCAAATGTACTTTGCTTTGCTTCTTCTTTTTTTTTTTTTTTTTTTAAGATTTATTTATTTATTTATTTTGGGCGGGGGTCGGGTTGGGAGCAGGCGGGCCACTTCTATTGGTCTTTCATTTCTCTATTTTCATCCATCTTTGTTCTTTGGCTCCTGTGGGCCTCCCATCGCGGTGGCCTCTGTCGCCGGCTCTGGGCGCATGCGCTCCAGAGCTCCGGCTCGGTAATTGGACACATTGGTCCAGCCGCTCCGCGGCACGTGGGATCTTCCCAGGCCAGGGATTGAACTGGTGCCCCTTGCACTGCAAGGCGGTGTCCTTACTCACTGGACCACCAGGGGAAGCCCCTGTACTTTGCTTTACTTCTTAAAAAACTGTTTAATGTAAATTAAAAACTTCCAAGACTGAGACTTTGTTAACTCAAGCAAGGCTGTCCTGATCCATGTTACGTATGTATCTGTGTCTAGGTGTGTGTCTCTTTGCTTCTGTGTGTCTGGGAGTGTCTCTCTCCCTCTCTCTCTGTCTGGGTGTCTCTCTGTGTTTCTGTACATGTGTGTGTCTGTGCACGTGCATGTTTGTGCACATGTGTGTGTCTGTGCACGTGGGTGTCTGTGTATGAGATCTTAGATGTGCTAGAATACTTCATGAACCTCGGGTGTGAACTGGGGTTATGATTCTCTTGATGCTGGGCTGAGTCTCTAGATTCTTGAATCACTTAGAGAAGAATAGAACCATGGGCCTATTGATGTCTGAGGCTATCTCCAGCCTCACATGTAAACCTTTTCTCTGTATCTTCCAGGCCAATAGATTTGTGGACACTTGTAGGTTATGTCACACTCTTGGGTTGGTCCTTATACTTACATATTTATCTCAGAGTTGAACTCAGGCCTTTCCTGTCATGTTTGAGACCTTGGGCTATGGTCTGAGAATGTTTCCTCTGAAGACCATCTCTGAGCGGGTGACAGACCTGTCCTTACATAACAGGTAAATGCCTGGGCTTAGAGAGCCATCTTTGAGAGTAGGACATCCGTAACACAACAGCTGCGTGGTCCTGAAGAACTTCTTCTCTGTTCTAGATTTAGACCTAATTGTCCTGCAGACACTGGCTTGGAAACAGAGCTCAGAGCATGAGGCCTGGATGCGGCTGGTTTGAGACAGATGGAGGGATGGGCTTACCTGCCCTTCTTTCCTATGAAGCTGCTGATGTGTGGTGCTTGTTTCCCTTATAAAGTAACTTACTGTTTTGTCTTAATGCCAAAGGACTTTAGTTTCCTTTGATGCTCAGTAATTGCATTATATATATTAATAATATGCCATAGTATTAGTTTTTCTGAGTCAGTTTCTCTGGTACGTGGTATGTCCTTTCAATATGTAGACAAACCTTTTTTTTTTTCTGTTATTAAATTCGCTGGATTTTCCATAGATTATATCTGAGCATCGTTCTATTCTACCACTTTAATTTTCATTTTTACTGACTCCTATTATCTGTTTTTTGTATTTTTTCCTGCCTTTAATTTGCTACTTCATTTATTCTTTACTTTAAACTTTCCTTTCTTCCCCCCACAGCTTTTTTTTTTTTTTTAGCTACTTCTATTGGTCTTTCATTTATTTATTTCCATCCATCTTTGTTTTTTGTCCTATGTGGGCCTCCCATCGCAGCGGCCTCTCTAATTGCAGAGCAGTGGCTCTGCGTGCATGCGCTCCAGAGCTCTGGCTGGGTAGTTGGACACATTGATCCAGCTGCCTTGTGGCACGTGGGATCTTCCCGGGCCAGGGATCGAACTGGCGCCCCTGGCATTGCAAGGTGGTGTCCTTACCCACTGGACCACCAGGGAAGCCCTCCCCCTTCTCTTAATGTGCATTTATTATGTTCTGTTAGACGCATCATTTCTGAAATGAAATACCATTTATTTTTACTTTTTTCCCTGGGTTCTGTCCCTTCATTTCTCAATTTTTCTAATTCTGATTCACATGGTTATTTTATGTTTGATAGCATTTCCTTAATGTCTTATCACTTATAGTAGCAAGTGGTATTTTTGATTTATTTTTGTGAACCTGTCTTTCTGGTAGGTTTTCGTTGTTTGTAGGGTTGTTAATTTACTCCTTTGATTCTTTTTTCTTTTTCTTCTTAATTTTTCCAGGCTTTATTGAGATCCTTTCAGGTTGAATAGATATTTCAGAACAGTTTTCCAAAGTGGTTTTTACCAGTATGCACTTCTATCAACAGAAGTGCTCCAGAGTGCTGGCTTGTAATTGGACACACCAGTCCAGCTGTTCTGTGGCACGTGGGGTCTTTCTGGTCCAGGGATCAAGCTGGTGCCCCTGGCACTGCAAGGCAGACTCTTTACCCACTGGACCACCAAGGGTATCCTCTCGTTCTGTATTTTAGCCACCTCTTGGTAGAGTCTGTGCTTTTCATCTTAGTCATCCTAGGGGAGGAGTTGTAATGGTTTTCTATGATAGTTTTAGTATACGTTCTCTGATGGCTAGTGAAGTTAAGCACCTTTATATATGTTTTTGGCTGTTTGGCTCATTTTCAAGGTGTTTATATAAATGTTCTACCCATTTTTCTAATGAGTTATCACCCTTGTATTTTTTATCTTTATAGTAATAATTTATATAAAAATTATTTTTATATATAATACATAAAATTTCTGACTGTGATTGAATTTACTTTCTTTTTAAAAAAATTTTGGCTACTTTTATTGGTCTTTCATTTATTTATTTTCATCTATCTCTGTTCTTTGGCCTGTGTGGGCCTCCCATTGCAGTGGCCTCTCCTGTGGCAGAGCACTAGCTCTGGGCACACATACTCCAGAGTGCTGGCTTACAGTTGGACACACTGGTCCAGCCACTAAACAGCACGTGGGATCTTCCCGTGTCAGGGATCGAACTGGCGCCCCTTGCAGTGCAAGGTGGAGTCTTTACCCACTGGACCACCAGGGAAGCCCTGAATTTACTTTCTTAATGGTGTATTTTAATTAGCAGATGTTCTCAATTTTAATATAATCCTTTTTTCTATGTGCTATCATTATTTTTTATGTGATTTAATAACTCTTCTTATGCTAATGTCATAAGATGATCTCCTAGGTTTTCTTCTGGAAATGTTTTTTTTCTCATTTATATTTGTTCTTGATTTGAAATTAGCTCTGTGTATGATACGTCAGTTTACTCTGAAAAATAATGCTTTCACATTAGAAGCATTATTTTAAATAGCAGATGAACTTGGCAGTAACTGTGCCTGTGTGTTCTGCTCCATGGTGGACACATCATATATGTGACTTATGCATCATTTTCCCAGTTTTACAGATGAGGAAATTGATAATGAGGGGAATTAAGCAAATTGCTTTGAATCTCCATGTTGGATCTGTCATTTGCCTTTAGTTCTTAGAGGCTAATAAAGTAGCCAGTGACATGCTGTGCTGCTGTCAGGGGATGGGGTATGCCTGGGGTAGTCACAGAGGACCTCACTGCTCACAGGACATCAAATACTATGACGCTCTACATCCCCAGGTGGGTGCTGTGGATGTAGTAGGTTTGAGTGTCAGCTGAGGGACATGCAACTTGGGGAATCCCAAACAGTAAGGAATCTGTGCGTGGTCCTGAGGGGAGCAGATTGCTGTCTGCAGTCTCCATACTTAGCCATGCCTTGAGGAAAGAGTATTGGTGCTTTTCATTCTTGGTCACCCATCACCCCTGGGATTGCCTCTGTCAGTAACACGGCTGCTGACCCTGTAATTCTTATTTCTGCTGCACCAGACTGAATAATTGATATTTTTTTATGTGTTTAATCTATATCTTTTATTAAGAACATATAAAAATATGTGCTTGTGACAATGCTAGTGAACACAATTAGTCATCCAGGCTGTATCTTGGCAAATCTGGCCTTTAGGGGAGAGACAAAGGTTACCAGGGTGAGATGGAGGAATCTCACAGTGTTACTCTGTCCACCACTTTCCCTTTTTTTGCTAAAAAGGAAAGAAACAAATGTATAGCTACTGTAACTTTACACCACACATAACTAAACACTGATATAATACCTACTTCTAGTATAAACATGAAAGAAAAGGAAAACACTTTATAATAAAGTAATACATTTTTAATAAGCATGTGGTTAAGCGTAAAGTCACTGACTTAATGGAAAAAGGAGAAGTTTGTGTTTACTTAGCATGAACGTGTTTGTTTTTTTTTCAAGTATTAAGTTGGTACAAAAATAATTGCGGGTTTGCATTGTTGAACTTTGCTGTTTGATATTGGAATACACTTTTAAATGTGGTTATGCTATACATCATATATGTGACTTATGCATCATTTTCCCAGTTTTACAGATGAGGAAATTGATAATGAGGGGAATTAAGCAAATTGCTTTGAATCTCCATGTTGGATCTGTCATTTGCCTTTAGTTCTTAGAGGCTAATAAAGTAGCCAGTGACATGCTGTGCTGCTGTCAGGGGATGGGGTATGCCTGGGGTAGTCACAGAGGACCTCACTGCTCACAGGACATCAAATACTATGACGCTCTACATCCCCAGGTGGGTGCTGTGGATGTAGTAGGTTTGAGTGTCAGCTGAGGGACATGCAACTTGGGGAATCCCAAACAGTAAGGAATCTGTGCGTGGTCCTGAGGGGAGCAGATTGCTGTCTGCAGTCTCCATACTTAGCCATGCCTTGAGGAAAGAGTATTGGTGCTTTTCATTCTTGGTCACCCATCACCCCTGGGATTGCCTCTGTCAGTAACACGGCTGCTGACCCTGTAATTCTTATTTCTGCTGCACCAGACTGAATAATTGATATTTTTGTATGTGTTTAATCTATATCTTTTATTAAGAACATATAAAAATATGTGCTTGTGACAATGCTAGTGAACACAATTAGTCATCCAGGCTGTATCTTGGCAAATCTGGCCTTTAGGGGAGAGACAAAGGTTACCAGGGTGAGATGGAGGAATCTCACAGTGTTACTCTGTCCACCACTTTCCCTTTTTTTGCTAAAAAGGAAAGAAACAAATGTATAGCTACTGTAACTTTACACCACACATAACTAAACACTGATATAATACCTACTTCTAGTATAAACATGAAAGAAAAGGAAAACACTTTATAATAAAGTAATACATTTTTAATAAGCATGTGGTTAAGCGTAAAGTCACTGACTTAATGGAAAAAGGAGAAGTTTGTGTTTACTTAGCATGAACGTGTTTGTTTTTTTTTCAAGTATTAAGTTGGTACAAAAATAATTGCGGGTTTGCATTGTTGAACTTTGCTGTTTGATATTGGAATACACTTTTAAATGTGGTTATGCTATACATCATTTTAATGTACGTACATTTCTTGCTTTATGGTTTTTTTTGCTAATGACATTATATATATTTTATATTTATTTTGTACTATGGAAATGATGCTAGACAAAAGAGCAAATTTGAGTGATTTTCTTATTCAAGTTGAAAATGCGTTGTAAAGCAGCAGACAATTCACAACCTCAGCAACTCGCAACATCAACAACACATTTGACCCAGGAACTGCTAACTAATGTGTGGTGCAGTGGTGGTTCAAGAAGTTTTACAAAGGAGACAGCCTTGAAGATGAGGAACATAGTGGCCTGTCACTAGAAGTTGACAACCAATTAGAGCAGTCCATCAAAGGTCAAGAGAAAGGCAAAGGAGAAAAGGAGAGTTATACCCATCTGAATGCAGAATTCCAGAGAATACCAAGGAGAGATAAGAAAGCCTACCTAAGTGAGCAGTGCAAAGAAATACTGGAAAATGGTAGATTGGAAAAAACTAGAGATCGCTTCAAAAAAATTAGAGATACCAAGGGAACATTTCATGCAAGATGAGCACAATAAAGGACAGAAACGGTATGGACTTAATAGAAGCAGAAGAGGTGCTTAATTAAGAAGAGGTGGTAATAAAACAGAAGAACTATACAAAAAAGATCTTAATGACCAGAATAACCATGATGGTGTGATCACTCACCTAGAGCCAGACATTCTAGAGTGTGAAGTAAAGTGGGCATTTGAAAGCATCATTACAAACAAAGCTAATAGAGGTGATGAAATTCCAGCTGAGCTATTTCAAATATTAAAAGATGATGCAGTTAAAGTGCTACCCTCAGTACGCCAGCAAACTTGGAAGATTCAGCAGTGGCTACTGGACTGGAAAAGGTCAGTTTTCATTGCAATCCCAAAGAAGGGCAGTGCCAAAGAATGTTCAAACTGCTGCACATCCGCACTCATTTCACATGCTAGCAGAGTAATGCTCAAAGTCCTTCAAGCTAGATTTCAACAGTACATGAATCGAGAATTTCCAGATGCACAAGCTGGATTTAGAAAAGGCAGAGGAACCAGAGATCAAATTGCCAGCATATGTTGGATCATAGATTAAGCAAGAGAATTCCAGAAAAATATCTACTTCTACTTCATTGACTGTGCTAAAACTTTTGACTGTGTGAATCACAACAAACTGACATTTCTTGCATAATTTTTTTTTTTGAGTGATGCTAGACAAAAGAGCAAATTTGAGTGATTTTCTTATTCAAGTTGAAAATGCGTTGTAAAGCAGCAGACAATTCACAACCTCAGCAACTCGCAACATCAACAACACATTTGACCCAGGAACTGCTAACTAATGTGTGGTGCAGTGGTGGTTCAAGAAGTTTTACAAAGGAGACAGCCTTGAAGATGAGGAACATAGTGGCCTGTCACTAGAAGTTGACAACCAATTAGAGCAGTCCATCAAAGGTCAAGAGAAAGGCAAAGGAGAAAAGGAGAGTTATACCCATCTGAATGCAGAATTCCAGAGAATACCAAGGAGAGATAAGAAAGCCTACCTAAGTGAGCAGTGCAAAGAAATACTGGAAAATGGTAGATTGGAAAAAACTAGAGATCGCTTCAAAAAAATTAGAGATACCAAGGGAACATTTCATGCAAGATGAGCACAATAAAGGACAGAAACGGTATGGACTTAATAGAAGCAGAAGAGGTGCTTAATTAAGAAGAGGTGGTAATAAAACAGAAGAACTATACAAAAAAGATCTTAATGACCAGAATAACCATGATGGTGTGATCACTCACCTAGAGCCAGACATTCTAGAGTGTGAAGTAAAGTGGGCATTTGAAAGCATCATTACAAACAAAGCTAATAGAGGTGATGAAATTCCAGCTGAGCTATTTCAAATATTAAAAGATGATGCAGTTAAAGTGCTACCCTCAGTACGCCAGCAAACTTGGAAGATTCAGCAGTGGCTACTGGACTGGAAAAGGTCAGTTTTCATTGCAATCCCAAAGAAGGGCAGTGCCAAAGAATGTTCAAACTGCTGCACATCCGCACTCATTTCACATGCTAGCAGAGTAATGCTCAAAGTCCTTCAAGCTAGATTTCAACAGTACATGAATCGAGAATTTCCAGATGCACAAGCTGGATTTAGAAAAGGCAGAGGAACCAGAGATCAAATTGCCAGCATATGTTGGATCATAGATTAAGCAAGAGAATTCCAGAAAAATATCTACTTCTACTTCATTGACTGTGCTAAAACTTTTGACTGTGTGAATCACAACAAACTGTGGAAAATTCTGAAAGATAAGAGAATACCAGACCACTTTAACTGCCTCCTTAGAAGCCTATATGTAGGATAAGAAAGAACAATTAGAACTGGGAATGGAACAATGGCCTGAATACAAATCAGGAAAGGAATATGTCAAGGCTGTATATTGTAACCCTGCTTATTTAACTTATATGCAGAGCACGTCATGCAAAATGCCGATCTGGATGAAACACAAGCTGGAATCAAAATTGCCAGGAGAAATATCAGTAACTTCAGGTGTGCAGATGACACCACCCTTATGGCAGAAGTTGAAGAGGAACTAAAGAGCCTGTTGATGAAGGTGAAAGAGGAGATTGAAAAAGGTGGTTTTAAACTCAACATGAGAAAAACTAAGATCATGGCCTCAGGTCCCATCACATCATAGCAAATAGATGGGCAAACAGTGGAAACAGTGACAGACTTCATTTTCTTGGGTTCCAAAATCACTATGGGTGGTGACTGCAGCCATGAAATTAAATGATGCTTGCTCCTTGGAAGAAAAGCTGTGACAAACCTAGGTAATGTATTTAAAAGCAGAGATATCACTTCACCAACCAAAGTCCATATAGTCAAAGCTATGATTTTCCCATTGGTCATTTATGGATGTGAGTGGCTGAGTGCCAAAGAATTGATCATTTCAAACTGTGGTGTTAGAGAAAACTCTGGAGAGTCCCTTGGACTTCAAGGAGATCAAACCAGTCAATCCAAAGGAAATCCACCCTGAATATTCATTGGAAGGACTGATGCTGAAACTGAAGCTCCAATACTTTGTCTACCTGATGCAAAGAGATGACTCATTGGAAAAAACTCTGATGCTGGGAAAATAGAAGGCAGAAGGAGAAGAAAATGACAGAGCACAAGATGGTTGGATGGCAGAACCGACTCAATGCATGTGAGTTTGAGCAAACTCTAGGAGATGGTGAAGGACAAGGAAGCCTGGAGCACTGCCGTCCATGGAGTTGCAGAGTCAGACATGACTGAGTGACTGAATGGATCCTCTTACTACTACTCAAGTAGTTGCTGCAAAACTCAACATGGGCCATTTTATGGTCTTTGGGGATTTGAAGCAAATTTGGAAAAGTGAAAAAGCTCAGTAAGTGAGTGCCTCATGAGCTGACCGTAAATGAGTAAAATCATCATTTTGAAATATTATCTTCTCTTATTGTTATGCAACAACAATGAATCATTTTTTGATCAGACTGTGACGTGTGACAAAAATAGATTTGCTATGACAGTTGAGGATGACCAGCTCAGTGATTGGACCAAGAAGTAGTTCCAAAGCACTTCTCAAAGACAAACTTGCAGCAAAAAAGTCATGGTTACTGTTTGGTGTTGCCAGTCTGATCCACTACAGCTTTCCGAATCCTGGCGAAACCATTGCATCTGAAATATGCTTAGCAAATTGATGAGATGCACAGAAAACTGCAGCATCTGCAGCCAGCATTGGTCAACAGTTGTGGTTGTTCAGTTGCTGAGTTGTGTCTGACTGTTTGTGACCCTATGGACTGCAGTGTGCTAGGCTTCCTTGTCCTTCACTATCTCCCCGAGGTTGATCAAACTCAAGACCATTGAGTTGGTGATGCTATCCAACCAACTCATCCTCAGTTGTACCCTTTTCCTCCTGCCCTCAATCTTTCTCAGTATCAGGGTCTTTTCCAATGATTGGCTCTTTACATCAGGTAGCCAAAGTATTGGAACTTCAACTTTATCATCAGTTCTTCTTGTGAAAATTCAAGGTTGATTTCCTTTAGGATTGACTGGTGTGATCTCTGTGCAACCCAAGGGACTCACAAGAGTGTCCTCCAACACTACAATTCGAAAGCATCACTTCTCCTGTGCTCACCTTCTTTATCTGTATCTGTCCTTCTTACATTGGAAGGACTGATGCTGAAACTGAAGCTCCAATACTTTGTCTACCTGATGCAAAGAGATGACTCATTGGAAAAAACTCTGATGCTGGGAAAATAGAAGGCAGAAGGAGAAGAAAATGACAGAGCACAAGATGGTTGGATGGCAGAACCGACTCAATGCATGTGAGTTTGAGCAAACTCTAGGAGATGGTGAAGGACAAGGAAGCCTGGAGCACTGCCGTCCATGGAGTTGCAGAGTCAGACATGACTGAGTGACTGAATGGATCCTCTTACTACTACTCAAGTAGTTGCTGCAAAACTCAACATGGGCCATTTTATGGTCTTTGGGGATTTGAAGCAAATTTGGAAAAGTGAAAAAGCTCAGTAAGTGAGTGCCTCATGAGCTGACCGTAAATGAGTAAAATCATCATTTTGAAATATTATCTTCTCTTATTGTTATGCAACAACAATGAATCATTTTTTGATCAGACTGTGACGTGTGACAAAAATAGATTTGCTATGACAGTTGAGGATGACCAGCTCAGTGATTGGACCAAGAAGTAGTTCCAAAGCACTTCTCAAAGACAAACTTGCAGCAAAAAAGTCATGGTTACTGTTTGGTGTTGCCAGTCTGATCCACTACAGCTTTCCGAATCCTGGCGAAACCATTGCATCTGAAATATGCTTAGCAAATTGATGAGATGCACAGAAAACTGCAGCATCTGCAGCCAGCATTGGTCAACAGTTGTGGTTGTTCAGTTGCTGAGTTGTGTCTGACTGTTTGTGACCCTATGGACTGCAGTGTGCTAGGCTTCCTTGTCCTTCACTATCTCCCCGAGGTTGATCAAACTCAAGACCATTGAGTTGGTGATGCTATCCAACCAACTCATCCTCAGTTGTACCCTTTTCCTCCTGCCCTCAATCTTTCTCAGTATCAGGGTCTTTTCCAATGATTGGCTCTTTACATCAGGTAGCCAAAGTATTGGAACTTCAACTTTATCATCAGTTCTTCTTGTGAAAATTCAAGGTTGATTTCCTTTAGGATTGACTGGTGTGATCTCTGTGCAACCCAAGGGACTCACAAGAGTGTCCTCCAACACTACAATTCGAAAGCATCACTTCTCCTGTGCTCACCTTCTTTATCTGTATCTGTCCTTCTTACATCTGTATATGACTACTGGAAAAACTAAAACTTTAACTATATGGACCTGTGTTGGCAAACTGATGTCTCTGTTTTTTAATATGCTGTCTACCTTTGTCATAGCTTTCCTTCCAGGGAGCAAGCATCTTTTAATTTTGTGGCTGCAATCACTGTCCGCAGTAATTTTGTAGCCTATGAACATAAACTGTTACGGTTTCCACTTTTTACCCTTCTAATTGATAAACAAAAAGGGCCCAGTTCTTCACGACAGTGCTTGACCTCATGCCATGCAACCAGGGCACTTCACAAAAGTTGGACAAAGTGGGCTACAAAGTTTTGCCTCATATGCCATAGTCACCTGATCTCTCACCAACTGACTACCACCTCTTCAAGCATCTCGACAAGTTTTTGCAGGGAAAATGCTTCCGCAACCAGCAGGAGGCAGAAAATGCTTTTCAAGAGCTCATTGAATCCTGAGGCACAGATTTTTGATTATGGGAGTCTTATTGGCAAAAATGAGTTGATTTAATGGTTTTTATTTTGATTAATAAAGGTATGTCTGAGCCTAATTATAATGATTTAAAATTTGTGGTCCGAAATAGCAATTATGTTTGCACCAACCTAATAAATGTTGGCACATTTCATTCACAGTTGACATTAAAGGTAACAGCTACATAGGTGTATCTCTTTATGTTTAGAGAATCACTGTAATTACAGCTGTTTTAGCAACTCTTCCACCATCTTAACATTTGTCCTCTATGAAATGATTTTCCAAAATAGTTTAAAAAATGTGAAATTCTTTGTAAAGCTTCAAAAAAATAATAACCCCCTACCCCCCACCCCCCGCACACCACACACGCACAAAATAACCCAAAGTTCTGTTCTCCTTATACGTATGTGATATTGAACAGAACATATTAAGTATTTTTTCTTTTTAAAAGACAGAGGCTAGTTGTCACTAAGAAAATTATCCACTGGACTAGCTGACTCACAGGAGTGTCTGGAGAACCATCTCAAAGTCGCAGGCCAGGCGGGACTAGGCTTTGTAATGCAGGGGTGTCCAGGGTGTTACAAGGACTCTAACATCTCTGGTCCTGCTTTTTAAATGCTGGCAATAACCTTAGTCATTGTAGACACCAAAAATACACTTTCAGGGCAGCCAGACGCCCCAAGGAGAGTGTTCCATTGAGAACTGTGGTCCCGACATGCTGATCCTATGTGTGTTAAGTGCCTACCTCGTGGTGGACTGTCCCGGACCAGCAGGTGAGCAGCACTTAACTGTGGCATTTTCCAGATCACACTGCGTGCAGCGCACCTGCTGTATTTATTTTTCCTATTATGTTCAAGTTGCCTGGACTCAGCTGTCTTTCAGAGTGTTTTTTTCAGGAAGCTAGTTTAGAATTATACTTTGAATAGAGCTGAATGTTATGGGATCACTCATTCAGATGCGAATAATGTTTCCTGCTTATGATGAATGATAAAAGAAATTGGAATGGTGGAAACCTATTTTTCCCCTCTAATTGGTGGCTGGCTATCATTTAGGGACTCACAGAAGGTTTTTGGGTCATTAGACATGCTTTTGTAGTGGCAGTAGCATTCTTTTTCATTTAAAATGGTTTCATTAATTTTTTTAGATATAGACATATTTGTAAAATGTCTGTAAAGTATGAAAGATCATACGATAAAAACTCTGTCTATGAAGAAAATTGAGACCTCACAGTTTTACTGGAAGTTTTCTGTGGGCTCCTCTTTGATTCCTTTTTATTTTTTTTAAACTTTATTTATTTGTTTATTGGTTATTTCCATTGGTCTTTCATTTATTTATTCTCATCCACCTTTGTTCTTTGGCCTGTGTGGGCCTCTCATTGCAGTGGCCTCTCTTATCGCAGAGCACCGGCTCTGGGCGCATGTGCTCCAGAGCTCCAGTTCAGTAGGTAGACACATTGGTCCAGCCACTTCGCAGCACGTGGGATCTTCCCAGGCCAGGGATCGAACTGGTGCCCTTGCACTGCAAAAATTCTTAAAAAATAGTTTTACTAAAAATGTTTCTGTTCCCCAAACAAAATATTGCTTAGTTTTACAAGTATTTGAACTTTATATTAATGGAATCTTGGTGTATTTTTCCTTTCTGATTTACTTTTGTCCATTGTAGTTCAGTATTTTGAGATTCATCTATATTGCTTGTAGCTGAGCTTTGTTTGTTAGAAATGAATGTATCACAGTTGATTTCTCCATTTTGGGCCACATGAACATTTGCATTGTTTCCAGTTTTGTCATCACAGGGATGCTATGCATTTTCTTGTTCATGGCTCCTGGCACCTGTGCACCCTTGTTGTGCAGAAGACCTTTTTCATTATTAGATGAGGCTCAACTGCTTTCCAGAGTCACTGTGTCCTTTTCAACTCCTACCAGGCAGGCCCTTGATTTCTCTCAGTTCTTGGCAACACTTGTCATAGTGAGATTAAATTTTTTATGGCCCATTCTTTGAGTATTATATGATATCTAATTTAATTTGTATTTGTCTGACTATTCATGAGACTGTTTTTTTATGTTTGTTGGCCATACATATTTCCTACTGTGACAGGTGGTTTTTGAAAAATTTGTTGATTTTTCTACTTGATTATATTTTTATTGTTGATTTTTAGGAATCAATATTTTGGATAGAAATCATATGATTTATATTCATATATATTGCAAATTTATCTTCCCAATGTATGCTTGTCTTTCCGTGTTCTTTATGGTTTCTCATAATGAATAGGAATTCTTAAGTTTAGTCAAGTCAAGACCTTCATCTTGTTCTCTGTGGCTAGTGGTTGTGTCACCCACCTGCGGGTAAGCAGGTGGGTGCCGTGAAGTGAGCACAGTCTGGTGAAGGGACTGGGGAATCTGCTGCCTTCTGGGTGGGAAGGAGAAGGTGCAGGCACGGGGAGCTACTTGCTGAGCTGTGGTTGTTAGTATTCTTGAGAAACTGAAGATTTGTATAGAACCCAGACATCATCAACCCTGACCATGCAATTTTTATGGAATCTGGGCGCATGTGCTCAGAGCTCCAGCGTAGACACATTGGTCCAGCCACTTCGCAGCACGTGGGATCTTCCCAGGCCAGGGATCGAACTGGTGCCCTTGCACTGCAAAAATTCTTAAAAAATAGTTTTACTAAAAATGTTTCTGTTCCCCAAACAAAATATTGCTTAGTTTTACAAGTATTTGAACTTTATATTAATGGAATCTTGGTGTATTTTTCCTTTCTGATTTACTTTTGTCCATTGTAGTTCAGTATTTTGAGATTCATCTATATTGCTTGTAGCTGAGCTTTGTTTGTTAGAAATGAATGTATCACAGTTGATTTCTCCATTTTGGGCCACATGAACATTTGCATTGTTTCCAGTTTTGTCATCACAGGGATGCTATGCATTTTCTTGTTCATGGCTCCTGGCACCTGTGCACCCTTGTTGTGCAGAAGACCTTTTTCATTATTAGATGAGGCTCAACTGCTTTCCAGAGTCACTGTGTCCTTTTCAACTCCTACCAGGCAGGCCCTTGATTTCTCTCAGTTCTTGGCAACACTTGTCATAGTGAGATTAAATTTTTTATGGCCCATTCTTTGAGTATTATATGATATCTAATTTAATTTGTATTTGTCTGACTATTCATGAGACTGTTTTTTTATGTTTGTTGGCCATACATATTTCCTACTGTGACAGGTGGTTTTTGAAAAATTTGTTGATTTTTCTACTTGATTATATTTTTATTGTTGATTTTTAGGAATCAATATTTTGGATAGAAATCATATGATTTATATTCATATATATTGCAAATTTATCTTCCCAATGTATGCTTGTCTTTCCGTGTTCTTTATGGTTTCTCATAATGAATAGGAATTCTTAAGTTTAGTCAAGTCAAGACCTTCATCTTGTTCTCTGTGGCTAGTGGTTGTGTCACCCACCTGCGGGTAAGCAGGTGGGTGCCGTGAAGTGAGCACAGTCTGGTGAAGGGACTGGGGAATCTGCTGCCTTCTGGGTGGGAAGGAGAAGGTGCAGGCACGGGGAGCTACTTGCTGAGCTGTGGTTGTTAGTATTCTTGAGAAACTGAAGATTTGTATAGAACCCAGACATCATCAACCCCTGACCATTGGGGAGGCAATGGGCAGTGAAGGCTTCAGACTCACTATGTTCCTGAATTAGCCATGTACACAGGGTCACAAGTTATGTGGCCTGTGACACCGGCCCATCGCCATGTACACAGGGTCTCAGGACATGCAGCCAGTGATGCTGGCTGCTTTCCCTCAGCATAGTGCATCTGAGGGCTGTCTTTACTGCCGCTGCTCCAGGAGGTTAGGCTGAAGCCTTGCTGAGCAAGCGGTGTTACGTGATATGACTGTGCTGGTTTCTTTATGGATTCCAATTGTGGAGGTGCATCAGTGGTGTTTGCAACTTCCAGTAATGATGAGTGAAGCTGCTTTGGATGTTGTGCTGAAGGTTTTTATGTGAAAATCTGTCCTCATTTCTCAGGGGGCTTTCATTTCAGGGCCAAGATGTATACAGTGGGTTGAGGGGAAAGCTCCTCTGGAAATGGTGAAACCCATTCCCTATGTGCTCCCTCCCTCAGAGCACGAGGGGCCACATGACTGTGTTCCCTGAGGCTCTAGGATCTCTCTGACTCTGTGTCCTTGAGTCCCCATGGCTCCAGGTCCCCATGGTTCCTGCGGGTCCCTGTGGCTGTGTGTCCCTGTTGTTCCAGGTTCTCGTGACTCAGGGTCCTTCTGGCTCTGGGCTCCCTTGGTTCTGTGTCCCTGTGGCTCTGGGCCCTCTTGGCTCTGTGTCCCTGTGGCTCTGGGCCCCCATGACTCTAGGTCCTTGTGGCTCTGTGTCCCTATGGCTGTGTATCCCCATGGCTCTGTGTCCCCGTGGCTCCAGGTCCCTGTGACTCTGTGTCCCTATGGCTCCAGGACCCTGTGGCTCTGGATCCTCATGGCTCTGGGTCCCTGTGGCTTGGGCTGATTGGGCTAAGGCTGACTGATTCCCCCAGCTGTTCTAACAGTGAGTAGTTGTATCTGTGTTGAGGTTTTAATTGAATTTCCCCAGTAACTAATGACACTGAACCTATTTTCACCTGCTTGCTTTTCATCTTTACCCTTTGATGAAGGGTCTGTTAGTATATTTTGCCCAATTTTATAAAAGACAGGTTGTTTGTATTTTAATGTGTAATTTTGAAATTTCCTTATGTATTCAGGGCACAAGTCTTTTTTCATATATGTGATTTAGAAATATCTTCCCCCAGTTGTCACTTGTCTTTTTTTTCCTTCATGGTTCCTTTTGAACAACAGAATATTTTGAGTATAATAATGTGCAGTTTATCATTTTTTCTTTTATGATTTGTGCTTTTGGAGTTTGTCTAAGAACTATTTGCCTGTCCCAAAGCCATAGAGATTATGTCCTGTGACTTTTGCCAAAAATTGTATAGTTTTAATTACACTTAAGTCTCTTAGCTACTTTTGACTGATTCTTGCATAAGATGTGAGGAATACTTTGAGGCTTGTTTATTTTTTTATTGCATATTATTCACTTACTTTTAAAACATTAAACACATATATCTTCAGCATAATTGTGTAAAAAATTTTGCAGCAGTTTTGTTCTGAACATCTGTTTCTGGTGTAGGTATAATTAGTCTGTCCAGTTTGCCACACTCTTGGGAAGGTAAACTTCATTAATTTATGGATTCTCTCATTTTGCATGGAATTTTTATTTAAGAGAGGACTATTTACTCAGTTTTTATTCTGTTTAATACTCTATGCATTTATTAAATAATATTTTTTATTTTAGCATTAAAATCAACCTTTCCTTATATATTTTGCATATTATATATATGATTAGTATGGGTTTCATAAGGAAAAGTTTTATAAGCTTTTAAATACCAATTTAAGAAGTGTTGAGCAGTTTACCACAGTTAGTATAATTCACCATTCTCACACAGCAGATTCTCATAATTACAGAGAAATATATCATTATAAAACTGGTTAAAAAAAAAAAAAACCATATATTATGAGATGTTTTAAATGTATGGATGTGACAATTGGACCATAAAGAAGGCTGAGCACTGAAGAAATGATGCCTTTGACCTGTGGTATTGGAGAATACTCTTAAGAATCTCTTGGACTGCAAGGAGATCAAACCCATCAATCCTAAAGAAATTAACCCTGAATATTCATTAGAAGGACTGATGCTGAAGCTGAAGCTCCAGTACTTTGGCCACCTGATGGGAAGAGATGACTCAATGGAAAAGACCCTGATGCTGGGAAAATAGAAGGCAGAAGGAGAAGGGGACGACAGAGAATAAGATGGTTGGATGGCATCACTGAGTCAATGGACATGAGTTTGAGCAAGTTCTGGGAAATGGTGAAGGACAGGGAAGTTGGTGTGCCAGTCCATGTGGTCACAAAGAGTTGAACACAACTTAGTGACTGAACTGCACTGAAATGTTTTATCTCCAATTAGATGTTTTAAGAAAGTTCTCCTTCTTCCTGTAAGTATTTTAGTTTTGTAACTTGTGATTCTGACATTTATGTCCTGAAACTTTCAGAACATTTGAGTTTTAGTTTGACTAATCTTTGCAGACCCTGGAGGAGAAATTTGTTCCCCTCAAGCCCCTTTGCAGGTGTTGGGTCGTTGGTTTTTGGTTGAGTGGGGAATCAGGACAATTCTCTAGATCAGGGCAGTTCAGACGCAAACTGTTGTTATTTAGCAGAGTCCCTTCTATATGATCAAGTTATTTGTGGCTTTAGACTCTTGGGAAGGTAAACTTCATTAATTTATGGATTCTCTCATTTTGCATGGAATTTTTATTTAAGAGAGGACTATTTACTCAGTTTTTATTCTGTTTAATACTCTATGCATTTATTAAATAATATTTTTTATTTTAGCATTAAAATCAACCTTTCCTTATATATTTTGCATATTATATATATGATTAGTATGGGTTTCATAAGGAAAAGTTTTATAAGCTTTTAAATACCAATTTAAGAAGTGTTGAGCAGTTTACCACAGTTAGTATAATTCACCATTCTCACACAGCAGATTCTCATAATTACAGAGAAATATATCATTATAAAACTGGTTAAAAAAAAAAAAAACCATATATTATGAGATGTTTTAAATGTATGGATGTGACAATTGGACCATAAAGAAGGCTGAGCACTGAAGAAATGATGCCTTTGACCTGTGGTATTGGAGAATACTCTTAAGAATCTCTTGGACTGCAAGGAGATCAAACCCATCAATCCTAAAGAAATTAACCCTGAATATTCATTAGAAGGACTGATGCTGAAGCTGAAGCTCCAGTACTTTGGCCACCTGATGGGAAGAGATGACTCAATGGAAAAGACCCTGATGCTGGGAAAATAGAAGGCAGAAGGAAAAGGGGGACGACAGAGAATAAGATGGTTGGATGGCATCACTGAGTCAATGGACATGAGTTTGAGCAAGTTCTGGGAAATGGTGAAGGACAGGGAAGTTGGTGTGCCAGTCCATGTGGTCACAAAGAGTTGAACACAACTTAGTGACTGAACTGCACTGAAATGTTTTATCTCCAATTAGATGTTTTAAGAAAGTTCTCCTTCTTCCTGTAAGTATTTTAGTTTTGTAACTTGTGATTCTGACATTTATGTCCTGAAACTTTCAGAACATTTGAGTTTTAGTTTGACTAATCTTTGCAGACCCTGGAGGAGAAATTTGTTCCCCTCAAGCCCCTTTGCAGGTGTTGGGTCGTTGGTTTTTGGTTGAGTGGGGAATCAGGACAATTCTCTAGATCAGGGCAGTTCAGACGCAAACTGTTGTTATTTAGCAGAGTCCCTTCTATATGATCAAGTTATTATTTGTGGCTTTAGACCCTTATGCTCCTATTTTTATGTGGTTTTAAGTTTTTGAAAATTTGGTTTTATTTCTAGGAATTTGTTATTTTTTAAAAAGGTTTTTCATCCCATATTCCTTATGGCATATTGACCTGTTTGTCATTATTACTCAAAATACACACGTTGCTTTAAAATCTTTCATTATAAGTAAGAGGACTGTTTACACAAGCTCTGGGTCTATGCGGTTCCCTTTTCTCTTTGGAGTGTTGGTTAATTTATCGTTTTGTATTTAAACCTTCTTCTTCTTTTGTTTTTTTTTTTTTTTTGGACAGCTGGTTTCCAATAAACTATTGGCTCCTTTCTCTTTGTTGACTGTATGAGACCCACTGCTGGTTGGTCCTCTCTGTTTTTGTCTAGACCTGCTTTTTCAGAGTCTATTTGCTTCACTCACACTGTTATTCACTTTTCTGCTGTCAAAGATGGAATAGGAGACATAAGTGTGCTTTACAGACAGCCAGTGCTCAGCAGGAGAAACAGGTATTATCACACACCTATTTGTTTCTATGCATTAGAGTCAGTAAGTAGATATTTAGTTAACTTTTTCTTGATAATTTTGTTGTATTCTTATTAAAACACTTTATATTTATTTTATTTATATTTTATTTATTGCTTGCTTTTCACTATGAACTCAGGCTTTTATATCAGTCTGACTCATCTCACTTCCCTTACTGCTAATACTGTTATTGTTAGTGCTACTACTCACTCTGATGGTCAAAACCTCCCCCACTTCCTGCTGGATCTCCGTTATTTTAGCACCTGATACCTTTGAGATTATTCTTGTTTTTTGGTAAAAAATAGGATATTTTGGGTGAATCGGCTTTTTCTTGTCTCATTACATGGAACCACTGTCTTCTAGTGAGTCCCAGTAGAGATAAAGTCTGAGAGTCAGTGAGACATGGAGGAAGGTCCTGGCCCCTCACTCCTGGGATCCCCTAGTTAAGAGAGAGTGGACAGCAGGTTGTTAGCTCCCCTGAATGCTTCCCATTTCCCACATGCTGTCTTCCTGTACCTGGCTTCTCCACATGGACGTTGTCCACATAAACCCTCCTGAGTGTTCTAGAGCAATGAGAGCAGTATCTGGAGAGAGCCCAGGAAAATTCTCAGAAATATGTGTGATTTTGTGGGAAGGTGGGGTGATAGCCATGTCTATCCCTTTCTAAGATGACTGGTCAAAGTTATAATGTATTTTAGGGAAAAAAACCCCATAATTTACTTTTCAGGTGTTTCTTACTGCTTCACAGAAAGCTTAAGATAATTATTCAATAAAAATATTTTAGAATAGGGCAGCTAATGTTGTAACAATTTGATATAATGTATATGCTATTGTTGTTCAGTTGTTAAGTCATGTCCGACTCCCAGAGTTTACTCAAATTCATATCCATTGAGTCATTGATGCTAACTAACCATCTTACCCTTTGTTGCATCCTTCTTTTGCCTTCAATCTTTGCTAGTATCAGGGTGTTTTCCAATGAGTTGGCTCTTTTGCATTAGGTGGCTGAAGTTTTGGAGCTTCAGTTTCAGTAACAGTCCTTCCAATGAATATTCAGGGTTGATTTCCTTTAGGATTGACTGATTTGATCACCTTGCAGCCCAAGAGACTCTCAAGAGTCTTCTCCAGCATCAGAATTTGAAAGCATCAGTTATTTGATCCTCAGCCGTCTTTATAGTTCAACACTCACATTCATACATGACTACTGGAAAAACCATAGTTTTGACTATATGTACCTTTGTTAGAAAAGTGATGTCTGCTTTTTAATACACTGTCTAGGTTTGTCATAACTTTCCTTGCAGGGTGCAAGGATATTTTAATTTCATAACTTCAGTCATCATCCACAGTGATTTTGTTGCCCAAGAAAATAAAATCTGTCACTGCTTTCACTTTTTCCCCTTCTATTTGCCATGAAGTAATGGGACCAGATGCCATGATCTTATTTTTTTCTCATGTTGAGTTTAAAGCCTGACTTTTCACTCTCCTCTTTCACCCTCATCAAGAGACTCTTTAGTTCTTTTGCTTTTTGCCGTTAGTGTAGTATCACCTGCATATCTGCAGTTGTTGATATTTCCCCTGGCAGTTTTGACTCCAGCTTGTGATTCATCTAGCCTGGCATTTCTCATGATATGCTCTGCATATAAGCTAAATAAGCAGGACAATATACAACCTTGTTGTACTCCTTTTCCAGTTTTGAACCAGTCAGTTTTCCATGTTTGGTTCTAACTGTTGCTTCTTGACCTGCATACAGGTTTCTCATGAGATAGGAAAGGTGATCTGGTATTTCCGTCTCTTTAAGAATTTTCCCCATTTTTTTTTTTTTTTTTTTGTATGTGTGTGTGCGTGTGTGATTTGCACAGTCTTTGCATAGTCAGTGAAGCAGAAGTAGATGTTTTTCTGGAACTTCCTTGCTTTCTCCACTTCTGCTTCACTGAATGGTGACATTTTGATCTCTGGTTCCTCTGTCTCTTCAAAACTCAGCTTGTTCATCTCAAATTCTCAGTTTGTGTCTGGCTGAAGCCTACTTTGAAGGATTGTGAGCATGGCTTTGCTAGAATGTGAAATGAGTGCAGTTATGTGGTAGTTTGGACATTCTTTCACATTGCTTTCCTTTGAAATTGAAATGAAAACGAAACCGATGTTTTCTAGTCCTGTGGCCACTGTTAATTTTCCCAAATTTGTTGACATATTGAGCACAGCACTGTAACAGCATCATCTTTTAGTATTTTAAATAGCTTAGCTGACATTCCATCCCCTCCACTAGCTTTGTTTGTAGTGATGCTTCCTAAGGCCCACTTGATTTCGCACTCCAAGATGGCTGACTGTAGGTGAGTGATCTTACCATCGTGATTACCTGTGTCATTCAGATTTTTCTCATATAGTTCTTCTGTGTATTCTTGCTACTTCTTATTATTCTCTTCTGCTTCTATTAGGTCTTTACTGTTTCTGTCCTTTTTTGTGCCCATCTTCGCATTAAATGTTCTCTTGACATCTCAGATTTTCTTGAAGAGAGCTCTGGTCTTTCCCATTCTATTGTTTTCCTCTATTTCTTTGCATTGTTCATGTGTGTGTGTGTGTGTGTGTGTGCATTTATGTGAGTGTGTATATATGAAACATGTTTGTTGTGTTACCAAGTAAATGTTGTTATACTGAGGCTTGTGGTGAGTCCGGGAAAAGTTTTGTGTTCCCTGGTACACCAGTGGAGCCTTGGCTGGGCGCACACGTGGCTGAGAGCATTTAGGGACGGTCAACAAATGTCCCTCCTTCTGCCTCCAGTCCTCCCAGCACAATTGTTGCTGTTTTTTGACTATTGGTGAAAGAATAAATTAACAAGTAGACTCACAGGTAATTGATCAGCTTTATTTTCAGCAGGACTTCTGCAGACTTGCTACCATTTACTGTGAAATTAAATTAGAGGGCTTCCCCTGGTGGTCCAGTGGGTAAGGACACCGCCTTGCAGTGCAAGGGGCGCCGGTTCGAGCCCTGGCCTGGGAAGATCCCACGTGCCATGGAGCGGCTGGACTGATGTGTCCAATCACCGATCCAGAGCTCTGGAGCGCATGCGCCCAGAGCCGGTGCTCTGCAGCGAGAGAGGCCACCGCGATGGGAGGCCCACGGGAGCCAAAGAACGAAGACGAATGAAAATAGAGAAATGAAAAACCAATAGAAGTGGCCCGCCCACTCCCCGCCCTCCCAAACCCGACCCCCGCCCAAAGTAAATAAATAAATAAAATCTTTTAAAAAAAAAAAAAAGAAAGAAATTAAATTAGAATTCCAAAAAGCTGGGGTATTATTCAGGAAATTGCAGGAAATGCATTTGATAACCTTGCTTGCAGCAGCATTTGTTGGACATGCAGAAAGAGGTAGCCTGGTGTGCGTCCTCTGATACAGGGCCTGAGATAGAGCAGCACCATGTGGCTATCTGTGTCATCCAGCAGCAGGACCCACGCCTCCAAGGTGAAGGGTGTTTTCTGGCTGTTGCTTTGCTGTGTCAGCCAACAGATTATTCTCTGAAGATATTTCACGTGCTTTTTTATTCCCTAGATAATACTGTGTGGCTCAGGGTAAATAAATGTCTGTTGTTCCCTTTGAAATCTTTAGGAAAGTCTTTCACAAGGCAGTTAAGTATACATCCACATCCCACCCACTGTTTACATTAGCAGACTTTTGAAAGAAATTAAACCTTCTGCGTCAGTGTTTTTAATCGTTTTCTGAAATACATATAGAAACAGTTTCACAAACTTCTCATGATTGTGGGTCTTCTACGTAGATCTGGATAAAGTTGAATTAAAAATAAATGAAAACTTGTCTTGAGTACTGCTGGAAAAGTGGAACATGTGATATGTGCAGATGTTGAGGAGCTGAAGTGCTGAGAGATTAAGCAGCTCGTTTCCCCTTATGCCCAGAGCAAACAGCAGAGAACAGGGCACCATGACATTGTGGCAGCAGGTTCTGCCCCTGTCTCAGGCAAATGTGGCCACAGGCTGAGCTGTCACCCTCGAGGCTGCTCTCTGGCTAGATGGGAGGCAGTGTGCCCCTCAGCTGATGGATCCTTTCAGGGGAATCCTGCAGGAGCCTGGGTATCCACTGTGATGGAAAGTAGCTGTGTGGCCTTCGGAAATTCACTCGATTCTCCCTCTTCCTCAGAGAAGGACGTCTGTGGAATTAGTGACTTGGAATAGATATATGCAAAGGTGGCTTCAAAATTCACATTTTTTTAAGTCAAGTATGGAAGTAGTTCAATTTGAAGCCTCAGCTTAGGAGATGGTTATTTTCCCTGTTCTTGGTGACACATACACCCTGATACACACTGTGTGGTTAGGGTCTTGGCATAATTTCGTATTTTACTCAGTAGCTTACATAATTGATGAACAAGATTGGAGAAATTAATCATGATGCTTTTCCATTGTCTCAGAGAATGTGGGTGTCATTTGAGTGTGGGATGGGTATGTAGGCCCCTCAGGTGGATCAACCTGAAGCTTGTAGCCAAGCTAATTGCAGTTAAGTGAAGTTGTTTCTTCGTGCACTGTTGTGTTTGAATGTGAGATTTGGTGGGGTGTATTTGGTGTGGATTATTCCTGTCACTGACAACACGGTTATGTGGTAGTGTCTTTGCTTTGAAAGTCTTTCACAAGGCAGGGTAAATAAATGTCTGTTGTTCCCTTTGAAATCTTTAGGAAAGTCTTTCACAAGGCAGTTAAGTATACATCCACATCCCACCCACTGTTTACATTAGCAGACTTTTGAAAGAAATTAAACCTTCTGCGTCAGTGTTTTTAATCGTTTTCTGAAATACATATAGAAACAGTTTCACAAACTTCTCATGATTGTGGGTCTTCTACGTAGATCTGGATAAAGTTGAATTAAAAATAAATGAAAACTTGTCTTGAGTACTGCTGGAAAAGTGGAACATGTGATATGTGCAGATGTTGAGGAGCTGAAGTGCTGAGAGATTAAGCAGCTCGTTTCCCCTTATGCCCAGAGCAAACAGCAGAGAACAGGGCACCATGACATTGTGGCAGCAGGTTCTGCCCCTGTCTCAGGCAAATGTGGCCACAGGCTGAGCTGTCACCCTCGAGGCTGCTCTCTGGCTAGATGGGAGGCAGTGTGCCCCTCAGCTGATGGATCCTTTCAGGGGAATCCTGCAGGAGCCTGGGTATCCACTGTGATGGAAAGTAGCTGTGTGGCCTTCGGAAATTCACTCGATTCTCCCTCTTCCTCAGAGAAGGACGTCTGTGGAATTAGTGACTTGGAATAGATATATGCAAAGGTGGCTTCAAAATTCACATTTTTTTAAGTCAAGTATGGAAGTAGTTCAATTTGAAGCCTCAGCTTAGGAGATGGTTATTTTCCCTGTTCTTGGTGACACATACACCCTGATACACACTGTGTGGTTAGGGTCTTGGCATAATTTCGTATTTTACTCAGTAGCTTACATAATTGATGAACAAGATTGGAGAAATTAATCATGATGCTTTTCCATTGTCTCAGAGAATGTGGGTGTCATTTGAGTGTGGGATGGGTATGTAGGCCCCTCAGGTGGATCAACCTGAAGCTTGTAGCCAAGCTAATTGCAGTTAAGTGAAGTTGTTTCTTCGTGCACTGTTGTGTTTGAATGTGAGATTTGGTGGGGTGTATTTGGTGTGGATTATTCCTGTCACTGACAACACGGTTATGTGGTAGGTGTAATTCAGCAAGCAGGATGGTGCTGGTATTGGAATTGGAGTGGAAGTCAAGGTGTGGACTCATCTTTCACCCTTTAACCAGGCCTGTGCCAACCAAGGGTGCATTAGTGCCAGTGGCATCGTTTTCTCTCTGGCTCAACGGACCCAGCCCTAAACAAGAAATAATGGTTAAATCCCCAGTTATTTAAGTTTTGACAACCTAGGCCCCATTAGGAAGAAAAGTTATGACAAACCTAGACAGCATATTGAAAAGCAGAGACATCACTTTGTTGACAAAGTCTGTATAGTCAAAGCTATAGTTTTTCCAGGAGTTGTGCATGGATGTGAGTGCTGGACCATAAAGAAGGCTGAATGCCAAAGAATTGATGCTTTCAAACTTTGGTGTTGGAGAAGACTGTTGAGAGTCCCTTGGACAACAAAGAGATGAAACCAGTCAATCCTAAAGGAAATTAACCCTGAATATTCATTCATTGGAAAGACTGATGCTGAAGCTGAAGCTCCAGTACTTTGGCCACCTGACATGAAGAGCCAACTCATTGGAAAAGACCCTGATGCTGGGAAAGATTGAAAGCAGGAAGAGGAGGGGGTGACAGAGAATGAGATGGTTGGATGACATCACCAACTCAGTGGACATGAGTTTGAGCAAACTGGGGAGATAGTGAAGGAAAGGGAAGCCTAGGATGCTGCAGTCCATGGGGTTGCAAAGAGTCGGACATGACTGAGTGATTAACACACGCACTTGAGACCCATTAGGAAGGGTCACTTCTTAGTTCGCACTTCAGGTAGGCAGATGTAGAATCTCATCACATTTCACCATTTAATTCATGTCCATACTTCTTAGAAATAGAATCGCAGTGTTATGGAGTCTCTTTTGACCAGAAAAATACAGGAGGGGTGATCTTGTGGCTACAGGAGACCCTCTTGGATTGTTTGTCAAGGTGCTTTGGTACAGTATTTTAATTTACATTCAGTTAAATTAATATATTTCTACCCACTGGTAGTTAGAAGTTATAAAATGCAGGATTCAAGGTTGGCAGTCAAAGCTATATTCTTGTCAATAAACATTTCCAGTCATGAGATGACAAGTGTTATGTTTGGGAAGCTCACAATACTTACTGACAACTGGTGAGGTCCTGTATTAACACTGATAGTTTACTTTTTTTTTTTTTTTTTAATTTTGACCTTTTATTGGTTCTTATTTATTTATTTTCATCTATCTTTATTCTTTGGCCTGTGTGGGCCTCCCATGGCAGTGGCCTCTCTCACTGCAGAGCACTGACTCTGGGCACGTGCGCTCTAGAGTACTGGCTTGTAATTGGAAACACTGGTCTAGCCACTCCCGGGCCTGGGATCAAACTGGTGCCCCCCCTGCACTGCAAAGCGGACTCTTTACCCGCTGAGCCACCAGGGAAACCCAATAGTTTACGTTTTAAGAGATAATTTGAAATAGTAAGGCACCTTAAAGTAAAAATTAATATTTATATTAGTGTTCCTGTCATTTAGGAGGATACGACAGAGTACAACCTGCTTCTTTTCACATTTCTTTTCTTTGGACTTTGAGTGGTTTGTATTCAAAGACATAGAAAAACTGCAAAGTGGACTTAGGAGTCTCAAATATAAACTTGCTAAAAATATGAATCTTTTCTAGGTGGGGGAGCCTTGCATGGGTCCTCCAATCTGGAAATGGTGGGTGTGCAGTGTCCAGTTGAGCTGGACCCTGAACACACGTTGCCTCACGTGGGCAGTCAGACTTTGGCCCTCAGGCCTGTGCTGCCTGACCTCTGCTTCGACTGGACTGGTGAGAGGAAACCTCCCTCATCGGACCTCCATGTCGCTGATGGAGTCCAGTTAATGCAGGAGGACACAGGGCCGTACTGTTATCTCTGAATGTGCAGCTCAGGCCCCTATGCTCCTGTGCTCGTTCTGGCTGATCAGGTAACATTCAAGCTTAAAGTGGTGCTTTCTGTCTCATTTTTACCATTGAGTCCCTGTTGGACTTCTCTCAGCCTTCATGCTTCTCTGTGTTGATGCTGCCATGCCTCTCAGCCAGGCTTGGTGTGGCCACCACAGCGGTAACTCTGCCTCTGCCTCTTCATCCTGTGCTTTCTCCGCTGCTCCTCCTGCCAGGACACAGCTTTACAGGGTGTTTGCTTGTGAGGAAGATAAAGTTTACCCCAGTGACTTGGAGAGTGGAGTCCCAGCCTGCTGCCTTCTGGCCTGCTCCTGAGAGGTTGCTGCTTGTCTTCAGGGTATGGGTCCTGGATCTGCCTTCTCAGCAGAGGGTTAGGGATGTGGAGTGTGGAATTGCATGGGAGAGGTCCAGCTGCCTGATTTGTTCCCTTACAGGAGAGCATCCTTTCACTTCTGACTTCCCTGTTCCATCTGTTTTGAAATAGGTTGTGTGTTTGTGCTCTGTCACTCAGTTGTGTCTGACTCTTTGCAAACCCTTGAACTGTAGCCCAGCAGGCTCTTTTATCCATGGGATTTCCCAGGCAAGAATGTTGAAGTGGTTTTCCCTGTCCTTCTCCAGGGTATCTTCCTGACCCAGGGATTGAACCTGTGTCTCCTGCATTGACAGGTGGATTCTTTTCTCTTTTTAAAAATTTTTCCCCATCATGCCTCTTTTATTTTTATATTTATTTTCATCCATCTTTATTTTCTGGCTTGTGTGAGCTTCCCACTGCAGTGGCCTCTCTCTCGTTGCAGAACACTGGCTCTGGGCACATGCACACCAGAGCGCTGGCTAATAATTGGACACACCGGTCCAGCCACTCTGCGACACGTGGGATCTTCCCAGGCCAGGGATTGAACCAGTGCCCCTTGCACAGCAAAGCAGACTCTTTACTCACTGGACCACCAGGGAAGCCCATTTTCTTTTTAAAAAGATTTTTTTTTTTTTTTTGGATTCTTTACCACTTAACCACCTGGGAAGCCTTGATTGAAATAGGTTGAGGCTCAGGTTGTTTTAATAAGGCAATATTCTGCTCCACTCTTAGGCACTTCCTCTTCATTTTTACATGGAAGAAAAGATATGATCTTAGGACAGCATTTGGGTGTGTGTAATAATTATTCAATTGCTGTAATTTGGGTATAGGACGGAACCCCCTAGTCTCTAGCATTCTTTATTGTTTGCAGCACAGGGCCATGAGCCAGGCTTGGTGTGGCCACCACAGCGGTAACTCTGCCTCTGCCTCTTCATCCTGTGCTTTCTCCGCTGCTCCTCCTGCCAGGACACAGCTTTACAGGGTGTTTGCTTGTGAGGAAGATAAAGTTTACCCCAGTGACTTGGAGAGTGGAGTCCCAGCCTGCTGCCTTCTGGCCTGCTCCTGAGAGGTTGCTGCTTGTCTTCAGGGTATGGGTCCTGGATCTGCCTTCTCAGCAGAGGGTTAGGGATGTGGAGTGTGGAATTGCATGGGAGAGGTCCAGCTGCCTGATTTGTTCCCTTACAGGAGAGCATCCTTTCACTTCTGACTTCCCTGTTCCATCTGTTTTGAAATAGGTTGTGTGTTTGTGCTCTGTCACTCAGTTGTGTCTGACTCTTTGCAAACCCTTGAACTGTAGCCCAGCAGGCTCTTTTATCCATGGGATTTCCCAGGCAAGAATGTTGAAGTGGTTTTCCCTGTCCTTCTCCAGGGTATCTTCCTGACCCAGGGATTGAACCTGTGTCTCCTGCATTGACAGGTGGATTCTTTTCTCTTTTTAAAAATTTTTCCCCATCATGCCTCTTTTATTTTTATATTTATTTTCATCCATCTTTATTTTCTGGCTTGTGTGAGCTTCCCACTGCAGTGGCCTCTCTCTCGTTGCAGAACACTGGCTCTGGGCACATGCACACCAGAGCGCTGGCTAATAATTGGACACACCGGTCCAGCCACTCTGCGACACGTGGGATCTTCCCAGGCCAGGGATTGAACCAGTGCCCCTTGCACAGCAAAGCAGACTCTTTACTCACTGGACCACCAGGGAAGCCCATTTTCTTTTTAAAAAGATTTTTTTTTTTTTTTGGATTCTTTACCACTTAACCACCTGGGAAGCCTTGATTGAAATAGGTTGAGGCTCAGGTTGTTTTAATAAGGCAATATTCTGCTCCACTCTTAGGCACTTCCTCTTCATTTTTACATGGAAGAAAAGATATGATCTTAGGACAGCATTTGGGTGTGTGTAATAATTATTCAATTGCTGTAATTTGGGTATAGGACGGAACCCCCTAGTCTCTAGCATTCTTTATTGTTTGCAGCACAGGGCCATGAGCCCCTCTTTAAAAACTCCTGGTAACTAGAAACTTGGCTTCTGATCAGGCTTCCTGTCCTGTGTGGTTCAAGAGTGTCACTGTGGCACCAGATCTCCATCTTCAGCCTTGTCTCCTGATTCTGGCTTTGTTTCCTCTTAACCCTCACATCCAGGAGACCTACCTGGGAGCCCACCTGGGGCAGGGGCAGGGTTGCTGAAGGCTGTGGAGGGTCTCCATTCATACTCCCCGTCTGGATCTAGGCCAGACTGTGGCCCACCCTCACTCACTCATGCTGCTTGCAGAGCCTCTTCCCAGGTGTCCTGGGCAAAGTGGGCCATCCTTGCAAGGGAAGCAGACGTTATTGACAGCTGGGCCCTGGGGACTGGAAGCCTGTGGTGCCTGAGTTATAGGATCTCAAGGTCATGACCATGGCTTCTGATGTTTCTCCCCAGCTTTGGTACCTGTGGGCCTCACACTCATTACCCTGTTCACGCCTAGATTTGCCATTTCTCCCTCCCTCTGAGTCATCCACGATTTGTGTTCCCCATCTTCTGGGTCTTTTTGTGTCTCTTCTGACATTTTGGGAATAACTGCTCCCAGGTGCTTCTTTCTTTTTTTTTTTTTTTTAATTTTATTTATTTATTTATTCTTGGCTCTTTTTTTTTTTTTTTTACTTTTTATTTTCACAGGGTTTTGTTGTTTACAGATATGTATAACCCCAGATTAGTTATTCTTGGCTATTTTGAGTTTTCACTGCTACTGCAGGCTCTTCTCTAGTTGCAGGGAATGGGGGCTACTGTCCAGCCAAGGTGAGCAGGCTTCTTATTGGCAGTGATTTCTCTTGTTGTGGAACTTGGGCTCTAGGGCACATGGGCTTCAGTAGTTGTGGCTCCGAGGCTCTAGAGCACAGGCCCAACGGTTGTGGCTTAGTTGTTCTGCAGCATAGGGGATTCTCCTGGATCAGTGATTGAACCAAGTCTGCATTGGCAGGCAAACTCTTCACCACTGAGCTACCAGGGAAGCCTGTACATTTTGGCCAGGCAAACCCTCTTCAACTGTACTAGTCTCTAGCATTCTTTATTGTTTGCAGCACAGGGCCATGAGCCCCTCTTTAAAAACTCCTGGTAACTAGAAACTTGGCTTCTGATCAGGCTTCCTGTCCTGTGTGGTTCAAGAGTGTCACTGTGGCACCAGATCTCCATCTTCAGCCTTGTCTCCTGATTCTGGCTTTGTTTCCTCTTAACCCTCACATCCAGGAGACCTACCTGGGAGCCCACCTGGGGCAGGGGCAGGGTTGCTGAAGGCTGTGGAGGGTCTCCATTCATACTCCCCGTCTGGATCTAGGCCAGACTGTGGCCCACCTCACTCACTCATGCTGCTTGCAGAGCCTCTTCCCAGGTGTCCTGGGCAAAGTGGGCCATCCTTGCAAGGGAAGCAGACGTTATTGACAGCTGGGCCCTGGGGACTGGAAGCCTGTGGTGCCTGAGTTATAGGATCTCAAGGTCATGACCATGGCTTCTGATGTTTCTCCCCAGCTTTGGTACCTGTGGGCCTCACACTCATTACCCTGTTCACGCCTAGATTTGCCATTTCTCCCTCCCTCTGAGTCATCCACGATTTGTGTTCCCCATCTTCTGGGTCTTTTTGTGTCTCTTCTGACATTTTGGGAATAACTGCTCCCAGGTGCTTCTTTCTTTTTTTTTTTTTTTTAATTTTATTTATTTATTTATTCTTGGCTCTTTTTTTTTTTTTTTTACTTTTTATTTTCACAGGGTTTTGTTGTTTACAGATATGTATAACCCCAGATTAGTTATTCTTGGCTATTTTGAGTTTTCACTGCTACTGCAGGCTCTTCTCTAGTTGCAGGGAATGGGGGCTACTGTCCAGCCAAGGTGAGCAGGCTTCTTATTGGCAGTGATTTCTCTTGTTGTGGAACTTGGGCTCTAGGGCACATGGGCTTCAGTAGTTGTGGCTCCGAGGCTCTAGAGCACAGGCCCAACGGTTGTGGCTTAGTTGTTCTGCAGCATAGGGGATTCTCCTGGATCAGTGATTGAACCAAGTCTGCATTGGCAGGCAAACTCTTCACCACTGAGCTACCAGGGAAGCCTTACCAGGTACTTTTATTACTGTTGCCCTGTACCACAGCACTGTGATCCCTAGGCAGGCAGGCAGGTCTCTGTGGTCTTCATGTCAGTGGTCTTGTTTAGACATTGTTTTGTTTTCTCTGTACCGTGAGGGCTATTCTCCGCCTGTCCCAGTCTTGTCCATCATCTGTTGCCTGTCTGTGACTGTACTTTGTGAACTGCTTACTTGCTGTCACCACAGATCAAGTGACCATTGGAAGCTGAGTTCAGAGGTAGAATCTTCAAATTAAATCTTTTCTCTGACCACCAGGGCTTGCTCTGTGCAAGAGAAAGCCTGTCTCTCCTCTGTTTTTCCTGGGAGCAACCAGCTTTATTTATTTATTTATTTATTTATTTTTACAGTTTTATGTTGGAATGTTTTGAATTCAAGTATGTTTATTTATCTGAACTTTGTGCCCTTGATTATTTTAATTACAAGCATAAATGCTTTAAGCTTTATTTTTTTCAATTTGGTGGAGAAGGGGAGGTGTCATTTGGAGGAGAAGATGTGAGGTCGGTTATGCTTGTGGCAGGTGCTGGATCATTATTATAGTGTCGATTCATTGTGGTATCAAGCTATTTGAGAGCAAAAGAAGGACGATGTTATTATAGATTGTCCAGCCATATGGGTTGTTTTGCTCTGTATTCACACTGAGCCTGGTGACAGTAATCTTCAGCAAAAAACAGGGTTTTCAATTTGGGCTTTGATGATTATAAACAAATCACATTGATACTGGCTGTACATTAGAATCTGTCTCATGTAAGATGTTAACCTTGTCATCTCTGTTTTGTCGAAGATTTCTGTGATCTCTGTTTATGTTCATTTCCGGCAGGGAAATGAATCTTTGAATTTTCTGGTTTGAGTAGCATTCCAAGATGTGAATCCAACACTTCTAAGTGATGTATTTTCTCTTCCACTCAAGTGTTTATTATGACAATTTTACCAATTTTATGCTCACTTTTAGAAAGTTAACATCTGAGAGGATTGTTCAACACTCAAAATTTTCTTTTTCTTTTTTTTTTTTTTGTTCTTTGGCCTGTGTGGGCCTCCCATCACAGTGGCCTCTCTTGTCACAGAGCACCGGCTCTGGGCACATGCGCTCCAGAGCTCCGGCTCGGTAATTGGACACATTGGTCCAGCTGCTCCATGGCACGTGGGATCCTCCCAGGCCAGGGATCAAACCAGCGCCCTTTGCACTGCAAGGCGGTGTCCTTACCCACTGGACCACCAGGGAAGCCCTCAAAATTTTATTTTTGAAGTTTCTCATCAACTCCATCATTCATGCCTATTGCTTCAAATGTAAATACTTGTCAGTTATTTAAAAGTGTCAATTTTCATAATGGTTATATGCTCTATCTTCAGCTAATTAAAAATGTTTTTACATTTCTTTATATTTGCATTTAAGAAGTACACCTAACCTTAGGACACACTGGAAAAAATGGGCCTGTAAGAGAAAGAGTGCTGTTCTTATTTATTCTGACGACTCTTACTTCTGTTTGTCTTAGGATGTCTCATGTGTCGTTGTTTGGCCTTTAGGTCATCCCATGAAGTGCAGTTGACGTCTGTCTAGTCCTTGGAGCCACTCCTGACCATACTCATGATTCATGTGTGTGACCTTTCACTGTCCACCTTTCTGTGCTCATGGTTGGAGGCACATGTTCCTGTTTAATTTCTGATTCAGAAGATCTCATAACGGTCAGTCTGTGGGTGGTTTATCTACCAGAAGGGATCCACCTTGGTTACTTATGAAACAAGCATGACAGTATCTCCCAGGAAGAGCATGTTGTGTGGAACACATGCTGTGTCACGACTCTGTGACCTGCTGCAGATATGGAGGACCTATTATGATGGGGGGCGATCCAGAGGCGTGCTGGTGATCCAGAGGAAGATTCTAAAGAGGAGCCCCGGAAACATTCAGTGACCGCCGCCGCTACCTTTAGGATGTTACTCTTCCAGGGCACACGTGATTTGAGGACTGTGGTCTGCTGGATCTGTGTGCATCCAACATGCGCTCCGTCCCACCACCTCGTGTTATGCACCATACATATGGGTCATCCCTCCTCTAGCTGTGAGGTCATCACAGGCTAGCATGTCCTCGAGGGGAACAGCTGGAGAGTGGGAGTGTCAGGCAGTCTAAAGATGAAGATGAAGCACCTCGTATCCTCTTGCACTGTGGCACTTCGTCCATGGTGATAATGATGTTCAGGGACCTGATTAAGTGGGGCTGCTGTCCTAGGAAAGCAGTGATCCCTGCGTGCTATGAATTCATTAGCAGAAAAGGGCACCCTGATCCACTGACATCTCCATCACCTGCATGCTGACTCAGGGACCAGTCACTGGGCAGCTGCGTGTGGTCCCCCGGCCCCAGCCTGCCTCCAGCATCACTCATCTGCCCCCTTCAGACCTAGTACCTCACCCTTTTCTCTTCACTTTGTTATTGTGTAGCTTTGCATAATTGGGAGCCATTTTATTATTTTCCCCTCTGTTACATCAGCCACCCCGAACCATTCCTGCATGTTGGGAGTGACTGCCTGTGCCTGCGTCTCACTGGTGGCCATTCTTTCTTTAATGCCCTTGGAGTAGACGTGCTGAGTCCTGGACTGCGATCACCCCTGCTGTATGGCCTTCATTCCCACCCAAGGAGCTGTGCCTACCCAGTCCTGTGTCCTGTGTCCTGACCGACTCTGCAGCATTTTTCTTTCCAGCTCAGGCAATGCTGCATGCTTTCTTTTGCAAGAAAATTCTATTTATATTTGTATTCTTGAGAGCTTGAATGTACAGTAATTAAAATAGATGTTTCTTAATTTGCTTTGTGGGAAGTGACCGCCAGTCACTGATAATCACTAAAAGAAAACCATGTCTCACGACTCTTTAATCACCCAAGACCTCCGTCTGCTCCCACATCAGTGGCTGGGTAAAGGTGAACTTAATAAACGTAATAAGAAAAACCAGCAGTTCCCTGGGCTTCATAATATGTATGCACACGTGGTCTCGAGTCATAACTGGAACATTAAGAACTGGGAGCTGATCAGAGAGTTTGAGGTTGTTCCCTGGACACTCAGGTTCACGATCTGGATGCGATGGCATCAGAGAAGACCCCGTGAGTCTCCTGTGCCCTGCAGACTGGACACGTACCCGACAGCCTGAGCCCAGGAGGGAGGGAGGCAGGGAAGGAGTAGAGAAGGGGTCATGATGGCTCTGTGGCGAAGCAGAATTTGGAGGCCCTATTTTCATTCCTTCTGAAGTCCTTGGCCAGTTTGTATCCACACAACCATTGCTTCCTGTAGGATTATTCTCTGCCTTTTCTAATACCTGATTTTCCTTCTTCTGTGGCTATATCTTTGTCAGTTTTCCCCAAATGCTGACATTTTCCCAAGTATTGTCATCTGCGCTTTTCCCTTGATAAGGCTGCAGAGCTGCTGTCCACTTTTCCAGCTTCGGGCATCACTTTCCTGTATACAAGGCCTGAGAGTCTCTGTGCTCCCTGGATCTTGCTCCCCAGGACTGGGTGTGTCTGGGGGAGGATAGCTCCCTGGCAGTTGGCCGCTCTCTGTCTGTCTGTCTGCCCTCCTCGCTGTCTCCCCATTCCCCAAGCCCACACTGTCTCTAGTTCTTTCTTCTCTGCACACCTTCATCCCTGGGTTTTCTGCCTGTTCTCTTTGCTCTGTTCAGAGTGGCATCTCATGTCTTGGCAGCTGTTCCAAGAATGTTGAAGCCTGGCACCTCCCGAGCCATGGTGGGGCTATGTCCCCACCTGTGCTCTTGCCCTCTTCCTCAGGGTCAGTAGTGATGGGCTTTGGAGCCGGGGCGGGAGTCAGGGAGCCAAACTGACCACCTGGTGTATTCTCCGGCTCTGAAATGCCAGCTGCACCCAACATTCAGCTGCAGCTCATCACTCTCCTTAGTCCAATTCTTCATAACACGTCCTGTGGCAGAAAATACTGTGTGACCTTGGACCTTTCCTTTAGCCCGCACCAGATTATAGGTGTCTGCTTCTGGTCATTTCAGTAATTGTGCTACCCCAAGCCATGGATTCCTGTCCCCTTCATCAGGACACAGGGTCACCCAGGTCAGTCTCCTAGATCTGCATAGCAAATTGGATCACAGACCAATTCCAGGGTTAACTGATTTTGCTTCAAGTGGCCATCTAGCTGTCCACACTTAAGTTAATTGATGAGTTCATCTTTATCCAGCTTTAACTGCAGCACTACATTTCCACTTCTACTTTGGTTTATTCGTGGATTTTTCGTTGCTTCCATCACTTTAGCAGCTTCATGCCGCATTTGCAGTAAGCTTTATAGTGTCTAACAGGGTAATCCCCCTTTATCTCCTGACATGGTTATTCATCCAGATAAACTTTACAATCATGTTTTAAAGTTTCCAAACAATTCTGTTTGGAATTTTGTTTGGCATTATGTTGGATTTACAGATAAAGTTAGGAAGAGCTGATAGTCGGAAACTCTCACATAGCTGTGAGATGTGGATGTCTCCATTTATTTGAATATATTAAATAATCCTTACTCGTATTTTATTCAGTCTTCACAGCCTCATGTTATTTGCTTCCCTGAGATATTACACGAGATGGGTGGTGGCAGCCATGTGTTGCTGTGTTTTTGTTAACTTTATTCTTAAATATTCTACAGGCTTTGCTTTAGCTATTTCAGTGCATATGCATTCATGATAGATTTTTGACTTTTACTATTTATCTCTTGGGATTCCCTTGTAGCTCAGCTGGTAAAGAATCCTCCTGCAATGCAGGAGATCCCAGTTTAGTTCCTGGGTTGGGAAGATCCCCTGGAGGAGGGATAGGCTGCCCATTCCAGCATTCTTGGTCTTCCCTGGTAGCTCAGATGGTGAAGAATCCACCTGCAATGGGCCTGGGTTTGATCCTTGTGAAATCTTCCTATTTTTGACAGTCTTGTCCTGAACTCAGCTATGATATATCTCAATTCTTGTTGATATCTGTTAGTTTCTGAGAACTTAAGGGTTGGATTTTATTTCTTGACACAATCCTAGCCTTTCCCTTTCTGGGTGATTTTATCCTATTGAATATAGCATATATTTTGTGCTTTTAAGTTTATATCATTGTTTTTATATGCTTTTGAAAACTTTAAAAGATTACGTACTTTGCTTTATACTGTGTGTATTCTGTGGACTTTCTTCTCATTCTTCCCTAGAATTGTAGAAGGAAATTATTCTACTCTTTATGTTTTAAATAATATATGGAAGTCTCTGTTGCTTGATTATGGAATTTCAAAGCAAGAACCATTAGGAAAGGTAAAGAAACATTACTCTCCTTTGACTAAAAGCAAACTTTTCCTCTACCCAAGGAAGAATTTTTCTCTCACTTATGAAAACCGACTCTGTTGAGAAATACTTCACACATCACACAATTCACCCATTTAGAGTATACAAGATCATTACAATTTCAAAATATTTTAATCCTTTTGTCCTCCCAGGCCCTACCCGAGTTCCAGGTACCCTTAATCTACTTCATGTGGTTTTCCCTGTTCAGAACATTTCATGCCAATGAAACTGTGACATGAGGTCTTAGGTGAGTGGAGTTTTTCACTTAAGCATAATGTTTTCAAGGTTGAGTTCACCCACATTGTGTTAGAACTTTATTCCTTTATAAAATTAGTATTGTTTTAATTTTTAAAGGATAATTTTGTTAACGGAGTTTTGTTGTTTACTGCCACACATCATCCTGAATCCTCCATAGAAGAATAAATTTTGTATTGCTCTAATTGTGGAAAAATACATGTAACATGAAATTCATATTGAGGGCAAGAGAAGGGGCTGACAGAATATGAGATGGTTAGACAGCATCACTGATTCAATGAACATGAGTTTGAGCAAACTCCAGGAGATAGTGAAGGACAGGGAAGCCCTGTTGCAGTTCATGGGGTCACAAAGAGTTGGACATGCCTTAGCAACTGAACAACAATAAATATCCAGCTTAGTGGCATCGAGTATGTTCACATTGTTGTGCAACTCACCACAGTTATCTCTAGACCTTTCTCAGCATCATCAATTTATTTTCAAATCCAAAGTCATGAAATTTTGCCACAGTATTTTCTTCTAGGAGTTCAGATGTTTTATCCATTGTGAGTTAATTTTTGTGTGCGATATGAGACTAGAGGTCTGCATTGTTCTTTTGTTCATGGCTGTCAGTTGTCTCAGCACCAGCTTGGTTTTGCTTTATACTGTGTGTATTCTGTGGACTTTCTTCTCATTCTTCCCTAGAATTGTAGAAGGAAATTATTCTACTCTTTATGTTTTAAATAATATATGGAAGTCTCTGTTGCTTGATTATGGAATTTCAAAGCAAGAACCATTAGGAAAGGTAAAGAAACATTACTCTCCTTTGACTAAAAGCAAACTTTTCCTCTACCCAAGGAAGAATTTTTCTCTCACTTATGAAAACCGACTCTGTTGAGAAATACTTCACACATCACACAATTCACCCATTTAGAGTATACAAGATCATTACAATTTCAAAATATTTTAATCCTTTTGTCCTCCCAGGCCCTACCCGAGTTCCAGGTACCCTTAATCTACTTCATGTGGTTTTCCCTGTTCAGAACATTTCATGCCAATGAAACTGTGACATGAGGTCTTAGGTGAGTGGAGTTTTTCACTTAAGCATAATGTTTTCAAGGTTGAGTTCACCCACATTGTGTTAGAACTTTATTCCTTTATAAAATTAGTATTGTTTTAATTTTTAAAGGATAATTTTGTTAACGGAGTTTTGTTGTTTACTGCCACACATCATCCTGAATCCTCCATAGAAGAATAAATTTTGTATTGCTCTAATTGTGGAAAAATACATGTAACATGAAATTCATATTGAGGGCAAGAGAAGGGGCTGACAGAATATGAGATGGTTAGACAGCATCACTGATTCAATGAACATGAGTTTGAGCAAACTCCAGGAGATAGTGAAGGACAGGGAAGCCCTGTTGCAGTTCATGGGGTCACAAAGAGTTGGACATGCCTTAGCAACTGAACAACAATAAATATCCAGCTTAGTGGCATCGAGTATGTTCACATTGTTGTGCAACTCACCACAGTTATCTCTAGACCTTTCTCAGCATCATCAATTTATTTTCAAATCCAAAGTCATGAAATTTTGCCACAGTATTTTCTTCTAGGAGTTCAGATGTTTTATCCATTGTGAGTTAATTTTTGTGTGCGATATGAGACTAGAGGTCTGCATTGTTCTTTTGTTCATGGCTGTCAGTTGTCTCAGCACCAGCTGTTGAGAAGCCTCCCCTCCCCATTTGTAGTCTTGGCACATTTGTTGAAGGTCATTTGACCATGAAATATATGAATCTACATCTGAAGTCTCAGTTCTGTTACACTGATCTGTTCTATGCCAGAATTACACGGTCTTGATTACTATTTTGTGGGGAGTTTCGAAATCTATATATGAGTCCAACAATTTTGTTGTTCTTTTTCAAGGTTGTTTTGGCTATTCTGGATCTCTTGTGATTCCCTATGCATTTTATAGCCACACTGCTAGTTTCTAAAAAGAAGTCAGTGGTGGGCATCTCATTGAATCTGTACATCAGTCTGAAGGGTGTTGCCACCTCAACTGCGTTGTCATCTGATTCATAAACATGAGATGCTTTTTTGTTTGTTTAAATATTTAATTTCTTTCAAAAGTGTTTTGTAGTGTTCAGAGTATAAGACTTTCTTTTCTTTTGATAAATTTGTTGCTAAATATTTATTGTTTTTGTTGCAATTGTAAATGGAAGTCTTCTCATTTTTTTGTGGTTAGTATTTATTTTTTATTAGAGTCTAATTGCTTTACATTGTTGTGTTAGTTTGTGCTGTACAACAATATGAATCAGCCATATGTTAATATTCATGCCCTACCTCTTGATCTTCCCTCCCAACACCTTCCCCTCCAGCCCCACTCTTCTAGGTCATCACAAAGCCCTGAGCTGAACTCCCTGTGCTATACAGCAGCTTCCCACTAGCTATTTTAGAATTAGAATTGATTTTTTATATTGATCTTATATCCTTAAACCTTACAGAACTTATTTATTCTAATTGTTTTTAATGGATTTCTTATAATTTTTTCAGATACAGGATTATGTCAACAGCAAATAGTGATAGTTTTACTTCTTCCTTTCCAATCTAGATAATTCTGTTACTTTTCACTGCCTCCTCATCTGGGGCCTCCAGTGTTATGTTGAATAGGAGAGGTGAGAGTGGGCATCTCAGTCTTGTTCCTGTTCTTCAGGAGACAACATTCAGTCTGTCTCCATTAGGTAAGATGTTAGCTATAGTTTTTTGTAGATGTCTTTTGTCAGAGTGAGGCAGCTTGCTTCTATGTCTAGTTGGCTGAGTAATTTTAGTTCTGCCAGTATTTTATGAAGAATATTTTTGCATCCATGTTCATAAGCGATATTGATCCTTATCCTTCTTTTTTCATCAAGTCTTTGTCTGATTTCGGTATCAGAGTAAACTGGTCTCATGAAATGATGTGGAAGTGTTTCTTTCTTAAATTTTTGGGAAAGAGCTTGTGAAGAATTAGCATTAACTCTTCCTTAACTTTTTTGTAAGAATTCGGTAGAGAAGCTATTTGGGTCTGAGCTTTTCTTTGTGAACAGTTTTTTGTTTATTGGTTCATTGTCTTCACTTGCCATAGGTCTATTCAGCTTGTCTTTTTCTCCTTGAGTGAGTTTTGGTAGTTTGTGTCTTTTGAGGAGATTGTTTATTTCATCTAAGTTATCTAGTTTGTTGATGGAGGTTGTTAATAGTTTTCTTTTTTAATGCTGAATCCTTTCTGCCTGTTGAAGTTTGTATAATAACCCATTTCACTCCTGATCCTGAAGGTAATTTGAATTTTCCCTTTTTTATTTTTGCTGTTTTTTTTTTTATTTTGCCTTTTTGTTTTCACAGAGTTGTGTTGCTTACAAATATATATAATCCCAGATTAGTCATACGTGTATCCCATCCCCCCAATCCTACCCCTCCAGGCCATCGCATAGCCCCCATGTAAGATCCCTTAACCCACAGCACATTGCCAATAGTTATCTCTTCCACCTATGATAGTATATGGTTCCATGTTACTCTTTCCATATCTCTCACGCACTCTTCCCTCTCCCCAGTGTCCGTAAGTCTATTCTCTATGACTGTTTTTCCACTGATGCTCTGGCTGTGTATTTATCAGTATGATCTTACTGGAGTCCATATATATGTTAGTATACTGTACTTGTCCTTCTCTTTTTGACTTACTTCACTTTGTATAATAAGTTCTAGTGAATATTCCCTTTTTTCTTGATCAGTCTAAAGACGATTCGTTGATCATTTCAGTGAACTAGCTTTTTTTTTTTAAACATTTATTTATTTATTTATCTTTTGTGGGGTGGGGTGGGGAGGGAGGGGACAGGCGGGCCACTTCTATTGGTCTTTCATTTGTCTATTTTCATCCGTCTTTGTTCTTTGGCTCCTGTGGGCCTCCCATCACGGTGGCCTCTGCCATTGCAGAGCACCAGCTCTGGGCGCATGCGCCCCAGAGCTCCAGCTCGGTAGTTGGACACATTTCGGTATCAGAGTAAACTGGTCTCATGAAATGATGTGGAAGTGTTTCTTTCTTAAATTTTTGGGAAAGAGCTTGTGAAGAATTAGCATTAACTCTTCCTTAACTTTTTTGTAAGAATTCGGTAGAGAAGCTATTTGGGTCTGAGCTTTTCTTTGTGAACAGTTTTTTGTTTATTGGTTCATTGTCTTCACTTGCCATAGGTCTATTCAGCTTGTCTTTTTCTCCTTGAGTGAGTTTTGGTAGTTTGTGTCTTTTGAGGAGATTGTTTATTTCATCTAAGTTATCTAGTTTGTTGATGGAGGTTGTTAATAGTTTTCTTTTTTAATGCTGAATCCTTTCTGCCTGTTGAAGTTTGTATAATAACCCATTTCACTCCTGATCCTGAAGGTAATTTGAATTTTCCCTTTTTTATTTTTGCTGTTTTTTTTTTTATTTTGCCTTTTTGTTTTCACAGAGTTGTGTTGCTTACAAATATATATAATCCCAGATTAGTCATACGTGTATCCCATCCCCCCAATCCTACCCCTCCAGGCCATCGCATAGCCCCCATGTAAGATCCCTTAACCCACAGCACATTGCCAATAGTTATCTCTTCCACCTATGATAGTATATGGTTCCATGTTACTCTTTCCATATCTCTCACGCACTCTTCCCTCTCCCCAGTGTCCGTAAGTCTATTCTCTATGACTGTTTTTCCACTGATGCTCTGGCTGTGTATTTATCAGTATGATCTTACTGGAGTCCATATATATGTTAGTATACTGTACTTGTCCTTCTCTTTTTGACTTACTTCACTTTGTATAATAAGTTCTAGTGAATATTCCCTTTTTTCTTGATCAGTCTAAAGACGATTCGTTGATCATTTCAGTGAACTAGCTTTTTTTTTTTAAACATTTATTTATTTATTTATCTTTTGTGGGGTGGGGTGGGGAGGGAGGGGGACAGGCGGGCCACTTCTATTGGTCTTTCATTTGTCTATTTTCATCCGTCTTTGTTCTTTGGCTCCTGTGGGCCTCCCATCACGGTGGCCTCTGCCATTGCAGAGCACCAGCTCTGGGCGCATGCGCCCCAGAGCTCCAGCTCGGTAGTTGGACACATCAGTTCAGCCGCTCGGCGGCACGTGGGATCTTCCCAGGCCAGGGATCGAACCAGCGCCCCTTGCACTGCAAGGCGGTGTCCTTACCCACTGGACCGCCAGGGAAGCCCCAGTGAACTAGCTTTTGATTTCATTTTCCATTTTTGTTTTTATGTTCTCAGTTATATAAGTTTCTGCTTTATCCTTTATTATCTTCTTCATTTGTGTTTAGTTTGCTCTTCTTTTTTCCAGTGCCTTAAGCTGGAAGTATAGGTTACTGATTTGAACTCTTTCTTCTTTCTTTATAAAGGCATTTATAGCTATAAATTTTCCTCTAAGTATTGCTTTAGCTGTCTTCATTTTCATTAATCACAACATACTTTCTGATTTCCTTTTTGATTTGTTCTTTGCTCTGTTGGTTATTTAGGAATTCTTTGTTTAATTTCCACATACCTGTGAGTTTCCCCATTTCTTTCCTGTTATTGATGTCTCATTCCATTTCATGTTGATCAGAGAACATAATTTGTGTTAATGCTCTCCTTTTAAATTTGTTGAAATTTTTTGTGGCTTCATGTGGTCTGTTCTGGTGCACGTTTCAGGTGTGCTTGAGAAGACTTGAGTGCTCGGTTGTTGTTGTTGGGGGATGTTCTGTAGACATGTGTTAGGTCTAGTTGACATATAGAAACTTGCTCAGGGCTTCCATCCTGTTGATCTTGTGTCTAATTTTTCTACCCATTATTGAAAGTGAGGTATTGACACAACTATTGTTGTTGAATAGCTCCCTTCATTTCCTGATAGTCATTGGCTAACATACTCTGGTGTTCTGTTATTAAGGTGCATACATATTTATAATTGCCAGATGTTCTGAGGGCTTGGCCCTTTTATCATTATAAACTGTTTTCTTTTATGTCTAGTAATACCTTTTATTTCAAAGTCTATTTTGTCTGATATCACTGCTACTCTAGCTTTATTTTTTAAAAAAATATATATTTATTTATTTGTGGCTGAGTCAGGTCTTAGTTGTGCAATTTTTTTTTTTTTTTTATTGTTGGCATGCAGGCTTCTCTCTAGTTGTGGTGTATGGGCTCAGTAGTTGTAGCTCTTGTGCTTAGTTTCCCTGTGGTATGTGGAATCTTAGTTTCCTGACCAGAGATTGAACCCACATCCTTGGCACAGGAAGATGGATTCTTAACCACTAGACTGCCAGGAAAGTTCCCTGTTTTAGCTTTCCTGTATCACTGTTTGCAATGTGTCTTTTTATCCTTTTACTTTCAATCTATTTGTACCTTTGAATATACAGTGTGTCTTCTGTAGACAGCATAGAATTAGAGCATTTAAAAAAAAAAATCCATTCTGACAATTGATGCCTTGGATGGGATTGTCTAATCCATGCACATTTAATTTTAGTGATATACTTGAATTTATATCTGCTGTTTCACTTTATGTTTTCTTCTTATCTCAGTCTTCATTTGTCTTCACTTAGTCATTCTTCTTTACTGCTTTTTTTTTTTTTTTTGCATTAACTGAATATTGTTTTTTAGACTTCCACCATGGCTCAACATTAAAGAATATGCCTGCAATGCAGGCTATGCAGGTTTGATCTCTGGGTTGGGAAAATTCCCTGGGAGGAGAGCATGACAACCCATTCCAGTATTTTTGCCTTGGAAATCCATGGACAAAAGAGCATGGCAGGCTACAGTCTATGGGATCATGAAGAGTCAGACATCTCTGAGTGACTGAGCACACATGCATGAATATTTTTTAATGTTACATTTTAATTTTTCAGCTTTTTGCTACATAGTTTTTAGTTGATTTTTGTGTTTTGTGGTACCCCTCCCAACTCTGAGGCTTTCTGTATGTTTCTTCATTTTGTTTTCTGTCTTTTTTTCAGCATAGCCTCTATCAGTCTATTATCAAGTTAATTTATTCTTTCTTCAGTCAGTTCAGATCTACTGTTGAGCCCTTCAAGTGAATTTTTACTTTAGCTATTGTACTTTTGACATCAGATTTTCTGTTTCTTTGAATAATTTCTGTCTTTGTATTAGTGTCTCTGTTTGTTTCTCAGCATAGTCCTCATACTTTACTTCTTCATTTGTGGTCTCCATCAGTTGTGAGAACAGGTTTATAATGCCTACTTTGAATTGTTTTTCTGATGAATCTGATCACTGGTTCCTGTTCCAGGTGGTTTCTGTTGCTGGTTTTCTGCTTATTTCCTGTGGTATGTGGAATCTTAGTTTCCTGACCAGAGATTGAACCCACATCCTTGGCACAGGAAGATGGATTCTTAACCACTAGACTGCCAGGAAAGTTCCCTGTTTTAGCTTTCCTGTATCACTGTTTGCAATGTGTCTTTTTATCCTTTTACTTTCAATCTATTTGTACCTTTGAATATACAGTGTGTCTTCTGTAGACAGCATAGAATTAGAGCATTTAAAAAAAAAAATCCATTCTGACAATTGATGCCTTGGATGGGATTGTCTAATCCATGCACATTTAATTTTAGTGATATACTTGAATTTATATCTGCTGTTTCACTTTATGTTTTCTTCTTATCTCAGTCTTCATTTGTCTTCACTTAGTCATTCTTCTTTACTGCTTTTTCTTTTTTTGCATTAACTGAATATTGTTTTTTAGACTTCCACCATGGCTCAACATTAAAGAATATGCCTGCAATGCAGGCTATGCAGGTTTGATCTCTGGGTTGGGAAAATTCCCTGGGAGGAGAGCATGACAACCCATTCCAGTATTTTTGCCTTGGAAATCCATGGACAAAAGAGCATGGCAGGCTACAGTCTATGGGATCATGAAGAGTCAGACATCTCTGAGTGACTGAGCACACATGCATGAATATTTTTTAATGTTACATTTTAATTTTTCAGCTTTTTGCTACATAGTTTTTAGTTGATTTTTGTGTTTTGTGGTACCCCTCCCAACTCTGAGGCTTTCTGTATGTTTCTTCATTTTGTTTTCTGTCTTTTTTTCAGCATAGCCTCTATCAGTCTATTATCAAGTTAATTTATTCTTTCTTCAGTCAGTTCAGATCTACTGTTGAGCCCTTCAAGTGAATTTTTACTTTAGCTATTGTACTTTTGACATCAGATTTTCTGTTTCTTTGAATAATTTCTGTCTTTGTATTAGTGTCTCTGTTTGTTTCTCAGCATAGTCCTCATACTTTACTTCTTCATTTGTGGTCTCCATCAGTTGTGAGAACAGGTTTATAATGCCTACTTTGAATTGTTTTTCTGATGAATCTGATCACTGGTTCCTGTTCCAGGTGGTTTCTGTTGCTTGCTTTTGTTTGGATGTATGGCTCACACTTTCCTGTTTCTTTGGATGTTCTTGAACTTGCTTTTGAAAACTACATGTTAATAGTGTATTAATAGCAGCTGTCAGCACCGGTCACCCCCTCCCTTCAGGCTTGTTGTTTGTTGGCTTATTTGTTTAATTCCTGGCTGGATTATATTAGTGAAGTCTGCCCCCACCCCCAGGTTGGATGTTGGATGATGTTCCTTGGGGAGGTGCAGCTCTGGGGGCGCCCACATCACCCTGATGGGGGTGGCGTTGGCAGGCATCCCCTTCTCTTTTCTACCCACCTCCATCTGTTAAATGCCATGACTCTTTTCGTGGGAAGATTTCTCTATTGTTTTAAACTGTGCTCTGGGGCATGAATTGCTCTGAGAATGAATCAGTCAGATTTGGCTCTTTGAGGGAAAAGTCTCCAAGGCTCTGATCTTTGTTTGGACCAGAACAGGGGGTCCTGGCTTCCTGTTCCAGGTTCGCCCCTGTAGAGTAGTCACGACAGCTTTGCCTGTGTGGCATGGCTTTTCACGGCAGCCCCCTGCTCCCAAAAGCTCCTCACAAAAGGTTTCTCCATGCTCTGTGGCAGAGGAAGTCAGCTTTGCGGGGAAGGGGTTAGATGCTGTCCTTTCCTTCTTCACCAGACAAAATCTCTGAGGTTGCACTCTGGAGCTGGAGGTTGGGACAAAGGCAGACTTCTCTCCAAGCAGCACGCCTCTCCACTCCAGGATCTGAGCAGTAGGCTGGGGTCCCCACATGGAACCAGCACGTCACCGTGGTCAGGGTGGTCAGGGCCGCCTGTTCTCAGCCCACTGCCCCTGCCCCTTCCCAGGTGTCATGCTTGGGGGATGACAGGCCTGAATTCCCCAGTGTTTACCTGGCAGCCAGTGCAGAAGTTGAGGCCAGAAGCCCTGCTCCTCTGGGGGTGAAGCCCTTGGTCCAAGACAGGAGGGAGCCTGTGCTGCCTGCCCTCCTGGTGCAAGCGCAGCCTTAGTGAGCTGAGCTGGGGGTGAGAGGGAGCAGACTGGTTCCAGTACCACCAACTCTCATCTTTTCCTCAAATTTCTGTAGATTTACTGGAGATTTTCCTCACTTGCTGTTTTGTCCTTCACTTCTAGAGGCTGCAGTGGTGTTTTTTTGTTTGTTTGTTTGGTTGGTTGGATTTTTTTTTTTTTTTTGATATAATCTTCACCACCTTCAAACTAGGAAGTAGGCAGTGGGATTTTTGCACTGTCATGCTGGCAGTCAGTCTCATTTTTAACCATGGAGAAATCTTTGTTTAAACACTCGTGTGAAAAACTCAGCAGTGGGGGCTGGTTGAATTTGTGGGCAGAGATGGAAAATCAGTGGACACAAATCCTTTTTTGAGAACGTGAGTCGAGGACACTTTGGGGTTCAGTGTCAGTGATGTGGGACGCACCTCTGAAGTCACAGAGGTCGAGTGACTGCCTGTTGGCTCTGTGGTGTGCAGTTCAGGAGTCCCTGAGGATGGCTTGGCACTTCCTTGGGAGAAGGACAAAAGTAGGACTTGGGGCACGGTGGGACAGGACAGGGATGGTGGCTTGTGAGACTCTAGCAGCTGCTGGGAGGTGAGAAAGAGCCTGAGTTTCAGGGAAAACGTGTTAGGGTTTGTAGTTGGAGGGTGGAGGGGAGGAGTCTCACACTTAAATTTTGGAGTCTTCAGCAGACACGATCAGGAGTCACTTTTGATCTTGTTATTGAAGGTGCAGAGTCCCAGATAGCTGGTGTGCTGGTGGACGGTGGCTTGAGGGCATCTGTTTCTCCATGTCCTCGACTACACTAACTTCTTTTTGTCTTTTTAATGATGGCGGTGCTGACAGGTGTGAGGTGACATCACAAAGTTGTGTGATTTGCATTTCCTTGATAATTACTGATTTTGAGCATCTTCTCACGTGCCTGTTGGCCACCTGCATGCCTTCCTTGGACAAATGTCTCTTTATTTTTTTTTGCTTATTTTTTAATCAGTTCATTTGTTGAAGAAAAGGAAACTCTGGTACACTGTTGGTGAGAATATAAATTCATACATCCAGTATGGAGGTTCCTCAATAAATTAAATATAGAACCACCATATGGTCCAGCCACCCATTTCTGGGTGTGCATCCAAAGGAAATGACATCAGCATCTTGAAGGAAGGATCTGCACTCCATGCTCATTGCTTTAGTTACAGCAGCCAAGACATGGCTATAGCCCAAGTGTTTGCAGACAGATGAATGGATAAGGAAGATGTGAGGTTGGGGACGTCCTGCCATTGGTGATGACAGAATGAACCCAGGGAATGCTCTTCTATGTGAAATAAACCAGAAAGAGACAAATGCTGTGTGGTATCACTTTTATGTAGAAACACACACACACATACACATGCTTATGTCATGGAAGCAGAGAGGAGAACAGTGATTACCTGGGACTGGGGTGATGGGAGACCTTAATCAGAGGATGTGAACTTCCAGCTTTAAGACAAGTATGTCTGGAGGGCCCAGCATACAGTGTGGTGATTGCAGTTAGCTATGCTGTGTTGTGTCTTTAGAGATGCTCAAAGTAGGTCCCATATATTCAACACATGCACACACACACACACACACCAGCAGGAGTCACCTCTGTGCACTGAAGGGCATGTTCAGGAGCTTTATGGCGATCATCTCACAACGTACATATGTGTCAACTCATTGTGTTTACACTGTTAGTGTATTACAGTCTAACTGTAACACAGTTTTTGCTGAATAAACTGAAAATAAATATACCCAGGGACTTCCAGGATCCATACTGATGAAAACTGGTTTCGGGGGGGGGCCACTTTTGGTCCCTCGACTATCATTGAAGGTGCAGAGTCCCAGATAGCTGGTGTGCTGGTGGACGGTGGCTTGAGGGCATCTGTTTCTCCATGTCCTCGACTACACTAACTTCTTTTTGTCTTTTTAATGATGGCGGTGCTGACAGGTGTGAGGTGACATCACAAAGTTGTGTGATTTGCATTTCCTTGATAATTACTGATTTTGAGCATCTTCTCACGTGCCTGTTGGCCACCTGCATGCCTTCCTTGGACAAATGTCTCTTTATTTTTTTTTGCTTATTTTTTAATCAGTTCATTTGTTGAAGAAAAGGAAACTCTGGTACACTGTTGGTGAGAATATAAATTCATACATCCAGTATGGAGGTTCCTCAATAAATTAAATATAGAACCACCATATGGTCCAGCCACCCATTTCTGGGTGTGCATCCAAAGGAAATGACATCAGCATCTTGAAGGAAGGATCTGCACTCCATGCTCATTGCTTTAGTTACAGCAGCCAAGACATGGCTATAGCCCAAGTGTTTGCAGACAGATGAATGGATAAGGAAGATGTGAGGTTGGGGACGTCCTGCCATTGGTGATGACAGAATGAACCCAGGGAATGCTCTTCTATGTGAAATAAACCAGAAAGAGACAAATGCTGTGTGGTATCACTTTTATGTAGAAACACACACACACATACACATGCTTATGTCATGGAAGCAGAGAGGAGAACAGTGATTACCTGGGACTGGGGTGATGGGAGACCTTAATCAGAGGATGTGAACTTCCAGCTTTAAGACAAGTATGTCTGGAGGGCCCAGCATACAGTGTGGTGATTGCAGTTAGCTATGCTGTGTTGTGTCTTTAGAGATGCTCAAAGTAGGTCCCATATATTCAACACATGCACACACACACACACACCAGCAGGAGTCACCTCTGTGCACTGAAGGGCATGTTCAGGAGCTTTATGGCGATCATCTCACAACGTACATATGTGTCAACTCATTGTGTTTACACTGTTAGTGTATTACAGTCTAACTGTAACACAGTTTTTGCTGAATAAACTGAAAATAAATATACCCAGGGACTTCCAGGATCCATACTGATGAAAACTGGTTTGCTTACATTTTAAAAGTTTCACATGTATTATTTAACACTTTAGTTTTCACATGGATGGAGATACTGTCTAAACAACCCAAACCTAGGATCCCAGAGGGAGTTTGGGTCTGATCCGTTTAATCCCCGGGCTACAAGAATGAGGCAGGGGAGGGTCTCCCGTGATGGATCAGTATGCGGGACAGAAGGGCCTGTTACAGAGAGAGTCATGAAACATGTTGTGGGACAAGGAGCATCACACCCACAATTGACCTCAGGACGGGGGAAGGATGGGAAGACATCCCAGAGGTTTCTTGAGGGGGCCAGACTACAGGTGTGGGGAGCCTCCTGAAGTTCTCGGCAGACCACAGCGGTGCCTTCATGTGACAGTGTGTCAACAAGCATGAGTGAGGAGGCCACTGTCAGAAAAGGAGAAACTGGCAGGAGCTGCAGAGTATGTGAAGTAAAGGGACCCTTGTGCTCTGGTGGTGGGAAAGTCAGCCAGTGCAACTGCTGTAGAACCAGTGTGGAACCAGATGAACTGAACTGCTGCAGAGCACTGAGTAGCACTCCCTGTGCCATACTGTGTGTTCCCACCAGTTATCTATTTTATACATAGTGTAAGCAGTGTCTCCATGTTAGCTTCAGTCTCCAGATTCTTTCCACCCTGCCTTACCCCCTTGATATCCATACACTTGTTCTCTCCATCTGTGTCTCTGTTGCAGATAAGGTCCTAAATGGTTGTGCATGCATGCGTGCTTAAGTCGTGTCTGATTCTCTGTGACTCTGTGGACTGTAGCCCATCAGGCTCCTCTGTCCTTGGAATCCTCCAGGCAAGATTACTGGAGTGGGGTTGCCATTTCCTTCTCCAGGGGATCTTCCCGACCCAGGGACTGAACCCGTATCTCCCGTGTCTTCTGCTTCTGCAGGCGATTCTTTACCACTGAGCCATCTGGGAAGCTCTAAATGGAAGGGAAACCCAAAAGGGAGGGGATACATGTATAGGTATGATGGTTTCACTTTTGTAATAACTGAAAATAAATATACCCAGGGACTTCCAGGATCCATACTGATGAAAACTGGTTTGCTTACATTTTAAAAGTTTCACATGTATTATTTAACACTTTAGTTTTCACATGGATGGAGATACTGTCTAAACAACCCAAACCTAGGATCCCAGAGGGAGTTTGGGTCTGATCCGTTTAATCCCCGGGCTACAAGAATGAGGCAGGGGAGGGTCTCCCGTGATGGATCAGTATGCGGGACAGAAGGGCCTGTTACAGAGAGAGTCATGAAACATGTTGTGGGACAAGGAGCATCACACCCACAATTGACCTCAGGACGGGGGAAGGATGGGAAGACATCCCAGAGGTTTCTTGAGGGGGCCAGACTACAGGTGTGGGGAGCCTCCTGAAGTTCTCGGCAGACCACAGCGGTGCCTTCATGTGACAGTGTGTCAACAAGCATGAGTGAGGAGGCCACTGTCAGAAAAGGAGAAACTGGCAGGAGCTGCAGAGTATGTGAAGTAAAGGGACCCTTGTGCTCTGGTGGTGGGAAAGTCAGCCAGTGCAACTGCTGTAGAACCAGTGTGGAACCAGATGAACTGAACTGCTGCAGAGCACTGAGTAGCACTCCCTGTGCCATACTGTGTGTTCCCACCAGTTATCTATTTTATACATAGTGTAAGCAGTGTCTCCATGTTAGCTTCAGTCTCCAGATTCTTTCCACCCTGCCTTACCCCCTTGATATCCATACACTTGTTCTCTCCATCTGTGTCTCTGTTGCAGATAAGGTCCTAAATGGTTGTGCATGCATGCGTGCTTAAGTCGTGTCTGATTCTCTGTGACTCTGTGGACTGTAGCCCATCAGGCTCCTCTGTCCTTGGAATCCTCCAGGCAAGATTACTGGAGTGGGGTTGCCATTTCCTTCTCCAGGGGATCTTCCCGACCCAGGGACTGAACCCGTATCTCCCGTGTCTTCTGCTTCTGCAGGCGATTCTTTACCACTGAGCCATCTGGGAAGCTCTAAATGGAAGGGAAACCCAAAAGGGAGGGGATACATGTATAGGTATGATGGTTTCATTTTGCTGTGCAGTAGAAGCTAACACAGTGTTGTAAAGCAACTATACTGCAATGAAGATGAATTAACATAACAAAAGAATAGAACTGCTATACCGTCAAGATATGTAGCCCAAAGAACCAAGAACAAGGACTCAGTTCCTTGTCACTGTGTTCAAGCTGCATCATTCACTGCAGAAGAATGGTGGGCTTATTAATGAGAAGTTGACCACAGGATTACGTAGGCTGATAGATACATATGTATGTACGCACACTCTGTGTACACCCTGTTATCCAGTTGGCTCTGCTTCCCTGGAGAACATGACCAACACAACATTTTTCTCCATTCTGGAGCAGTCCTTGAGAGCTTGTTTGGAGGTTCTAGCAGGGGAGTGCAGCTACTTGTACACCCTTGACCGAAGAACAGTCATCCTCTATCGGGGATGATTGTCCTCTTTGAGCGAGTGTGCAGCTTCAGGAGGGATGCATAAGGAGCGGTGAGGGAGGAAAGGGACACCTGCCTAGCCAGCCAGATCAGCCGAATCAACCCTGGCAATTATGGGTGACTGATGTCGCAACCAGATCGCCCTCACATCCCAGAACAGTCCTGAAGGATGGTTTCATGTCCCTTAATCTGGCCAAAGGCATTGATTAAATGAACGTGCACTTGTGATTTATCTCAGGTAATATATGATCTGTGCACTCGAATTTTCTTACGCTGCAAATAGATTTAATTACATTTAGTTAAATAGATGAGACCAGTATGCACCTTTGTGTGTAGTAGCACAGTAGGAAAGATGTATCACGAAGGGAGAGATTGGAGGCAAAGCTGGCTCCTGGGAGCCTGCAGGGACACCTCGAAGCGGGGGACAGCTGTTCTCCTGGGCAGAGGCTAGCCTTGCACCCAGGAGGCTGTAGTTTCCTGATGGAGCCCAGGGCCCTGTGGTCTTTATGATTTTGGGAACCACCTGCTCTGGACAGTGATGAGCCCATTCTGTGCCAGGTGCTGAATGACTCTGGGGCCCTGGCCTCCCTCAGTGTCTCTCTCCTTTGGGACTGAGGCTGCCCTGCTGGCTGCTTCACCTTCATCTCGGGGAGCTGATGAAGGCAAGGAAGGTTCCAGCCTCCCAGGAGAGTCCACGTTCCCGGGATCCAATGGAGGCTTTGAAGGCATAGCAGAGGCCAAGGCGAGTCCTTGGCCAGGGCAGCTCTCACCCCTTGCCCACTGACCCAGGTGGACTGCCTTCCCCAGTGCAAGGGTGGCTGTGGGACTGAAGTCTGCACCCTCAAGGTGCCACGGAGCAAGGTCCTTGATAGATACATATGTATGCGCACACTCTGTGTACACCCTGTTATCCAGTTGGCTCTGCTTCCTGGAGAACATGACCAACACAACATTTTCTCCATTCTGGAGCAGTCCTTGAGAGCTTGTTTGGAGGTTCTAGCAGGGGAGTGCAGCTACTTGTACACCCTTGACCGAAGAACAGTCATCCTCTATCGGGGATGATTGTCCTCTTTGAGCGAGTGTGCAGCTTCAGGAGGGATGCATAAGGAGCGGTGAGGGAGGAAAGGGACACCTGCCTAGCCAGCCAGATCAGCCGAATCAACCCTGGCAATTATGGGTGACTGATGTCGCAACCAGATCGCCCTCACATCCCAGAACAGTCCTGAAGGATGGTTTCATGTCCCTTAATCTGGCCAAAGGCATTGATTAAATGAACGTGCACTTGTGATTTATCTCAGGTAATATATGATCTGTGCACTCGAATTTTCTTACGCTGCAAATAGATTTAATTACATTTAGTTAAATAGATGAGACCAGTATGCACCTTTGTGTGTAGTAGCACAGTAGGAAAGATGTATCACGAAGGGAGAGTTTGGGAGGCAAAGCTGGCTCCTGGGAGCCTGCAGGGACACCTCGAAGCGGGGGACAGCTGTTCTCCTGGGCAGAGGCTAGCCTTGCACCCAGGAGGCTGTAGTTTCCTGATGGAGCCCAGGGCCCTGTGGTCTTTATGATTTTGGGAACCACCTGCTCTGGACAGTGATGAGCCCATTCTGTGCCAGGTGCTGAATGACTCTGGGGCCCTGGCCTCCCTCAGTGTCTCTCTCCTTTGGGACTGAGGCTGCCCTGCTGGCTGCTTCACCTTCATCTCGGGGAGCTGATGAAGGCAAGGAAGGTTCCAGCCTCCCAGGAGAGTCCACGTTCCCGGGATCCAATGGAGGCTTTGAAGGCATAGCAGAGGCCAAGGCGAGTCCTTGGCCAGGGCAGCTCTCACCCCTTGCCCACTGACCCAGGTGGACTGCCTTCCCCAGTGCAAGGGTGGCTGTGGGACTGAAGTCTGCACCCTCAAGGTGCCACGGAAGCAGCTCGCCTTGTCGTAGATGTCCTAGGCCTCGTCCCCAGGGCCTCAGCAGCCCAGCCCTTGGGGTGGGAGCTCTTTGTGTGCCCGCCCCTGACAGACAAGCAAGTGGGAGATGCAGGGACGGTTTGTCAATCAGTAACAACTGCGCTTTGTGTGACAGTGAAATTCTGGGAGCATGTTCATTTGTGGACTTTAATGGGGAATCACCTGGGAAGCATGTGGGAGGCCATCACTGGGGCCTGAGCTTAGCCTCAGTCAGCCCATTGGACCCCCAGGTTCATCACCTTTAAACTGGGAATGACGCTAGGGATCTCACAGCACCACCTAGGGGTTTTCTCAGATGGCGAGAGAGTCAGGCACAGGGCCCTACCATTGTGCTGTGATTACTTCACGTTTAACCCACATGTGTTCTTGGTCCCAGTTCCCTGCTGCTTACATGTAGCCCTTGAGGTTCATCTCAGCGAGGGTTGTGCAGGGACCGGTAGGTTACCCCCAGCTGCCAGGGGTCAAAGACTCCACATCTCAGACATGCAGGTCCCTCCTCCCTGTCTAATGAGGACCTTTTATTTAAAGGGCTATAGTATCTACAAAAATACTTGAGAATCACTCCCACATGTGTTAATCTGTAGTTATGTCAGCAGACGTTTGTTCAGGGCCCCCAGTGTGCCACTTGTGGTTCTAGGGGCAGGGTTAAGCTGTTGACCCAGCAGGCGGAGTAAGCCTCTGCTTGCTGAGCAGGTAGAGGCAGCTGTGTAGATGCCCAAGGCCTGCAGGGGCAGGAATGGTTGGGAAGGGCCCCATCATGCTGTTTCTGAGGTCCTTGTTAGACGTCGAGGGGTGATGACAAACAGGCAGTGACATGGCTCTGATGTCCAGGACAGAGGAGACTTATAGCTGAGATGGGGATCTGGGTCATCACGTAGTTCATACAGGGCCAGGGAGGATGACCTGGGAGGCTGGGAGGCGCTTGAGGCCAGCAGTGCGGGGAGGAGGGCCCTGCCTGGGAGGTGGGACAGGTTCAGGGGAAGAACTGACCTTTGGGTTCCCACTTGGGTAACCTTGAGCAGAGTGGATGGAGTGGAGTTCTGAGAGAGAGACCCCAGGGCCCAGCTCACAAGCTCACAGGGTTGGATAGGAAGGAGACTGGTAAGTGGTGAGTTATGTTTTGTAACATCGAACATTGAGTATTCTTGATTTTCAGAGAAAATAATTACAAATAGTTTCACATGCACAATGGAGCTATTTGAAGCTCCCAGAGCATTTAAAATTGTTAGTGGCCTCCAGTTCATTTTACTTCTCTGGACTCAATTCATTGGGGCCAGATGAACTCACATCAAGACGGGCAGCATGTTGATCAGGCTACAGGACCTGGAATTAGAGTATTTGTTAGCCACCAGGGAAGCCGGTTAAAAAAGTTAGAAATGTTGTTTCTTCTCATCATTTAAATTGTCACGCCTTTTCAGATCTGTTTATATGACTATAAGTTCTTAATTAGTTCTTAACCTCCGCAACCAACAGTTTCTGAAATGTAGAAAAAGCTAATGTAATGCCAGGGCTGTGAAACAACCAGTCCAACCTCATTCTGTGCCAATTCCTGCTATTTTTAGGCTCAGATAAATGTTCTGTAAAAAGTTACATGGTCTCTTTGATAAGAATGGAAATATCTGCAACTGTTTTTGGTCATTTTTCAGAAATTACTCGTTTTCTTTTTTCTCTGGCTATATCTTGTAACGTGTGGGATCTTTGTTCTTTGACCAGGGATCTAACCCATGCCCCCTGCGATGGAAGCACAGCATTTTGACCACTGAACCACAGCATCTTAGTGAGTCCCATGGTCATTTCCCGATTGTAAAGGGGACAATAATTTAGACAAAGCGCATGCGTGTGTGTGTGTGTGTGTGTGTGTGTGTGCGCGTGCAGGAACGTGTTTTGGAATTCTCTACACATGGCTTCCCCTATGCAGCCAGAGGACATGATGATAAAGGACTTTCTGTGCTTGATACTCAGAAATGAACATTTGACTCTATGAGGCTTGAGGTCAAGCTTTCCGGAGAGCACAGTCTTCTAAACCCTGGAGATCCATCACATACAATGGGCCCTGAGAGCCTGATTCTGAGCTCCATTTAGAGGAAGGGGGTTGTGTTCAGATTCTCACTGCTAGGAAGAGGGAGGCCTCAGGGTGACCTTGTAATGACAATCTCACTCCGTTTGCCTCCACTGAAAAATAGAGGCTCTGACAGAAGGTACCTGGGTGAGTTCCACCACAGGGCTAGACTCCCCATGAGCACAGGGAAGGGTAGTGCTGGGGGCGACAGAGTCCCCTTGCCGTGTCCTCTTGTGTCCAGGCCCTTGAGGATTGGATGAGGCCCCCACACTGGGGAGAGTGACCTGCCTTACTGAGTCCACCAAGTCATGCTGGTCTCACCCATAAACACTCAGACTTACCTGGAGAGGGATGTCTAATGTGAACATTTCAGGGTTGGTCAGGTTGTGCATAAAAATCACTGTCACCCCTGCATAGACCAGGTCACGAGGGTACTTCTGAGTAGAGGGAGACGCACAGGTCAAGCTGAGCACACAGTCTTTCTGGGGTGGGGAGCAGGGTTGGGCTGGGCCTTGGAGGCTGAGTTCAGGGATTCATCCCTGGAGAGAGGGCATTGAGGAGAAAAGATGGCACTTCTGACCAGAGTCCTGAGGGTGCAGAGATTGCCAGAGGGGATCCCAGGTGCCCCCATTTAGGAAAGCAGTTCCCCAAAGACTGGAAAATGCCCTGACTGTGCACTCAGCTTGTGCATGACAGAAAATACTGTGCAGCTAGTTAGCACTGGGCTAGGTAGTGCTGGACTAGGTAGTGCAGGACTAGTTAGTGCTAGGCTAGGCAGTACTGGACTAGGTAGTGTTGGACTCCATAGTGCTGGGCTAGTTAGTGCTGGACTAGGTAGTGCTGGGCTGGTTGTTAGTGCTGGATTGGTTAGTGCTAGGCTAGGTAGTGCTGGACTAGGTGGTACTGGTTTAGTTAGTGCTGGATTGGTTAGTTTTAGGCTAGTTAGTGCTGTATGGTTAGTATTGTGCTGGGCTAGTTAGTGCTGGACTAGGTAGTGCTGTGCTAGTTAGTGCTGGGCTTGTTACTGCTGGGCTGGCTAATGCTGGGCTAGTTAGTGTTGACTAGACAACTGTCTTAGCACCTACGTCCTGCTTCCCCTCCCCATGGTGTGAATCAGCCTCCTGCCCCACGTGCGCCTCCTGTTTGCCCCATGCTCCTCTCCAGAGCCCCTGTTGTGTCACTCCATCAGCTTTCAAGGGGACAGCATTGTGCTTGGACGGCAGTGTTGGCAGATCACAGGCTGTGGTCTGAGCAATCCAGACGCTACATCTGCTTTTCAGGTGTATTCCTGGAAAAGTCAGCAGTATCAGTTTGGACCTGAGGATTAGCACCAGGGAGCCCTCGGCATCCTGTTCCGCATGTTTCTGTGGCTTATCTGTTGGCAGTAATTTCTTACAAGATTAGCCTGGCAGCAGTGTTTTCAGTTGTCTCCTGAGATGAAGCTGCACACAGGGACAAATTAGGTGGCTGTTTTGCTGGACCAGACCAACACTTTCCCTCTGGGTATTCATAGGGGAAGGAACATGAGACGCTTCTGTGGTCAAGTGACTTTAACTGCAGGACTGCCCTTTTGGGCATTTGCATTCTCACCTGAGCACACAGTCTTTCTGGGGTGGGGAGCAGGGTTGGGCTGGGCCTTGGAGGCTGAGTTCAGGGATTCATCCCTGGAGAGAGGGCATTGAGGAGAAAAGATGGCACTTCTGACCAGAGTCCTGAGGGTGCAGAGATTGCCAGAGGGGATCCCAGGTGCCCCCATTTAGGAAAGCAGTTCCCCAAAGACTGGAAAATGCCCTGACTGTGCACTCAGCTTGTGCATGACAGAAAATACTGTGCAGCTAGTTAGCACTGGGCTAGGTAGTGCTGGACTAGGTAGTGCAGGACTAGTTAGTGCTAGGCTAGGCAGTACTGGACTAGGTAGTGTTGGACTCCATAGTGCTGGGCTAGTTAGTGCTGGACTAGGTAGTGCTGGGCTGGTTGTTAGTGCTGGATTGGTTAGTGCTAGGCTAGGTAGTGCTGGACTAGGTGGTACTGGTTTAGTTAGTGCTGGATTGGTTAGTTTTAGGCTAGTTAGTGCTGTATGGTTAGTATTGTGCTGGGCTAGTTAGTGCTGGACTAGGTAGTGCTGTGCTAGTTAGTGCTGGGCTTGTTACTGCTGGGCTGGCTAATGCTGGGCTAGTTAGTGTTGACTAGACAACTGTCTTAGCACCTACGTCCTGCTTCCCCTCCCCATGGTGTGAATCAGCCTCCTGCCCCACGTGCGCCTCCTGTTTGCCCCATGCTCCTCTCCAGAGCCCCTGTTGTGTCACTCCATCAGCTTTCAAGGGGACAGCATTGTGCTTGGACGGCAGTGTTGGCAGATCACAGGCTGTGGTCTGAGCAATCCAGACGCTACATCTGCTTTTCAGGTGTATTCCTGGAAAAGTCAGCAGTATCAGTTTGGACCTGAGGATTAGCACCAGGGAGCCCTCGGCATCCTGTTCCGCATGTTTCTGTGGCTTATCTGTTGGCAGTAATTTCTTACAAGATTAGCCTGGCAGCAGTGTTTTCAGTTGTCTCCTGAGATGAAGCTGCACACAGGGACAAATTAGGTGGCTGTTTTGCTGGACCAGACCAACACTTTCCCCTCTGGGTATTCATAGGGGGAAGGAACATGAGACGCTTCTGTGGTCAAGTGACTTTAACTGCAGGACCTGGCAGAACTTTCTCATGGTCATTTGCATTCTCACCTGCACGTTGGCTGTATTGTGTACAGATTTTCGTCAACTTAAAGTATCTTTCATGCCTTCTGAGGGAGCCTGTTTCCCAGCCTGTTGAGAACTTGAAGTCCCTCTGAAAAGTGCTAGAAAAGGTCAATGAGTGAGTGTGTCCGTGTGTTTGCAGTCAAACATGAAGCCTAGGGGCCATGAGGCAGAGGGGTATCTAATGTGACCTAGGGCTTCTCCTCTTGACGTAGAGGGTCAGGAGGGCATGGACAAGAAGGGAGCCGTTGTTCCAGAGGAAAACTGCTGTGAACGTTTCATATTTGCTTGAGTCTGTTATTTGCTCAGCTGGACCCTGAGGTGGTCGAGGGCTGCATTAGGTATTTGCAGCACCCTTGATTCCCTTCCCCTGGCTGATTGATTTACTCCAGAGGTGGTAATATTGCTTCTTGCCTGAGGATTCAGAGGGTTTATAATTAGGGAGAAAGGTTGAGAATCATTGGTGGAGCCTCATCAGTGGAGGATTTAAGACAGAAGTTCAGCTTTTACCCTAATTGAGTTGAGAAAGCATAATCATAATTATAAATTTCCCAGAGAGATCTCTTCAGTTGCAAGTTCTGTTTATGTCTGTGCTTTGCAGTTGCCTTACGCTGCTAAGGTCTTTTGGGAAAGCCATTTTCCATGACTTTCATCTTCCTTTTGCTTATCAAATAAGTGTTTCCTTCACCTTTTACTTCCAATCTGTTCAGGTAAACACAGGCTCTTCATTCATATTTTCTTGTGACTCATTCTGGATATAGGCTTCTCAGCTTAGATCCTAGAAGACAGACCCAGGTACAGTCCCCCCAAAACACCCTCCAATTGTTTCAGGTGATTCCTGATCAGATTGCCGGATTAGCACCAGGGAGCCCTCGGCATCCTGTTCCGCATGTTTCTGTGGCTTATCTGTTGGCAGTAATTTCTTACAAGATTAGCCTGGCAGCAGTGTTTTCAGTTGTCTCCTGAGATGAAGCTGCACACAGGGACAAATTAGGTGGCTGTTTTGCTGGACCAGACCAACACTTTCCCCTCTGGGTATTCATAGGGGGAAGGAACATGAGACGCTTCTGTGGTCAAGTGACTTTAACTGCAGGACCTGGCAGAACTTTCTCATGGTCATTTGCATTCTCACCTGCACGTTGGCTGTATTGTGTACAGATTTTCGTCAACTTAAAGTATCTTTCATGCCTTCTGAGGGAGCCTGTTTCCCAGCCTGTTGAGAACTTGAAGTCCCTCTGAAAAGTGCTAGAAAAGGTCAATGAGTGAGTGTGTCCGTGTGTTTGCAGTCAAACATGAAGCCTAGGGGCCATGAGGCAGAGGGGTATCTAATGTGACCTAGGGCTTCTCCTCTTGACGTAGAGGGGTCAGGAGGGCATGGACAAGAAGGGAGCCGTTGTTCCAGAGGAAAACTGCTGTGAACGTTTCATATTTGCTTGAGTCTGTTATTTGCTCAGCTGGACCCTGAGGTGGTCGAGGGCTGCATTAGGTATTTGCAGCACCCTTGATTCCCTTCCCCTGGCTGATTGATTTACTCCAGAGGTGGTAATATTGCTTCTTGCCTGAGGATTCAGAGGGTTTATAATTAGGGAGAAAGGTTGAGAATCATTGGTGGAGCCTCATCAGTGGAGGATTTAAGACAGAAGTTCAGCTTTTACCCTAATTGAGTTGAGAAAGCATAATCATAATTATAAATTTCCCAGAGAGATCTCTTCAGTTGCAAGTTCTGTTTATGTCTGTGCTTTGCAGTTGCCTTACGCTGCTAAGGTCTTTTGGGAAAGCCATTTTCCATGACTTTCATCTTCCTTTTGCTTATCAAATAAGTGTTTCCTTCACCTTTTACTTCCAATCTGTTCAGGTAAACACAGGCTCTTCATTCATATTTTCTTGTGACTCATTCTGGATATAGGCTTCTCAGCTTAGATCCTAGAAGACAGACCCAAGGTACAGTCCCCAACACCCTCCATTTTCAAGATATAATTGCATCTCATATTTTAAAAGCCATCACAAAATTGGTGGGCCATTTGCCTTAGTGTAGAAGCCCCCTGAGTACAGCTTTCAAGGTACTTGGAGGACCCATTAGGGATATACATTAAGCAGAACTGCATTACCATCATAGAGCAGCATATATAATCAGCACACTTACCTGATTAACCTTTTGATGAAAAATGTATGTCATCAGAATTTTTCAGTACTGTTTAATTTGTTAGATCGTTCTGGGCGTGATGGCTGTGCAGCATCGAACGACCTTATTAGAAAAACACTTGCAACGGTTGATGAGATGCCTTTCTCTACCTGAATGATAACCACATGTCTTTTATTTATTTGTTCTGAAACAGGTTTTGCCTGGCATTCTGCAGAAGCATTGCTGTATCTTACCAGACAGGAACACAGGTAAATGCATTTATTCTTTTGATTTGAGACTATTGGTCTTACATCCATGCAAAATTGAGAAGTATGTTTGCATGATTTAGATATCTTTATTTTTTTAAGGTGGTTGTTTCATATATTGACTAAAACAAGCAAAAAACTGAATGATTTAGTTCTATAGTGGGTTTTGACTGGAGCTCAGAGATCTGTTTTTATTTGACAAAGGAAATAGATGATTGTTACCTTGAAGTTTTAAAGAAAATTGGTTGGCTTATAAAATTGAATATATTAATATTAATTTCCATTGTTTCTTTTGTGGATGATATTTATTAAGGCAAACCACCACTGTTGGCTAGTGTGGAATGGATTTAGATCTGTTTATAGTTGAGGCTTTCCTTGCACTCAGGTGGGACTGGGCAGTTGTTATGTTCTTAAAGCCTCAAGAGTCTCAATGAATAAAACAACAGGATGCAACAGGATGCATGTCTTAGAGTGGGATACTGCTATGACCCGTGGCTTCTCACTGTTGGGCACATGTATGTGGCTGGTGATTGTAAGTAAGGTGGTTTGCATTACTTTTAAGGAAACATGATGGAGGAAAAAGTCTGAAAAAAAAAAGCCTCTGGAACTTTGTTGTTTTAAAGTTAAACAAAGAGAATAACTGTCGTAGAGTGTGTCATCCTGCAGATCTACATCTCAATCACTCTGCTGTGCTTCTAATTTGAAGCATTTTGTTCAGAGACTCAAGTCATAAGGAAAAGACAGAGGGGGTGCTTCTTTTGTGGACAGGGTTTTATTAGAGTTTATTCATTTCTAGAATCAGTAGTGTAGTGCTGTGTCTGGGATACTCTTGTTGGGTATGAAAGAAACAGAGGCTTCTGACACTGCCTTGTCTGTTTTCTAGCTGAACAAAATGAATCATAATAGATTCTTCTGTGATAATTAGAAGTGTAACCTGTTGGGATTTTCTCAACTTTTATCATAAATAGTATCCTGACTGGAGGGTATGTTTACTGGAGTTTCATTCGTACATGACAAGGCACTGTTTTATACTATGCATTCCAGTGTAAAACCCTAAGTATTTTGGAAAAATAAGATCTTCATTTTTTAAACTTATAATTATGGATAGATTATATTGCTGTTACTTTTCAAAAAAATTCATAGACCTGTCTATGGTTTGGTTTTACCCAATAACAATGCACACAAATTGAGGGGCTATTTCAAAAAACATATGATAGGATTCAGGGAAGATAGTCCATTCTTAATAGTTGATGGAGTTCTCTAATAATCAGGGTTCCCAGATGTGAGATGGTCCACATAGCAGTCCCTTGGTAGCCTTGTCACAGTTTCTCAGTAAGTAGGTGCGATTTTTAGAGCCCAGATAATGGTTGGATATTTTTTGAGCCCCTTTCTGCTTCCTGAAAATCTGGTTAGTAATGAAAAATATAAACAAGTCACATGTGAAGATTTTGCAAACAGTTCCATTGACAGCTATGAGTACAACAGTTTAAGGTAGAATTCTGTTCTCAGACTAGTTTTTCTTCCAGATGAGACATTGCTGATTCTGAGATGCATCAAAATAATGTATTAAATGACCCGTGGCTTCTCACTGTTGGGCACATGTATGTGGCTGGTGATTGTAAGTAAGGTGGTTTGCATTACTTTTAAGGAAACATGATGGAGGAAAAAGTCTGAAAAAAAAAAGCCTCTGGAACTTTGTTGTTTTAAAGTTAAACAAAGAGAATAACTGTCGTAGAGTGTGTCATCCTGCAGATCTACATCTCAATCACTCTGCTGTGCTTCTAATTTGAAGCATTTTGTTCAGAGACTCAAGTCATAAGGAAAAGACAGAGGGGGTGCTTCTTTTGTGGACAGGGTTTTATTAGAGTTTATTCATTTCTAGAATCAGTAGTGTAGTGCTGTGTCTGGGATACTCTTGTTGGGTATGAAAGAAACAGAGGCTTCTGACACTGCCTTGTCTGTTTTCTAGCTGAACAAAATGAATCATAATAGATTCTTCTGTGATAATTAGAAGTGTAACCTGTTGGGATTTTCTCAACTTTTATCATAAATAGTATCCTGACTGGAGGGTATGTTTACTGGAGTTTCATTCGTACATGACAAGGCACTGTTTTATACTATGCATTCCAGTGTAAAACCCTAAGTATTTTGGAAAAATAAGATCTTCATTTTTTAAACTTATAATTATGGATAGATTATATTGCTGTTACTTTTCAAAAAAATTCATAGACCTGTCTATGGTTTGGTTTTACCCAATAACAATGCACACAAATTGAGGGGCTATTTCAAAAAACATATGATAGGATTCAGGGAAGATAGTCCATTCTTAATAGTTGATGGAGTTCTCTAATAATCAGGGTTCCCAGATGTGAGATGGTCCACATAGCAGTCCCTTGGTAGCCTTGTCACAGTTTCTCAGTAAGTAGGTGCGATTTTTAGAGCCCAGATAATGGTTGGATATTTTTTGAGCCCCTTTCTGCTTCCTGAAAATCTGGTTAGTAATGAAAAATATAAACAAGTCACATGTGAAGATTTTGCAAACAGTTCCATTGACAGCTATGAGTACAACAGTTTAAGGTGGAATTCTGTTCTCAGACTAGTTTTTCTCTTCCAGATGAGACATTGCTGATTCTGAGATGCATCAAAAATAATGATAAAATTAATTAAAAGTACTGTTTTGTAGGAATATAAGTGGATTTTAAATATTGAGATGAGTTTTCTATATTTTTAGACAGTTTGTTATATTAAGAAGTTTCGGGTTAATACAGAAAATATTTCCAGATTGAGATGCTTGCTTTGCTTTGATAAGAATCCAAGTAGCCATCTCTAGAACCAAGAAAGCTCCCTTCCATTGTGACTTGAGTGTTGATACTATATTTGGGCAATTTCCTTGAAAATATTTTTACATGACGGAGTATTTCACTTTGAAGTCATTGCTGAGGACCCGAGGCTGTGACATTAGGTGTGGAAATGGGAAAGAATCATGTCAAATGGCATGTCAGAGGAGTTGGCTGAAATTATAGCTTTTGGAGGTGAAAGACTTGAGAATTCTTGTTTTCCTCACATAATTTGACCTAATATGTCTGTAGTTGCTTAATTATTTAGGAAATGTTTGGAAATTTTTTTCAGACTGAGACATAGTGGTTATTGCTTTTGCATCTTAATGGAAAATTGGGTCTTTAGGAACTTGAATGTAGTTTGATTTTACCTTTGGACTGGGTAGAGGGTTTCATCTTGGGATGATAAAAAATATTCTGCAGAGGCTTCCCTGGTGGTCCAGTGGTTAAGCAGTCTGCCTTGCAGTGCAGGGGGCACCAGTTTGATCCCTGGCCCAGGAAGATCCCACGTTCCATGGAGCGGCTGGACCGGTGTGTCCAATGACTGAGCCAGCGCTCTGGAACGCATGCACCCAGAGCCAGTGCTCTGCAATGAGAGAGGCCACTCCAATGGGAGGCCCGTACGTACCAAAGAATAAAAGATGGATGAAAAATAATTATAAACAAACAGAGGCATGGTGGGGAAAAAGAAAAAAAATATTCTGTAGATGGACAGTGGTCATGACTGCACAGAAATGTGAATATACTTAATGCCACTGAATCGAACACTCAAAAATGGTTCAAATGGTAAACTGTACAAAAGATCAACTGTGAGGGGAATCATGAGCACAGAGATGCTTTTCCTGAGTGGGTGGGTTAGAGCTTGGATCCTTTGTGTGAAACACAGGGTGATTCATCTTTCCTCTGCTGCATGGTGTCTCCTGGGTCCATATGTGACCACAGAGACATCACTGTCACGTAACCACCATCACTTGATGCTCCAGCTGTACCTTCACATGGCAGAATGTGGATCCCAAATGGTCTGCCTTTGACTATTGAAGGGGCTGGGGCTCTTAGTCCTTGAACCTGGGTCCCCAGCCTCCAGCAGCTGATGCAGCAGCAATAGAAATAAAGTGCACAACAAATGTAATGGATTTGAATCATCTGCAAACCATCCCCTGCCTGTCTGTGGAAAAACTGTGTTTCAAGAAACTTGTCCCAGGTGCCAGAAAGTTTGGGGACCACTGTGTTAGATTGTCTGATTCTGTATTGGTTTGTCAGTGTTCTTCCTTTGGAATCTCCATGCCGTTTGGGAAAATCAAACTTGAGCAAAAGTCAGCTTAATGAATTTTATTTTGCTGGGGTGACATAGTGGGCTGGGGCTCTGCCCCTGAGCTTGGTGGTCTCCCAGCATTTATCCCCTGCTTATCAGGACACAGCCTCCTTGGCCAGTACAAATATATAATTGGAAGTTACGAGAATGACTGATTTCATAGTAAAGCAGCAGTGGTGCTTAACTGTGCAGATTTTCATAACAACAACGAAGTAATAAGGCATCAAGTGGATTAGCACATTGCAGTATTTGATATCTGAGATGCATTATAGCTCCATGCAGAAAGAGGAATGATTGCTAGATGAGCTGTGTATAAGAACTGGTGAGAAAATTTTGAGTACTTTCCATGTATTCTATGGCACTGGTCTGCACGCTGGCCAGCCTGTGGCATGATGTCCATGAAGACTCAGTGTGATTCTCACCTTGGGTTCCTCCCAGTGATATGCTGACCAGTGCTTAACCGCCAACCTCCCACACCCGGTGTGAGGGTGGCAGGAAGCCTGGCCTATGTCTGGGGTGCACACACCTCACTGTGGTTACTGGATGTGTGGGGAAGGGATCCTCATCATACCCAGGTCCCGGGAGCTGGGGAACCCATCTCTCATGGGTCCCTGGCTCTTGCCTCCACTTCTGTTCTGACTCCTGAGGGCTGATTCAGGGAGCATGGTCAGCAGGTGCTCCTCCACTCCTCGGGGCAGGTTGTCCCCTTATGTGCTGCTGAAATAAAATCTGTGATTAAAATAAACACCTTTGAAACAGGTGTTTAGTGTTAGGAAGCCTCCATAGGCCCAGTAAGCACTCTTGCATTTGTATTAGGATGCTGAGCCCATGTGTCCTATTAGGCAAAGTTTGGATGCCTATGGTCACTGTACCCAGTTACACGGTATTGAGCTGGGAGCAGGGCTGTTGACACGTGGGCGGCTGCTGGGAAGCTTGTATATTGAGGTCAAAGGCAGAAGGGGCGTAACGGTGGGAAATAGTGGCGATGTTTGCTCCAGGGAGTCCTAAACCCCTGTTTCTGTTTAGCCAAGGTTATAAAAAGCCTTTAATCTCACTATGGACAAGTGAAGGGAAATCAGTGAGTGAGTTGCTGTCCCCACCACAGACCTGCGTAGCAGAGAGCTTGTACCTGATGGAGGATCTGGTGAGAATCTGGCAATGAGTGTGTCTGCTTTGTTCACTTCACACCTGACTTGTGTGTGGTTCTCAGATATGTGTAGACAGTGATGTCTACAGTGTGAATGGTGGATGTTACACCTTGTGTTTTTGCCTTAGTTTGTAAGGCTTTCTCTTGAGACAGGAAACACTGCCCCATCTTGCAGGTTAGACCAGTGATGAAACCCAGGGCTATGTGTTAGTGTCACCGCCACATGACTGTTGATGGTTTTATTGAGACCCAGATGCAGGTTTTCAGCGTGAGCCAGTCTGTGATTCCATCATGACCTTTAATAAGTCTTTAACCTTCTGGGTGTTGCTTTCCTATGAAAGATGGTGAAAGAACAGAATAGTGCAGAAGGAATCCTGATACAGAGGCTCAGGGTGGAGGGCAAACTTCTAGCAGGGTCTCTGGAGCTACAGAATGCGAGATGGGTGAGCACACTGGGTGGGTCTGTTGCTGAAAAGATATTCAGTGATGTGGAGCATTTACATCCCTGGGAGCCCTCAAAACTTAGCAAACCGTTTTGGGGAGGGATCCTCATCATACCCAGGTCCGGGAGCTGGGGAACCCATCTCTCATGGGTCCCTGGCTCTTGCCTCCACTTCTGTTCTGACTCCTGAGGGCTGATTCAGGGAGCATGGTCAGCAGGTGCTCCTCCACTCCTCGGGGCAGGTTGTCCCCTTATGTGCTGCTGAAATAAAATCTGTGATTAAAATAAACACCTTTGAAACAGGTGTTTAGTGTTAGGAAGCCTCCATAGGCCCAGTAAGCACTCTTGCATTTGTATTAGGATGCTGAGCCCATGTGTCCTATTAGGCAAAGTTTGGATGCCTATGGTCACTGTACCCAGTTACACGGTATTGAGCTGGGAGCAGGGCTGTTGACACGTGGGCGGCTGCTGGGAAGCTTGTATATTGAGGTCAAAGGCAGAAGGGGCGTAACGGTGGGAAATAGTGGCGATGTTTGCTCCAGGGAGTCCTAAACCCCTGTTTCTGTTTAGCCAAGGTTATAAAAAGCCTTTAATCTCACTATGGACAAGTGAAGGGAAATCAGTGAGTGAGTTGCTGTCCCCACCACAGACCTGCGTAGCAGAGAGCTTGTACCTGATGGAGGATCTGGTGAGAATCTGGCAATGAGTGTGTCTGCTTTGTTCACTTCACACCTGACTTGTGTGTGGTTCTCAGATATGTGTAGACAGTGATGTCTACAGTGTGAATGGTGGATGTTACACCTTGTGTTTTTGCCTTAGTTTGTAAGGCTTTCTCTTGAGACAGGAAACACTGCCCCATCTTGCAGGTTAGACCAGTGATGAAACCCAGGGCTATGTGTTAGTGTCACCGCCACATGACTGTTGATGGTTTTATTGAGACCCAGATGCAGGTTTTCAGCGTGAGCCAGTCTGTGATTCCATCATGACCTTTAATAAGTCTTTAACCTTCTGGGTGTTGCTTTCCTATGAAAGATGGTGAAAGAACAGAATAGTGCAGAAGGAATCCTGATACAGAGGCTCAGGGTGGAGGGCAAACTTCTAGCAGGGTCTCTGGAGCTACAGAATGCGAGATGGGTGAGCACACTGGGTGGGTCTGTTGCTGAAAAGATATTCAGTGATGTGGAGCATTTACATCCCTGGGAGCCCTCACACTTAGAAACGTTGGGTGAATGGACTTGTAACTTACCCAGTGACATAGAAGCTGTCTTGTTTTTGGAAGACCAAATCCTTCAAGTAAGTTTCCTTTATCCAGAGACTGAAATTATTTATAATACCATTTTTCTTTCCAAAAAGAATGGCGGTTGTGGGAATGGGGAGCCAGATGATGTGATTCATAAACCAAGAATAACTCAGGCAGTGTCGAGCAGAACTGGAGGAGGAGGCGAGTGTGTCAGCCCTGATGACACTCTTCCTTCGAGCCTTGATGACCAGCCGCCCTGATGGGTGAGGACGCGCACCCACCAAAAGGAGCTGGAAACAGGCCTTGTGTGCTTAAAGGGATTTACTTTGTGCACTGAAAATGGCTTTATGTGAAAACTGGTCATGCTAGTTAACTGCTGCCAGAAAGAGAGGCTGTGGGTCCATAGTTTTAAGGTCAGAACCATTCTATACCACATGGCTCATTGTTAACCCGAGGGCTGCTCACAGCTTGGTGGTGTCTTGTTGCCACATGAGGGTGTCAGCCATGTGGGAGGCCAGGACCCTGAGTGAGGTGGGTTCAGCCCCAGCTCATCCAGAGCAGGTGCTTTAGTGCAGAGCAGAAATCAGACCCTGTCCACCCTTAAGCCAGTGATGTGCTTATTCAGGATAGTGGTTTCTGCAGGGGCAAGGTGGAGGCAGGAGGTCTGTGGCTCAAGACTGAACTTTCTGCAGCAGCTCCTGTGCTGAGAGGTTTCCTGATGGACCTGGCATATGACATTGGACTTAGTGATGCCCCTGCATGTTAGGCAGACTGTGTTTCCCTGAGTCTTTATCCCTTAGGTTCTGGATGGACCTAAAACCACTTCTTATGGCATATGTTCAGCTTTGTCTGCAGGTCTCCTAGGGCTCAGATTACAGCCATGGCAGCCTCTGAGGGTGGGGGAGAGCAGCACCCCCTGCTGGTTGGTGTCACCCCCCCAGGACATGACATCCGAGCCTTGTCCTGTGTAAAGCACGTGCTTCCTGAGGAGACCTCCCCTGAACCTCTGTTCTTTTTGTTTATGATCATCTCAGTTGGTACCTACAAGGTGCACATTTCTTTTGTGCAGTAAGTTGACCAATATGGATAAAGCTACCAAATTAATTCACAGTGTGACCATGTCCTGACTTTTCTTTTTATTTTTTAAATTTTGGCCTCTTGTATTGGTTATTTATTTATTTATTCCCATCCATCTTTATTCTTTGGCCTTTGTGTGTCTCCCATTGCAGTGGCCTCTCTCGTTGCAGAGCACTGGCTCTGGGCGCATGTGCTCCAGAGTGCTGGCTCGTAATTGGACACACTAACCTAGCTGCTTCGCGGCACGTGGGATCTTCCTGGACCAGGGATCGAACTGGTGTCCCTTGCACTGTAAGGCGGACTCTTTACCCACTGGATGTCCAGGGGAGCCTTGTGTCCTGACTTTGGGGGATGAAATCTTGGTCAGTTTTCTATCTGAAGCCACAGAGAACATGCACAGCTAAGGATGAGATGCGGGATGCAGCATGTGCAGTCATGGATCTAAAATCTCAGTGAATTCTCTCAAACTCTGAGCTCTTTCAGACCTTGAGTGTCAGTCTCCTCTGAACTCTCCAAGTAATCTGTGTGCATACATGTTTATGAGATGTTCAGGAATGTCAGACTCAAGGCTCCTGGTTTAAAAATCATTTGGTTGTCAGGGTCCCTTAAAATTCTGAGTGTTGGTCGCTTCTCGTCAGCCTTCAGTAGTAATTAGGGTCCATGGTGTTGTCCGAAGCCTCTGCCAGGAGATAGGCTTTTATACCTTCCCTGTTTAATCAGGTTCCATGACTTGCATGGCACGTGACCCCTTGTGAAAGATGGTGAGATGACATCTCCACTCAGGGCTGCCAGCCAGACGCCACATTAGATGAGATGCCTGCTGTGCTCTGACCCGGCGAATTGATGACCGTCCCCCTGGTGGGCCCTGGTACCTGTGTCCCCAGCAGAAGTGCTGCTCAGGAAGGGAGGTCACCAACTCCTGGTTTGGGAGGGGTCCCGGAAGTTGCTCCAGTCCTGCTGAAGTGCTTGTTTTGAGGTTCGAAGGCACTTTTAATATTTGCCAAAAACAACATTTTAAAATAATGCCAGGAAGTCATTTTATTGTAAAAATAGTTTGTATTAAAGACCAAAGCTTTTAAGATATATGAACTTATTTCATCTTGGATAAAAACAGTCATTTCTTCAGGTTTTAGAAAATACATACAAAATATTTTTGAGCTCCTCCTGAAAACACAGGTGAAGGATGTGTGTACGCATGCGTGTCTGAGGTGCATTCCTTACCTGCAACCACAGACCGTATACAGTAGAAGTGGTTTTCATATGTATCTTAATACCTTCGCTTTAAAGTTTGGTGAGAGCCCCAGCTGAAGATGGTGATTGATATTTTCATCAAGGACTTGCTTATTTAGCAGTGTGATTTCACTGCTAAGCAGGGGTCACGTGACACGTAAGTCAAGCTGCAAACGTTTGATTTACAGCGACATCCTCCTGGCACGAACTGGGGTTAGCCTGCTGGAGGACTCAAGCACAGACAGTGAGAGAAAGAGAAGGGGGTGCTCCTCCCCGGCTCTGGGAGGTGGAGCCTGGGGTGGTGTTTGGTGCGGGTCCTGCTGCACCTCTACGTGTGCAGGGGCTGGGTCAGAGCGGCAATGGACTGTGCTGCCTGTGGGTTCAGCAGCTGGGACTTTCTGGAGCCGTGTGTGGAGAACCCGATGCCGGGATGGATTTGCCATGCCCACCACTGGGAACCTCCCATTTATTCCTTGTTCACGTCCACTCCCAGTGGAACAGAACTTCCCACCTCCCACCCAGCTCCTAAAGCTGATGCTTTTAGGTGTTTGCTAAGGACAGGTGGTGACGCTGAATGCCTCTCCTTAAAGGTGTCGGTAGATCCCCCAAGGCCAGGAAGGCCTGTTACTGATTCGGTGCCCCCAGCACAAATATATGGTGGACCTTGATAAAAGTGTTTTTAAATTGTACTGGGTTGAATGTGTGCCTTTATCGGTGTCCTGTCACTGGAGAAGGAACTAGGAGAAAGGATAAGCAGCTAAGGGGAAGGGTCGCAGAGAGTGGTTTTACAACTGAAGTTAAAAGCCAAAGGTCCGAGGTTTGTTACACGCATCCCACTAGTATAGCTGCTGGTGTCTGTGTCATTGCAGGGTGATCCAAGCCAGTGTTATTCCCCGAAGGGATGTCCATTCAGTTCCTGGCACAGACAGGAGATGCTGTGGGCTGTGCTGAGGGCTTTGTATAATGAAATCACAGCATCAGTCTTGCCTTGATGACGACCCAAGGACATGAACACCAGCACGTGCCCGCTGGCAGGGGGTGCCTCATGGGGACGTCCCTGGTGTTCAGTTAGGGTGATGTGTTCAAGCATCCCACCAGGCCCAGGTCAGCTAACACTCACAGCTCATGGAGTGATGATCGTGGACTCTCTGGACTGTGAGTAGGAAGATGGAAGGATGCTGTCTGCGGACAGTGGGCCAGGAGCCAGCAGCCACGTGGCCTCAGGGATGGACACACAGGCAGCTCTATGGAATCTCTGGGTTCTCCATGAGAAGGACCAGAGACTCTGTGGTCTCCATCTGAAGGTGTAGCCATTGGAGTCCCCAGCGACAGAATAAGAAGGGGTGTGTGTGTGTGTGTGTGTGTGTGTGTGTGTGTAAACACATCTATCTATCTATTTAAATAGAGAGATGCAGAGTTATTGTAAAGCTCATGATCTATATCCTTGAGACAGGAGAGTCTGTCTCAGTTCAAGTTCGAAGGCAGGAAGAAAGGCAGTGTCCCAGTGTGAAGATCATCAGGCAGAGGAGCCCCTCACAGCATTTTTGTTCCATTCAGCACCGCCCCCACCTGCCCCGGGAGGGCTGATCTCCTTAACTCAACCCACCAGCTCAGATGATGACCTCGTCCAGGTTGTGTGTGGTGTGCACACACCATGTGCATGGTGTGCATGGGGCCACATGTACACAGTCTACCACATCGATGACAGAACATAGTGAGTTTGAGTCTGCAGGGCACCCTGGTGACCAGCTGCTCCCACCTCTGCATGGTTCAGGTGGAGGAGTCACCTGCTCAGGTGCCTCTCAGCCAGAGTAACTCTATCTATGGAGCCTGGGTCTGAGCCGCCCAGACGCGGAGAAGATGCGCCATCATTTTCTGGCTCTCTTCCCGGCTCCCTGGCCTGGAGGGGGAAAGCAGAAGGCAGCACCTCACAACACCAAGCATTTTGTATGCATTTCCCATTTATGTTGCTAAGGCACCCTTCCATGCTGTCATTCTTATTATCCCAATTTTAAAGGTGAAATGGAAACTCAGAGAATTTAAGTAAATGTCAAAACAGTCATAAAATAAGTAGCAAAACTCAAACATTAAGCTGGGTCTTCAGGCTCTAAGTCCCCTGGTCTTTCCAGGGCTCTTGCAGACTTCATTTAAATTCCAAGCATTCTTATTTTTTTACTGCAGCTGAAGGCATTTTTAATTTTAAAGAGGAAGCTCATGATTCCCTTATACTCCTGACTTTTCTTTTATTGGCTTTCAAGGGCCTGGTAAGTGTGCAGTTCAGACCTGTGCATACATCAGTGACCCCGGGGCAGTCCCCTCCCAGGTTGACAGTCCAAGTCCCTCGGGCAGAGCCCTGTGTCCATCCTGAGCAGCAAATTCGCTGGCAGGTCTGGGTCTGCAGCCCCCAAGTGGTCGTCGTTGCTTCTCCACAGGCTCACTTGAGAGGTTTCTGAATGTGACTTTACTTTCTCAGGACTGGTTCCTTTGCTTCTGTCCTGTGTTCACTCTTCCTCGGCCTCTGAGGTTCAGGCCTGTGGTTCCTACTGCAGTTTCTCTTGCATCTTCTCCCTGCGGCCCCCTGTGGTGGGATGAGCCCAGGCTCTGGGGCTGCCTGACACAAGGACCCATCTCCCTGAAAGCCCAAGGCCAAATGGAATGCAGGTGGGGCAGACCCAGGCCTTACCATGGGTGTCTTCAGAGCCAGGCTTCTGACATGCCATCCAGGTGTCTTGTGCAGCGCTGAGGAAACAGGAGGTCCAGCTGTTCGCATCCAAGATCCTCCTGGCACCAGCCCAGCCCGCTGGCCCCCTTCCTGTGCGCTCACCGTACTGCAGACCCCAGGCATCTGCTCTGCCTCCTCTGCTCTCGCTGACCTCCCTTCTCACCTGCACTCCACCCCCAAAGAACTCACACTCTTCAGCACCTGATGGGCCCTCTTGGGGACAGTGTCCAGGACCAGCCCAGGTAGCAGCTGGCTCTTGGTGCTCCAGCACGTGGGGCCATGTACTCAACACCCAGTGGACACTATTGGGAACAGTGTCCTGGACCATCCTGGGCAGCAGCCGGCTCACAGATGCTCCAGTATGTGTGTCCATCTTGCTTCAGCAGCAGATGACAGCCTGACTCGACGCCCTGTGTTCTTAGCAAGTGTCTGAGTCCCTGGGGTCTGCAGGGAATTTCAAAGTCATAACAAGGTGGCACCTTCCTGCCCCTCTTTCTGAGTCTTTGCTGGAGGCGGGAGGGAGATGGGGCCTCTTCTGAGGCTCCTGTGGATTGGGTCCCCCCGAGAGTTGGTACAACCGTGGCTCTAAAAATTCCCTTATACTCCTGACTTTTCTTTTATTGGCTTTCAAGGGCCTGGTAAGTGTGCAGTTCAGACCTGTGCATACATCAGTGACCCCGGGGCAGTCCCCTCCCAGGTTGACAGTCCAAGTCCCTCGGGCAGAGCCCTGTGTCCATCCTGAGCAGCAAATTCGCTGGCAGGTCTGGGTCTGCAGCCCCAAGTGGTCGTCGTTGCTTCTCCACAGGCTCACTTGAGAGGTTTCTGAATGTGACTTTACTTTCTCAGGACTGGTTCCTTTGCTTCTGTCCTGTGTTCACTCTTCCTCGGCCTCTGAGGTTCAGGCCTGTGGTTCCTACTGCAGTTTCTCTTGCATCTTCTCCCTGCGGCCCCCTGTGGTGGGATGAGCCCAGGCTCTGGGGCTGCCTGACACAAGGACCCATCTCCCTGAAAGCCCAAGGCCAAATGGAATGCAGGTGGGGCAGACCCAGGCCTTACCATGGGTGTCTTCAGAGCCAGGCTTCTGACATGCCATCCAGGTGTCTTGTGCAGCGCTGAGGAAACAGGAGGTCCAGCTGTTCGCATCCAAGATCCTCCTGGCACCAGCCCAGCCCGCTGGCCCCCTTCCTGTGCGCTCACCGTACTGCAGACCCCAGGCATCTGCTCTGCCTCCTCTGCTCTCGCTGACCTCCCTTCTCACCTGCACTCCACCCCCAAAGAACTCACACTCTTCAGCACCTGATGGGCCCTCTTGGGGACAGTGTCCAGGACCAGCCCAGGTAGCAGCTGGCTCTTGGTGCTCCAGCACGTGGGGCCATGTACTCAACACCCAGTGGACACTATTGGGAACAGTGTCCTGGACCATCCTGGGCAGCAGCCGGCTCACAGATGCTCCAGTATGTGTGTCCATCTTGCTTCAGCAGCAGATGACAGCCTGACTCCGACGCCCTGTGTTCTTAGCAAGTGTCTGAGTCCCTGGGGTCTGCAGGGAATTTCAAAGTCATAACAAGGTGGCACCTTCCTGCCCCTCTTTCTGAGTCTTTGCTGGAGGCGGGAGGGAGATGGGGGCCTCTTCTGAGGCTCCTGTGGAGGCCGTGCTTCCCGGCTGGGTCTCCACAGACCCAGAGAGTTGGTACAACCGTGGCCGGGTGCCACTAGGGAACACAAGCAGTCTCGAGGCAGCAGCCCACAGCCCTGCTCCCCCGAGAGGCAGGTTCCAGTGACCCTGGTTCAGAAGATCCAAGAAGCCTGAGCGATTTGGAGGCTTAATTCCTCTCTCGTATGTTCTGCACTCACGTTTGTCTGACTGCAGGACACCCCCTCTTTTACCGCCTCATCCATTGAGATCCTCTCTGTGGTTCTGTGGTCTTCCTTGAGGATGCCCGCCCTGCTGTCTATACTCTGGTACAGCCTGCACGTCCCCCTCCTGGAGGATTCCAGGATAAACACTCTTCCCCTCGTCACACAGCACACTGGAGATTCATCTGTACCCCTTGTTTTTACAGTGAAAGAACCATCTCCATGGCCAGCATCCCTTGTTGTTCAGGCTCATCTCCACCCCCTGCATGGCTCTGGGGCCCCGTGCAGGTGTCTTCACAGCTTGGGGCCCCAGCGAGGCTTTTGCACAGGCACAGCTCTGCCCCAGGTCTCCTCCAGCCTGGGTGGCTCTCTGGCCTCCTCCTCTTGACACTTTTGCACATGCTTTCTCCACGACCTAGATCACCTGTCTGCTTGGCCATCTCCTCCTCATCTGAGACTCAGTTGCCTGCCCTCTGAACCTTTTTCTGCAGTGTGTCCTCTTGTGGGGTCCTGTGTGTCCCTATCACACCAGAGCTATCACTTCTCTTGCCTGGTACTTAAAGACAGCTAGCCTAGAGTAGCCATGGTGGTCAGCAGGAAGGATGGCCCTACTGGCTCCTTTCTTTAGGAAGGTGAAGGACCATGTGGCTCATAGCTGTACTGCTAGTACTTTTGCAAATGCTGTAAAAGAAGGTACCAGGATGTTCATGTATGACTCAGGCATCTTAGCCTTGGACCCAGTGCAGACATGTTCGTGTGGTCTTGTCTGACTGAAATGCACAGTGAATTCACAACACAAAGGAGGCCAATCCGTTCCTTCATCACATGGGCAATCCATGTCGTCATGGAAGGAAACTAACAGAGTTCTGAGATGAGAAAACAGAGCCTGATCCCAGCACTTGACACACTGTGTCCTGACCACAAAGGGATGGTGACATGGTGATGCTACTAAACAAGGAGAAGGGATCGTGGGTGCTCAGGGCATCTGCACAAGGCAGTGCGACCAAGGGGACCAAGGGTGAGCTGGAGGCTGCCACATCACCCCCACGAGGGACCTTGGGACCTGCAACCTCTCACTGTGGACTCATAACCTCTTTTTTTTTTTGAGAGGAAAGTAAAGTTTATTAGAGTGTGGAAAGGAAGAGTCACTGCCAGTACAGCAGGACGGCTTAAGGGAGAAAGTGAGAGACACTGTGAGAACAATGGACCTCACAGCAGACTGGCTCAAGGGAGAGCCGACTCCAAGCAGGGGTCTTTGGTCCATTTTACAGCTAGGGTCTAAGGAGTGGCATAGGGGTCTTAAGAATCATTGCTGATTGGACAGTCTACTGGGTGAGGTAGAGTGATGACTACAGCTTGAGGGAATGACAGTAGGGTCCAAGGAGTGGCATGGGGATCTTAAGGACTGGGCGGTATATCATAGCCTGGAGGAAGGAAGGGTCTGGTTTATCTCTTCTTGCATTCCAAAACCCTCCTCGTTAGCCTTGTTCTTTCATCCTTGGGCACCACATTCCTCCCTCTATTTTTAGGGCCAATTCTTTGGCCCTTTTAGATACCCTGCTTGTGTCTAGCTGTCTACCTGTTTCCCTTCTCAGGCATTTGGGTACCCAGTCTCAAGGGAAAAGGGGCGATGGCAGCTCTGGCTTCTTCAAGGCTGTACAGGGGCGTTGTGGGACTCTGGGTTCCATTGCCTGCTCTCTGTCAGGGTACATTTAGGGAGGAAGGTGTGGCTCCATGGAAGGATATGGCAGCTTGTTTCAGCACTGTCTGGGTGTTGGCTGGGCAATATTCTTATTGTACTGTCACTTGTAGATTAGTTGTACTCCAGAAGAAACAAACTTAACAAGAAAGTTGAAGATGCATAGCCCAAAGATTAATAGAATTAGAAAAGCTGCTGAGAGGCTAGCCAGCCAGGAGAACCAGGACCAAACATTGGTCTGTGATGTTAGTGTTTCTGTAGGTATGATGCAAGAATTTGGCACTCGGAAAAATCTTTACCTGAAAACAGCTGACTATCTGAAGGCCTGTTCTTCCAGTTTTTTCCAGAGCAGAGTGCCTTATTTCTGACCTCCACCCTGAACTCCTTTCAGGGGGCATTGAAGGTCAGTAGCTTGCCTTGGTCATGATTTATTCTTTAAAGAGGCAGCTGGCAAGTGCCAACTGTCAGTTGACAGAGCCCCTTCATAGCCACATATCTGAGCATGCCTTGGGGTCATTTTATGACCATTGTGTCCCACAATGCTAGGAAGGCGCATTCCCAAGTCAAGCAAAGATTCCTTTGATAGGCCACTCAGTGTGAATTACTAGACCAGGCCTTGTGAGTAGCAAAAGTCTCTGGACCATACCTGTCTTACTAGCCTCTTGATCTAGGAAAATATTCCCTCTTGCTGCTTCTTCCCATATCTAGAGTTACATTATTGTAATCATTGATTTCATATAGAATTGTATATCAATATTTTATCATAGGCTCTGTCACACATTAGGTAACATAAGACACAATTTTCTGAAACAGGTGACATAGAACGTAATATGGCTAGCAGCTACTAGTAAGGTCACAAGTAAGCAATTTAAATAACTTAAAACTTTTAACAAAATAGTGTTATTAATTTTTTTTAAAAGCTCATATCTCATTATATTAGTTTTAGAAGAATCTTCACTTGAGGGTCTTTCCTTGCTGACAAACAGATGTAACAATATTTAACTTATATTAAACCTAGTCATAATAAAAATATTATACTTAATGACTGTTAGACATGCCTACATTAATTAGGTCAACAAATAAACATTAATACCAGATATTTATTGAGTATTTCCCAGTTCACATGAACCTGAAATGCTTTGAGGTTAATTTCTGTTGTATTCAGAACTGTTTTGTTTACTTTAGGTCAATTAAATTAGAGCTCATTTTCAGCTTCAGCATTATCAAAATGAAAACAAACACACACACTAAGACATACATAAATCCAAATGGACAGATAGAGATGTTATGGTTTTCTGCCTGAGATTTAAAGTGTCTCTTTGATCCCCTGTTTTTTGGCTTGAAGTTCTAATTTGCCCAAGGCTGAGGTTTCAGGGAAAATGGGCTCTGTATAAGGGCATGGCAAGGGCAAACTTCAAGCTTTTCTATAGGTAGGCCTTTTAACAAGATAGCTACTTTTAATTGCATATGCAAAATGAAAAGGAATTTTTAGGGGTCAGGAAACTTGATCCCTTCTCACTCTGAGAGACAGGAGTAGTTAGAATGGAAATTTTTAGAATTTTCAGGAATGAGGAAAGCGTAATCCCTCTGAAAGCATTCTACCTTGGATCGGGACTTAAACCCAAAACCCAGTTTGGGACTCTAACCTACGTGGCTGGGGCTTGAACCCAGCCAAAACCCTGTTTGGGACTTGAACCCACGTGACTGGGACTCAGACCCAGCCAAAACCCACCATACCTGGTTTCAGGACCTAATGGAGCTCAGGTTCTTCATGTCTCTTTGCAGAGAATTCAGGCGCCCTAGTGGCTTGTAAATGCCTGACCGGTGCCCACACAATATTATTTGGCCTCGTCCTCAGTTAGAAAAAAGTCAAAAGGAGAGACCCTCACCCGGTTGGGCGGCAGCTACTGAGACACAGTGAGCAGTGGGGCCTTTGGAACAAACACACTAGAGGGGAACCCTGGACGGAATTTCCTCAGTTGCTTCTGCAGCCACTGGCCTATTCGCAGAGAGTACCTGTGAGAAAAGAGAGCTCATATCTCATTATATTAGTTTTAGAAGAATCTTCACTTGAGGGTCTTTCCTTGCTGACAAACAGATGTAACAATATTTAACTTATATTAAACCTAGTCATAATAAAAATATTATACTTAATGACTGTTAGACATGCCTACATTAATTAGGTCAACAAATAAACATTAATACCAGATATTTATTGAGTATTTCCCAGTTCACATGAACCTGAAATGCTTTGAGGTTAATTTCTGTTGTATTCAGAACTGTTTTGTTTACTTTAGGTCAATTAAATTAGAGCTCATTTTCAGCTTCAGCATTATCAAAATGAAAACAAACACACACACTAAGACATACATAAATCCAAATGGACAGATAGAGATGTTATGGTTTTCTGCCTGAGATTTAAAGTGTCTCTTTGATCCCCTGTTTTTTGGCTTGAAGTTCTAATTTGCCCAAGGCTGAGGTTTCAGGGAAAATGGGCTCTGTATAAGGGCATGGCAAGGGCAAACTTCAAGCTTTTCTATAGGTAGGCCTTTTAACAAGATAGCTACTTTTAATTGCATATGCAAAATGAAAAGGAATTTTTAGGGGTCAGGAAACTTGATCCCTTCTCACTCTGAGAGACAGGAGTAGTTAGAATGGAAATTTTTAGAATTTTCAGGAATGAGGAAAGCGTAATCCCTCTGAAAGCATTCTACCTTGGATCGGGACTTAAACCCAAAACCCAGTTTGGGAGTCGAACCTACGTGGCTGGGGCTCAAACCCAGTCAAAACCCTGCTTGGAACTTGGACCCAGCCTGGGACTCATACCCAGCCAAAACTCACCATACCTGGTTTCAGGACCTAATGGAGCTCAGGTTTGTCATGTCTCTTTGCAGAAGAGAATTCAGGCGCCCTAGTGGCTTGTAAATGCCTGACCGGTGCCCACACAATATTATTTGGCCTCGTCCTCAGTTAGAAAAAAGTCAAAAGGAGAGACCCTCACCCGGTTGGGCGGCAGCTACTGAGACACAGTGAGCAGTGGGGCCTTTGGAACAAACACACTAGAGGGGAACCCTGGACGGAATTTCCTCAGTTGCTTCTGCAGCCACTGGCCTATTCGCAGAGAGTACCTGTGAGAAAAGAGACACAAGGAGGTGGGGGAAGAAACCCCAAGTTCCCTGTACGGGCCACCAAAATGTCGAGGTCCATGCGCGGGTTGGAAAAAAATTTCCAGACCTGAGGCAGAGTGAGAGGAAAGTAAAGTTCATTAGAGTGGGGGAAGGGAGAGTCGCGTCGGTACAGCGGGCAGGCTTAAGGGAGAAAGTGCGAGACACTGTGAGAACAGTGGGCCTCACAGTGGGCCGTCTCAAGGGAGAGCTGACCGACTCATAGCCTTTTGAGTCACGGTGGCCTTCGTGGATCTGTGATGGAGACTCCCAGCTTTTGGCCCCACACCTGGGGGCTTCTTTGTTGTCCAGATCTCCAGAAGCAGCCTGACCTTCCTCATGGTTGGTCTCTCAGGGGTCCCACGACAGGGAGACAGAGCCCCCAGGGTCTTGTCACCTGAGGGGTCGGTGCTGGCCCAGCTTGGCTCTGGCCAGAAGACTGGTGTCCTCAGGGCTGAGGCCATGCTGGATAATCAGGGCTCACCCAGAAGGGGCACCCTATGAGACACACTGGTACCCTAGGAAATGAGTCTTCAGTGTCAGGCAGTGCAACCTGAACATTGGGTTCATGGGCCCCCCATGTGATCTTTCTCCTGGTCGGTAATCATCCACTCTCATCCCTGGGTTCAGGCTTCCTATAGTGGTCAGTTCCAAACAGTTTCCTTGTCCATCACACCAATTCATCCTCTGCTCAAGTTGGACAGCATCTGGGCTGGTCATCGCAGGAGCTTCAGGAGCTGGGCTGGCCCCACTGTCCACAGTCAGCCCTGCCAGGCACAGGCACTTTGAACTTAGACGCTGGTATGTGCTTTGAAAGGTGGTGTGCAGAGTTTCTTCTTTATCTTCTGGGGGTGGGATGTGGAAACAAGACTTCCAGGAGGGGCTTTAAAAACATGTCCATTAATGTCCCCATTCCCCACCCCCCGTGTCTCTAGGTACTGGGGTTTTGGTTTTTCTCCTTTGTTTTAGTTTGATTTGTAAATTGGTATGTCCCATCATAGCTTTAAGTCTTGCACTGCTATTTCTTATTCTCATGCAGTCCTGTGAGAAAGGGTAGGGTACAAGTGGGGCATTTTGAGGTGCATTTTGACAAAGTAAGTTTTTGTATAATGTGACCAGACAGCGGCATCCTGTTCAGGAGGGGGTCAGTGTGAAATCATGAATTTTAATAAAAATTTAAAATAGCTTTGCACAACCTGAACCTTTTGTTGTGATTGTTTACCAGGGAGCAGCGTAGCACGGTCTGCTTGGGGACAGGACGTTTAATCACCTGCCTTTCTGAATGGGCTCAGGGGCTTGTGAGTCAACTGTCAGGAGGGGCGAGTCATAGCCCTGCCTCACCTCCCAGCCCAGCTGTCCAATTTTGCAGGAATTAGGCATTAGGCAGTTGTCTCTGAACCAGAACTATATAGCTGATCAGCAGCCTGGTTTCTGGTGGTCAGAGAACATTCCTGCGGGCAAATGCAGGTGATTCAGCCAAGCCAGCACGCATAGTGTTTTCACAATTTGCAGCCTACAGAGCAGTGTCCTGAACCTGCTGCTCCCTGGGTCTAGTCTCGGCTTTTCTTGAGAGACGGCCAGGCTGAGATGTGGCTAGACAGACTTGTCTACACCCACTGACCAGCAGTCTTGCCTCAGTCCTTCTCTCTGTCTGTCTTGGGGTCTGAGTCACTCGCTTAGAAGCTGGGAAGTTGCCAGCTAGAAGGGGCAGCCATCTGATTTCTCGACAGCTCGTTAGCAAACTAAAAACTGCTTTTGAAAACTCCAGCAAGCCTCCTAGAGTGTGTCCCCCTGGAGAGTACTTCTCTTCCTGTTGCATCTTTTTCCTACAAGCTCTGATAGAACAAAATAATAGCAACCATCACCAGTTATGGAAACTTGCTGTGTTTCTAATATTCAAAGAGCTTTAAATTCCAACCTGCCATCAGTTGTAAAAAGCTAGAAGTCATGACTCAGAAAATCTTTTTCTTTTTGCAGCTTCTTTGACTGAGATGATCCCTTTAACATTTGTGAAATGGCAACCATGCATTTACATTAGTTTTTATTACGCATTCTGATTCCATAACCACAAAATACAGTTTTACCAGCCCCTCTTTCTTCTCACAGCAAGTTCACCCAAATCCCCTAGCATTAAATTTAGCACTGACAGGGTTGGTGTTATGTAGCCTGGGATTCCTGACTGGAGAGCAGGGTCGGGTCGACCAGCCATAGCATCCCCTGCAGTGTTTTCCATCCCTTTTTTCCTGGTTTATCTGAAGCTCTGCTTCAGCCTCTGTAACCTGACTGAAACTTTACTCCTCCCACACGAAGGAAAGGGTAATACTTTGAAGTGTTTGAGTCTCTCCCTTCCCACCCTGGGCGAGAACAGAAAGGGTGCATCAGCAGGCTGCATTTTCCTCCCATTCACATTATCCAGAACAGCCAAGAACCACCTGAGAATACAGAGAACCACATCGTCTGGGCTGGGCGTGTTGCAGTTGAACTTCACAGGTAGTTTTTGCTGTTTACAGATGGCGACTCGGCAGCCCACCAGGCACGAATGGCCTTTCATCCTTCTTTTTTCAAACAAGATTTCATCATATTTCACAGTCAGGATGGTTCCAGCAAATCCCACTTCTGACACTAACTGGTGACTTCCTGAGGACTCGTAGGACTCGGCCTGTAGTCTTACACAGAAGAGACTTATTCCCGGGAAAGGATACAGCATGACCTTGGCCAGGGGAGGAGGTGCACAGGGCCAGTCAGAGAGACCTGGTGCATTTCCCCGTCCTTCTTCAAGGAAGCCCCACAGCAGTGAGTTGAAACATGACATGAGATGTCATCTGTCAGAGATGCTTACCGGAGCGTAGGAGTTCAGGTGGGCACTGGCTGCCCAGTGCCTGTGTGATGAGCATGGTCACTAAAATCCCAGACCCCCTAAAAGGAAAGCAGGTGTTCTATACACCCTCATCATTCACTCTAAGCTGGCACAGTGAGCCACTCTAGAGTCCAAGGAACATCTGTTTACATTGTAGAGTTCTCCACCAGTCAAGTTCTCAGACATCCTCAAAGGTCAGCTTTGCAGGCAGGCCTTTATGAAGACAGCAGCCTCAGGCCTGCTGTGTCCTCTCTTTTCTACCTAGTGTATAATCAAGAGAAAAGTGTTTAAGGAGATCTTTGCAATCGTGGGTTTTTTTTGTGCTTGTTCTTTGAAATCCAGTGTGTGTTTTCACTGAGTTAGGACCACACAGATTCCTAAGGACACCGCATGTGGCCATGGCCCAACCCTGGACGGGGCAGAAGTAGAGAGTGTGTTTCCCCATCTCACGGACAATGAGGGACCACTTGTGTAAGGTCACATGGAAAAACTAGTCATACTTTTTTTTTTTTTTTAAATTTGGCCTCTTTTTTACCGAGTTTTTATTGATTTATTTTTCACTCATCTTTATTCTTCGGCCTGTGTGGGCCTCCCATTGCAGCGGCCTCTCTCATTGCAGAGCATCGGCTCTAGGTGCATGCACTCCAGAGTGCTGGCTCGTAATTGGACACACTGGTCTAGCTGCTTCGCGGCACGTGAAATCCTCTCAAGCCAGGGATCAAACTGATGTCCCTTGGACTGCAAGGCAGACTCTTTACCCACAGGACCACCAGGGAAGCCCTAGTCATACATTTTTAATTAAGACATAATGTGGTGAAATAGTTATCTAATGGAACTGTATGAACTCTCTAAATGTGCTTAAATCTCTCACTTAAACTCCAGGAAGTTAAACTTGACTTCTGTTGTTCTGTGTTGAAAGCATTGAAATCTCCAAGCAAATGTTTTGCTCTTGAGGTTGTGGATATAAACAAATACAACTCAGCTTTTACAACTCTGTGATTTGTTTGGGTATGGATACTGCTTGGCATTGACCTAGTCAGGAAGGTGAGACACACGACCGAAGACGAGGAGACACTTGCTGGTGGTCTGCAGGGTGGTCATCAGTCCTTTCTAGGTAGAGCCTCATAGGCTGCGTCCCTGGTATGACAAACCCCAAGGCAGAGACCCTCTCTACAACTCTCCCATCTCCATTTCTCATTTTGAAAGCTTCTTTGGGAGCTGTTGATAGAAGCTTATATTACAGAGATTTCAGTGCTATACACCTCATCATTCACTCTAAGAAGTACAGAGTCCAAGGAACATCTGTTTACATTGTAGAGTTCTCCACCAGTCAAGTTCTCAGACATCCTCAAAGGTCAGCTTTGCAGGCAGGCCTTTATGAAGACAGCAGCCTCAGGCCTGCTGTGTCCTCTCTTCTACCTAGTGTATAATCAAGAGAAAAGTGTTTAAGGAGATCTTTGCAATCGTGGGTTTTTTTTGTGCTTGTTCTTTGAAATCCAGTGTGTGTTTTCACTGAGTTAGGACCACACAGATTCCTAAGGACACCGCATGTGGCCATGGCCCAACCCTGGACGGGGCAGAAGTAGAGAGTGTGTTTCCCCATCTCACGGACAATGAGGGACCACTTGTGTAAGGTCACATGGAAAAACTAGTCATACTTTTTTTTTTTTTTTAAATTTGGCCTCTTTTTTACCGAGTTTTTATTGATTTATTTTTCACTCATCTTTATTCTTCGGCCTGTGTGGGCCTCCCATTGCAGCGGCCTCTCTCATTGCAGAGCATCGGCTCTAGGTGCATGCACTCCAGAGTGCTGGCTCTAATTGGACACACTGGTCTAGCTGCTTCATGCACGTGAAATCCTCTCAAGCCAGGGATCAAACTGATGTCCCTTGGACTGCAAGGCAGACTCTTTACCCACAGGACCACCAGGGAAGCCCTAGTCATACATTTTTAATTAAGACATAATGTGGTGAAATAGTTATCTAATGGAACTGTATGAACTCTCTAAATGTGCTTAAATCTCTCACTTAAACTCCAGGAAGTTAAACTTGACTTCTGTTGTTCTGTGTTGAAAGCATTGAAATCTCCAAGCAAATGTTTTGCTCTTGAGGTTGTGGATATAAACAAATACAACTCAGCTTTTACAACTCTGTGATTTGTTTGGGTATGGATACTGCTTGGCATTGACCTAGTCAGGAAGGTGAGACACACGACCGAAGACGAGGAGACACTTGCTGGTGGTCTGCAGGGTGGTCATCAGTCCTTTCTAGGTAGAGCCTCATAGGCTGCGTCCCTGGTATGACAAACCCCAAGGCAGAGACCCTCTCTACAACTCTCCCATCTCCATTTCTCATTTTGAAAGCTTCTTTGGGAGCTGTTGATAGAAGCTTATATTACAGAGATTTAGGATTCAGTGCACAAAATGCACCCTCACAGCATGACTTCTGCTCATCTGACTGATCTGTCAGCACATGAACCCTGCTTCACAAGCAAGGCCTCAGTTCTGTGGCTCCTGTCCTTATGAGCTATCTTCCTCTTCCTGCAAATCTTCCCCCAACCCCTGCGCATGGACTGCATTCATTCCCCACTGCCCCTGGGTCTGAAGCAGGCCCCAGTCTTCTGGTTATTAGCCTCTGAGAAAAAGAGTGAATTTCTCGACCATCCTTGAAACTGGTGTCTTTGATCTTGAATAATGTGTAGCATTTCAATGTCTGTGGTTTGGATTTACATTTTCCGAGTTTTCAGTATCGAATGCAGGAGGAAGTAAGGCTCTGAACGTGCAGAGCTGTCACCTCCTTCCTCTGCCTTTCTTCTGCCTCAGCCTCAGAAGAGCTGAACATGGCAACAGTAAGATGTATTTGTCTCTGCAGAAGATTCTTCTCCCAGAAAACCTGCTGGTCACAGCACTGTGGGCTGTGGGATCAAGGACTGAGGGTCTCAGGGCATTTTTGGCAAAGCATCTTTGTTGAGACATTTATGGCTGGCACCTTTGGGTGTTTCTCCAGGTAAGTGTTCCCTCTCTGTATCTGCTCCCCAAGGTTTATCGCATGACAGTCTATGGTAACCCACTCCAGTATTTCTGCCTGAGCATCCCAATCCATTCCTGTATTCTTGCCTGAGCATCCCATGGAAGGAGAAGCCTGGAGGGGTACAGTCCACGGAGTCACACAGAGTCATACACGATTGAACGACTAACACTTCTTTTTTCCACACTCATGATGTGTCTGTGGAAACTCTCTTCCTGTGCTCCAGTCAAGAGTGAGGAGTGTGACTGAAGAAATGAGACTGGCTTGTGGGGTTCAGATAGTAGCTGTTTCCCCACTGCTGTGTTATCCCTAGATGCTCAGCTTTCTCATGCTTAAATTGGCAGGAATTACCTCCCACAGGCCCGTCACCTAGTCTGCATGCCCGGTCCCCTCCCAAGCACTCTTATATTTGCTCCAAAGGCCCTGGAGAGGCCAACCTGGCTCCGGGAATTTGGAAACAGGACAGGTTCCCCCAGACCTGGGCAGCCATGTCTACAGCAGCACGTGGCCTAGGCTTGCTGAGGGGCGCCCACGTGGCCGTGACTGCATCCCTGGGCAGTGACTGCTCTGGTTGGATCTGTGACCATTTGCTGTGAAGAAATCGATAATATGTCTCATGGCCTGAAAATTTATTGGGCTTTGCCTGAATAATTTAATGCCTCTCCATGAATAATGCTGGGTTTTTAGCTCTCACAAGCATGTAAGAGACTGAATGGCTAGTCAGGATTTCCTTCTGCTTTTATTTCCAGGTTAAATGAGTTTTAGAGACATCTCAGTAGAAAGACAAGTGGACCGTGTTATTGTCCTCAGCATCAGGAGAGCCAGGCTCCATAAGGGTCTTAGAGAAATTCGCTTAACTCCATGAGCTCCAGACCCAATTTCTATGGCAGAAGGACACACCACCTGGATCAGCTTGGGGGAGAGATACAAAATTACAGGTGTCATGTAGCCAATAATAATTGTGATGTATTGGAAATTTGTTGTGTTGTATGCAATTTCCTAAATAGTTTCCTCAAGTTTGTCCGTCAGTTAGTTCAGTCACTCAGTCATGTCCGACTCTTTGCGACTCCATGAACTGCGACACACCAGGCTTCCCTGTCCTTCAGCATCTCTCAGAGCTTGCTCAAATGCATATCCATTGACTCCTTGATGCCATCCAACATTATCATTCTCTGTCAGCCTCTTCTCCTTTTGGCTTCTATTTTTCCCAACATCAGGATCTTTTTCAATGAGTCATCTCTTTTCATCAGGTGGCCAAAGTATTGGAGCTTCAGTACCAGTCTTTCTAATGAATATTCAGAGTTGATTTCCTTTGGGATTGACTGGTTTGATCTCCTTGCAGTCCAAAGGACTCTGAAGAGCCTTCTCCAACACCACAGTTCAAAGGCATCAATTCTTCCGTGTTCAGCCTTCTTTAGCATCCAACTGCTTACCCAATCCTGGCTCCGGGAATTACCTCCCACAGGCCCCACCTAGTCTGCATGCCCGGTCCCCTCCCAAGCACTCTTATATTTGCTCCAAAGGCCCTGGAGAGGCCAACCTGGCTCCGGGAATTTGGAAACAGGACAGGTTCCCCCAGACCTGGGCAGCCATGTCTACAGCAGCACGTGGCCTAGGCTTGCTGAGGGGCGCCCACGTGGCCGTGACTGCATCCCTGGGCAGTGACTGCTCTGGTTGGATCTGTGACCATTTGCTGTGAAGAAATCGATAATATGTCTCATGGCCTGAAAATTTATTGGGCTTTGCCTGAATAATTTAATGCCTCTCCATGAATAATGCTGGGTTTTTAGCTCTCACAAGCATGTAAGAGACTGAATGGCTAGTCAGGATTTCCTTCTGCTTTTATTTCCAGGTTAAATGAGTTTTAGAGACATCTCAGTAGAAAGACAAGTGGACCGTGTTATTGTCCTCAGCATCAGGAGAGCCAGGCTCCATAAGGGTCTTAGAGAAATTCGCTTAACTCCATGAGCTCCAGACCCAATTTCTATGGCAGAAGGACACACCACCTGGATCAGCTTGGGGGAGAGATACAAAATTACAGGTGTCATGTAGCCAATAATAATTGTGATGTATTGGAAATTTGTTGTGTTGTATGCAATTTCCTAAATAGTTTCCTCAAGTTTGTCCGTCAGTTAGTTCAGTCACTCAGTCATGTCCGACTCTTTGCGACTCCATGAACTGCGACACACCAGGCTTCCCTGTCCTTCAGCATCTCTCAGAGCTTGCTCAAATGCATATCCATTGACTCCTTGATGCCATCCAACATTATCATTCTCTGTCAGCCTCTTCTCCTTTTGGCTTCTATTTTTCCCAACATCAGGATCTTTTTCAATGAGTCATCTCTTTTCATCAGGTGGCCAAAGTATTGGAGCTTCAGTACCAGTCTTTCTAATGAATATTCAGAGTTGATTTCCTTTGGGATTGACTGGTTTGATCTCCTTGCAGTCCAAAGGACTCTGAAGAGCCTTCTCCAACACCACAGTTCAAAGGCATCAATTCTTCCGTGTTCAGCCTTCTTTAGCATCCAACTCTAGCATCAATTGGACTTTTGTCAGTGAAGTGATGTCTCTGCTTTTGAATACACTACCTAGGTTTGTTACAGCTTTTCTTCCAAGGAACAAGTCTCTTTTAATTTTATGGCTGCAGTCACCATCTATAGTGATTTTGGAACCCAAGAAAATAAAGTCTGTCACTGTTTCCACTGTCTGCCCATCTATTTGCTATGATGTGATAGGGCCTGACGCCGTGATCTTTTTGTTTTGAATGTTTGAGTTTTAGGCCAGACTTTTCACTCTTCTCTTTCACCTTTATCAAGAGGCTCTTTAGTTCCTCTTCACTTTCTGCCATAAGGGAGATGTCATCTGCATACCTGAGGTTATTGATATTTTCCCCAATAACCAGCTTGTACTTTATCCAGACTGGAATTTTGCATGATGTACTCTGGGTATAAATTAAATAAGGAGGGTGACAGCATACAGCCTTGACATACTCCTTTCCCAATGTGTAACCAGTCTGGTGTTCCGTGTCCAGTTCTAAATGTTGCTTCTTGATCTGCCTACAGGTTTCTCAGGAGCCAGGTAAGGTGGTCTGGTAGTCGCATCTCTTTCAGAATTTTCCACAGTTTGTTATGATCCACACAAAGGCTTTAGCATAGTCAATGAAGCAGAAGTAGATGTTTTTCTGGAATTCCCTTTCTTTCTATGATCCAGTGGGTGTTGGCAATTTGATCTCTGGTTCCTCTGCCTTTTCTAAATCCAGCTTGTGCATCTGGAAGTTCTTGGTTCATGTACTATTGAATCCTAGCTTGGAGGATTTTAAACATTACTTTGCTAGCATGTGAAATGAGTGCAGTTGTGCAGTAGTTTGAACATTCTTTGGCCTTACCCTTTGGTATTGGAATGAAAACTAGCCTTTTCAGTTGTGAGGCCACTGCTGAGTTTTTCAAATTTGCTGGCTTATCGAGTGTAACACTTTTAACAGCATCCCCCCACCTTTTTTTTTTCATGTTTTGGCCACTTTTATTGGTCTTTCATTTATTTATTTTCATCCATCTTTGTTCTTTGGCCTGTGTGGGCCTCCCATTGCGGTGGCCTCTGCTGTAGCAGAACACCGGCTCTGGGCACACTCGCTCTAGAGTGCTGGCTCATAATTAGACACACTGGTCCAGCCGCTCCACGGCATGTGGGATCTTTCCCGTGCCAGGGATTGAACCGGCGCTTCCTGCAGTACAAGGAGGATTCTTTACCCACTGGACCACCGGGGAAGCCCCAACATCCCTTTTAATATTTGAAATAGTTCAGTTGGAATTTCATCACCTCCACTAGCTTCGTTGATAGTAATGCTTCTTAGGCCCCACTTGACTTCACACTCCACAATGTCTAGCTCTAGGGATCACACCATCGTGGTCATCTGGCTCATTAAGGTCTTTTTTGTGTAGTTCTTCTGTGTATTCTTTCTACCTCTTCTTAATACCTTCTGCTTCTGTTAGGTCTATGCCATTTCTGTCCTTTATTGTGCCTAACTTTGCATGAAATGTTCCTTTGGTATCACTCATTTTCTTATAGTGATCTCTAGTCTTTCCATTCTGTTATTTTCATCTATTACTCAAGTTACTTAACCCTCAAAATCAAGGAATAACTGGGGCTGGTGATTCTGCCCGAAATTTCTGAGCAATTGTACTTTGGACATATGGGGTCAGGTCACTGGTTCCTGAGACTTCCTGTGCCCACCCTGTGGGGTGTTCAGCGGCCCTGTCCCCCAGGCCCTCCAAGCCAGGGTTGCCTTGAGACCCTAGATCCCGTGTGGTGGGGACTAGGGGCTCAGCTTGAGAACCACTGACCTAAAGGGCAAGGAGATGAGGGAAGCGTGGAAATGATGGTGCTTTCAGAAATGGGTGTTTAAGTGCCTTCACGAGGTACGCTTCTGTGGCCATCATATGGATTTGTAGACAGGAGTGATTTTCTGCCGTGTCTGCGCGTGTCCCCAGGAGGAGCTTTGATGTCTCCGTGCCCTTTTAGAAAAGGCTGATGATAGATCGTCAGCCTGCCTTAGCCTTTCAGTGACATTGGGAGCTTGATAAACCCCAAATAAGTAAAAGCAAAGGCAGAAGAAGCAGCTGCCTGCTGCTCCCTGGCCTAGCGAGCATCTCAGGACAGGCCGGGCTCTGTCCTGTCCGGAGTGGGACAAGGCGGGACCCCAGGGGCACCAGGTGCCTCTTTCCGGTGATAGGCAGTCGCGGACCCTCCGAGGGGCTGGGCGGCATCGCCACCTGGTGGCCGCAGGCTGCGAGCTGACGGCGTTTTGCTGCAGGTACCTGGAGGGGCGGGGCCTCTGGGCCAGCCTTCACCCCCTCCCCAAGAGACCCCTCCTCTGGGGCGTCGCCCTCGCCCCCGGGAGACCCGCCTCCTCGGGGGAGGCGTCTGTCTTTGAAAAGTAGCGGCTTCCTCCCGAGCCCTTACTATAAAGCTCTTACACTTTATAGGAAGAAACCCCGACAGGCTTCCACCGCATCCTGTGCGGTCCGTTGTGGCCCATCCCTACCAGGGCTTGCAAACCATGCTGCTGGGTTTGTCACAAAGGACACATGACCTCAGGCCCAGAAGCCATTTTGAGATTCTTAGTAATTTTGGAGAAGGGGTCCAGAGTCTCGCCTGCCCGGGCATGTCTGTCCCACCTGCTCTGCCCTTGTGCTCATGGACTGGAGGTGATTTGTCCATCAGGGATGTGCTGTGCTCCAGGGGGCTTTGAGTCTTGAAAGCAGGCGGTAACTGCCCTGTGCTGACCCCTGACCTGCAGGTCAAAGGCCTCCTTCTGCCCTGTCTGGGGCCATGGCTGCTGCACTATCTGCATTTGGGTCACAGGCTGTGTCGAGGGACCCCACTGTCCTGTATCCCTGCCTCTGCCCATCCTACCCCTACTGACCAAATCCTGGAAGGCCCTGAGTCTCCATTCCCTGCTGTAGTTCCCCAGGTCCTTCCTGTCACCCAGCATCTTCCGTCTGACACTCAGGCCCCATGGAGGAGGCTTTGCCTCTGTGTTCACAGCCGATCATCCGTCCACCCTCCGACCACACTGTCTGTTCTTGGCCTGCATTGTCCTGGAGAGCCTGGGGCCCTTGAGGTGGTGGCACTCATGTAGATCGTCAGCCTGCCTTAGCCTTTCAGTGACATTGGGAGCTTGATAAACCCCAAATAAGTAAAAGCAAAGGCAGAAGAAGCAGCTGCCTGCTGCTCCCTGGCCTAGCGAGCATCTCAGGACAGGCCGGGCTCTGTCCTGTCCGGAGTGGGACAAGGCGGGACCCCCCGAGCACCAGGTGCCTCTTTCCGGTGATAGGCAGTCGCGGACCCTCCGAGGGGCTGGGCGGCATCGCCACCTGGTGGCCGCAGGCTGCGAGCTGACGGCGTTTTGCTGCAGGTACCTGGAGGGGCGGGGCCTCTGGGCCAGCCTTCACCCCCTCCCCAAGAGACCCCTCCTCTGGGGCGTCGCCCTCGCCCCCGGGAGACCCGCCTCCTCGGGGGAGGCGTCTGTCTTTGAAAAGTAGCGGCTTCCTCCCGAGCCCTTACTATAAAGCTCTTACACTTTATAGGAAGAAACCCCGACAGGCTTCCACCGCATCCTGTGCGGTCCGTTGTGGCCCATCCCTACCAGGGCTTGCAAACCATGCTGCTGGGTTTGTCACAAAGGACACATGACCTCAGGCCCAGAAGCCATTTTGAGATTCTTAGTAATTTTGGAGAAGGGGTCCAGAGTCTCGCCTGCCCGGGCATGTCTGTCCCACCTGCTCTGCCCTTGTGCTCATGGACTGGAGGTGATTTGTCCATCAGGGATGTGCTGTGCTCCAGGGGGCTTTGAGTCTTGAAAGCAGGCGGTAACTGCCCTGTGCTGACCCCTGACCTGCAGGTCAAAGGCCTCCTTCTGCCCTGTCTGGGGCCATGGCTGCTGCACTATCTGCATTTGGGTCACAGGCTGTGTCGAGGGACCCCACTGTCCTGTATCCCTGCCTCTGCCCATCCTACCCCTACTGACCAAATCCTGGAAGGCCCTGAGTCTCCATTCCCTGCTGTAGTTCCCCAGGTCCTTCCTGTCACCCAGCATCTTCCGTCTGACACTCAGGCCCCATGGAGGAGGCTTTGCCTCTGTGTTCACAGCCGATCATCCGTCCACCCTCCGACCACACTGTCTGTTCTTGGCCTGCATTGTCCTGGAGAGCCTGGGGCCCTTGAGGTGGTGGCACTCATGTAGATAGTGACCCGGTCACCAGCTTCCTACCAGCACTTCTCAGGGTTGCCAGGGATGTGATTTGCTTGGGTCTAGGGTTTTGAGTGGAAAAGTTTCAGTCCTGAGTGATATGTATGGGACATCCTGACTCTCACGGGACTGTGATGCCACCTCTGTGTACCTGGGAAAACAGGATCCCTGAAGAGGAAGGCAAGACTGCAGGGGACCTGTATACTCCATGTGGAGGGACCAGGGCCTCAGGGTGGGTGTCCTGTCATGTCATCTCTGCCCACAGTGACCTCAGAAGTAGCTTCATTATTCACTCATCAAACACAGACTCACCACCACCTGCTGTCAGCTGGGCGTGGTTTGGGCGCTGGGGTCCCAGCAGGGGCAGAGGATACGTTCTCTGTCAGGGCAGAGCCAGCGTCCATGTGATGGAGGTGGGAAGATAAACCTTTGATGAGCTTATTCCTGAAGGGCCCCACATGGGCTGTGCTGGCCGGGCCAGGGAAGCAGGACAGGATAGGAATTAGTGTGGAAATACTGTCTGCCCTGGTCTGTGCCCTGATAGTATCCCCCTGTCCCTCAAACCTCACCGTGAAGGGCCAGCACCTGATCCGCAGGTTCCTGAGCTGCCGGCATCCATGCTGATAGGGCCACACTTAGGGCAGGGCCCGCACTGGGTCTCTCCAGGGTCTGAAGCATCAATGTGGACCCTTGAGGCTGAGAGGCCCAGGGCCCTCCTGTGACGCACAGGCTCTTGGTCAACGTGACCATCAGTCATGTTCTGTCGCACTGTATCTCTTTAAAAAACAAAAACTTAGAAGAAAGGGAAAAAAGAGAGGACTAAACGGCAGGGGTCCCACCTGCAGAATCCTGGCTGGAGGTTGAAGTTGTGTACTTCAGCTTAACCCTGCTGGGTGAGCTAGCAGGGAGCTGATGCCCATGGCCCTTTATGTGTTTGCTTTATGAGAAGCTGGAGGGACAATGACCAGCTGTGCCAGGCCTGGCGCAGATCCTGGCTGCTGACAGATGGTGGGGGCAGCCAGTGGAGGACCTTGCCACAGCAGTCAGGAGCTGGTGGAGCCTTTTGAGCAAAGTGATGAAATCCACAGGGAAAACAGTGAGCTGGAAAACAGATGAGATTCTGGAGGCAGGAGCCTGGGTGCAGTAACAGAACCTCAGGATCTTTACCCCGAGGGACCAGTAGCCTGGATGCGGTAACAGAACCACATCATCGTCAGTGTCACAGAGCCCAGAGAGGAATTGCTGAAATGTGCTGGCTTTGGGGGTTGGGGAACCGAGAGCCAGAAGTTCAGTGACTCGCCCTGAGCCAGGTCCCTCGTGGTACCAGTTCCTGGGGGATTCTGCATCTCCCCACCCCTGTGCTCGCTGATACACATTCCAGTTATTTGATTTTGTGCTCGTTTGGTCCCCTCAGGGCCCCTGCCCTTCTCTTAAGTTTGTCTCTTCTGAAGCTACTTATCCAGCAAATAGTCCTGGGGTGTTGTGCCCATGGCTTGTTCATAGTGCTGGGGAAAGAGCCTTAGATCCTCCAGGAAGGTGCCCTGCAGGAGTGGGCTGGGAGCCAGATCCATGGGTCCACACTGTTCACACTGTGGCTCCAGCCATGTGGTGAGGGCATTTTCCTGGTTGTGAGCCTGGAACTTAGGCAGAGGCCAGGCTGTAGATGGACTCTGGAGTTACCACTTTCAGACGGTGTAGGGTGGTGATTTGGAGAAGAGCCAGGAGCGAGTTTGGGCAGAGAAGAGAGAGGCCTGAACCATGAGCCCTAGGCTGCAGCTCAGAGGATGGAGAAGACTCAGTACAAGGGGCCCAGGAGTAGACACCAAGCCTGCACCTGCCTGCAGATGAGAGCACTCAAGTGTGTGTACACGCACCATAGGCACACACACCATAGGCACACACACCATAGGCACATACACTCAAGGGCCTTCTGACTCTGAGTCTCTGTCATCAGAGCTTCCTCTCACCTTCCTTCCCTTGGAGCTAGCGGTGAGCTGATGCCCATGGCCCTTTATGTGTTTGCTTTATGAGAAGCTGGAGGGACAATGACCAGCTGTGCCAGGCCTGGCAGATCCTGGCTGCTGACAGATGGTGGGGGCAGCCAGTGGAGGACCTTGCCACAGCAGTCAGGAGCTGGTGGAGCCTTTTGAGCAAAGTGATGAAATCCACAGGGAAAACAGTGAGCTGGAAAACAGATGAGATTCTGGAGGCAGGAGCCTGGGTGCAGTAACAGAACCTCAGGATCTTTACCCCGAGGGACCAGTAGCCTGGATGCGGTAACAGAACCACATCATCGTCAGTGTCACAGAGCCCAGAGAGGAATTGCTGAAATGTGCTGGCTTTGGGGGTTGGGGAACCGAGAGCCAGAAGTTCAGTGACTCGCCCTGAGCCAGGTCCCTCGTGGTACCAGTTCCTGGGGGATTCTGCATCTCCCCACCCCTGTGCTCGCTGATACACATTCCAGTTATTTGATTTTGTGCTCGTTTGGTCCCCTCAGGGCCCCTGCCCTTCTCTTAAGTTTGTCTCTTCTGAAGCTACTTATCCAGCAAATAGTCCTGGGGTGTTGTGCCCATGGCTTGTTCATAGTGCTGGGGAAAGAGCCTTAGATCCTCCAGGAAGGTGCCCTGCAGGAGTGGGCTGGGAGCCAGATCCATGGGTCCACACTGTTCACACTGTGGCTCCAGCCATGTGGTGAGGGCATTTTCCTGGTTGTGAGCCTGGAACTTAGGCAGAGGCCAGGCTGTAGATGGACTCTGGAGTTACCACTTTCAGACGGTGTAGGGTGGTGATTTGGAGAAGAGCCAGGAGCGAGTTTGGGCAGAGAAGAGAGAGGCCTGAACCATGAGCCCTAGGCTGCAGCTCAGAGGATGGAGAAGACTCAGTACAAGGGGCCCAGGAGTAGACACCAAGCCTGCACCTGCCTGCAGATGAGAGCACTCAAGTGTGTGTACACGTACACCATAGGCACACACACCATAGGCACACACACCATAGGCACATACACTCAAGGGCCTTCTGACTCTGAGTCTCTGTCATCAGAGCTTCCTCTCACCTTCCTTCCCTTGGACAGGAATGCTCTCTTTCCAGACTCTTCCCTTCCTTGGTGAGCAATCCTGTGTCTGGAGCCATTTCAGGTCACTTCAGGGACATGGACAGATGGTCAGCTGTCAATCGCAAGCACCATTGACCTAAAGAGGAGGAATCAGGAGCTCCTGGCCAGCAGGAGCTGGATGTTCTGCCCTCACAGACTCTAATTCTTGTGAGCAGCGGTGTGGTCTCCTTGGGACCCGGGCCATTTTGCCCTCCATGTTGGTAGGAGCCATGTGGATTTCTGTCATTGGGAAAGTAGGGGTCACAAGAGATGTTGATCTGGGCACAGCAGTGTTTAATAACGCTTTTTTTTGGAACAAGACACCAAAAGTGGGGCAGACAGACAAGGCATTGCCATGTGTTCCCGTCTGGAATCTCCAGAGAACCTCGAGCCTGTGGGTTCTGTGTCCTGCCATGTCTGCTGCAGCTGCCTCGGGACTTGACCTTCTGGGACACAAAGAAACAGCAGTCTGTGCTGAGTTTTCAGTCTCATGCCACTCTGAAGATGCAGCTTCTTGATGCTCTGTTACCATAGAGTGAGAAATATAGCATAGCCAATTTTATTTTATTTGCCTAATGAGAAAGGCCTTGATGAGGAGGACCATTTACAATGGGGCCTTTCCAGAGGAAACCTTTTTGTTACACAAGTAATACATAAAATGATCCTACTTGGGCTTCCCTGGTGGTCCAGTGGGTAAGGACACCGCCTTGCAGTGCAAGGGGCGTCAGTTCGATCCCTGGACTGGGAGGATCCCACGTGCCGCGGAGCAGCTGGACCAGTGTGTCCACTTGCTGAGCTGGAGCTCTGGAGCGCATGCGCCCAGAGCCTGTGCTCTGCGACAACAGACGCCACCGCGATGGGAGGCCCACATGGGCCAAAGAACAAAGATGGATGAAAATGGACAAATGAAGGACCAATAGAAGTGGCCCGCCTGCTCCCCTCCCTCCCCATCCCACCCCCATCAAAATAAATAAATAAATAAATCTTTAAAAAAAAAAAAAAGACCCTACTTATTGACCACTCATGTAGCTTTCACAACACTTTTCAGGTAGGAGCATTTTTGTCTGTTACAGAGTTGAGAAAACATGTCTGAAGAGAAATTTGCCCAGTTGGTAAATTGCAGAGCAAGAAGTAAATCTAAACTTGAATCTGTACCTGTGAGCATTGCTCTGTGTGCTCCTTGTAGAAAAGATTTGTGTTTTCTGAAGAAAAAAAAAATGGGAAGAGATGAAATCAAGCCAGAGATGGCTGTATCTTCTGTCCAGAGAGAATCACTTATTTGACCTCTTATTTTATACATGTTTTCTTTACATAGATTATGTAAATAAGCAAGGAATATGCATACTATTTTGTAACTTTTAACTTAACATTGTATTGTATTTTTCCATGTTTCTTTTTTCTAATACATTATTTATAATATTCCATTGTGTGCCTAAAGCATAATTCAACTAATTTCGGTGATTTCTACCTTGTTTCTAGCACTATGCTACTTCAAAAAGATACCACAGGACTATATTTGTATGTGTCTTTTCAAGCACTGCCTTTGTCCTTAGATCAGTTGGTAGGTGGTACGTTTCTATTTTAAAGGGTAAAACATCTGTACACCTTTAGTACTTCTGATATTTCTTGCTTTCATGCAGTTTGTCCCAATCTATACTAAGTATTTTCCATAATCCAGCAGATGGTTGCTGAGTTACGGGGCTGTGCTTGGAGATATCCAAGGTCCAGTGCCCTTACATGCACATCTTTTTGAGTTCTTTTACAGATTTTTATTTTAAATTATTCCAAAATTATTATTGAGAATTTGAAAGAAAAAATTTACTCAAAGTTCTGGAATTGTGATGGCTATAGATATTTGATTTTCTAAGTATTTCTATTCTGGTACAGAAAAGAGCAGACTCTTTTTGAGACTATATTTTTAAAAACTCTAAATTGTCTCAGAAACCAGGTAAAGAAGTAAAGAATCTATGTGTTTGATTGTTGATCATCTTGATAGACAGGCCAACAGATGTGTTATACATTCTCCAGCATTATCATATATGCCACCAGGGCTGATGTCTACATGAAGATTCGGTTGGTTAGTGATATATGGGATATAGTTTAGTCAGTTAAGTTCAGTCGTGTCCAACTGTTTGTGATGCTGTGGACTGAAGCATGCCAGGCTCCCCTGTCCTTCACCATCTTCTGGAGTTTGTTCAAACTCATGTTCATTAGGTCGATGATGCCATCCCACCACCTTTGTCCTCTGTCATCACCTTCTCCTTCTGCCTTCTATTTTTCTCAGCATCAGGGTCTTTTCCAATGAGTTGTCTTTTCTCATCAGGTGGTCAAAGTAATGGAACTTCAGCTTCGGCATCAGTCCTTCCAATGTGTGTTCAGGGCTGACTTCCTTTAGGATTGACTGGTTTGATCATCAAGGGACTCTAAAGAGTCCCTCAACACCACAGTTCAAAGGCATCACTTCTTTGGCGCTCAGCCTTCTTTATGGTCCAACTCTCACATCCATATGTGACTACTGGAAAAACTATAGCTTTGGCTATATGGACTTTTATTGGCAAAGTGATATCTCTGGGATGTAGTTAGAAAGACTAAAATTTACGTGTGAGCGTTCATGCGATTTTTAAGGTTAACATATGTGAAATCATCTCTACCTTCTAATTATCTTAGTTGTCATAGTACTTATGTTCCCTTATGGCTTGTTTGTTGTTTAAGTTTTGTTCAGATTTTTGTCATAGGATATTTTTACTGGATTCTGAGGGGTTAGTTATGCTAGTGAAAGAGTGTTTCATTACTGCTTGTAAAGTTACAGCTAAATGAGGATGAGAGGCAGATGGAGAAGTAAGGAAGGGCTTCCTTATGTGACCAGCAGAAGGTAGAAGATTGTGCTGAGTGACCTATTGGTGGCCTGTGGGCCTCCTCATCTGACTCTCAGATAGACTTGTGGGAGCAGAGGATGAAGGACAGGAGCTGGGGTTGGAGGTTGATGCTCTGGGGCCCAGAGCTTGCCTCATGCAGGGAAATGAGTCTGGAATCTGCTGCAGCCAGCTGCCCTGCTCTGTGCAGGTAGCACTTTCTAAGAAGGCAGGGGGTATGTTGTGTTCTTACCACACTCACGAGCACATGCAGTAATAATAATAATAACAATAGTAATAATGATGATGATGATGGTGCATGAAGATGTACTTGGAGGAGGAGGGGTTTGTCTCTGGCCTCAGTGGTGACTATAGGTTGTATACTTTTCCCAGACTCATCGAGTCCTACATGTTAACAATGTACGACTTCTCACGTATCAATTGCATGTCCATAACATGGTTTAAAAAGAAAAAGGAGGGGCTTCTGTGGTGGTCCAGTGGGTAAGGACACCGCCTTGCAGTGCAAGAGGCGCTGGTTCGATCCCTGGCCTGGGAAGATCCCACGTGCTGTGGAGCGGCTGGACCAGTGTGTCCAGTTACGGAGCCGGAGCTCTGGAGCGCACGTGCCCATTGCCGGTGCTCTGTGACAACAGAGGCCACTGCAATGGGAGGCCCACACAGGCCAAAGAACAAAAGATGGATGAAAATAGACAAATGAAAGACCAATAGAAGTGGCCCGCCTGCTCCCCTCCCTCCCCAACCCTACCCGCCCCCAGAAAAAAAAAAGAAAAAGGAGGACGATAGATAAAGTTAAATGACCATTGGTTCTGTTGGCTTCAGGTTAGACCTACCTGGGCAAGCCATCTACTTTGGGAAGGTCACACTTTCCAAGAGAAAACAGATGAAAGGCTGGTATAAAATATTGTCATATCATGAGAGATCCAGGAAGAAAGATGACTGGTCTTAAACCCCAAAACTTCAGAGCAGCCTGATGTGTCTAGGGATTCATGTTAATGTAAAGTATCATGTGACCTATGCCTGACACCGTCTCCGTTTTTAAGCCAACAAGTGCTGACTCAGAAAAGTTTGCTTGGGTGCATGCCACGTGCATCTTTGCAGCCTCCTTCCATGTGTCATCTGCAAAATCATGTGGTGAGATGGCTCTTACCGCCCTGCTGTGGACACTGTTCATGTGCACATATATGGCAGAATTGTGTCAGGACTCAGTGTCTAATTCAAAGCTATCTAATTCAAGGGCAGTAATTTATTTATTTTTAAATAAATTACACAATTTCTAAAGTTGTCTGGGAAATCCCAAGGGCAGGGAGCCTGGCAGACTACAGGCCCTGGGATTGAAGATAACAATAGTAATATTTGAATGATGATGATGATGGTGCATGAAGATGTACTTGGAGGAGGAGGGGTTTGTCTCTGGCCTCAGTGGTGACTATAGGTTGTATACTTTTCCCAGACTCATCGAGTCCTACATGTTAACAATGTACGACTTCTCACGTATCAATTGCATGTCCATAACATGGTTTAAAAAGAAAAAGGAGGGGCTTCTGTGGTGGTCCAGTGGGTAAGGACACCGCCTTGCAGTGCAAGAGGCGCTGGTTCGATCCCTGGCCTGGGAAGATCCCACGTGCTGTGGAGCGGCTGGACCAGTGTGTCCAGTTACGGAGCCGGAGCTCTGGAGCGCACGTGCCCATTGCCGGTGCTCTGTGACAACAGAGGCCACTGCAATGGGAGGCCCACACAGGCCAAAGAACAAAAGATGGATGAAAATAGACAAATGAAAGACCAATAGAAGTGGCCCGCCCGCCCCACTCCCTCCCCACCCTACCCGCCCCCAGAAAAAAAAAGAAAAAGGAGGACGATAGATAAAGTTAAATGACCATTGGTTCTGTTGGCTTCAGGTTAGACCTACCTGGGCAAGCCATCTACTTTGGGAAGGTCACACTTTCCAAGAGAAAACAGATGAAAGGCTGGTATAAAATATTGTCATATCATGAGAGATCCAGGAAGAAAGATGACTGGTCTTAAACCCCAAAACTTCAGAGCAGCCTGATGTGTCTAGGGATTCATGTTAATGTAAAGTATCATGTGACCTATGCCTGACACCGTCTCCGTTTTTAAGCCAACAAGTGCTGACTCAGAAAAGTTTGCTTGGGTGCATGCCACGTGCATCTTTGCAGCCTCCTTCCATGTGTCATCTGCAAAATCATGTGGTGAGATGGCTCTTACCGCCCTGCTGTGGACACTGTTCATGTGCACATATATGGCAGAATTGTGTCAGGACTCAGTGTCTAATTCAAAGCTATCTAATTCAAGGGCAGTAATTTATTTATTTTTAAATAAATTACACAATTTCTAAAGTTGTCTGGGAAATCCCAAGGGCAGGGAGCCTGGCAGACTACAGGCCCTGGGATTGCAAAGAGTTGGATATAACTGAGCGACTAAGCACACAGGGCTGCAGAGTCAGACATGACTGAGCTACTGACACACGCACTCCTTTTATAGTTATTATAGAATATTGTCTGTGTTCTCTGTGTTGTACAATCCATCCTGAGCCTGTCTTACACCGAAAAGTTGGAACCTTCCTCTCCCCACCCTAAATTCCCTCTCTCACCATTGTAACCATGTGTTTGTTCTCTGTATCTGTGAGTCTGCTTCTTTTTAGTTAGAGTCACTAGTTTGTTGTATTTTTAGTTTCCACAAATAAATGATATCACAGGCTGTTTTGTCTTTCTCTGTCTCATCTCATTGAGCACAATGACAAGGATAGTAACTTCTGACATATTTGATGGTACCTGGAAGGTCGGACACTCATCTGGTAACCTAGCCATTCCTTGGGAAATAGTTTGGGTGCTCACTGTTGGTGGGGGGCCTATTTGGACACAGGACCAAGGGTCAGATGTCAGTGTCCATCCTGGGCCTCCGTGGGTCCTATGTGGACCCGTTGTCCCTTCCTGGACCTGCCCCCTTCCATGCCTGTGGTCTCTCCTGCCTTCTTGACTTGATGCATGGGCCTAGCCCTTCCCTGGAAGCAGCCCCCTCTGCTGCCCTGGTTCCTGAGGCAGCCCTGGCCTCAGCCCTCTGGGGCCCTCTGGGGCCCTCTGGGGCTGGACCTTGGTCCCTAGGACCCAGGTGGAGGGGCTGCCCACCTCCCATGTGTCCCTCTTAGGGGAATTCCCTGTCCACAGGGCCTGGACTTTCCTCTCCTGAAATCCTTCCCAGTTCAGAGGGCCTGGATGCAGGCTTGGCTGCTGTTCCAGCCAGTCCTCTTGGTGAAGCACAGAGAAAGGCTGTCCTGAGCTCTGACCTGACTTCTGGGCTCCTCACCTGCTGGCCTCAGCGGACATGGGAGAGGACCCTCTTCTCATCACCTCCTGAGACAGAGGAGGTGTCTGAGGAGGTGTCGGGGAGCAGAGAGGATGGCAGATGACAATCACAGAGGTCTTCCTGGGAGAGGAGGTCAGGTGTGTGGTTGGACAGGAATGTTCTGAGCCTCGATTTCAGGCTTAAAATCTAATCTAACCTTCAGTGCACTTTCCATGACATAGCTCAGATCCTATATCATCTTAACATTGATAATGTGATTAAAGCCCACCAAGCAAACACAGAATTTCAGTGCTTAAATAATTTGCATCATCATTTTACACTGAATGTTTAAAATTTTTAATTTACTTTTTAAAAACACAAGCTTCAATTCCTCTCCCCACCCTAAATTCCCTCTCTCACCATTGTAACCATGTGTTTGTTCTCTGTATCTGTGAGTCTGCTTCTTTTTAGTTAGAGTCACTAGTTTGTTGTATTTTTAGTTTCCACAAATAAATGATATCACAGGCTGTTTTGTCTTTCTCTGTCTCATCTCATTGAGCACAATGACAAGGATAGTAACTTCTGACATATTTGATGGTACCTGGAAGGTCGGACACTCATCTGGTAACCTAGCCATTCCTTGGGAAATAGTTTGGGTGCTCACTGTTGGTGGGGGGCCTATTTGGACACAGGACCAAGGGTCAGATGTCAGTGTCCATCCTGGGCCTCCGTGGGTCCTATGTGGACCCGTTGTCCCTTCCTGGACCTGCCCCCTTCCATGCCTGTGGTCTCTCCTGCCTTCTTGACTTGATGCATGGGCCTAGCCCTTCCCTGGAAGCAGCCCCCTCTGCTGCCCTGGTTCCTGAGGCAGCCCTGGCCTCAGCCCTCTGGGGCCCTCTGGGGCCCTCTGGGCTGGACCTTGGTCCCTAGGACCCAGGTGGAGGGGCTGCCCACCTCCCATGTGTCCCTCTTAGGGGAATTCCCTGTCCACAGGGCCTGGACTTTCCTCTCCTGAAATCCTTCCCAGTTCAGAGGGCCTGGATGCAGGCTTGGCTGCTGTTCCAGCCAGTCCTCTTGGTGAAGCACAGAGAAAGGCTGTCCTGAGCTCTGACCTGACTTCTGGGCTCCTCACCTGCTGGCCTCAGCGGACATGGGAGAGGACCCTCTTCTCATCACCTCCTGAGACAGAGGAGGTGTCTGAGGAGGTGTCGGGGAGCAGAGAGGATGGCAGATGACAATCACAGAGGTCTTCCTGGGAGAGGAGGTCAGGTGTGTGGTTGGACAGGAATGTTCTGAGCCTCGATTTCAGGCTTAAAATCTAATCTAACCTTCAGTGCACTTTCCATGACATAGCTCAGATCCTATATCATCTTAACATTGATAATGTGATTAAAGCCCACCAAGCAAACACAGAATTTCAGTGCTTAAATAATTTGCATCATCATTTTACACTAGAATGCAAGTTTAAAATTTTTAATTTACAATGAATGTGTTTAACCACAACGTCAAACCTCACAATTCACTGTCTCTTTTTGTATCAAGATCTCACTGTGATCCTGAGTGACGATTTGGGAACCTGAAAGCATGAATTAAGATTTAGGACTTAAGGGGCTTCCCTGGTGGTCCAGTGGGTAAAGAGTCCACCTTGCAGTGTGAGGAGTGCCAGTTCGATCCTTGGCCCAGGAGGATCCCACATGTCGCGGAGTGGCTGGGCCAGTGTGTCCAGTTGCGAGCTGGCGCTCTGGAGTGCATGCACCCAGAGTCAGAGCTTGGCAGTGAGAGAGGCCACTGCAGTGGGAGACCCACACAGGCTGCGAATAAAGATGGATGAAAAAAAAACCAACAACAATAAAAGAGACCATTTAAAAAAAAAAAAGATTTAGAACTTAAATAGATAATTGGATTTTATTAAAATAAAAACAAACCCTGCTTTTGTGCATACAAGGACAGCATCATAGAACTGAGAAAACAGCTCAGAGTGGGAGGAAATAATTACATATCACACATTTGTAAGGGCCTTGTATCTAGAATTCGCAAAGACTGTTACAAGTCACAGCTTCCTTCTGGCCCATTTCAAGGTGCTGGTGAAGTAAATCATTTCTTCCCTTGATGTTTGTCCAAAAGAATCCTGCCCTCTTCCCCAGCTTCAGGTCCTCTGATGGCAGCCGAGGGCCACCCAGCTTCTTAATGTGACTGATGACATTCCACAGGCAGGCAGGTGGTGGGCTCGTCTACCCAGAGGGCTCAGGGCAGTGAGACTTGGAACAAACTCCCATGTTCCTGACACCCTTGATACAATACTTTCTAATGCAGCGAAATTGCTTTCCCCAGTAAGGTTCACTTGAAGTTTCTTCAAGTTATTGCTGGTGAATCTGTTGGTGTACTTTTGAACTCATGCATCTGTTGAATTATTTTCGGGAGCTGCAACAGAGTATGTCTTTTTCTTCATACCTAGTGGATTCTGTGAAGGCTGTAGAACCTGTGAAACTGTCTTTATAGAGTCTTAGGACATTTTCCCTTTTGTAGATGTTTGTTAAGAGATTGTTGAGTCTCAGTGATGCAGGCAGGGAAGGTTGTCTGGAATGGAGTCAGGGGCTGGATTCTCAATCACAGCTCACATGGACCCTTTGGCCAGGCATTTTGAAGGTGTATAATATTTTTTTCCCTAAAGTCAAAAAAAGCCTTTGCAGATAAGCATGTTTTACAGAATCAGGTTTTTTTCAGCATTCCAAGATAAAAATGGAATCCTGAATGCTAATAGCTGAAATACAAGACATCTTATTACAAAAATAACCGCAGCCCTGCCTTCACTGGTGAGTGGGCCGTGACTTTATGAATCAGTGATCCTTGTAGCAGTACTGTTAAGTGAAAGGTCCTGGAGGGGTTTTTGAGCCACTGACTCTTCCTTCCCACTCCTCAGGGAATGTAAGAAGAACTTTGAATCTGGGGGGCTTGTGACGGCTATCCTCATGCCTGGGTGGGTTCAGAGTTATTACAGTCCTTCAGAAGCAGCCACAGCAACCTCCACAAAGGACCATCATGGCAACTTAGAATCTCTTCTAATGGGATTATAATGACAAAATAATAAAAACATTAAGCAAATGGAGATCAGAGCCTTAAATACATTGATGTCCAAATAATTGGGAGAACAGATGCTAAGACCACTGAGAACCTAGTGAACATCCACCCCAAGGAGAGCAGCTGAGGGTTTGAACTGAGCAGGAGCCAGCGCGATTCTGTGATTTTATACTTTCCTAAGCATGTGCTGTCACTTATGTGATCCCAGATTTCTGACTTGTGACAGTAGAGAGAGGTCATTTTTCGTAAGGAACCCTGACTACCATGGCCAGTGGGGAGAATGCTGGAGGCTGTGCATCAGGACGGCCTGGAACTGAGTGCAACTGAGCTGGGTGACGAGCTGGCCTCTGAAGTCACACGTCTTTGGGGGGCTTGCAAGGGTAACAGAAACGTGAACTAAATTTCACTTAGATACTTTAGTACCTTAGCATATGCAGTTTCCCCCACTGTCATGTAGTCTTCAACGCTGTGTCAATTCTAATTTCATACTTGAAGGGAAAATTACAAATAAAAGCCCCTCCCAGATGCTGAAAGGCAGAGAACGGGGCACCTCCAACAACCCAAGACAGCCGCTTGGATGGTCTGGTTTGGAGGAGGGACTACACGGAGTGAGAGGGGAGGTCTCACACCCACTGGGCATCCACTGTCCGCACTGTGTAAGATGGTCTACGCGTGATTTAATTCCATCTATACCCAAGAGGAGGAAGTTTAAGAACACGAGCAAATTTCTGGAGGAATCAGTTCAAATTTTGGTCTTTTCCCTGCCTCCACTGACTGTGTCTTCTTACTCACTTGTTTGTGTAGTTCCTGCTATTCCAAGTCCTTGCTCCCTTCTCCCTGCTCTGCAAACATGGTGACAGGTGACACCCTGTACTTTCAGGCGTCACATTTTCTTGGGTGGGAGGGCGTCCGTCCAGGTGCCCTGACATGTCTCCTGAAGGACTGGGCTGCATGGTCAGGAGCTGAGCCCTCCAGACTCACATGAACCCTGCTGAAGGGACTTCCCACTTTCTCACACCTACCACTGTGCAGCTCAAATCCTAGCCTACGTCCTCCATCCCCAACTCCACCCCCGAAGCCACCAGTTTGTTCTTGATATCGGCAAGTCTGTCTCTGTTTCTTGTTTGTTTGTAAACTTGAAGCTGTGAAATACATAAGTCAAGGTGGAGGGGGGAGGAGTGATGTACATACAGGGACTGTGATCGGTAATCTTGTAGCAAGCTTGTATGGTGACAGATGGTGACTGCTGTTACTGTGGTGATGATTTCATAAGGTACAAAGCTATCAAACTACTGTGTTCTACCCCGAGACTAATACAGCATCATGTGCTAACTGTAACTTCATTAGAAGAGGGTTAAAAAAAGAGTTCAGCTCATCAGTGTCCCAACAAGAAGGAAGCAAACTTGCTGCTTGAAAACCTGCGGGACACCCCGGCTGCCTCCCCTCCCCTCTCCAGCATCTCTCACAGGGGTTGCCGCTCCCCATGGCGCTGCCCTGAGCTCTTCTGCCAGAGGCCGGAGGCCAGTCTGAGTGGACAGTAAGCTTTGCTTCATTTGCCCACAGTTACCATTGCAGCAGATCTCAGGTTTACTTGAAAGTGAAGGCAGATGTGATAAGGAGTGGTGAGGAGAGCCTCTTTTAATTGTTGAGCTGCTCATTTCCCGCTCACCTGGACTTGGTGTCGTGTGTGTGGTCAGCAGTCACCTGCACACATGGTGAGTGGGGTGCTCAGGTGCAGCTGCTGCAGTAAGTGTTGAAAGCACTTCAGGTCCAGTCTCAGACTCAGGGCTCCTGGAGTCGCTTCTCGCCACTCTGATGTGAGTGCACTTTGACCTTCCATCTCCTCAATCTCCCCTGTCAGTACTTAGTCGTAGGGCTTTTACGAGGAATACATTTATTTGCCCTAAATATTCTTGTCTACCTGGTGCCCTTTAGTATTCAGACCAAGGAGTCGGAACCAAATCACCCTCAAATGAATGTTGAAAATGTATAAATATGTGTATTCAGGAAGAATATAGCTGTTAGCCTCAGGGTGTCTGTGAAACCTAGAAATACCAGTGTTTGCAAACTGAAGCCTGGAAATCTCTTGGTGAAGTGTAATTGTTCATTATTGTCTCCGAAGCTTGGGCTCGACACCTACCACTGTCTTCTAGCCTACGTCCTCCATCCCCAACTCCACCCCCGAAGCCACCAGTTTGTTCTTGATATCGGCAAGTCTGTCTCTGTTTCTTGTTTGTTTGTAAACTTGAAGCTGTGAAATACATAAGTCAAGGTGGAGGGGGGAGGAGTGATGTACATACAGGGACTGTGATCGGTAATCTTGTAGCAAGCTTGTATGGTGACAGATGGTGACTGCTGTTACTGTGGTGATGATTTCATAAGGTACAAAGCTATCAAACTACTGTGTTCTACCCCGAGACTAATACAGCATCATGTGCTAACTGTAACTTCATTAGAAGAGGGTTAAAAAAAGAGTTCAGCTCATCAGTGTCCCAACAAGAAGGAAGCAAACTTGCTGCTTGAAAACCTGCGGGACACCCCGGCTGCCTCCCCTCCCCTCTCCAGCATCTCTCACAGGGGTTGCCGCTCCCCATGGCGCTGCCCTGAGCTCTTCTGCCAGAGGCCGGAGGCCAGTCTGAGTGGACAGTAAGCTTTGCTTCATTTGCCCACAGTTACCATTGCAGCAGATCTCAGGTTTACTTGAAAGTGAAGGCAGATGTGATAAGGAGTGGTGAGGAGAGCCTCTTTTAATTGTTGAGCTGCTCATTTCCCGCTCACCTGGACTTGGTGTCGTGTGTGTGGTCAGCAGTCACCTGCACACATGGTGAGTGGGGTGCTCAGGTGCAGCTGCTGCAGTAAGTGTTGAAAGCACTTCAGGTCCAGTCTCAGACTCAGGGCTCCTGGAGTCGCTTCTCGCCACTCTGATGTGAGTGCACTTTGACCTTCCATCTCCTCAATCTCCCCTGTCAGTACTTAGTCGTAGGGCTTTTACGAGGAATACATTTATTTGCCCTAAATATTCTTGTCTACCTGGTGCCCTTTAGTATTCAGACCAAGGAGTCGGAACCAAATCACCCTCAAATGAATGTTGAAAATGTATAAATATGTGTATTCAGGAAGAATATAGCTGTTAGCCTCAGGGTGTCTGTGAAACCTAGAAATACCAGTGTTTGCAAACTGAAGCCTGGAAATCTCTTGGTGAAGTGTAATTGTTCATTATTGTCTCCGAAGCTTGGGCTAACACTCAGCCTACAATTCTTTTATTACCTGGCTAACTCAGTTTCCTTAGCTTTTCATTTCTTGAAGAACAAGAAATGTGAGTTCTTCTTAGTTTAAACTTTCTTTGGCAGCACAATAGAATGTCTAGAAATTCCTCAGAAGTCTCTCATTTTCATCCCTGATTCCTCCCTCCCCATAAATTCTCCCCACTTCCTCTTTCCATCCCCCCCACTTTCCTCACCTCTGTTCCACTCTAGGCCTGAGATCTGCTCTCCCATGCCTTGCACTGGGAGCTCTCACTCATTTTTCTGTTCCTAGAATCTAGTCTCATATAAACATGAAGTAACATCATCCATCCGACTTGGCTGCTTGTGGGTGGAAGTATCCAGATGTCACACGTGTGGTGTTGCAGAAGGACGGACACAGTGGCTCCTCCTGCGGGAGGACCAGTCAGCTGTGGCTGGTCAGAGACACACAGCCCGGTCCAGGACATCAGAGACACAGTCACATGATTCTAAACTTCTCTTAGTTTGAGCTTTCAGGTTTAGTTTGATCAGTCATAGGAGATAACTGGTATCATTACTGGATTCTGGGATTCAGGGAGGAGGCCTCCCATGGTCTCCTGCTGCCCTTGGCAAAGGGGCTTTGAAGGAAAACTTTTATGATAACAAGATGCTCTTGCCATTTTAAAAACTAATTTTTGGTAAGTTATTTTTCTAATGCTTTTAAGAATAACTGAATTATAACTTACAGGTAATAAAATAAATCTTTAACTGAACAGTGTGATAAGTTTTGAGGAATGCACTTACATTTCATTAGAAAGTCCCTCAAGTGCCTTGCAGTCAGCTCCCACTCCCCGGCCCCATTCACAGGCAAACGTCACTCTAATTCCATCCCTGTGGATTTGTCCCTGCTGTTGGATTTCAGGTAAATGGATCACCCTCATGTAGGATTGTGCATTAACCTTCTTAGTCACCTGCGTGTTTCAGAGTCTTCCGTTTCAGAGTCTTCCAGGCTGTTACTCTGTTAGTTCTTCCTTCCTTTTTACTGTTAAGTGGTTTTCCCCATTTCCACCTGTTTTTTTGTGTCATGATGTTGGCTACCTGACTGCCTGTGTCTTCCAGCCCAGGGACCCTGTTTTAATACAGCTGTTGTCTACATGGAATTGTCTCAGCATCCCCCCACCCCCTCTTCGTTCTGAAGTCCCTGTTCTCTACCTGTCCTTGGGAATGTGCAGATGGCTCAGGGTTCTGGTCACTTCTTGCTCAGACTTTCTTTTTGTATTTTAATTTTCCAGCTTTGTTGAGATACAATTGACATAAAACATCGTGGAAGTTTAGCATGTATAACATGACGATAAGTTATGTTTACTGCAAACTAAGTGTAGCAGTAGGTCTGTTCCACTCTAGGCCTGAGATCTGCTCTCCCAGCCTTGCACTGGGAGCTCTCACTCATTTTTCTGTTCCTAGAATCTAGTCTCATATAAACATGAAGTAACATCATCCATCCGACTTGGCTGCTTGTGGGTGGAAGTATCCAGATGTCACACGTGTGGTGTTGCAGAAGGACGGACACAGTGGCTCCTCCTGCGGGAGGACCAGTCAGCTGTGGCTGGTCAGAGACACACAGCCCGGTCCAGGACATCAGAGACACAGTCACATGATTCTAAACTTCTCTTAGTTTGAGCTTTCAGGTTTAGTTTGATCAGTCATAGGAGATAACTGGTATCATTACTGGATTCTGGGATTCAGGGAGGAGGCCTCCCATGGTCTCCTGCTGCCCTTGGCAAAGGGGCTTTGAAGGAAAACTTTTATGATAACAAGATGCTCTTGCCATTTTAAAAACTAATTTTTGGTAAGTTATTTTTCTAATGCTTTTAAGAATAACTGAATTATAACTTACAGGTAATAAAATAAATCTTTAACTGAACAGTGTGATAAGTTTTGAGGAATGCACTTACATTTCATTAGAAAGTCCCTCAAGTGCCTTGCAGTCAGCTCCCACTCCCCGGCCCCATTCACAGGCAAACGTCACTCTAATTCCATCCCTGTGGATTTGTCCCTGCTGTTGGATTTCAGGTAAATGGATCACCCTCATGTAGGATTGTGCATTAACCTTCTTAGTCACCTGCGTGTTTCAGAGTCTTCCGTTTCAGAGTCTTCCAGGCTGTTACTCTGTTAGTTCTTCCTTCCTTTTTACTGTTAAGTGGTTTTCCCCATTTCCACCTGTTTTTTTGTGTCATGATGTTGGCTACCTGACTGCCTGTGTCTTCCAGCCCAGGGACCCTGTTTTAATACAGCTGTTGTCTACATGGAATTGTCTCAGCATCCCCCCACCCCCTCTTCGTTCTGAAGTCCCTGTTCTCTACCTGTCCTTGGGAATGTGCAGATGGCTCAGGGTTCTGGTCACTTCTTGCTCAGACTTTCTTTTTGTATTTTAATTTTTCCAGCTTTGTTGAGATACAATTGACATAAAACATCGTGGAAGTTTAGCATGTATAACATGACGATAAGTTATGTTTACTGCAAACTAAGTGTAGCAGTAGGTCTGTTAGTGCACCCTGCGTCTCATAGACTGGCTTTTTTGTGGTGATATTATTCGAGCTCTACTCTCTGAGCAGCTCACAAGAATGTAATGAGTATGTTAACCAGGGTCACCATGCTGTACGTCCCATCCCAAGAGCTCCTGTGTCTTGTGACTAGAAGTTTGAGCTCTCTGACCAGCATCTTTATACCCCTCCCACAGGTCCCTGGCAGCCTTTTTCCTTGATTAATCCTTTTTCATGAAAGTTCCTGAAACGTGCCCTTAGAGGCTGTGAGCATCCACTTGTAGGCCTCTCGGGAATGCTTATATGGCTGTTGTCAGAGAACAATTCTCTACATGTGGAATTTCAGATCCTGGCTCAGAAAGCTGACTATTTCCTTTACTTGATTCTGTTGTGAGAGCCTTCCTGGTGCCTTAGATGACCAATACGGATCCCCGTAGTGTCATACAGGGTCCTAGAGACCCAGCTCTGGGCAGCAGATGGGTCCAGTGGTTTCCTTGTTGATGTGCAACTTTGGAGCAGACTTAGCCCAGATGGTGAGAGCCCCTCTTTGGTACCTTTGGTCTCTGTGCTGCTCTGGTCACCAGACACCAGGTGCCGGGGTATAGGCGGTTTCAGGACGAGACCTCTGAGCTGTTGTCATTGCCAATTATTGGTAGAGACTTCGGGGAAGTCACCAGAAATTGTTTGAGCTGTACCTCCTTATAGTGATTTTTAGTAATGTTGTGTTTCTGGAAGTCTTCTAAAAAGGCCCTGGTTTCCTCACAGGTTGTGATCCCATCCAGCTTGTGTGATTCTGAGGCCTGAGCTTCCTCCAGAACAGAGTAATGCGTGTGGGTTTCAGAGGGACCTGCCCCTGCCTTTAAGGTGCATATGCCCCCAGGCTGATTGTTCATGTGGAGTGAAGGCCAGGGCACTGGGTTGACTGGAGTGGCAATGGCTCAGATGAACCACTCCAGTGGAGAAGCAGGTCCCCACGTGTAAGCCAGGTTCTCTACCAGACGAGAAAAGGTGTCCTACTTTAGCTTGGAGACCTCCAGTTTATCCTAGATTTGAGTGCACTGTGCTTTAATGACTTAGGAAATAGAATGTCTAAAGCCAGTCAGACGGTATGGCTGGTTTCCAGTTTAGCATGTATAACATGACGATAAGTTATGTTTACTGCAAACTAAGTGTAGCAGTAGGTCTGTTAGTGCACCCTGCGTCTCATAGACTGGCTTTTTTGTGGTGATATTATTCGAGCTCTACTCTCTGAGCAGCTCACAAGAATGTAATGAGTATGTTAACCAGGGTCACCATGCTGTACGTCCCATCCCAAGAGCTCCTGTGTCTTGTGACTAGAAGTTTGAGCTCTCTGACCAGCATCTTTATACCCCTCCCACAGGTCCCTGGCAGCCTTTTTCCTTGATTAATCCTTTTTCATGAAAGTTCCTGAAACGTGCCCTTAGAGGCTGTGAGCATCCACTTGTAGGCCTCTCGGGAATGCTTATATGGCTGTTGTCAGAGAACAATTCTCTACATGTGGAATTTCAGATCCTGGCTCAGAAAGCTGACTATTTCCTTTACTTGATTCTGTTGTGAGAGCCTTCCTGGTGCCTTAGATGACCAATACGGATCCCCGTAGTGTCATACAGGGTCCTAGAGACCCAGCTCTGGGCAGCAGATGGGTCCAGTGGTTTCCTTGTTGATGTGCAACTTTGGAGCAGACTTAGCCCAGATGGTGAGAGCCCCTCTTTGGTACCTTTGGTCTCTGTGCTGCTCTGGTCACCAGACACCAGGTGCCGGGGTATAGGCGGTTTCAGGACGAGACCTCTGAGCTGTTGTCATTGCCAATTATTGGTAGAGACTTCGGGGAAGTCACCAGAAATTGTTTGAGCTGTACCTCCTTATAGTGATTTTTAGTAATGTTGTGTTTCTGGAAGTCTTCTAAAAAGGCCCTGGTTTCCTCACAGGTTGTGATCCCATCCAGCTTGTGTGATTCTGAGGCCTGAGCTTCCTCCAGAACAGAGTAATGCGTGTGGGTTTCAGAGGGACCTGCCCCTGCCTTTAAGGTGCATATGCCCCCAGGCTGATTGTTCATGTGGAGTGAAGGCCAGGGCACTGGGTTGACTGGAGTGGCAATGGCTCAGATGAACCACTCCAGTGGAGAAGCAGGTCCCCACGTGTAAGCCAGGTTCTCTACCAGACGAGAAAAGGTGTCCTACTTTAGCTTGGAGACCTCCAGTTTATCCTAGATTTGAGTGCACTGTGCTTTAATGACTTAGGAAATAGAATGTCTAAAGCCAGTCAGACGGTATGGCTGGTTTCACCCAGATTGTGTCACATATTTAGGACCTGAAATAGAGACGTGTTACTTTTCCAGGTACAGAAATAGACTCTGATGCTATTTTGTTCAGTGTGATGACCGTAGACTCCACAAACTTGTCTGTAAGTGACTGAATAAACAAAGAGTACTTGGTTAATATGAAAGTACTTGGTTAGTATGAACCCAGCTTTACCTGTGTAAGAACTGGTTGGTGGGAGTAAGTAGTACAGTTGTACTGTGGACATGGCCCAAACGAAGTCCTGCTATTTCTGCAACACGTTAGTTTTTTAATTTTAAGAAATTTAGATGTGTCTGCAATTATTTGAAACATTTTTTGTTGAATATCGAATAAATTTTATAGGAATTTTTTGATTAAATATTTTTACCTCTTAAATGATATTTCCAACTAATTATAATTTGTGTGTCCTGCAGTAGAAAGCCATGTCTATTATAGTGTAATGAATAGTTTCTCTTTTATAGCTTGCATTAATGGACTTAGTATTTCTAATACTTGTATGCCTGGTTCTTTCCAGTGGAATGTGTAATGCAGACGCTAGTTTTGCTTGGCTCAAGTTACAGACATAATCCCCTCTCTTCCCCTGAAAGAAGCAGCTGACATCAGTTTCTATTTAAGATGGAAGGTGGCTGGTAAAACAGAAACCAACACTGGAAATCACGCAGCAATAGCTGTTTATGAACTAGGAAAATATTAAGATTTTTTAATGTCTGAGTGATGTGCTGTCAGCTTGGCCTGGTTTGATGTTCTTTATTTTTTTGGGTGCTAGCAGTAGAAACACATCTCTGGGGAGTCGTTAGTATTGTGTTGTTTCACGGAGAATTAGAGTTGCTACTTCACAGGTGGTCTGGACGATTCAGACGACTCAGGCAAGATGGGATTCAGTTTTCTCCTGCTGTCACCTACGGAGGCGGCACTCGGCTCCCAGCACAACCTCTCCTCCCTGTTTTCGTGTCACTCCAAAGAGGCAGAGGCAGAGGCAGAGCCACTGCTGCTGGAAGTTCTGGGGCTAGACTCAGAGGAAACCCGCCACACGTGTGGCCTCGAGAGTTCCTGCTTCGTCCTGCTCCTCTGCCGGTGGTGCTAATGGAGCCCAGTAGGGGGCCCAGTGGATCAAGGGGGCGACTGGTCCCCAGGGGAAGTAGCTTACTTTTCTTCAGCTTTGAGATGGAAGACCACAGTGGACTGCCACCTGCCAATCATCCCCAAGAACACCCTGGATTGGGGACAGCTCATGCTGCTCTTGGGAGTACAGAGTGCTCCCCAGGGGTCCTGTTGTCACCATGGGAACACATAAGTACTGACTCTATGGAGGTTTGGGACTGGCTTCCTCAGAGCGAGTCTCTCAACAGCAGCAGATGAAGACTGGGTCTTCTGGACTGTATGGAGTCCAGCACTGGAGGATCTCTGCAAGGATCTGAGGGTCCAGGGCAGTTCCATACCTGTAACTGGCCACATGAACAAGATGCCTTGTTGTGACTGAGTCTGTCTGTTCTCAGAAAAAGCCCTGATGATAGAAGACAAGCCAGTTATCAACTTTCAAGCAGAGATGCATCTTTACAGAAGATTTTTTTATGTTCAATGGTGTTCTTAAAATAGCCTGCATGCAAAAGATAGCGTGAAACTGAGTCTCCATGAGTGCATTGTAACTCGTGTTGGACTATAATTTACTGCAATATTCAGACCCCAGCCTGTGCTGAATGTCAGCACAGTTTAAACATGAGTCTGAAAAGTTACTGAAACTGACTTTAAGATGGAAGGTGGCTGGTAAAACAGAAACCAACACTGGAAATCACGCAGCAATAGCTGTTTATGAACTAGGAAAATATTAAGATTTTTTAATGTCTGAGTGATGTGCTGTCAGCTTGGCCTGGTTTGATGTTCTTTATTTTTTTGGGTGCTAGCAGTAGAAACACATCTCTGGGGAGTCGTTAGTATTGTGTTGTTTCACGGAGAATTAGAGTTGCTACTTCACAGGTGGTCTGGACGATTCAGACGACTCAGGCAAGATGGGATTCAGTTTTCTCCTGCTGTCACCTACGGAGGCGGCACTCGGCTCCCAGCACAACCTCTCCTCCCTGTTTTCGTGTCACTCCAAAGAGGCAGAGGCAGAGGCAGAGCCACTGCTGCTGGAAGTTCTGGGGCTAGACTCAGAGGAAACCCGCCACACGTGTGGCCTCGAGAGTTCCTGCTTCGTCCTGCTCCTCTGCCGGTGGTGCTAATGGAGCCCAGTAGGGGGCCCAGTGGATCAAGGGGGCGACTGGTCCCCAGGGGAAGTAGCTTACTTTTCTTCAGCTTTGAGATGGAAGACCACAGTGGACTGCCACCTGCCAATCATCCCCAAGAACACCCTGGATTGGGGACAGCTCATGCTGCTCTTGGGAGTACAGAGTGCTCCCCAGGGGTCCTGTTGTCACCATGGGAACACATAAGTACTGACTCTATGGAGGTTTGGGACTGGCTTCCTCAGAGCGAGTCTCTCAACAGCAGCAGATGAAGACTGGGTCTTCTGGACTGTATGGAGTCCAGCACTGGAGGATCTCTGCAAGGATCTGAGGGTCCAGGGCAGTTCCATACCTGTAACTGGCCACATGAACAAGATGCCTTGTTGTGACTGAGTCTGTCTGTTCTCAGAAAAAGCCCTGATGATAGAAGACAAGCCAGTTATCAACTTTCAAGCAGAGATGCATCTTTACAGAAGATTTTTTTATGTTCAATGGTGTTCTTAAAATAGCCTGCATGCAAAAGATAGCGTGAAACTGAGTCTCCATGAGTGCATTGTAACTCGTGTTGGACTATAATTTACTGCAATATTCAGACCCCAGCCTGTGTTGAATGTCAGCACAGTTTACAGTGAAGTGACAGAAGTCATGAGTCTGAGCTATCTAATGTTACTGAAACTGATTTCTTTTGAAACAAGCCTTCTAGAACTTGCATGCATAGATTGAAGTTGTCACCTTCCCATGAGTTTTACATCATTTACACCTTCCCATTTTACATCATTTCCAGGATTGCTTTTTTGGGAAACCCCTTTATAGAACAGGAACCTATCCAAAGACAATAATATTTGACATAGATGAGAATCTTTGTACAAAGTTATTAATAGCTATGCTCTCCAGCAGTGGGAGGATGGTTAGATAAAGTACAATAGTGTGCACGTGACGTACTTTCATTCATTGTGTGAAAGTTAACTGAAAAAGTAACACGATTCAGAATAGTATGATTCAGTTTTGTGAAAATATCTTGTGACTTTGCCACTGATTCAGCTCGGTTTCCAAGTTGACTTAGAAGCATGATGCTTTTCCATATGTTATCAGGTAATACTTTTCAACATGGACTGTAGATAATTTGTTTTCTGATTTTTCTTCCTGGATAAGAATGTCTGGCTTTTGTTCTTATTCTCAAAGGAAAACTTGGCAAAACGTTAATTCTTGGGTCACAGACTTCCTTTCCTTTAGTGCTTGCTCCTAATATACTGTTCCACTGTCTTCTGGCAGAAATATTACAGAGGTCCTTGTACCACGATTTTCCACTAACTCTTTTTGGGCTGGATTTTCTTATGAGTTGACTCCTCTGGGTCTTCTGGACTGTATGGAGTCCAGCACTGGAGGATCTCTGCAAGGATCTGAGGGTCCAGGGCAGTTCCATACCTGTAACTGGCCACATGAACAAGATGCCTTGTTGTGACTGAGTCTGTCTGTTCTCAGAAAAAGCCCTGATGATAGAAGACAAGCCAGTTATCAACTTTCAAGCAGAGATGCATCTTTACAGAAGATTTTTTTATGTTCAATGGTGTTCTTAAAATAGCCTGCATGCAAAAGATAGCGTGAAACTGAGTCTCCATGAGTGCATTGTAACTCGTGTTGGACTATAATTTACTGCAATATTCAGACCCCAGCCTGTGTTGAATGTCAGCACAGTTTACAGTGAAGTGACAGAAGTCATGAGTCTGAGCTATCTAATGTTACTGAAACTGATTTCTTTTGAAACAAGCCTTCTAGAACTTGCATGCATAGATTGAAGTTGTCACCTTCCCATGAGTTTTACATCATTTACACCTTCCCATTTTACATCATTTCCAGGATTGCTTTTTGGAACCCTTCATAGAACAGGAACCTATCCAAAGACAATAATATTTGACATAGATGAGAATCTTTGTACAAAGTTATTAATAGCTATGCTCTCCAGCAGTGGGAGGATGGTTAGATAAAGTACAATAGTGTGCACGTGACGTACTTTCATTCATTGTGTGAAAGTTAACTGAAAAAGTAACACGATTCAGAATAGTATGATTCAGTTTTGTGAAAATATCTTGTGACTTTGCCACTGATTCAGCTCGGTTTCCAAGTTGACTTAGAAGCATGATGCTTTTCCATATGTTATCAGGTAATACTTTTCAACATGGACTGTAGATAATTTGTTTTCTGATTTTTCTTCCTGGATAAGAATGTCTGGCTTTTGTTCTTATTCTCAAAGGAAAACTTGGCAAAACGTTAATTCTTGGGTCACAGACTTCCTTTCCTTTAGTGCTTGCTCCTAATATACTGTTCCACTGTCTTCTGGCAGAAATATTACAGAGGTCCTTGTACCACGATTTTCCACTAACTCTTTTTGGGCTGGATTTTCTTATGAGTTGACTCCCTCTCCCACGGAGGCACACGAACCCCACATTTCTGCACTGTTCGTGTGTGGAGAGGCTGTGTGGCCTTGCTTCCAGTTGAGGGGTGACTTAGCTGGGTGCAGTGTCTGTGGGTCACATTTAGCTATAGAACCCCGGTATGTATCATTCCAGGTTAATTTCATCCTCTGTGATGAAATCATGCCTGTGTAATTGGTAACTTAAAAAGATTTCTACTTAATCCTTACTTACATAAGCTATTCCTTGGTATCTGTTAATTCTGTTCAGATTTGTTTAGAATACTGTGTCATATTTCTAGTTGTGGTTTCCAATGCTTTCTTCATGTAATGGATTCTTCCTCCCATGACACGTTTGAGGTTATTTTGTTTCCTGTCTGTTTCTGTTCCTTTTGGTGGTGTCTGGTCTTTCTTCTTCCCTAACCAGTCGGTTACCCTTATCCTGGATCATCTTTCTCCATCCTGTGTGTTACTTTTTCTCTAACTTTCCCCATCTCACTCCCTGCTCCTCTGATTTCAGTGTTATTGTCTCAGAGCTTCTGTGTCAAGAACTCTCTTTGATATGTGTCTGCTCTGACAGCTGCTAGTCCTGCTGGACTTCTAGGTTTTGTGATGCTGCTGTTTTAGTCCTTACCTGGGATTATGACCTCTGCAGTTCACAGGGAGGGAGGGGCTGCTTTTGCTTTATCTCCTCTTGCCTTGTTATGATCAGAAAACAGATATATGGGGCATGGCCTTTCTCTACTTCTTGACCCAGAAGCCTGCTGGGTGATTTTTGAACAAAGATAAAATTTCATGTTTCTCTACTGTTTATTATTTTTAAGCTAACCTTCAACAATAAAGTAGCTAAATAGCATTTACAAGTTTTTTTCAAGTTTTTTAAATCTATAAATGCATTTATTACAAGATACCATTATTGGTCAAAGTGCTTCTGTTTATAAAGCACTTTGATACTTAAACTTTTGAGTAAATGTATTGAATTATCTAAAGTAAGTTATAGAGACAAAAGAGAAAAACACAGACTATTTTTATGAATAAAACAGAAATAATATTTTAGAATTAATGAAGGTGTAGCTGTTTTGTCTTAGCTAAGCACTCAAAGTAATGTTGCAGCTCTAGAAGTTACCAGGGTTCATGAACTTGGCACCAAGCAGTCTGTCTTTTCTGTATTTCTCTAGAGTATGTACAAATCTAAATCTCCCCACACAACTTCTGTCACTGCTTCAAGACCAGGAAGCAAGGACACAGTCTTGTGATTCGGGACTTCACAGGTGCCAACTGGAAGGGTGGGGTGGTCCCTGCAGGTGCTGCTGGGCTCAGCGATTGAGTTGGTTGGGAAATGGTGGATGCAGAGATTCATTGGAACTTAAACAAGGGTGATAAGAAAACCAACCACACTGAGCAAGGTGCTTGTTTTCCTGGGCAGTAGATACTGCATTTCCCATTTGTTCATCCTGGGGACGGTACTGAGTCCTTGTAGGTTTCTCAGCCCCATCTATGTGTCTAAGGCGGCTGCTGTTTCTAGCCTGTTTTACAGATGAGGAGTCCTGAGTTCAGGGAGTCAGATCTGGCTAGAGAACTAACATGGGGTGAGTTCAGGATTCTGTCCTCAGCAGTCAGAGCCCAGGACCCTTTAGAGTGTCCCTGCACTTGAAAGAAGACAGTGCTACACAAATCCGACCTTCCTAGCTGGTTTTCAAAGAACATTTTCAATAGTTCCTCGGGATCCTATGACCTCATGCTATAATTAAGGAGAAAATTGAAACGGCCACAGTTAACATGTTTAACTAAGCTCATGCTGAGAAAATTATCTACATTAAACGAATGACTTGCAGTTAAGAGAGTCAAGCTTCAAGAAACTAGGTTTGAGTTGGTCCGATACTCAGGAAAAATTACTCAGCAGTCACTTACAGAATGACGGCCATCCATGTGGTCTGGAGGCTGGTGCCTGGAAGGTGGACAAGGTTGATAATAGGTAAGCATGTCTGGCTTCCCTTCCTGGACACGTGGGTGGGGTGTGTGGTCCCCACAGGCTGTCTGTGACCAGGGCCAGAAGCCTGAGTCAGGCTACTAAGGGCAGTGTTCCTCAGATTCTTCAGTCCTTTGTTATCTCATAAAGGAACAAGAAAAGACAAACCAAAATGAGAATGAGAAATTGTGAAGGACACAGGGAGGGCAGCTAATGGGAAGAGATGGTCATGAGGAGCCTGTGACGAGTGATGGGGGAAGGCTGCATGGTGGAGACGAGGTAGCAGCACTTGCCCTCAACAGAGCTGGGACTGCCTGGTGAGCCAGGCTGCTGCAGTCCTGCAGGTGTTTTGTGTGTCTCCAGGCACCTCAGGTTCTGCCATGACCTGAACACCAGCTTGCTGTCTAGCAAGGGTGGACAGAGCCTGGCAGCATGGGAAAGCCAACCAGCCCTGAGCCTCTGCTTCACCCCATGTTGCAAGGGGTCTCTTGAGGGATGTCCCAAGGCCTGGGGTGAGGGGTGTCCCATCTGTAGGTGGCACTTTCCAGAGGCTTGGTCTCTAGCAAATCCATCTTGTTTGGTTTCTGTGATTCTAAACAAACCACTTCAACAGGTGGAAGCAATAGTCATTTCCAGGGACTGAGGGCCACCTGCCTCAGGTGGGTGTCTCTGTGTATGACCACGATTGTGGTCAGGGTTGTAGCAGCACTGGCCATCAGCCAGCAAGTCATTTAGGACTGTGTGTTTTCCATGTCACCACCCATGAGGCTTGGCCTTGCCACGTGGCAGCGGTGTTTAAAGTGGAACCATTGGGTTAATAGTTACATAACATCTACCAACAGGCGATCCACAGACCATCTCACCATTTCTCACCTGTGTCATTGTCATCATGTTTTAGTGAAATTATATTTTTATTTTGGTGTGCTCACCTTTCTCTCCAGTTATAAATTTTACCAGAACCAAAATATATTTGCTTCAAATTTTATTTTTACTCATATCTAGTGCCTGGTGCAAACGGAGTGTCTAATCCACATTAGAACAGAATTGACATTTAGATTATTTCCAGTTTTTTGGCTTTTACAATGTTAATGAAAACATAATTTTAAAATTTCCCTAGAATTGTTCCTGGAAATGAAACTACTGGCTCAAAGTATATGCATGTTTTGGACACTTGATATCTATTACCAAGCTGCGTCCTCAGGGCCAGGTGCAGCTAATGGGAAAAGACAAAAAAACCAAAATGAGAATGAGAAATTGTGAAGGACACAGGGAGGGCAGCTAATGGGAAGAGATGGTCATGAGGAGCCTGTGACGAGTGATGGGGGAAGGCTGCATGGTGGAGACGAGGTAGCAGCACTTGCCCTCAACAGAGCTGGGACTGCCTGGTGAGCCAGGCTGCTGCAGTCCTGCAGGTGTTTTGTGTGTCTCCAGGCACCTCAGGTTCTGCCATGACCTGAACACCAGCTTGCTGTCTAGCAAGGGTGGACAGAGCCTGGCAGCATGGGAAAGCCAACCAGCCCTGAGCCTCTGCTTCACCCCATGTTGCAAGGGGTCTCTTGAGGGATGTCCCAAGGCCTGGGGTGAGGGGTGTCCCATCTGTAGGTGGCACTTTCCAGAGGCTTGGTCTCTAGCAAATCCATCTTGTTTGGTTTCTGTGATTCTAAACAAACCACTTCAACAGGTGGAAGCAATAGTCATTTCCAGGGACTGAGGGCCACCTGCCTCAGGTGGGTGTCTCTGTGTATGACCACGATTGTGGTCAGGGTTGTAGCAGCACTGGCCATCAGCCAGCAAGTCATTTAGGACTGTGTGTTTTCCATGTCACCACCCATGAGGCTTGGCCTTGCCACGTGGCAGCGGTGTTTAAAGTGGAACCATTGGGTTAATAGTTACATAACATCTACCAACAGGCGATCCACAGACCATCTCACCATTTCTCACCTGTGTCATTGTCATCATGTTTTAGTGAAATTATATTTTTATTTTGGTGTGCTCACCTTTCTCTCCAGTTATAAATTTTACCAGAACCAAAATATATTTGCTTCAAATTTTATTTTTACTCATATCTAGTGCCTGGTGCAAACGGAGTGTCTAATCCACATTAGAACAGAATTGACATTTAGATTATTTCCAGTTTTTTGGCTTTTACAATGTTAATGAAAACATAATTTTAAAATTTCCCTAGAATTGTTCCTGGAAATGAAACTACTGGCTCAAAGTATATGCATGTTTTGGACACTTGATATCTATTACCAAGCTGCGTTCCTCAGGGCCCGTGCAAATTTATAACACTACTGGCAGACTGTTCATAGCAGCTTAGCCAGCATTTGGCAGTTTAAATTTTGTTTTATCTTCATAAGTCTGATAAGCTAAAGTGACATTTCATTATTGCTTTAATTTGCATTTTCTGTTTCTTGTTACTTACACTATAAAGTAGGTGAGGTCTAGTTTGTTAAGTACATGTATGATTTGGGTGTTAGTTCTATTCAACATGGAGCTAACAGGTTTAAAGTGGGAAGAGTTTGAAGCAGAGCTCTGGAATCTAGTATGTGCTCTGGGACACGGTCAGCCTGAAGTGGTCTGACAGCTTCTTGTGTGGGGCGTTCAGGCTGCAGTCACTCTCTCCCACCCAGCCTCTGAGTCTGTCACAGAATAGAGCTAAATACCAACCTAATTTTACTTTCTTACAAATTTATGAGCATTTTCCCATAAATGCAGAAGTTTTTTTGAAGCGCAGTTGACCTTATACTCGCAAAGTTATAACCACCCTGCATTGTGCTCTGCCCTGCTTTGTAAGAACTCCTCGATACAGTCTTGTACCTGCTTATCATGCTAGCAAAGCTCTGTCATGATGTCTTATATCCTCCACATGAATCAGAATATGAGTATCACACAGTGACCAAGATTCACGGGCACAGAGCAGGGCGGCGGGGCAGAGGCACGACTTGGATGTGAGTCCTGACTGCACTGGGGCTTACTGAGACCCCCCCCATGGGAAACCTTGCAGAATTGGCCACATGCCATGGGCAGGGCGGGCTCCCTGGTCTGGGGCCGCCCTTGCTGGACAAGGGAACACATGACCAGCCTTGCGGGGAGTACAATGGGCACTCTGTGCCCCCATACCTCCTATGGGTCTGTAACCCTTTCACAGTAAACAGGGGCCCATCGGCGGAGAGTTCAGAGCACACAGGTTGAAAGCAGCTGATGTTGTAATAGGTTGGCATCTCTTCTGCTGCTTCCCTAATGGGGTAATGGCATGCACTCGTGAGAGACCATTGTCACCCTGCAGGGGGTGGAGTCACCCTGGTTCCTAGAATTGTTCCTGGAAATGAAACTACTGGCTCAAAGTATATGCATGTTTTGGACACTTGATATCTATTACCAAGCTGCGTCCTCAGGGCCCGTGAAATTTATAACACTACTGGCAGACTGTTCATAGCAGCTTAGCCAGCATTTGGCAGTTTAAATTTTGTTTTATCTTCATAAGTCTGATAAGCTAAAGTGACATTTCATTATTGCTTTAATTTGCATTTTCTGTTTCTTGTTACTTACACTATAAAGTAGGTGAGGTCTAGTTTGTTAAGTACATGTATGATTTGGGTGTTAGTTCTATTCAACATGGAGCTAACAGGTTTAAAGTGGGAAGAGTTTGAAGCAGAGCTCTGGAATCTAGTATGTGCTCTGGGACACGGTCAGCCTGAAGTGGTCTGACAGCTTCTTGTGTGGGGCGTTCAGGCTGCAGTCACTCTCTCCCACCCAGCCTCTGAGTCTGTCACAGAATAGAGCTAAATACCAACCTAATTTTACTTTCTTACAAATTTATGAGCATTTTCCCATAAATGCAGAAGTTTTTTTGAAGCGCAGTTGACCTTATACTCGCAAAGTTATAACCACCCTGCATTGTGCTCTGCCCTGCTTTGTAAGAACTCCTCGATACAGTCTTGTACCTGCTTATCATGCTAGCAAAGCTCTGTCATGATGTCTTATATCCTCCACATGAATCAGAATATGAGTATCACACAGTGACCAAGATTCACGGGCACAGAGCAGGGCGGCGGGGCAGAGGCACGACTTGGATGTGAGTCCTGACTGCACTGGGGCTTACTGAGACCCCCCCCATGGGAAACCTTGCAGAATTGGCCACATGCCATGGGCAGGGCGGGCTCCCTGGTCTGGGGCCGCCCTTGCTGGACAAGGGAACACATGACCAGCCTTGCGGGGAGTACAATGGGCACTCTGTGCCCCCATACCTCCTATGGGTCTGTAACCCTTTCACAGTAAACAGGGGCCCATCGGCGGAGAGTTCAGAGCACACAGGTTGAAAGCAGCTGATGTTGTAATAGGTTGGCATCTCTTCTGCTGCTTCCCTAATGGGGTAATGGCATGCACTCGTGAGAGACCATTGTCACCCTGCAGGGGGTGGAGTCACCCTGGTTCCTGTGCTTCCCACTCAGAAAGTCACAGCTTCAGAGGAGGTTGGGAGCGCCAGCCTCTCCTGGTCTGTGGGGCAGCCCTTCCAGTTCCTGGTCCCCTGTGCTCCTTCCTGTCAGGTAGAGCATCCCTCACCTGGTTGACAAGGCAGACCTCACACTCTGATCAACTCTCCATCTTGGAATTTGTCATAAATATCTTCCGGGAACGTGGTTCAGATGTCTGAAAAGTGGCATGACTAGGACTTTGGTTTTAAGGGAGCACAGTTAAGGTCAAAGAGAAGTTGGGCAGAAAACCAACCCTGTGATGCTGTTTCTGAAGAGAATGCTACCTTTATGACTTCTGTTTTCTATGTCTCAGGGCCTGTTCCATCACTGGTCCTCACTCCTGTCTCACTGCCTTCTCTGCTGCTGTGGTTCCTGGAGGGGCTGGAGGGTAGCATTTGCAGGAGGACCCAGGCATCAGCTGTCCTGGGGCCATGTCTCTGATGTGCTCACCCCGCTCTCCAGTTATAGAGGAAAGGCTTCCTTCATTCGATGCTGGGCCTAAGGACCCAGAGCCATGCAGTCAGGGTGGCTTCAGGTATGTGGGGGCACCCCATAAAGGTGAAGATTCAGGCATGGTCTCTGTGGTTGTCTGGGGTGCAGGCAGCAAGCATCCCAGAGCAGGCTGCTCCACCCTACGTGTGGGGGACCAGGAGGAAGGCGACTGATTCGGTTATGGGGCAAAGTGCATTTTCTCCCAACTAACATTGTGATTTTAGGGACAAGGCTTTGGTTCATTTTGAGCCCAGAAACATGTGAGTTTATGTTTCTCAGATTCTATAGAAAAGGCATTTTAAAAGATACAATGTGCCATAATGGGGGAAGATAATTCTTGTCCTTCAGTGCTTGGTGTTTGAGGAAGCGTTTTCTGTCCGGTGGAGAGCACCCTCCATTTGGGAGCTGATGTGCTCTTTCACTGTGACTGATTAGAGAAACTGTGAGCCTGTGCTTTCAGGTTGTGAGCTGCAAATGACATGACTCTCTAGGTCCCATAAGTTTTTGCCTATTTTTCATCCAAATTGATCAGTGAAGTGGGGTCCTGATCTGTCTTGCCTCTGGAGATACTTGTTTTTGAAATTAGAAAGCATTTAAGAAATTCAGGGTCAAGACTTTGATGAAGAGGTAAATGTCAGCAGTGATCTTGTAGAACAAAAATGCAACTTAAAAAGGTCATTTGAGGGTTTCCCTGGTGTTCCAGTGGGTAAGGACACCGCCTTGCAGTGCAAGGGGTGCTGGTTCGATACCTGGCTTGGGAAGATCCCATGTGGCACAGAGCAGCTGAACCAATGTGTCCAACTACTGAGCTGGAGCTTTGGAGTGCATGCTCCCAGAGCCAATGCTCTGCAACGAGAGAGGCCACTGTGATGGGAGGCCCACACAGGTCAAAGAACTAAGATAAATAAATGAAAGACGGAAAGAAGTGGCCAAACAAACAAAAAAAGGTCTTTGAAAATTTGATTGTAATTAGTCTCTTTGATGACGTTGAACTATTTCAGCTCTATTCAATACTGGTTTTACAGTAGTATCTATTGATGTGAGAACTGATACTAGTTGCATCATGTGATTTTAAAAGAATTATGGTCATATTCTAGTAAGATGTGATTCAACTTTTTAAAGAAATTAATTGTGTTCTTGTATAGGGAACAAAGTGTTTGCATATGAATGATGTTTTCTTGTTGATTTGTTATAACTTCAAATGCAGTTGAACACACTACAGACATGCCTTTAAGTCCTGCTGATGCTTAGGGGACCTGCCCTGTGGTGGATACAGCTGTCCTGTGCAGCCAGAATGTGCCTTGATGGCTGGTGAGCTGCCATCCACTCTCAGCAGGTCAGCCACTGTGCTAGGCCTGCCTTCCTCCCCCTCTAGTGAGGAAGGATGGAGAGTCACTGTCAGTATCAGGCAGTACCTGGCTAGCCTTCTGGGGCATGGGGTGGGCAAGGAGCCTGTCCGTGGAGAGCACCTCCATTTGGGAGCTGATGTGCTCTTTCACTGTGACTGATTAGAGAAACTGTGAGCCTGTGCTTTCAGGTTGTGAGCTGCAAATGACATGACTCTCTAGGTCCCATAAGTTTTTGCCTATTTTTCATCCAAATTGATCAGTGAAGTGGGGTCCTGATCTGTCTTGCCTCTGGAGATACTTGTTTTTGAAATTAGAAAGCATTTAAGAAATTCAGGGTCAAGACTTTGATGAAGAGGTAAATGTCAGCAGTGATCTTGTAGAACAAAAATGCAACTTAAAAAGGTCATTTGAGGGTTTCCCTGGTGTTCCAGTGGGTAAGGACACCGCCTTGCAGTGCAAGGGGTGCTGGTTCGATACCTGGCTTGGGAAGATCCCATGTGGCACAGAGCAGCTGAACCAATGTGTCCAACTACTGAGCTGGAGCTTTGGAGTGCATGCTCCCAGAGCCAATGCTCTGCAACGAGAGAGGCCACTGTGATGGGAGGCCCACACAGGTCAAAGAACTAAGATAAATAAATGAAAGACGGAAAGAAGTGGCCAAACAAACAAAAAAAGGTCTTTGAAAATTTGATTGTAATTAGTCTCTTTGATGACGTTGAACTATTTCAGCTCTATTCAATACTGGTTTTACAGTAGTATCTATTGATGTGAGAACTGATACTAGTTGCATCATGTGATTTTAAAAGAATTATGGTCATATTCTAGTAAGATGTGATTCAACTTTTTAAAGAAATTAATTGTGTTCTTGTATAGGGAACAAAGTGTTTGCATATGAATGATGTTTTCTTGTTGATTTGTTATAACTTCAAATGCAGTTGAACACACTACAGACATGCCTTTAAGTCCTGCTGATGCTTAGGGGACCTGCCCTGTGGTGGATACAGCTGTCCTGTGCAGCCAGAATGTGCCTTGATGGCTGGTGAGCTGCCATCCACTCTCAGCAGGTCAGCCACTGTGCTAGGCCTGCCTTCCTCCCCCCTCTAGTGAGGAAGGATGGAGAGTCACTGTCAGTATCAGGCAGTACCTGGCTAGCCTTCTGGGGAAAGCATGGGGTGGGCAAGGAGCTTCCCTGTCCTCCTTCTGTGCAAGGAAGCCAATGCCGACTTGAGGAGGCCACCAGTGCCTGGTGTCCATCCTCTCCCCAAACATTCTCTCCCAGAGCAGGGGCCAAGAGGAACAGGAAGTGCAGAGACCAGGGCCTGTGGGTGCCCGAAGGCAGGTGCTCCTCACAGTCCTCATCCATCAGAGCCCAGAGACTCAGGGTGGGGGAGAGCCTGCACCACATGCCTCTCTTTATGTATACACGGTTTATGTGCTGGGTAGTCCCGCATCAGGAGACCCCCTTGTTCATTTTGGTCTAATAGCCTCCTTTATAAAATATCATGTTGGCCACGCCTCCCTGTGTTTTATGGGGGAGGGGATCTCCTCCTAAATCTTGGTCCCTGAATCCACTGATGATGCTGTTCTGTTTCTGCTGCTGCCTCTCATTCCTCTCCTCCTTCAATAAAATGCACTCACTTCCTGTTATAATTATAAGGTTCCTCAGAATGTGTATCAGGAGATGCCGGTTCCCATTTTATTAGAAAGGTTTGTAGACTTTGGGGAGGTGACTGTGTAATCACTAGCACTGGCTCTTTTTTGTGACAGTTGGTTTGACCTGAGGAACAAATTATAGATTTTTTGAAGGCAGCTTCAACCACTGAAGAATTTGATTGTCTTCCAGGGTTAATACCTAGAACAGACCTTACTGATCTTTCATGATTTCTGAGAGGGTGAATGATGAAGTGGAACATTTAAAATTCTAGTGAGGATGATAGTTTTACTCACTGAATTTTCTCAGCCGAGATGCCCTGTGTAGGCAGGAAGCAGTCTTAGCCGACCCAGACTTAGCCCAGATGTGTGTCTTTGTTCTGCTGGGAGCCTGTCTTATAAAAAACCAGAGACTCGGGTTTCCCTGGTGGTCCAGTGGATAAAGAGTCCGCCTTGCAATGCACGGGCACCAGTTCAATCCCTGGCCCAGGAACATCCCACATGTTGAGGAGTGGCTGGACTGGTGTGTCTAATTATGAGCCAGCTCTCTGGAGTACATGTGCCCAGAGCTGGTGCTCTGCAACGAGAGAGGCCACCGCAATGGGAGGCCGAAACAGGCCGAAGAATAAAGATGGATGAAAAATAAATCAATAAAAAGAGACCAAAATTTAAAAAAACACAAAAACCAGAGACTCACCTTTCACTCGACCTGCAAACTGGGCATCGAGTCACTTGTCTGGAAGAGTCTAGTCTCGCTTCCATGACCCTGGCCTTTGCAGATGAAAGTGGAGGTTGTAATTTTGCAAATTATCCTCTAAACCGGAGAAGTAACCAACAGCAGAGACCCATCTGAATTTTCAAATAGCTCAGTGGAAGGTCACACTTGACCTCAGGTCATCCCTGTGAAGCAGCGAGGTGCTTGCAGTTTTGCATCTGAAGAATAAGAGCATAACTTGCTTTTAATGATGTTTCCAGGTACTGTTTTAAATGAAGAAGAGATTGTCCCTTCATTGTTGTTGCTATCGAGGAGCTGAACACATTCATATTCAACAAACTTTTTAAAACGTTCCTTCTCCAGCTGGTTGACCACCAGCTATCTGAGTGTATGTACATGCACACACGTGCACACACACTGGGGAGTCAGTCGTGAGGCTGTTCTGGAGTCTGCAGCTCCAGCTCAGCTTAGAGTGTTGCAGACAGAGATTTAATGGGACCTAAAGAAAGACCTGGAAGTGGTTTTGCCAAGAGGCACAGCCCAGGGGCCTTGGAAGGTCATGATGCCTGTTTCCCTCCATCAGGAGGTGATTCCAGAGGGTCGTGACCATGTTTTGTTTCTAAGAGCCCTGGTTAGACCTCAGCACCACCTCAGAAATCTATAAAGGAAATTTGTTGTCTCCCTTCCCTCAGGGTCTGTGAGGCAAGACCTTTGAGGAGCCTGGGATGGGGTCACCGTTGGGAAGGTGTGCAGGTGGACCAATGGACACTTCTGAAAGCAAGCTTGGCTCCCTCAAGGCTCATGTCCACAAGAGTGGCTTCAAGGGTAGAAGTCACCTCGGCTGCCCCAAGGATCTGCCCACACAGGCAGGTCCCAGATGCTGAGTAAGGAGGGCTCACCACACTGCCTTCAGGGTGGGCAGTCCCAGCCCAGCACCCATTGGTAGCATGATTCCCCCAGGAAGGTTCCCTGTCAGTTTCCAATTTCAAGCTTCTTTGAGGCTCCTGGGAGCCTCCATTTCCCACCAGCTCACATCTGCTTCCCATTTGCTTCTTAAGAGTCCCCTCTCTTTCTCTGTCTGGAATTGAGAAAATGCAGAAAACACTCTTGGACACCTGCTTTGAAAGCTGCTACTGCCTTTGTGATAGAAAATGCCGAAAACAAATGCGTCCTGGTTAGTGCTCATGAAGGCTCTTTCTAGGTCTCCATGGTGTTGTCTGCTGTGAGGATGCTTGCAAGCTGTGGGTCTCCAACAGGTAGCCCCGCCCCAGCATATCCTCACCACAGCAGGGATGTGAGCTCCTGAGCCAGGACTGGCTCACCACCCTAGTCTCTCTGTGACATGGCGGCAGGTAGAAGTCTTGTTCTTTTTAGCTACTGTTTTAAATGAAGAAGAGATTGTCCCTATTTTCGAGGAGCTGAACACATTCATATTCAACAAACTTTTAAAACGTTCTTCTCCAGCTGGTTGACCACCAGCTATCTGAGTGTATGTACATGCACACACGTGCACACACACTGGGGAGTCAGTCGTGAGGCTGTTCTGGAGTCTGCAGCTCCAGCTCAGCTTAGAGTGTTGCAGACAGAGATTTAATGGGACCTAAAGAAAGACCTGGAAGTGGTTTTGCCAAGAGGCACAGCCCAGGGGCCTTGGAAGGTCATGATGCCTGTTTCCCTCCATCAGGAGGTGATTCCAGAGGGTCGTGACCATGTTTTGTTTCTAAGAGCCCTGGTTAGACCTCAGCACCACCTCAGAAATCTATAAAGGAAATTTGTTGTCTCCCTTCCCTCAGGGTCTGTGAGGCAAGACCTTTGAGGAGCCTGGGATGGGGTCACCGTTGGGAAGGTGTGCAGGTGGACCAATGGACACTTCTGAAAGCAAGCTTGGCTCCCTCAAGGCTCATGTCCACAAGAGTGGCTTCAAGGGTAGAAGTCACCTCGGCTGCCCCAAGGATCTGCCCACACAGGCAGGTCCCAGATGCTGAGTAAGGAGGGCTCACCACACTGCCTTCAGGGTGGGCAGTCCCAGCCCAGCACCCATTGGTAGCATGATTCCCCCAGGAAGGTTCCCTGTCAGTTTCCAATTTCAAGCTTCTTTGAGGCTCCTGGGAGCCTCCATTTCCCACCAGCTCACATCTGCTTCCCATTTGCTTCTTAAGAGTCCCCTCTCTTTCTCTGTCTGGAATTGAGAAAATGCAGAAAACACTCTTGGACACCTGCTTTGAAAGCTGCTACTGCCTTTGTGATAGAAAATGCCGAAAACAAATGCGTCCTGGTTAGTGCTCATGAAGGCTCTTTCTAGGTCTCCATGGTGTTGTCTGCTGTGAGGATGCTTGCAAGCTGTGGGTCTCCAACAGGTAGCCCCGCCCCAGCATATCCTCACCACAGCAGGGATGTGAGCTCCTGAGCCAGGACTGGCTCACCACCCCTAGTCTCTCTGTGACATGGCGGCAGGTAGAAGTGGCGGTCCTTCTCCCTGCAGCTGATAAATGCTGATGCTCTAATCCTCTGTTCCTTCTGCTTCTCTGATGTCCATGTTCTGCCTTCCTCACCAGGAAGCTGACTCCCAATTCCAGTTTTTCATCCAGTAATTGAAAGACCCACACTGCTAATTCTTCTCATGAATTGTGTTTGAACTTTTGAACTAAACTGCCAGTGTGAAAAGTGAAGTGTTTGTTAAATACCTTCTATGTCCTGGCCCCCATACAGAACATCACAGAGCATTTTAGTCTCTTGTAAATTGATGAGGAGCAGCACTAGAATAGATTCCAGGACAGGAGAGGACAGCACAGACTCACGTGTGGGTTTGCGTAGCTGAAACCAGAGTCTCGCAGGGCTCTAGGCAGGAGGACTCAGAGCGTAAATCCTAGAGGTGAATCTGACCTGGCTCTTGAGGGAAGTTTGGAATTCATACCCATTGGAGGTAGGGCTTTCAAGAAGGTGGACACACCAGGAGAGTCTGAACAGGCAGATGTATGGGCCCCTGAGCCCCAGCACCCCTCATGGGGTGGCTCTGAGGTAGGTGGTGCCAGACTATCCTCACCCGGGATGGGCAGGTCCCAGATGCTGAGTAAGGAGGGCTCACCACACTGCCTTCAGGGTGGGCAGTCCCAGCCCAGCACCCATTGGTAGCATGATTCCCCCAGGAAGGTTCCCTGTCAGTTTCCAATTTCAAGCTTCTTTGAGGCTCCTGGGAGCCTCCATTTCCCACCAGCTCACATCTGCTTCCCATTTGCTTCTTAAGAGTCCCCTCTCTTTCTCTGTCTGGAATTGAGAAAATGCAGAAAACACTCTTGGACACCTGCTTTGAAAGCTGCTACTGCCTTTGTGATAGAAAATGCCGAAAACAAATGCGTCCTGGTTAGTGCTCATGAAGGCTCTTTCTAGGTCTCCATGGTGTTGTCTGCTGTGAGGATGCTTGCAAGCTGTGGGTCTCCAACAGGTAGCCCCGCCCCAGCATATCCTCACCACAGCAGGGATGTGAGCTCCTGAGCCAGGACTGGCTCACCACCCCTAGTCTCTCTGTGACATGGCGGCAGGTAGAAGTGGCGGTCCTTCTCCCTGCAGCTGATAAATGCTGATGCTCTAATCCTCTGTTCCTTCTGCTTCTCTGATGTCCATGTTCTGCCTTCCTCACCAGGAAGCTGACTCCCAATTCCAGTTTTTCATCCAGTAATTGAAAGACCCACACTGCTAATTCTTCTCATGAATTGTGTTTGAACTTTTGAACTAAACTGCCAGTGTGAAAAGTGAAGTGTTTGTTAAATACCTTCTATGTCCTGGCCCCCATACAGAACATCACAGAGCATTTTAGTCTCTTGTAAATTGATGAGGAGCAGCACTAGAATAGATTCCAGGACAGGAGAGGACAGCACAGACTCACGTGTGGGTTTGCGTAGCTGAAACCAGAGTCTCGCAGGGCTCTAGGCAGGAGGACTCAGAGCGTAAATCCTAGAGGTGAATCTGACCTGGCTCTTGAGGGAAGTTTGGAATTCATACCCATTGGAGGTAGGGCTTTCAAGAAGGTGGACACACCAGGAGAGTCTGAACAGGCAGATGTATGGGCCCCTGCAGCCCCAGCACCCCTCATGGGGTGGCTCTGAGGTAGGTGGTGCCAGACTATCCTCACCTAGAAAACAGGTGGGTGGGGCAGGCCCTTTGTCTGGCTGTGTGTCCTGGGGTCTGCATGGGCCAGGGCTGGTGCTGGGTGTCCCTTGAGACCCTGGGAGCAGACGGTGGGGACCTGGCCAACTCTGCAGGGTGGAGCCCTTCTCCTGTGTCCTCTCCACACCACCAGGTTCACACCATCCAGACCTCGGTCAGCTTTGGCTAAGGCCCAGCACACCAAAACCTGCTTCCGACGCCTGTTCATGTAAAGAGAGTTCTGTGTGTCTGGCGATCACTTTTTGCTGCAGACACACTTGGGACAGAGAAGGATGCCCCCAAGGCTGAAATGTATCCCTCTTCCCTTGTGGGAGATGTCCAGGGTCACTACCCTTGTCATACTTTGCTTGGGTCAGGCAGACACTGGTTGGACATTCTGTAGTGATCACGTTCTTCCGCTGACCAAGGCCGATGGTCTTGAGCATGAGCGTGGATCGAAGGGTAGCTTCCCGTGATTCTCCTTGTATGTAGTCAGGAAGTCCTCCTGCAACAAATCACAGTTGATAACCTTATTAGCTCGCCAGCTCTTGGCTGCTCTGAGTGACATTTGCTGTCAGGTCCAGCCAGGCCCCCCACCTCCTCACTGAGGTTGACTAGCCATCTGGGGGTGCAAGGCCCCCTCCCACCATCCAGCTCTGCACATAACAGTCAGGAAATGCACATTACTCTCCACAGACATTGAAGTTAATTCATTCCAAACTAAAGACTCCTTAATTTAGTAACTTGTGATGTTTAAACATAGTTAATGATTTTCATGTTCATTGTCTACTTTATTCTAGATCTTGTTCTTTCTTAGAAATATTTTGTTAATTCAAAGGAAACCCATTTCAGCTGTCGCTTCACTAATGTCATTGCTCTTTGGGATTTTGACTTCTTGTTTGTTAAGAACTGTTTGGGCTTTATTTTATGAATTTACTTTCTAAACCTATGAGTTCAACTCATACAATGAGGAGCAGCTGCAGCAGTTGTTACTGGAGACAGCCCACAGGGCAGTCCTGGACTCGGGAGCTGCGGTGGACACACTTCTGGGGAGCACCGGCCCGACCCACTCTCGTCTCCTTAAGTCATGGAGGAAGCAGCGGAGAAGGTCAGTTCTGTTAAAACATTCCCCATCTCCCCTCTGTGGAGAGTGTCTGAGTGCCTGGTACAGGCCGTTGTAACTGCTGTAGATGCTTGCTGTCATATACGCCTAATTCTTTCACGGTGACTACAAACAGCTTTTTCACGTGGTACCAGGGAAGCGTGCCGTATCACATGTCCCTTTTCACGTGTGCACACAGGTGGCTTGTATGCAGCTGTCACACCTCTCGCTGTTTGGAGCTCTGACGTGTCTCCCATAGTGGTTCTCCGTCTTGGGGTGACTGCACCAAGCCGGGAAGTGGCTGGACCAGAGCATCTCCACTGCAGTCATGGCACAAACTTAGATTTCACCAAGAGTCTCAAGTGGATGAGAGCCCTGTCTCCCTGTGTCTCGAGTGTGACACTCCGGGTCTGTGGATGGGGACCAAGAAGAGTTTGAGGCCCTCACCTGGTGGTGGATACCAGTTCTGGGTTGAAAGGTAAGCCGCTGATGTCAGGATCCAGTGATTCTGTGGGATGTGGCTGCTTCTGCTGTGGATTCTGTGACTGGCTTGCAGACTTCCCCTCAGTATGATTGTGTTTCTAGAGATGAGGGAATTTCACGTTCTGTCATGCTCTCTCTCCATGATGTGCTCTATGCTGCTATTTCTGCACAGTGTGGTCAGATGCAGGGCTGGTGCCTCCTCATGGGGACCAGGGTGACACGCACGTGCCTGACGCCCCAAGCCTGAGCACAGCCACTGAGGCTCACAGGAGAACAGGCAGAAGGAGAACGGGGTCCATCCCCTCCAGGGTAGCCACTGTGCATGGGGGAGGGGGTGGACAAAGGTCACTCCCCCTGTGGTGCAGTAGAATTATTTCCTGAACTGTGACTTGACATTGTAATTTTCAGCCAGTAAGAGATGCACCAGGAAATAGATACATGTATTAATATCTGGTGGATGCAAAACATTATTCAGAGAGCAAATGGCACAGTTTTGAAGTAAGAGATAAATCATGTAATTATCTGAATGTTTGCAGCTGCAGCAGTTGTTACTGGAGACAGCCCACAGGGCAGTCCTGGACTCGGGAGCTGCGGTGGACACACTTCTGGGGAGCACCGGCCCGACCCACTCTCGTCTCCTTAAGTCATGGAGGAAGCAGCGGAGAAGGTCAGTTCTGTTAAAACATTCCCCATCTCCCCTCTGTGGAGAGTGTCTGAGTGCCTGGTACAGGCCGTTGTAACTGCTGTAGATGCTTGCTGTCATATACGCCTAATTCTTTCACGGTGACTACAAACAGCTTTTTCACGTGGTACCAGGGAAGCGTGCCGTATCACATGTCCCTTTTCACGTGTGCACACAGGTGGCTTGTATGCAGCTGTCACACCTCTCGCTGTTTGGAGCTCTGACGTGTCTCCCATAGTGGTTCTCCGTCTTGGGGTGACTGCACCAAGCCGGGAAGTGGCTGGACCAGAGCATCTCCACTGCAGTCATGGCACAAACTTAGATTTCACCAAGAGTCTCAAGTGGATGAGAGCCCTGTCTCCCTGTGTCTCGAGTGTGACACTCCGGGTCTGTGGATGGGGACCAAGAAGAGTTTGAGGCCCTCACCTGGTGGTGGATACCAGTTCTGGGTTGAAAGGTAAGCCGCTGATGTCAGGATCCAGTGATTCTGTGGGATGTGGCTGCTTCTGCTGTGGATTCTGTGACTGGCTTGCAGACTTCCCCTCAGTATGATTGTGTTTCTAGAGATGAGGGAATTTCACGTTCTGTCATGCTCTCTCTCCATGATGTGCTCTATGCTGCTATTTCTGCACAGTGTGGTCAGATGCAGGGCTGGTGCCTCCTCATGGGGACCAGGGTGACACGCACGTGCCTGACGCCCCAAGCCTGAGCACAGCCACTGAGGCTCACAGGAGAACAGGCAGAAGGAGAACGGGGTCCATCCCCTCCAGGGTAGCCACTGTGCATGGGGGAGGGGGTGGACAAAGGTCACTCCCCCTGTGGTGCAGTAGAATTATTTCCTGAACTGTGACTTGACATTGTAATTTTCAGCCAGTAAGAGATGCACCAGGAAATAGATACATGTATTAATATCTGGTGGATGCAAAACATTATTCAGAGAGCAAATGGCACAGTTTTGAAGTAAGAGATAAATCATGTAATTATCTGAATGTTTGTATAGTGAGTGAGCTACTGCTGCTGATTGTCTCACAAGCTGTTTACTTATATTGGCCAACCCGTTACTAAAGGGCTATTGAGCTCCCGAGGAGCCAGCGTGGCCCTGAGGTAGTGAGGTCCACTGGGGGTGCCTGTGCTTGCTGTCAGCCTCATCACTGTCCTCAGACCGTCCTGAAGCCTCACCTGCTTGAAGGCAGATTCATCTCCTTCTGCAGGCATTTGCTAATTTCTCCCTCTGAGTGAAGCCCTCTGCTACTTACTCTAGTTACTGAGAGTTTGCTCATTGTAGCCTGACAGCTTTCAGAAGCCTTCCACACATGTTACCTCATAGCATGCTGTGCTGAATCTAAGAGGCCAGTGAGGCCTCAGGGATCATGACCATGTTGCTTAGTGGCTAAGTCAGGGTGTGTTTGAGAGTGAGAAGGATAGTGGTATGGACTATCCTTCCTTGGGGCTGGACTGATAACACTGGAACGAAAGTCACTGGCATTAGGAATCATTGGGTTTAAAGGCCCCCAACCCACCAAACTGCCTTCAGCAAAGTGAAAGGCTGTCTGTCTGGATGTTGGGCAACACTGCCCTCCAGCTCGGGGCCCATGTACGTGTCCCCGCTCCAGAGCTGCACAGAATCTCTCTGCAGATTTGAGGTTCCTAGGAGGTGCGTCTGTTTGACGCAGCATGAGCTACTCCATCCTGCTTCACCCTATATCACAGGCCACTCCCTGAGGCCCCAAGAGCAGGCAGAGAGATGCATCAATCTCCCACTGAGACAAGGTGTCCTTCCACACATCTCCTAGATGAAGAAGCTTAAAGGGAGTCAAGGTGTCCAAGTCACCCTGTGAGCAGGGCTGAGAGTTCGGGTGGGAAACCAAATAGTTAACTTGTCCTGGAAGTTGTTCCTATGATGGTCACATGTTTATAGAGCAATTGATACTAATTTCAGTATTAATTTATTCCTAAAGAAATGGTGCCAGTGAATGCGATATCTTAAATACTGAGCAAAGGTGATTGCACTTGACATTGGAAGCACAAGGAGGTTCCCAGTACATGGGGTTTTCTAATTTTCAGCAAGTACCTTTACTTTTATGAGAAGCTGCCAGCCATGAAGTCTAGTTTGTTTTGGGAAGTGTTCTCAGAAGCAGAGTTGAGATGACCTGCTTGGTTTCTAGGTGACAGGAATTCTCCATGAGACACATACCAGACTTGGGTGGCCTGTGGCATTCTCTTGTTGACCTTCAGCAGAGACCCCCAGTTGTCTGTGGGGTGGGTCTGCTGTGATGAGCTCAGCTAACATCTTTATACCAGTCCTTGGAATGTTTTTTCCCTATTTATAGACCAACAGGTTATGGGCAGGCAGAAACCTGTGTCAGCAGTCAGAGACCCGGAAAAACCATTTACCGATGTGATAAAAAAGAGTTCAGGAGTCAAAGTAATTTGCTAAATTAATAAGACTTGGAAAAGCTTAGGGTCAGATGATTTTAGTACTGTATTTTTCTGGAGAAATGGTCAGGGAGCCAGTGTCTTCTTGCCCAGGATTCTCTGGCTCATCCCTCTGTCTGTGGGTTCCAGGCCACCATGGGGTCAGGACACACAGGGCTGTGTGGGGTGGCTGAGGAGGGTGGCTCGGAACCCTCGTCTGAGGAGGGTGGCTCGGTCCTTCTCTCTGTGTGAGGCCTCTGTGCTTCCTGTCTTGTCACCACTGCCAGATTCAGCTTCCCGGGAGCCTCCCCTGGTTTCACGTCACTGCTGGTTTTAGGGAAGGGCCCTGAGAGCGCTGTGGTCAACTTGTCTGTGTGGAGGAGCCGTAGACACATGGCGGGTGAGTGGTGTAGGGTCCTCATTGGAGTGAATGGGCTCCCCTGACCAAAGGGGCAGAAGAGAGTCCAGGGCGATACACAGGCTGCCTGAGACGCTGCTCCCTGGGGATGAGAGGCAGTCAGGAGGTATTGCCCATCCAAAGGAGACATGTCTGTGAGGGGCAGTGAGCAGCATCAATACCTTTGATCAGAATGTCGAGTGAATACACTTGCACCAGGTGCGTGGAGGGTGTGGACGGTGCACACATGCCACGTAGATTTCAGTATTAATTTATTCCTAAAGAAATGGTGCCAGTGAATGCGATATCTTAAATACTGAGCAAAGGTGATTGCACTTGACATTGGAAGCACAAGGAGGTTCCCAGTACATGGGGTTTTCTAATTTTCAGCAAGTACCTTTACTTTTATGAGAAGCTGCCAGCCATGAAGTCTAGTTTGTTTTGGGAAGTGTTCTCAGAAGCAGAGTTGAGATGACCTGCTTGGTTTCTAGGTGACAGGAATTCTCCATGAGACACATACCAGACTTGGGTGGCCTGTGGCATTCTCTTGTTGACCTTCAGCAGAGACCCCCAGTTGTCTGTGGGGTGGGTCTGCTGTGATGAGCTCAGCTAACATCTTTATACCAGTCCTTGGAATGTTTTTTCCCTATTTATAGACCAACAGGTTATGGGCAGGCAGAAACCTGTGTCAGCAGTCAGAGACCCGGAAAAACCATTTACCGATGTGATAAAAAAGAGTTCAGGAGTCAAAGTAATTTGCTAAATTAATAAGACTTGGAAAAGCTTAGGGTCAGATGATTTTAGTACTGTATTTTTCTGGAGAAATGGTCAGGGAGCCAGTGTCTTCTTGCCCAGGATTCTCTGGCTCATCCCTCTGTCTGTGGGTTCCAGGCCACCATGGGGTCAGGACACACAGGGCTGTGTGGGGTGGCTGAGGAGGGTGGCTCGGAACCCTCGTCTGAGGAGGGTGGCTCGGTCCTTCTCTCTGTGTGAGGCCTCTGTGCTTCCTGTCTTGTCACCACTGCCAGATTCAGCTTCCCGGGAGCCTCCCCTGGTTTCACGTCACTGCTGGTTTTAGGGAAGGGCCCTGAGAGCGCTGTGGTCAACTTGTCTGTGTGGAGGAGCCGTAGACACATGGCGGGTGAGTGGTGTAGGGTCCTCATTGGAGTGAATGGGCTCCCCTGACCAAAGGGGCAGAAGAGAGTCCAGGGCGATACACAGGCTGCCTGAGACGCTGCTCCCTGGGGATGAGAGGCAGTCAGGAGGTATTGCCCATCCAAAGGAGACATGTCTGTGAGGGGCAGTGAGCAGCATCAATACCTTTGATCAGAATGTCGAGTGAATACACTTGCACCAGGTGCGTGGAGGGTGTGGACGGTGCACACATGCCACGTAGATGGAGCATTGTGGCTGCACGGAAGGCCACGGGGCAGCACAGTGACACTGACACCTGGACTGAGGCAGTAGGCTTCCCTTCTCAGGGATCAGCAGGACTCTGCTTTTTCAAATGTTCAAAGGACACATTGCTTCTAGTAAACACATTCCGTTTTGTCTGGACTCCCAGGGACACAATGGTGGAGGATCTCTACACAGATCAGAAGTGGAAATACTACATCTGGGCGTTAACTTTCTCAAGTGATCAGATATAGAATTCTTTTAATGCTGGGTGATTCCATAGAAGCTTTCTGACTCACTTCCAGGATGATCAATATATTTTAAGATACAGGACAGAATCTCATCTACTAAGGAGGTTTGGTACAGATGTTCCCTGCTGTCATGTCTGGCTGTGACTCCAGTGGGGCTAGTTCATACTGGGCACAGGTTTTCTCTGTAGTAACATGTAGAACTCTTAGACTCAACAGAATTATTTATTGAAAATGATTGGACACAAGCTGTAAAAGTAAAAGCGTTTTCATGTGTGTGGTTTTAAGTGTGTCCGTTGGTTTCATTGTAACAGTTAATACATAAACAGACAGGTCCTTCCTGCTTAAGAACCTGGTGGGACCCATTCAGACTGTGCCTAAAACACTGTTCACACCCTAGTTCTACATCAGCACCTTTCGTCTTGTATTAGCCCACGTTCTGTTCTCTCAATGTGCACGTCCCATCAGGTCTCCTCTGAGGATTTTGCATTGTGAAATGTAGCGTTTGCATTTCAATGTCTGTGTCAATTGCTCTTTTCAGATAGTCTTCAGTGTGTTCTGTCTGCAGGCCTCAAACTTTAAACAACCGATTCTGTGAGGAGTTTGCTGTTCAAATGCTCTGTGAAGTTTGGCTGTTCTTTGATATAAACAGGGTGGGGGTCAGAGGCAATGCTGTATTTGCTTCTGCTTTCATCTGGCTCCACCTGGTGCTGTACAGGAGGGAGGGCAGTGAGGGCAGAGCCAGACCCTGGGCAGGTGGTCCTCTGGTGTGAACTTCAAGCCAGGATGGGCCTCCAGTAGAGACCCTGGAAGCCTATCTGGGAACTGCAGCTCTCTCTATGCCACCATGATGTGGGTGCCTCGCTGAATCTGGTTTCCTCCAGCGGAATCACTTTCTCTTGCTGGACAACAAGTGAGGTTATAGCATGGTACCTGGATAGGGGCACAGTGCGGTGGGAGTGTTCTGTTGGCTTATAAGGATGGACAAGAGTTGCTGTGAGTTGTTCAGATGTAGGACTTGGCTGTGTGAGGAGAGGAGCCTTATGAAGTCATGTTTCTGGGTGAGACTGGAGTTTTGGGCATTTCCAGGGATGAGAGTGAAGGCTGGTCCTGGTGCTCAGCTTGGGGAGCAGCGTCCTGGGTGATAGGACAGACTGTAGGACTTGACTCCGTGTGTGATGCAGGTCCTTACATTTTATAAGGTTCTGCTGCTTTCCAGATATGCGGTGGTTCTTCTCTCTGTCCATATGTACACACATGTACACAATACATGTGTGCACACAAAGCAAGAAGAACAATTAGAACCAGACACGGAAAAACTGACTGGTTCAAAATTGGAAAAGGAGCAAGACAAGGCTATAAATTGTCACCCTGCTTATTTAACTTCTATACAGACTACATCATGAGAAATGCCAGGCTAGACAAATCACAATCTGAAATCAAGAGTGCCAGGAGAAATATCAACAACCCCAGGTATGCAGATGATAGTACTCTAATGGCAAGAAGAGGAATGAAAGAGCCTCTTGATGAAGGTAAAAGAGGAGAGTGAAAAAGCTGGCTTAAAACTCAACATGAAAAGAAATGAGAACATGGCATCTGGTCCCATCACTCCATGGCAAATAGATTGAGAAAAAGTGGAAGCAGTGACAGACTTTATTGGGAGGGGGTGCTCCAAAATCACTGCAGATGGCAACCTCAGCCACATAATTAGAAGACACATGCTCCTTGGAAGGAAAGCTTTGACAAACCCAGACAGCACATTAAAAAGCAGAGAAATCACTTTGCCAACAGAGGTCCGTATAGGAAGAACTATGGTATGGTTTTTCCAATAGACATGTATGTGAGAGTTGGACCATAGGAAGGCTGAGTGCCAACGAATTGATGCTTTTGAACTGTGATGCTGGAGAAGATTTTTGAGATTCTCTTGGACTGCAAGGAGATCAGACCAGTCGATCTTAAAGAAAACTAACCCTGAATACTCATTGGAAGAACTGAAGCTGAAGCTGGAGCTCCCATGCTTTGGCCACCTAATGTAAAGAGATGACTCATTGGAAAAGATCCTGATGGTGGGAAAAATTGAAGGCAAGGGAGAAAGGGCAGCAGAGGATGAGATGGTTGGATGGCATCACTGACTCAATGGACACAAGTTTGAGCAAGCTCCAGGAGACAGTGAAAGACAGGGAAACCTGGTGTGTTGCAGTCCATGTGGTTGCAAAGAATCAGACATGACTTAGTAGCTGAACAACAAAAACATGTTTGCATGTCTATAGATATATGTGCACATACATATCTCACATGTGTGCACACATGCATTATACACACATGCACACGTGCAGTCACCTAAAGTGGAAAGGGACCCGGTGGCACACTGGTTTACGGGACTCTGTCTCCACAGGAGAAGATTTGCCTAATGCTGCTTGGCTTCTCCTAGAACCTTCTCACATCACAGTCTCAGCTGCTTCTGGATGAGCAGCCCTCATTGGTGTCACTTTCACAGACTCCCAGGCTCCGTGTGGCCCTGAGTGGCTATGACAGCAGAGGACCCGCGTCTGAGGCTGTCAGATGCTGTTGCCTCCACATGTGTCTTGATGGAGCGTTGCTCCAGACCTCCTGTGAGCCAGGCTGTAGGGTGGCAGAGCCTTGTACATGTGGTGCTTTCATAGTGGCCCACTTTCTGGTTGGAAAGGAGTATCAGGAAATATGGTGTTTTGCCAAATAGATGGCAACCTCAGCCACATAATTAGAAGACACATGCTCCTTGAAGGAAAGCTTGACAAACCCAGACAGCACATTAAAAAGCAGAGAAATCACTTTGCCAACAGAGGTCCGTATAGGAAGAACTATGGTATGGTTTTTCCAATAGACATGTATGTGAGAGTTGGACCATAGGAAGGCTGAGTGCCAACGAATTGATGCTTTTGAACTGTGATGCTGGAGAAGATTTTTGAGATTCTCTTGGACTGCAAGGAGATCAGACCAGTCGATCTTAAAGAAAACTAACCCTGAATACTCATTGGAAGAACTGAAGCTGAAGCTGGAGCTCCCATGCTTTGGCCACCTAATGTAAAGAGATGACTCATTGGAAAAGATCCTGATGGTGGGAAAAATTGAAGGCAAGGGAGAAAGGGCAGCAGAGGATGAGATGGTTGGATGGCATCACTGACTCAATGGACACAAGTTTGAGCAAGCTCCAGGAGACAGTGAAAGACAGGGAAACCTGGTGTGTTGCAGTCCATGTGGTTGCAAAGAATCAGACATGACTTAGTAGCTGAACAACAAAAACATGTTTGCATGTCTATAGATATATGTGCACATACATATCTCACATGTGTGCACACATGCATTATACACACATGCACACGTGCAGTCACCTAAAGTGGAAAGGGACCCGGTGGCACACTGGTTTACGGGACTCTGTCTCCACAGGAGAAGATTTGCCTAATGCTGCTTGGCTTCTCCTAGAACCTTCTCACATCACAGTCTCAGCTGCTTCTGGATGAGCAGCCCTCATTGGTGTCACTTTCACAGACTCCCAGGCTCCGTGTGGCCCTGAGTGGCTATGACAGCAGAGGACCCGCGTCTGAGGCTGTCAGATGCTGTTGCCTCCACATGTGTCTTGATGGAGCGTTGCTCCAGACCTCCTGTGAGCCAGGCTGTAGGGTGGCAGAGCCTTGTACATGTGGTGCTTTCATAGTGGCCCACTTTCTGGTTGGAAAGGAGTATCTGGAAAATGATCCTGGTGTGGTGTAAACATGTTGAGTAGTGGAGACAGAGCTGTCACAGCGGCCAAGTGAGACCTCATTTCCGTTTAAGCCATTGGTGAGTCAGAAAAGGGTGGGGAGCAGGTGTGGGGGATCAGCCCTGGGGGCACAGGACCGAAGGGTGAGAACCCCTCCCACTCGGGGTCCTGTGAACCTACAGTGGGGTTGCTAGGTCTTCCTAGCTGTGAGCATCATGGGCTGCCATGAGAAAGAAAAAGTAAGAGGCAGAATTGACCTTCAAGGGAGCTCATAGGCATTTTGGGTGCTGAAGGCACCGTGGACGCTCCCTCTGGACCAGACGGCAGCCAACAAGGGTAGGATTCCATGCACCTGTAGGGAGGAGGCTGCCTGTGCCGACAGCGTCCTTGTAGCCTAGACCTGCAGTGGACTGAGCTGGTCCCCACGGCTCTGGAGACCTCAGATTACCACTCCATCCTGCAGAACAGGAGCTGGGGTCCTCGTGGCAACACTGGCCAGCTGTCATTCTCCTGTACCAGCTTGCCAGGTAGCATTCACACCTCTCTCTGACGTGCACAGTGATCAGGTCGCTGTAAACAGTGGAGCTCAGTGGTCACTGAGTGTGTCTGGTTTGGTTCTGCAGACAGGGATTCCTGCTTCTTTGATGCATTGCCTGGACCCTCATTCTGTGTTCTGAACTACTGGCTGTGCCGCCCATTTTCTAACCACGTTTTTCTTTTCTTTGCAGATCACTTATGTTAAGACAATTTTCTTGATTTGTCACTGCAGTCATCTTCAAATCTGGAAACTGAAAAGATTCACAACAAAGGCAGAAGACCACAACAGTTCTGTTACTGTTTACATTCTTGTCATTTTTAATCAAAAATGTCAAAAAGTGAAATTAAACTTAATAAAATAAAATGAAATAAAATATTTGGTATGACTCAGATTTTTTCTTTTTTAACTTCAGCTTTATTAAGGTAAAATTGACATAAGTTTGTGAGATGTGTGTCATGGTGATTTGATAAACATACACATTAACACAGCCATCACCCCACATAGTCAATATTAATCTTTTATGTTGGTGGTGAGGGCTTTTGTTATCCTCTCTTAGCAGATATCAGTGATACAGTCCAGTGTTGTCACCTGTTTAAATTAGATCCATCCATGTTGTTACAGTGGCAAGATTTCTTTCCTTCTCATGGCTGAATAATATTCCATCATATATATGCGTGTGTGTGTGTACATGCGTGTGTGTGTGTATTATATATAATATACTGCTTCTTCATCTGTTCATCCATTGATGGACACTTAAGTTGTTTCCATGATGACTCTAACTTCTTACTCAAGCAAAACACAACATTTAAATATAAACTTTATTCATATGTAAGGTAACATTTAATATCAGTCCAGTTTTATTGGTACATTAGTGAGCTGAAATACTTGTCGCTACACTTGTGGGTATTTTAACAGGTTTTAAAATGGGTGCTATGCCTGTTCCCCCAACAATTATGTGGTTATCTTTCCCTGTTTTGGGAATTCTGTGGATGATCATTGAAACTAGAAATGCTTGCTCTGAATTCATTCATCGACCTAAGTTAAACCCACCTGAGCAGTCAGTATGGCGTCTTGGGTCTTTCCTGGAGGAAAGAGTCAGAATGGAGCCCGCCTCTGAGCTCAGGCGGTATAGGGTCTGAGTCTGCCCTTCGTCAGAGCCACACGGCTGGCTGGAAACAGTGAGTTGTTTTTGTTGTTTAAAATGTAGTAAAATTTTGGGCTTCCCTGGTGGTCCAGTGGGTAAGGACACTGCCTTGCAGTGCAAGGGATGCTGGTTCGATCCCTGGCCTGGGAGGCTCCCACGTGCCGCAGAGCGGCTGGACCAATGTGTCCAATTACCGAGCCGGAGCTCTGGAGTGCATGCGCCCAGAGCTGGTGCTCTGCGACGACAGAGGCAGCTGCTGTGGGAGGCCTACACGGGCCAAAGAACAAAGATGGATGAAAATAGATAAATGAAAGACCAATAGAAGTGGCCAAAAAAAAAAGTAGTAAAATTTTAAGAAAAGCTGTTTTCCTTCAAGACTTGGATGTGGGGTGGGGTCTTCTGCCTCCTCTGTTTTCAGAGCCATCCTTCCACTGCTGTTGCATCACACAAGTCCCCATGTTGTGTCACGGTGCAGCCTGTGCCCTAGTACAGACCAAACTTGGCCTCCTTTGCAGATGTCCTGGGAAACTGAGGCAGCAAGGTCTGGGGCCTGGTGACCTGGGCAGTGCACACCAGGGAGATGGACGTGCCCATAAACTGCCTGTTCCTACCAGCAAGATGGTCCTGTCAGCCCCAACCCTCCTGGTCTGGTCAATCCTGCCAGCCAGCTGAGCACCCTTGAGGCAGGCACTCAGACTTCTCTAAAGTGTCCTATGGTCATTTTCACACACACAAAATCTGCGATCCCTTAAGAAAGAACATAATGCCAAAGAATGGAGATGTTTGAATGTGCCCTTTTATTAAGGATAATTTTACTAAAAATATAAAAATCATTCTAATGCTTGAAAGATTTCTCCACTACATTTAAAAATAATCCTTTTAAAATAGTCTGTGAGTCCACTGCTGACCATTTACAGTCTGCATCTTCAACCCGGATCAAGCAAGTCTGCCTACCGACTGGGAGTCTGTGATCTCTGAGCAGTTCCCAGGACCTTTCACCCCTACCCAGCATTATTTAGTTTTTGTTTTTGTTTTTTTTTTTTTGGTCTCTTTTTATTGATTTTTTGGGGCGGGAGACACTTCTATTGGTCTTTCATTTGTCTGTTTTCATCCATCTTTGTTCTTTGACCCGTGTAGGCCTCCCACAGAAGTGGCCTCTGTCGCTGCAGAGCACTGGCTCTGGGTGCATGCGCTCCAGAGCTCCAGCTCAGTAGTTGGACACATTGGTCCAGCCACTCAGCGGCACGTGGGATCTTCCCAGGCCAGGGATCGAACCGACGCCCCTTGCACTGCAAGGTGGTGTCCTTACCCACTAGACCATCAGGAAAGCCCCTGATTTTTATTTATTTATTTTTCATCCATCTTTATTTCTTGGCCTGTGTGGGCCTCCCATTGCAGTGGCCTCTATCGTTGCAGAGCACTGGCTCTGGGTACATACGCTCCAGAGTGTGAACTTATAATTGGACACTCCGGTCAAGCTGCTCTGTGGCATGTGGGATCTTCCCAGACCAAGGATCGAACTCTTTATCCACTGGACCACCAGGGAAACCCCAGCGATGGTGTCCGGCATGGGATTTAGTAACGTGCATTTCTGAGACGACCTCTGCCTCTCAGGCGTTTGGCTGGCTTCAGTCATCACATGCCAAGCATTATGTTTTAGCTCATTTATTGAAAATGAGCTTCCACAGCCTGTGGTGGGAGCAGCAGGTGCAAGGACCCAGGGATGTTCTCCCATGAGGAGCTCAGCATGCGTTGCCTGTGAATCTAGCAGAGGCAACCTCCACCTCTGACCCAGGGAAAATGACCTTAGTGCCCCGACACTCCGTACGCACTAGAGAACCCAGAGTATGCGAGTGTTGATTAAACCTTTTCTGATTGAGTTTTCTTCTTAGGTTGCTGTTTGCTGGCAGGTTTACCATGGCCAGGAAGCCAGAGGCTGGGCATGGACGAGAAGGGACCATTACTGACACTGAGGTCGGTTCCTCCTCCTGAGGGTGGAGAGCTTCTCTGGAGAAGCAGGCATGTCTTGTTCTGTCTGGAAGCATCCCTTTGTCACCAGAGTGTTGTGACTCTGAGGGTCGGTGCACTCGTGGCCTGGGGCTCAGAAATGAACCTCAGTGTTGTTGACAGTTGTGTACTTGGGGTGGCAATTTCTCACGACAAATGAAGCATCATGATGTCCTTGTGGCAGGCTGCCTCTCAGAAGACAAGTCTGTGCCCAGCACTGGGTGGTTGACGGGCTGGAAGGTGACAGCTGATCAAGGGGCAGACTCAGGGGACACAGCGTGGTGCCCCTCCACACATGCCATGGTGGAATTTGGAGCGCCAGCTTCCCCTGGGCTCCAGACTCACACCACATGCTTCTCACAGCAGACACATAGGTCAGGCCACTTTGGTTAATATTGGTGAAGGGCAAGACAGGAGAGTGAAGCCCAAAGACTCAGTGGAACCTGGAAGCAGATCTAAGCCTGTGTTCAGAAATCTCTAACTACCTGCCCTGCACATTCACCTGTTTGTTCAGGAGATGAACAGACATGATATCAGGAACAGCCCCAGAGGAACAGCAGACCGCCGGTGCCATGTGCTGTGGAGCCCATGGGCCTGGCCTCCTGGACAGGTGTGTTCAGAGGCTGCACGGATCAGTCAGGTGTGTGGGGAAGGCGGGTACCCAGCGACACAGGAACGGGGCACCTGAGAAACATGTGGATATGGCCTGGCTGGTTCAGAGACCTGGGAGCTTGGTGCTGCTCTGTTCAGGGAGGAGCGACTGTGTTCTCAGAAAGTCACTTTGTCTGGGAGACTGGTGGCGTGGAGGGGATATGCTGGAGGCTGAGAGGTCAGCCAGGAGAGCATCGAGAGACGCAACCAGGGTGGTACAAGTCACATTGTACAGGGATATGCACAGCACAGGGACCCTTGGAAACCATAGGAGGTCATCATCTGCCCAGGGTTAAGTCCGGAAGCTGCTGGACATGGACATGTGGTCACCTTCTCCTGGCAGCTTTCAGGCTCAGCTTCTCTTCCTCATCTTTCTGTGGTTATGTCTGGAAGCAGCTCACTGCTTCTGGACACAGGCACGTGGTCACCTTCTCTGGGGAGTGCTCAGGCTCAGCTTCTCTTCCTCATCGGTCTGGTTGGGTCCTTGAACATGCAGGACAGGTCTGTGATCTGTGCTCTGTTCAGCTGCCTGGACTTAACTTCCATGACGAGTTGCCCCGCAGTGTGTTTTCACCCTGGGCAGTGGCAGGTGAATGCATGGTGTCGCCTCGAAGATGAAGGAGCAGAGTGGAGGAAGCTCGGGGTCCCTCTTCCCAGGCGCAGGGTCCCTCCCACCCCCATCCCAACTATCCCTGTTGTTCCCTTTGTGTTTCTTGCTCCCTTGGTGAGCCTGTCTTCTAACTTTTATCTGCACCTACACCTCTTACTCAAATCCTTCAGGAGAGTGAGAGGCCCATCCGTGGGGGCTAGTGTTGCCCCTACTCTAATCTGACTGTAGGTTGCAGGGATCTCTCCTTGACCCATGCCCTCTGGAGCCCAGCAGGGCCTACTCGTGTGGATCAAAGCAGGTGGTATTCACCCCTGTGTCTCCTGGAAGCAGGGCATGTCTGCGAGGATCCCGGGGTCACGTATATATTACTCTCAAAGGCCGGGCTAGGGGGACGCTTTTTTTAAAAATTATTTTCTGGGGTTCGGGGAGGGTTGGGGAGGGGGGGGGCGGGCGGGCCACTTCTATTGGTCTTTCATTTATCTGTTTTCATCCATTTTTGTTCTTTGGCCCACGTGAGCCTCCCATCGCGGTGGCGTCTGTTGCTGCAGAGCACCGGCTCTGGGCTCTTGGCCTCCAGAGCTCCGGCTCGGTAATTGGACACATCGGTCCAGCTGCTCCGCGACACGTGGGATCTTCCCAGGCCAGGGATTGAATCAGCGCCCCTTGCACAGCAAGGCAGTGTCCTTACCCACTGGAACAGCAAGGAAGCCCCTACAGGGACGCTTTTGCAGTGTCTTTAGTGCCTCCAGTTCCTGAAAGCTGCATGTGTAGTTCAGTGAGCAGCAGCTGACTCCTTAGAGAACTGTCATCCTAGAAGGTTAACCAAAGAGAAACAACCCAGCTTCTGGAACTTCCTGAGGCTGCTGAAGTATTCAAATCGATGCCTTTCTTTTGGTTCAACAAACACTAATGGCCCCAGACTTGAGGGAGATCTTATGTCAGTCAGATAGCCTAGCTCCCCAGCACCCCAGATTCAGGGGAGATCTTTCATCACTCAGATGGCTGAGCCCCCGCGCCGCCCCCCCCTAATTGCTGACTCAGTAGGTTGGGCTGTGGGCACAGCGGATGCATTTCGGGTACATTCCCGGGCCGCAGATGCGTTGCTGGGTTAATGACCACAGCTTGAGAGCCACTGGTCTAAGCTGAAGCTTTGCAAACAGAAAGGTGGCGGGTTTCCCAGGCACAGAGCCAATGGGTTGATTCATGGCAAAGGAACCTGTTGGGAAGCTGCAGAGCTTCCTGACTTCATGTGCTTGTCAGCCACGAGTAGATCACGTCAGGTGGGCCTTGTGTGTGTCCCTGGGCAGGGTGTCATGTCAGTGGACTGTGTGTATGTCCCTGGGCAGGGCTGGTAGATGCAGAGCCTGGTGGACGCAGAGCCTGGTGGACGCAGAGCCTGGTGCCCAGCAGTCCTCCATCACACCCTCGATGGAGGTATTTAGCTGCTGGAATGAGTCTCCCAGGTAACTCTTTTCCTCCGTGTGCTGGTGGTTCTGGTTCTGGGAAGTTCTGTTTGAGAAGGACCCCAGGACCCTGAGTCTGAGGTTTCATGTGCGCTGGGAGCTTCAGACAGCACTGGGGACAGCCCCAGAACTGGAGAAAAGAAACAACACAAATGCTGTCAGCCTCCCTGGAGGAGCCTCTGCTAGACACCAAACTGGAAACCAAGTGGCAGAACAGGATAATTCTTAAATAACATTTAGGGCAACAGATAAATATTAAAAGTTAGCAGTAATTCTTAGGAAGCAAGTCCCTTATGAGTTTCCTAATTTGGGTAAATTAAGAGGCCTCTCTGGTTCATGGTTGAATTTTGTGGCTTTCTTCCTTATGGCCTCCATTGCTGTGTGAAATAAGGATTTTGGAAAGAATAACAGAACTGCAAACAACTCTGAAAATAGCCAAGGGTCCTAATGACTGCGTGGTGGAGGATGGCTCATGTAGCTTTAGTGCCTCCAGTTCCTGAAAGCTGCATGTGTAGTTCAGTGAGCAGCAGCTGACTCCTTAGAGAACTGTCATCCTAGAAGGTTAACCAAAGAGAAACAACCCAGCTTCTGGAACTTCCTGAGGCTGCTGAAGTATTCAAATCGATGCCTTTCTTTTGGTTCAACAAACACTAATGGCCCCAGACTTGAGGGAGATCTTATGTCAGTCAGATAGCCTAGCTCCCCAGCACCCCAGATTCAGGGGAGATCTTTCATCACTCAGATGGCTGAGCCCCCGCGCCGCCCCCCCCTAATTGCTGACTCAGTAGGTTGGGCTGTGGGCACAGCGGATGCATTTCGGGTACATTCCCGGGCCGCAGATGCGTTGCTGGGTTAATGACCACAGCTTGAGAGCCACTGGTCTAAGCTGAAGCTTTGCAAACAGAAAGGTGGCGGGTTTCCCAGGCACAGAGCCAATGGGTTGATTCATGGCAAAGGAACCTGTTGGGAAGCTGCAGAGCTTCCTGACTTCATGTGCTTGTCAGCCACGAGTAGATCACGTCAGGTGGGCCTTGTGTGTGTCCCTGGGCAGGGTGTCATGTCAGTGGACTGTGTGTATGTCCCTGGGCAGGGCTGGTAGATGCAGAGCCTGGTGGACGCAGAGCCTGGTGGACGCAGAGCCTGGTGCCCAGCAGTCCTCCATCACACCCTCGATGGAGGTATTTAGCTGCTGGAATGAGTCTCCCAGGTAACTCTTTTCCTCCGTGTGCTGGTGGTTCTGGTTCTGGGAAGTTCTGTTTGAGAAGGACCCCAGGACCCTGAGTCTGAGGTTTCATGTGCGCTGGGAGCTTCAGACAGCACTGGGGACAGCCCCAGAACTGGAGAAAAGAAACAACACAAATGCTGTCAGCCTCCCTGGAGGAGCCTCTGCTAGACACCAAACTGGAAACCAAGTGGCAGAACAGGATAATTCTTAAATAACATTTAGGGCAACAGATAAATATTAAAAGTTAGCAGTAATTCTTAGGAAGCAAGTCCCTTATGAGTTTCCTAATTTGGGTAAATTAAGAGGCCTCTCTGGTTCATGGTTGAATTTTGTGGCTTTCTTCCTTATGGCCTCCATTGCTGTGTGAAATAAGGATTTTGGAAAGAATAACAGAACTGCAAACAACTCTGAAAATAGCCAAGGGTCCTAATGACTGCGTGGTGGAGGATGGCTCATGTAGCTGTGACCCGATGTTTGTTTGTGGCAAACTTGCTCGTTTCTCAGAGAAACTGTTTTGTGAGGAGGCGTGAAGGTCTCGCATGGTGGTTTCACATGCCAGCAGGTTTCTCAGGGGTACCTGTCTCCCTCTGTTGATGGGCTGGTGTTTGTCTGTCTAGAGTTACACCTACTTCTTACTCCTTTAAGGGCCTGACCTGGTGGAAAGATCTGGAGGTGGATATGTGTCTGTGATTTTCCCTGAAACTCTGTTTCAGTCCTGATGTCCTCATTTGGGACCTGTTCCGGGTGGGGATGATCCCTGTGGAAATGCCCAGCATCAGGATGGGCTGGATGGTAAAGTGTGAATCCAACAGGGAGCCGCTCTTGGCCTTTCGACCGGAGATCAAGAGAGGCCTTTCCTTGGGGTGGCTGCTAGCGGTTCTCACCTCATGGTCCCGGCATGCTTCTGGACAATGGCAGGAGGCTGCTGTGAATGAGCTGGTGGGACACACCCAGACCCCTGCTTGGGTTGCTTTCTGTTACAGGCTGAGGAAGCATTTTGAATTTTTGCCAGATCTGGGGAGTGGTGCAGAATTCTCTCCTGTCTCCTTTAGGGTAGATTATCTACCCCTGATCCTTGATGTGGCTAAGTTTAAATAAAATTATAATGTGAAATGTAGCAGTAGGGTCATTGAAATTTGGGGAAATGAGATAGGATCAGCATGAGCACCTGTTAGCTGGCTCTCCTAGGAGTGGATGTCTTCTTTTACGATAGCATTGAGCCTATCGTGTCAGAACCATGTTGTTATCCTTCATATTGGAGCCTCTGGGGATCAGGCACTGGGGTCTTGTTAACATGGGTTCTGCCGTGTGTTTGGGCTCTAATCACACGCTCCCTGAAGGGATCTGGTTAAAACCTGCCTCTCGTGTTCCCGTCCTTCCATGCTCGCTGGGATCTCCCAGACCTGCTGTGGCTGCAGCCCTGCGCATGCAGCTGGCGGCAGGCCTTGCGCTCACACTCACTGCTGTCCCGACACATAGCTGTCTTTTCTGGGCTGTCTCCTCCCTTGAGCGAGGACCCGTGTCCTGGAGGGCTCACCAGCCCATCTCATCCTTGGGGCCCGCACACAGAAGGGTGCTCCCCAGCTTAACCCCTCTGACAGCCACACTGGCGGCCTCATGTGACCCTTGGGTTCCTGGACCACTTCCTCGTGTTTTCATGTCGCATCTTGTTGCTGTCAGTTTGCTGAGAGAGTCCTCTTTTTCAAAGCAACAAAAAAAATTGGTGCATCTTGTCTGGGGTGGAGCAGGAAGTCAGAGCCTGATGGTGATGCTGATGTCAACGTAGAGAAAAATCACTGCTGAGTTGATCAGAATTCTGGACAAATGGGACTCGGCTCTTCCATCGTTCCTGGGTTTTCCTCCGTTGGAGACATGGCGTAAATGCTGGACATGCTGGACAAGCAGGAGGAGAATTGTGAGCAGGGAGGTATCTGGCAAGGGGAGGCCTGACCAAGGGGGTGGGAGGGGCTTCCTCTTGCCCTGTTTCTGCCCCAGGGCGATGGGTTCCCCGTCTGCTGTGGGAGCCCCTGATAGATGGGAGAGAACCCTGGAGTGACCTCTCTCCCCTGGTCTCCCTTGGGTGCCTGAGAGAGCTCCCCCAAGAATCACCAGTTAGGACGTGTGTGTCCCCTAGGTGGAGCCGTCCACCTGCTTGTGGAGCTCAGGACCAGCCCTGTCAGGGAGGGGCTCTGTCCTGGCCGGGCGGGGAGCCCAGAGGGGTCGCTCCAGAGGTGAACTCTGTCCGCCTGCTGTTCTCGGGACCCTGCCCACCACTCAGTCTGGCCAGAGGCTGCAACCCCAACTGCTGCCTCCCCACGGCAGGTGCATGTGGGGTGCAGTGTCCGTGTGGATGGCCCCGGGTATTGGGAATCATCATGTGACCCTGGCTGGAAGCAGGTCCAGGCTGGGTTCCTGAGAGTTCTCAGGAAACACTCTTCGTGACTCAGAGGACGCATGGGATTCAACTTCTGACTGTGAGTCCCTGTCCACTACTCACTGTCTTTATCTCATAAAAGTGAGCCCTGGAAGGAGAGCAGTCCCTGGACTAGTCTGATGCCGAGGTACACATGGGAGATGGCAGAGAGCAACCACCGGGGCTACCACCTTGTCACTCACCCCAGCCGCCCCAGGAGCCTCCTGGACACAGGACACTAAACACTCCTTCCAGTAAACCCAGGGCTCCCATCTCACGTGCTGGCAGAACCCAGGGCCTTGAGCCTACAGGGCTGTACTCCGTCCTGGCTGCTGCCCCCTTGCTCCCCAGGCCCCAGCTCCGGGTCTCCACGCTGGTTCTCAAGCCCGTGAGGTTCCCTGTTCCGGCAACCTGGGGCTCACCCGTCACCCTCCTGCCCTGTCCCTGAATTCCCTCCTTTACGTCTGATGCTTTTATCTCCATTTGACACGTTCTTGACTGTGTCAGAGGCCTCAACACTTAGATCTCTTTTCCTCCTCTTTTCTCCCCTTGAAAAGGTGAACACATTTTTTCTGTACCTTGTTTCCTCCAGTAGAACATAAGCTCCGTAGGATGAGCTTTTGTCTTCTTTGTCACCTGTTCTGTCAAGCACACAGAGAGGGCTGGCACATGTGCGGCCTCAGCTAGGTCCTAGAAGGAGGGACATGAAGGGACGCTGGGATGGCATACGGCGCTGAGCATCACCCTGCAGCCGTGGTCCCAATTATAATGTGAAGGGATGCAGGGGGTAGGCGTGTTTGAGGTTTGATTGGTAGATGAGGGACGAAGTGAGGAAAGCAAGAAACTTGCTATTCCATTTTGTTGATTTTTTTTCTATTAGAAATTACAAAAAGCAACCCAGTAGCCAAGCTGTCCAGTTACTATAAACTGGTGGTAAATAGAATAATGCCAGGCGGCTATTAACAGAAACAATTTTTGAAGCATAATGTGAGTTTAATTACCTTTATTTCCCTAATGGTTTCATTTTTGTTCTGTCTTTAATACAATCTCAAACTCTGCTGCGTAGATTCTATATGGTATAAAAGCATTTGCTTTGCTATTTTCCATTAAAATATGCATCTTACCAGGGTGCACGTTCTGTGTCCCCTCTCAGCCGGAAGTCTCCGCTTCTTTGGATTTGAATTTGTGACCTGAACTCCCTGCATGTCCCCCCAGCCATGTGTGTACATGGCTTTGCAGGGATGGATATGTGCTTAGAACTGGATGAATGAAATGTCTTCTGCTAAAAAATTCACCATAGATACCCAAGTAATACACAAATGTGGGCATTTCAGTGCTTTTTCACATGACGTGTGCGTGTTTTCTCCACTTCAGAATCCCATGTGACCTGTGAGCACACGTGGGAGCATGTGTGTGAACTGTCCACATCAGCGTCTGTTTATGTACTCCGTCTCACAAGTGTAGGTGCAGGCTAACATGCTTCAAGCCCTGAGTCCCAGAAATACTTGAAGACCAGGGCAGGGGTGTTACTGGCCCTCTTACTGGCCTTGTTTACCTGGACGTCCAGGTGACAGTGCCTGGGCCACAGTAACCAGTCACTGGGTGAACACCAGGCTGGGGAGGCCCATGTGCATGTATCTGCTTTTATGCTCTGTTAAAGCAGAATATAAGTTTCTAGAAACAGTTGCCCTAGGATATAATTCACATTCTGTAAAATTAACTCAAGTACACAGTGCAGCAGATTTTAGCCTCCTTGCAGAAGTGGCTACCACGCCAGCCATACCACCATGGCTCTCTTTCCAGGAAAATTTCTGTCACCTGTGGAGGAAACTTGTCCACATAAGTCCACATAAGAGAGCACACTTGCCTGCTCTCCCCTCCCTCAGCTCCTGGCAGCAAACAGCCTACCTTTGGGCTATTAGCCTACTGGCGACAGTTTATACAAGAATTTATATGATATATTGTCTTTGATATGGCTTCTTTCTCTTAGCAAGGCTTCAGGTTTCGTCTGTGTTTTAGGGTGTTTAAGTACTGTTTATTGCAAAATGATACCCCATTGTATGGATATGCCATGTTTTATTTATCTCTTTGTCAGTGGATGGATATTTGCTTTGTTTCCTTTTTTTGCTGTTTTGGATAATGCTGCTGTGAACAACATGTGTGTGGACATATGATTTCTTTTCTCTCGGGTATTAAACCAGGAGGGATCTCTGGGTCATATGGCAGCTCTGACTCCTAAGGAATCCAGAGCTATTCCCACGTGGCCACACCACTTTGCATTCTCACCAGCAAACACGAGGGTTATGTCTCTACATCTTTGTCGATATTTGCTATTATCTGTCTCTTATGATTGACATTCTATGAGTGTACAAAGGTGTCTGTGGTTTTAACTTTCATTTTCCTGACAGATATCATATTGAGAATCTTTTCATGTGCTTATTGGCCAGTTGTATGTCTTCTTTGGTGAAATATCTCTTCAGACCCTTTGCTGATTCTAAGAAATTAGGTTATTTGTCTTTCTGTTATTGATTCGTGTAAGAGCAATTGATATGTTCTGGATACAAGTTTCTTATTCAGTTTATAATTTGCAAATATTTTCTCCCATGTTGAGTGTTGTCTTGACTTTTCTTGATAGTATATCTTCAGCACAAGAGTTCTGAATTTTAATCAAGTCCAGTTTACCTATTTTTGTCTTTTGTCATTTGTGTTTTTTGTGTCGTACCTAAGAAAGCATCACTGAGTCTATGGCCACAAAGGATTGTTCCTGTTAAGAATTTTGTGGTTGCAGCTCTTACACATAGGTCTACAGTCCATTTTGAATTAGTTTTTACATATGGTGTGAAATAGGAATCCAGCTTTATTTTTACATGTGGAAATCTAGTTGTCTCAGGGCAATTTGGTGAAAAACCTGTTCTGTCCCACAGTGAATAGTCTTGGGATCCTTGGAGAAAATTGCTTATAGCAGTGTATTTGAGAGCTCTCAGATTTAGTTCGTGGATCTTCATGTCTGCCTTGTATAAAGAGATGAAATGCAGTCTCTCATGCACAGACGATGTTCGCAGGCTCAAATATCTTAGAGCCTTAAGGCTTTCAGGGGTGGACTTGACGTTGTTCCAGCGCACTGTGTATAAATAATTAAGAGGATGGAACCCAGCTGCCTGGGTTAAAGTGCTGGCTGGGGCGTACTCATGCTGTCCCAGGGAATGTCTCAGATTCTTAATCTGCAAAGAAAAACCTCCCTGATAGGACTGGCATGTGCTTTAAGTGGGGACTTGTGTGTAACATACATGGACGGTGCAGGGTGGGCATGGTACGTGCTCCCACAACCCCTCCCTGTCCCGTGAGGTGATTTATTGTCTCTGTATTACACAGGAGGACAAATTCCTGGTTCGGCAGGATCGAAGTGAAGAGGGTAGAGTTCGGCTGTGCAGCCGTTTGACTACTGAGCCGTTGTTCTCTGTTCTGAGCTGGGCTCTCCTGGTATCACAGTGGCTGATTTTAAAACTTGCCTCCTCACAGTGACAAGAAATGGTTGGTCAGTTACAGCTACTGTCTGTGAGCCAAGAGAGATCTGAGATTATCCTCATGAGACACCCACTTGTGTGGCCAGGTCTTAACTTTCCTGCTTGAATGATTTCCTGCCAGAGATGACCGTGATGAATACTGGCCTTGTGTACTTGGACCACACAGTCTGGATCACTGGTCAGGTTAGATTCTCTAGGTAGAAACCATATGGTTGATTTCAACCCCAAGATCACAGGGGTCCGAGACCAAAAAGGGCATCAATGGGTGTAGATTTGTCCACAGTTCTACCACTGAAGCCAAAGGTCCAGAAGCAACTCCTTCCCCTCATGGGTCTCTATTTTCTTCCAAAATATGACCAGCTGTTATGAGATATTCTCCTGGGGAGTCCTTCTGTCTTTAAAAATTTAGTGTACCTATAACTGTAAGTGATTTCCACAACTGTATTGAAAGAGCATGAGCCATCTACATGGGTGAAAAGTAGCCATAATGTTACTGTTTGAGTCAAGTTGGAGCTCAGTTTTTCAGGAAGTATAGTAAATGAGATTGATAAGAGACTGACAAAGTGACACATCTGTCACTAAGAAGTTAGGTCCTGTTTTAGGATAAATTCCTAAAAGTGTGCCCCAGGGGTGAGGTAGTAATGAGTATGTCATCCATAATTTGTTAAAAAGCTATTGTGTCTGAGTTTTTGAGGATTTTATGTCCATTTCTCTTAAGTTACTGGCAAAATGTATGGTAACACTCTGAGCAGCGTTAGAAATTTAAATGCTTTGGGTGTGAGGCCTCTTCTCCATGATAATTTTAGTGCCTTTAAGATATAGGCATATTTTCCTCCATGGTTCCCACCCAGCGTCCCCCCAGGTAATATCATCCCAGTTAGCAGTGTTCTGCCAGCATGAGAGGTTTGCACATATGGCTAAATTCCTTATTTAATATCCCATTGGGATAAAATTTAGCCTTTTCTCTTTTGTTGAAGTTAAATTCACTGTGACTTTCTCTTTGGTTTGCTCTGGGAAGCAAAAGACACATAGAAGAGGAAAGACACTCTGTGATCTCACATCCAGCTCTGAAATAATTGCCATCACCGAGGCTGTGTGGCAGCTGCTCCACGTGACAGCAGACACAGACACCCAGGGCCACGACCACGCCACATAGGACTGCACACACGCACACTGGACTTACACCTTTAGAGAACAAACTTGGGTTTGTGGTGTGCCTAGGGTTCCAGCCAGCTTTTTAACGTTAATCATAAACTGTAAGTGCAGCCGTTTTAAGTGTTGTTATGCTATAGGAGTTTAACGCGACTGTTTTACGTACATAGAATGATTTTCTTCCCCAACCCTCCTTTTCTTGATCTTCAATTTGAAGTTTAACAATGACTGTTAACAACATCTAAGAAGTGTCTTCCCAACCCTCCAGTTTTCTCGAACTGACTAAAAGTGCAGAGTTCAACAATTTATGCATAGCTCCAACGGAAACCCGCTGAAGAACGACTCTGTGAAAAGGTTAAAAGCCATTAATTTGGGTCCTTCTGTCTTTAAAAATTTAGTGTACCTATAACTGTAAGTGATTTCCACAACTGTATTGAAAGAGCATGAGCCATCTACATGGGTGAAAAGTAGCCATAATGTTACTGTTTGAGTCAAGTTGGAGCTCAGTTTTTCAGGAAGTATAGTAAATGAGATTGATAAGAGACTGACAAAGTGACACATCTGTCACTAAGAAGTTAGGTCCTGTTTTAGGATAAATTCCTAAAAGTGTGCCCCAGGGGTGAGGTAGTAATGAGTATGTCATCCATAATTTGTTAAAAAGCTATTGTGTCTGAGTTTTTGAGGATTTTATATCCATTTTCTCTTAAGTTACTGGCAAAATGTATGGTAACACTCTGAGCAGCGTTAGAAATTTAAATGCTTTGGGTGTGAGGCCTCTTCTCCATGATAATTTTAGTGCCTTTAAGATATAGGCATATTTTCCTCCATGGTTCCCACCCAGCGTCCCCCCAGGTAATATCATCCCAGTTAGCAGTGTTCTGCCAGCATGAGAGGTTTGCACATATGGCTAAATTCCTTATTTAATATCCCATTGGGATAAAATTTAGCCTTTTCTCTTTTGTTGAAGTTAAATTCACTGTGACTTTCTCTTTGGTTTGCTCTGGGAAGCAAAAGACACATAGAAGAGGAAAGACACTCTGTGATCTCACATCCAGCTCTGAAATAATTGCCATCACCGAGGCTGTGTGGCAGCTGCTCCACGTGACAGCAGACACAGACACCCAGGGCCACGACCACGCCACATAGGACTGCACACACGCACACTGGACTTACACCTTTAGAGAACAAACTTGGGTTTGTGGTGTGCCTAGGGTTCCAGCCAGCTTTTTAACGTTAATCATAAACTGTAAGTGCAGCCGTTTTAAGTGTTGTTATGCTATAGGAGTTTAACGCGACTGTTTTACGTACATAGAATGATTTTCTTCCCCAACCCTGTCCCCTTTTCTTGATCTTCAAATTACAAATGTTCACAATGACAGGTAACAACATCTAAGAACACAGTGTGTTGAGAAGCCTCAGAGTTTTCTCGGGAACTGACTAAAAGTGCAGAGTCTCAGAGGCCTTGATGCATAGCTCCAAGGACTGGAAACCCTGCATGTTCACAAGCTTCCTGACTGACTCTGACACACAGCCATGAGGACCCCACGGGGCCTGTAGCAGTCGGGGGATGGGCATGCCAAGCTGAGGAGAGCAGTTCCCCCCGGCGGCGCCCAGGCACCTGCGTGTCTCAGACCCTTCCCAGGAGAACCGGCTCCACAGGGTCCACACAGCGTCCTAGGAAGACACTGAGCTGAAAGCAGCAGTCTTGCCTGCAACATGACCTCAACACAAGATTATTTTATACCTGATGTAAAGCGATCACACAGCACAGGCACCTGTGGAGATGGGTTTTCAGTGTGCGGGCACAGATTTTATTAGTCTTACCACCCTCCGTGTAAGATGGTACACTAAGAATGTTTTGTTAAAAACATGCACGAGAGAATTGAGACTGTTTGCACTTGAAAGGAAGCATTTGCTCTTGTGTGAATCATTCTAACAACATTTCCTGAGCTCTCAGCTCACCTCATTGTGTGGACAGTAAAGTTAGGTCCTGTCTCCTCATTGCGTGAACTTTTCCTACATAATCCTGTGGTGGAGCCCTGCTTACCACATGGGTTTGTGCCCCTGAGGGGCCCTGAGCCTTTCTGGGCCTTGCTGGGCAGAGTTCCCTCCTCTCTGAATAGAGGCTGTGGAGTGGAAGAGCTGTTGGAGGCTTACTTTGTTTTAAATTCTGACCTTCTAGAAAGTCATAAATGTGTAGATGCAGATATATTTATGACTTCCTGTGCATGCCATGCAATGGTCCCAGAAAAGCAGACAGATAAGCCACGCCACTGGACTTACACCTTTAGAGAACAAACTTGGGTTTGTGGTGTGCCTAGGGTTCCAGCCAGCTTTTTAACGTTAATCATAAACTGTAAGTGCAGCCGTTTTAAGTGTTGTTATGCTATAGGAGTTTAACGCGACTGTTTTACGTACATAGAATGATTTTCTTCCCCAACCCTGTCCCCTTTTCTTGATCTTCAAATTACAAATGTTCACAATGACAGGTAACAACATCTAAGAACACAGTGTGTTGAGAAGCCTCAGAGTTTTCTCGGGAACTGACTAAAAGTGCAGAGTCTCAGAGGCCTTGATGCATAGCTCCAAGGACTGGAAACCCTGCATGTTCACAAGCTTCCTGACTGACTCTGACACACAGCCATGAGGACCCCACGGGCCTGTAGCAGTCGGGGATGGGCATGCCAAGCTGAGGAGAGCAGTTCCCCCCGGCGGCGCCCAGGCACCTGCGTGTCTCAGACCCTTCCCAGGAGAACCGGCTCCACAGGGTCCACACAGCGTCCTAGGAAGACACTGAGCTGAAAGCAGCAGTCTTGCCTGCAACATGACCTCAACACAAGATTATTTTATACCTGATGTAAAGCGATCACACAGCACAGGCACCTGTGGAGATGGGTTTTCAGTGTGCGGGCACAGATTTTATTAGTCTTACCACCCTCCGTGTAAGATGGTACACTAAGAATGTTTTGTTAAAAACATGCACGAGAGAATTGAGACTGTTTGCACTTGAAAGGAAGCATTTGCTCTTGTGTGAATCATTCTAACAACATTTCCTGAGCTCTCAGCTCACCTCATTGTGTGGACAGTAAAGTTAGGTCCTGTCTCCTCATTGCGTGAACTTTTCCTACATAATCCTGTGGTGGAGCCCTGCTTACCACATGGGTTTGTGCCCCTGAGGGGCCCTGAGCCTTTCTGGGCCTTGCTGGGCAGAGTTCCCTCCTCTCTGAATAGAGGCTGTGGAGTGGAAGAGCTGTTGGAGGCTTACTTTGTTTTAAATTCTGACCTTCTAGAAAGTCATAAATGTGTAGATGCAGATATATTTATGACTTCCTGTGCATGCCATGCAATGGTCCCAGAAAAGCAGACAGATAAGCCAGGCTTGCCGCACCCCACCTGCATCCTGCGAAGTCCCACTTGGCTCCCTGGCAGGGTGTTGGGAGCTGAGCTCTACGTGTGGGCGTGTTGTCAGGCGGCGTAGGGCCACCTCTGTCAGCCAGCCTGTGCCCGACTCATGGACTTGTGTCCTTCACAGGTTGAATGCTGTGTCGAATGGGCTTCATCACAATCAAGGAATCTCTCTCTCTTTTTTTTGCTCTTCCTGTCTTTCTCTCAGACATTCATTTCTTCCCTCCACAAACAACAGAGGATTTGTTTTACATATGGTGTGTGGCAAGAGCTGTGGGATGTTCCAAGTGGAGAAACCTGAAACAGCTGACCTCAGAGATACCCAGAGGGAGAGAGCATCTCACAGCTCATTGTAATGCAGAGCATACTGCTGATGCTGAAACATCAGTGCAGAGACCTAGAGGAGACGGGACTCAAGGGGCACCACTGGGGCAGCTGGTGCACCCAGGCCTGTGCAGAGGGAATACAGTACAGGGGAGAGTCCTTGGAGGGGCTGGTTCATGAGGCAGGGCTGGGGGCAGCTCGTTCAGGGTGGTCCCTGGGTCCATCACTGGCCCTGCCCAGTGCCTGCCCTTTCTGGTGACCTGGTGACTCACAGGGGCTGCTCGGAGCTTGCTCCGTGTGATGGGCTTAACACATAGTGTTCCAGAAAGGGGGTTTCTGCTTCTGAGAGAGGACCTGCCGAAGCACCAGGTGAGGACAGGTTCCTCTAGGAGACCAGAAATGCCTGTAGGTCATTCGTAATATCAATACTCAAGCTCATGGCCTTTTCCCAGATGCCTGTCAACTCAGCAAAACCAGGTGCTCAGGTTAAGCAAGTGTATGAACTTAGGACGAGAACTACAGATGTGACATTATTAATATATTTGCCAACATTTCTTCTTCTTGTGGAGTTATTACATCATCAGGCTGAGCTGTAACTCACAAGTGGGTGTATTTACAGACACAGGAAGTAGCTCTAAAGTGTACCGCTCTGTGTGTGTGTGTGTGTGTGTGTGTTTCAAAAGTAGTAGAGAAATCCTTTCTGTTTGATTTTGCAGATTGGGGTACTTACAAGACTCAGAGCCAGAGCATGGATGACCTGAAACCTTCTCTGTCCCTTTGAGTAAACTGTTTAGTTTTCAGGTTCCTAATCTATACAGCTCCTTTCTCACATGACTCTTGTGAGGAAGATAAATGCCTCACACATATTCAGCAAGCAAGTAAGGAGCTCTCACAGGAGGGCAGGTGGAACCCCAGACTTTGCCCTGGCCCCACCTGCTAGATGACCTTGAAGCCAGTTCTGAGAAAATGAGAGAAGGGAAGTGACCTAGTGTAACTCATGCAGACCATGAAGATTGTTTCAGAAGAACAAAGTAAGAGCCCTGAGAACCAGCAAACAACAGAGGATTTGTTTTACATATGGTGTGTGGCAAGAGCTGTGGGATGTTCCAAGTGGAGAAACCTGAAACAGCTGACCTCAGAGATACCCAGAGGGAGAGAGCATCTCACAGCTCATTGTAATGCAGAGCATACTGCTGATGCTGAAACATCAGTGCAGAGACCTAGAGGAGACGGGACTCAAGGGGCACCACTGGGGCAGCTGGTGCACCCAGGCCTGTGCAGAGGGAATACAGTACAGGGGAGAGTCCTTGGAGGGGCTGGTTCATGAGGCAGGGCTGGGGGCAGCTCGTTCAGGGTGGTCCCTGGGTCCATCACTGGCCCTGCCCAGTGCCTGCCCTTTCTGGTGACCTGGTGACTCACAGGGGCTGCTCGGAGCTTGCTCCGTGTGATGGGCTTAACACATAGTGTTCCAGAAAGGGGGTTTCTGCTTCTGAGAGAGGACCTGCCGAAGCACCAGGTGAGGACAGGTTCCTCTAGGAGACCAGAAATGCCTGTAGGTCATTCGTAATATCAATACTCAAGCTCATGGCCTTTTCCCAGATGCCTGTCAACTCAGCAAAACCAGGTGCTCAGGTTAAGCAAGTGTATGAACTTAGGACGAGAACTACAGATGTGACATTATTAATATATTTGCCAACATTTCTTCTTCTTGTGGAGTTATTACATCATCAGGCTGAGCTGTAACTCACAAGTGGGTGTATTTACAGACACAGGAAGTAGCTCTAAAGTGTACCGCTCTGTGTGTGTGTGTGTGTGTGTGTGTGTGTTTCAAAAGTAGTAGAGAAATCCTTTCTGTTTGATTTTGCAGATTGGGGTACTTACAAGACTCAGAGCCAGAGCATGGATGACCTGAAACCTTCTCTGTCCCTTTGAGTAAACTGTTTAGTTTTCAGGTTCCTAATCTATACAGCTCCTTTCTCACATGACTCTTGTGAGGAAGATAAATGCCTCACACATATTCAGCAAGCAAGTAAGGAGCTCTCACAGGAGGGCAGGTGGAACCCCAGACTTTGCCCTGGCCCCACCTGCTAGATGACCTTGAAGCCAGTTCTGAGAAAATGAGAGAAGGGAAGTGACCTAGTGTAACTCATGCAGACCATGAAGATTGTTTCAGAAGAACAAAGTAAGAGCCCTGAGAACCAGCAGGAATAGGTTGACGGATGCTGCACCAGGAAAGAGGGTGATCCCAGGTTGAATTGGTTGATGGGTACTGCAGTAGGAAGCAAGATAATTCCTGGATTGAATTGCAAAGGGCCCATAGTCATTCTGCCTGACATACTGGGAAGTAGCAGGATGTCACCATAGCAACCAAGCCAGCAACCGGTAACCATTGCAGGTTGGCAAGAAGCAAAAAAATCTTTGTAATATTTAGCAACCAAACTTTTAATATTTTATTTTCTGTAATCATTACTATAGTTCTCCCTTCTTAACAGAATGGATTCTTATTTTGTTTATAGAAACTTGTCCCACAATGCTTTGAAAGCTAGGGCTGTAAGGTTTACATTTTCCAAAAAGTGAAAAGGGTCCTTTTGAGGAGTTTAACTTTTATTTGGGTCTTTCTGTGTAAAGAATCCATGGTTAGTGCTACAACAAATTTGATTATCATACTTACTTCATTTCCTGGTTTCAGGTTTAACATTTGATTTCTGGAAAGTGCTGAAATTGGTGGCTAAGAGTTTGTGGCAAAGTGTTTCTTGAAAATTTCCTCTATTTATTTCTTGCTTTTCTTTTTCCAGTTAGAGCACATATACCAACACACAGAGTAACACAAAAATACACGTATGAGACCCCAGTAGTCATGCATGTGTTCAAGCATAGGATTTAAAAGTTTTGCCCTGCTATTCTGTTGTCTGTACTAAGTACCCAAACTTTGTTCTTAGACAAAAATCTTGAGTTTGTAGTTAGCAATTCCTCCTAGGATTTGGGGGCTGGTTTTACCATCACACACTCATATGTCTTTGGACCACTGGATTATCAAGATATTTTAACTCACTATTTATTAGAATTCATTATGTTGGTGCAAATATTTATATATCAATGGAATTCCCAAACAATAAAACAAATTAAGCACAACTATTTGTCTTCCCTGCCACTCCCACCCCCAGAATTGAATGTCCAGGAGTTGTCAGATAATGAATAAGTGCTTAATTTAAGTAAAACAAAACTGCAGAAATGAATTTCTCAGCAGAAACTAAGATTACTTATTATTTGTATTTACCATCTTGCATTGTGCCAGTTTTGTTCTGTTCTATTTGTAAGATTTAAAACTGTTTTATGGACTGAGAACAAACTCCTCTCAATAATTAAATTATAAAGAAAAGCCATAACATCCCTAGAAAGATTTTTCATCATCACATTTTTTCATTAATGCTTTTTGCTTATTTGTATTATGTAAGGCACTGGAACAAAATAATAGCAGCCTTCTTAGCCCATGACACACAAAAAATAGATTTTTCTTCACTGAACATTAAATCACACACACAAAATTAACTAGTTTGCTCCTACAGCAGTACAAGTAGAGGTGTCGCATGCTCAGAAAAACAATTGCACATGTAGGATCAACTTTCCAAAACGTCTTACCAATAAATCCAGCCTACGAAACAGATAGTTGGGAGGAGCGGACACCTTCTTACCTGTCTAATAAAGTGATGAGACTACTAATGTGGCAGTCTCACGTGGTTTGCTAGTGGATCGGGGCCAGTAAGATCTGTTCTAGGCGAGATGGAAGGTGAATTTATTAAGGACTTCAGTTTCAACTTATTAAACTGGCAAACTCATTTCTATTTTTTTGTTTTAAACCTTAAGGACTGTGACTTAGAATCATTCAAACTTTTCAGATCTCCTCCTTCTGCTCTGAGTATATAATATGATAAATGATCCAGACTGTCTACCCATGGATATGTTAGGGCTTTATGTGGTTTTATGTTTGAGGCAGATAATGAATATGTTTCCACTTAAAATCTGTACTTACTGCCTTGATTCCATTATATTGTTGAATGGTCCTGTTGTCAGGCATTTCTCATTCAGAATCTACAGCTGAGTGCCTCTCTCTGTCAGGGCCAAGGCCTCTGCTACAACAGTGGACACCACCCTCTTGGTTGCTCACCCTCTGCTCAGCCCACGTCCGGCTACACCAGGAGTCTGACCTCGGCATGCCTCCTGCATGTGACACCTGGCTCCACTCAGGAAGTTGCCAGGGAGACTCTGACAGAACTGGACTTGAATCCGGATTCATACTTCATAGATGTGGGCAGAATATCTAACCTCTATAAACCTCAGCTTCTCTGTATTTAAATGGCTGTGTGAGTACAGAAAAGAAACTTTGGGCAGACTGAGCCAGTGTAATCTTTGTGAGGGTGGTGTTGAGATACAGAACTGAGTGGCAGGTCATGAGGGTCCTGGCAGGGAGATGGCGTGAACAGCGGGTGTGCATGGTGGGAGAGCTCAGTGTCTTCCCAGTGCAATCGTGTCAGGACCAAGTTTCATTGCAAGGCCAGCCCTCTATTATGTTGCTAAGGCAACTCATAATAACATTAGAGGGTTTTAAAAAATTATGATTCATGATTTAGGAAAACCACCCCAGGCTGTTTCTTTGTGACAACTTTTGATTAAATGGCCTCCATCAAGTGCATAATGTGGAATCATTTTCTGAGAGACCTGGCCACTAGGTCATCTACTTATGACGTCAGAGCGTGCACAGCTTCTTTTTAAGTTTAATTTAATTTTATTTTTTACAGAGTTTTGTTGTTTACTGCCGTGCACAGCTTCTTAAACTCAGTGTGTTTCAGAGTTTTTGTTTCACTGCCTGAGATGTGGGCCTGGGGAGGGACTGGCTGTCGTGGCTCTACCTGTCGCCCTGCTCTGCCCACTCTAGTCTCTTCCCAACAGGCACCTCTTTTCTCAGGTATTTACTGTCTTGGTTTTGACTTTAGGTTTTTCTGGTTTGGGGTGTCCATTTTAGGGAGTTATTCTTTTGTTTTCTTGGTTACTGTTGGATTGAAGAAGAATTGCAATTCCCCCTGAGCCAGCAGAACCCTGATGCAGGGTCCTGGTGCTCCAGGAAAAAGTATACAGATGGACAGGGTGACTTGGGCAGGTGTGGTTTAATGCTCGTCCCTTTGTTGTTCAAAAGGCCATTTCTCATTCAGAATCTACAGCTGAGTGCCTCTCTCTGTCAGGGCCAAGGCCTCTGCTACAACAGTGGACACCACCCTCTTGGTTGCTCACCCTCTGCTCAGCCCACGTCCGGCTACACCAGGAGTCTGACCTCGGCATGCCTCCTGCATGTGACACCTGGCTCCACTCAGGAAGTTGCCAGGGAGACTCTGACAGAACTGGACTTGAATCCGGATTCATACTTCATAGATGTGGGCAGAATATCTAACCTCTATAAACCTCAGCTTCTCTGTATTTAAATGGCTGTGTGAGTACAGAAAAGAAACTTTGGGCAGACTGAGCCAGTGTAATCTTTGTGAGGGTGGTGTTGAGATACAGAACTGAGTGGCAGGTCATGAGGGTCCTGGCAGGGAGATGGCGTGAACAGCGGGTGTGCATGGTGGGAGAGCTCAGTGTCTTCCCAGTGCAATCGTGTCAGGACCAAGTTTCATTGCAAGGCCAGCCCTCTATTATGTTGCTAAGGCAACTCATAATAACATTAGAGGGTTTTAAAAAATTATGATTCATGATTTAGGAAAACCACCCCAGGCTGTTTCTTTGTGACAACTTTTGATTAAATGGCCTCCATCAAGTGCATAATGTGGAATCATTTTCTGAGAGACCTGGCCACTAGGTCATCTACTTATGACGTCAGAGCGTGCACAGCTTCTTTTTAAGTTTAATTTAATTTTATTTTTTACAGAGTTTTGTTGTTTACTGCCGTGCACAGCTTCTTAAACTCAGTGTGTTTCAGAGTTTTTGTTTCACTGCCTGAGATGTGGGCCTGGGGAGGGACTGGCTGTCGTGGCTCTACCTGTCGCCCTGCTCTGCCCACTCTAGTCTCTTCCCAACAGGCACCTCTTTTCTCAGGTATTTACTGTCTTGGTTTTGACTTTAGGTTTTTCTGGTTTGGGGTGTCCATTTTAGGGAGTTATTCTTTTGTTTTCTTGGTTACTGTTGGATTGAAGAAGAATTGCAATTCCCCCTGAGCCAGCAGAACCCTGATGCAGGGTCCTGGTGCTCCAGGAAAAAGTATACAGATGGACAGGGTGACTTGGGCAGGTGTGGTTTAATGCTCGGGGTCCTGTTATTGGGGGTCTTGGACATGACATAGATTTTGGAGCCAGACACAGCATGATACATTCTGCCCAGGCCATAGAGCAGCCCCAGAAGACTCGTGTCTTCAGTTGTAGATTAGAGCTACCAACACCCCTGCCAGACAGCCCGCAGTGAATAGAGGCAATCATGCCCATGTAGCTTCTGAGAGAGCCTGGTAGGCAACACAGTAACAAGGGATCCCCACTTGATCCTTTCTGCCTTCATTTTCCAGCGAATACAGCCAGCATAGAGGTAACGTGTCGTAAGGAGAGAGTCCCTTGAAGAACGAGAGACTGTGTCTCCAGGCTGAGGACTCAAGGGTCAACAGGAATAGTAAGACCCTGGTTTCATAAGCACCCTGTAAGATGGACAGTCTTCTGCATGAAAATGACTGGGAGTTGTGAAGTGATTCAGGCAAAGTTTCATCTTTAAGGCCTGAAAGTTTTCAAGCCAAGAATAATTTTGACAGTGGGACACATGGAGTCCTTATTAGACAGATAATGCAGTTATGATGAATTGAAGTTAGTAGTTTGTATCAATTTAGGTTGTTAAGTGACATGAACAACGTAAAATAGCCTCTAACACAGGTAAACTACAGAGTTCATGTTAATCCAAAGATTCAAGTGCTACATGTATTTTCAATTTTGCTGAATTATTTCCACTCGGATATGTCCACTAAAGCACAGATCATCAGTGAACTGTTGTGTCTCCTTTCTATAGATAAAAACAGCATTGTTCTAAGGACTCTGCAGGTTAATTTTCTAAAGGTTGTTTCAGAGTTTTTGTTTCACTGCCTGAGATGTGGGCCTGGGGAGGGACTGGCTGTCGTGGCTCTACCTGTCGCCCTGCTCTGCCCACTCTAGTCTCTTCCCAACAGGCACCTCTTTTCTCAGGTATTTACTGTCTTGGTTTTGACTTTAGGTTTTTCTGGTTTGGGGTGTCCATTTTAGGGAGTTATTCTTTTGTTTTCTTGGTTACTGTTGGATTGAAGAAGAATTGCAATTCCCCCTGAGCCAGCAGAACCCTGATGCAGGGTCCTGGTGCTCCAGGAAAAAGTATACAGATGGACAGGGTGACTTGGGCAGGTGTGGTTTAATGCTCGGGGTCCTGTTATTGGGGGTCTTGGACATGACATAGATTTTGGAGCCAGACACAGCATGATACATTCTGCCCAGGCCATAGAGCAGCCCCAGAAGACTCGTGTCTTCAGTTGTAGATTAGAGCTACCAACACCCCTGCCAGACAGCCCGCAGTGAATAGAGGCAATCATGCCCATGTAGCTTCTGAGAGAGCCTGGTAGGCAACACAGTAACAAGGGATCCCCACTTGATCCTTTCTGCCTTCATTTTCCAGCGAATACAGCCAGCATAGAGGTAACGTGTCGTAAGGAGAGAGTCCCTTGAAGAACGAGAGACTGTGTCTCCAGGCTGAGGACTCAAGGGTCAACAGGAATAGTAAGACCCTGGTTTCATAAGCACCCTGTAAGATGGACAGTCTTCTGCATGAAAATGACTGGGAGTTGTGAAGTGATTCAGGCAAAGTTTCATCTTTAAGGCCTGAAAGTTTTCAAGCCAAGAATAATTTTGACAGTGGGACACATGGAGTCCTTATTAGACAGATAATGCAGTTATGATGAATTGAAGTTAGTAGTTTGTATCAATTTAGGTTGTTAAGTGACATGAACAACGTAAAATAGCCTCTAACACAGGTAAACTACAGAGTTCATGTTAATCCAAAGATTCAAGTGCTACATGTATTTTCAATTTTGCTGAATTATTTCCACTCGGATATGTCCACTAAAGCACAGATCATCAGTGAACTGTTGTGTCTCCTTTCTATAGATAAAAACAGCATTGTTCTAAGGACTCTGCAGGTTAATTGTTGTCTCTATAACTTACTAGTTGGTCTGTCTCTTCATTCTTATGTCTGCCACTGAAATAAGATTAGGAATCTCTTTTGTTAACACCCACAAAATTCTTCTGGAGGTGATTACCAGAGACCATGCAGACAAGAGAGCCTCTGGGGTAATTTTCTATGAATGAGATTTATTTGTGAACAGCTTGTGGCCTTTCATCCCGAATAATTGTGACTATGCTCATTGATACCAACACTAGAGGTTAAAATGTGCAAACAAGAAAACAAAAAGAAGCTAATCTTTGGTGTAAGGAAGCAAAACAAAGCACTTGTTGAGGCTTTGGCGCTGAGACCTGGAGATTTTAAAAAAGACTGTGCAATCTTCTCACCTGTTTACCGATTCTCAGTGTTTTGTCTCTCGTAGGGCTCCAGTATAGAACTACAGACAGCATGAACTCATGAACTCATTCTTTGTTTTTTATATTTGTGGTTTGCATGAATGTATCATTTTGAAAAAAAAAAAAAAACACACTAAAAGAGTGTGGTTTCATACCCATAGCTGCTTTGAGAAGGATAGGTGTTACACGACTTTCCCGTGTCCCCACACAGGGTGAGGTGAGGATCAAGCCACCCTACCTCCTCCTGCCTGATCCTTCCCGTTCTCCTCTCCTTCTGGTCCTCCATCTTCTCCTTCCTCCTGGTTCTCCTCCTCCCTCCTGGTCCTCCTCCTTCTCCTGCCTCCTGTCTTCCCGCTTCTCCTCCCTGATGGTCCTCTTCCCTCTCTTCTCCTCCTGGTCTTCCTCCTTCTCCTCCCTCCTGGTCCTCCCCCTTCTGCTCCCTCCTGGTCCTCCCCCTTCTCTTCTCCTGGTCCTCCCCCTTTTCTTCTCTTCCATACTGGTCCTCCCCTTCCCCTATCCTCCTGGTTCTCAGCCTTTGGACTCATATTGAATTGCTTCAACTGCTGTCTTGGGTCTGCAGTCTTGGAACTTGGTGGCCTCTATAAGCACATGAGCCACTTCACAGTAATAAACCTCCTCTCTTCTGTACCTGGATCCATCCTCTGTCAGTTCTGTTTCTCTGAGGGGCCCTGGCTGATACTTCCCTCCTGCCAGGGACCAGCTCTGTGGCTGTAGTTGCCCAGTTTCTGGGGAGCAGGAGCGGGCATCCCTTTCTGACTTCCACACTAACTCGTCCATCCACAGGGCATGTTTCTTGTGGCTCTTAGTGTCCACTTATGCAGCAGTTCTTATGTCTCAGGTGGTATTGTGACAGCCCAGACATCCATGCTGATGAGGAGGAGGTCTGTGGAGATCGCCAGCAGAGCCTATTAAAGTACAGGGTTATGGTGTCACTGAGGGTGGACCTGCCTCAGATGTGGTTCCTGAGCTGGAGTCCCTTGGGCACTTCTGAGGGGGAGGCCAGTGCTGGTCTGAGGCTTGTCTCAGGCCTGGTCCTCAGGCAGAGGGTGGGATGCAGAGGGCCTCTTATGTGGCTCAGGCAGGTAACCTCACACACTGAGCCTGTCTCCCCGATGAGAGTGCCCGCCTGTGTCTACCCCTCCCCAGAACAGCTGAGGGACGCATGAACTCATTCTTTGTTTTTATATTTGTGGTTTGCATGAATGTATCATTTTGAAAAAAAAAAAAAAACACACTAAAAGAGTGTGGTTTCATACCCATAGCTGCTTTGAGAAGGATAGGTGTTACACGACTTTCCCGTGTCCCCACACAGGGTGAGGTGAGGATCAAGCCACCCTACCTCCTCCTGCCTGATCCTTCCCGTTCTCCTCTCCTTCTGGTCCTCCATCTTCTCCTTCCTCCTGGTTCTCCTCCTCCCTCCTGGTCCTCCTCCTTCTCCTGCCTCCTGTCTTCCCGCTTCTCCTCCCTGATGGTCCTCTTCCCTCTCTTCTCCTCCTGGTCTTCCTCCTTCTCCTCCCTCCTGGTCCTCCCCCTTCTGCTCCCTCCTGGTCCTCCCCCTTCTCTTCTCCTGGTCCTCCCCCTTTTCTTCTCTTCCATACTGGTCCTCCCCTTCCCCTATCCTCCTGGTTCTCAGCCTTTGGACTCATATTGAATTGCTTCAACTGCTGTCTTGGGTCTGCAGTCTTGGAACTTGGTGGCCTCTATAAGCACATGAGCCACTTCACAGTAATAAACCTCCTCTCTTCTGTACCTGGATCCATCCTCTGTCAGTTCTGTTTCTCTGAGGGGCCCTGGCTGATACTTCCCTCCTGCCAGGGACCAGCTCTGTGGCTGTAGTTGCCCAGTTTCTGGGGAGCAGGAGCGGGCATCCCTTTCTGACTTCCACACTAACTCGTCCATCCACAGGGCATGTTTCTTGTGGCTCTTAGTGTCCACTTATGCAGCAGTTCTTATGTCTCAGGTGGTATTGTGACAGCCCAGACATCCATGCTGATGAGGAGGAGGTCTGTGGAGATCGCCAGCAGAGCCTATTAAAGTACAGGGTTATGGTGTCACTGAGGGTGGACCTGCCTCAGATGTGGTTCCTGAGCTGGAGTCCCTTGGGCACTTCTGAGGGGGAGGCCAGTGCTGGTCTGAGGCTTGTCTCAGGCCTGGTCCTCAGGCAGAGGGTGGGATGCAGAGGGCCTCTTATGTGGCTCAGGCAGGTAACCTCACACACTGAGCCTGTCTCCCCGATGAGAGTGCCCGCCTGTGTCTACCCCTCCCCCAGAACAGCTAACAGAACTGGTGTTCAGATGCTTGGAACATGCAGATCAGATCAACAAGCTTTAGTTATTGACTGAGACTCGCATGCAAAGCAGCCCCTCCTCTGAGAAGACACAGGCAGGCCCCTGTTCCGGGGAGCAGCTGGGGGACTCCCGCGACCCCGAGATCATTGCTGTCTGTGCTTTGGCAGAACCTTGGACCCCTGCAACACCCAGGCCCCCACCTGCTTTCACACCTCCTTCTTCTCCTCCCCACCCTCCTCCCAGTCCTCCTCGACCCCTCTTCCTCCTCCCCTGCCCGCCCTTCTCCTCTTCCCACCCCTCACCTCCCATCATGTGCTTCACAGGGTACCTGGCCCTGCTTTGGCCCCAGCCTCCTTGGGTCTTGGGCTGTGTGGCCACATTCTGGGCTCCTGCATTTACTGTGCCCTAGTCTCTCTGCCCGTGGAGTGGGTCAGGGCTGCATAAGGAGAGGCAAGCACACTTGTCTCAGCTGGGGTTCCTCACCCACTGTGTCCTCCCCTCTTGCCACTCAGCCAAGGCTGAGACAGGCACCTTGCTCTGTCCATGGTCAGGAGAAATGCCCGAATGAGGTAACATGCCTCACAGAAGGCATTCTCAACAGGGGCATAGTGCAGGCAGGCTGAGACTGAGAATGCAATGACAATGTGTGTGATTATTGCTCTGGTTGTCATCAGTAGTGGAAATCACATTTATTAAGTGCTGGGAGGTTTCCAAGAAACCGGGGATCCATGGCAGCTGGAGTCCCTTGGGACTGGTATTGTGACAGCCCAGACATCCATGCTGATGAGGAGGAGGTCTGTGGAGATCGCCAGCAGAGCCTATTAAAGTACAGGGTTATGGTGTCACTGAGGGTGGACCTGCCTCAGATGTGGTTCCTGAGCTGGAGTCCCTTGGGCACTTCTGAGGGGGAGGCCAGTGCTGGTCTGAGGCTTGTCTCAGGCCTGGTCCTCAGGCAGAGGGTGGGATGCAGAGGGCCTCTTATGTGGCTCAGGCAGGTAACCTCACACACTGAGCCTGTCTCCCCGATGAGAGTGCCCGCCTGTGTCTACCCCTCCCCCAGAACAGCTAACAGAACTGGTGTTCAGATGCTTGGAACATGCAGATCAGATCAACAAGCTTTAGTTATTGACTGAGACTCGCATGCAAAGCAGCCCCTCCTCTGAGAAGACACAGGCAGGCCCCTGTTCCGGGGAGCAGCTGGGGGACTCCCGCGACCCCGAGATCATTGCTGTCTGTGCTTTGGCAGAACCTTGGACCCCTGCAACACCCAGGCCCCCACCTGCTTTCACACCCTCCTTCTTCTCCTCCCCCCACCCCTCCTCCCAGTCCTCCTCGACCCCTCTTCCTCCTCCCCTGCCCGCCCTTCTCCTCTTCCCACCCCTCACCTCCCATCATGTGCTTCACAGGGTACCTGGCCCTGCTTTGGCCCCAGCCTCCTTGGGTCTTGGGCTGTGTGGCCACATTCTGGGCTCCTGCATTTACTGTGCCCTAGTCTCTCTGCCCGTGGAGTGGGTCAGGGCTGCATAAGGAGAGGCAAGCACACTTGTCTCAGCTGGGGTTCCTCACCCACTGTGTCCTCCCCTCTTGCCACTCAGCCAAGGCTGAGACAGGCACCTTGCTCTGTCCATGGTCAGGAGAAATGCCCGAATGAGGTAACATGCCTCACAGAAGGCATTCTCAACAGGGGCATAGTGCAGGCAGGCTGAGACTGAGAATGCAATGACAATGTGTGTGATTATTGCTCTGGTTGTCATCAGTAGTGGAAATCACATTTATTAAGTGCTGGAGGTTTCGAGGTGCTTTTTGGCCCTGTGGCTCCAAGAAACCCTAGAGAAGGCATCCAGATAGCAGGCCAGTGATGCTGGTGAAACTCACTGAGCTGGGTAGGAGGAGCTCAGAGACAGAGGTCTGTGGCTTGACCTGCTCCTGACATCAGTGTGAAATGTCCCAGGGGAGCTGATCCCCTGGATAAATGCGGAAATGTTTTCAGACACATGGGGTCATGTGTGCTTCCTGGGGTTCCACACCCGAGGACCTCCAAGAGGGCATGAAGCAGCAGGAGCATGCAGGCAGGGCTGGTTCCTTCTGTAGCCCTGAGGCAGAGAGGGCCATGCTGTCCCCTGGCTGGACCTGGAGGTCCACAGCTGTGCATGCCTCATTCCAGGAGCCTGTCCTTGGATGTGGTGCCCATGATAAATCCACAGTTGCTGCCTCTCCAGACTCTTGATCAATCAAAGGGTCAATACAAAGGCCCTGTTCCTAGAAAGGTCGTATTCTGAGGTTCCAGGTGGACACATGTTTGGGGTGATGGCAGCATGATGCTGCCCCTACATGACATGTCCTGTGTTCCGCTCAGCTGCCAGGTGCCATCCTCCCTGAGGGTGTCTGAGCGGTCCCTGCAGAGGCCTCCATGAGCCCCGAGACCAGGCCAAGCTTGTTTCTGGAAGCAGCAGAACGTGTGACCTGCAGCTGACAACCCTGTGCTGTCGCTTGCTTAAGCTCCCACCCATCAGAACCTGTTACAACTATGTGTTCCGAGTGCAGTGTGATGGTGGGCCAGATGTAGATTCTGTGTTCTGAGTGTCTGTTCTCCTGGGGCTCATGTGAGCCCCCAGCTGGACAGGCCTCCTCCCAGCCAACAGGCACCTTGCTCTGTCCATGGTCAGGAGAAATGCCCGAATGAGGTAACATGCCTCACAGAAGGCATTCTCAACAGGGGCATAGTGCAGGCAGGCTGAGACTGAGAATGCAATGACAATGTGTGTGATTATTGCTCTGGTTGTCATCAGTAGTGGAAATCACATTTATTAAGTGCTGGAGGTTTCGAGGTGCTTTTTGGCCCTGTGGCTCCAAGAAACCCTAGAGAAGGCATCCAGATAGCAGGCCAGTGATGCTGGTGAAACTCACTGAGCTGGGTAGGAGGAGCTCAGAGACAGAGGTCTGTGGCTTGACCTGCTCCTGACATCAGTGTGAAATGTCCCAGGGGAGCTGATCCCCTGGATAAATGCGGAAATGTTTTCAGACACATGGGGTCATGTGTGCTTCCTGGGGTTCCACACCCGAGGACCTCCAAGAGGGCATGAAGCAGCAGGAGCATGCAGGCAGGGCTGGTTCCTTCTGTAGCCCTGAGGCAGAGAGGGCCATGCTGTCCCCTGGCTGGACCTGGAGGTCCACAGCTGTGCATGCCTCATTCCAGGAGCCTGTCCTTGGATGTGGTGCCCATGATAAATCCACAGTTGCTGCCTCTCCAGACTCTTGATCAATCAAAGGGTCAATACAAAGGCCCTGTTCCTAGAAAGGTCGTATTCTGAGGTTCCAGGTGGACACATGTTTGGGGTGATGGCAGCATGATGCTGCCCCTACATGACATGTCCTGTGTTCCGCTCAGCTGCCAGGTGCCATCCTCCCTGAGGGTGTCTGAGCGGTCCCTGCAGAGGCCTCCATGAGCCCCGAGACCAGGCCAAGCTTGTTTCTGGAAGCAGCAGAACGTGTGACCTGCAGCTGACAACCCTGTGCTGTCGCTTGCTTAAGCTCCCACCCATCAGAACCTGTTACAACTATGTGTTCCGAGTGCAGTGTGATGGTGGGCCAGATGTAGATTCTGTGTTCTGAGTGTCTGTTCTCCTGGGGCTCATGTGAGCCCCCAGCTGGACAGGCCTCCTCCCAGCCAACAAGCACCTGGGCTGGAAATTGGTCAGATGCAGATTCAAGCCCATAGAAATGCACGCAGGGCCTCCAGAGCCTTGGTGACTAATCCACGTGCATCTGGAGTGGGTCCTGGCTTGTGTCCTAAACCCGAGGTCTTCTTGCATTCCAGGCTCAGGAATGGGGACCAGTCCCTGGATGGCCTGCCTCTCCCTGGTAGGAAGCTGGCTCACTAGGGTGATGGCAGAGGGTCTGTGAGGAGAGTTTGCTGGGCTCCTCCCGTGCTGTCTCCCCAGGGCGGCTCGATGGAACCTCTTACTCTGGCCCTGGCTCCTCACTGTCCTCCCTCCTGTGGGCACACATGTTGACCCTAGACTCCAGCTGCTTTGCTGCTCCCTGTAGAGGACTGGGCTTTGGTGGCTGGGTTGTCCTGCCCAGTGTTGGGCACTGCCCTCCCACATATCCTGCAACTACCTCCATCCCTCCCACCAGAGAGTGAGGGCTGCAGGTGTGAGTGAGGCAAGGGTGGGGTCTTGACTCTCAAAGGAGTCGGGTGACGAGGCCCCAGGACCTCTGCTGTCAGCAAAGCACAACCGCAGGTCCTCTGACCCGCTGCCTGACAGGCAGATGGAGGGTCCCGAGACCACAGCTGCCCTGTGGTTCCTTGGCTGGCCCCTCCCTTCCAGCCCGGGAGGAGGAGGAGTCCTCTGGAGCCCTTTGGTGGAGCGCTTTCCTGGGCTGTAACTTTTCAGACCCCGAGCAGCCCAGCGGGACTGGGAGCTGCCAGGTGGCGGGGCCTCCACCAGCCCTGCCCACTCAGTTTCTAGAGGCCGCGTCGGCAACGCTGTGACGCTCCCCAGGAAGTTGCCCATTTATGGCCACTAGAGCAAATGATATCATCACAAGAGGTGGCTCCTGTCTAAATGAGGATCATTTGTGAAATGAGATTATAGACGTTCCTCTGAAAAACCAGGAGGCAGAGCACCTGCTCTCTGGGTCCGACGTCGGGGGCTGGGGCGGCACCAGGATGAAGGTGTCCACCCCCCAGGGCCAGTGCCCTCAAGAGCAGGGGGGCTCCCTTCCCTGCTTGGCACCAGGCAGCCCCCGCATCCACACGGAGTCGACTCCAGCTCCGTGTTTTCTGTGATGCTTGAATATATGGGACATGCATCGCAATCCCATGCCCGCCGCCCTGCTGCAGTGCACTTGTCTGGCGGAGCCCGTGGCCGCCTGGTCCACACTGTGCCTGCCCGGCCCGGGAGCGCGCTGGGCTGCCTCTGGCTTTGCTCTCCTGCAGGGACTGTCAGCCCTCCTCCCCGTGCACCTCTCCCCCTTCGCTGAGAAGCCTCTCCTGCTCTTTGCATTCGGACACTGCAGGCAGCGCGGCTGGAGTCTTGCCTTGGTAAGTGCAGGGTGACTGGTCTCTACTTGCCCCTCGGAGGTGGAGGCACTCCCACCAGTGCTGCGGCTGCAGGCAGCCAGCCAGCGCGGTTAGCACGACTCGTCAGTCTCTGGGAGCAGCTCCCCTCGGCACTTTGCACCAGGTTTTCTCCCTGTCCTCCCCGCCAGTGTGCATTGCTCTGCCTTTATAAGTGGAATACTCATCTCTCCATAGATCTGGCAGCAGCCCTGGGAGCACCTTAGCTGCCGTGGAGGGCTTGGGGAAGCGAGCTGGCCCAGCAGTCTAGGACGACACCACCGTCATCCTGAGAAGACAAGTTCAGTCTCCCGTTAACCCTGGTTCCTCTAGTCATTGAACACTGAGCGGTGGGGAAGGCAAGCAGGGTGCTGGCGGCCTCTCCATTTATTAAGACAGAGATGCAGCAGCTGGGCTGCTGGCTTCAGGGTCCCTTTGGGAATGAGTAAATCCTTGGACCTGCAGTTAGTGAAACTGGTGTTTTCAGGCAAGCCGTGAGGAGAAGAGGCTGTGAAGACAGCTTCCTTTGTAATGCCTGCTGCAGCCAGAGCCCCGCTGCTCCCGGCAGCTGCATTAAATAGGATGAATGAAAGGGGAAGGTCTTTGAGATGCTGGAACGCGCGGCTTGTGTTTATGCCTTGAGAGCTGAAAACCCCTTCAGGAGCAGGTTTCGGTCTGTAGCCATGGGCCACGGTCCTCTGTCCTGGTGTAGGTGACGGTGCCGGGCTTGCAGCGAGTCGCTGAGGCTGGAGACGAAGACAGCTTCAGAGCGACACACTTGCTGGGAGTCCCTGTGAGCCGGGTCCCTGGAGGGCTGTGGGCAGGGACACGGTGGCAGGTGCCAGGCGAGCCTTGAGCAGTGAGCTGAGGGCGTCTCTTCTCGTGCTTCTTGCCCTGCTTTGCTGAGATCTTTCTAATGCTTTACCTTGTGCAGAAATATGCCCCTCTAAAGAGAAGTGGCCAGCCTTTCCTAAGGAGAGGCTGTCATGGGGTCATTATTCACTCATGTATCTAGGGAGCTGGTTCACAAGTTTCTCCTATAAATGACCAGCATGCCTTCTCTGTAGACCGTACACTCTTGCAGCCCTGAGCACATCCAATAAGAAGCAGTTACTGGTTTGCCGTATTTAGGTGAATATTGACTGTTTCATTCATAATTTTGTCCCCAGAACTCAGGTGTGTTTCCACAGACAGTCTGTGTCGCCGTGGAATATACGGCGGCCTTTAGTTTGTCAGGGAACAGAACAGTCAGTGGAACTTCTCTGGCTTGTGAATCACACTTTGTTCTCAGCAACAAGTGCTGGCCCGGAATCACCGGTCACAAATGTCACTTATTGAACTGGGGCCCTGCACCCTGGGGCAGGGTCCCCCAAAGGCGGTTAGGAAGGGGGTCTCAGGGGGATTCAGGGCCACACAGACAGTTTGATTTAGACCAGCTGCATGTGTGCAAAGGTCTGGACCTTTTTTTAAGCAGGTGACCTCTGACCCTTTAATTCTTAGTCTGGGTTTGCAGCACTGATTCAACAAGTGTTGGCAAGTAAAAAATATTGTAAATTATTTTTAACAACTCATTTCAATGTATTTATGGCTAACATAAAATGAATAGCTTGAAAATAAGGGTATAGTAACATTTTTCAAATCAGAAAATCCCCAAAAGTGGCAGAGCAGACCTTCCACAGTCGAAGCGGAGTCTTTTGAGATGCTGGAACGCGCGGCTTGTGTTTATGCCTTGAGAGCTGAAAACCCCTTCAGGAGCAGGTTTCGGTCTGTAGCCATGGGCCACGGTCCTCTGTCCTGGTGTAGGTGACGGTGCCGGGCTTGCAGCGAGTCGCTGAGGCTGGAGACGAAGACAGCTTCAGAGCGACACACTTGCTGGGAGTCCCTGTGAGCCGGGTCCCTGGAGGGCTGTGGGCAGGGACACGGTGGCAGGTGCCAGGCGAGCCTTGAGCAGTGAGCTGAGGGCGTCTCTTCTCGTGCTTCTTGCCCTGCTTTGCTGAGATCTTTCTAATGCTTTACCTTGTGCAGAAATATGCCCCTCTAAAGAGAAGTGGCCAGCCTTTCCTAAGGAGAGGCTGTCATGGGGTCATTATTCACTCATGTATCTAGGGAGCTGGTTCACAAGTTTCTCCTATAAATGACCAGCATGCCTTCTCTGTAGACCGTACACTCTTGCAGCCCTGAGCACATCCAATAAGAAGCAGTTACTGGTTTGCCGTATTTAGGTGAATATTGACTGTTTCATTCATAATTTTGTCCCCAGAACTCAGGTGTGTTTCCACAGACAGTCTGTGTCGCCGTGGAATATACGGCGGCCTTTAGTTTGTCAGGGAACAGAACAGTCAGTGGAACTTCTCTGGCTTGTGAATCACACTTTGTTCTCAGCAACAAGTGCTGGCCCGGAATCACCGGTCACAAATGTCACTTATTGAACTGGGGCCCTGCACCCTGGGGCAGGGTCCCCCAAAGGCGGTTAGGAAGGGGGTCTCAGGGGGATTCAGGGCCACACAGACAGTTTGATTTAGACCAGCTGCATGTGTGCAAAGGTCTGGACCTTTTTTTAAGCAGGTGACCTCTGACCCTTTAATTCTTAGTCTGGGTTTGCAGCACTGATTCAACAAGTGTTGGCAAGTAAAAAATATTGTAAATTATTTTTAACAACTCATTTCAATGTATTTATGGCTAACATAAAAATGAATAGCTTGAAAATAAGGGTATAGTAACATTTTTCAAATCAGAAAGCTGTGACTGCAGGATGCCACCCAGCTCTGTGAAGGTGGCAGAGCAGACCTTCCACAGTCGAAGCAGAGGCAGGCTCTCAGCTCCGCTCAGACCAGCAGCAGTGACTGCAAAGCACCTTTTCTTTTTTAGGGAGCATTTCAATACTGTTTAACTTGGTAGCTTTCTTTCTCTAAAGGAGCAAGTCTTAACAGTAGAGGATCAGACTGACCACACAGACTCAGCACAGGCTGAGAAACACAGACTCGGAGTAGGCTGGACGGGACCTGCACATGCTGTGCTCTGCCTGAGACGAGGAGCGCTTGAGAAGGCTTCCTCTCCTCTGATCCACTGCAGGCTGCGCAGACCTGGGTGTTCATTAGGAAGAAGAAAGTGACCTCAGCATACACTCACTCACACACACACACACACACACCCCTGATGCCACCATACACACACCTGGCACCACAGACATACACACCTGTTCCAGCATCTCACACACACACACACACACATTTGCCCACCAAATACACACACACGCCCCTGCTCCAGCATCACACACACACACCTACCTGCCCTATCACACACGTACACACACATGGGTGTGCATGCCCCTGGATTAGAGGACCCCTTTAAGGAGGCAAAGGCAAGTGCCCACAGCTCCGGGCTGCGTGGTGGGAGGCACAGGAAGGCTGTGGGAAGGGCTGCTGTGCATTTACAGTCTCCTCAGGGTGTGAGGCTCCAGCTGGGACCAGGCACCCCCGCCCGGTGTGTGTTTGTAACTTGCTGCGCAACATGTGTGCGGTATTTCTGAACTCGATCAACAGTGGGCAGCAACTATTGCTCCCAAAGGCGGTTAGGAAGGGTCTCAGGGGATTCAGGGCCACACAGACAGTTTGATTTAGACCAGCTGCATGTGTGCAAAGGTCTGGACCTTTTTTTAAGCAGGTGACCTCTGACCCTTTAATTCTTAGTCTGGGTTTGCAGCACTGATTCAACAAGTGTTGGCAAGTAAAAAATATTGTAAATTATTTTTAACAACTCATTTCAATGTATTTATGGCTAACATAAAAATGAATAGCTTGAAAATAAGGGTATAGTAACATTTTTCAAATCAGAAAGCTGTGACTGCAGGATGCCACCCAGCTCTGTGAAGGTGGCAGAGCAGACCTTCCACAGTCGAAGCAGAGGCAGGCTCTCAGCTCCGCTCAGACCAGCAGCAGTGACTGCAAAGCACCTTTTCTTTTTTAGGGAGCATTTCAATACTGTTTAACTTGGTAGCTTTCTTTCTAAAGGAGCAAGTCTTAACAGTAGAGGATCAGACTGACCACACAGACTCAGCACAGGCTGAGAAACACAGACTCGGAGTAGGCTGGACGGGACCTGCACATGCTGTGCTCTGCCTGAGACGAGGAGCGCTTGAGAAGGCTTCCTCTCCTCTGATCCACTGCAGGCTGCGCAGACCTGGGTGTTCATTAGGAAGAAGAAAGTGACCTCAGCATACACTCACTCACACACACACACACACACACCCCTGATGCCACCATACACACACCTGGCACCACAGACATACACACCTGTTCCAGCATCTCACACACACACACACACACATTTGCCCACCAAATACACACACACGCCCCTGCTCCAGCATCACACACACACACCTACCTGCCCTATCACACACGTACACACACATGGGTGTGCATGCCCCTGGATTAGAGGACCCCTTTAAGGAGGCAAAGGCAAGTGCCCACAGCTCCGGGCTGCGTGGTGGGAGGCACAGGAAGGCTGTGGGAAGGGCTGCTGTGCATTTACAGTCTCCTCAGGGTGTGAGGCTCCAGCTGGGACCAGGCACCCCCGCCCGGTGTGTGTTTGTAACTTGCTGCGCAACATGTGTGCGGTATTTCTGAACACACACTCCTACACACTCATTGTGACTGCTTTGGTCCCCATTTGAACACAGCCCCCCACTGCCGGCGCCTGTGCACAGGGACCCACCCTCGGGGGCTGGTGCCTCAACTCTGAGTCAGTACGTTATTTCCAAAGACACAGCAGATGTCAGAAATTTGATCATCGGGTTATTATTTTATTCATGATTATTTCAAGATAATAACTGGTAGTAAAATTAGCATTCTTCCTCTGACTAGCATGAGGGCAAAAAAAGTCATAACATTTCTATTTAGAGAAGACTTATTGTGAAATTGCTTTCCTGTCCATACGTATTTGTGAAAAATGGGCTGCATTCAATGGGCCAGAAAGCGACATATTTGGTGAATGTTTCATTCTGTCACATCTAGCCTGGCAGACAGTGTTTGGTTCCTAAACCTGGCTGAGGAGCGAGAAGTGCATTCCTGAACCTCTGGGGGCTCTTCTCACCGATGACAGATTCTCAGCAGAGGCTGCTGCTCCCATGTGTGGGAGGGGTCTGAGGGCCTCTGTGCCTCCCTGAGTCCTGGGCACGTCTCAGGATCTCTGCACCTGGGCCTGTGCCCCTGGGTCTTGGGCACCTGTGTGGTTGCACAGACAGCCTGAGGCAGAAAACCTGCAGAGAGCCCTTTGCAGGGCTGGCCCAGGGGCTCCCGGGCCTTCCTGGAGCTGCCTTTGAGACAGGCCAGAATACCCTCTGGGACTGTGGCCAGACTGGGGTGTCAGTGAGGCTGTGCAGGCAGGGACCTTGTGAGAATCGGTCGATGTGCAATCCTCTAGTACCCTCCTTGTCTTCAGGCTGTGTCCAGGGCATGTGTGGTCTACCAGACGGGAAGGCTGGCGCAGCTGGCCACATGCACAGGTCACCAACAGGTCCCCACAGGGCCTGGCTGTGCTCTGCCCCGTAACAACTCGGAACCCTCCCTCCAGGCCTGAAGCTTTCGTGTCCCCCAGACCTCGAGCACTGTCCTCTGTGTCCTGATGGCCCCACTGACCACCTGTTCTGGCCTTTCCTTTGGGTTGATAGCTAAACTGAGCCATCCATCTCCTCCATTCAAGGAAGAGTGGACACTCTGACATAGGCCTCATAGGTCTGTGTCACCACCCAACATCCACATGTGCTCTGCTTGCAGGTCTTCCTGCCTAAGTGAGTGGGGATAGAGGAGCTGATCCTCCAGGCCCATGGGGTTGGTGGAGGGGGAGGGCTGACCCCCGAGTCCTGTGGGGACGGAGGGGGCTGAGCCTGGGTCCTGTGGGGATGGAGGTGGGGCAAGGCTCTCCCAGGACCTGATTCAGCACAGCTTGGCCATGGGGCATCATGAGAGAAGGTCACAGCTGCACAGATGCTGGAGTTCCCAGCCTCCTACAACATGCAGAGGTCCATCTCCCTTCAGTCACCTCCTGGGGCAGACCTTCGCATATCTTCATGCCTCCTGGCCTCCACTCACTCCAGTGTCTAGAATCCATCTCCCTTCAAAGCATATACTTACGAGATCTGTCTAGAACGTGCAGCCTCCAGGCGTGTGTGTGGAGCATGTGGTTTAGATTTTTCCTGATTTATTTTTATTTAATTTTTTTCATACAAATGTGTGTGTGTCATGTTGGCAGAATGAGCATCCTTTTTCACCCACTTATTGAATCAAAGAAGGAAATTTTCAAAGTGTGCTTGTCTGAGGAGACTCTAGGAGCCATATGCATGTGAGGCCTACACCCACCTGGCCAGAGCCGCGCCCCTGCCCACAAGTGAGGGGTCTCCGTGCAGGACAGCTGGCCGGTGAGTGTCGCGGGCAGGAAGCAAGGACTCACCACCCATCTGCCTCTTGGTCCATGTGCTCCTGTTCCCGTCAGGCCTGCTGGAGGCTGTGCTTGAAGATCGAGCTGGCCCCCGCAGCTGGTCCAGGGCATGTGTGGTCTACCAGACGGAAGGCTGGCGCAGCTGGCCACATGCACAGGTCACCAACAGGTCCCCACAGGGCCTGGCTGTGCTCTGCCCCGTAACAACTCGGAACCCTCCCTCCAGGCCTGAAGCTTTCGTGTCCCCCAGACCTCGAGCACTGTCCTCTGTGTCCTGATGGCCCCACTGACCACCTGTTCTGGCCTTTCCTTTGGGTTGATAGCTAAACTGAGCCATCCATCTCCTCCATTCAAGGAAGAGTGGACACTCTGACATAGGCCTCATAGGTCTGTGTCACCACCCAACATCCACATGTGCTCTGCTTGCAGGTCTTCCTGCCTAAGTGAGTGGGGATAGAGGAGCTGATCCTCCAGGCCCATGGGGTTGGTGGAGGGGGAGGGCTGACCCCCGAGTCCTGTGGGGACGGAGGGGGCTGAGCCTGGGTCCTGTGGGGATGGAGGTGGGGCAAGGCTCTCCCAGGACCTGATTCAGCACAGCTTGGCCATGGGGCATCATGAGAGAAGGTCACAGCTGCACAGATGCTGGAGTTCCCAGCCTCCTACAACATGCAGAGGTCCATCTCCCTTCAGTCACCTCCTGGGGCAGACCTTCGCATATCTTCATGCCTCCTGGCCTCCACTCACTCCAGTGTCTAGAATCCATCTCCCTTCAAAGCATATACTTACGAGATCTGTCTAGAACGTGCAGCCTCCAGGCGTGTGTGTGGAGCATGTGGTTTAGATTTTTCCTGATTTATTTTTATTTAATTTTTTTCATACAAATGTGTGTGTGTCATGTTGGCAGAATGAGCATCCTTTTTCACCCACTTATTGAATCAAAGAAGGAAATTTTCAAAGTGTGCTTGTCTGAGGAGACTCTAGGAGCCATATGCATGTGAGGCCTACACCCACCTGGCCAGAGCCGCGCCCCTGCCCACAAGTGAGGGGTCTCCGTGCAGGACAGCTGGCCGGTGAGTGTCGCGGGCAGGAAGCAAGGACTCACCACCCATCTGCCTCTTGGTCCATGTGCTCCTGTTCCCGTCAGGCCTGCTGGAGGCTGTGCTACAATTCCGGAAAGCAAGCTGCTTCCACCCGTCAGTTCTTTGCCCCGCGATTCATCATCTTTGTCGCAGGAGTGTCTCTCGAGCGACCGCTGTCTGTGGAAATTGTCACGTCCTCAAGGATCAGGATGCTTTTGAAAGCTCGCACATCAGATCCATGCTTGTATTATCCCTGGGAGCATGGCACCTGCTATAGGTCCCCAGGATTCCAGGCCCCAGAGGGAGGTGGGTCTCAGCATGCCTCTCCCTGAGTACACGTCCAGAGCAGGCGTCGCAGGGCTTCCCTTTTATGGCGGGTCAGATCAAACGGAGAGGTTTCTCTTTTGCTGTTTGGGAGCAGACAGGTTCTTACTAGCCTCACCGTCAGCAGTGGCAGCTTCTCTTCAGAAGAAGCTTATGGGTTCTGATGTCTCAGGTTTAAGGTCAGACACATGCAGACATGACAGTCAGTGAGCAGAGTGTGTGTGGAAAGCAGCCCCTGAGCTTCCCATGGACGAAGAGGCCTGGGCAGCATTGCCCACAGGCCCACGGGAAGTGTTCCCTGCTGATTAAATTGTGATGATTTCCAAGGGAGGCTGTTGTCATCGTGTTAATTTAATCAGGGAGCTCCCGTGTGACACGTTATAGTTTTTAACTGTAACTGGCTAATTATCACCCCACTGTACCTCTGTCCTGACGTCCCCCGGGTCGTCAAGGAAGACACCTCCTTCACAGGAGGAAGGGAGGTGGACCCTGACACCCACCCCAGGTCAGGGTCAGGGCCAGGATCAGGCAGGCAAGGCAACACTCAGGTACCCGCTGGGTTTTCCACCTTCCAAAATGATTCTTGAGTAGAAACACCACAAATATATTTGAGATAATTTTCTTTCCTCCATTTGGAGTGCATCAATTCATAGACTCTTTTTAGATCTACCGTGAGTAGTAAAAGTTTTAAAAGGTGAAGGTGGATAAAACAGCCAAATCAGCTGGTTGGTTTTTTTTGATTTTTTGTTTTTTAAAATTGACCAGAACTAGGAATTGTGACTGGAACCAGGGAGGAATAGCCACCCAATGAGTCCTTCTCTGTAATGGATATGGAGCATATGAGACTTTTTATCTGTAGACATTTCTATAACAGAAATACTTGTACATCAGTGGTAAATGCATGTATCCCTCAGCACAGCATGAATGCCAGCCCTTGTGCTCAGAACTTTAAACAATGGCACAACTGGCCCAAATTATGACATTTCTCTCACTTTTCAAAGATCTTCTTGCTTGTTTTCTAGTAAGAGAAACTTCCTTAAGTGTCTTAATTCCTGTGGCCACAGATGTTGCTCTTTGGTGTGGTAGGGGAAGGGATGTCCCCACCCCTACCCTGTCCTGTTATCAGAAGATGAAGGTATGGGGTGATTTCAAAACATCATCTACTCTGTTGGGTTATCGATGAACTCTCGATGCAGTTCCACCCGAGAAGATTCAGCACCGCTTAGTAGAGGGACAGCCAGCCTCCAGTGGACATGGATACCATCAGAGGGTCCTGCTGGACTCAGCGTGCAGAGTTGAGCTCAGTCCTGCTGCTGAGTGCCAAAGCCTCGGTGCAGCTGGGTGAGTGCCAACCACAGAGGCACAACTTCCATATCAGCCAGGTCAGGTGCACCCTCCTCCTGCCTCTGATGGTGCCTCAGGCCTGTGAGAGGTCATTCCTGGGGTCAAGGAGGGCTGGTTTCTGCCAAGGCCATGCTGCATAGCTGAGCTGGGAAGGGAAATAGTCCAGGAATTGATCTGGTGACTCTCCAGCCTCTCGTCATTCCTCCCTCCCTCTTCCTCTCTCCCTTCTCTTCCTCCTTTCTCTCTCCCCATCTTCATCATTTACACTTGGGAGAGGTCCCCTGTGGGGCAAGTAGAAAGCTCTTCCTTTTCTAACGGATGGGGCTCTGCAGGATTTGAGAGCATCTTCTGCCTGACTTCCCAGCAGGCTGCCTGTTAGTGGTGGCCTGTCTTGCTTCTGTCCTCGTGGGAGGGAGCCGTCTGGATGGCCAAGAGAAGAGACCCCAGTGTGGGTGGCCGGAGGCCTGCATGGTGGTTGGTGATCTGGGGAGGACCACCTGGTTCTGGCAGCTTGTCCATGGTGGTGGAGACACCTTCTGCCCAGCCAACCTCCTCCTGCCGTGTCCTTTCATTGGTAGAGGTTGAGGGGCAGGAGCCATTTAAATACCAGAAGCTCTGTGCTCGGAGCCCAAGGGCAGTGTCAGACACAGACGTGCTGAAGCTGTGGTCAACGGTCTTTCCCTGTGAGGTGGGTGGGTCACTGATCACTGCACTTGGCTCCAGTTGAGTGTCTGTGCAGGGAGAGCCATGGCTCTGGATGGTCTGTGTCAATGCAGCCGGCTTGAGCATCTGGGCTGAGTTGTACCCCATGTCCTCCGTGGGGACGGAGATAGGGGTGCAGGGAGTGACGACAGACGTGTAGTGTTCCTTTCAAAGAGGAAAAGCATCTCCTGGGGACGGCAAGTGAAGAACGGGTGTTTAAGAAGCTTGTGCTCTCAAAACCCTCAAATAGATGAAAAGGCTGGGCTTCCGTCCTCTTGTAGATACGGAGTAGGCCACCCTGGGAGGGACTGAGTGTCCCTGTCACCCCCACTGCTCTCCACATTGTGGGCTCCTGGCCTCACCTGGACTGTCTCCATGTTTCCTGTGTGAGCTGTGTCTGCCTCCCTCTCCAGGCAATGTGTAGATTTGGGGAAGGAAGGAATCCTGTCTTTGGTGCCCCAGGCCAGTGACCTCTGTACACTGAGGTCTTGGACTCATCACTGAGCACCACACACGGGGCTTGAACAGCTGAATCTGTTGTCTCGCAGGAGGGAGGCTGGCCACCTGGCCAAGGCTGGGGTGTCCAGGAATTGATCTGGTGACTCTCCAGCCTCTCGTCATTCCTCCCTCCTCTTCCTCTCTCCTTCTCTTCCTCCTTTCTCTCTCCCATCTTCATCATTTACACTTGGGAGAGGTCCCTGTGGGGCAAGTAGAAAGCTCTTCCTTTTCTAACGGATGGGGCTCTGCAGGATTTGAGAGCATCTTCTGCCTGACTTCCCAGCAGGCTGCCTGTTAGTGGTGGCCTGTCTTGCTTCTGTCCTCGTGGGAGGGAGCCGTCTGGATGGCCAAGAGAAGAGACCCCAGTGTGGGTGGCCGGAGGCCTGCATGGTGGTTGGTGATCTGGGGAGGACCACCTGGTTCTGGCAGCTTGTCCATGGTGGTGGAGACACCTTCTGCCCAGCCAACCTCCTCCTGCCGTGTCCTTTCATTGGTAGAGGTTGAGGGGCAGGAGCCATTTAAATACCAGAAGCTCTGTGCTCGGAGCCCAAGGGCAGTGTCAGACACAGACGTGCTGAAGCTGTGGTCAACGGTCTTTCCCTGTGAGGTGGGTGGGTCACTGATCACTGCACTTGGCTCCAGTTGAGTGTCTGTGCAGGGAGAGCCATGGCTCTGGATGGTCTGTGTCAATGCAGCCGGCTTGAGCATCTGGGCTGAGTTGTACCCCATGTCCTCCGTGGGGACGGAGATAGGGGTGCAGGGAGTGACGACAGACGTGTAGTGTTCCTTTCAAAGAGGAAAAGCATCTCCTGGGGACGGCAAGTGAAGAACGGGTGTTTAAGAAGCTTGTGCTCTCAAAAACCCTCAAATAGATGAAAAGGCTGGGCTTCCGTCCTCTTGTAGATACGGAGTAGGCCACCCTGGGAGGGACTGAGTGTCCCTGTCACCCCCACTGCTCTCCACATTGTGGGCTCCTGGCCTCACCTGGACTGTCTCCATGTTTCCTGTGTGAGCTGTGTCTGCCTCCCTCTCCAGGCAATGTGTAGATTTGGGGAAGGAAGGAATCCTGTCTTTGGTGCCCCAGGCCAGTGACCTCTGTACACTGAGGTCTTGGACTCATCACTGAGCACCACACACGGGGCTTGAACAGCTGAATCTGTTGTCTCGCAGGAGGGAGGCTGGCCACCTGGCCAAGGCTGGGGTGTCCCGGAGCCCTTCCTGAGCTCAGGGCCCTGTTCCAGGCCTCCCTGCTACTTTGCCAGCATCTTTGGCTTCCCGGGTGCATAGACGCATTACCCCAGTCTCTACCTTTGTCTTCACTGGTCGTCTCCCTAGGGGCATCAGGGTCAAGACTCCCTCGCTGTGTCTCAACCGGTCCTGCTGGGACTTCTATGTGACCCTGTCCTTGCTGATCCTGTCTGAGACCACCTGTCTCCAGTAAGGTCAGGTCTGAGCTTCTGGGGGCCAGGACCTCAGCACATGAGTTTGGGGGGCCCACAGTTTAGCATGTCACCTCAGTAAGAGCTGGTCTTGGGGTGCAACTGTGCTATAGCCTCCGTGATTTGGGGAGAAGGGTGACAGTGGTGGGGCAATGGCCTTTGCTATTCGAATGCCCCCTTTTCCTGTTCTGATGGTCACGGACCTGTTGTACATTATGCGTAAAATCACTGGACCCCGATTCTGTTCTTGGCTCCATGGCTGATGGAGCTTACATGCATGTGTGCGTGCTTAGTCACTCAGTTGTGTCCCACTCTTTGCAGCTCTATGAACGATAGCCTGTCTGGCTCCTCTGTCCATGGGATTCCCCAGGCAGGAATGCTAGAGTGGGTTGCCATTCCCTTCTCCAGAGGATCTTCCCAACCCAGGCATTGAACTCACGTCTCCTGCATTGGTAGGCAGAGTCTTTACCACTGAGCCACTGGAAAGCCCCTGGTAGGGTTTACAGCGTGGGATAAGCATGTCTCTGTGTTAGGCCTCTTTTTATGACTCCGTAGAATATGTATCACTGCAACATCGACTCCTCCATTCACCTGGGGCCTGGGAGGGAGTGCACTCAGGTTTTTTTAAACTGACACTTGCCATACAACATTTATTGGGAAATCTGTCTTAATTCCACACCTGAGTTTTGTATTAAAAATGGTCTGTTGAAGGGCTTCCCTGATGGTCCAGTGGGGAAAAAGTCCACCATGCAGTGCAAGGGGCATGGTTCGCTTCCTGGCTTGGGAAGATCCTATATGCCATGGAGCGGCTGGACCGGTGTGTCCAGTTATGAGCCAGTGCTCTGGAGCACATGCGCCCAGAGCTGGTGCTCTGTAGAGAGAGGCCACTGTGATAGGAGGCCCACACAGGCCGAAGAATAAAGATGGGTGAAAATAAATAAATTAAAAAAAAAAAAAACAGTAAAAGAGGCCAAAATTAAAAAAAAAAAAAAAAAGTCTGTTGAAATCCTGAAGACATTTCCGCTACGTAGCTGTCCCCAAGAGGAGGAGCAGCCCTTCGTCACCCACTGCGTGTGGCTCAGCCTGGCACACTGCCCTCCTCCCGTGATAGCCCAGGGTGCGGGCTGTTTCCAGTCCTATCTGGACTGTGCACTTGAAGGTCAGACTGAGGAGCTGCTAGACCAGTTGTTTTCAGGGGAACATCACCCTCACCTGCTCCTTTCCTGCTCTGAAATGGGAGTGAGCCTGGATTCCCACTCTTTCCAGCCCTGTCCAAGCTCTGCTGTTTCTAGAAAGAGCATCTTGTCTGTTAGAATATCTGCTTGCCTAGAAGAACATTAATAATGAAGAACAGAAGCTAGAACCATCTTTGTAAAATGATATAGACTACTTTTAAAAGCAGTTGTAGGTATATGGAAAGAGTTAGCAGAAAGTACTGCCTCATCCACCAGCAGTCTCCACATTTTAACATCTTGCAAGGTTGTGTTTGTCACAGTTGAAAAACCAATACTGGTGTATTCGGTTCAGTTCAGTCGTTCAGTCATGTCTAGCTCTTTGGCACCCGTCGACTGCAGCATGCCAGGCTTCTCTGTCCTTCACCATCTCCCAGAGTTCGCTCATTCTCATGTCCATTGAGTTGGTGATGCCATACAACCATCTCACCCTCTGTTGTCCCCTTCTCGTTCTGCCTTCTATTTTTCCCAACATCAGGGTGAGTTGCCTCTTCGCATCAGGTGGCCAAAGTACTGGAGCTTCAGCTTCAGCATCAGTCCTTCTAATGAATATTCAGGGTTGATTTCTTTAGGACTAACTGGTTTGATCTTCATACTGTCCAAGGGACTCTCAAGAGGCTTCTCCAGCACCACAGTTCGAAGGCATCAGTTCTTCAGTGCTGGCAATTTTTTTTTAACGTTTTCATAACAAAAAAAACATTTATTAAGTAGCCACAAACCTAACAAACCCTGCTCACCTGCTTTGTCCCCTTTCTTGCTTGGGAGGGGGCTCTGTGGTGTGCAGAGCCACAGAATGGCAGGGGGGTGCTGTCCAATGGGAGAGGCTCCTGGTTACTCCCCACAGGCCTTGCTGCCAGCCTTGGCTCTCACTGGTAACAGGTATTTGTCACCCTAGACTCAAACCTCATCTGCCTTCAGACTTGCCTGCTTGCCACTCTGCTTACAGGGGTTGGCCCAGCTTCTGGCCCTTTCTCCCCCAGAAGTCTGTACAGCCCTGTGCCCAGCCAGGCCTACTCGAGCACAAGCATGGCCTCCGTGCCATCATTGGAGGTCAGGTAGAGGCTGTGTGTGAGGTGGTACTTGCACTGCAAGAAGGCATAGAAGTAATTGGAGATGAGCAGGATCTGCCCAGCATTGAAGGTCAGCATGATGGCATAAAAGAAATTGGATTTGGCACTTCCTCTGTATATCCAGAGATGCCACAGGACAGGGATGTTCTATTGTTTAAAATACCTCAAGTGTTTTGGGAAACTATTTGCCTGTGATGGAAAGAGAGATGGATGATTTATTGCTTCACTTGTTTTAAAATTAAAAGCCATTCTAACACAAAAAAATTCTTCAGTGCTCAGCCTTCTTTATGATCCAACTCTCACATCCATGTATGACTACTCGGAAGACTATAGCTTTGACTGTATGGACTTTGGACGGCAAAGTGATGTCTCTGCTTTTGTATACACTGTCTAGGTTTGTAATAGTGTCTAGGTTTGTCATAGCTTTTCTTCCAAGGAGCAAGTGTCTTTGGATTTTGTGGCTGCTGTCACCACCTGCAATAATTTTGGAGCCCAAGAAAATAAAGTCTGTCACTGTTTCCATTGTTTCCTCATCTATTTGCCATGAAGTGATAGGACCAGATGCCATGATCTTTGTTTTTTGAATGTTGAGTTTTAGGCCAACTTTTCCACTCCTCTTTCACCTTTGTCAGGAGGCTGTTTACTTCCTCTTCACTTTCTGCCATAAGAGTGGTGTTGTCTGTATATCTGAAGTTATTGATATTTCTCCTGGCAATCTTGACTCCAGCTTGTACTTTGTCCAGGCTGGCATTTTGCGTGATGTACTTTGCATATAAATTAAATAAGCAGGGTGACAGTGTACAGCCTTGATGTACTCCTTTCCCAATTTGGAACCAGTCCATCGTTCCTTGTCTGGTTCTAACCTTGTCTGCTTCTTGTCCTGCATACAGGTTTCACAGGAGGCAACTGGGTGTATTACTATTGACTAAAGTCTGTGGTTGCATCAGAATTTACTCTTGGTTTTCTGTGTTCTGTGGTTCTGGACAAATATATGGTGACATGTATCCACCATCACAGTGTCATGCAGAGTGGTTCCACTTCCCTAGAGACCCTTGGTGCTTGACTTATTCATCCTCCCTTCCTCAGCCCCTGAAAACCACTGATCCCTTAACTTTCTCCACAGTTTTATCTTTTCCAGATGTCGTGAAGTTGGAACCATACCATGTCTAGCCTTTTCATGTAGCCATAACGTTCCTCCATGTCTTCTCATTGCTTGATAACTCATTTATTTTTAACTGAATAATATTCATTGTCTGAATAGGCCCTAGTTTATTTATCCACTTCCCTGCTGAGGGATATCCTGGTCGCTTGCAGGTTTTGACAACTGTAAATAAAACGCTATAAAAACTTGAGTGCAGGCCTTTATATGGATGTAAGTTTTCAGCTCACTTGGGTGAACGCCACGTTGTGTGAAGGCTTTCTTATGTGACGAGAGTGTGTTCAGTTTTGTGGGAAATCTGGGCTGTCTCCCTCAGCGGCTGATGCTGGTGCCTTTTGCATGCTTATTTGCTGTCTGTTTGTCTTCTTTGCTGAGATGTTGGTTCCGGTCTTTACTATACTTTTCATTGGGTTGTTTGCTTCTCATTGAGCTTTAAGAATTCTTTGTATACCTGTCCTTTATCAGATATGTTCTTTGCAAATATTTTTCTCAGTCTGTGATTTGACTTTTCATTCTTTAGCACTATTTTAATATAAATATATACATATATATGTAGGTACATAGATATATCTTCTTTAGTAGTAATGCTTTCATTTCTTTTGGATTTGTTGTTGTTGTTGAAACCATATTTTAACAGTTTTAAATCAGCTTAGCATGGTTATCAGTGACCTGCTGACTAGCAAACAGTGCCCTAGGCCCCATCTGGCCTTCATGTACTGCCACACTCTGTCGTGTGTGACTTTATTCGAAATAGCTGGTTCCCTAACAAGGCTGTAGATTCTAATAATCATGCATTTGTTTTATGAACATGTACTGGCTTCCTCCAGGTGGCTCAGTGATAAAGAACATGCTTGCCAATGCAGGAGCCACCAAAGAAATGGACTCAGTCTGTGGGTCTGAAAGCTCTGGAGAAGGGGATGGCTACCCAGTCCAGTGTTCCTGCCTGAAGAATTCCATGGACAGAGGAGCCTGGCAGGCTACAGTTCATGGGGTTGCAGAGAGTCAGACACGACTGAGCGACTGAGCACGTACTAACTGTGAACCACAAATAGGAAGACTCCTACGTTCTGGATATAGAGAGGCAATTAAAATATGATTCATATGCTGGGTGAGGTTATAATCCAGTTGGGAAGATGGTCATGGACATAAATAGCATCAGTGCAGGGCAAGCAAGACCACTCTTCTGAGAAGCTGCAGATACAGGGCCACAGGGACCTTGGGCAGGAAGTCACTTTAATCTGTGTTTCAGGGACCAGTGCCGCTTCACAGAGGGAGTAGGTTTGATTGAATTTTGAGGTGCAGCTAAGATTTTCATACCAGAATTGGAAGAAGTCATTTCCAACTGACAGACAGTGGGGCAGGCAGATGCCTGCCATCAAGAAGCACCTGGAGGTAGTTAAGTGATGGTTGAACAAGAGCTCAAATCCCCATGATCTCTCCCCTGTCTCCTATAATGGGTCCTCTCTATCCTTCCTGGCACGTTACTGGTGTCATGACATGGTGATGGTCCTGATCTACAGATGAGTGAACGGGGCCCATGGCAGGGGGAGCCTGGCTGAGAACTGTGTTTTGGACTGGAGTAAGAGGGGAGGCCTTACCCCAAGGGGCCCTGTGGGTTCCTGCTGACACTAGGCAGGCAGTAGACTGCCATGGAACTTCATTGCTGTCTAGAATATCTTCTAGTATTTTTTTTTTTTTTAAAAGGGATTTGTTGTTGTTGTTGAAACCATATTTTAACAGTTTTAAATCAGCTTAGCATGGTTATCAGTGACCTGCTGACTAGCAAACAGTGCCCTAGGCCCCATCTGGCCTTCATGTACTGCCACACTCTGTCGTGTGTGACTTTATTCGAAATAGCTGGTTCCCTAACAAGGCTGTAGATTCTAATAATCATGCATTTGTTTTATGAACATGTACTGGCTTCCTCCAGGTGGCTCAGTGATAAAGAACATGCTTGCCAATGCAGGAGCCACCAAAGAAATGGACTCAGTCTGTGGGTCTGAAAGCTCTGGAGAAGGGGATGGCTACCCAGTCCAGTGTTCCTGCCTGAAGAATTCCATGGACAGAGGAGCCTGGCAGGCTACAGTTCATGGGGTTGCAGAGAGTCAGACACGACTGAGCGACTGAGCACGTACTAACTGTGAACCACAAATAGGAAGACTCCTACGTTCTGGATATAGAGAGGCAATTAAAATATGATTCATATGCTGGGTGAGGTTATAATCCAGTTGGGAAGATGGTCATGGACATAAATAGCATCAGTGCAGGGCAAGCAAGACCACTCTTCTGAGAAGCTGCAGATACAGGGCCACAGGGACCTTGGGCAGGAAGTCACTTTAATCTGTGTTTCAGGGACCAGTGCCGCTTCACAGAGGGAGTAGGTTTGATTGAATTTTGAGGTGCAGCTAAGATTTTCATACCAGAATTGGAAGAAGTCATTTCCAACTGACAGACAGTGGGGCAGGCAGATGCCTGCCATCAAGAAGCACCTGGAGGTAGTTAAGTGATGGTTGAACAAGAGCTCAAATCCCCATGATCTCTCCCCTGTCTCCTATAATGGGTCCTCTCTATCCTTCCTGGCACGTTACTGGTGTCATGACATGGTGATGGTCCTGATCTACAGATGAGTGAACGGGGCCCATGGCAGGGGGAGCCTGGCTGAGAACTGTGTTTTGGACTGGAGTAAGAGGGGAGGCCTTACCCCAAGGGGCCCTGTGGGTTCCTGCTGACACTAGGGGCAGGCACGTGTAGACTGCCATGTTAGAACTTCTTGCTGCTTTTTTCCCCACGGAGTGCTGAACTTGCTGTCGGGCACTCAGTGGGCAGGTCACAGTCTCGGGACTGTGTGCGGCACGTGCTGGCCCTGAGTGTGGTGGAGTTCTTCTCTGTCAAGGATTGGTCTCTTCCCCCTTGAGCTCAGGGGAGTTAGAGGGCCTTGGGTACAATGTGTACTGTGACCATTCCTTCTGCCCTCAGGCTGAAGCAGAGTGAGGTCCATAGTACCGCGGTAGAACTTGTTTTATTATAAAGAAGAGAGATGGGGGGTGGGGTGGGGTTGAGGGTGGAGGTAGGGACACAGAGTGAAGGAGAGACAGAATCAGAGAGAATAGAGACAGAGAAAGAGAAAGAGAGAATTAGAAACAGGGAGAGAGAGGAAGAGAATCAGAGAGAAACAGGGAGCGAGACAGAGACACAGAATCAGACAGACAGAGGGAGAGAGACAGGGAGAGAGGGAGAGAGGTGAAGTGGGGAGACAGAGATGGACAAACAGGAATCAGAGTCAGAGGGATGGGCACTCTGAGCTCTGTCCGTGGTGCTGACTGCTCAGAGTTGGGTAGCGGGAGGAAGGGGCGCTCCACAGAGGCCCTGAGACCTGTGCGCCTCTTGGCTCCAGGAGCTGGTTTCCTCAGCCCTAGTTATGAGTCATAGATGCTCATGTTACCAGGTTCAAAAAAATAACTTGTCAGTGACAAATCCATGTTAGGTCACATCCACTTACATGGCACTCTGGGCACTCTGGGGAGTTGTCCTGTTTACTGTATCATACTGAAAATGGATTGTGTTAAATGTTGCTTTAAGAGAGTAAAATATTGCCTGGAATTCTAAATTCCAATTCTACCTAAATCCAGAATGATTTTGAAAATGAAGAAGCCATGGATATCTTGATAGTTTGACAATATAAAATTATATGCATATTACTTCATTTACATACATAGGTATTAAATTTGGTATATTAAAATTGAAATAAGGCTTTACTCCAGAGATGATTACAAAATCTAATTAAATTTGCATTAATACGCTGGGCCCTGGGGACACTAGGGCAGGCACGTGTAGACTGCCATGTTAGAACTTCTTGCTGCTTTTTCCCCACGGAGTGCTGCACTGGCTGTCGGGCCCTCAGTGGGCAGGCCACGGTCTCGGGACTGTGTGCGGCACGTGCTGGCCCTGAGTGTGGTGGAGTTCTTCTCTGTCAAGGATTGGTCTCTTCCCCCTTGAGCTCAGGGGAGTTAGAGGGCCTTGGGTACAATGTGTACTGTGACCATTCCTTCTGCCCTCAGGCTGAAGCAGAGTGAGGTCCATAGTACCGCGGTAGAACTTGTTTTATTATAAAGAAGAGAGATGGGGGGTGGGGTGGGGTTGAGGGTGGAGGTAGGGACACAGAGTGAAGGAGAGACAGAATCAGAGAGAATAGAGACAGAGAAAGAGAAAGAGAGAATTAGAAACAGGGAGAGAGAGGAAGAGAATCAGAGAGAAACAGGGAGCGAGACAGAGACACAGAATCAGACAGACAGAGGGAGAGAGACAGGGAGAGAGGGAGAGAGGTGAAGTGGGGAGACAGAGATGGACAAACAGGAATCAGAGTCAGAGGGATGGGCACTCTGAGCTCTGTCCGTGGTGCTGACTGCTCAGAGTTGGGTAGCGGGGGGAAAGGGGGCGCTCCACAGAGGCCCTGAGACCTGTGCGCCTCTTGGCTCCAGGAGCTGGTTTCCTCAGCCCTAGTTATGAGTCATAGATGCTCATGTTACCAGGTTCAAAAAAATAACTTGTCAGTGACAAATCCATGTTAGGTCACATCCACTTACATGGCACTCTGGGCACTCTGGGGAGTTGTCCTGTTTACTGTATCATACTGAAAATGGATTGTGTTAAATGTTGCTTTAAGAGAGTAAAATATTGCCTGGAATTCTAAATTCCAATTCTACCTAAATCCAGAATGATTTTGAAAATGAAGAAGCCATGGATATCTTGATAGTTTGACAATATAAAATTATATGCATATTACTTCATTTACATACATAGGTATTAAATTTGGTATATTAAAATTGAAATAAGGCTTTACTCCAGAGATGATTACAAAATCTAATTAAATTTGCATTAATACGTTGTTCCACTTTTTTTTTTTTTTTTAAAGAAACTAGATAATAACATTTAAACCTGCTGCACTTGTTAATGTTTGCTAGTTCCTGAGATTATAGTAAGAGTCATGACCAGAGTAGTAATAGTAAGAATAACATTGCCTCCTAGGATTCACGTGACATTAAACTGCTCACCCACACGTGCCCCACACAGCTCCCTCATATCGATCATACTTAGCCATCGCTATCGTCATTACTAAATTTCTGAGCAGTAATGGGGTTATTAAGAAGTATTTTAGGAGGAATGTGTCAACACTGGGTTTCTTTTCTTTCTGGTTCCATCTGTTCATTCGTGGTGGTTGAGTTCCCTGGGTGCAGGTTGCCCACAGTAGTAGGAACTCCATAAAACTAGAAACAGCTGTCCCATGTTCTGAACATTGTGTTGTCTGCAGAGTCAGAGAGCGAAAGCAGGTGCTCTGTCTCTGCAGCCCCCAGTGGCTTCTGAGCTGACCTTGTCTCTCCCTGGTCTTCTCAGTCCTAACCAGGGTGACAGGAAGATGTCCCCTAAACTCTAGATTGAATCAGGAGAGGAAGCCCCTTTCCCAGAGGAAGGCAGAGAGGGACCTTCTTTCTTTGGGGAAAGGGCAGGCCAGCCTGCAGCAGAGTGGTGAGCTAGTCGACAGAGTCATGGTGCTTTTTATTTTAATCTTTTGGAAACAGAACTCAAGTAGTATGTTGCAAATCGTACTTAAAATATATTGTGCTCATAATTCTAAAACAATTTCATGGACTTTTTGTAAACAACAAACACATTCTTCAGATTTATCTTTTTTTCCTCCCCTTCTTTTACTCTTTTTGGTCTTCAGATTTCCACATACTCTCTGTTTTTAAAGACTTTATTGGAGGGTGATAGTAGTTTCTGGATCTGGCCCAGGGTTGGAGCAGTGAGTCCGGTACTGGTGGAGGAACTGTTACGTCTATTGCCTGGAATTCTAAATTCCAATTCTACCTAAATCCAGAATGATTTTGAAAATGAAGAAGCCATGGATATCTTGATAGTTTGACAATATAAAATTATATGCATATTACTTCATTTACATACATAGGTATTAAATTTGGTATATTAAAATTGAAATAAGGCTTTACTCCAGAGATGATTACAAAATCTAATTAAATTTGCATTAATACGTTGTTCCACTTTTTTTTTTTTTTTTAAAGAAACTAGATAATAACATTTAAACCTGCTGCACTTGTTAATGTTTGCTAGTTCCTGAGATTATAGTAAGAGTCATGACCAGAGTAGTAATAGTAAGAATAACATTGCCTCCTAGGATTCACGTGACATTAAACTGCTCACCCACACGTGCCCCACACAGCTCCCTCATATCGATCATACTTAGCCATCGCTATCGTCATTACTAAATTTCTGAGCAGTAATGGGGTTATTAAGAAGTATTTTAGGAGGAATGTGTCAACACTGGGTTTCTTTTCTTTCTGGTTCCATCTGTTCATTCGTGGTGGTTGAGTTCCCTGGGTGCAGGTTGCCCACAGTAGTAGGAACTCCATAAAACTAGAAACAGCTGTCCCATGTTCTGAACATTGTGTTGTCTGCAGAGTCAGAGAGAGAAAGCAGGTGCTCTGTCTCTGCAGCCCCCAGTGGCTTCTGAGCTGACCTTGTCTCTCCCTGGTCTTCTCAGTCCTAACCAGGGTGACAGGAAGATGTCCCCTAAACTCTAGATTGAATCAGGAGAGGAAGCCCCTTTCCCAGAGGAAGGCAGAGAGGGACCTTCTTTCTTTGGGGAAAGGGCAGGCCAGCCTGCAGCAGAGTGGTGAGCTAGTCGACAGAGTCATGGTGCTTTTTATTTTAATCTTTTGGAAACAGAACTCAAGTAGTATGTTGCAAATCGTACTTAAAATATATTGTGCTCATAATTCTAAAACAATTTCATGGACTTTTTGTAAACAACAAACACATTCTTCAGATTTATCTTTTTTTCCTCCCCTTCTTTTACTCTTTTTGGTCTTCAGATTTCCACATACTCTCTGTTTTTAAAGACTTTATTGGAGGGTGATAGTAGTTTCTGGATCTGGCCCAGGGTTGGAGCAGTGAGTCCGGTACTGGTGGAGGAACTGTTACGTCTATGTGGAGGGCACTGTGGCTTCCAGAGGCAGAGCAGTCACATGCTCGTGGGCAGCTAGATTTGGGAGAAGCACGTGCCTCTGGAATCCACACTGGCAGAGCCAGGCTAGGCCCATGGTGTCCCAAGCTGGGTCAATCTGTCTCTATCTATGGTTGTCTCCTAGTGGGAGAGTAAAATGGCTTCTTTGAGGACTGCTGGGTCCCAGAGGTGCTCGTCTCGAAAGAGGAGGATATAAGGTTTAATCTCAATAATTAAAAAAAAACCTGACAGGAACAAAACAACAGTTTGTGGAGATGACCATTGGTGCTGGATTTGATTTGGGAGAAGGAGAGCTCCCATAGGCTCTTCCTGAAACCACTTAAAAGGAAGGCGGGGTAATTGGAATTGGGTGTTATTTCCCAGTCTTATTCATTTAAGACTCTATACATAAAGCTTCTTTTTAAAAGACCCTCTTATGGGCTTATAAATAAATTAGATATAAATGTTAAAATACAAGTCAAAAATCCATAAAAAAGGCAGAGGAGAAATGTTGGCTACAATTGATTTCTTAGTTATGAGGTTGGGCTCCCGGTTTACGACAGTCAAGGCAAAAAGAAATGTGGTCAGTTACAGAAAAGGGCTCAAAGGAGGGAGAAAAGGATATTCCATTTTAGAGGCACTTTCCTCAGAGTGTCTTTCTTAGAGGCCATTGCGAGGCAGGAACTCCACCCCCAACCCCGTCAGGTCAGCTTGCACCCCTTCTCCCACTGACCCAGAAGGGAGCCTTGGCTTTCAGCAGCGAGTCTCCTCAGGCCCTCCCTCCCTTCCTCCCTCACTCCCTCCCTTCTTTCTTTCCTTTATAAGAAGCTACTAGGGTTTTTGTTTTTAGGTTTATTCTGGTTGCACTGTGTCTTTGTTGCTATGTGCGGGCTTTCTCTAGTTGTGGTGAGCAGGGGGTTACTTTTCCTTGTGCGGGCTTCTAACTGCGGGGGTGGTTTCTCCTCTCGTGCAGCATGGGCACTAGATACACAGGCTTCAGTAGTTGTGGCTCACAGGCTTAGTTGTTCCACAGCATGTAGAATTTTCCTGGGCCGGGAACCAAACCCATGCCTCCAGCATTGACAGATGGATTCTTACCCACCATACCACCAACGACGTCCTCTGCATTTTTGATATATTTTATTCTTTGTTACTTTCTTTGCAAATACCAGATATGGGGGATTTTGCTCTTTTTATGAAGTGTAAGCTTATATTGACTTAATTAGCCAAATTTATACTCTGAATATCTTTAATTGAGCTCATTCATTCCATAAAAATATATATGTTAATGTCTTATGAGTAGTTTATGTATGAATTTAGAACTGGTCTTTTCATAATTGTACTTGTTGATATTGTGAACCTTCAGATCCTAGACTGAACTGGGACAGTTGATGTGGTATTTATTGGTCTTTTGTTAGGATGTGTGTTTGTAAAGTAGATTGTTGAGAGGATTTAAGTCTTATTCATTTAAGACTCTATACATAAAGCTTCTTTTTAAAAGACCCTCTTATGGGCTTATAAATAAATTAGATATAAATGTTAAAATACAAGTCAAAAATCCATAAAAAAGGCAGAGGAGAAATGTTGGCTACAATTGATTTCTTAGTTATGAGGTTGGGCTCCCGGTTTACGACAGTCAAGGCAAAAAGAAATGTGGTCAGTTACAGAAAAGGGCTCAAAGGAGGGAGAAAAGGATATTCCATTTTAGAGGCACTTTCCTCAGAGTGTCTTTCTTAGAGGCCATTGCGAGGCAGGAACTCCACCCCCAACCCCGTCAGGTCAGCTTGCACCCCTTCTCCCACTGACCCAGAAGGGAGCCTTGGCTTTCAGCAGCGAGTCTCCTCAGGCCCTCCCTCCCTTCCTCCCTCACTCCCTCCCTTCTTTCTTTCCTTTATAAGAAGCTACTAGGGTTTTTGTTTTTAGGTTTATTCTGGTTGCACTGTGTCTTTGTTGCTATGTGCGGGCTTTCTCTAGTTGTGGTGAGCAGGGGGTTACTTTTCCTTGTGCGGGCTTCTAACTGCGGGGGTGGTTTCTCCTCTCGTGCAGCATGGGCACTAGATACACAGGCTTCAGTAGTTGTGGCTCACAGGCTTAGTTGTTCCACAGCATGTAGAATTTTCCTGGGCCGGGAACCAAACCCATGCCTCCAGCATTGACAGATGGATTCTTACCCACCATACCACCAACGACGTCCTCTGCATTTTTGATATATTTTATTCTTTGTTACTTTCTTTGCAAATACCAGATATGGGGGATTTTGCTCTTTTTATGAAGTGTAAGCTTATATTGACTTAATTAGCCAAATTTATACTCTGAATATCTTTAATTGAGCTCATTCATTCCATAAAAATATATATGTTAATGTCTTATGAGTAGTTTATGTATGAATTTAGAACTGGTCTTTTCATAATTGTACTTGTTGATATTGTGAACCTTCAGATCCTAGACTGAACTGGGACAGTTGATGTGGTATTTATTGGTCTTTTGTTAGGATGTGTGTTTGTAAAGTAGATTGTTGAAGAGGATTTAAGAACATTAATTTTGTGTGCAAGTTCTAGTCCCCCACTCGGTGATTACACCAGGTCCTGAAATTTTGAAGTCAGAACTACAAGTGTGCCTTCACAAAAAAGGAAAGTTAGTATAGGGCACCACAGTGAGTTTGGTCCTAAAGTAGAGAGAGACTCGCATGTCTGCGTCTCTGATAAAGGAATGTGCTCCTGCAAAGTGCAGAACCTCAAGGCTTAAGCGCGCTTTGCGAGGCCTGGTCTTTCAGCACATGGTGAAGGCATCTTATTTAGCTGTAAAATAAAACATTTCTCCTTCAGGAAAATCTCCCTGGAAATCAGGAAGAATTTTACTACCCATCAAAGACCTGTAGTTTCCAGAATGTAATGTGTGTATCTTACAGAGTGTACCATTAATATGAGACTCTTTGAAAGACCTCTTCTCCCTCAGAGGTGGCCCCCATGTCTCTCCCACACCCTGTTGTCCAGATCTGGGCCCCACCTTCTTCCACTTTGTGTTTCCCACTCTCTTCTCTCAGTGTACAGATCTGTTGAGTGCTCTGCCTTCTTCCTCCCACTCGGGGTGGGGGGACTGGAGCTGGACCCCAACCCCACCCGTGAACGGCCCCTGCCACTGCTCCTCAGAGGACAGCCATGCCCGCTGTCTGATTTTGTGTGACTCCTGCAGTGTTCAGCCACATCACAGACAACCTTGGGTGTTTGCTTCAGTTGTTAGTCCACTCTGGGCAGGTCCTCCTCTCTCACTCAACATGCAGGAGATTCTCAAGGTCCCTGGTCCCCTTCTTCTTCCTTGTTCTCAACTCCAAATCTGCATGGGGCATCCTTGGCCCATCTCATTGTGAGGGCAAGCATCTCCTGCTCCCTTGCCGAACAGCCAGGGCGCTGCTCTGTGTGGTACCTGAGGGCCAGGTGCTGCTTCTCCATGTTCCTTCTGATGGCAGGCCCTTCCCACACCCCTGACAGTTTCATGTCCCTCGCCAGGGCCTTCTTGCCCTCCAGGCCACTGGGCAGGTTTCTGCAGCATCTGCTCACTCTCCATCCTGAGTGCAGCCCAGAGCACCTAGACCTTGGCTCACTTTTGGATAGGAAGAAGGTGTTTTACAAATGTGTTGAAAAATCACACATTTGTACCAATTTCAAGGCCTACTAATGCTGTTATTATTAACAACTAGCTAATTAATCAAATGAGGAAGAGGAGAGAAGACCCAAAAGAGAATTGAGCTGTGTCCCAGAGTTTGTCATTTTTCAAGGTCAATTAAAAGAATATTAAAAAAAAAAAATACCACAAAGCCTGAGAGGAGTTTCCCTCTGGAGCATGTTTGAGAAACACTACAGCAGGCAGCTCTTTAGTCACCCCACATCCTGCTCAACCCCATGGAGGTCATCCCTCTGGAGATCCTAGTGGCTGAGGCTGCTGGAAGCTGGGAGAATGGAGCGGGGGGTGTTCTGACCCCTGCAGGGTGGAGTCTTCGCCAGCCTGCCTTTGCATTTTCCAGGTCCACCCTCCTCTGTAGAGCTGCCTGGTGTGGCCCAGAGCAGGCTGGAGGGAAGGGCCTGAGACCCCCAGTCGAGGGGTCGGCAGGGGTGGGGGGCCTGTGCTCTAGCACCCACGGTGTAGGGAGGCAAGGTAGGCTGGGGATTTGGGGTTTGTGGTTTTATCAGCAAGCCCTGATAGAGGCTTATTGATTTATTATTTGTGCAAAAGTCAAATAGGAGCATAATTCCCTGTGTTGAGGGCTTGCTGTCATGGAGACTCTGTGTGGAGGTCTGTTTACACTCCTGCTGCAGTCCACTCTGTTGTGGCTGCTGTGGACGTCAGGACAGGATGAGCCATTCGGCGGCCAGGGTCCTTCTCTCCACCTGCTCCTTTAGAATCAGGTCCCTCCCTGGAATCCCAGGCTCTGCTCACTAGACAGTGATTTCAACCTCCAGGACTGGCCTCACTGGGGCCAAGGCCTCTAAAGGGGCCAGCAGAGGCAAGACGACCCTGGACCCTCCTGTAAACATCCCTCTGCAGACGCCGAGGGCTCAGAGCATCGCTGAGCCCTGTGGGGTCAGAGCATGTGCTTGGCGGGTGCTAAGATGTAAACCCATGGACATGGGACCAGAGATGAGCTCACAGGCACTGTCACACGTGTCCACTGAGCCTGGAGTTCATAGTAGGAACGGGAAATGTTTGCTTTTTAAAGGAAGTGACCTTATTCTTCTCTTGACTGTGGTAACAAACTATGAAAAATGTAATAAGGAAGCTCATAGAAAAGGAAAGAGAAATCACCTGTAATTCCACAATCCAGGCTGCTAACGTTTTGAGCTGGAGTCTTCATATGCACATGTATGTCCACCCGCTCATGTTTTAACAAAAATCTTGGTATTTTGCTGTTGTTGAGGGTTTATCTTTGATGTCATCTTTGTTGTCTTCCATGTTAGACATAGACCCTGGAGTCGTGGTTTGTTGACCAGTCTCATCCAGGGCTATGAGGTTTTGTGTTTGCCATGGATGCTACCCCGCCCTCCTGCCCTCCACCCCGCGGCTCATCTCTGAGTCCCCAGCCATCCCCTCATCTGGTCCTCCCCTGTCTCTGTGTTTTCACCTCTACCACCTACCCAAGACCAGCCCTGGCCTCTCGGGAGTCATCCTTTCCCAGGTCTGTCTCCAAGGCACTGTGTGGACATGCATACCCTTGGTCTCTTTGCACATGGCTGGCTTTGTCAGAGACAGGCTGCTCTGAGTGGACTGGCCTCTGCCCCAACACACATGTCTGTTTGTGCCCACCTGGCCTCTCTTGGGTCACCTGTTGCTGGCAGACGTCCAGGGGCCCTGCACTTGCTTGGGGCTTTGCTGTCACTTCCTGAAATTCTCAGTTACTTTCCAACAAGGAGCCCAGCAGTTCCATTTACCTGCAAGGTGTGTTATTGGTGTCTCACTGGAGGAGTGCAGCTGGATGGGCCACTCACTATGTAGCATGGACCAGTGGACAGAGACAGATGGGGGGAGAGGGGTTTATTTTAAGGGAATATTTTCAGGAATTGTCAGGCTGGACGTTCTGAAATCTGCAGGACAGACTGATGGCTGGAGAGCCAGGGCAGAGTTGATGCTGCAGCTAAAGTTCATGGACAATTGAATCAGAATTTCCTCTTTCTCAGGGACCTCAGTCTTTTTTAGCATGGCCTTCAACTGATTGGATGAGACCCACCAGTCCATGGAGGGCAATTTGTGATACTTAGGGTCTACCAACGTCAGTGCACTTCCTGTCTAAAAGCACCTTCACAACACGATGTGATGAGTGTGTGAACCAACATCTGGTCCACAGCCAAGTCCACATGTGCCATTAATCCCTCAGCAGGCACTCACTCTGCTTCCAGGACATTCAGGCCCAGAGGTGCCTGCTTCAGCCCAGGGCACTGCTGGTGTTAGAGAAGGGTGCCCAGAGCCTGCTTTTCTTTACCTGCAGCTGCCAGCAGACAGATCTGAGCTCTGAGGAAGTGGGTGAGGAGGGCAGCCTGGTCTCCCCACCAAGGGCTGCCCTGAGACCACCATCTGATGGGGGCAGGCCAGCCGCCACAGAGAGATCAGTGTGAGCCGGGAGACTAAACGCCTTCAGGGTCTTGCTCCCCTGAGAGGCCACATGGCTTTGGGCATTTTAGCTTTTATTATGCTGTAAAAACAGTTCCTTTCCAGGCACTAACAAAGTCTGAAGGTCATCAGGAGGGTCTATAGTGAACCTCAGGGTCAGAGAATCAAATGTTTATGTTGAATCCACACGCTTCTGGTATAGAAAATGAATAATTAACTTTGTTTTTCTGGGGAAAAAAATCCTTCAAGTGCTTTTCTCTGTTTTCTGTTGAGGCTTAAATTTTTCAGTCCTTTGACGATATCCCATCTTGCAGTATGTCTTGTTTCTATGGCGACACCAATGAGCTGCAGCTTGAGTTCTCTGTTTCATCACGTTGTGAGGCTGCTTTAGGGTCTGTCCGCAGCCTCAGAACCTGCAAGGTGTGTTATTGGTGTCTCACTGGAGGAGTGCAGCTGGATGGGCCACTCACTATGTAGCATGGACCAGTGGACAGAGACAGATGGGGGGAGAGGGGTTTATTTTAAGGGAATATTTTCAGGAATTGTCAGGCTGGACGTTCTGAAATCTGCAGGACAGACTGATGGCTGGAGAGCCAGGGCAGAGTTGATGCTGCAGCTAAAGTTCATGGACAATTGAATCAGAATTTCCTCTTTCTCAGGGACCTCAGTCTTTTTTAGCATGGCCTTCAACTGATTGGATGAGACCCACCAGTCCATGGAGGGCAATTTGTGATACTTAGGGTCTACCAACGTCAGTGCACTTCCTGTCTAAAAGCACCTTCACAACACGATGTGATGAGTGTGTGAACCAACATCTGGTCCACAGCCAAGTCCACATGTGCCATTAATCCCTCAGCAGGCACTCACTCTGCTTCCAGGACATTCAGGCCCAGAGGTGCCTGCTTCAGCCCAGGGCACTGCTGGTGTTAGAGAAGGGTGCCCAGAGCCTGCTTTTCTTTACCTGCAGCTGCCAGCAGACAGATCTGAGCTCTGAGGAAGTGGGTGAGGAGGGCAGCCTGGTCTCCCCACCAAGGGCTGCCCTGAGACCACCATCTGATGGGGGCAGGCCAGCCGCCACAGAGAGATCAGTGTGAGCCGGGAGACTAAACGCCTTCAGGGTCTTGCTCCCCTGAGAGGCCACATGGCTTTGGGCATTTTAGCTTTTATTATGCTGTAAAAACAGTTCCTTTCCAGGCACTAACAAAGTCTGAAGGTCATCAGGAGGGTCTATAGTGAACCTCAGGGTCAGAGAATCAAATGTTTATGTTGAATCCACACGCTTCTGGTATAGAAAATGAATAATTAACTTTGTTTTTCTGGGGAAAAAAATCCTTCAAGTGCTTTTCTCTGTTTTCTGTTGAGGCTTAAATTTTTCAGTCCTTTGACGATATCCCATCTTGCAGTATGTCTTGTTTCTATGGCGACACCAATGAGCTGCAGCTTGAGTTCTCTGTTTCATCACGTTGTGAGGCTGCTTTAGGGTCTGTCCGCAGCCTCAGAACCTCACTCCGGCATGTGTTTATCCAGTATTGGTGACCCATACGGCTGTGTGCACACATGTTCTCCCCTGCATGTATGGCACCCAACACAGTGCCTCTTTCAGGCCGATAGGCATGAGAGACAGTGGACAGGAGGTCATCCCACCTGGGGTTCTTTTGTGTTTGTCCTTCATGTTTCTTTGTGTAGGTTTTGATGTTGTTCTCTGTGGAAAGAGCTGAGCCAGGAAGGAGCAGAATCTTTACTCGGTTGTGACTCCAGTGGGACCCAAGGGCCAGTCCACCCTGATCTAGAGTCATCGTCCTTCAGGGTGTTGACAGATTATGGTCAGTTTACGTGGGCCAAGTGACAGAGCGCCACCGCCTGTTTGGCTCTGAACAATGGATGCTCACTTCTCCAGGGTCAGGGTGCCGCAGGCCCTGTGTCTGCTGAAGCCCCTTCCTGCTTCACAGACGGTGCCTCCTCCTGTGTCCTCACCTGGAGGAAGTGGGGAGGGGCCTCTGCTATAAGGGCACTGATCCATCCTCAGGAGCCCAGCCTCATGATCTTATCACCTGCCACGGCCCTTCCACAGATCATCATACTGGGGTTAGGGTCCCACACACGGAGTCTGGGGGGCAACACAAGCGCTCAGTCTGTTGTAGTAACCATGGCACCCATTCAGCAGAGAGGTGGATCCTCTATTCCTCCTTTTCTTAGCATGTTTAGAATGATGAACACAGGAGCACAAGAGTGGAGGCTGGGGTGACTTGGGACCAAATTTAGGAAGGAGCAGAGTCTCTCCAGAGAGTCCCCAGGTGGAGGGATGGACCACACACGTCCTCTGTCCCACCCCTCAGTGTGGACTCACTGACAGCACCTTGTCTCTAACTAGTGGATGCCCCCGCTCCTCCCCCTGTGGTCCCTGCTCCAGTGCTTCAGGCTGCGGGTGTCTGCCAGGCTCTTGGTGGTGGTGCTTTGGGTGCTGCTCCTCTGCAAGGCTGTTCCCAGTTCCTGTGATCAGCACAGGAGACGTCCAGTCCTCAGTAAGGCTGTTCCCAGTTCCTGTGGTCAGCGCAGAGGACATCCCATGAGAGGCTATGTGGAGCTTATTTCTTGTTGCTTTCTGGAGTCTTACTTTGGTTTTGATAATGGGACACGAATGGGCTCCCTTCAGGACAGTGGTGAAGGTCAGAAGTCAAGAGCAGCACCATGTAACATGGGGCAGGTGCAGGGTATGTGCAGAGTGACCCGTAGCCCCCCGGGTGTCTGATCTCAGGCCTCAGGAGGCCTCATGCTCACGTGACCTCCTCCTTCAGTACCAGAAAAAAGTGCTTTGACTCTAGAATCCAGATGAAAGGGGAATAAAGCAATTGCACACAATCATGAGTCAATTCATTTTGCCACATGATCTTGAGCCCGCGATGCCCAGGAAATGTGTGTTGAGTAAATGTTTGCCTGCCTTTCCCCTGGGAGTATGCTCTAGCTGAACTTGACACCAAGAATACCTATCGATTTTAGGGAACTTTGCACATCTTGAAAAAAAAGTTTATTTTTCAGTAGTCAAGGTCTAGACATTAAATGAAAAAAAGTCCTAAAGTAAACATTAAAAAAACTGGTTTGTTTAGAAAAGCTATCACCCTGCATCTTTTTCCTAATTGCAAGAGCACAAACATGCTGAAACATGCTAGAGATGCATCTGGATGAAAATTGGACTGGTGTTTGCTCTCTGCATCGTGGCCGACTTTCCTCATATGCCAGAGAGACTGATTCTCTCCCAGACTATCATGAGAAATACCTGAGGCCCTTGCTGAGAGATTAAAAAATTGCTAAGTCCCACTCACACTGCTACAGAAACTTGGAATTAATAGTTCTGATTAGGCTCAGAAATGCAGTGTTTAAAACACGTCTGGATCACACACATCCTGAGCAGCATCACGTCAGACACACCCACCAGCCTCACCCCAGTTGTGTCCTTAAACTGAGGGAACCCCTGTGGTGTGCAGATCTGCCCTCAGCCCTGAGCTCCGGCCTCTGGGCTGTCCCCATGCGGCTGAGCAGGCCTGACGGCTCGCCTCCCATCCTTGTTACCCGTCAGCACACAGTCGCCCCTTTTGATCTGAGGCCCCGAGGGAATAACCGCACTTGGGAGCGGGCCTCTGGTTCTCTCTGAGCCGACCGTCCCGTGTGGAACTTTCAGGGGCACCTCCCTGCCTGGGATACATGGCCCCAGAGGACAGGCAAACCCAGAGTTCTCTGCGCTGACGTCAGGGAGACACTTCCCCACAGCCTTGTTTCCGAAAGCCGACTTCAAGTTTGGAGATGCGATTGGAATGAAACACGTCAGATGTGAGATAGTACCGCAGAATGCCCACTGGCCTCCACGTCCACACAGCTGTGGACGAACCCTCCTCAAAGGGTGGCCCTCGCAGCCTTGAGGGCAGACTGGCGGATTCCTGCCTGGAGATGCGATTTTTAACGACCTCCACATGCCAAGCCCGATGCCCAGGAAATGTGTGTTGAGTAAATGTTTGCCTGCCTTTCCCCTGGGAGTATGCTCTAGCTGAACTTGACACCAAGAATACCTATCGATTTTAGGGAACTTTGCACATCTTGAAAAAAAAGTTTATTTTTCAGTAGTCAAGGTCTAGACATTAAATGAAAAAAAGTCCTAAAGTAAACATTAAAAAAACTGGTTTGTTTAGAAAAGCTATCACCCTGCATCTTTTTCCTAATTGCAAGAGCACAAACATGCTGAAACATGCTAGAGATGCATCTGGATGAAAATTGGACTGGTGTTTGCTCTCTGCATCGTGGCCGACTTTCCTCATATGCCAGAGAGACTGATTCTCTCCCAGACTATCATGAGAAATACCTGAGGCCCTTGCTGAGAGATTAAAAAATTGCTAAGTCCCACTCACACTGCTACAGAAACTTGGAATTAATAGTTCTGATTAGGCTCAGAAATGCAGTGTTTAAAACACGTCTGGATCACACACATCCTGAGCAGCATCACGTCAGACACACCCACCAGCCTCACCCCAGTTGTGTCCTTAAACTGAGGGAACCCCTGTGGTGTGCAGATCTGCCCTCAGCCCTGAGCTCCGGCCTCTGGGCTGTCCCCATGCGGCTGAGCAGGCCTGACGGCTCGCCTCCCATCCTTGTTACCCGTCAGCACACAGTCGCCCTTCTGATCTGAGGCCCCGAGGGAATAACCGCACTTGGGAGCGGGCCTCTGGTTCTCTCTGAGCCGACCGTCCCGTGTGGAACTTTCAGGGGCACCTCCCTGCCTGGGATACATGGCCCCAGAGGACAGGCAAACCCAGAGTTCTCTGCGCTGACGTCAGGGAGACACTTCCCCACAGCCTTGTTTCCGAAAGCCGACTTCAAGTTTGGAGATGCGATTGGAATGAAACACGTCAGATGTGAGATAGTACCGCAGAATGCCCACTGGCCTCCACGTCCACACAGCTGTGGACGAACCCTCCTCAAAGGGTGGCCCTCGCAGCCTTGAGGGCAGACTGGCGGATTCCTGCCAAGGTGCCAGCACCATGTGAGATGCGCCAGGGTGCTTCCTGGCGGTCCTGGGAGCCTGGCCCATGACGCTGACCTCCACATGCCCATCAGCCCCAGGCCTTGGGTGTGGCCCTTTATCTTTCTCTCTTGCTTTGGGTGCTGCAGAATCATATGTTCTTGTGAATTACTGTGGGCTACGCCAGCCTTCTTTCTAGGTGGGATGGTGTGCGTTTCAACAGCTGCTTCCTTCAGGGTCAGAACTTGCAGGGTCATCTCCTCTGCAGCTAATGTCCATTTAGAAAAATACTGTTATTATGACATTTGTAAGAGATTGTTTGAATGAAAAAGTGAAAGAAAACCTGAGTTCTCGACACTCCTCCCATTCCAAGTGTCTGACTTGCTGAAGCTTATCTGTACCTTGAGATTTCACTGGACCTGCTCTTGGTTTTTACAGCCTGTGGATCTCCCAGAGGGCTTCTGGGAATTAATGTTTTCTGTTAGCAGCTCCAGAAACTTCACAACAGTAGAGAGGAAACAAGGAGTCATTTGTGTGCTCCACAGAGTGCCAGCTTGAGCCCCTGGAAGGTGACACTGGGCCCAGTCCAGGCTGACTCAGCTTATCGTCCAGTGGCCACAGCAACGTGGCATTACTCAGGAGGGACCCTGTCCCTTTGGCAGAGGAATCTAGAAGGATGAGAACCATTTCTCATGTGGTTCTGAAAGTTCTGCCGTTGGGCTTCCCACAGAGATTCAGCGGACAGCTCATTTGAAATCAGCTGGTTCACTTGCCCAAAGTGGCCTGACAAATGTTCATAATCAGCAGGTTCAGTGTTTAGAAGTAGCACAGATCTTGATGTTTACCCAGCCTTTGCTCTGAAGATAATTTAGTCACACTTAAGGGATAACTTCTGATATGCATAGAGGTGTGTTTCAAGACCCTTATTTCAATACAGCATTTGTCCATCCCCTGTCCTTGGCTTTTATGAGAAATGAAGGTGGAGTCATCAGTCAGGAGGGCAGTCCCAGAGACCACAGTTGCCACCGGTGAAGCCCCATCTTGGCGGCCTGGTGACCAGGCCCAAATCCCATCCCTGTCTACAGGCAGTGGGTCAGGGCAATGGAGGTGCTCTTCAGAGAGAGACTGAATTTGAAACATGAATGTAAATTTCTTATAGGTGGTGGCAGTAGAAAATCAGCTTCTTCAAGCAGCCATTTAACTGAAGCATCCCTATTGCTTTATTGCTGTCTGTGTCAAATCTGCTTTAAAATAAAGCAACACAAGTTACATTCCATTTAACCTGCATCGTTTCTGGTGACAAGGTCCATGTGTCGGTTTTCTGCACAAGCCTGTCTGCAGTGCAGGCGTCAGGACATCAAGTTCCCTGTGCCTCCTGCATGTCCCTGATGTGGGTCTGTCCTGACCTGGGGAGCAATGTAGGCATTGGGGTAGTGGGAACCCTCTGTCCACGTGCACAGCTGTGTGGTCCGGGGAAGTGGGGGTTCTGACCATGACACGTGACTGGTTGGATGTGCACTTCCCTGATGTGGCTCAGCCCTGACCTGGGGAGTGGTCTAGGCATTGGATGAGTAGGAACCCTCAGCCCAGGTGCACAGGTGTGCTATCTGGGGGATGGGATGTCACCTGAGGGACTGGATTGCGGAGTTGTCCACAGCTGTGGGGAGCCTGGGCATCACTGTGCTCTAGTGCTCTCTCAGTAATTATATGAGAAAGCCCTTCATGTGCCAAGAAACCCCAGAGGGTGAAGCCTTAAGACCTCACCTCTTCTTAAAGCCTCTGAGAGAATTCTTACTGAGCTGTAATGTCAGTGACTTTCAAAGTGGGTTCTCATTTCATTTACTGGGAAAGAGAACGACACAGCCGTGCCTACTGATGGCGCTTAGAAGCCAGTCGTGATGATCAGTAGAGTATGACTCAGCCCCCAAAAGGAGGGAGACTGCGACACAGACTACCACACAGTGGTCCTGAGGACACCATGCTCAGGAGATGTCCAGTCACAGAAGGATGCATCCTGTGAGTCCACTTCTATGAGTCTCCCGGGCTCGGCGGATTCACAGGGACAGGAAGCGGACGGGAAGCAGATCTGAGGGCTGCGGGAGGCAGGAGTCAGTATGTAGTCGGGGCAGGGGCAGTTTGGGAAGATGGTGGTGGTGATGTGTGCACAGCAGTGTGAATGTGCTTAATGCTACTGCGCTGTGCACTTAGCAGTGGTGTGAAATAGTAAATTTCATGTTTATTTTACAGAGTTAATGCAACCAGTGTATATATGTGTATGCATATATATATATATATCACAGAGAACACTTAATCCCATGGGAAATGCTCAAAGAGAAAAACTAAAACAATGTTTATAACCATATATAATATAAACAGCTCAGCCCTCAGCCCTCTGAGATCAGGGCAGAGAGAAACTGAGCCCACCTCCTGAGGGAGGATGCATGCCTAAACTGTGACTTCAGAGGGCCAACCATGTCCTTTACTAGATGATTATTCGAGGCTTTTGGAGATACGTGTTCTACTGAGCTGAAAGCTAACAGGTGTAATCTGGTGTCTGAAATTTTCAGCCCCTGGAGGCTACTTTCTCCAAGTCGTTCTGAGGAGACGCCTGGGGCTGCACAGGGAGGAGTGATCCTCTGGCCCTCCAGCATCACCCCCCACTCCCCTGCACACCCCCAGCCTCTGCCTACCCTAGCTGTGTTCTCAGAAAGGACAGTGGTGTGAGTGTGGGCAGGGCTCCTGTGGATGGACCAAGGCTCATATCCCAGAGTAGAGCCACACAAAGAGGGGCCGAGGACTTCTGCCTGGGGTAGGGCTGGGGGCGTTGCTGCGCAGCCTGCCTCACTCTTAAGGAGGTAGGATGAGAGGTCAGGGCCTCGGGAGGCTGTCCCAGCCATGGGTGCACTCTGGAGGAGGGTTCTTCACATGAGTAAAGCTGATGATCATGGTATCAGGGGGAGGGAAATGGTGGGGCAGCTCAGCAGGCACAACCCCTGCGCAGGATCTGAGGAAGGGGTCGGGAGAGCAGCTGCTTTCGGTCTTGTTCCTTCTGAGGGGGTTTGGATATGTTCCTTGGGGGGCATCTCAAACCTGTAGCCTGGGTGGCTCTATTCCCAGGGCTTTAGGGGAGCACTTCCTGCGGAACCCAGCTCCACACCCGGGGGGCCAGGAGCTCCATCCAGTGCAGGTCTGGTGAGGATGGGTGAGCCTGACTGCCTTCCTTATGGGGCCCCTTCGTAGGGTGGGTGGTCATGGCTGTCCCTGGAGCCTGGTGGTGTTTAGGTCAGAACACGTGTGGCTGGTTGGCTCAGGGCCAGGGCTGAACCGTAGGACACAATGTCCTGACCTTTGCTGGGGCCACGTGCTGTGGGCTGGCTGGAGCCCAAGGATGGCTGGTGCCTGGGACTGGCGGGCGGCTCCCCAGGGCTGGCGGTGATTGATCCGCTCCGTGGCTGGGGAGTGGAGCCGTCCTCAGGGCCACTGCATCCCTGGGTAGATCTGGGAGGAAGTGAGAGCCCTGTTCTTGATGAAATTAAAGGATGTTTTCCCCTAGACAGAGAATGAGACTTAACTGAAAATGACCCAGTGAATCAGATCATCCCCGAGGGTCATGGACCCGAGACAGGAGCACTGGGACTCTAGAGTGCCTGTGAGGCGGCAGCGGTACAGAAGCCCGTGCTCCCCGCAGGCCTCCTCCAGGGCGAGGACAGAGTCTCTCGGCATCCTCAGTGCCTGTCGCTGACAGTGTCCTGTCTGCTGGAGAAGTGCTGGCCCTCTGCTGTCTGTGGGGCTCTGGAAACAGCAGAGCTGCTGAGGATGATTTTGTGGGCTGAGCTCGGTTTATGAGCAGGACGCGTGTGTGAGCTGTAGACTGGCATTGCAGTGGGTGCACCTCAACCAGGCCGGGATGCCTGGTGAGAGCCTGGGGGACTTTAAGATGAGGATCACTCAGCCCTTGGGCTCCATGGTGCATGGGCTGCTCAGCATCCCAGGAGCAGGCTCCCTTCCACATCTCAGATGTGCGCTCTGATGGGAAGTCTTAGCAGATGAGCGGAACAGGGCAGTCTATTAGATAAATCTGTTTCCTGTGTGGGAAGGCAGAGTTAGATGCTCCTCCCTAATAAAATGTGACTTGTGTGCTGCTCGGGTCAGGACATTACCACACATGCACCAGAACTGAAAGCTGGGGGGGATGTATTTAGAGCAGGGACACCCCAGGCTGCCCACACAGCTCACTGGTGCCATGGCTTTGTTGGAGGCCAACTGGGGATCTGTGAAGTGGGGGCTACAAGGGGGAACCACAGAAGGTCACTGTGCGGGGCACAGGGTGGGTACTGAGCCTGGAGCCCCTGCCCTGGGGGAGGGACAGCTGGACACGTGCCCTGTTGGGGGCACAGCCATGAGGTTGTCCCATGGAAGGCCAGCCATGTGTCTGGTTGTGTCCCTGTGGGTCACATCTGAGCTGAGGTCAGTGGAAAGACACAGCTCAGAGCAGGCAGAATCCCAGGTGGGACTTGTCCTTCCGCTCCCAGCAGAGCTTGTTTATAAATCCCACACATGCATATTTTCTCAGTAACTGCCAAGCATCCCTCTCCCCTCCCCTCAAGGGGGCTGCACCTCTGTTCCCATGCCGGGCTTTGGGAGACGTCTCCCCAGCCCGCCTGCATGAGGACTGGCAGCCCTGAGGTACTTGGTGTGGTCTGCAGGACCACCTCTTCTCTCTGTGAAGCTGGCCCCTGGCAGTCTTAATCCACTCACAGAGGGCTCAGCACTTGCCTAAGTGCAGTCAGTGAGCACTGTCTTATCCTCAGTTTTCTCTGAAAGGAGTCGGAATCCCCAGCTCGGCTTGTGTTTTCTTTTCATTGTTGTGTTTTGAAGAAACTACGCTGTTTTTAGGACTGTTTCATCTTGCGAAGAAGTATGTAAGTTACACCCACGTTCCCAGCAGCCAAACATGCAGGGTCCATCCATAGATAGCGAGTAAGCCTCTGCAGTCCGTCCACATAGGGGGTGCTGCTCAGCCAAGGGAAGGAGGGGTTCTGACACGTGTCCAGCATGGACCCAAGGATGTCCTGGCACTCAAACCCTCCAGGCCAAGAAGAGCACATGGTGTAGGAGGTTCCTGGGGGGTCAGGCTCACGAAGACAGAGAGCAGATGGTGCTTGTCAGGGTGAAGAGTCAGGGTGTGAAGGACAAAACTCCCATTCTCGCGGGAAGGTGAGAGGGTCCTAGGGGGTGATGTGGCAGTGGTGACACTCTGCTGAGAAGGTCCTCACAGCCCCTGAACTCTGCATGGGACAGCAGTGGAGATGGAGGCTTGTGTGTGAGAGAATCAGGGGGAAGGATGTGAGTGAGGGCTTTGCGCAGTCAGGACCTGGCCGGAGTGTTCGTCTCATCCTTGCCCCACTTCCCCAGATGATGGGGGTGGGGGGTCGCCTTTGGGCCCCAGTTCCTGGAGACTGTCACTGTGGGCCCTCCTCAGGGGCCATTCCCTGCAGTGATAGTCTCGTCCCTGAGGAGCATTTGGCCTTGACGGATGACAGTGGAAGCCTGGGTGTGGTCCCAGGAGGGTGCTGTGGAGTGTGAGAATGTGGCTTTGTGTGAGTCTTTTGCTCAACAGATGTGACTGGCTCCTCCTGGCCCCCACGTGGGCCCAAACTAGTGAGGAAGGGGAAGGCCTTCCAGTTCTGAGTCTAGTGGCGCTGTGCATTGGGTTTAGGGAGCCGTCGAGGGACTGACAGATGGTGCATTCTGCAGGCTGTTCTGCCTCCTCTGTGGCCGCCTGGCTTGGATAAGAAGGACAGGAGACGTGACCGTGTTTCAGGAGGTTGGAGGGCAGGGTTTGCCCGTGGGAGTGGGTGATTTGTACATGGTACAGGGTGTTCACAAGGGTCAGGTGACAGGCAGCCTTGCTTGCAGGCTCTGCATTCTCTCTTTCTGTAATATCCTCCTTGGTGGCTTCAGTTGGGAAGAGGAGAACTTGGAGTCAGAAAGCCCAAATGTGACTGAAGACTGCACAGTGGGGGCCATGGCTTCTCACAAGAAGTATGTAAGTTACACCCACGTTCCCAGCAGCCAAACATGCAGGGTCCATCCATAGATAGCGAGTAAGCCTCTGCAGTCCGTCCACATAGGGGGTGCTGCTCAGCCAAGGGAAGGAGGGGTTCTGACACGTGTCCAGCATGGACCCAAGGATGTCCTGGCACTCAAACCCTCCAGGCCAAGAAGAGCACATGGTGTAGGAGGTTCCTGGGGGGTCAGGCTCACGAAGACAGAGAGCAGATGGTGCTTGTCAGGGTGAAGAGTCAGGGTGTGAAGGACAAAACTCCCATTCTCGCGGGAAGGTGAGAGGGTCCTAGGGGGTGATGTGGCAGTGGTGACACTCTGCTGAGAAGGTCCTCACAGCCCCTGAACTCTGCATGGGACAGCAGTGGAGATGGAGGCTTGTGTGTGAGAGAATCAGGGGGAAGGATGTGAGTGAGGGCTTTGCGCAGTCAGGACCTGGCCGGAGTGTTCGTCTCATCCTTGCCCCACTTCCCCAGATGATGGGGGTGGGGGGTCGCCTTTGGGCCCCAGTTCCTGGAGACTGTCACTGTGGGCCCTCCTCAGGGGCCATTCCCTGCAGTGATAGTCTCGTCCCTGAGGAGCATTTGGCCTTGACGGATGACAGTGGAAGCCTGGGTGTGGTCCCAGGAGGGTGCTGTGGAGTGTGAGAATGTGGCTTTGTGTGAGTCTTTTGCTCAACAGATGTGACTGGCTCCTCCTGGCCCCCACGTGGGCCCAAACTAGTGAGGAAGGGGAAGGCCTTCCAGTTCTGAGTCTAGTGGCGCTGTGCATTGGGTTTAGGGAGCCGTCGAGGGACTGACAGATGGTGCATTCTGCAGGCTGTTCTGCCTCCTCTGTGGCCGCCTGGCTTGGATAAGAAGGACAGGAGACGTGACCGTGTTTCAGGAGGTTGGAGGGCAGGGTTTGCCCGTGGGAGTGGGTGATTTGTACATGGTACAGGGTGTTCACAAGGGTCAGGTGACAGGCAGCCTTGCTTGCAGGCTCTGCATTCTCTCTTTCTGTAATATCCTCCTTGGTGGCTTCAGTTGGGAAGAGGAGAACTTGGAGTCAGAAAGCCCAAATGTGACTGAAGACTGCACAGTGGGGGCCATGGCTTCTCACAGAAGGCACACACCTGTCTCCTGGTCCTTTGGCTCTCTCCCTGTGAATTTGGGTGATGATAGGAACCTCACGCAGAGGCACAGACCATCTCCTTTTCTTCAGATCTCTCCCTGTGGATCTGGGGGATGGTAGGAACCCCTCACAGTGAAGCCAGCAGATGATGCTCTTGGAAACCTCCAGTGTGATATGTGGGATGTAGTGGGGGCTGAGGAAGAATCAGCTGGCCTTGAGTCTGAACAGGGTTTATGGAAGAAGCAGAAACCAAAGCAAAACTTAGCAGCAGCCAACAGCTTTTGGCTGAAATACACAGAAGGGAAATCCCAGGATTTCTTTTGCCAAAAGGAAACTGAAGGATAAACCTGCTGCACAGGCCCAAACAGACCCAGAGCTGCTCTGCAGAGTTGGGAAGGCTTGGAGGGCTTTACACGCTCACCACAACCAGCTCACCTCCTGGACACTCATCATCAAAGCTTTGGAAAACCCAGCATTATCTCTTCGACCTGTCGCTGGGACAGAGGTCTGTGGGCAAAACACAGGTGGTTGCCAAGGGGGCTTCCTGAGTCCCCACTTCTGAAGCATTACCCTAATCAGAGAGGTGAAAATGTCCTGGTTTGGGAGGCAGCACCGCTGGAGATGCTGTCACGGCTCACGCCCTTCTCTTGCCAGGAGTGTAAGGCCGAAGGGTGGAAGCAGGTGAAATTGCATTTCAGGTCCAGAGCAGAGGCAGGTGTGTATGGAGGGGCAGGGAGGTCTGGTCTACCAGGATGTGCACATAGGAGTGAAGGAAGAGTCGGTTCTCTGGGCGGAAGCAAGCAGGGTGAGCTTGAACACAGATGGCACATGGGTTCCTCCAATCGGGGAGGGTCTGAGTTCAGGCCAGACCTGGCCATGCACAGGAGGCACCTGTAGGTCTTGAAGTGTGCACAAGGTCCTCATGCAGATCAGCTGCATCACTGGGCAGGTGTGTAATGGAAGTCCGTTTGGACTTAGAGCTCCCAGGCTCCCCACTGGGCAGTGACTGTTCAGAGCTTCAAATTACTGTTAAGAAAAGCAGACCTCAAGATCAGTGAGGCAGACATGGACAGAGCATTTTAAAGTGAAGATGAGTCCCTGCCGTCTCCAGCTGACACGGACCTATGAATTACAAAGCAGATTCTGGAGTTGTGATAACTTGGACAGGTTTTGTGGATTAATCAGGTCTTTGGTGGTTTTGCCCCGGGTGCTCTGTCTCAGCTCCTCTAAGCATCAGGTTCTGGGAAGTGGGGGCTCAGATGGGGATGGAACCAGGGTTCGGAGGGCACCAGAGTTCATGCACATTCATGACTTGTGGAAAATGCAGTAAGTGTGGTTCTGAAGAGAGTTGCTCAGGGCAGGTGGCCAGCAGCAACAGCTTTTGGCTGAAATACACAGAAGGGAAATCCCAGGATTTCTTTTGCCAAAAGGAAACTGAAGGATAAACCTGCTGCACAGGCCCAAACAGACCCAGAGCTGCTCTGCAGAGTTGGGAAGGCTTGGAGGGCTTTACACGCTCACCACAACCAGCTCACCTCCTGGACACTCATCATCAAAGCTTTGGAAAACCCAGCATTATCTCTTCGACCTGTCGCTGGGACAGAGGTCTGTGGGCAAAACACAGGTGGTTGCCAAGGGGGCTTCCTGAGTCCCCACTTCTGAAGCATTACCCTAATCAGAGAGGTGAAAATGTCCTGGTTTGGGAGGCAGCACCGCTGGAGATGCTGTCACGGCTCACGCCCTTCTCTTGCCAGGAGTGTAAGGCCGAAGGGTGGAAGCAGGTGAAATTGCATTTCAGGTCCAGAGCAGAGGCAGGTGTGTATGGAGGGGCAGGGAGGTCTGGTCTACCAGGATGTGCACATAGGAGTGAAGGAAGAGTCGGTTCTCTGGGCGGAAGCAAGCAGGGTGAGCTTGAACACAGATGGCACATGGGTTCCTCCAATCGGGGAGGGTCTGAGTTCAGGCCAGACCTGGCCATGCACAGGAGGCACCTGTAGGTCTTGAAGTGTGCACAAGGTCCTCATGCAGATCAGCTGCATCACTGGGCAGGTGTGTAATGGAAGTCCGTTTGGACTTAGAGCTCCCAGGCTCCCCACTGGGCAGTGACTGTTCAGAGCTTCAAATTACTGTTAAGAAAAGCAGACCTCAAGATCAGTGAGGCAGACATGGACAGAGCATTTTAAAGTGAAGATGAGTCCCTGCCGTCTCCAGCTGACACGGACCTATGAATTACAAAGCAGATTCTGGAGTTGTGATAACTTGGACAGGTTTTGTGGATTAATCAGGTCTTTGGTGGTTTTGCCCCGGGTGCTCTGTCTCAGCTCCTCTAAGCATCAGGTTCTGGGAAGTGGGGGCTCAGATGGGGATGGAACCAGGGTTCGGAGGGCACCAGAGTTCATGCACATTCATGACTTGTGGAAAATGCAGTAAGTGTGGTTCTGAAGAGAGTTGCTCAGGGCAGGTGGCCAGCAGCACCAGCTGGAAGCTCAAGACGCAGATAGGGTCTCTGCCCGGGGGTAGGGGAGGTTGGGGTGGGGGCTTCCAGGAGCAACGTCTGTGTTGTCTCCCCCTCAGTCTCCATCTGGACAGAGTGCACACCCTACCCCCGCCCTGCTCAAATGTTCCCTCAGCCGCCAGGAGAGCCTGGTTCATCTGGGTGGACCCTGCTTGGGACTCAGGGCTTCACTGGGAGTACACTGTGCACTGGAACCCAGGCCCTTCCTCCTCCTCAGTTGCTGTGAGTGGTCTGAGTCCCACTGAGCCTGTGAGAGTCGCAGTGGGGCCGCTGCACAGGCGTGGCTTGTTGCCTTACTCAGAGCACCCTCAGGAGCCTTTGGGGGCTGAGGGTATGGGGTGAGAGTCTGGGGTACAAGGACCACGTGTGTAGCGAGACCCTTTGAGCCTGGACTTTCTCAAGCAGAAGGAAGCTGGTCCTTGGAGGGCCCATCATGGTTTCCATGTCCTCAAACAACCAAATCTTCAGAACGCTTGTGTCCTTGAGGCGACACTACCACCCTGCCCAGTAACTTCAGACTCGTGGGAGCAGTGCAGCTTTGTTTGTGAGCAGTAGAGTTACCGCTGCACAAGATGAGTGGGAGGGGTAATGGTTCTGTGTGAACATGAGTGCAGACAACCATGGGTACCCGTTCTCACACTGTAGACTCTACCAGGGGCTGCTTGCCTAACCATTTATAATTGGTCCCATTTTTTTAAATGTGTGATTTTTTTCATTTAAGGATGTATTAGCAAACCTGAGGTAACTTTGATCTGTATTATTCTGCAGTAATACAGAAAGTGTCCTTCCTGCACTGAAACATCCAGGGTGCAGAGTGTGATACACATTGTAGATGGATTTCTGATCTTTGGTAGAAATGGTTTTCTTTCAGTCCATATTGACATTGTTTAACAATTTCAGCTGCACAGCATCTTAGTGTGGTGAGTGTTTGACTAGAAGACTCCCTTCCTGCACCCGGCTCCAGGCCTGCACCCAGGCGCACTGTCTGCAGGTTTTCTGCCTGCGTTTCTTGACTGCTGTGCTTCTCTGGTCTTAAGAGGACAGCAAACTGTGCTGACCTCGGCTCCATCTCCTTACTGGGGGTTTGTGGGGAGAGGACACGGGCTGGAGAGGCAGGTCTGCGGTCACATCACAGTCCCCATCGCAGCACACAGGGTCTACTCTCCCCAGAGACTGGCTGGGGCTCCCGGGAGGTTATTTTCACATGAGAGGCTTGTGGACTGACGCTTGAATTCAGCCTCCTGGGTGCCGCCCTTCCACACCCTTAGGGAGACTCTGCCTCAAGGGAGGAAGGCAGGGCCTCCGTGTCAGCACAGAGTGCAGAGGTTGCTGTCAGCCCCCTCCTGCCATAGTAGAGAAGGTGTAACAGAAGACACTGAGGGTGACGACTGGGCAAGAGAGAACTGGGGGCGCCTGGGGGTGGCATCGCCATGCTGGAGCAGGGAGCGTCCCTGTGGAAAGGCCCCGTGTTGGGGGGCTGAGAGGAGGAGGTGGGGGTGTGTGTCCAGGAGTGGTGCTGGGAAGGGGCTGCTGCCTCCAGTGACAAAGGGATGGGCCCCTGCCCCGAGGTGGCATGACTGGAACTGATGCCCCACCTCACCTTCAGAGCTGGACAGGGTGGGAGGAAGGAGCACAGGTACCTCTCCTTAGGAGGGCCCGGCCAGGTGGCCCAGGGAGCTGTGGGTGAGCCCCAAAACCATCCTAGTGGAGTGGGCCCTGAATTGTGCTAAAACCAGACCTGACCCCTGGGGGCAGGATGCTGCTCCCGACCTGGCACCCCTCCCCCATCAGGCCAGAACCAGACTGCCAGGGTCATCCGCACTGCCTGTCCTAGCACCTGCTCTGCTGTAGGTCTGCACAGTAACGTCTTGAGGCCATCAAGTACACAATTGTTCCCCTAGGACCCACCCATTTTCCCAACAGGTTGTGGTTTTTTTTTTCATTCTGGTTTTCTTTGTTTTGGGATTTTTTAATTTTTATTTTTGATGAGGATAATTGCTTTACAGTATTGTGTTGGCTTCTGCCATACAACAGAGTATCAGTTCAGTTCAGTCGTTCAGTTGTGTCCAACTCTTTGTGACCCCATGAACTGCAGCACACCAGGCTTCTCTGTCCCTCACCATCTCCTGGAGTTTGCTGAAACTCATGTTCATTGACTCAGTGATGCCATCCAACCATCTCATCCTCTCTTGTCCCCTTCTTTTTCTGCCTTCTGTTTTTCTCAACACCATGGTCTTTTCTAATGAGGCGGCTCTTCGCATGAGGTGGCCAAAGTATTGGAGCTTCACCATCAGTCTTTCCAATGAATATTCAGGGTTGATTTCCTTTAGGGTTAATTGGTTTGATCTCTGTGAAGTCCAAGGGACTCTCAAGAGTCTTTTCTAACACCACAGTTCAAAGGCATCAATTCTGAGCTCAGCCTTCGTGATGGTTCAACTCTCACATCCATACATGACCACTGGAAAAACCACAGCTTTGACTATATAGACCTTTGTTGACAAAGTGATGTCTCTGCTTTTGAGTATACTGTCTAGGTTTGTCATAGCTTTTCTTTCAAGGACCAAAGCATCTTTTAATTTCATGGCTGCAGTCATCATCTGCAGTGATTTTGGAGTCCAAGAAAATAGCGTCTGTTACTGTTTCCATTGTTTCCCCATCTATTTGTTGTGAAGTGATGGGACTGGATGCCATGATCTTAGTTCTTTGAATATTGAGTTTTAGGCCAGCTTTTTCACTCCCCTCTTTCACCTTCGTCAGGTGGTTCTTTAGTTTCTCTTTGCTTTCTGCCATAAAGGTGGTGTCATCAACATACCTGAGATGATTGATATTTCCCCTGGCAATCTTGATTCCAGCTTCTGCTTCATACAGGCTGGCATTTCGCGTGATGTATTCTGCATATAAATTAAATAAGCAGGGTGACAATATACAACCTTGACGTATTCAACAGAGTAGAGCCGTAAGCATATACATGTCCCCTCCCTCCTGAATCTCCCCCATCCTCCTGACTCCATCCCACCCCCTTGGTGGTCACAGAGAGCCAGGTTGAGCTCTATATCCAACAGGAGCTTAGTCAACAGTAACCAGGATGCTTTGGAACTTGGCTGCTACAGTCCACACCCGGCAGGGATGTACCACGTGGAGAGACCACACTCCCTGTGCAGTAACACATGGTCTGTTGAATTGCAGTGAAGAATTTTCATCCTTATCCTACGCAGTTATATCACAGTAAACATACTTTTCATTGGTGAATATGCTCATGTATTTAGTCCACCTCCTAAGTGGCAAATGGCTTGTGTTTGCCTCAACCTGGCACTCTTGTTTGGAAAATTGTTAGTAAATAAATATGATCAAAATTCCCTCCCTTCATTTCTCTCTTTTTGAGGGGGGAGAGATTTTGTCAGTTTAATGCAGCCTTGAAAACAGCCTTTCCCTTTTCCCCCTGTCCAGTGGGTTACCTCACATTTGATAGCAGAGGTCTGCCAGGCTCCAAATTGGATTGGATGTACCCCATGCTGAGCGGGAGACCAGCTCTGGGGACTCTGTCCACTTGGGTGGCTACTTCTCAGCCTGGTGGTGTGACTGGGGTAGAGGGATGTCCATTCCTCACTGGCCGGGGGGCGGGGGGGCTCTCTCATAGCCTGACTGGGACCCGTGAGCATCCAGACCTGCTTGATAACTGTGCAGACTCTCCCATCTGGACCATCTTACAGCAGAGGAAAGCCACGTTGGCTGGGCCCTGAAACAAGCACTGTGACCACTTTATAAAGTAGAGCCCAAAGTGTGTGAGTTACTTGCTCCATCGTGTCTGGCTCTGTGCGATCTGTAGCCCACCAGACTCTGTCTGTGAGAATTCTCCAGGCAAGAATACTCCATACTAGACAAGGAGAAGGACCCAAAGCTATCCCCATTAATCTATTTTTACAGCAATTTCAGTTGTGTGTATTTTGTATCCCAAAGATCAAAGAAAAAAGCAAAGAACACTGCTTTTCATCACTGTGACTCACATGAAATTTAACTTTGCTAAAGTCGCACCTGGGCTTCATAGCACAGCATCCTGAAGTCAGAGCTGGACCCCCGGTATTGGTGACTAGACATGGGGTGTTTCCAAGAGCACACAAAAAAGATGCAGGGGAATCTAGAAGAAAAGCAGTAAAGGGTCATATATTTGGACTAAAACCTAGAAAAATGGTCCATCATAAACCTGAGTGGGCCTTCCAAATAATCTGTAAATTATCTTTAATTTGTTCCCCAAAGAAAAACACGATGGACATAGTACAATATTCATTCTCTTTCCCTCCTCTCCCACCTCTCAGTCAACTTCTCTGAGTCTCTTTTTGTCTGTCTCTCTTCTCCCTAACCCATCCCTTTTGAATACAATCTAGACTAACTCCTCTTCATCACTTTGTATATTTATTGACAGGTAACTGTTACAGGTTAGCTTCGCCTGTTCCTCTGTGTGCTAGCTCTATTCTCTCCCATTTGTGTAAAATAATTTTTTCCCATAAGAGATCTCTTTCCTCTGTAACAAAGGACGTGTAACCACTAACATACGCTCCCAAGTCACTGGTTAGAGCAGAGAAGATACTGTTTTCCTTTTGTTGTTTTGGAGTAAGAGGCTGTGACATTAAAACAGTTAGTGCTTAGTCTGCTTTGGGTGCTAAGTGAGCTGCCAAGGTCACCAGTGGGAGGAAGTGCTTCTGACCCTTGCCTGGTCGCTGAGTGTTGACACCTGGGTGCACCTCCTGTCAGCCGCTGGCTCAGTTCTTCTTCTGCTCCTCACTCGAGCTGGGGAATTTTCATTCTGGGGTCACAGCTAATGACTGGAAGTCAGGGGCAGGGGTGTCTCCACGGATGGCCATCAGTGATGGGTCAGTCCTGGCCACCTGGGTACACCTCGGGTTCTGTTTTTAGAAGTTAGCCTATAAAGCAAGCTACTTTATCCAGGAATTGTTTATGCTTCACTTTCTCATCATTCATCACATGTCACTGTGGCTTGGATGTTTTGACCATTCATCTTAATGTGTCACCACTCAGAGCTGATAAAAACCACACACAACCTTCACTGACTTGTCATTTTAGCTAGCTTCTGCTGTTGCCATCGGTCAGCTTGTGGTTTTCATTAGTTTTGAAATGGGGATAGTATCTCATAGGTGTCATTGGTTTTACCTGTCCATGTGCGTCCCCCTTTCCCCCAGATAAGATTTCCATCCTCTCATTTTACCATGTGAGGTGAGCCCTTAGGAATGGGGCCCCTGGCTTCTGAAGTTAATTCCCAGTAATGGCTGCTGTTTCTTTGGCCTCTGACAGGCCTGCTGAGGAGTCATTCCTTACCACTGTTACTTCCAGCTCCTCGGTTTCTGACCCAGACCACATGTCTGAGCTCTGGTAGGCTCAATCAAGATGGACTGTTAAGTGTCTCCTGGCCATGACATGCAGCCTCATATGTGATGGGGTCCCAGCCCTCTTCCTGGAAGCACCAACCCCAGAGAGGGTATGAGGTCCTTCTCCACCTGGGTCAGCCCGGCTCCCCAGCCTCTCAGAGGAGTTGTGGAACTGAAACTGCACCACACCCCCGAGGGGCCATTAGGTCTCGAGCAAATATTTCTTCATGGAAAAATGAGTTTCTTCCATTACCAGTGATGGAGTTTCCTATAACAGCATCACACTTACTTTATAACTAGTTCTAGGTGGTACATTTGTTTGTCTCCATAATCTGAGATCTGTGTAGGAAGTAGCCCTAGATTTTGCTTGGATTCAGTGTACCCACTGCTTTCCCAATCAGATCATGCAAGTGAAATACACTCGGTCTGAAAAACAGGACTCTTCCTTCCTGCTGTTCCACTGGATTCAAATCCAGTATGAGAGCTGGTGATTTATGTTTTTATTAGATAGAGATGGTAGCAGAATGGCTCTTTATTACAAATGTAGGTTGATTTATTTGTGCATTTTAGGCTTGTGTGTTTTGTTTTGTCTTTTCTGGCCACCTGGGTACACCTCGGGTTCTGTTTTTAGAAGTTAGCCTATAAAGCAAGCTACTTTATCCAGGAATTGTTTATGCTTCACTTTCTCATCATTCATCACATGTCACTGTGGCTTGGATGTTTTGACCATTCATCTTAATGTGTCACCACTCAGAGCTGATAAAAACCACACACAACCTTCACTGACTTGTCATTTTAGCTAGCTTCTGCTGTTGCCATCGGTCAGCTTGTGGTTTTCATTAGTTTTGAAATGGGGATAGTATCTCATAGGTGTCATTGGTTTTACCTGTCCATGTGCGTCCCCCTTTCCCCCAGATAAGATTTCCATCCTCTCATTTTACCATGTGAGGTGAGCCCTTAGGAATGGGGCCCCTGGCTTCTGAAGTTAATTCCCAGTAATGGCTGCTGTTTCTTTGGCCTCTGACAGGCCTGCTGAGGAGTCATTCCTTACCACTGTTACTTCCAGCTCCTCGGTTTCTGACCCAGACCACATGTCTGAGCTCTGGTAGGCTCAATCAAGATGGACTGTTAAGTGTCTCCTGGCCATGACATGCAGCCTCATATGTGATGGGGTCCCAGCCCTCTTCCTGGAAGCACCAACCCCAGAGAGGGTATGAGGTCCTTCTCCACCTGGGTCAGCCCGGCTCCCCAGCCTCTCAGAGGAGTTGTGGAACTGAAACTGCACCACACCCCCGAGGGGCCATTAGGTCTCGAGCAAATATTTCTTCATGGAAAAATGAGTTTCTTCCATTACCAGTGATGGAGTTTCCTATAACAGCATCACACTTACTTTATAACTAGTTCTAGGTGGTACATTTGTTTGTCTCCATAATCTGAGATCTGTGTAGGAAGTAGCCCTAGATTTTGCTTGGATTCAGTGTACCCACTGCTTTCCCAATCAGATCATGCAAGTGAAATACACTCGGTCTGAAAAACAGGACTCTTCCTTCCTGCTGTTCCACTGGATTCAAATCCAGTATGAGAGCTGGTGATTTATGTTTTTATTAGATAGAGATGGTAGCAGAATGGCTCTTTATTACAAATGTAGGTTGATTTATTTGTGCATTTTAGGCTTGTGTGTTTTGTTTTGTCTTTTTCTGGCCACCTCTATTGGTCTTTCATTTATCTACTTCCATCCATCCTTGTTCTTTGGCCTCTGTGGGCCTCCCATCTCAGTGACCCCGACGCTGCAGAGCACCGGCTTGGCAACTGGGCACATCGGTCCAGCTGCTCCACGGCACCTGGGACCTTCCCAGGCCAGGAATCAAACTGGCGCCCCTTGCACTGCAAGGCAGTGTCCTTACCCACTAGACCACCAGGGAAGCCCCCTAGGCTTGTGTGTTTTGACTCATGTAACTTATGAAATAGGTATTTGGAAATTAGAAAGTGAAACATTGCAGAGGAGCAGAGTGCCCAGTGGTCAGTCTGTGTGGCCTAGGGTGAGGCCAGGGCAGGCGGACTGGGCAGGATGTGCAGGGAGGAACAGTGGGGGCTTAAGCAAGATAGGTAGTCACCAAGTGCACTGGGTTCCCACTCGCCCCGGTAAACACCGCACTCACTCTGTGGACTCTGTCAGCTCTAACAAGCTGCAGTTTCACGTCACACATCTCAAAGTCAAGAAACAATGAGTACAGTGTTGGTGTTTTCCTCGCCAGGTTGTGGAGTTCTTGGACAGAGGGATAGATTCTGCCTTTAGATGATGGCAGCTGCTTGTTCCTGCCTGGCCATGAACTTCCAACACTGTGCTCTTCACTCTGAGAAACACATTGGTTTTTAAAACATGAAGGTTTTGGGAGTGGGCGCCCCATAGAGGCATGTCTGTATCTGGTCCCTTAGCACAGACTGGGGGTAGGGGACCTGACTCCAGGTCCTGATCCCCTCGTGCATTGTCAGGAGTCCATGCTAACACCTGCTACGGGATCAAGCCGACAAATCCAGTGCACATCACAGCCCCACTCCAAAACCACAGCTCCGTGTCCATGCATCCTGCAGCCTCAGAGCCCAACACTTCCAGCCAGGCCTGTGTGCACACCTCCGATGTGTCCTCTCAGGCATGGCTGGTGGGTTGACGGCTCCTGGGGCTCACGTAGAATGTGAACTGAGTCAGAGATGAGTGTTCTTTCCTGGATCTTTGAGTGGTGAATGGAACACACAAAATATTTGAAAATAGCACTGATCTCCCATTAATAATTTCTTTATATTGATATTTTTGCCTTTTTACAAAGGAGTAGCCCCAAAACTTAATATTGAGTGACTACCTGTTTTATCCACTTAGATACATGTGTCATAAACTGAAACACTAGAATTTAGTAACTTCTTCCAGTGTCCCAAAGAACATAACATGCCTAAACCACCCTCTGATAATTTTAGAGAAGAAAATCAAGCCTTAACTAGTGTTTGGTCAATCAGTATTGGAGATAAATCCTAAAAGTAAAACACACATTGTACTTGGACAAAAATGTCAGAAACACTGAGTCGGGCGGCCCATGTGTGCAGTCAGCTCTTCTGATACCTCCCCAGTGACTCTGAGACACTTTGGCAGCTCATAGTAAAGGGCTTTTAGTGTTAGTAGATCATGGCCGACTCAGAGTTCCAGCTCACGGACCGCCTTCTCTGTGTACAGACATGAAATTTGCGGTCAAGTGTTTAATTAAGACAGTCTTTAAAAAGTAAAATTGGTTAAAAATTAAAGGCAAAGATACACTTTCTTAGAACTCAGGAAAGTAGCACCACTAACATTTACTGTTGTAATTCTAAATTCCATTAAACTTTGGGCAGAAATAGCTCATTACTGTTTCCTCACGGAGGCTCTCTTCTACAAGGGAGTGGCCTTGGGGCTGCTCGAAGGTAGAGACACCCGTTCTGTCAATTTCTGTTTTACATCATTTTCTCAGATTAACTCAACTGTTATGATTATAACTTGGAATCCAGTTACATTTGATTTTTGGCACGTTTCCTGTTTCACATGGTATGTGCTTTTTACCTGGTAGCAACAATTTTGCCTGTTTTGATAGGAAAGAGGCATTCTTTGTGGCAGAAAGACACACTTCATTGGAACAGCCTATATTAATGGTTGAAAGCTGACAGACCATAGCTGACCCTGAAGTCAACAGAGCATGAGCCCGGTGAGCCCAAGACCCCACATTTGTTTTTTTTTTTTTTTTTTTTTTAAAGATTTATTTATTTATTTATTTTGGGCGGCGGTCGGGTTGGGGGGAGGGGAGTGGGCGGGCCACTTCATTTGGTCTCTCATTTCTCCGTTTTCATCCGTCTTTGTTCTCTGGCTCCTGCGGGCCTCCTATTGCGGTGGCGTCTGTTGTCACAGAGCTCCGGCTCTGGGCGCATGCGCTCCAGAGCTCCGGCTCAGTGATTGGACACATCAGTCCAGCTGCTCCGCGGCACGTGGGATCTTCCCAGGCCAGGGATCAAACCGGCGCCCCCTGCACTGCAAGGCGGTGTCCCTATCCACTGGACCACCAGGGGAAGCCCCCCACATTTGTTAAGTGAGTTAGTAATGCCCATTCACAGGTTGCCTGTTATAACCACAGCTGATGCATCTTGGCGTTTCCCATGAACTCAGGAAGGTGACACAGGCCATGTGTTTGGTTCTGAGAAGACTTCACTTAATTAGCTGTGATTAATACTTACAAGCAACAAATGTACCCACCTCTTTCTTGATTTAGAAAGAGTGATTTAGAGGAAGTAGGTTTTTAGGTGATGGGAATTTTAGCATTCTCTTGTGTTTCTATGGATATGTGGCTGTATGTGTTTACTTACTTTTAATCAATCCTTATTCAAAAATGATAAAAGGCAACTGAACAATAGGAGTTCAAAAGGAACTTCCTTTCAGAAGGAAGCATAATGTGAAAAATAAGGAATAGAAGGGACCTGACTCAATGTGAAATCCTGTGGTGGCTGAGATGACTAAGCATCTCTATCCAAGTGTGAGCAACCAGAATAAAAGGAGGTTCAAAAGGAACTTCCTTGTCAGAAACTTCTACAAGGGAGTGGCCTTGGGGCTGCTCGAAGGTAGAGACACCCGTTCTGTCAACTTCGGTTTTACATCAGTTTCTCAGATTAACTCAACTCTTATGAGTATAGCTTGGAATCCGGTTACATCTGAGTTTTGGCACGTTTCCTGTTTCACATGGTATGTGCTTTTTACCTGGTAGCAACAATTTTGCCTGTTTTGATAGGAAAGAGGCATTCTTTGTGGCAGAAAGACACACTTCATTGGAACAGCCTATATTAATGGTTGAAAGCTGACAGACCATAGCTGACCCTGAAGTCAACAGAGCATGAGCCCGGTGAGCCCAAGACCCCACATTTGTTTTTTTTTTTTTTTTTTTTTTAAAGATTTATTTATTTATTTATTTTGGGCGGCGGTCGGGTTGCGGGGAGGGGAGCGGGCGGGCCACTTCTTTTGGTCTCTCATTTCTCCGTTTTCATCCGTCTTTGTTCTCTGGCTCCTGCGGGCCTCCTATTGCGGTGGCGTCTGTTGTCACAGAGCTCCGGCTCTGGGCGCATGCGCTCCAGAGCTCCGGCTCAGTGATTGGACACATCAGTCCAGCTGCTCCGCGGCACGTGGGATCTTCCCAGGCCAGGGATCAAACCGGCGCCCCCTGCACTGCAAGGCGGTGTCCCTATCCACTGGACCACCAGGGGAAGCCCCCCACATTTGTTAAGTGAGTTAGTAATGCCCATTCACAGGTTGCCTGTTATAACCACAGCTGATGCATCTTGGCGTTTCCCATGAACTCAGGAAGGTGACACAGGCCATGTGTTTGGTTCTGAGAAGACTTCACTTAATTAGCTGTGATTAATACTTACAAGCAACAAATGTACCCACCTCTTTCTTGATTTAGAAAGAGTGATTTAGAGGAAGTAGGTTTTTAGGTGATGGGAATTTTAGCATTCTCTTGTGTTTCTATGGATATGTGGCTGTATGTGTTTACTTACTTTTTAATCAATCCTTATTCAAAAAATGATAAAAGGCAACTGAACAATAGGAGTTCAAAAGGAACTTCCTTTCAGAAGGAAGCATAATGTGAAAAATAAGGGAATAGAAGGGACCTGACTCAATGTGAAATCCTGTGGTGGCTGAGATGACTAAGCATCTCTATCCAAGTGTGAGCAACCAGAATAAAACAGGCAGTGGATCAGTCCTAACATTGATTGTGTCCAGCTTGTGGGGACCCACGACCCCTGGTCCTGACGAAGGGTGTCCCCACTGTGGCTTCACCAGGAGCCATAAAGAGCTGCAGAGCCAGACTGCACACCTGCATCATGTAACCACGGCAACTAGCTGCCCTGTTCTCCTGGGATGGGTATCACATCAAAGTGCAGCCATCCTCAGGGTGAAGGGTGGGCAGGGAAGGAGAGGCTGGTCCCCCTGACGCTGTGGGGGACCAGCCTGAAGACTGAGATGGACTTCCCGGGGGACGGTCTGGGACAGCCTGCAGGAGCCCCTCCCTCAGCCTTGGGGCTCTAAGTCCTGGGTCTGCCCCAGGCTGCACTGAGGTCCGACTCACTCTGAACTCAGAAAGGCGCGCACCCCACACATACTCACTTGGGCACTTGATTTCTTTAAAAAGGATGTGTACTCCATTCCTTAATTTTGAGAAAATTTCATATTTATGCTTAATTACATAAGAAATATAAAATGTGTTCATATCATAAAAGAATAAAAGTGGTGATCCAACTTTTGAGGGGAAAATAGACTCTCTTACCTACTTGCCCTGAGCCTGTCTGCAGCCACTGCTGTGAGGCAGGGATGCTGCACTTGTGTGTGTGTGTGTGTACACATGTGTGAGAGTGTATGGCGTTCATGAGAATGAGCTGTCAGTGTTTCATACTAAATCATGCTTGCTGTGAGGTTCTGGTAAGATATCTTCATTTTAAATTCATTTCTTTTGATTTCTAGATTGCAGAGGGTTTTTATCTAGAATATATTTTGAATGCTGTGCTGCTTGGGAGATGTGTATTACAAGAATTACGAGGAAGTAGGTTTTTAGGTGATGGGAATTTTAGCATTCTCTTGTGTTTCTATGGATATGTGGCTGTATGTGTTTACTTACTTTTTAATCAATCCTTATTCAAAAAATGATAAAAGGCAACTGAACAATAGGAGTTCAAAAGGAACTTCCTTTCAGAAGGAAGCATAATGTGAAAAATAAGGGAATAGAAGGGACCTGACTCAATGTGAAATCCTGTGGTGGCTGAGATGACTAAGCATCTCTATCCAAGTGTGAGCAACCAGAATAAAACAGGCAGTGGATCAGTCCTAACATTGATTGTGTCCAGCTTGTGGGGACCCACGACCCCTGGTCCTGACGAAGGGTGTCCCCACTGTGGCTTCACCAGGAGCCATAAAGAGCTGCAGAGCCAGACTGCACACCTGCATCATGTAACCACGGCAACTAGCTGCCCTGTTCTCCTGGGATGGGTATCACATCAAAGTGCAGCCATCCTCAGGGTGAAGGGTGGGCAGGGAAGGAGAGGCTGGTCCCCCTGACGCTGTGGGGGACCAGCCTGAAGACTGAGATGGACTTCCCGGGGGACGGTCTGGGACAGCCTGCAGGAGCCCCTCCCTCAGCCTTGGGGCTCTAAGTCCTGGGTCTGCCCCAGGCTGCACTGAGGTCCGACTCACTCTGAACTCAGAAAGGCGCGCACCCCACACATACTCACTTGGGCACTTGATTTCTTTAAAAAGGATGTGTACTCCATTCCTTAATTTTGAGAAAATTTCATATTTATGCTTAATTACATAAGAAATATAAAATGTGTTCATATCATAAAAGAATAAAAGTGGTGATCCAACTTTTGAGGGGAAAATAGACTCTCTTACCTACTTGCCCTGAGCCTGTCTGCAGCCACTGCTGTGAGGCAGGGATGCTGCATTTGTGTGTGTGTGTGTACACATGTGTGAGAGTGTATGGCGTTCATGAGAATGAGCTGTCAGTGTTTCATACTAAATCATGCTTGCTGTGAGGTTCTGGTAAGATATCTTCATTTTAAATTCATTTCTTTTGATTTCTAGATTGCAGAGGGTTTTTATCTAGAATATATTTTGAATGCTGTGCTGCTTGGGAGATGTGTATTACAAGAATTACGGTTTCCCCCTTAATTTATCAATAGTGCTGTTACACTGTATGATTCTGAATTATTCTTCTACTTATGGGATGTGCCTTACTTGATTATGATGCTCTTTTATACCTGGCAGATTGAATGGGTGAATATTTTACGTAGAATTTTTGCATATTTGTTCAGAAGCCAGACTGTTGTGAATTTGAAAGTGTCAGTTGTACCTTCAGCTTGGCCAGCTATTAGAGAGTATCAGTTGTATTTAACTGTCAGCATAGACTAAAACCAGAACACTGTGACTGTTCCCAGAAAATGTTGGGAAGACAGTGCAGTGATCTCTTGAGAAGAGTGACAGCTTTTTCATTATGTGTGTTTATTGCAGAATCAACAAGTAAACACCCTTTGCCTTGGAGCAGAAAGACACCTTAGTATCTGAAAGAGGTCAAATGTAGGAGTGCACAGGGATGCTTTTGGGAATGGACTTTTACATGCCATAGAGCCTTTATTGGTGGTTTTTAAGGCATGGTCTCTTATGTAATCAGCTTACATGTAGCACAGGCCCAAAACTCCATCCTACAGGCCATTATGTGGAATCCCAGCAGGTGAACAAGTGACCAATGAGGTCATCTATGGAATTCTCAATTCCTGTCTTGTTATATCAGGTAACTTGCCCATACTGTGGTCTAAGGGAGGGGTCCAGGGTTAATTGCCAACCAAACAACCCACTGTGGGCTTCAGCAGTCACTACTGACATGTGACTTTCCTTGGTGACACATTTGTTTACCATAACATATTTTAGTACTCTCTGTAGAAAAGTGTGCTTAGAAGATTATAAAGAAAATTCATCTTTCTGTAAAACCAGGGAGCTGAGATAGGTAATTATAACATTCTATAGGTTACTGATAGGATACAGCATCATGAGAAATATATTGTGTAAGCTAAGAGCATATTTTTTTCATTTTGAATAGATTTAAGATGACACCTTATAGATACTTATTTTCTTTAAAAATTAAGTCCATCCAACTTTATCAAGAATAGATTTTGGGGATTGTGACTGTCTTTCTCCAATTATAAAACTTATTTGGAACTAAGAAGGGCCTGGACCCAGCTATCTGACCACAAGTCATGTACTTTGTATATAATTGGCATACTAGTCAGACTTCATTCCAGTATCAAAGTCTAATTTGGCTTTCTTCACAAATTTACATTAATATTAACTGCATTAGAGTGAGCAAGGTAATTAAAGTAATCTAAGATAAGACTTTAAATCAAACGAAAGAAAAGCACTCTATTTGATTATGGTTTTTAGGACCGAAAAGCCTTCTGGTAAAATGACTCCATTACTCTTCATTTCAATTTGATGCAGACCATCCATTTTCTTCAACCCAGTCATTGAACAATACCCTTTCCCAGTGTCTTTTTAGCACCTTTGTCCACATAGCTTCCTTGGATCCTTCTACAGTTTTATTCCTGATGTTAGTGTGTGGTGTAGACACACCGTGGGGTCTCACTTAGTCACGAGAAGGGAGGACATGCTGCCATTGCTATAGCATGCATGGATCTCAAGGGCATTGGGCTGAGCGAGATCAGTCAGAGAAAGACAGACACTGCACCATCTCATGTACATGTAGAACCTAAAAACATCAAATTCCCTAGTGGTTGCCAGGGGCCGAGGGTGGAGGCAGAGACATCTGTAAAGGGCAAAACCTCCAGTTAGAAGATGAAACCCATCAAAGTTCTAGTGGTTGCCAGGGGCCCGCTCAATTCCTGTCTTGTTATATCAGGTAACTTGCCCATACTGTGGTCTAAGGGAGGGGTCCAGGGTTAATTGCCAACCAAACAACCCACTGTGGGCTTCAGCAGTCACTACTGACATGTGACTTTCCTTGGTGACACATTTGTTTACCATAACATATTTTAGTACTCTCTGTAGAAAAGTGTGCTTAGAAGATTATAAAGAAAATTCATCTTTCTGTAAAACCAGGGAGCTGAGATAGGTAATTATAACATTCTATAGGTTACTGATAGGATACAGCATCATGAGAAATATATTGTGTAAGCTAAGAGCATATTTTTTTCATTTTGAATAGATTTAAGATGACACCTTATAGATACTTATTTTCTTTAAAAATTAAGTCCATCCAACTTTATCAAGAATAGATTTTGGGGATTGTGACTGTCTTTCTCCAATTATAAAACTTATTTGGAACTAAGAAGGGCCTGGACCCAGCTATCTGACCACAAGTCATGTACTTTGTATATAATTGGCATACTAGTCAGACTTCATTCCAGTATCAAAGTCTAATTTGGCTTTCTTCACAAATTTACATTAATATTAACTGCATTAGAGTGAGCAAGGTAATTAAAGTAATCTAAGATAAGACTTTAAATCAAACGAAAGAAAAGCACTCTATTTGATTATGGTTTTTAGGACCGAAAAGCCTTCTGGTAAAATGACTCCATTACTCTTCATTTCAATTTGATGCAGACCATCCATTTTCTTCAACCCAGTCATTGAACAATACCCTTTCCCAGTGTCTTTTTAGCACCTTTGTCCACATAGCTTCCTTGGATCCTTCTACAGTTTTATTCCTGATGTTAGTGTGTGGTGTAGACACACCGTGGGGTCTCACTTAGTCACGAGAAGGGAGGACATGCTGCCATTGCTATAGCATGCATGGATCTCAAGGGCATTGGGCTGAGCGAGATCAGTCAGAGAAAGACAGACACTGCACCATCTCATGTACATGTAGAACCTAAAAACATCAAATTCCCTAGTGGTTGCCAGGGGCCGAGGGTGGGGAGGCAGAGACATCTGTAAAAGGGCAAAAACCCTCCAGTTAGAAGATGAGTAAGTTCTGGGCTCCGATGTACAGCGTGTGATTATAGTTAGCAGTCCTGAGTTCTGTGCTTGCAGGTGAGTAGGTGAGTAGATCTTAGGTGTCAGCTTCAACCCCCAAAAGAGGAACACAGAGTGGCTCTGTGAGGTGATGGACATGTCCATTAACTTGATTATGGTGACACTGTGTGTATGCATATTGAATCATCATGTTGAGCAATTTAATATGTTCAATCTTATTTGTCAGTAAAGCCGGGAAAAAATTTGTAGGTGACACTCCTCCTTGTTAAAACAGTTGTTTTTTTTTCCTTTTGTTTCCGTTTGGTTTTTGAATGAACTGATGGACTTAAAAATATTCACTACCTAAAAGTTGAACGTTATGTTTTATTTAGTGGGAATTTTTAGGACTTCAAGGCCCAGAGACAACATCTCAAGTGACCCTGAGAGAACTGCTCTGAGGAGGCATGGAGTGGGGAGGAATCAGGTTCTATAAAAGTTTTGCAACAAAGGGCTGGCAGTCTGAACATCAAGAGATTACGGTTAATTAAAGAAAACCAGATATCTCAAGTTAAAGAATTTAGTGCTTTTCTGTGTATGGGAAGATGCTAGAGTGTGGCCTCATTGAAATCATTCCTTTCATACGTATCTCACCTTCTTGGGGCCAGGGGCATTTCCTGTCCTGAGCTTTCTTTCCCCAGGGCTCACTGGAAGGAGTGGCTGTAGACTGATGGCTGCTAGATGGTAGGTGTTCTCCTTCCGGAGTTCCCCAGGCTCACCAGTTCACACTGCAGGGCTGCAGTTGTACCCTTTCCCAGTGTCTTTTTAGCACCTTTGTCCACATAGCTTCCTTGGATCCTTCTACAGTTTTATTCCTGATGTTAGTGTGTGGTGTAGACACACCGTGGGGTCTCACTTAGTCACGAGAAGGGAGGACATGCTGCCATTGCTATAGCATGCATGGATCTCAAGGGCATTGGGCTGAGCGAGATCAGTCAGAGAAAGACAGACACTGCACCATCTCATGTACATGTAGAACCTAAAAACATCAAATTCCCTAGTGGTTGCCAGGGGCCGAGGGTGGGGAGGCAGAGACATCTGTAAAAGGGCAAAAACCCTCCAGTTAGAAGATGAGTAAGTTCTGGGCTCCGATGTACAGCGTGTGATTATAGTTAGCAGTCCTGAGTTCTGTGCTTGCAGGTGAGTAGGTGAGTAGATCTTAGGTGTCAGCTTCAACCCCCAAAAGAGGAACACAGAGTGGCTCTGTGAGGTGATGGACATGTCCATTAACTTGATTATGGTGACACTGTGTGTATGCATATTGAATCATCATGTTGAGCAATTTAATATGTTCAATCTTATTTGTCAGTAAAGCCGGGAAAAAATTTGTAGGTGACACTCCTCCTTGTTAAAACAGTTGTTTTTTTTTCCTTTTGTTTCCTTTTGGTTTTTGAATGATCTGATGGACTTAAAAATATTCACTACCTAAAAGTTGAACGTTATGTTTTATTTAGTGGGAATTTTTAGGACTTCAAGGCCCAGAGACAACATCTCAAGTGACCCTGAGAGAACTGCTCTGAGGAGGCATGGAGTGGGGAGGAATCAGGTTCTATAAAAGTTTTGCAACAAAGGGCTGGCAGTCTGAACATCAAGAGATTACGGTTAATTAAAGAAAACCAGATATCTCAAGTTAAAGAATTTAGTGCTTTTCTGTGTATGGGAAGATGCTAGAGTGTGGCCTCATTGAAATCATTCCTTTCATACGTATCTCACCTTCTTGGGGCCAGGGGCATTTCCTGTCCTGAGCTTTCTTTCCCCAGGGCTCACTGGAAGGAGTGGCTGTAGACTGATGGCTGCTAGATGGTAGGTGTTCTCCTTCCGGAGTTCCTCAGGCTCACCAGTTCACACTGCAGGGCTGCAGTTGCTGATGATGGTGACACCCTTGTTTACTAATGCAGCAAGAAATGCTCCATTTTCAAGTATCTATGTATTGATGTTATGAGAAAACTGAATGAACTTTTTGAGCAACCCAGTAAACCCTTCAACCCCAAAACCAATTGCAAAAATTAAAAGGCAGCTACAGAACTTCATTATATAAAGGAAGAGCGAGCCTCAAGCAGCCTTAACAGCCATCAGCATGAATAGATGAAGAGTCTGAGCTGGTTTCTGTGAGCTGGTTCCTTGCAAATTCCTCACCTTGGATTATGGAAGGGGTATTTTTTGTGAGGCCCATTTGTTGAGAAGTGTGAGGCTCTAGCGCATGAACTACTTGGAAGCACAAACTCACAGATGTTACCTTGGGATGCTCTGGGCTAAGATTTTCTCGACTTGTTGTGATGTGATGGGAGGCACAGAGGAGCCTGAGGGCCATCCTTTCTAGGAGCTACTTTTGAAATCCTGAGCTTTAGGATAGGGACATGAGTCCAGGCTCAGGAGCCAGTAGATCCACTCACAAGTGTTGCCATCATGCGTATCCCTGTAGATGGAACCAGGTGCCAGCACCCGGCTTGGTGAGAGTCAGGGCAGAAGGAGAGGTGGGTCCTTTCATCACAGTGGTCATTCTTGGAGGTTAAGAAACTGAGTTGAAGCTGTTCACTGTTTACTTATTGTTACCTACAAGTCGAACTGTGACCCTCTGAAGTCAAACCTCATTCAAGTCAAGAGGGAGTCTCATCCCTTCTCTGGGCTCAGAGCCCACCTCTCCTTGTGTCTAGGACCCTCTCCCATTCTCTTCCAGTAGAGGGTCCTTTGTGAGCAGGGGACAGCACCCTTCAAAGGCCCTGGACTTCTGTAGGGCTGGTCTCCGTGCCAGGCCCCCACTAAGCACTTACTGCACCTCAGACTCTCAAAGCTCTTCAATGTCTCCAGCTATGAAAGGAGATTCCCGAGTCAGGTGTTGTGTGGCTCACTGCCCAGGGCAGGGGGACTGTGAGAGGTGGGGCTGCAGCCTCATGCTAGTTGCTAGAATGATGGTCTTTTGCTAGATGGTAGGTGTTCTCCTTCCGGAGTTCCTCAGGCTCACCAGTTCACACTGCAGGGCTGCAGTTGCTGATGATGGTGACACCCTTGTTTACTAATGCAGCAAGAAATGCTCCATTTTCAAGTATCTATGTATTGATGTTATGAGAAAACTGAATGAACTTTTTGAGCAACCCAGTAAACCCTTCAACCCCAAAACCAATTGCAAAAATTAAAAGGCAGCTACAGAACTTCATTATATAAAGGAAGAGCGAGCCTCAAGCAGCCTTAACAGCCATCAGCATGAATAGATGAAGAGTCTGAGCTGGTTTCTGTGAGCTGGTTCCTTGCAAATTCCTCACCTTGGATTATGGAAGGGGTATTTTTTGTGAGGCCCATTTGTTGAGAAGTGTGAGGCTCTAGCGCATGAACTACTTGGAAGCACAAACTCACAGATGTTACCTTGGGATGCTCTGGGCTAAGATTTTCTCGACTTGTTGTGATGTGATGGGAGGCACAGAGGAGCCTGAGGGCCATCCTTTCTAGGAGCTACTTTTGAAATCCTGAGCTTTAGGATAGGGACATGAGTCCAGGCTCAGGAGCCAGTAGATCCACTCACAAGTGTTGCCATCATGCGTATCCCTGTAGATGGAACCAGGTGCCAGCACCCGGCTTGGTGAGAGTCAGGGCAGAAGGAGAGGTGGGTCCTTTCATCACAGTGGTCATTCTTGGAGGTTAAGAAACTGAGTTGAAGCTGTTCACTGTTTACTTATTGTTACCTACAAGTCGAACTGTGACCCTCTGAAGTCAAACCTCATTCAAGTCAAGAGGGAGTCTCATCCCTTCTCTGGGCTCAGAGCCCACCTCTCCTTGTGTCTAGGACCCTCTCCCATTCTCTTCCAGTAGAGGGTCCTTTGTGAGCAGGGGACAGCACCCTTCAAAGGCCCTGGACTTCTGTAGGGCTGGTCTCCGTGCCAGGCCCCCACTAAGCACTTACTGCACCTCAGACTCTCAAAGCTCTTCAATGTCTCCAGCTATGAAAGGAGATTCCCGAGTCAGGTGTTGTGTGGCTCACTGCCCAGGGCAGGGGGACGGTGAGAGGTGGGGCTGCAGCCTCATTAGGCACAGCTGTCCTTAGGGTCCTCTTGTGCCCTGCATCCCTCTTGTCTGTCCCTCTCCTTACAAGGACAGGAGTCCTGTCAGATTAGGTCTCCCCATGAGCTCATCTAACCTTAATCACTTCCCTAAAAACCCATCTTCCTGCACAGTCGTTTTAGTGGGGGGACTTCAACAAATGAGTTTCAGGGGATGCATTTCAGTCCACAGCAGCCATCAAACCATAAAAGTGACCAAGAATCAGAGTGTCTTGTTACTGGTGGGGCCATGTTGCCTAGTACAGACTCCCCACCATCCTGTCACCACGTGGTGATCTGGGGACAGTCACGTAAGTCACCTCCGGCCCCAGCTGTGCCCTCGAGCAGAAGCTTCATGCTAACTGGGCAGTTTTGTTTTTTTTTTAAATTAAGTTTATTGCAGTGTAGTTGCTTTACAATGTTGTGTTATAATAGTTTCTACTGTGTAGCAAAATGAATCAGCCATACATTTATTCCCTCTGTTTTGGATTTCCTTCCCGTTTAGGTCACCACAGTGCACAGAACACCGAGTTCCCTGTGCTCTCCAGTAGATTCCCATTAGCTACCGATTTTATACATAGTGTCAATAGTGTCTGTGTATCAGTCCCCATCTCCCAGTTGGTCCCATCCCTTCTTGCCCCCTAGCATCCATATATTTGCTCTGTGTGCAGTTTTTAAAGTGTTATGGGCTTGCGGCTGCACCTGGAGACAGGAAAGGCTGTTGTCTTGGTGGATGGTCCAAGAACATAAATGGGGCACAGTGTGGCAAGACCCACATGAAGACTGGGAGTTACCAGGTGAGAGCAGGAAGCAGAATGAGGGAAAAGATGCTCATTTTCATTGACTTTGAAAATTGAGCGCAGTCAAATGTCTGTATCCACAGACTGAAAATATTTGGGAAAACAATTCCAGAAAGTTCCACAAAGCAAAACTGGATTTTTCTGTAACAGCAAGTCTTTACACAGTATTTACAGTAGGTGTTACAATTGTCGTCCAGAGATGGATGTAAAGGCTGTGGAGGATCCATATAAGTTGTGTGTGAATGCTGTGCCCTCTTATGTAACCGGGGCTTGTGCATCTATGGACTTTGGTGTTTGAAGGGGGTCCTGGAGCCTACCTCCTCAGATACTAAGGGACTACTGTATATTTTTTTTTTTTTTTAAAGATTTATTTATTATTTATTTTGGGCAGGGTCAGGTTGGGGAGGGAGTGGAGCGGGCGGGCCACTTCTATTGGTCTTTCATTTATCTATTTTCATCCATCTTTTTGTTCTTTGGCCCATGTGGGCCTCCCATCGCAGTGGCCTCTGTTGTCGCAGAGCACCGGCTCTGGGCACATGCGCTCCAGAGCTCCGGCTCCGTAATTGGACACGTCGGTCCAGCCGCTTCACGGCACGTGGGATCTTCCCGGGCCAGGGATGAAACTGGCGCCCCTTGCACTGCAAGGCGGTGTCCTTACCCACTGGACCACCAGGGGGGAAGCCCTACTGTATGTTTTTAATTAAATCTTCTAAAATTCCATAACTGAATTTCCCAGCAAAGCTGAACTTCAGCTGAAGAAATCCAGTCAGACATTCCCTCTGTTTTGGATTTCCTTCCCGTTTAGGTCACCACAGTGCACAGAACACCGAGTTCCCTGTGCTCTCCAGTAGATTCCCATTAGCTACCGATTTTATACATAGTGTCAATAGTGTCTGTGTATCAGTCCCCATCTCCCAGTTGGTCCCATCCCTTCTTGCCCCCTAGCATCCATATATTTGCTCTGTGTGCAGTTTTTAAAGTGTTATGGGCTTGCGGCTGCACCTGGAGACAGGAAAGGCTGTTGTCTTGGTGGATGGTCCAAGAACATAAATGGGGCACAGTGTGGCAAGACCCACATGAAGACTGGGAGTTACCAGGTGAGAGCAGGAAGCAGAATGAGGGAAAAGATGCTCATTTTCATTGACTTTGAAAATTGAGCGCAGTCAAATGTCTGTATCCACAGACTGAAAATATTTGGGAAAACAATTCCAGAAAGTTCCACAAAGCAAAACTGGATTTTTCTGTAACAGCAAGTCTTTACACAGTATTTACAGTAGGTGTTACAATTCGTCGTCCAGAGATGGATGTAAAGGCTGTGGAGGATCCATATAAGTTGTGTGTGAATGCTGTGCCCTCTTATGTAACCGGGGCTTGTGCATCTATGGACTTTGGTGTTTGAAGGGGGTCCTGGAGCCTACCTCCTCAGATACTAAGGGACTACTGTATATTTTTTTTTTTTTTTAAAGATTTATTTATTATTTATTTTGGGCAGGGTCAGGTTGGGGAGGGAGGGGAGCGGGCGGGCCACTTCTATTGGTCTTTCATTTATCTATTTTCATCCATCTTTTTTGTTCTTTGGCCCACGTGGGCCTCCCATCACAGTGGCCTCTGTTGTCGCAGAGCACCAGCTCTGGGCACATGCACTCCAGAGCTCCGGCTCCGTAATTGGACACGTCGGTCCAGCCGCTCCACGGCACGTGGGATCTTCCCAGGCCAGGGATCGAACTGGCGCCCCTTGCACTGCAAGGCGGTGTCCTTACCCACTGGACCACCAGGGGGGAAGCCCTACTGTATGTTTTTAATTAAATCTTCTAAAATTCCATAACTGAATTTCCCAGCAAAGCTGAACTTCAGCTGAAGAAATCCAGTCAGACCTGTTTTTATAATTTGTAAAGATTGCTACATGACACACCCGTAAGATCTCATAAATTAAAGCATCCTGGTATTTAGAAGAAAGTGTTATTAGAAAAAGAAAGGAGAAGTCAGTACAGGATTATAAGTGATAGGGTAGGATTGGATCTTTCTTACGTGATTAATGGGAATCCAGTTACCTCTGACCTCTATAAGAGATCATACTGGTTCCAAAATGTCTTTTCTGTGGATGATCAACATGAACATGTTCTATATTTATTAGCAAGAGTTTGGAAGTAAACCTTAAAATTCTAAAATAAAAGAATGATAAAATGAGTCATGTTCTGTATACTAACACATATATATGGAATCTAGTAAGAGAGTAATGGTAACACACGCAGTGAAGCGATGTAAAAACAGACATAGAGAACAGACATATGAACATTGTGGGGAGTGAACAGTAGGTAGGAGGCACAGAGGGAGTAACATGGAAACTTATACTATCATATGTGAAAAAGATAGCTATTGTCATTGTGCTGCGGGAATAGGAGATCCTGCAGGGGTGCGGTACGATGGCCTGGAGGGGTGGGATGGGGAGGACTGGGAGAGGGGAGGGTGCCAGGGATATGCATATGACTGATCTGTGAACACACATGTCTGTGAACAACAAAACTCTAAAAATTTTTTAAAAATAAAATTAAAAAAAAAAAGAGTCATGTACCAAAGTCTAGCAACCATGATCATATTTTTATATAATATTTAATAACATGAGTAAAATACTTAAGATATAAAGACAACTGAAAGATACACACGTTAAGGCCAAACACCAAGAATAATAAAAGTGACAATACTTATAATAATAAAAGTGACTTTTGTTTGGATTTTATATCACTTCTTTGCTTATTTTTATTCTTTTTGAAATATTACCTACAATTTCCAAAAAATTCATGTTCACTTCATAACTATGAGGATTCCATAAAATTTTGTATAGAATTTATAAACAATTAGTCTATTTTCATTTGTTTAAGAAAAGACTTGAAAAATATGTTTTAATTAAATCTTCAAAATCCTAGAATTCCAGAAAGCTGAACCAGCTAAATCCAGTCAGACCTGTTTTTATAATTTGTAAAGATTGCTACATGACACACCGTAAGATCTCATAAATTAAAGCATCCTGGTATTTAGAAGAAAGTGTTATTAGAAAAAGAAAGGAGAAGTCAGTACAGGATTATAAGTGATAGGGTAGGATTGGATCTTTCTTACGTGATTAATGGGAATCCAGTTACCTCTGACCTCTATAAGAGATCATACTGGTTCCAAAATGTCTTTTCTGTGGATGATCAACATGAACATGTTCTATATTTATTAGCAAGAGTTTGGAAGTAAACCTTAAAATTCTAAAATAAAAGAATGATAAAATGAGTCATGTTCTGTATACTAACACATATATATGGAATCTAGTAAGAGAGTAATGGTAACACACGCAGTGAAGCGATGTAAAAACAGACATAGAGAACAGACATATGAACATTGTGGGGAGTGAACAGTAGGTAGGAGGCACAGAGGGAGTAACATGGAAACTTATACTATCATATGTGAAAAAGATAGCTATTGTCATTGTGCTGCGGGAATAGGAGATCCTGCAGGGGTGCGGTACGATGGCCTGGAGGGGTGGGATGGGGAGGACTGGGAGAGGGGAGGGTGCCAGGGATATGCATATGACTGATCTGTGAACACACATGTCTGTGAACAACAAAACTCTAAAAATTTTTTAAAAATAAAATTAAAAAAAAAAAGAGTCATGTACCAAAGTCTAGCAACCATGATCATATTTTTATATAATATTTAATAACATGAGTAAAATACTTAAGATATAAAGACAACTGAAAGATACACACGTTAAGGCCAAACACCAAGAATAATAAAAGTGACAATACTTATAATAATAAAAGTGACTTTTGTTTGGATTTTATATCACTTCTTTGCTTATTTTTATTCTTTTTGAAATATTACCTACAATTTCCAAAAAATTCATGTTCACTTCATAACTATGAGGATTCCATAAAATTTTGTATAGAATTTATAAACAATTAGTCTATTTTCATTTGTTTAAGAAAAGACTTGAAAAATATCTCAAAGTATTTGCTACTGCTTAGGTGGTGTAGACAATTTCATTTTCTACCTTGTATGTAATTTTTTTGAAATAGTCTCACAATTTAGACCATAGTGTCTCAAAAAGAACTTTTTTCAAAACTTTGGAAAAATAGCTTGTTTTTTTTTTTTTTTTTAAAGAGCTAAGGATCTTTGAAGTTCTGAGGAGTAGCTATAGAGATTTTTGTGTGTACTAACTGGTTAATAAAATCTAGAAAATTACAAGGCAGTTCAGCAGTAAATTGAAAGGTTATACAAAGTTTTCTTTTTTTCCTGAAGAAAAGGAGTACAATAAATAAGCCATGGGTTCTGAGCACTTTATTTCTCATAATTTAAAATCAAATAAAAAAATGAGCCTATAGGTTTATTCAGCAATCCCTCAACCTAGAGCTGGATAAGACAGCAGGAAGATCAGGTCTCCAATTATAAAGAGAGGTGAGAAGGAAAACCAGCATCTCCCAGGACTCTTGATGGGTGGTGTTTATGAATCCTTTGGGATACCATGGAGGGCGTCTTCTGTAAAAGTTCTGGGGGAAGCTGCAGCAGGCATTTCTGCTGTTAGAACTGAAAAGGGTGGTGCTATAAGATGGCTTTTCCTAAGAGGCCTACTGTACAAGGGCTTCTGGGCAGAGAGCAGCATTCATCGAGGTGGAGAGGGCACCAGGGCTGTTCCCTTGGTTGTCAGAAGTGCTCTCAGCGGAGCTCTCCTCTGCTCCAGTTACAGTCAGGACGAGGAGGATATGTGAGGAGATAGGAGACGGAGGCTGGAAGGTGTGAAGGTGCAGACCTGTCATGGAAGAAACAGGCATGTGGGTGGAGACACTGCCCAGAGGGGAGCCACCTTGCCTGCCCCCCCGGCTCTCCTGTTCCAAGTCACCTCTCTCTGCCTAAGAGAGATTGCTCAGAGAAGAGCTCTGGAGATTTAACTCCTAGCAAGCCCGTGGGTGAGACCTTGCTGCAGCTCTGTCTCCTTTGGTTGGAGGCAGATCTCCACTTTCTGGCCAATGCTTTTTCATTTAGGGAGAACAAGTTCCCTGTTCTCTGTGCAAAGTCGTAAGAACGTAATGAAACCACATGTGAAGATGCCTGAAAAGACAGAAAGGTTCTATAAGCTGATATGAGTCACATGCTAACACACCCCTCCCCTAGAAGATTCGTCTACCACTTGGGTTGTAATGACAGTGTTTTCTCAGATCTCAGCACTAATGTCTTAAATTCATTATTTCACCGTCTGATTCCTTTCACTTAGTGTCATTATCGAACTCTCTCTCTCTTTTTTTTTTTTTTGTTTGCTTCACAATTTCTTTCCTCAAAGCCACTGAAGGGACACTTATTGAATTCTCACAGCACTGTGGTCTGAGTCTGTTGACTGCTGTGGCCAAGTGCCTTTGACCAGGACCTTACACAGCACATGTCCACTTCTCACCAGGTTCAGAGGCAGAAAGTGCAAGGTCAAGGTGCCCACAGATCCGTGTTTGGTGAGGATTGTTCCTGGTTCTTCACACTGTGTCCTTACATGGAAGAAGGGGCTTGGGGCTCTGTGGAGTCTCTGTTATCAGTGCACTGACCCCATGGGCCGCCCTCCTGACCTCTCTCCTCTCATAGAACCCCTTCCATCATGTGGGGTTTAAGATTCAGCATATGAGTTTGACAGGACACAAACATTGTCTATGGCAACCAGGATTAAGAAATTGGAAAAGGCCTTTGGGGTGCCTTGGGTGGCAGGTTGTAAGGAAGTTGTGTATGGAAAGCAGGCTGGCTGCAGCCTGGTTTGTTATGTGGACCCTCTGGTGCTGTGTCAGGCTGATGACAGTCCAGAGTGTTCTCCAGTGATTCCTTCTGTCCTTCCTGGAGGAGAGGGAACAGGCAGGCCAGAGAGCTCCTCTGGTGTCTACTGCTTCTCAGTTGCCATCGGCTCAGAGGTGCTTCTTATACCAAAGTGACATATGATGGTGGTCATGCTTTTCCCTGGACGTACAGAGCAGGAGCAATTATATCAAGTAAATTAATGAGGAAAGTTGTGGAAGAGTAGAGATGAGACAAAAAGTGGAGAGGCATGATCTCCACTTTCTGGCCAATGCTTTTCATTTAGGGAGAACAAGTTCCCTGTTCTCTGTGCAAAGTCGTAAGAACGTAATGAAACCACATGTGAAGATGCCTGAAAAGACAGAAAGGTTCTATAAGCTGATATGAGTCACATGCTAACACACCCCTCCCCTAGAAGATTCGTCTACCACTTGGGTTGTAATGACAGTGTTTTCTCAGATCTCAGCACTAATGTCTTAAATTCATTATTTCACCGTCTGATTCCTTTCACTTAGTGTCATTATCGAACTCTCTCTCTCTCTCTCTTTTTTTTTTTTTTGTTTGCTTCACAATTTCTTTCCTCAAAGCCACTGAAGGGACACTTATTGAATTCTCACAGCACTGTGGTCTGAGTCTGTTGACTGCTGTGGCCAAGTGCCTTTGACCAGGACCTTACACAGCACATGTCCACTTCTCACCAGGTTCAGAGGCAGAAAGTGCAAGGTCAAGGTGCCCACAGATCCGTGTTTGGTGAGGATTGTTCCTGGTTCTTCACACTGTGTCCTTACATGGAAGAAGGGGCTTGGGGCTCTGTGGAGTCTCTGTTATCAGTGCACTGACCCCATGGGCCGCCTCTCCTGACCTCTCTCCTCTCATAGAACCCCTTCCATCATGTGGGGTTTAAGATTCAGCATATGAGTTTGACAGGACACAAACATTGTCTATGGCAACCAGGATTAAGAAATTGGAAAAGGCCTTTGGGGTGCCTTGGGTGGCAGGTTGTAAGGAAGTTGTGTATGGAAAGCAGGCTGGCTGCAGCCTGGTTTGTTATGTGGACCCTCTGGTGCTGTGTCAGGCTGATGACAGTCCAGAGTGTTCTCCAGTGATTCCTTCTGTCCTTCCTGGAGGAGAGGGAACAGGCAGGCCAGAGAGCTCCTCTGGTGTCTACTGCTTCTCAGTTGCCATCGGCTCAGAGGTGCTTCTTATACCAAAGTGACATATGATGGTGGTCATGCTTTTCCCTGGACGTACAGAGCAGGAGCAATTATATCAAGTAAATTAATGAGGAAAGTTGTGGAAGAGTAGAGATGAGACAAAAAAGTGAAGAGAGGCATGATTTCCACTGGGGCACGTTTTACAGCCATGTGCTGGAAAGGCGCTTATGAAGATAATGAACATAAATGTACACTCTCCAAAAGCAGATAGAAAATGCAGTGGAGCATTAGAGTGGGTGATTAAAGAGAAAACAAATCAGGAGGTAAGATTACTGTTTATAGGGCCGCGGAGGCTGGTGGTGAAGTTTGTAGGGATGTGTTTGGAGGGAGAATGTGTTAAGACTCTGATGAGCACTGAAGATCCAGTGAACCGCAGGAGTTATTTTTTCTTCTAGGCGTCTAATGTTTTTACCCTGCCTGCTGTCTTCCTTTGACTAGATAGTGTCTTTTTCTAATCCATCAAAATAAAAGATTCTTGCCTTATCTCTCTTTATCCTTGTGGCCAACTTCAGATGTTATAAAAATAGACACGTTTCCTATTTTCTGTCCTCTTTCCTCCACGAATGCAGAAACATTGAGTCTAAATAGTTGTAGTTTCCTCTGCTTCCATTGTTGCTTTCTTTCTATTGTAAATACAGATGCCATCTGACAGGATTTGGTTGTCCACCTAGCTTCTGAAATTCAGCACTGCCTCTCCTGGGCATTCGTGTGGCTTGTCTTTCTGTTCCCTTAATAGCGTCTTTGTTGTCCAGAGTTTCCTCTGTAGCTTTTTTGTAGCTCAGTCATGTCAGTGTTGACCTTCAGAGTTAGAACTTCGATTATTTTCTAGAAATGTTGTTGTTCAACTTATATTTAGATCTACAGTATATCTGAAACTCTGTGTGTGTGTATGTGCAAAGGGAGGTAGGGACTAGATTTCTTTTTTTCTAAGTAGATGTATTATTGGCCCATGTAGAGGAAGAAAATTATTTTTTCCCTACTTAGGTGATTTATATGGAAGTGACAAGACAAAGGTAAAGGACTTTGGGTTTATTGGGTGACAGGTTGTAAGAAGGTAATGCACAGGAATCCTGTGGTTAAGCAGGCCGCCTCCAGCCTGGTTTGTTACATGGATGCTCCAGTGCTGCCTGAGGCTGAAGAGGGTCCAGAGTGGCCTCCAGTAGTTCCTTCTGTCCTTCCTGGAGAGCTTCTCGGGTGTCTGCCGCTTCTCAGTTGTCATCGGCTCAGAAGTGATTTTATGCCGGAGTGCTTGTTTCAGGGTGGGGTGTTGCACTCCATCCTGCAGCACTTATTGAGGGAGCATCCCCCGACCAACACACACCACAACCTGCACTGTGGTCCAGGCGCCACATGTGGGAGACCCATCCTGGACGGCCTGCCAGCTCGGAGGTGGTTGGTCTCACCTGGGCCACCATCATGCCTCCGTGATTACTGTTGTTACTGCATCTTTAAGGACTCCAGCTGTGTCCTTCCTCCTTGAGGAGGCTGGCTTTTCTTTTCTTCTTTTTCTGAGACTGGCTTTAGAGTGCTACCACTTTGCACTTCAGTGTGACATGTAGAATTAGTATCTTAGTTTTTACAGAAAGTAACTCACTGGGCTTTGGTTGACAATTTATTGAAGATATAATTTAAGCATAATTTTCTAATTGGTTACTGCCATTATTTAGAAACAATATTCTAATAAAATTCTCTTCTAATAAAGTTGCTATTTTCACTTACTAATTTACTTGGATTCTTTTCTGTAGGTATTCTAGACTTTCTACATCCATCATAAGTTGGTTACAAATGCCAGTGTTTTTCTCTTTGTCCTTTCGGGTTCCTTTTTTTTAATAGCGTCTTTGTTGTCCAGAGTTTCCTCTGTAGCTTTTTTGTAGCTCAGTCATGTCAGTGTTGACCTTCAGAGTTAGAACTTCGATTATTTTCTAGAAATGTTGTTGTTCAACTTATATTTAGATCTACAGTATATCTGAAACTCTGTGTGTGTGTATGTGCAAAGGGAGGTAGGGACTAGATTTCTTTTTTTCTAAGTAGATGTATTATTGGCCCATGTAGAGGAAGAAAATTATTTTTTCCCTACTTAGGTGATTTATATGGAAGTGACAAGACAAAGGTAAAGGACTTTGGGTTTATTGGGTGACAGGTTGTAAGAAGGTAATGCACAGGAATCCTGTGGTTAAGCAGGCCGCCTCCAGCCTGGTTTGTTACATGGATGCTCCAGTGCTGCCTGAGGCTGAAGAGGGTCCAGAGTGGCCTCCAGTAGTTCCTTCTGTCCTTCCTGGAGAGCTTCTCGGGTGTCTGCCGCTTCTCAGTTGTCATCGGCTCAGAAGTGATTTTATGCCGGAGTGCTTGTTTCAGGGTGGGGTGTTGCACTCCATCCTGCAGCACTTATTGAGGGAGCATCCCCCGACCAACACACACCACAACCTGCACTGTGGTCCAGGCGCCACATGTGGGAGACCCATCCTGGACGGCCTGCCAGCTCGGAGGTGGTTGGTCTCACCTGGGCCACCATCATGCCTCCGTGATTACTGTTGTTACTGCATCTTTAAGGACTCCAGCTGTGTCCTTCCTCCTTGAGGAGGCTGGCTTTTCTTTTCTTCTTTTTCTGAGACTGGCTTTAGAGTGCTACCACTTTGCACTTCAGTGTGACATGTAGAATTAGTATCTTAGTTTTTACAGAAAGTAACTCACTGGGCTTTGGTTGACAATTTATTGAAGATATAATTTAAGCATAATTTTCTAATTGGTTACTGCCATTATTTAGAAACAATATTCTAATAAAATTCTCTTCTAATAAAGTTGCTATTTTCACTTACTAATTTACTTGGATTCTTTTCTGTAGGTATTCTAGACTTTCTACATCCATCATAAGTTGGTTACAAATGCCAGTGTTTTTCTCTAGATGTTGTATACATTTTTATAGCTGTATTGCACAGGCCAGGACCTCCAGGACATTTGAACAGAAATGAGGATGTTTGTATTCCTGGATTTAGTGAGGGGTCGGAAATGTCTAACATTTCTCTATTAAATACATCATTTACTGTAGGATGTGTGCATACTCTTTATCAGGATAAGAAAATTTATTTCTGGTTCTGATCTGTTTAAAATTTGTGTCATAAACTGAATTTTATCTAATCTTTTTCTGTTAAGGTGATTATGTAATTGTTATTCTTTATTCTTTGCATGGTGTTATATTGACTGATTTTTTTTTTGTCACTTTTTAAATTTTTGGGGGCGGGTGGGGTGGAGAAGGAGGGAAGGGGGCAGGCAGGCCACTTCTATTGGTCTTTCGTTTGTCTATTTTCATCCATCTTTTTTTTTTTTTTTTAAAGATTTATTTATTTATTTATTTTGGTTGGGGAGGGGTGGGGAGGGAGGGGAGCAGGCGGGTCACTTCTACTGGTCTTTCATTTGTCCATTTTCATCCATCTTTTGTTCTTTGGCCCGTGTAGGCCTCCCACAGCAGCGGCCTCTGTCGCTGCAGAGCACTGGCTCTGGGCACATGCACTCCAGAGCTCTGGCTCAGTAGTTGGACACATTGGTCCAGCCGCTCCGTGGCACGTGGAATCTTCCCAGGCCAGGGATCGAACCGGCGCTCCTTGCACTGCAAGGCGGTGTCCTTACCCACTGGACCACCAGGGAAGCCCTTGACTGATTTTTGAATGATAAACACATTTGTCTTCCTGAAATAGACAGAATCTTTTTGTGTTTTTTATTCTTTTGAAATACTGCATACTATTTCCTAATATTTTGTTTAGTACTTTTGTATGTATATTTACACAGATTGTGTTTATTTTATGAATTTCTTCTGTTTGGAGTTATATTAATCTGCAAAACAATTTTGAGAAGTGTTCCTTTTCTAACCTCTGAAGAGTTTGTGTAATTAGTATTATTTATTCTTTGAAACACTGGAAATATTTCTTTTTAAATTTTTTTTATTACTTAAGTATTTTTATTTTGCTTTTTGCTTTTACAGAGTTTTGTTGTCTATATGTAAAATCCCAGATCAGTCCTAGGTATATCTCTGACCCTTCCCTCCTCTGCCCAACCCCCGGTTCCCCTCATCCCACCCCTCCAGGCCATTGCATAATCCCCATGTAGGATCCCTTATTCCCAGAGCTCATTTGGCAATAGTGATCTCTTTTACATATGATAGTATAGGCTTCCATGTTACTCTTTCCATACCACTCACTCACTCTTCCCTCCCCACAATGTCTGTAAGTCTGTTCTCTGTGTCTGTTTTTCCATTGGTGCTCTGCATATGTATTTATCAGTATGATCTTATTAGACTCCATATATGTGTTAGTATACTGCACTTGTCCTTCTCTTTTTGACTTACTTCACTTTGTATAATAGCCTCTAGATTCGTCCACCTCATTAGGACTGATTCTTCTGCATTTCTTTTTATGGCTGAGAAATACTCCTTTGTATATATGTACCATAGCTTCTTTATCCATTCGTTCATCGATGGACATCTGGGTTGTTTCCACGTTCTAGCTATTGTGTAGAGTGCTGCAATGAACACTGAGGTACAGGTGTCTCTTTCAATTTTTATTTCATCAGGGTATAAGCCTAATAGTGGTATTGCTGGATCATACGGTGCTTCTGTTCTCAGTTTTTTAAGGGATCTCCATACTGTCTTCCATAGTGGTTGTATCAGTTTACATTCCCTCCAGTAATGCAGCAGTGTTCCCTTTCTCCGTACCCTCTCCAGCATTTGTAGTCTGTAGATTTTTTGATGATGGTTATTCTGACTGGTCTGAGTTGATAGCTTATTGTAGTTTTGATTTGCATTTCTCCAATAATAAGTGATGTTGAGCATCCTTTCATGTGGTTTTTGGCTATCTGTATGTCTTCTTTGGAGAGATGTCTCTTTAGGTCTTTCCCCCCTTTTTTTTTTTGGCCTCTAAGCCATCGTTTATTTTTCATCCATCTTTGTTCTTTGGCATGTGTGGGCCTCCCATCTCTGTGGCCTCTCTTGCCACAGAGCACCGGCTCCGGGCACACGCGCCCCAGAGTGCTGGCTCGCAACCGGACACACCAGCCCAGCTGCTGCTTGGCATGTGGGATCCTCCCAGGCCAGGGATCAAACCAGTGCTCCCTGCACTGCAAGGCAGACTCTCCACCTGCTGGACCACCAAGGAAGCCCCTTTTTCTCATTTTCTTTGATCGGGTTGTTTGGTTTTTTTGGTGTTGAGTTGTCTGAGATGCTTGTATGTTTTGGAAATTAATTCTTTGTCAGTTGTTTCTTTGCTATGATTTCCCCCCATTCTGTGGGTTGTCTGTTCGCCTTGTTTGTAGTGTCTTTTGCTATGCAACAGCTTTTAAGTTTCATTAGGTCCCACATGTTTATTTATTTATTTATTTTTCCCCAACTTCCTCTCCCTTCTATTTTAATTTTTCTTTCCATTATTCTGGTGAGCAGGTTATAGAAGATCTTGCTTTGATTTATGTCATTGAGTGTTTTGGCTATATTCTCCTCTAAGAGTTTTATGGTTTCTGGTCATACATTTAGGTCTTTAATCCATTTTGAATTTATCTTTGTGTATGGTGTTAGGGAATGTTCCAGCTTCATTTTTTTGCATGTAGCTGTGCAGTTTTCCCAGCACCATTTGTTGAAGAGACTGTCTTTGTTCCATTGTATATTTTTGCCTCCTTTGTTAAAAATAAGGTACCCATATGTGTGTGGGTTTATCTTTGGGTTCTCTATCTTGTCCCATTGGTCTGTGTTTCTGTTTTTGTGCCAGTACCATACTGTCTTGATGACTGTTGCTTTGTAGTATAGTCTGAAGTTAGGGAGTCTGATCCCTCCAGCTCCATTCTTCTTTCTCAAGATTGCTTTGGCTATCTGGGGTCTTTTGTATGAAAACACTAGAAATATTTCTGGGGAAGCATCTGTTCCTGGTGATTCTCCTATGTGCAAGTTGATGGTTTCAGATTGTGTTTCTTTATTAGTCAGAGGATTGTTGAGGTTTTAAATTTCTTTTTCTGGTAGTTTTTATAAGTTGTGTTATCAAGAGATTTTTTCGTTTTGATTAATTTACAAATTTGTGAGACAGAGTTGTTCACGCTATATATATTCCAAAAAGCTGAAAAGGATAGAATGTTTCTAAATTCATTTCACGAGGCTAGCATTACCCTGATTCTGAAACCAAAGGGACCACAGAAGAGAAAGTTATAGGCCAGCATCCCTAACAAGCATAGAGACAACAACCCCCAACAGAATATTAGCAAGCGAAATTCCGTAATGCACTAGCAGGTAATGCACCATGATCAGGTATATATACCTCAGGGAAGCAAGGATGGTCCAACACCACAAAATCAATAAATGTGACCACACATGAACAAAGTGGAGTATGAAAAGCTTATGATAGTCATAGTAGCTGAGTAAAATACATTTATCAAAAATTTCACCCATGGTGAAAATTCTTGACACAGTGGGTGTATAGGGAATGTGCTTCATAATAAAGGCCATATATGACAGCCCCCTGCTAACATCATACTCAGTGGTGAAAAGCTGAAAGTTTTTCCTCTAAGATCAGGAGCAAGACAGGAGGTCCACTGTCACCAGTTTTATCCTGTTAACAATCGTTTATTGTCTCTAGAACCTGTCATGATTGTTCCTTTCCCACTTCTGATCTTACTACTTTAGGCCTTTGTTCCATTACCTTCCCTAACTTTAGTAGGGGTTTATGGATTTTCCTAGTCTTAAAAAAATAGCAACCTTTGGGTTTGTTGATTTTTCTCAACATTGTGTTCCTTTTTCTGTTTAATGAATTTCTAATTTGGTCTTTATGATTTTTATTTAATTTTCATCCTCTGATCTTGCCTGACTCCCTGTGGTGTAGTGTTAAGTCATCTGTGTTCAGTTTTCATCTTTTCCAATGCACAGATTTAAGGCAGCCAATCTTTCTTAGGTTCAATCTTAGCTGCATCCTGTGAGTTTTGATGTGTAACACTTTCAAGACCTTTAGTTCAAAATACTTTATAAGTTCCATTTAATTTCTCTTTCAGCAAGGAATTTTTAGAAGTGTATTACTTAGTTTTGAAATAATTGGCCCTTTACTAGTTATATATTTCATCACTGAATTCAAATTCCATTCCATTCTAGTCAGAAAATATGTTTTCAATCATTTTAAGTTTGCTGGGATTTGCTGTAAGTCTCAGTGTATGACCAGTTTCTGGCAGATGTTCTGTGTACACTTAGGAGAAGAGTTTATCTTACTGTTGGAGTCAGGTTTCTGTAACAAGTCAGTCACCCAAGACTACTAGCCCTCTTGTTCAGACCTTTCAAATCCTTACTGATGTTTTCTGATTAATCTATCTGCTTAATCCTTCAAATTTGTCTAGATTTATCTGTTTCTTTCTTTTCAAATTTGTCAGCTTCTGCTTTTTAATATGTTGAAATCATATAGTGACACATATAAATCATGTTGTTACATCTTAGAAAATTCACCCTGTATCATTATGAAATTCTCTCTATCAATGATTTTGGTTTTAAAATCCACTTCATCTGATGTCAGTATGTATCAGCTTTCTTTGGGTTAATATTTGTACAGTTCATCTTTAATCATTTTACTTCCCAGCTTTCCCTGTTCTTATATTTAAGTCGTATTCCTTTCCACATGTGGCTGCTTTTATTTTAGTCCTGTAAAATTAAACTAAATTTAACAATTTCTGACGTGTTGTTGTTGTTCAGTCACTAAGTTGTGCCTGACTCTTTGTGACCCTGTGGACTGCAGCATGTCAGGCTTCTGTTCTTCACTGCCTCCTGGAGTTTTTAAAACCTGTGGACTCCCGACAGGCAAATTTTAGTTCGTTAAAAAATAGCAACCTTTGGGTTTGTTGATTTTTCTCAACATTGTGTTCCTTTTTCTGTTTAATGAATTTCTAATTTGGTCTTTATGATTTTTATTTAATTTTCATCCTCTGATCTTGCCTGACTCCCTGTGGTGTAGTGTTAAGTCATCTGTGTTCAGTTTTCATCTTTTCCAATGCACAGATTTAAGGCAGCCAATCTTTCTTAGGTTCAATCTTAGCTGCATCCTGTGAGTTTTGATGTGTAACACTTTCAAGACCTTTAGTTCAAAATACTTTATAAGTTCCATTTAATTTCTCTTTCAGCAAGGAATTTTTAGAAGTGTATTACTTAGTTTTGAAATAATTGGCCCTTTACTAGTTATATATTTCATCACTGAATTCAAATTCCATTCCATTCTAGTCAGAAAATATGTTTTCAATCATTTTAAGTTTGCTGGGATTTGCTGTAAGTCTCAGTGTATGACCAGTTTCTGGCAGATGTTCTGTGTACACTTAGGAGAAGAGTTTATCTTACTGTTGGAGTCAGGTTTCTGTAACAAGTCAGTCACCCAAGACTACTAGCCCTCTTGTTCAGACCTTTCAAATCCTTACTGATGTTTTCTGATTAATCTATCTGCTTAATCCTTCAAATTTGTCTAGATTTATCTGTTTCTTTCTTTTCAAATTTGTCAGCTTCTGCTTTTTAATATGTTGAAATCATATAGTGACACATATAAATCATGTTGTTACATCTTAGAAAATTCACCCTGTATCATTATGAAATTCTCTCTATCAATGATTTTGGTTTTAAAATCCACTTCATCTGATGTCAGTATGTATCAGCTTTCTTTGGGTTAATATTTGTACAGTTCATCTTTAATCATTTTACTTCCCAGCTTTCCCTGTTCTTATATTTAAGTCGTATTCCTTTCCACATGTGGCTGCTTTTATTTTAGTCCTGTAAAATTAAACTAAATTTAACAATTTCTGACGTGTTGTTGTTGTTCAGTCACTAAGTTGTGCCTGACTCTTTGTGACCCTGTGGACTGCAGCATGTCAGGCTTCCCTGTTCTTCACTGCCTCCTGGAGTTTGCTCAAACTTACGTCCATTGTGTCGGTGATGCCATCCAACCATCTTATCCTTTGTTACCTCCTTCTCCTCCTGCCCTCAAGCTTTCCCAGCATCAGGGTCTTTCTCAATGAATAGGCTTTTTGCCTCAGGTGGCCAAAGTATTGGAGCTTCAGCTTCAGCATCAGTCCTTCCAATGAATATTCAGAGTTGATTTCCTTTAAGATTGGTTTGATCTCCTTGCAGTCCAAGGGACTCTCATTCTTGATGAAGTTGTGTTTAAACCTACCATCTTACTGTAACATCTATTAGCATTGTGTTTTCTTTTTTTTTTTTTAAAGATTTATTTATTTGTTTATTTTGGGCAGGGGTCGGGTTGCGGAGGGAGGGGAGCGGGCGGGCCACTTCTATTGGTCTTTCATTTCTCTGTTTTCATCCATCTTTGTTCTTTGGCTCCTGTGGGCCACCCATCGCGGTGGCGTCTGTTGTCACAGAGTGTCAGCTCTGGGCGCATGTGCTCCAGAGCTCTGGCTTGGTAATTGGACACATCAGTCCAGCCGCTCCGCGGCACGTGGGATCTTCCCCGGCCAGGGATCAAACCGGCACCCCTTGCACTGCAAGGCTGTGTCCTTATCCCCTGGACCAGCAGGGGAAGCCCAGCATTGTGTTTTCTTCCTTTGGGCCTCCTGTGGTATTAATCAGGACTCATTTTAATTCTATCTTCTCCTCTCTTGACTTGTTATTTACACCTTCCACCACTAATGTGTTGGCAGCTTCACTGGGGAGCATCTCAGTCATCCTTGTGTTATTAAAAGCTGATGTGAGTGAATATCCAGACCTTAAACTTTCACCTCCTCTGTTTCGTACTGCTTTGTGTGTTTTTAGGCTGACAGGTAAATTCAGCACACTTTGTAAATCCAGCAGGTTCATACTCTTATTGTATGTGTGGTTGATACTGATCTGTATTTGTCCACATGTCACCTGCCTTTTGTTGTTGTTGTTCAGTTGCTAAGTCGTTTCTAATTCTTTGAGACCATATGGACTGCAGCACACCAGGCCTCCATGTCCTTCAGTATCTCCTGGAGTTTGCTCAGATTCATGTCCATTGAATCAGTGATGCCATACAACCATCTTGTCCTCTCTAATCCCCTTCTCCTTGTGCTATCAATCTTTCCCAGCATCAGAATCTTTCCCAATGAGTCAGCTGTTCCCATCAGGTAGCCAAGGTATTGGAGCTTCAGCTTTAGCATCAGTCCTTCCAAAGAATATTTAGGGCTGATTTCCTATAGGATTGACTGGTTTAATCTCCTTGCAGCCCAACGGACTCTCAAAAGTCGTCTCTAGCACCACAGTTCAAAAGCATCTATTCTTTGGTACTCAGCTGTCTTTATTATCCAGGTCTCATATCCGTGCATGACTACTGGAAAGACCATAGCTTTGACCCTATGAACCTTTGTTGGCAAAGTGATGTCTTTGCTTTTTAACTCACTGTCTAGGTTTGTCATAGCTTTCCTGCCAAGAAGCAATTGCTTCTGGTTTCATGGCCACAGTCACCATCTGCAGTGATTTTAGCGCCCAAGAAGAGGAAATCTATCATTGCTTCCACCATTTTGCCATGAAGTGATGGGACCTGATGCCATGATCTTAGTTTTTTTAATATTAAGTTTTAAGCTGTCTTTTTCACTCTTCTCCTTCACCCTTATCAAGGGAATGTTTAGTTCCTCTTTACATTCTGCCATTAGAGTAGTGTCATCTGCATATCCAGGGTTGTTAATATTTCTCCTGGCAGTCTTTTTTTTTTTTTTTTTAAAGATTTATTTATTTATTTATTTTGGGCGGGGGTCGGGTTGGGGAGGGAAGGGAGCAGGCGGGCCACTTCTATTGGTCTTTCATTTCTCTATTTTCATCCGTCTTTGTTCTTTGGCTCCTGTGGGCCTCCCATTGCGACGGCATCTGTTGTTGCAGAGCTGGCCCTCGGCGCATGCGCTCTAGAGCTCCGGCTCGGTGATTGGACGCATCAGTCCAGCTGCTCTGCGGCACATGGGATCTTCCCAGGCCAGGGATCGAACCGGTGCCCCTTGCACTGCAAGGCGGTGTCCTTACCCACTGGACCACCAGGGGAAGCCCCTCCCGGCACTCTTGATTCTAGCTTCTAACTCATCCATCCTGGCATTTTGCATGATGTCCTCTGCATATAAGTTAAATAAACAGGGTGCCAATAAACAGCCTTGTAGTACTCCTTTCTCAATCCTGAACCAGTCATTTGTTCCATACAGGGTTCTGTTGCTTCTTGATCTGCCCACATGTTTCTCAGGAGATGGTAAGATGGTCTGGTATTCCCACCTTTCTACCTGTCACTGATTCTCCTATTTATTTCCTTGTTTCTGTTTGGGGTCGTTTTCCTTCTCCCTGACGACTGTCCCCTCCCTGCCCCTAGTTTGGACTTTATGAATATCTGTTGGTAGCACATTCCCTCACTTTTTGTTTGCCTGGAAATGTCTTCATTTTCCTTTTCCTTTTCAAGAATGTGTTCTCTGTCTGTGGACATGCAGGTGGACAGTTATTTTCCTTAAGCTTTTTGGTGATATCACCATGGTCTTTCCTTCCAGTGTTTCACTAGGGGGTCTTCATACTGCATGATTGCTTACTTGTCATTCTCAGCTTCTTTTGCTGTGTTCTGCTTGTCTTTGTTGGGTCCTGCTTGCTGTACCTACGAGTACCTGTGCACACTTGTATCCCAGGATGTGAGGTTACCATGCAGGGCTCTGTGGGCTTGTCACTGGTAGTTGATAGCTCCTTTGGGCCAGGTTGAGAGTTGGTGGTTGTTCACTATCCTGGTTCACCTCTTTAGCTTTCTAAAAATCTGAGGAGGGCGAGGCAGTCTTCAGTCCCTCTGTGCACAGCTGCAGATCTGGGTGCTGCTCAGTTTTCATATCACCCTGATGTCAGGGAGGGACCAAGAGATTCGTGAATGTCACACTTCGTAGGAAATCAGGTGAGACATCATGTCAGGTCTGAAAAGTTAGTTATGTCAGACTCTGACAAACCAAATGTCATTCTTCTAAATGTCTTAACATCACTTTTTTTGTCAGATACACTTTTTTGAGCTTAAAAATAATATGAACATGATAAGCATATGCAATATTACTTACTGAGATAAGCATTGTCAGTCTGATATAAATTCCTTTTGTTTTCCTTTGATGTCTGTAACATGTGTGTAAAACACACATATGAATGTATACATATAAATGACATCATGTCATCTGTATGGCTTGGTTTTCTGCTTTCTTTATCCAGCACCATGCTTTTGATGTCCTCTGCAAGTTAAATAAACAGGGTGCCAATAAACAGCCTTGTAGTACTCCTTTCTCAATCCTGAACCAGTCATTTGTTCCATACAGGGTTCTGTTGCTTCTTGATCTGCCCACATGTTTCTCAGGAGATGGTAAGATGGTCTGGTATTCCCACCTTTCTACCTGTCACTGATTCTCCTATTTATTTCCTTGTTTCTGTTTGGGGTCGTTTTCCTTCTCCCTGACGACTGTCCCCTCCCTGCCCCTAGTTTGGACTTTATGAATATCTGTTGGTAGCACATTCCCTCACTTTTTGTTTGCCTGGAAATGTCTTCATTTTCCTTTTCCTTTTCAAGAATGTGTTCTCTGTCTGTGGACATGCAGGTGGACAGTTATTTTCCTTAAGCTTTTTGGTGATATCACCATGGTCTTTCCTTCCAGTGTTTCACTAGGGGGTCTTCATACTGCATGATTGCTTACTTGTCATTCTCAGCTTCTTTTGCTGTGTTCTGCTTGTCTTTGTTGGGTCCTGCTTGCTGTACCTACGAGTACCTGTGCACACTTGTATCCCAGGATGTGAGGTTACCATGCAGGGCTCTGTGGGCTTGTCACTGGTAGTTGATAGCTCCTTTGGGCCAGGTTGAGAGTTGGTGGTTGTTCACTATCCTGGTTCACCTCTTTAGCTTTCTAAAAATCTGAGGAGGGCGAGGCAGTCTTCAGTCCCTCTGTGCACAGCTGCAGATCTGGGTGCTGCTCAGTTTTCATATCACCCTGATGTCAGGGAGGGACCAAGAGATTCGTGAATGTCACACTTCGTAGGAAATCAGGTGAGACATCATGTCAGGTCTGAAAAGTTAGTTATGTCAGACTCTGACAAACCAAATGTCATTCTTCTAAATGTCTTAACATCACTTTTTTTGTCAGATACACTTTTTTGAGCTTAAAAATAATATGAACATGATAAGCATATGCAATATTACTTACTGAGATAAGCATTGTCAGTCTGATATAAATTCCTTTTGTTTTCCTTTGATGTCTGTAACATGTGTGTAAAACACACATATGAATGTATACATATAAATGACATCATGTCATCTGTATGGCTTGGTTTTCTGCTTTCTTTATCCAGCACCATGTAGTTAACAATTTTATATTTCATTAATTTTTTCTACCTATTTTAGGTAATGATTACTTATATTTCATTATGATAGGATATTTTTTAAAATTTTGGCCACTTTTATTGGTTTTTCATTTATTTTCATCCATCTTCATTCCTTGGCCTGGGTGGCCCTCCCATTGCAGTGGCCTCCCTCATTGCTGAGCATCAGCCCCAGGCTCACGTGCCCCAGAGCGCTGGCTCGCAATTGGACATTCCAGTCCAGCTGCTCCGTGGCATGTGGGATCTTCCTGGGCCAGGGATTGAACTGACGCCCCTTGCACTGCAGTGTGGATGGACTCTTTACCCACTGGACCACCAGGGAAGCCCTATGATAGGATTTTTATTAACTGTGTCCCTGGACTTCCCAATGCAGGGACACTGGAGATGTGGGTTCAATCCTTGGGTTGGGAAGATCCCCTGGAGAAGGAATAGCAACCCACTCTCATATTCTTGCCTTGAGAATCACATGAATGGAGGAGCCTGGCAAGCTACAGTCCATGGGATCACAAAGAGTTGGAAATGACTGAATGACTAGTTTAAGCTAATCAGTGCTATTGCTATAAGCTTCTTTTTACATGAGCCTTTGACCTCATTTCTGATTATTTCATTAGGATAAATAGTAGAAGTAAAGCTATAGATTAAGTGTTAGGAACATTTTCAAATCTCATGATACATAAAGCTCAGTTACCTTTCTGCTTGTTTGAAAAAAATAAATGTTCCTATGGAAATTTTATGAGTAGTTTTCATATCACCCTGATGTCAGGGAGGGACCAAGAGATTCGTGAATGTCACACTTCGTAGGAAATCAGGTGAGACATCATGTCAGGTCTGAAAAGTTAGTTATGTCAGACTCTGACAAACCAAATGTCATTCTTCTAAATGTCTTAACATCACTTTTTTTGTCAGATACACTTTTTTGAGCTTAAAAATAATATGAACATGATAAGCATATGCAATATTACTTACTGAGATAAGCATTGTCAGTCTGATATAAATTCCTTTTGTTTTCCTTTGATGTCTGTAACATGTGTGTAAAACACACATATGAATGTATACATATAAATGACATCATGTCATCTGTATGGCTTGGTTTTCTGCTTTCTTTATCCAGCACCATGTAGTTAACAATTTTATATTTCATTAATTTTTTCTACCTATTTTAGGTAATGATTACTTATATTTCATTATGATAGGATATTTTTTAAAATTTTGGCCACTTTTATTGGTTTTTCATTTATTTTCATCCATCTTCATTCCTTGGCCTGGGTGGCCCTCCCATTGCAGTGGCCTCCCTCATTGCTGAGCATCAGCCCCAGGCTCACGTGCCCCAGAGCGCTGGCTCGCAATTGGACATTCCAGTCCAGCTGCTCCGTGGCATGTGGGATCTTCCTGGGCCAGGGATTGAACTGACGCCCCTTGCACTGCAGTGTGGATGGACTCTTTACCCACTGGACCACCAGGGAAGCCCTATGATAGGATTTTTATTAACTGTGTCCCTGGACTTCCCAATGCAGGGACACTGGAGATGTGGGTTCAATCCTTGGGTTGGGAAGATCCCCTGGAGAAGGAATAGCAACCCACTCTCATATTCTTGCCTTGAGAATCACATGAATGGAGGAGCCTGGCAAGCTACAGTCCATGGGATCACAAAGAGTTGGAAATGACTGAATGACTAGTTTAAGCTAATCAGTGCTATTGCTATAAGCTTCTTTTTACATGAGCCTTTGACCTCATTTCTGATTATTTCATTAGGATAAATAGTAGAAGTAAAGCTATAGATTAAGTGTTAGGAACATTTTCAAATCTCATGATACATAAAGCTCAGTTACCTTTCTGCTTGTTTGAAAAAAATAAATGTTCCTATGGAAATTTTATGAGTAGTTTTCTCACCCCATTCCTTGCTCTTGCTCTTTCAGTCATCACCCCATCTCACTGCCATTATATCCCACTTCTGTTTTCATCTTTCCCCAATTAAAAGGCTACAGTTATGTTTTGTTTTAATTTTCATCTCTTTATTTCCTAGAGAGCATAATGTATATTCAAATATTTACTAGGTATTTATATTTCTTCCATAAATTTTATTTTCAAACTTTTATCTACTTTGCATACCAAATAGAATGTTAGTGATTTTCTTACAAATTCTTTGTATAATGTTGCTACTACATTTCCTGTTATTTTTAAAGATATGTCTCCAGTTGGACTTTTGTCTTTTTATTATGTACATACTATTTTGGTGGGAGGGTACTTCTATTGGTCTTTCATTTATCTATTTTCATCCATCTTTGTTCTTTGGCCTGTGTGGGCCTTCCATCGCAGTGGCCTCTGTCGCTCCAGAGCTCCGGCTCGGTAGTTGGACACATCGGTCCAGCCGCTCCACGGCATGTGGGATCTTCCCAGGCCAGGGGTTGAACCGCCACTCCTTGCACTGCAAGGCAGTGCTCCTACCCAGTGGACCACCACGGAAGCCCTATTATGTACATACTATTTTTAATGAATGTAAACTGTGATATGGTCTCAGATTTTCCCTTAGAACCTACCATTCACTTGCTGGATACTGAAAACTCAGGTTGAATGGATCCTTTTACCTTAAAACAACACTAAATATTCAAGTAGGGTAGAGTGCAGTCTCAGAAGATGTGAATTATTGAATCATTTTTTAAATTTTGTGATCTGGTTCTTACAAAATAGTAATTTATAGACTATTTTTTTTTTCTTGTAGGGGAGGGAAAATAATTTCCCCTCTACTCTTCTGAGTTCTTGCCTGAGACCTCTTATAAGAAAAAGACAGATTAAAAAGGAGAAGACCGGCCAAATAGTAACATGTGGACCTCTTGCTTACATGGGAGGTGCTCAGGCAGAATGAGTAAACTCCCAGGTAGCTTAAAATTCGAGTTTAAAAACCAGCTTAGTAGGGAAATAGGAGGAGGGTGTAGGCATCTCAGGGAGAGCATATGATTTTAGGAAGAGCCTCCTGATGGGGAATGGGCCTCCTAATGTTGTCTGGAATGACTGTAGGGTATGAGGCGGGGCAGAGAGCCATTCTTCCATCGCTTTACATCTTAAAATCTTAGTGTAACAAGCTTCCTCCCAAACATGCAGTTGAGTGGATACACCCTAAACGCACAGGCCACACCTAAGTCACACTTTGCCTCTTAGCATCTCTGTCCCAAACAGCTGCATTCTTTGCCAAACACCCATTCATCTTGCTCTCCACTTGCTTTTGAAATGACTTAAGTGAATTGGCATGTTTTAAAAGTCTGGAACCTTGCCTACTCAGAGATTCTTCCTTACAAATTACAAATTCAAGCCATTCTAAAGAAAGTTAAAAATGAAATTTACCTCTTTATTCATCTTAAGCCTTTTTAGAAAAAGGAAGTGATTTGGTTTCCAGACTGCTGAATGTGAGAAAATCCTGCCTCTGCTCTGACGCTGTGGTTGTTTCTGCAGGAGAAAAGCATTCCTCTGCCTCAGGCTGCAGTGATGTCAGATCCTGGTTCCTCATCTAAGCAGCCAGCCATCAGTCCTAATTCAGAGCAAGTCCAGATAATTGTCATGTTCTTTACAAGGAACAATCCGGTGTGTGGCATTCACTGTATCTAAATCAAAACTTGGGTCCCTCAAGAGCACTGCAGGCAGTTTATCAGGCTCCTAAGTGGCAGACTGCTGGCCTCTTTAAGTCTTGGAACATTTTACAGGTCTCTCCCATAGTAGCTCAGAGAACAGAGAGCCTATCTGTCCTGTGGGTCATTTCAGAAATCCTCTTCTGCTGCTAACAGAACCCATAGGGCGTCCTAGGAAAGGGGACGTACATAGTTCTAGTGGAATTAATTAACCTGTTTTTATTTTCTTTTCCTTTTTTGCTTTAGAGGCCAAACATTAAGTGAAAGTTGCACAGCCAGAGCTTTGGTTTTAACTTTTCAAAGGCATGCTGGGATATGATGCTAATGAGAACCAATCCATCAAAATTAGGCTTTTCTTGTTTGCCAGACCATTAACATTGTCTTAATGTCATTAGCTCTGCTTAGTGGTGCATGTTTGCCATTGTAATTATTAAGAACATAGTGTAATGTTTTTCAAGTCTATTCCAATGACAAAATGCCACCCATTGAGGTCTTGATAAATACATCTAGGACTTTCCTTGGGAAAAACACTAGTGACATGAAAATATATTCAGCTGATGATGGACTGTTTTCTCCCCGTGCAAAGCTAACTCCACCTTAGCAGTGATCCTTTGTTTTTCCAGCTTTATTGAGGTAAAATTGACATATTTATAACACTGTGTAACTTTAAGGTGTACAGCGTGGTGATTTGATAACCATTTGTTGTGAATTGATTATAGCTATAGTATTAGTTAACATCTGCATCATGTTACATAATTACCATTTCTTTTTCTGCTGTGATAACATTTAGTATCTCAGAACAGTGATCATATTTTACATTTCATCTTCTTTGTTTTCTTTTTTGTAAAAATATCTTTTGAAAGACAAAGAAAGCAAAAAAGAAAGGTGTAAGGAAAGAAATAAGCAAGAAAAAAAATAAGATAATTAAAACATGCTTTCCTAAGTATTGTAGTTACTTTTCTTCCTATTAATTTTATTTGTCTTGAAAAAAGAGCAGTTTGGGTTTTTTTTTTTTAACCTATAAATAATTCACATTAGAAGTGAGTCACACCTGCTACTTGATCAGTTAGAACAGAGGGACATGAAAAGAGTGTTTTGCTAAATTTGTTTTGGGGCAAACATCCTCAATCTCCTTTTTTTAATGACTCACATTTATCAGGCTCCTAAGTGGCAGACTGCTGGCCTCTTTAAGTCTTGGAACATTTTACAGGTCTCCCCCATAGTAGCTCAGAGAACAGAGAGCCTATCTGTCCTGTGGGTCATTTCAGAAATCCTCTTCTGCTGCTAACAGAACCCATAGGGCGTCCTAGGAAAGGGGACGTACATAGTTCTAGTGGAATTAATTAACCTGTTTTTATTTTCTTTTCCTTTTTTGCTTTAGAGGCCAAACATTAAGTGAAAGTTGCACAGCCAGAGCTTTGGTTTTAACTTTTCAAAGGCATGCTGGGATATGATGCTAATGAGAACCAATCCATCAAAATTAGGCTTTTCTTGTTTGCCAGACCATTAACATTGTCTTAATGTCATTAGCTCTGCTTAGTGGTGCATGTTTGCCATTGTAATTATTAAGAACATAGTGTAATGTTTTTCAAGTCTATTCCAATGACAAAATGCCACCCATTGAGGTCTTGATAAATACATCTAGGACTTTCCTTGGGAAAAACACTAGTGACATGAAAATATATTCAGCTGATGATGGACTGTTTTCTCCCCGTGCAAAGCTAACTCCACCTTAGCAGTGATCCTTTGTTTTTCCAGCTTTATTGAGGTAAAATTGACATATTTATAACACTGTGTAACTTTAAGGTGTACAGCGTGGTGATTTGATAACCATTTGTTGTGAATTGATTATAGCTATAGTATTAGTTAACATCTGCATCATGTTACATAATTACCATTTCTTTTTCTGCTGTGATAACATTTAGTATCTCAGAACAGTGATCATATTTTACATTTCATCTTCTTTGTTTTCTTTTTTGTAAAAATATCTTTTGAAAGACAAAGAAAGCAAAAAAGAAAGGTGTAAGGAAAGAAATAAGCAAGAAAAAAAATAAGATAATTAAAACATGCTTTCCTAAGTATTGTAGTTACTTTTCTTCCTATTAATTTTATTTGTCTTGAAAAAAGAGCAGTTTGGGTTTTTTTTTTTTTTTTTAACCTATAAATAATTCACATTAGAAGTGAGTCACACCTGCTACTTGATCAGTTAGAACAGAGGGACATGAAAAGAGTGTTTTGCTAAATTTGTTTTGGGGCAAACATCCTCAATCTCTTTGACAGCTTTTGGTTATTATCTTCCTAGAGGAGCTGATGAACTGGGCTCCCAATGGACAGTAGTACATTTGACCCTAATGTTGCTATTATGTCCTTTGCTGTGAATTTTATATTTTGCTTGAATGACTTTGTACTCAGTTAAATTCCCCTAAAGTCTCCAACCGTCTGGTTTGCTCTTTGGGTATGCTGGCCCTGTGCATCCTGTTCAGTTACCTTGAACTTGTATAAATACACTGAGTGCTGGACTTGTTAGGGATGGCACATCTTATTTCTGTCTCCTGGATTGTGATTTTCTTTCTTTTTCTGATGTGTACATTGTCTTTCACAATTGGGAAACAAGTCATTTAATTGTATTCATTGTTACTCTAATTTGGGACCATCCTATTTAAAGGAAATCCTTATTTTAAATCCTAATGCTGCTTCTTTGTTATTAAAGTTTTTTAAATATATTTTTATTGAGGTATAGTTGATATCAATATTATGTTACAAGCTGTACAATATCGTGATTCACAATTTTTAATGGTTATGCTCCATGTATGAAAAGTGAAAAGCATGTTATTTTTTCCCCCATGTTGTACAGTGTATCCTGGTAGTTTATTTTATACATAATAGTTTCAGCCTCTTAATTCTCCACCCCCTGATTTGGCCGTCCCCCATCTGGTAACCACCAGTTTGTTCTCTACGTCTGTGAGCTTCTTTTCTTGTAATATTCAGTAGTTTTTTTGCCTTTTTTAGATTCCACATGTAAGTGATATCCTACAGTATTTGCCTTTCGCATATTTCACCAGCCATAACAGCCTCCAAATCCATCCACGTTGCTGCATATGGCAAGATTTCCTTCTTTTTCTGACTGAGTAGTATTCCGTGAGCCTTCACCGCGCGGCTGTCGGAACTGGTATCGTCAAGAAGAACTCAACTAATGTTAGTGAGGACGTGAAGAAGGGGATCCTCCACCCCTGCATTTGCTCATGCGAAGCTGAGCTGGCCACAGGCATGTGCGTTTGTTGTGTGTGAGCCCTTCAACAGCCCCTTAGACCCTTTGGAAGGTTTGGGAGATCCTGAGACCCACATTTCTCAGGCCCTCAGGCCTTGACCAGGTCTCTCAGGTCCTCCCCAGCCTCCTTGTTAGGTTGGCCTTTCCCACTGTCCAGCAGGCCCTGGCGTGGCTCCTGCTGTGCAGCCCACACCCCGCTCACTTCCCACGCTTGTGGCTGCCCTTGGTCTGGGCTGGGCCTGCACTGTGCCCCCAGCCTGGTTTAGTGAGCCTTCTAGCCTGTGGAATTGGACCAGAGAACTGACATCCTGATGCCCCATTCTCCCGGGGCCTGACACCTGCATCCTCACCTCTGGGTGGGCCATCTTCCCCTGCTTGGGGCAAGGAGGAGAGACGGTGGCTTGGGGCCTTTTCCAGGGCAGACAGTGAGGGGTTCTTACAGCTTCCAGTACCCCTGCTGTTATTCATCAACCTCAGGAAACTCATTCTAAAAATGTCCCGGAAACTTTCCAAAAAAGCTCCGTGGCGGGAGGATATTTCAGGGAGCAGCTCTGGGTGCAGCGTAGGCAGGTTGCTAGGCAACCATGAGCCCTGCCACATCTGGCCGCATCCTCTTAGCCCTGAAGTGAGCTGAGCTGAGAAGAAAGTGTTCCCGCCCTTGGGGCCTTCAGGGCAGGGAGGCTTTTTCCAACAGCCTCAGGACCTGATGGGGTGTCTTGTGTGAGGAAGAGAGGGAACCCCGTCAGGCCTTAATTGTCTGAGTAGTAGAAACCACATGGTGAACTGTTTTAAATTCAAGAACTTCTCCCAGTATCCTCTCAGCTCACGCTCCTCACACGCTTATGATCCCTTGGACCAGAGGTGTGCAGGGCCTCAGGGGACAACCCTGCCCTCACAGTCCCTGTGGGCAGATGCTCTGCCAGCACGCAGCCCGGGGCTGAATGCTGGCCAGAACCCTGCTGTAGTGAGTCCATCTCTTGGGCAGACAGGAGTGAAAGGCCCTGAGAGTGTAGCTGCTGGGACAGTGTGGTCAGGTGGTTGGGGTGAACGTGAGTGGTTGTTATCTTTGCTTTAAGATGAGTTGTTTGCGAGTTTGCCAAGTTTAATTGTTTAGAATGACTGTTTAACCCCCAACTTCAGTGGGCTCTGGCCTGTGATGTGAGCCCTGTATGCTGACACAGCCTCCTCAACACAGATACCGTGTCCTCATGTAGCTCCCTGGATGGGGCTTCCCAGCCAGGGGGATCGCTGCCTGGGGATGAGTGGCTGGGGACCTGGTGGCCAAGAGGCCGAGCTGAGAGCGAGACCACCTGCTCTGAAGGAGCAGCTGGAGGCTGAGCGAGGCCTGGGCAGTGAGTCCCTGGGCCCTGCCTCCCCACTGCCTGCCACGCTGCCCTATGTAATCTTTGCGCTCCTAGCCTCCTGCCTGTGATCTGCAATGCTCTGGCCAGTCCAGAGACCCTTCTGTTTCCCCCCTGGCATCCTACCACCCCTCCCTGGGACAGTGAGTACTGGGGACCCAGCATCACCCTTCCTCCTGCTGTCTGTTCCCAGTGGCACCTGCTTCTCCTCCTCCCCATCTCACCTCCATCCTGGTTCTGGCTCACTTGCACTTGCCTGTCCCTACCCCCTACTGGCTCCAGGACTGAGAGTCATGCCCCCGCACCCGTATACGCCCCGAAGTGATATGCTTCTCCTCTTGCTCTGTACCCCAATATTCACCAGGCCTGAGTGTCCTGTGCTGCCTTTCATGGGGTGCCATTCCCCATATCACCCCCATAACTCCAAACCCATCCACCTTCGTACTTATAGCTCAATGGCTTGTGTTGCTGAGTCTGGTCCTGGTCTGTTCCTGCTGTTGTAACAAAACAGCACAGACCAGGCGGCTAGTGAGCCATCCTGCTTCTCCTACTTCTGGAGGCAGGGCTGCAAGTGGGGTCTCTGTCTGTGTCCTCACATGGGGGAAGGGCTGTCCTCACGTGGGGAATCCTGTGGATCTCATGTAATCAGGATGCTGAGTCCTTGGGGCCCCCCAGTCAACAGGGAGCTAGGGGATCAATCTTTGGATATGAGGGGGATTATTCATTCCATATTAATTTTCCTAGACAACATAGGGCCCTCGTGTGACGGGAGGACCTTCATGCTGCACTATCCCTATGGCCGCATAATGCAGCTGCACCAGCCTCTTGCACCCAGGTCTGCAGGTCCCAGTTGGCTTTATACCCTGAGGATGCAGCAGAGATGGGGTCTTTGTCCCCACAACCCCTCTCCGCACCAATGCCCACGGCCACCTGCAGGGTAGACTCTGTGGTTTGAGATATTTTCTGTTTTCCTGCTGCCTCTCACCCAGTACAGGTGCTATGCTTCCCTTTCCAAGGACCCCTCATGTCCCGTCTCCACCCCCGGCTCAGTACAGGAGGCTGAGCGAGGCCTGGGCAGTGAGTCCCTGGGCCCTGCCTCCCCACTGCCTGCCACGCTGCCCTATGTAATCTTTGCGCTCCTAGCCTCCTGCCTGTGATCTGCAATGCTCTGGCCAGTCCAGAGACCCTTCTGTTTCCCCCCTGGCATCCTACCACCCCTCCCTGGGACAGTGAGTACTGGGGACCCAGCATCACCCTTCCTCCTGCTGTCTGTTCCCAGTGGCACCTGCTTCTCCTCCTCCCCATCTCACCTCCATCCTGGTTCTGGCTCACTTGCACTTGCCTGTCCCTACCCCCTACTGGCTCCAGGACTGAGAGTCATGCCCCCGCACCCGTATACGCCCCGAAGTGATATGCTTCTCCTCTTGCTCTGTACCCCAATATTCACCAGGCCTGAGTGTCCTGTGCTGCCTTTCATGGGGTGCCATTCCCCATATCACCCCCATAACTCCAAACCCATCCACCTTCGTACTTATAGCTCAATGGCTTGTGTTGCTGAGTCTGGTCCTGGTCTGTTCCTGCTGTTGTAACAAAACAGCACAGACCAGGCGGCTAGTGAGCCATCCTGCTTCTCCTACTTCTGGAGGCAGGGCTGCAAGTGGGGTCTCTGTCTGTGTCCTCACATGGGGGAAGGGCTGTCCTCACGTGGGGAATCCTGTGGATCTCATGTAATCAGGATGCTGAGTCCTTGGGGCCCCCCAGTCAACAGGGAGCTAGGGGATCAATCTTTGGATATGAGGGGGATTATTCATTCCATATTAATTTTCCTAGACAACATAGGGCCCTCGTGTGACGGGAGGACCTTCATGCTGCACTATCCCTATGGCCGCATAATGCAGCTGCACCAGCCTCTTGCACCCAGGTCTGCAGGTCCCAGTTGGCTTTATACCCTGAGGATGCAGCAGAGATGGGGTCTTTGTCCCCACAACCCCTCTCCGCACCAATGCCCACGGCCACCTGCAGGGTAGACTCTGTGGTTTGAGATATTTTCTGTTTTCCTGCTGCCTCTCACCCAGTACAGGTGCTATGCTTCCCTTTCCAAGGACCCCTCATGTCCCGTCTAGCCACTGAAGCCTCCCCTCCCGGCCTTGGGGTCCTCCTGAGCCCTGCTGGTGACCATCACAGCTTTGGAACAGAACTGGCATTTCCCCACCCTCACCCCCAGAATCCTGCTAGGTTAAGCTCCTCGAGGACTAGCCCTTGTGAGCGTGTGTGCCTGTGGCCACAGAGTGCCCCTGGCCCACACTGAGCCACAGTGAGTGTTTGTTGATGGAGTAAATTAACTGCTGAGGACATAGGAGGAATGTCCCAGAAGAGTGGCAGGAAGGCAGATGCTAGAGGGTGAAAGGACTGTGGGCAGCTTAGGGTCTGGTCCCCCCAGTCCTTTCGGCCCCATCTTGACGGGAGAGGGATGCGGACAGCGTCTCCTGGATTGATCCCTGTGGCCCTGGTTTCATGAGCTCACAGGGGCCATGGCTTCGGCCGTGGCTCCTTTCTCCTGTCTGTTATCCTGACCTCTTCCCTCCGCTGGCCAGGGATGCTCTGAAATAGCCGAGTGCTGGCCAAGGGGTGGCTGCCGTGTGGGGGGGATGGCTGTCCTTGGAACCTGCACCTGGCCGGAGGCCTCCAGGGCCCAGCTCCTCTTCCTTCTGCTCATCGTGCAGGCTTGACCTCCCCTCTCTGATGGGAGTCCTGTGTGAAGGCTTCTACCAAATTCCTGCAGGGACAGTTTTCATTAGGCTGAAATCCAGGAGGGAACAGAAGTCCACATGGAAGGCAGTCCTCACCTGCAGAGGCCAGGGGTTTGGAGGTGAGGGGGGTGGTCTGGAGAGGCCCCCGGGGCAAGCTGGCCTCTGCTGTAGGTCTGACAGTCTGTTCCTTTAATCCCCGCAGTGCCCTTTCACGGGCCAGCAATGCTGGAGTCATGATTAGAAACTGGATTTCCAACGCTTCAATTCTCTTAGGTCTGCGTCCCCCACCACTCAGCCCTGTTGGCCAGTCTCAGCTTAGATGGAGTCTGGGGAGGCGGAAGGGCCAGGGTTTCGGAGTCTGGACTGCTGGAGCACGTGGCCCCAGTCCTCTTCCAGCTTCTCAGGGAACTGGCCCAAGGCGGCATTGTTGCCCCGGGCCAGACTGCGTGAGGTGCTGGTTTCCTGTGTTCCTTCCTCAAGTGGCCCTGCAGCTGTGCACTTGAGCCACTTGTGTAAAGCTCATGTGACTTAAACCATGCCTGGTCAGTCTCGAGTTGCCAGTTAAAATAAGCCATGTAATTATTTTGTGGGTACCCCATCATATTTTTAAATTTGAAAAAAGAGGCAAAGTAAAACAAGTTGATACTGCTGTGCTGCATACCACTGAGAACTAAGCAGATATCATCTGATTACATACAGGTGTGTGTGTGTGTCTGTGCGCACATATGTGATCAGTGTTCACCTAAGATCCATGAGCCAGAATGTTCATCTGTTTAGTCTGCAATTGACAACCTTATTCTTGATTTACAGTTAATGTCACCATGCCTTGAATGATTTGGGACTATTATTGACTTAAGGTATAATTATACATTTTCAGGGGGTGTGTGAATGACTTTGTAGCTGTGATGTTTTCCTGTGTAGAAATTGCTTTTCTAATGGCTTTGGGAAGAGCTGGAGTGTGGGCTGCTGCCTTTTCACTAGGCAGTGAGCCCATAACCCACCACGCACCCCTTGTGCCCACGTGGCTCTTGAGGCAGCCTCATCCTCTACGAGTGTACAGCAAGGGGCTAGTTGGTGCCAGGACCACGGTCCTGCCAGCCCTAGTGTCTGTCCTTGTCCCTGTCCACGCCAACAACTGTGAAGCTGATTTCCTTTTGATTTGATCGCTGTAGGGATGGCCTTAGTGGAAACCTTACTTTCCATTTTCCAAAGGACATGACTAGAAGGTCGGGCCCGACCCATGGAGCTCAGACTGACTAAAATCAAAGGAACCTTGCACAAACTGACCCTGTTCAAAGGTATGGACTTTCCATGGATTCTGTTCTCCTTTTCCTTTGTGTTTCTGGGCCGTGCAACGCTCATGCTGGCCCCGGTGTGAGTGGTGCATCTCTGGAGAGGCCTGGCTGCCCTTGTATGCCTGACAGTCAGAGTTTTTGGTGTAATGACCAGCATACTCTGGGTGTGTTCAGTTTTCTTTCTGTATTGGGATGAGAGAAATGAAATATGTACCTTTGTCTAGAGCACCTCAGATGGAGGTAGGAGGAAACACTGTCTGTTTTAAATGCATTTTCAAGTCATGTGTGGTCAGTGAAGTTAGATGGAGCTTGTGGTTACAGAGTTTCACTCGTAAATTGAGTAATCCTGGCCATGGGTTTGGGAAAGAAGTGGCGACTCTCAGTGTTTCTTGATGACCTTGGGCAGGAGGTCGCCGCAGTCTCAGGACTGGCTTTGACCCTCAGGGTGCCCCACTCCTGAAAGCATCACTCCTGAGAGCAGCCCTGGGCACCCCGTGCTGGGACTCCAGAGCTGGTGTGTGAAGTGCAGGTGAGATGACCCTGCCCAGTCTCTCTCCTGCTGATGCCGACGGCGAGAGTGGGGACAGCCTGTGAGCTGACTGTGAGGGAGCCTGCGTCCTCCGTGGCCAGAGCTGGCTGCTCACTGTCCCGCACAGCTGGCAGGGTAAGAGGGGCTGTTACTCATGAGTAAGCAGCTTAGCATAGAGAGCACTGTACGCAGTTTCCTATCATGGTGGAAACCCTTGTGACCAGACCAGGGTGCTTGCTGTCTGTATCCTGGACCATTGGCACCCTCTGCGTCCATAGTCACCAATCCTCTGCCTCAATCAGAAGGCCAGCCTCTGGGTCCAGGGCAGGGGAGCCGATCCTTGTCTTCAGGTTTCCTGGGCACTTGTGTGTGTATGTGCACATGTGTGAGTATGTGAGAATCGGTGGCCATGGGGGCCTTGCTTCAGTGAGAGGATCCTCTGTGATCATCTCCTCACTGTAAACCAAGAAGGTTGCAGTGCACGTGCTTTTGCTTCAGACCTTACATTCATTCACTTGCCACTTTTGAGGAATTACCTTCATTATTACACAGCGAGGTTCTGGAAGCAGTGGTGGTTACACTGGTTTTTATTAGATTTCTGTGCCACAGAAGGAGGAGGGCCGTTGCACAGGAGGCCACTGGACTCAGCACAAACTAGGAAGAACGCAGCACACACCAGAGCGGTGCACACGTCATACTTCCTCTCCCTTGAAGACCAGACTGGATTTTGTTGTTGGTTTATGTTTGTTTCTGAAATCGAATTCTCTCAGCCAGGTAAGGAAATGAAGGGTGGACACATTGCTTATGTTATTTTGTTTCTGATTATTACCTGTCTGTTTTAAATGCATTTTCAAGTCATGTGTGGTCAGTGAAGTTAGATGGAGCTTGTGGTTACAGAGTTTCACTCGTAAATTGAGTAATCCTGGCCATGGGTTTGGGAAAGAAGTGGCGACTCTCAGTGTTTCTTGATGACCTTGGGCAGGAGGTCGCCGCAGTCTCAGGACTGGCTTTGACCCTCAGGGTGCCCCACTCCTGAAAGCATCACTCCTGAGAGCAGCCCTGGGCACCCCGTGCTGGGACTCCAGAGCTGGTGTGTGAAGTGCAGGTGAGATGACCCTGCCCAGTCTCTCTCCTGCTGATGCCGACGGCGAGAGTGGGGACAGCCTGTGAGCTGACTGTGAGGGAGCCTGCGTCCTCCGTGGCCAGAGCTGGCTGCTCACTGTCCCGCACAGCTGGCAGGGTAAGAGGGGCTGTTACTCATGAGTAAGCAGCTTAGCATAGAGAGCACTGTACGCAGTTTCCTATCATGGTGGAAACCCTTGTGACCAGACCAGGGTGCTTGCTGTCTGTATCCTGGACCATTGGCACCCTCTGCGTCCATAGTCACCAATCCTCTGCCTCAATCAGAAGGCCAGCCTCTGGGTCCAGGGCAGGGGAGCCGATCCTTGTCTTCAGGTTTCCTGGGCACTTGTGTGTGTATGTGCACATGTGTGAGTATGTGAGAATCGGTGGCCATGGGGGCCTTGCTTCAGTGAGAGGATCCTCTGTGATCATCTCCTCACTGTAAACCAAGAAGGTTGCAGTGCACGTGCTTTTGCTTCAGACCTTACATTCATTCACTTGCCACTTTTGAGGAATTACCTTCATTATTACACAGCGAGGTTCTGGAAGCAGTGGTGGTTACACTGGTTTTTATTAGATTTCTGTGCCACAGAAGGAGGAGGGCCGTTGCACAGGAGGCCACTGGACTCAGCACAAACTAGGAAGAACGCAGCACACACCAGAGCGGTGCACACGTCATACTTCCTCTCCCTTGAAGACCAGACTGGATTTTGTTGTTGGTTTATGTTTGTTTCTGAAATCGAATTCTCTCAGCCAGGTAAGGAAATGAAGGGTGGACACATTGCAAATTTTTCACTTAACGAATTACTGTTATTTCCTCAAAGTTTCAGCAAAGATAGACCTTTAGTGAGTGTACCTGTGATTGTCTAGTATCTTGGTGGATCTATTTGTATCTAATGTGTTCCTACATGTATTTAAAGAATATGCTCAGCCCTTGAGTGTAGCTTTGGTCATGCGGTTGGCTATAAATGGTCAGTAATAGCAGTGACTGCAGGGCAGTCCTCCCCTTACAGTTGGCATGCTGGCTCTTTGTAAGGCTGTCTGAATCTCCCAGCAGGCACTCCTGACAGGTTCACGGACTAATCTGTGAATGTATAAACCAACCATCACCAGCCCATGGTGTGGGATGTCCCTGGCTTTCTCTAACTTCCACTGGAGAGGATCTGGTCTATGGAAAGATGGACTTAAATGTTCTCAGGCAGAGGGAAGGGCAGTGCTGAGCATCTGAGCCTGGAGATCAAAGGTCCTCTTTATAGCCAGGATCAGAGGCTGGCCCGACCCGGGTCCCAGTGTGAGGGCAGCAGGCCCGGGCACCAGAGCACAGTCCCCTCGTGGAGACCCAGCAGACTCCATTGTAGAACCTGGATTATGTAGTGACTGCTGCTCACTGGTGTCTGGGCTGGACTCTGAACCCACCAGGCTCCTGTTTCTGGCAGCTGCACCTTGAGCAGTGGCTGAACCATCACTTAGGCTGATGGTGGAGAGCTGACCTGCGGAGAAGAGCTTTGTCATCAGTGAAAGGAAACAGGTTGATTACAGGATCTGCTTCCTCTTAGTGATCTGAACTGTGTCGCTCACCCACTTGCTGTGTTAGGAGTGCAGACGAGCGAGTGGAGGGGAGATTAACTGGGTTTAAAATGATCAGAACATAAACAGTACAGTAATCTCGGGATCACACAAGACAGTTAGAATAAAGAGTCTGAACTGTGGGTGAAGACACATTTTAATTCCATATCAGGACTGAGAAAGGTGCGGTGATTTTGTATCCTTCTTTTGTGTTTCGTGGCGTTGGCATCACAAGGGAGCTCAGTAACTAGATGTCTGTGTAGCATGAGATGGCATCGAGTTTCTGTTGATTTTTCCTGCAGAGCTATTGCGAGGCATCAGCTGGTTTAGGGGATCCATGACTGTCTGTCATCTAGGGTTAGTCTATAACAAGGAGGCTCCACTCTCCATCCCTGGAGCCTACTCTCACCTCCTGAGGAGGCTCAGCACCTTTCAGTTTTAGGCTTTTTCTTTTTTTCAGATGCCTGCAGCACATTGTGCTTCCTGCCTGCTGCCGCCCCAGGTCCCTTCGGATGCCGGTGCCCCAGAGGTAATGGCCACCAGTGTCTGTCTCCGAGGAGGAGTTGGCCTGCAGCCACTGTCTCCCGCGAGGACTTCCTGCTTAATGTGGAGGGTGTGGCGACATGGTGCCCTGTGGTCTGACTCCTGCTTGTGGGGTCCGTTCTCTGTGGCCCTCAGGGAGAGTGGGCACCTTCAGTGACACCATTCTGTTTGGTGGGGAGGGGACAGTCTCTGCCCGCTTTTTATGTGAAATCGCCTTGTTATGCTGACATGTTCATGGAGACGAGAAATGTCTCTGCAATCGCTGCTGTTTATTTTTTGATTATTCTTTCTGGTAGCATTAAGTCCCCTGGTGACATCAGATAACAGTTTAATCTCTTGTTAAAAAAATGGTCTCTGGTAAAGACAAGAGCGGCTTCATAGTCTCCCATGAATGAAGAATGGTATTAAGTCAGTTATGAGTTTTGAAGGAAGAAATAAAGACTAACAGACACCTCCTGACATGTGACAAAGCAGGAAACAACAAAAACAGCAGATGCATCAAACCTACAGGAATAAATAACTCAAGAGGTTTTAGTTGTCTGAGATCTATCACGAACCCCTCAGCCACAGGGATTTCCAAGGAAGCTTGAAGGTTTAAAATGATCAGAACATAAACAGTACAGTAATCTCGGGATCACACAAGACAGTTAGAATAAAGAGCTAACGTGGGTATCTGAACTGTGGGTGAAGACACATTTTAATTCCATATCAGGACTGAGAAAGGTGCGGTGATTTTGTATCCTTCTTTTGTGTTTCGTGGCGTTGGCATCACAAGGGAGCTCAGTAACTAGATGTCTGTGTAGCATGAGATGGCATCGAGTTTCTGTTGATTTTTCCTGCAGAGCTATTGCGAGGCATCAGCTGGTTTAGGGGATCCATGACTGTCTGTCATCTAGGGTTAGTCTATAACAAGGAGGCTCCACTCTCCATCCCTGGAGCCTACTCTCACCTCCTGAGGAGGCTCAGCACCTTTCAGTTTTAGGCTTTTTCTTTTTTTCAGATGCCTGCAGCACATTGTGCTTCCTGCCTGCTGCCGCCCCAGGTCCCTTCGGATGCCGGTGCCCCAGAGGTAATGGCCACCAGTGTCTGTCTCCGAGGAGGAGTTGGCCTGCAGCCACTGTCTCCCGCGAGGACTTCCTGCTTAATGTGGAGGGTGTGGCGACATGGTGCCCTGTGGTCTGACTCCTGCTTGTGGGGTCCGTTCTCTGTGGCCCTCAGGGAGAGTGGGCACCTTCAGTGACACCATTCTGTTTGGTGGGGAGGGGACAGTCTCTGCCCGCTTTTTATGTGAAATCGCCTTGTTATGCTGACATGTTCATGGAGACGAGAAATGTCTCTGCAATCGCTGCTGTTTATTTTTTGATTATTCTTTCTGGTAGCATTAAGTCCCTGGTGACATCAGATAACAGTTTAATCTCTTGTTAAAAAAATGGTCTCTGGTAAAGACAAGAGCGGCTTCATAGTCTCCCATGAATGAAGAATGGTATTAAGTCAGTTATGAGTTTTGAAGGAAGAAATAAAGACTAACAGACACCTCCTGACATGTGACAAAGCAGGAAACAACAAAAACAGCAGATGCATCAAACCTACAGGAATAAATAACTCAAGAGGTTTTAGTTGTCTGAGATCTATCACGAACCCCTCAGCCACAGGGATTTCCAAGGGAAGCTTGAAGGCGTCTTCTTGTTCAAATCAGACACATCTCAGTGGACACCCAGACCAGACCCAGCCCACAACCCAGCCCAGGGCCTGGTCCTTTGAAACTGCACCTCCCCTCTGTCTCCTTCTCTTCTTCTTTCCAAGAAGCTTTCATATTGGAGGATGGTGCTCCCAGCCCCATCAGCGCCACGGGAAGCAGCCAAGCACGAAGAGAGGCCAGGAGAGGTCCAGGGGCAGCATGCAGTGGCAGTCTCCCCTGGGGCTTCTGTGGGAACGAACGCAGTTACTTACAGCCCATTATGGCCCGAGGGTTCCCAGCAGAAGCCCCGTGTGTTCCTTGGGGATCAGACAATTGTAAGTGACCTAGGTTGAGTTCATACTTACAACTGGACTGAACCTGTCAGTAATTTCAGTTTGTTGTGATAATTATAACAGTGGAATTCTTTAGGGTTGCCGGTGTGAAATCAGTTTTCATTGGTCTGGGGCTCTGATTCTGCGGACGGATCTGCCTTGGGCAGCAACCTGCAAGGAGGTGCTGGGTAGGGGAGGAGAGGGGGGCACAGGTACAGGTGGGAGGTGAGGCCACAGCAGGGGGCACCTGAGAACCTCTGTGCCCACCCACCTTCTTGTTATGGGGATGAGTGTAAATAAATGATGTCTCTCTTCTCCCCTGAGAAGGAAAATCCTATTTTTCTCAACTAGCATAGGCAGGTAAGAGTAGAGAATTTCGATGGAAGCACAAAAATAAATTTACTTTTCCTATGGAATTCATCCAGGCTACCTGCCCCACGCCTCACTTCCTGTCCCCACACCTGGGAGTGTCTGCTTTGGTATTTATGGGGGTACCTGCACCTGTAAGCCAGAGGGTGCACACAGGAACATCCTCAAGAGTGGGGTTTTAGGACCTCACATGAAGTTGCGATGTGCCCAGCACTCCTTCCATCCTGGAGGGTTCTGCCTGGTGATGTGTATGGTGTGTAACAGTTGCCAGGAAAAGTACGCACATGTGACCTTGCATTTGTTTGAAAGTCCTCATCCCTGTGGGTGGTCAGGTGAGGAGCCGCCATGGGTAAATCAGACACATCTCAGTGGAGTTGTCTATCACCAAATGACAGGGATTTCCAAGGAAGCTTGAAGGCGTCTTCTTGTTCAAATCAGACACATCTCAGTGGACACCCAGACCCCAGCCCACAACCCAGCCCAGGGCCTGGTCCTTTGAAACTGCACCTCCCCTCTGTCTCCTTCTCTTCTTCTTTCCAAGAAGCTTTCATATTGGAGGATGGTGCTCCCAGCCCCATCAGCGCCACGGGAAGCAGCCAAGCACGAAGAGAGGCCAGGAGAGGTCCAGGGGCAGCATGCAGTGGCAGTCTCCCCTGGGGCTTCTGTGGGAACGAACGCAGTTACTTACAGCCCATTATGGCCCGAGGGTTCCCAGCAGAAGCCCCGTGTGTTCCTTGGGGATCAGACAATTGTAAGTGACCTAGGTTGAGTTCATACTTACAACTGGACTGAACCTGTCAGTAATTTCAGTTTGTTGTGATAATTATAACAGTGGAATTCTTTAGGGTTGCCGGTGTGAAATCAGTTTTCATTGGTCTGGGGCTCTGATTCTGCGGACGGATCTGCCTTGGGCAGCAACCTGCAAGGAGGTGCTGGGTAGGGGAGGAGAGGGGCACAGGTACAGGTGGGAGGTGAGGCCACAGCAGGGGGCACCTGAGAACCTCTGTGCCCACCCACCTTCTTGTTATGGGGATGAGTGTAAATAAATGATGTCTCTCTTCTCCCCTGAGAAGGAAAATCCTATTTTTCTCAACTAGCATAGGCAGGTAAGAGTAGAGAATTTCGATGGAAGCACAAAAATAAATTTACTTTTCCTATGGAATTCATCCAGGCTACCTGCCCCACGCCTCACTTCCTGTCCCCACACCTGGGAGTGTCTGCTTTGGTATTTATGGGGGTACCTGCACCTGTAAGCCAGAGGGTGCACACAGGAACATCCTCAAGAGTGGGGTTTTAGGACCTCACATGAAGTTGCGATGTGCCCAGCACTCCTTCCATCCTGGAGGGTTCTGCCTGGTGATGTGTATGGTGTGTAACAGTTGCCAGGAAAAGTACGCACATGTGACCTTGCATTTGTTTGAAAGTCCTCATCCCTGTGGGTGGTCAGGTGAGGAGCCGCCATGGGTATGTTTAGAACCCACTGCCCCACATCTCGGGCCTCAGGTGTGCTGTACTGCAGAATCTTTGCCAAAGACACATGTTTATCTTTTCCCCATATATTCCTGGAGGGCTTTCTGCTCAGGGAAGGAGTTATATCAGTGAGCCTGGTGTTTTATCAGTTTCTGCAGGTAGAAAACATGTGGTCTCCTGGCTCCCGCACCACTGCCTGTCAGGAAGCACCACCCCCCTTGGCCTTCCCAGTGAGGTTTGTACAAACCCGAGTCCACACACGAGTTACTAAGCTTCTGGGCACAGTGCTGCGTGGCCCTGTTGATTTGTGTCTTTAATCTTCGCCGACATTTCCATTATATTTTGGTCTCAGAGAGAATAGGCAAGGCCCTGAGAAGCAGAAATGGATGGTTTGGTGCATCCCGTCTTGAAGGGCTGGGATGTGGCAGGTGTGATGGGTCCAGGTGGGCTTATTGGAGCTGAAGGCCGAGTGGACAGGCTGTCAGCATGGTCACTGGGAGGGGGACTAGGCCTCCACAGAGAGTCGAGACCCTGTAGAACTACCTGAAAGCCATGGAGGGTGGATTTGAGGAAGGGTAGGTTTATTTCCACTCCAGTCTGCAGGCATTTCTCTGAGGGGATTTGCATAGCCGTCATTTCGTGTCATTTGCTCTTGACCTTTGCAGGAACTGCTCTTTCTTATGAAGAAAAACCTACCCTCCCAGGAAGAGCTTCCAGCTGGGAGGGTTTTCCTGAACCTGTAGCGAGCTAGCTCAGAACACGGTGCCTGTCCCCCACTCCACATCTGTCAGGCCTTTGTTGTGATGGTAGGAAGCATGCAGCACTGATGGGCCTAGCAGCCTGTCTCGTGTGGGATTTGGAGGACGGACGGTGGTGTCTAGGTGAGGTCAGGCATTTCTCTTGCTCTTCTCCAGATGGTCGTGGACTGCTGCTTCACCCCTGATTGTCAAGCACAAATGCAGCACGTTCAAGCCCACCCTATGTCATCTGGGGGAGAAGCACAAGGTGGGGGTTTTATCAACGTGGGGGATGAGTTTTCTTCCACCGTGAGGGGGTGTCTTATCTGTGACTCTGCTCTATGCCAGCTGGGAAAGGTTGTCCCGCCCCGCCACCTTTCTGACCATTGCTACCTGCTACCTGTTTCCACGGCTGCAAGAACAGTGGGCTCCTCTAATCAGGGGGAACAGTCTCCCCACCACCCCCTCCACAGCAGTGCCCCGGCCTCGGCCCTTTGGGCTGAATTTGCACCTACTACACCGCCTACCTGGGCCCAGTTCACCACACCTGCGAGAGGTCCCTACAGATTAGTCTGTTTCTCTGCTGTGACTGCCAGCTCATGTCAGGGGTGACATCGACACATGCACACACACAGATTTTAAAAGAAATATGAAGGGCTTTTCTACACCTTCAAGTAACACCAAAGAGCCTAGAGTGTTTTATGGACTTATTTCTTTAATCCCTAAGCACCCAGAAAAAGCAAACATCCATAGGCACTATTTCCACTTTGCAGTTTGGGAGAAAGGATGCCTTACGACTTGAGAGAAGTCAGAGGTGGAGCTGGGAGGGAGCTCAGCTTTCCTGTGGGCTCTGCCCCCAAGGCTGATCCCGAAAGCTGCCCTGGCCACCAGGAGGCTGCAGCCACTGGTGGAGAGCCCAGCTGCGGAGGCTCCTGGCTCCTGGCACCTTCAGCGGCGTCCACGGCAAGACCCTGGCCGTCTTGAGGCCATGTCCCAGGCCTGTGTCCTGATGAAAGGAGTGTTGAACTTTACTGTTTCTTTGTATCTGTTTAGTACTATTAATACTGAAAATGAATGTATTAAATTTTCTTTTTAATTTAGGAGTTACTGAGTAATTAAACTTTCCCGGTTGCCTATCATTGTATATAAGGTGGTTTTTCTGTGTTCTGCAAACACAATTTGACCTCGATTTGCACGTTAAATTGCACTAGAGTGGCATTGCTACATTAATATACCCTTGTGCAGTTGTAATAGTTTTATGAAATCTAAATGTGAGTAAAAGTTTTTTGAACTAAACAGGAAAAATATTTTAGCCTCCACAGCATACCCTTAAGTGTATACTCAGTGATTGCTAAGAATGGATTGAAACATATTCAATATGTAACAGTAGCTGCAGTGCACAAATAATTATGGAAAAACAAAATGACTAGTAGATGGAAAATTAAAGCATTCCATTAGAAATAAATATTGGATTATTGTTTGAGTAAATTCAATTAAATATTTGGTGTTTGGTACTAGCCAATTAAAGTGAAGACATAATCTCATTTGTTTTTATTTAAATGGAGAAACACTTCTAAAATGTTATTGAGTATTCCTATTATGTTTCTAACAATTTCATAAAGTTGAAGGAATAAATCAAAACAGCTATGCTTTCCCAGTGCATAAACTGCCCCCCCTTTTTTGAACTAATGAGGATACAAATGTTAATTTATTTCTCTCATAAAGCCAGATTCATTCTTGTTTTCAATGTATAATTTGCATTCAGGAGATGTCCACACACCAGCTTATACGTACACCCATGTAACTTGTGCTCCAGTCAAGACAGAGAACCTATCTACATTCCAGAAACTCATCTACATTCCAGAAAGTTCCCTTGCTGTTCTTCAGGTGAAGCTTTGGCCATTGGCGGGGGTGGGTTGGGGAAGGAGGGGAGCAGGCGGGCCACTTCTATTGGCCTTTCATTTGTCTATTTTCATCCATCTTTGTTCTTTGGTCTGGGTGGGCCTCCCAGCGCAGTGGCCTCTGTTGTCACAGAGCGCCATCTCTGGGCGCATGCGCTCCAGAGCTCCAGGTCGGTAATTGGACACATCGGTCCAGCCGCTCCGTGGCACATGGGATCTTCCCAGGCCAGGGATCGAACCGGCGCCCCTTGCACTGCAAGGCGGTGTCCTTACCTACTGGGCCACCAGGGAAGCCCAGCTTTGGCCATTGGAAGCAAAGTCCCTGAGCCCCTCGCCAGAGATGAACCGATGTGGTTTAGCGTGGGAACGTGTGGTTGCTGTATGCATGGTGTGGAGGGCATTGCAGGTACCACGTTAAGTTCTCATAAACTCTGATGGCTCCGTTCAGCCCTTGAGGGTGGGCACAGCTAAACAGGAAAAATATTTTAGCCTCCACAGCATACCCTTAAGTGTATACTCAGTGATTGCTAAGAATGGATTGAAACATATTCAATATGTAACAGTAGCTGCAGTGCACAAATAATTATGGAAAAACAAAATGACTAGTAGATGGAAAATTAAAGCATTCCATTAGAAATAAATATTGGATTATTGTTTGAGTAAATTCAATTAAATATTTGGTGTTTGGTACTAGCCAATTAAAGTGAAGACATAATCTCATTTGTTTTTATTTAAATGGAGAAACACTTCTAAAATGTTATTGAGTATTCCTATTATGTTTCTAACAATTTCATAAAGTTGAAGGAATAAATCAAAACAGCTATGCTTTCCCAGTGCATAAACTGCCCCCCCTTTTTTGAACTAATGAGGATACAAATGTTAATTTATTTCTCTCATAAAGCCAGATTCATTCTTGTTTTCAATGTATAATTTGCATTCAGGAGATGTCCACACACCAGCTTATACGTACACCCATGTAACTTGTGCTCCAGTCAAGACAGAGAACCTATCTACATTCCAGAAACTCATCTACATTCCAGAAAGTTCCCTTGCTGTTCTTCAGGTGAAGCTTTGGCCATTGGCGGGGGTGGGTTGGGGAAGGAGGGGAGCAGGCGGGCCACTTCTATTGGCCTTTCATTTGTCTATTTTCATCCATCTTTGTTCTTTGGTCTGGGTGGGCCTCCCAGCGCAGTGGCCTCTGTTGTCACAGAGCGCCATCTCTGGGCGCATGCGCTCCAGAGCTCCAGGTCGGTAATTGGACACATCGGTCCAGCCGCTCCGTGGCACATGGGATCTTCCCAGGCCAGGGATCGAACCGGCGCCCCTTGCACTGCAAGGCGGTGTCCTTACCTACTGGGCCACCAGGGAAGCCCAGCTTTGGCCATTGGAAGCAAAGTCCCTGAGCCCCTCGCCAGAGATGAACCGATGTGGTTTAGCGTGGGAACGTGTGGTTGCTGTATGCATGGTGTGGAGGGCATTGCAGGTACCACGTTAAGTTCTCATAAACTCTGATGGCTCCGTTCAGCCCTTGAGGGTGGGCACAGCTACACACCAGCGTGGAAGCAGGGTGTGGGGGCTCCGTGAGAGGCCTCGCTGTGTCAGGAGTGACCGCAGAGGACACTGCTGATGCACTTTCCAACCAGAGACCGCGGCAGGCAGCCCTCTGCCTCCCCTACCCCGAGGCAACAGCCTCAGTATATTTCCTAAAAACCAGGATGTGTGCCTGCTGCCCCTTGTCGGAGACTAGCTGATAGAAGTTCACACATGTGGTGGACAGGAGTGCTGCCAGATAATGGAGGGCGGTCTGCGGTCTGGTTTCGTGGAACCTGTCCAGGAGGTGAGAGTCTCAGATGCTGGAGGAAGAGCCACCCCGATGGGTGGTTCTGGCCCAGGAGCTTGCCTTCTGTGAGAGCGACATGAAATTAGCTGAGCACACCCTCATAGACAAAGCCAGAACAACGCCTGACCCCACGTCTGGGCCCCTTCCAGCCAGGCAGGTCGACACACTCAGTTAGCATCCCAGAAGGGAGAGCTGAGATCTGGAAAACATGGCCCCAAGGTTTGTGCACCTGACTGCTGCACGTTCCCGCCACTGGCAGGAAATGCCGTCTCCATCTTGTTCTGGAGGACGGCTGGGACAACGCTTGCACACTGGAGGGGACTCAGACGCTCAGGTCTGAGTTGAGATGGAATTCAGGACAGGCAGCCTCTGGGGCCAGGTTGCTCTGAGCACTTGGCCACAGGTGTAAACACAGTGACGTCGTGTAACATGACGCAGTGCCTTTAACTCCAGCTGTAGTTGACACACATTCCGTAAAAGTCTTTAAACACGGCCCTTTTCAAAATCCATCCTAGCTGCCCACAATAGACTCGTGACTGAGCTTGTCCGCAGCTAACCCCCAGAAGCTCCCCCTGGAAGCTCCAGGTGATTTGTCCGGAGAAGTTATTCTGGGAAAGCCAACTAATATTCTGGGGCACTTTATGTAAATATATATATAAGTGTGTGTATATATATATATTAAATAGAGTATAGAAATATATATTGTTTACATGAAGAACTATTATCTATAATAGTATATATAATGCATATTATATAATATATAAAAATAATGTTTATATAAATAACTTTTGTTCTTTAACAAATTTTAAGGGGCAAGTTCCCATCCTCTGTGGATCTCATAATCTAGTTGGGAGAATAGTATGTATAACATTAAAAGTTAAATAAGATGGAAGGTAGTTCTAGAAACAAAGTTGCCTGTGATGAACTCCTGGTGTGCACTGGAGGCAAGAGAGGCCATTAGACTCTAAGGAGAGGTGCTCTGGGCCGACCTGGACTTGAACGCTGGGCTTCCAGACCTTGGGGCAGTGTCGGACAAGTAGGAAAGGGCACGATGCAGTGAGGAGACAGAGGACCATCAGGTGGGGCCGCAAGAGCTCAGACCCTGGAGGAAAACAGGGCGTTCCTGGGCTTCGGTGAAGAACAGAAACATCTGAGCTGTAAGACAAGAACTGTGCTGTTACAGATTGCACTCAGTGTGACTCTGAACTGACCAAGGGGTTGGGACCTGGTTGTTCAGCCATGTCAGCGATGGAGAGCAGAGGATGAGCTGGCAGAGGGGAGTCGGGATCTGGGGACGGAGTGAGAAGGGGCCTCTCACAGCAAGGGTAGGGGGCTGGAGGAGAGACAGTCACTTTTAAGAGGAATGGAAAGAATTTTAGTTCATGGAATAAGTAATGTAGTGACAGTAGAGAAGATGGCTAATTGGTGATTGACTTACAATGATCTGTGTTCAGATAGTAATTATGGCAGTGCTTGGTGTGTGTACAAGCATGTTTCTTGATACTAATATTTGCTCTGAGAGTTGACCTGTAGAGCAAACTATTAAAAATAACTGCAAATGTTCACTAGCCCAGGAAGAGTTTCAAGCCTTGGAGATGGGTTTCCATATTTACTAATTACAGCGGCCTGTGAGGTGAATCTTCCTGGTATGCCCGTGTTTCAGCTGAAAACCTGGGGCACAAGGAGGCTGAGAGTCTGGCAAGGCTGCTGAGGTGCCTCTGAGGAAGGAAGGCTTGCCGGTTGGGCACAGGGACTGCAGAGCAGGAAGAGGCCATTCCAGTCCAGTTGTGTGTACATCATCCCAGCCTCCTGTCCACGATGTCTTTTTTAGTGGAAATTCACTCTATTTACATTATAATTCTAAAGCTGAATTTGAGTATAAGACATGTTGTAAGCCTTCAGGCATAGACTAAAATCCTGTCTGCTGCTTACCAAGCGTGTAAGTCTGGGTAAATTATTGAGTGTCTCCGAGGCTCCATTTATTTATTTAGGAGTAAAATAGGAATAAAAATATCTCATTCATATAGTTCTGTGAAAATTAACTGAAATAATATATGCTAAGAATAATGATATTCTTATATCATTATTGGGGGGGCAGGAGGCTTCCCTGATGGTCCAGTGGGTAAGGACACCACCTTGCAGTGCAAGGGGCGCTGGTTTGATCCCTGGCCTGGGAAGATACCATGTGCCGTGGAGCAGCTGGACCAATGTGTCCAACTACTGAGCTGGAGCTCTGGAGCGCATGCGCCCAAAGCCAGTGCTCTACGATGACAGAGGCCACTGCTTTGGGAGGCCCACCCAGGCCAAAGAACAAAGATGGATACAAATAGATAAATGAAAGACCAATCTAAGTGCCCTGCCCCCAAAAAGAATAATGATGAGGGTAGAGAGATTTCTACAGACTTTTTTTTTACATGCTGTTCATGTTAACATTACATGGACTTGCATAGAATCAGGACGGGGGAAGATCTTTGGGAATCAAATAAGTTAGTGTTTTGTTTAAATCCATTTGATACATCCAAGTTGTTCAGGAGTCTTCAGCAGTCTTGACTCATCATTCTAAGACATACTGTTGGAAATTTTAGAAAGGATGTACTTGGTGGATTTAGAAAAGGCAGAGGAACCAGAGATCAAATTGCCAATATCCATTGGATCATAGAAAACACTAAGGAATTCCAGAAAAATGTCTATTTCTTCTTCATCAACTACCCTTAAGCCTTTGACTGTGTGAATCACAACAGACTGTGGAAAATTCTTGAAAAGATGAGACTATCAGACCACCTCATTTGCCTCCTGAGAAACCTGTATGCAGGTCAAGAAGCAACAATTAGAACCAGATATGTAACAACCAACTGGTTCCAAATTGGGAAAGGAGTAACATAAGGCTGTATATTGTCACCCTGCTTATTTAACTCACATGCAGAGTATGTCATAAGAAATGGTGGGCTGGCTAAGACACAAACTGGAGTCAAGTTTGCCAGGGAAAATATCAATAGCCTCAGGTATGCAGATGATGCCACCCTTATGGCAGAAAGAGAAGAGGAACTAAAGAGCCACTTGATGAAGGTGAAAGAGGGGAGTGAAAAAGCTGGCCTAAAACTCAGCATTTGAACAACTGAGATCATGACATCTGGTCCTGTCACTTCATGGCAAATAGATGGGGAAACAATTGATAAATGGGCCAACAACTGAAACAGTGACAGACTTTATTTTCTTGGGTTCCAAATCACTGTGGACAATGATTACAGTCATGAAATTTAAAGACATTTGCTCTTTGGAAGAAAAGCTATGACAAACCTAGGTAGTGTATTGAAAAGCTGAGACATCACTTTGCTGACACAAGTCTGTACAGTCAAAGCTATGGTTTTTCCAGCAGTCCTGTAGGGATGTGAGAGTTGGACCATAAAGAGCACTGAAGAACTGGTGGCTTATAGCTATGGTGTTGGAGAAGACTCTTGAGAGTCCCTTGGACTTCAAGGAGATCAAACTAGTCAGTCCTAAGGAAATCAACTCTGAATATTCATTGGAAGGACTAAAGCTGAAGCTCCAATACTTTGACCACCTGATGCGAAGAACTGACTCATTGGAAAAGACCCTGATGCTGGGAAAGATTGAAGGCAGGAGGAGAAAGGAATGACAGAGAATGAGATGTTTGGATGGCGTCACCTACTCAATGGACATGAATTTGAACAAGCACCGGGAGATGGTGAAGGACAGGGAAGCCTAGTGTGCTGCGGTCCATGGGGTGGCAAAGAGTCAGACACAACTGAGCAACTGAACAACAGCAAAAGATAACATCACATATGCAGTAGGAAGCATCTGGTTTTGCGGATGAAAATATGCATAGGGAAAAAAACTATCAGACCACCTCATTTGCCTCCTGAGAAACCTGTATGCAGGTCAAGAAGCAACAATTAGAACCAGATATGTAACAACCAACTGGTTCCAAATTGGGAAAGGAGTAACATAAGGCTGTATATTGTCACCCTGCTTATTTAACTCACATGCAGAGTATGTCATAAGAAATGGTGGGCTGGCTAAGACACAAACTGGAGTCAAGTTTGCCAGGGAAAATATCAATAGCCTCAGGTATGCAGATGATGCCACCCTTATGGCAGAAAGAGAAGAGGAACTAAAGAGCCACTTGATGAAGGTGAAAGAGGGGAGTGAAAAAGCTGGCCTAAAACTCAGCATTTGAACAACTGAGATCATGACATCTGGTCCTGTCACTTCATGGCAAATAGATGGGGAAACAATTGATAAATGGGCCAACAACTGAAACAGTGACAGACTTTATTTTCTTGGGTTCCAAATCACTGTGGACAATGATTACAGTCATGAAATTTAAAGACATTTGCTCTTTGGAAGAAAAGCTATGACAAACCTAGGTAGTGTATTGAAAAGCTGAGACATCACTTTGCTGACACAAGTCTGTACAGTCAAAGCTATGGTTTTTCCAGCAGTCCTGTAGGGATGTGAGAGTTGGACCATAAAGAGCACTGAAGAACTGGTGGCTTATAGCTATGGTGTTGGAGAAGACTCTTGAGAGTCCCTTGGACTTCAAGGAGATCAAACTAGTCAGTCCTAAGGAAATCAACTCTGAATATTCATTGGAAGGACTAAAGCTGAAGCTCCAATACTTTGACCACCTGATGCGAAGAACTGACTCATTGGAAAAGACCCTGATGCTGGGAAAGATTGAAGGCAGGAGGAGAAAGGAATGACAGAGAATGAGATGTTTGGATGGCGTCACCTACTCAATGGACATGAATTTGAACAAGCACCGGGAGATGGTGAAGGACAGGGAAGCCTAGTGTGCTGCGGTCCATGGGGTGGCAAAGAGTCAGACACAACTGAGCAACTGAACAACAGCAAAAGATAACATCACATATGCAGTAGGAAGCATCTTGGGTTTGTTAGTTCAAGATGTGAAATGTATTGAAAATATGCATAGGTTTGCAAAACAGTGGGAAAGACATGAGGAATAATTGGAGTCTGAAGCTGATGGGGAACCTTGTTATCTGCAGGTTAGTGTATTTTCCTTTGTTCTCCCTGAGGAGGCGCTGATTTCCTGAGGGAGGGTCTCCCTTGTCTCGATTGTGTGGCACATGGGTGCACCACAGCCCCTAGCCCCCAGGTCAGCAGGACTGGTCTGCTCTGGACAGCTGGAGGAGAATCCTAACTGCGTGTTGATGGGACCAGGGCTCAACTGAAAGTTAAGTGCACTTACAGGTCACGTTGGCAGGATGCTGGGAGTGGCAGGTGTGATTGGGAAGCAGGAAGTGGTTCCTGCAGGTAATACGAGTGGCGTCCTAGGTGGGAGAGGTGTGGTTTAGGACCCTGTGACACTGAAGTCCTGTGTTTAATGAGAGCTGCCCCTCCCCCTTGCTGTTTGCCAGGCCTGAGTCTCTCTGGTTAGAACTGTGTCTTCAGGGTTGGGAAGGTCACTTGATTTGTCCCATCGTGGAACCTGTGGAAGGGGCACACTTCACATCCAGCTCGTTCCCTCTGACTCTTAGATTGTCGATCTTTTCTCAGACCCTGCCACAGGAATCACAGGCTCCCGCTTGGACTATCTAGGACCCTGCCTGCTGTGGGCGGGGACCAGGCTCGGGGGGCAGCAGTGGACACTGTGGAGGGCTTGACTCAGGAGCTGCAGAGTGACTGCTCGTGGGAGAGATCAGGGGTGAGGCTGTGCTGGGCCACATGGGCAGTGGTGATGGCCACAAGGATGCTGTGATTGTGGCCACGTCCCAACTGCCACATCCTTGAGGCCCTGCTCACTGTTTCACCCCTCCTGCTATGTGGCTTCATAAGAGCTCTGCTCCCCATAGGTCACCATCCAGTTACCCAGACATCTGGGGTGACCTGCTGGCCTCAGGGCTGTAGGTCACCCGACATGAAGGAGCTCTGGGTGATGGTGTGTCCTGGGTCAGATGAAGCCCTGGAGGCATTCCCAGCCCAGCAGACTTTCACAGCCACGTGATCACTCATGCAAAACCACATCTTCCCTAGGGGATGACGGCATGCTCCTCAGGAGGGTGAGATGAAGAGACTCCACTCTGTGGGGGCAGGTTGGACCCCTACATTCACTGTGAAGACCAGTCTTTCAGTAAGGAGGCTGTCCGATCACAACGTCACAGCTCATTCCAGGAAACACCTCAGCATCAAATCGGCCATGCACTGGGTCCCCATTTAACACACAAAATGGTAGAGGGGAAAAACCAAACCAAACATAAAAGCATTAAAGTCTAAGATGAGTGGGAAAATGGCAGAAACCAAAGACCAACTGGGAGATCCATGGGTAGTTTTAGATACTCACAGACAGAGAGCAAGCTAGCTGGCAGATGATGCGCCTTGACTGAGAAGCCAGGTCTCCTGGCAGGTGGATCTGCCCACTGCCCCAGCTGGCCTTTCAGAATGTGGCACTGGGAGGGTCTCCAGCCAGGAGGCTCCTCCTTGGCCACATCCCAGTGGGGCAACTCTGCAGAGCTCTGCCCTCCTGTGGAGGGAAGGTCTGTGCACAGTTTCATGGAGTGCGTGTCGAGGTGAGAGGGGGTCGGTTGCCCTGGGTGTGCAGGGCTGTGCCTGGATGTGGCTGCTGTTTACTCAGGTCCGTGGAGCTGGGGATCTGGGAACTTGGGGCCCTGGGGCAGTGGCAGAGCCTGTGCACAGACCATTGGCAGGTTGATGCCTTTGATCATGACTTGGGTCGCCTGGCCCTGTGGGTGGTGCAGCTGTGAGGACAGGCAGGGGCAGCCCAAGGCTCCCGTTCAGGTCACACTGTTGGCACACAAGTGGCACACTCAGTGGCCACTCCCATAACACTGACCCTGTCTGGGCTTCAGGTGCCCTGAGAGGGAGGGCCCGGGACTCCTCCTGAGGGAGGTGGCAGTGCTGCGGTTCCTCTGATCCTGCACACACGACAAGGCAGGGTGTCCTGTGAACACCTGGGAGTGGTCAGAAGCCACCACCTGCCCCACCTGGGTGGAGCTCGCCAGGGGTCTCAGACACAGGCGGGGAGGATCCTGGGTCTTCCAATGAGGAGCGGTATCTATCCCACGCCTGTTCTGCCAGCAGCCCTGTGCAAATGTCTCTAGAAAGTCTGTCCCCGATACTGTGCAGCCTCTGAGGGCCAGGGTGGCCCTCCCTTCTCACGGGGGCCCGTCACCCAGTGGCAGGGGCTCGGCGGAGGAGCAGGAGTGGCGGAGGTGGCACTGAGTTACTCCAGGTCTCCAGGCAGCGGCCCAGGCCACACTTCGGTACCTTGTCACCGCAGCAGCACGGGCCGCGTGTTCTCTGTCGTGTGGAGGCAGGGGCAGGACGGCTTGAGACTTGTGTGCCCTTTGCCAGGTGGCGCTCGAGCCCTCGCGCCCTCGCCGCAGGCCGGTTGACTCATGCTGCCCACAGCCCCGAGGAGACCGAGCACACGCGGCTCCTGCGGGGCCGGCAGCGGACTGTGACGCTCTGGTTTTCTGTCAGCGCTCTCTGTCAGCGCCTGGAACCCGCCTTCCACCCCCACACGGAAGGAAGGCCTTGCGGGGGTGTCCCCTTCCCATCCTCAGGATGTGCCTTTCTTAGCAACCACTAACTTGTCACTCCAAACTGTTAGAGGAAAACCCCAAATATAGATGCCCCGAATTCTTAGTCACACCGATCGCCTTGCTTGTGTCACTTTTAGAGTATTTTCAACTGAGTTAATGTTTCCCCAGAATTCAAACCTGGGTAGAGCTTCATCCAGTGACACAAACTAAATGTTTGGAAACCAGGAGCCTCCGTGGAGACTCGGATTCCAGCGTGATGAGGAGTGAAGTTGGTCCTTCGCTAATGTTTGAGACACTGGCTACTGAAATAGGGTGTTTGGAGGAGACACATCATCAGAAAACCAATGGGCAGTTCCACAGTCGCTGACCTTCCCACACACAGCACGCCGTGAAGAAGCATATTGTCCACTCTGCTGATTCTGAATTGTGGGGCTTAGGGAAAGACAGTGCAAGCTTTACTCCTGTTGATGAAGTAACATTACTTTTGGTCATTTGAACATATTTAGCAGCTGCTCTGTGGTGTCCCTGTGCCTGAGGTCAGCTTTGGCGGGACAGGGACGTCAGACTGGACATCCAGCAGGTGTGTGGGTTCTGAGTAGGTTTGTGCTTGTCCACCCAGGGTGATCAGAGGAGGGAAGAGTGGTGATCTCGGCTCGAGGGGCGGGGGCTGGACCATAGGCAGGCTTGGGGAGGGGAGTGCCAGGCCCCAGGGGAGGGACCAGAAAGCCCAGGAAAGCCCACTTAGGGTAAAACAAGAGAACACAAGTTCTTTGATCCGTGGGAGAGGCTGTCATTTCATCTGCTGGGCTGGTGGCCAGGTTTCTGCTCAGCAAAGCCCTGGCCCTCTGAGCAGATAATAGGTGGTCTTCCGTGGACCCAAACAAGGCTCCAGTCTGCCGCCGGGAGCTGGGCTCCTGTCTGCCCCACAGAGAAGTGACTGCTTTTGCTGGACCCTGGATCCCGACGTCCCATGGGTGCCAGGGACCCACAGAGGCCTCTTCAGGAGCTGGTCCTCCCGGTGGCCTTTGTCTGTGGACATGGGGTCATATACCGTCTGCTCCCTCCTCTCTGGAGGCTCAGGGAGGCACGACCACACTGGGAACACAGGCCGGCAGTCCCGTGCCCAGACCAGAGCCAGGGTCCGGCTCTGAACCCTGCTCTCTGAGTGCACCCCGCCCCTCATCCCGGCATGGCACGGGCCAGCCCCTTGCCTCACCTTTCATGAGTCTGGCCCCCACCCAGCCCGTGTAGCGTGGCTAGCCCTTGTCGTCACCCTGAGCCATGTCACCTGTCCCATGTGTCACTCTCAGGAGAGGAGACCAGGGCCAAGGTCCTGCTGAGGGGGAGGGTTTGTATTCCTGTTTTATTCTCTGGGTTGCTTTTACAAGATGTAAAGAGAGATCCTGAAACAGTCTGAAAGCCGGTGCATCCCTCTTCAGACGCCTCAAGTCAGGAAAACAGCTGGCAGGTGTGGTCGTGAGGCCTTGAAGTTACTCTAAAACTGACAAGCCTTCACACACCAAACCCCGAAGGGCCTTTCTTCCCACCTCCTCAGCAGTGGACCGTGGGTGTGAAGCCCGCCCAGCCCTCCCCATCCCTGCCCTGCGTCACACAGGAGAGGCAGGGTGTCTGCCTCAACCAGGACTGTCGCTTGACCCCTGTGAGGTCTGCACACGTCTAAGGACCGGCCTGGTCTTCTTTCCAGCCCCAGAGTCATTGGTGAGGAAGACAGGGAGGAAAGGGGCTCCAGGGGGCCCAAAGGCCTTGGGAGGTGCCAGGCCCCAGGGGAGGGACCAGAAAGCCCAGGAAAGCCCACTTAGGGTAAAACAAGAGAACACAAGTTCTTTGATCCGTGGGAGAGGCTGTCATTTCATCTGCTGGGCTGGTGGCCAGGTTTCTGCTCAGCAAAGCCCTGGCCCTCTGAGCAGATAATAGGTGGTCTTCCGTGGACCCAAACAAGGCTCCAGTCTGCCGCCGGGAGCTGGGCTCCTGTCTGCCCCACAGAGAAGTGACTGCTTTTGCTGGACCCTGGATCCCGACGTCCCATGGGTGCCAGGGACCCACAGAGGCCTCTTCAGGAGCTGGTCCTCCCGGTGGCCTTTGTCTGTGGACATGGGGTCATATACCGTCTGCTCCCTCCTCTCTGGAGGCTCAGGGAGGCACGACCACACTGGGAACACAGGCCGGCAGTCCCGTGCCCAGACCAGAGCCAGGGTCCGGCTCTGAACCCTGCTCTCTGAGTGCACCCCGACCCTCATCCCGGCATGGCACGGGCCAGCCCCTTGCCTCACCTTTCATGAGTCTGGCCCCCACCCAGCCCGTGTAGCGTGGCTAGCCCTTGTCGTCACCCTGAGCCATGTCACCTGTCCCATGTGTCACTCTCAGGAGAGGAGACCAGGGCCAAGGTCCTGCTGAGGGGGAGGGTTTGTATTCCTGTTTTATTCTCTGGGTTGCTTTTACAAGATGTAAAGAGAGATCCTGAAACAGTCTGAAAGCCGGTGCATCCCTCTTCAGACGCCTCAAGTCAGGAAAACAGCTGGCAGGTGTGGTCGTGAGGCCTTGAAGTTACTCTAAAACTGACAAGCCTTCACACACCAAACCCCGAAGGGCCTTTCTTCCCACCTCCTCAGCAGTGGACCGTGGGTGTGAAGCCCGCCCGCCCAGCCCTCCCCATCCCTGCCCTGCGTCACACAGGAGAGGCAGGGTGTCTGCCTCAACCAGGACTGTCGCTTGACCCCTGTGAGGTCTGCACACGTCTAAGGACAGGCCTGGGCTTCTTTCCAGCCCCAGAGTCATTGGTGAGGAAGACAGGAAGCATCAAGAGGAAAAGTCCTTACGCTGACTAGTAACAGAAGCGTTGTCACGATACCATTTGACGGAATTTGCAGAGAAATAACAGTACCGGGTATTTCCAAACTCCTCTAAGGTTTGTGTTCCTGTACTTTGCCAGCAATGCGGGTCGGTGGACCATGTGGTGCTCTTTAGTCACTCAGTCATGTCTGACTCTTTGCAACCCCACGAACTGTAGCCTGCCAGGCTCCTCTGTCTATAGGATTTCCCAGGCAAAAATACTGGGGTGAGTTGCCCATTCCTTCTCCAGGAGATCTTCTGGATCCAGGGATTGAACTCGTGTTTCCTGCATTGCAGGAAGATTCTTTACCACTGAGCCACTGGACCATGTGACACAGAGGAAATGCCCCTAAGGGCTGGGGTTGTGTTTGCTGCGTTCAGGTTCAAGGTGGGCCCTGTGACACTGGGCTTTCTGGACTGGAACGTGGGAGAGTCTGCCCCCTGAAGGATGGACAGGGATTAGGCCAGCACGTCTGGAGCCATGTGGGGAGCTGCAGCATTTGTACCCTCCCCTCTCCCCTGGGATACCTGGGTGCTCCTGGCTGCCAGGCACCCCACTTTCCTCCCAGAGAGGTGCAGTGACTCTCACACCGGTCACTGTTGGTGCAGGCAGTCTCTCCAGCCATGCTTCCTAGAGGCCACGTGGGTAGAGGCCTGTTTACTATGTACTGGTGAACTTTGCAAAGTAGTTTCTGTTAAAGTCTGCCTTCCCATATGATAAAACCAGTCAATTAATCCACAGACAGATTAACACTTCCCTGAAAATCACTGTGCTGGACACCAGGGCTCACTCAGCACTGTGGGGATTACCGACTGCAGGGCCCCATCAGCCTAGTTAAGGAAGCAGCAGGAGCCGTGGCCATGGAACCTGGCACACGAAGCAGAGTCTGCCAAGGCCTCGAAGTTACCCCTGTGCATCCCTGTGCCAGGTATAAGGAGGAAGTAGGTGCACGTGTACTGGCAGTTGTGCAAGGATACGGACTATGGTTTAGACAGGTCTTCTGCTGTTTTATTTTAATTTTGTTTGTAACTAAAAATCCTTTTCACACATCATAGTTGTGCTCTTGGAGCATCTGTTACTGCTGGCTTGGGCTCCTCTGGGCTTGGTGCCACACTGGCCCTGCTGAGGTTTCCTTCAAGCCTGGCTCACACGATGCCCACAGGGTCCGTGCTCACCAGTCTCTGACTGGGGTGGAGCGACTCAGAGGACATGGAACCATCAACAGCACATGCTCTTTAGTCACTCAGTCATGTCTGACTCTTTGCAACCCCACGAACTGTAGCCTGCCAGGCTCCTCTGTCTATAGGATTTCCCAGGCAAAAATACTGGGGTGAGTTGCCCATTCCTTCTCCAGGAGATCTTCTGGATCCAGGGATTGAACTCGTGTTTCCTGCATTGCAGGAAGATTCTTTACCACTGAGCCACTGGACCATGTGACACAGAGGAAATGCCCCTAAGGGCTGGGGTTGTGTTTGCTGCGTTCAGGTTCAAGGTGGGCCCTGTGACACTGGGCTTTCTGGACTGGAACGTGGGAGAGTCTGCCCCCTGAAGGATGGACAGGGATTAGGCCAGCACGTCTGGAGCCATGTGGGAGCTGCAGCATTTGTACCCTCCCCTCTCCCCTGGGATACCTGGGTGCTCCTGGCTGCCAGGCACCCCACTTTCCTCCCAGAGAGGTGCAGTGACTCTCACACCGGTCACTGTTGGTGCAGGCAGTCTCTCCAGCCATGCTTCCTAGAGGCCACGTGGGTAGAGGCCTGTTTACTATGTACTGGTGAACTTTGCAAAGTAGTTTCTGTTAAAGTCTGCCTTCCCATATGATAAAACCAGTCAATTAATCCACAGACAGATTAACACTTCCCTGAAAATCACTGTGCTGGACACCAGGGCTCACTCAGCACTGGGGGGATTACCGACTGCAGGGCCCCATCAGCCTAGTTAAGGAAGCAGCAGGAGCCGTGGCCATGGAACCTGGCACACGAAGCAGAGTCTGCCAAGGCCTCGAAGTTACCCCTGTGCATCCCTGTGCCAGGTATAAGGAGGAAGTAGGTGCACGTGTACTGGCAGTTGTGCAAGGATACGGACTATGGTTTAGACAGGTCTTCTGCTGTTTTATTTTAATTTTGTTTGTAACTAAAAATCCTTTTCACACATCATAGTTGTGCTCTTGGAGCATCTGTTACTGCTGGCTTGGGCTCCTCTGGGCTTGGTGCCACACTGGCCCTGCTGAGGTTTCCTTCAAGCCTGGCTCACACGATGCCCACAGGGTCCGTGCTCACCAGTCTCTGACTGGGGTGGAGCGACTCAGAGGACATGGAACCATCAACAGCACATGTGGATTCAGATCCTCATTCTAACCTGGAGCACAAAAGGCCTGAGCTCAACTCTGTGGCTGTGGATGTTTTGTCAGTGTCTCTGAGCGTCTGCTCCCAAGTCAGGACTGGCTGTAATCATGTTATGGAAGGCCCCACCTTGGGAGTTAAATGCGTGCTAGCATCCAGCGAGTATTTGATCTATCCCCTCCTTTCTCTGGAAGCTGGAGTTCAGGAGAGGAGCAAGCAGAGTGATGATTCAGATTCTCTGAACACAGAAAACCATGCTTGAACCAGAAGCCTTTGTGCAGATTTTGTGCTGAATGCAGGCTCTCATTGGAGCTGAGCTTCAGGTTCGCTCCTTAGGCATTGTGAATGGACTCGATGGCAGGTTGAAAGTGATGTTTCAGGTTCTCGGATTGTTCACTTTAGAAGGATTGTAAATCATGGAGACAGCAAGACTCGACTCGGAAATAATTACAGGTAGATGCACAGAAACAATAGTCTGAATTACTGAAAATAATTCTTGGACGATTAAGTGGTTTTATAGAAATGAAATTTTAATGTCTTCAGCCTAAGTGGGAATAATTAAAAGTGTGGCCAATAGATGTCATTCAGGAACCTGTGTTAATGAGAAAATAAGTATATTGCAGTGTTTGATCTGATTAAGCTTTTCCTTTGTAATATGTCTTGGCTTATTTAATTTGTGTAGACAAATGCATCCGTGTCCATGGAACCTGGCACACGAAGCAGAGTCTGCCAAGGCCTCGAAGTTACCCCTGTGCATCCCTGTGCCAGGTATAAGGAGGAAGTAGGTGCACGTGTACTGGCAGTTGTGCAAGGATACGGACTATGGTTTAGACAGGTCTTCTGCTGTTTTATTTTAATTTTGTTTGTAACTAAAAATCCTTTTCACACATCATAGTTGTGCTCTTGGAGCATCTGTTACTGCTGGCTTGGGCTCCTCTGGGCTTGGTGCCACACTGGCCCTGCTGAGGTTTCCTTCAAGCCTGGCTCACACGATGCCCACAGGGTCCGTGCTCACCAGTCTCTGACTGGGGTGGAGCGACTCAGAGGACATGGAACCATCAACAGCACATGTGGATTCAGATCCTCATTCTAACCTGGAGCACAAAAGGCCTGAGCTCAACTCTGTGGCTGTGGATGTTTTGTCAGTGTCTCTGAGCGTCTGCTCCCAAGTCAGGACTGGCTGTAATCATGTTATGGAAGGCCCCACCTTGGGAGTTAAATGCGTGCTAGCATCCAGCGAGTATTTGATCTATCCCCTCCTTTCTCTGGAAGCTGGAGTTCAGGAGAGGAGCAAGCAGAGTGATGATTCAGATTCTCTGAACACAAAAAACCATGCTTGAACCAGAAGCCTTTGTGCAGATTTTGTGCTGAATGCAGGCTCTCATTGGAGCTGAGCTTCAGGTTCGCTCCTTAGGCATTGTGAATGGACTCGATGGCAGGTTGAAAGTGATGTTTCAGGTTCTCGGATTGTTCACTTTAGAAGGATTGTAAATCATGGAGACAGCAAGACTCGACTCGGAAATAATTACAGGTAGATGCACAGAAACAATAGTCTGAATTACTGAAAATAATTCTTGGACGATTAAGTGGTTTTATAGAAATGAAATTTTAATGTCTTCAGCCTAAGTGGGAATAATTAAAAGTGTGGCCAATAGATGTCATTCAGGAACCTGTGTTAATGAGAAAATAAGTATATTGCAGTGTTTGATCTGATTAAGCTTTTCCTTTGTAATATGTCTTGGCTATTAATTTGTGTAGCAACTTTCTTTTTCTTACTTGGTGGAAAACTAGACTTCACAGCTTTGAACATGAGCATGCATTACAAATGAGGAGACATTTTTGTTAAGATTTTAGATGAAACACAAGCCATGAGAACACAGCGGAGATACACACATGGCAGGGTCCAAGCGAAGAGACATGGTTTCTCAGGCCTCTGGGTTAGAAGACTCAAAAGCTGGCTTCAGAAAAATAATGTGACCTTGGGAAAGCTACCTTAAAGACCCAAACTTGCAGCAGTCAGATTAGTGCCAGGAAGTGGGTCCCTCGTTTGCAGTGAAAAGTCAGACTTCCCAGGTTGTGTTTGTTTCTCCCACTCATGCTAAGCGTTTGTGTCCAGGGTTCGGGAGGACCAAACGCCCCACAGAATGATAGCATGTGTGGACATCAAGTATCATTAGACTCAGGTTGGTGAAGAGAAAGACGGTGTGTAGGAAACCCCCCTGACCTGCCCCGAGTCCCACAGCTTAATGGCCCACACACCGCAGCCCTTTCCTGAGTGGAGCCTGATCTGTACAGATGGAGACCCCTGAGATTCTTCCTGTCTTGTCCATGTTAATTCTCATGTCATCACCAAGTAGAAACAACATGGAGGTACTGCAGTCGGTCAGACAAGAGGGGCGGTGCGTGAGACGGAGCCTAAAGAGCCCCTGGGTGACAGTTGAGGGAGGGTTGGGGAGCACCTCCCCGAGCGGGGGTCAGTGGAGCTCTCCTCTTTGTGTTTCTCCGAGTCTTCCTTCCTGATCCCTTGCCCCAGAATTGTCTCTCCTTCTGTCACTGACACAGCCCTGGCAGCCCCGCCTCTTTTATCCTGGCACTTGTTGAGATGACGCTGTCCACTCTGTTTCCTCAAGGACAGTCCCTGTCATGGTGACACACGTTATTTCCACTCACCCCAGTGCTTATTCATTGTAACCCTCCCCCAACCCCGTCTGAGTCCTCCTTCCTCAGGGATGGAGCGACAGGAAGGTGGATTGTTCTCTGGGCTAACTCGCCCAGTTCTCCAAGCCCATGGCCCTTCCAGACCCTGCCAGAGCCGCCTGGCATGCAGTTCCCAAAACACACCCAAAGCTTCTACCTTTGGGGGCTGTGGACAGGGATGGTAGAAGTGGCCTCAGGGAGGCACATGGCCTCGACCTTCAGGACTCGGTGCTGCTGAGAGAGGCACCTATGCGAGGGAGCCCAGACCTGCAGTGCTTTTATCCATTTTCTAGATCATTTGGGAAATAGTTGACAGAAATCACTGGATAAGTTTAAGGCATACAGCATGGTGGTTGGATTCACACACATTGTGAAATGATTACAGCAGGTTCAGTAACATGCTTTGCATGGATACAAGAAACAGACAAGAAAGAACAAAGGAAAAGATTTTTTATCCTTGTGCTGAGACTCTCATCACCTCTGCTCTCAGCACACAGCAGTGTCACCTGCAGTCCCCACACTGTGTGTTACTGTCTGGTGTTCATGAATCTCGTAACTCCAGAACCTCACCTCATCCAGCCTCTGGTGACTGGTCTCATCCCTTTGCCTGTGAGTGTGGGTGTATGTTTTAGATCCCACATGTAAGTGAGATCATACAGTATTTGTCTTTCTTATTTGTCTGACTTAGTTTAACATAATGCCCTCAAAAGGGTTTCTCTCTTTTTTTTTTTTTTATCACTGAGTAGTATTCCATTGTGTATACATATATGTGTGGACGTGTATGATATATATCATGTGTTATCCATTCATCTGTTGATGGACATTTAGGCTGTTGTGTCTGGAGTACCGTAAGCAACGCAGCTGTGATCATGAGGAGGACCAGAGGCATCCCTGACAGTATTTATAGCTTGTCACCTCTGTGGGCTTCATGACCCTTGACCTGATCCAAGCAGGCTCCACAAAGATGTGTCTAAGCGTCTTGGATGGACCCCTTCAAGGAGATGTGCCTCCTGCCATGGGAAGAGTCATGTTTGCCAAGAGGGCACGTTATTTCCACTCACCCCAGTGCTTATTCATTGTAACCCTCCCCCAACCCCGTCTGAGTCCTCCTTCCTCAGGGATGGAGCGACAGGAAGGTGGATTGTTCTCTGGGCTAACTCGCCCAGTTCTCCAAGCCCATGGCCCTTCCAGACCCTGCCAGAGCCGCCTGGCATGCAGTTCCCAAAACACACCCAAAGCTTCTACCTTTGGGGGCTGTGGACAGGGATGGTAGAAGTGGCCTCAGGGAGGCACATGGCCTCGACCTTCAGGACTCGGTGCTGCTGAGAGAGGCACCTATGCGAGGGAGCCCAGACCTGCAGTGCTTTTATCCATTTTCTAGATCATTTGGGAAATAGTTGACAGAAATCACTGGATAAGTTTAAGGCATACAGCATGGTGGTTGGATTCACACACATTGTGAAATGATTACAGCAGGTTCAGTAACATGCTTTGCATGGATACAAGAAACAGACAAGAAAGAACAAAGGAAAAGATTTTTTATCCTTGTGCTGAGACTCTCATCACCTCTGCTCTCAGCACACAGCAGTGTCACCTGCAGTCCCCACACTGTGTGTTACTGTCTGGTGTTCATGAATCTCGTAACTCCAGAACCTCACCTCATCCAGCCTCTGGTGACTGGTCTCATCCCTTTGCCTGTGAGTGTGGGTGTATGTTTTAGATCCCACATGTAAGTGAGATCATACAGTATTTGTCTTTCTTATTTGTCTGACTTAGTTTAACATAATGCCCTCAAAAGGGTTTCTCTCTTTTTTTTTTTTTTATCACTGAGTAGTATTCCATTGTGTATACATATATGTGTGGACGTGTATGATATATATCATGTGTTATCCATTCATCTGTTGATGGACATTTAGGCTGTTGTGTCTGGAGTACCGTAAGCAACGCAGCTGTGATCATGAGGAGGACCAGAGGCATCCCTGACAGTATTTATAGCTTGTCACCTCTGTGGGCTTCATGACCCTTGACCTGATCCAAGCAGGCTCCACAAAGATGTGTCTAAGCGTCTTGGATGGACTATCCTCCCACTGTCTCAAGGAGATGTGCCTCCTGCCATGGGAAGAGTCATGTTTGCACTGAAGAAGGGATGGGATCAGATTTGAGAGCCAGGCTTGCGTATACACCCTTGTTCCAGCTCTGTTCCCCACCACGGGCGCATATTGTTCCCGTGGCTCTCACCTCTCGGTGGTGAATATTATCATCGTCCTCAGAGAGTCCTCAGAGCATCACCAGGAGTGTCCCCTTTGTGTCTGGACTCACCTGTGTGCTGTCTAGTGAGCTGGCGGAGACGGCAGTTTGCGTGTCATTCTGTCACGTAGGGAGTCATCGTATTTGTGTTGGGAGTTTCATACTCACCCCGTAAGCCTGCCACTAAGTGTCTGCATTTGAAGTGTCAAGAGGCCTTTTGGCTCTAAAGAGCTTTTGTTTTAGCTGAAAATGCAGGCTGATCAGTCATTCTCAGACTTCAGTGAGTCACCGGGACCTCACTGAGACACAGGCAGGGGCTCAGGCAGTCAGGCAGCGCAGACTCCTGGCTGACTGGTATGCAGGGAGTGCAGGGTGAGTAGCCAGGGAGGGAGCAGATGATGTGTGTGGTGGGACATCTAGACATACTTGAGTAGCTTCTCCTATGTGCCCTGTGCTGTGTTATGCACAGAAAGAAAGTAGAAGTAAGAAATACAGAGTTTGACCATCCTTTCAAGCCCAGAAGGACCCAGGAGAGGCCGCTACAGAGTCGTCAGGTGGAAGGGATGGGGTGGCCTGGAATTAGAGGGAGAACGTGAGTGTTGGGTGCCAAGTTTGGGGCCAAGTCAGTGCTTGTGAGTCATGGAGTATGGTAGAACCAGGCTGGAATCTGGGGCAAACCTCCCATGGGTGTGTAAAACAGCAGGTGACTTCATGTATAGGATCTTAGTTGCCACCTCTGGGAGACAGGACAAGAATACACACATGTGCACATGTACACAATACACGCTAGGTGTGTGTGCACAAGGTCTGCATAGCACTGGTGTCCACATGTGTATACTGAGGGTATATGTGGGTATATATGCCCCATGTATATGCAGGTATGTACACGCATGTTGTATTGTGTAAGCACATACATCTGTACGTGTAGTTTTGCATACTGAAAGGGACATGTGACTGGGCCCTCTTCAGCCCCTTCCCTCTGGGGTCCGGAACTCATCTCTCTCAAACCCTTACTCACTGTTTGCTGTGGACTCCTTTTTTTTTTTTTTGGCCTCCTTTATTGGTCCTTCATTTATTTATTTTCATCCATCATTGTTCCTCGGCCCGCATGGGCCTCCCACTGCAGCAGTCTCTCCCACAGCAGACCACTGGCTCTGGGTGCATGCACTTCAGAGAGCTAGCTCGCAATTTGACACACTGGTCCAGCCGCTCCACGGCACGTGGGGTCCTCCCAGGCCAGGGATTGAACCGGCGCCCCCTGCACTGCAAGGCAGACTCTTCACTTGCTGAACCACCAGGGAAGCCCCTGTTCCCTTTCTTGAAGTTTAAGCTTCAGAGACACAGGCAGAGGGTCTGTCGTTCGTCAGCCTGTACCTTACCCCAGTTCCCTGCTGGGCACAAGTTACATGTTTTTTTATGATTCTTGTTATGTTTCTTCAGTGACACTGGTTTCATTTAGTAAATTCAGTTAGTCACCTTCTGTACTACTGAATATCAGATTACGTTTTGAAAATTAAACCCTCCCCTTGCCTACTATTACTCTGTATACTTTATTGGTTAAAGGTCTTTAGAAACCATAAGACGCAACACCAGGCTTGATCTGGCATCATGGCCAAGGAAGGCTGACGTTCCAGGCTTATGAGGGAGTGTTTTCCTGGTCTGGAGTGACCCGACCTCTGCAAACGTGTCATAGTTTAGCACGCAGGGGTGTGTCTGGTTCAGAGCTGAGGGCTCCCAGCTGCAGGGCCTCTGTGTGGGCGGGGGTGGGGCAGGCTGACATACCCCAAGTTATCTCCTCCTGAGTTGCAGGGAAACTTAAGTTAATGAGCAGAATTTCCCCAATTATACTTTTTTCCTTGTCTCACTATCTCTCCACCTTTTAGCTCTGCTCCGATGGAAAGTAGCAGATGAAAAGAAATGGTTGATTTGCCAAAAATTACTGCAAAGTAAGTGAGAAATCAGTGATGCTGGGTCTGGAAGTTGACTTTTCTGCTTCCTGGAGTCACTCCGGCTGTAATTCCGCAAACGTAAGCAGTGTCTGCCTGTGATGAGAGTCTCCCCACGTCCTCGAGACCCAGCTCAAGGGCTCTTGCCCTCTGACACCCTGAGGATTGCGTCCTGAGCTGGAGGCAGGAGGCGTGGGCGCTGGAGAGACTGTCTTCCTCAGGGTGACCAGAGCCAGCCTGGTGCCCCTCCAGGGGAAGTTGGAGGGTTTCCAGCCTCATTTACAGCATTTTCCACAGCATTTCAAGGGACTTGGGTATGACAGCGGCTGCCAGCGCTTCCCCTCAGGAACAGAGACTGAGGTTTGGAAATTGAGAAATCTACTCAGGTGAACGTGTTCCATTGTGACAGACACCACACAGGGACGACTTTGATTTTCTGTAAAATATGTGGATGGAAAACCCAAAACTTTAATAACATCTCAAATAAAGCTGAAAAAAGATGGGAACAGCAAAGCTCAGAGTCATGCCTGTCACCCTCCAGACCTGCCTTTGCTCTAGGATCCACACCCACTCACGCCCCAGCCCCTGGCCCCGATCCTCTTGGGACCTTTGTCTCTCCTGGATTTCTTCCTGTCTCTCATCCCACCTCCTCCCTCACTGCTGCTTCCCTGAGACTGGCTCCACCCAGCTGCTGCTTCTTACCCTGGAATGAATGTCTGTGTCTTAGAAAGGCCGTTCTGGCCTTTCTCACAGTAGTCACGCCTCGGCCAGAGCCCCAAGGTCATAGGTGGGCAGCAGAGGCAGTCCCATCGGTAAGGTGGTCACCGTGGCCTTTCCAGAGGGAACAGGTACTACTGATAATCACACGAGAGGCCACTCACACATAGGAAATGTCCACAGCATGCAAGGAAATGCACTCGCCCTAAAACTCAGAAGGGTTCGGTTATTGCCCCTGCATGATGAGGAAGTGAGCTGAGAGCAGGGGTGCAGGGGTCTCGCCTGGTCTTCCTCCTGCTCGGCTGCCTCTTCCTTTCTATGGGACCTTTGAACTTCAATCAGTCATCGTCGGTCAGCTGGTTTCCTCCTCACTCAGCCAGGCCCTGGGCTCCCGGTGACAGGCCAGTGCTCCTTCTACTCAACACTCCGGACTAAGTCTCGGCACCTGCAGTGGCAGGCGTTCAGTAGATCTGTGGAGAGAATGAATACATGAATCTTTCCTATTCTTGCTACTGTCAAGATTTTCTAATTAGCCTTGAATTATACATAATATTCTCTAATGAATTAAAAACCATCTGCTGTTGTTACTTCTGTGTCCGTGGTCGAAATCTGAACCTAATCGGGGCCGTGCACTGCCCTCACCACCACCCGCCGACTTAGATTCACTGGAACAAGCCTTTAGAGATGAAGTACAATTCCATTTCAAGATGACAGTCTTGCTCATAAATTCTCTTGCTCCCTTCTCTCTCAGAGCCTCATGGAAGTTGTCAAAAATCAGAAGGGAAAATAACCTACATCTGTACCATCATCGAGGAAAGAACTTTGTGGCGTTAATAAAAACGTGGTGCCAAGGGGGTGGAGTAGGAGGGGTCAGTTGAGCGTCTCAGCTTAGAAGGAAGAACAAGATCCGAACATCTAATTGGAAGTGAAGATAAAGAATATGTGGGTGCAAAGTAGTGTGCTTGTTAATGGTCCCCCCAACAGACTGCTGTCTGCACACGGGCTTGTGGAAGCTTCATATGTGCACCTTCCCAGGTGGGCTTGCCCTGGATCTGCACTTTTCACGATCTGGGAAGGAGGCTGGCGGAGCATCCAGGTATTGCTTCTCCCAGATGCTAGCTTGCTAATAATTTATGGCAGGAGTTTGTTCACTGTTTTCTCTGTCTCCAAAGTGCATGTGTGGGTAGAAGGGTATGTGTTTGTGGCACGTGTGTCTATGAGGTTTGACAAGGTGTGCTTGGCCCCATCGAGTGGGGTTTCTCAGGTACACGTGGGGAAGGTTAATCACCCTAAATGTGCAGTAATAACCACAGTGACCCTGTCTGCTTCAGCCTGGCAGCTCTGACTCTGGAATAATTCACGTTATCCGAGCGAGTCAGGCTTCCCCCCATACCCCATGATTGTTCTGGAACCACCAATACAGTTTGAAAGCTGAATTCCCCCCTTAAACTCTGCTGGCTAATCCCATGCTACCAGGCCATCACATTCTCTCTTGTAATTGCACATATGTCACTCTCTCCTTGAAAAGGTCATATTTTCCTTGAATTGGACAAAAAAAGAGTTAAATCAGTAGTAGTAATATAATTAGGGAATAAACTCTCCCTTGAAAAGGTCAATATCTTGCGTCAAGATTTTCTAATTAGCCTTGAATTATACATAATATTCTCTAATGAATTAAAACCATCTGCTGTTGTTACTTCTGTGTCCGTGGTCGAAATCTGAACCTAATCGGGGCCGTGCACTGCCCTCACCACCACCCGCCGACTTAGATTCACTGGAACAAGCCTTTAGAGATGAAGTACAATTCCATTTCAAGATGACAGTCTTGCTCATAAATTCTCTTGCTCCCTTCTCTCTCAGAGCCTCATGGAAGTTGTCAAAAATCAGAAGGGAAAATAACCTACATCTGTACCATCATCGAGGAAAGAACTTTGTGGCGTTAATAAAAACGTGGTGCCAAGGGGGTGGAGTAGGAGGGGTCAGTTGAGCGTCTCAGCTTAGAAGGAAGAACAAGATCCGAACATCTAATTGGAAGTGAAGATAAAGAATATGTGGGTGCAAAGTAGTGTGCTTGTTAATGGTCCCCCCAACAGACTGCTGTCTGCACACGGGCTTGTGGAAGCTTCATATGTGCACCTTCCCAGGTGGGCTTGCCCTGGATCTGCACTTTTCACGATCTGGGAAGGAGGCTGGCGGAGCATCCAGGTATTGCTTCTCCCAGATGCTAGCTTGCTAATAATTTATGGCAGGAGTTTGTTCACTGTTTTCTCTGTCTCCAAAGTGCATGTGTGGGTAGAAGGGTATGTGTTTGTGGCACGTGTGTCTATGAGGTTTGACAAGGTGTGCTTGGCCCCATCGAGTGGGGTTTCTCAGGTACACGTGGGGAAGGTTAATCACCCTAAATGTGCAGTAATAACCACAGTGACCCTGTCTGCTTCAGCCTGGCAGCTCTGACTCTGGAATAATTCACGTTATCCGAGCGAGTCAGGCTTCCCCCCATACCCCATGATTGTTCTGGAACCACCAATACAGTTTGAAAGCTGAATTCCCCCCTTAAACTCTGCTGGCTAATCCCATGCTACCAGGCCATCACATTCTCTCTTGTAATTGCACATATGTCACTCTCTCTCCCTTGAAAAAGGTCATATTTTCCTTGAATTGGACATAAAGTAAACAGAGTTAAATCAGTAGTAGTAATATAATTAGGGAATAAACTCGAGTCTGTCTTAGCTGATGGAAGTAATGAGAAATCGAGGTAGAGAGGAGACGTGTGTTCCGTGCAGAGACGCTGTTTTTCATTTCGCAGCAAGACATAACAGCGACCACTGTACAGGGTGGGAAGGATGAAAGCGACTTTGAACCAATTAGTAGGCTGATGACATTTCTCTTTCCTCTACATCTCGACTAAAAGCTTAGCATATTGCAGAAAATAATCACTGCCTAAGAAGGGCTGGTTGGGATACTGCTGAGCTTTGTTTCCCCCTTGTGTCTGCGAGCAGGAGAGGAGAGACCCGAGTTCATATAACATGCTTACCAGCCGACTTCTGCGATTTACAAAAGTCACGTGTGACTCAGACACTGGGGGACCCACGTGGACAGGGGCCTCATTCACTGGAATTCCCAGACTGAGAGTTCTGAAAAGGAAGGACAGTGTTGTGCACGGGGAGCCCTGGTGGTTAGATCATTCTCCGTGATGATTATGGATGGTTTTCCCTGGGCAAAGTAGGATAATTACTTGCTCGAATTCTAAGAATAAAACCAGCTCAACCATAGGCAGGACTCACTAGGCACCACCTGCTTGCTCCGTTCTCCAGCAAGCAAAATGTGAGACAGAAAAAAGTGGGGTGTGGTCCTTGGCACTGAAAGCACTGAGGAGGTCTTCTTAACCTCAGTTTGTTACTCTGCCAGCCTTGGTTTCTCCTTCCTGTGTGCTCTCCTAATAGTAATTAACATGAAGGCAGATTTGAGCTAATCAATTAATCAAAATGGTAGTTTGAGCTATACAGTGTGTTTCAGGCATCACAGTGGCAGGCTTTACTGCAAGGGTGATGCGATAAGGTTTCTTCTCTCAAAGAGCTCATGGTCTGTGAGTTGCAAGGAGAATAACAGATAACGGTGATTTCTTACTCTTCTTAAGTGATTGCAGGACACTCAGGGAGCACCTGCTGTGGGCCAGGGAGTAGGGTGTGAAGAGGGAGGTGGCACCATCTTCCAAGCAAGAAATACAAGTCCCTGTGCACAAGGCTTAAGATTGTGCTCAGTGATGAAAACTTGTGGGTTCTTTTCAAGCATCTCTTGATACTGATCTCTAACATCACTCCACAGACTCTGGATGATTTCAGTACCTCTAACCTAGAGAATTTTTGCACCTTGCTTTATGTTCCTGGATATGTTCCTGGTTCACAGTCTTTAATAGAATTTGTATCCTTTGTGTGAAAATTGTATAAATCTTAATTATATTGAATTGGTTCAGAGTGCTTTTCAGATATACCGTTAATATATCCTTCTACTTTTCTGTCTGTTTATTCTGTTAATTCTTCAGAGTTTGATACTGAAATTCCAACTGAAAATCTTTACTTAGCTACTTAAAAAATAATTGTAGTATGTAGTGGAACCATATGTAGCTTTGTTCTGTGTTTTCCAAGTCTCCTGTAAATGTCTTATCATACTTTCATAATTACAAAATAAAAAAAGAAAGAGAAAAATTATGTTCAGTGATCTGGATCTGACTGGATTAGCTAAGGAATTTGGTCTTGTTAGGTATCATTGGTGGGTAACCTTTGTTGTTCAGTCACTAAGTTGTGTCTCCGTGATGATTATGGATGGTTTTCCCTGGGCAAAGTAGGATAATTACTTGCTCGAATTCTAAGAATAAAACCAGCTCAACCATAGGCAGGACTCACTAGGCACCACCTGCTTGCTCCGTTCTCCAGCAAGCAAAATGTGAGACAGAAAAAAGTGGGGTGTGGTCCTTGGCACTGAAAGCACTGAGGAGGTCTTCTTAACCTCAGTTTGTTACTCTGCCAGCCTTGGTTTCTCCTTCCTGTGTGCTCTCCTAATAGTAATTAACATGAAGGCAGATTTGAGCTAATCAATTAATCAAAATGGTAGTTTGAGCTATACAGTGTGTTTCAGGCATCACAGTGGCAGGCTTTACTGCAAGGGTGATGCGATAAGGTTTCTTCTCTCAAAGAGCTCATGGTCTGTGAGTTGCAAGGAGAATAACAGATAACGGTGATTTCTTACTCTTCTTAAGTGATTGCAGGACACTCAGGGAGCACCTGCTGTGGGCCAGGGAGTAGGGTGTGAAGAGGGAGGTGGCACCATCTTCCAAGCAAGAAATACAAGTCCCTGTGCACAAGGCTTAAGATTGTGCTCAGTGATGAAAACTTGTGGGTTCTTTTCAAGCATCTCTTGATACTGATCTCTAACATCACTCCACAGACTCTGGATGATTTCAGTACCTCTAACCTAGAGAATTTTTGCACCTTGCTTTATGTTCCTGGATATGTTCCTGGTTCACAGTCTTTAATAGAATTTGTATCCTTTGTGTGAAAATTGTATAAATCTTAATTATATTGAATTGGTTCAGAGTGCTTTTCAGATATACCGTTAATATATCCTTCTACTTTTCTGTCTGTTTATTCTGTTAATTCTTCAGAGTTTGATACTGAAATTCCAACTGAAAATCTTTACTTAGCTACTTAAAAAATAATTGTAGTATGTAGTGGAACCATATGTAGCTTTGTTCTGTGTTTTCCAAGTCTCCTGTAAATGTCTTATCATACTTTCATAATTACAAAATAAAAAAAGAAAGAGAAAAATTATGTTCAGTGATCTGGATCTGACTGGATTAGCTAAGGAATTTGGTCTTGTTAGGTATCATTGGTGGGTAACCTTTGTTGTTCAGTCACTAAGTTGTGTCTGACTTTTTGCAACCCCATGGACTGCAGGGAAATCTTAGATGGTAAGAATTAACTCATCACTTAGAACAGGCAGATTGCTTCATGGGAGTTTTGTGTATGTTCTCAGGTGAGTCAGTGCACAGTGTCTATAGCTGTTTGGTGGGAGTCTCGTGTGTGTTCTCAGGTGAGTCAGTGCACAGGGTTTATTTATAGCCCATGTGGCGCATATGCTTTTTAAGGCTGAATCTTTATGGTACTGGCTTAGGAATTCTCTCAGATTTTAAAGTGTTATTTATTTCTTCCTTGGAGTTACTGCAGTTTGTCCCTGAGGATGCGTACCTACATGAACACTGGAGGAGGTAGAATATGGTTCATTTTGGAAGTTCCCTGATATAATTCTTTCCTGGGTGTGAACCAGTCAGCTTCTGAATTTTTTCATTCTGCTTTGGGCTTAGTCATTTGTAATGTACTTTATTTTAACTAATAAAAAGGGCTTGCATTAACTGTATAGTTTTAATTTCTCAGAGCAAGAGTATGATTTAGACTTAGGATGGCAAAAATCATGTAAATGGTAGAGAACTAATCAATTCTGGAAATACTCAGATTGACCTTGTTCAGTTTTAAGGTTCAGTGTTACTTACACTCTTAATTCTGATGATTTGGTTTTCACAACTTAGGAATGTAGAGAAAAATGTAGCTGTCGCACTGTTCAGATGACTTTTCTAATAAATCTTTTTGAAGTTTTAATGTGACAATGTGCAACAATTATGAGCATTACCTCTACTTTAGATGTTTCTTTACGGCATGGGATTACCTCTTAGGGTGCTGCAGGGAAAGACTGCGTTGAAGACTCGCTCTGATGATTGACATTCCAGGATAATTGGGCATAATGGGATTTAATTTGTTTGTAGATAAACTTACCTAAAGGGACCATCACAAGAACAGAAATCTCATAGCTTATATAAACAACAGAAAATTAATTAACACAGAAGTGCTAATTAGTTTATCCAATTTGCTGGCAGAGCTTTGGGGACAGAGGAAGGCTGGCATGTGTGGAGGTGGTGGGGGGAGACAGGCATATTTTGGGGTGGTAGAGAGTGGCAGTGGTGTGAGCAGGGGAAGGGGAGGTCATATGAGACTGGCTCTTTCTGAATCACACTGCCTACTCAGACCTGGGCTGGAGTTGGAGTACAAAAGAAAGCGCCTGAACCTGTGGCCATGGCCCCAACTGTGCACCTGGCCCTAGGCCTTGGTTACCTTCATGGTTTCTCTGAGATTCCTCCATCCACATAATGGAGAAATACCTGTATAGCTGTCAGTACTTGCTTCTTATATAATGTTCCCTCTCCCTGCTTTGCCTCCATATTCCTGTTTCCTCTTAAATGTCACTCAAGTGCCTTCCTCAAGAAGATGTCCTTGCTTACAGAGTTAGGGGCCTAAGCACCTGCCCTTGGAGCACAGGTCATGGCTCACATGCTCTGTTTATCCTTGTGATTTCTTGATTTATAGACACATTTCTCACTTATAGTAAGCCCTGAGGGAGGGGCCACAGTGAAGGAAGGAATGGAAGCCTCTCTCAATGCTTCAAAGATCATTTTAGTCCTCCTGGTCCCTGTAGAGGCATTCCTGACCCCTGGAAAACTCAGGGGTTACTCTCCCATTTTTCCTTCCTTTTCTTACCGTATTTTGTTTCACTGGCATGTTTGTCTCTCCCTAAAATCATACTCCCAGCACTTGGTGTGGGGCTTGCTATACATGAGTATGTAGAACAGTTAAGTGAGGAAGGGAATAAAGGGATGGGGGGCGGGCAGGTCATCACCTCCGAACGTGAAAGAGATAAAACATAGAATGGAGGGGAAGGGAGCGATGACTTCATTATGGAGCAGTTAGAGCTGACTTCCTAGAAGGACTGGTGCTTAAATATTAGAAAGAAAACCCACAAAATTGGGACGTTTTTGCAAATTGTATATATGATAAGCCAGTAAGTACATGAAAAGGTGCTCATATCAGTCACCGTCAGAAAAATGCAATTCAAAGCCCCCATGGGACAGCATTTCACACCCATCAGGAAGACTGTAGTCAGAGTGAGACAACAAGTGCAAGTAAGACTGTAGAGACATTGAAGCCCTCGCTTATGTACTACTGTGGAATGTAAATGGTGCAGCCACTTCAGAAAACAGTATGGTATTTCCTCAAAATATTGGACAAAGGGTTACTGTAGTACCAGAAATTCCATTCCTCTGTGTATATCCAAGAGAAATGAAACATATATCTACTCAAAACCCAGTTCACAGATGTTCATAGTGGCATTATTCATAATAGCCAAAAAGTACCAATAACCCAAGTACCAAACAGCCATGGAATGGATAATGTGGGTATATCTAGGCCCTAGGCCTTGGTTACCTTCATGGTTTCTCTGAGATTCCTCCATCCACATAATGGAGAAATACCTGTATAGCTGTCAGTACTTGCTTCTTATATAATGTTCCCTCTCCTGCTTTGCCTCCATATTCCTGTTTCCTCTTAAATGTCACTCAAGTGCCTTCCTCAAGAAGATGTCCTTGCTTACAGAGTTAGGGGCCTAAGCACCTGCCCTTGGAGCACAGGTCATGGCTCACATGCTCTGTTTATCCTTGTGATTTCTTGATTTATAGACACATTTCTCACTTATAGTAAGCCCTGAGGGAGGGGCCACAGTGAAGGAAGGAATGGAAGCCTCTCTCAATGCTTCAAAGATCATTTTAGTCCTCCTGGTCCCTGTAGAGGCATTCCTGACCCCTGGAAAACTCAGGGTTACTCTCCCATTTTTCCTTCCTTTTCTTACCGTATTTTGTTTCACTGGCATGTTTGTCTCTCCCTAAAATCATACTCCCAGCACTTGGTGTGGGGCTTGCTATACATGAGTATGTAGAACAGTTAAGTGAGGAAGGGAATAAAGGGATGGGGGGCGGGCAGGTCATCACCTCCGAACGTGAAAGAGATAAAACATAGAATGGAGGGGAAGGGAGCGATGACTTCATTATGGAGCAGTTAGAGCTGACTTCCTAGAAGGACTGGTGCTTAAATATTAGAAAGAAAACCCACAAAATTGGGACGTTTTTGCAAATTGTATATATGATAAGCCAGTAAGTACATGAAAAGGTGCTCATATCAGTCACCGTCAGAAAAATGCAATTCAAAGCCCCCATGGGACAGCATTTCACACCCATCAGGAAGACTGTAGTCAGAGTGAGACAACAAGTGCAAGTAAGACTGTAGAGACATTGAAGCCCTCGCTTATGTACTACTGTGGAATGTAAATGGTGCAGCCACTTCAGAAAACAGTATGGTATTTCCTCAAAATATTGGACAAAGGGTTACTGTAGTACCAGAAATTCCATTCCTCTGTGTATATCCAAGAGAAATGAAACATATATCTACTCAAAACCCAGTTCACAGATGTTCATAGTGGCATTATTCATAATAGCCAAAAAGTACCAATAACCCAAGTACCAAACAGCCATGGAATGGATAATGTGGGGTATATCTATTCAATGCAGTATTTTATTTAATGATCAACAGAAGGAAATACAGACATAGTACACCATGGATAAACCTGGGGAATATTTTTCAAAGTGAATCCAGCCACTATTACAACCACATGTTACAGAATTGATCTACATGAAATGTCCAGAATTGGCAAATCTATACAGAAATTAGATTAGTGCCTGCCAGGGGCTGAGTTGATGAGTGACTGGAGGTTGACTGCTAAATGATAAGGATGAAAATACTCTGTAATCGATGGTGGTGATGGTTGTACAACTCTGTAAGCATGTTAGGAGTCATTGAATTGTATAGTTTAAATGGGAAAATTGTATGGTACACAAGTGATATCTGAATAGAACTGTCATTGTGAGGAAGTCCCTAAAGAAAAAGAATGAACAGTCCCTTGCAAAGGGAGCAGAAAGACATACTTCATCATTACTGCATGGGAAGAGGCCCAGGGTGACGGGGCCTGGCCTGGTTGCTAGCCCTCAGTGTTCAGGTGTGGTCTTGTGTAACCTGGGGGTAGGAAGAGCTGCATCTTTTCCGTGCTAAGAGGTGAAGGTTCTACTATAAAAGAATCTGAGCACTTTTAATTTCCACATTGAAATTTTTGTTGAAATTTATTCCCATTACTTATGTATTATTAATAATGATCTTTCAGTTCAGGTGAACATATTTGGCCTCCTAAATATTTTAAGTATGTTTATTGTCAGTCTCTAAACACTTTGTACAAAGGCCATCAGTGAGAAAAATGCAATTCAAAGCCCCATGGGACAGCATTTCACACCCATCAGGAAGACTGTAGTCAGAGTGAGACAACAAGTGCAAGTAAGACTGTAGAGACATTGAAGCCCTCGCTTATGTACTACTGTGGAATGTAAATGGTGCAGCCACTTCAGAAAACAGTATGGTATTTCCTCAAAATATTGGACAAAGGGTTACTGTAGTACCAGAAATTCCATTCCTCTGTGTATATCCAAGAGAAATGAAACATATATCTACTCAAAACCCAGTTCACAGATGTTCATAGTGGCATTATTCATAATAGCCAAAAAGTACCAATAACCCAAGTACCAAACAGCCATGGAATGGATAATGTGGGGTATATCTATTCAATGCAGTATTTTATTTAATGATCAACAGAAGGAAATACAGACATAGTACACCATGGATAAACCTGGGGAATATTTTTCAAAGTGAATCCAGCCACTATTACAACCACATGTTACAGAATTGATCTACATGAAATGTCCAGAATTGGCAAATCTATACAGAAATTAGATTAGTGCCTGCCAGGGGCTGAGTTGATGAGTGACTGGAGGTTGACTGCTAAATGATAAGGATGAAAATACTCTGTAATCGATGGTGGTGATGGTTGTACAACTCTGTAAGCATGTTAGGAGTCATTGAATTGTATAGTTTAAATGGGAAAATTGTATGGTACACAAGTGATATCTGAATAGAACTGTCATTGTGAGGAAGTCCCTAAAGAAAAAGAATGAACAGTCCCTTGCAAAGGGAGCAGAAAGACATACTTCATCATTACTGCATGGGAAGAGGCCCAGGGTGACGGGGCCTGGCCTGGTTGCTAGCCCTCAGTGTTCAGGTGTGGTCTTGTGTAACCTGGGGGTAGGAAGAGCTGCATCTTTTCCGTGCTAAGAGGTGAAGGTTCTACTATAAAAGAATCTGAGCACTTTTAATTTCCACATTGAAATTTTTGTTGAAATTTATTCCCATTACTTATGTATTATTAATAATGATCTTTCAGTTCAGGTGAACATATTTGGCCTCCTAAATATTTTAAGTATGTTATGAATAGGTTGCTCCATGTCCTCTAAACACTTTGTCATCACCTCATAGCGTTTGGTCACTTCAGTGTTCAGGAAGTAGGTAACTGGTCCCAGTGAAATTGGGTATATGAAGGCAAGAACTAACCTAAAAATGGAAGAGTCCTAGAAATTTTCCATAAAACCCAGAAGGAGAGAAACAGTTTCCCTACTAATAGAGTTGTGCTCATGAGGATTGCGAGTTGGTGTGATATTGCTTTTGGATATGGTAGCTGATTTTCAGACCTCCACCACTCTTCCTCTCATCTGCTCCTCTCTACTGGTGTTCTTGTCCCTGGCTGCCAGAAGATCTGTGAGCTTCTTCACCTTGTTCCTCTTCAGCCCTTGCCTGAGGGGACTGTGCAGATTCTCTGGGTTTGGGGATCACTCATGCTCTTGTGCATTGGGGTGCAGAATGGAGTGTGGCATGAGCACACATATTTTACACTGCATTCAGCTTATCAGATTTGCAGACACGGATTGCTCTGTAGCTATGTTTGGCTCCAACCTAGAGAGAGATTTTATACAGTATGAAGCTATCACAAAGATGCGTTCTCTTTGAAAAATAAATTCAAGCTAAATTCAGAAACATTTTAAAGATCTTACACTTTTTTTAAGGTAGTCTTAACTCTCTTTCAACTTCTTGCACTGCCTACAGGTGTCACAAATGGAGAAAAATAGGTTATGATAAGTCAAAAAATAGAAAATAGCAATTCAGGTGGAGCTGAAGTGTGACGGCCGTCACCTGGCAAACGTTGTTCTAACTTTTGCAATGGAGCTCTTTCTGTGCGGCAGCCTGAATAATGAGCACAGACTTGACAGTAAGTAACAGCTTCTGTCTGTGTGCGCAGCACCTCGCTTATCAGCCTCTGTGAGTCCTACTGTAATAGATAAGTACCGTGCCACAAACAAAGAAAGAGGCTTCAAAATAAGTACTGTTTGCTGACACTTTGGAACAAAGTGCACTATGTAAGGTTGCACTGGTGTCAAGGAAAGGATACTTAATACAGAAGGTTCTAGTGGAAATATTTACGGCTCAGGGAAGTGAAAGTCACCTGCAGCAACCTTGAACCCCTTGTCACTAAAAGGCTCCTGTCAAAGTGCCCATCCTGGGTCTCCTGTGTCTTCACAGGGTTCCTTCAGTATTTTGGAGGAATTTCCTTCAGTTTGACGATGATAAAATAGGTTAAGTCCCCCGAGGCTAATATTTACTTTCTGTGTGCAATTATCAGAAATAGATATGGCATTTGATTGAACACCTGTTTCTAACAGCATTACTAAGTATTTATGGATACCTGCGAATGTGCTACTCTACATCACAAGGATTCTCAGTGCAAACACATTCATACATGTGTGTATGTGTCCATCTCTGTGTCAGTGCCAATCAGAGCATGTAAGGCATACAAACAGTAGAAGCATTTATATAGTTATATGTGTATAGAAGTGTATATATTTATGTTTATATTTATATATTGTGTAGCTACATTCATGTATGTACTTATATATTTAGGTATGCATGTATATATGTGTGCACATGTATATGACTAGAGTCCCTTGGAGGCATTAGATGAATGACTAAACACTTATGTAAATATACTTGGTGTGGTACCATATATACATAAGGAATCTCAGCTTATATTGTTAGATTGATGAATAGGAGTTGATTATAGTACAGTGTAAGCCTTGGGGAGATTGCCTCTTCAAAGGAGGAATGGAGTTTCCATTTTCAAAGACTTCTAATTCTGAGAGATACCTGGTACAAATGCAAGGAATGCCTCGCTGTGGCCTAAGCAAAGCCCAATCTAGAGGGGAACAGACCACCTAAACCACTGACTGAAGTGTGAAGAAGCTCAGGGCCCATGAGGAAGAGGTAGCCGTTTCACTTGGGGCCCCCATGGGACCCAGTCTGTCCTCAGGAGGAGTGCAAGACAACAGAGGCAGAGGTGGCAGCGTCATCAGCGTTGTGAGTTTAGCACCACAATGGGGTGGACGTGGGGAGGAGGCAAATGCGGGAGGCTGTCCAGGCCAGACAACGTGAACGGTGTCTCTACGGGAAAGGAGGCACCTGAGGAGCCAAGGGCCTTTCAGCACAAGCCGCTCTGGGTCTGTGCTTCTGAGTTTGGGGCGTGTCGTTAGCATACTTGACAGGTCCTTCAAGTCATTAAATTGAATGAACTCACCCAGAGAAGCTTTGAAAAGTGAGACAAGTGATGGGTCAAGAGCAGGGTCCGAGGGATGTCATGTTTTAGGAAAGAGGTTGTTGTGATGGCCTAAGACACTGAAGAGACTGAACTGGGGCAGCTCCTTGGAAAAAAACAGCAATTAAGTTTAGCACAGCTTTTTCATGCTATTTCTGGGAGGATGGTGAAGTTGATGGGAGAGGACTGCTCATCCCCTTGACTGTTTGGTCAGTGCTGAGAAAGGAAATGGCAAAAGCCTCCCACAACCAGAATCCTTAGGTGTTGTGGCTGTATCTCAGGACTGTCCATAACCCAGAAATATCAATAGATCCCTGGTCCTGACAGCCACCTTGCCATCCCCTGACCAGCCACCTTATTGTTATTTATTTGTGTGTCCAATAACATAAGGAATCTCAGCATTCATGTATGTACTTATATATTTAGGTATGCATGTATATATGTGTGCACATGTATATGACTAGAGTCCCTTGGAGGCATTAGATGAATGACTAAACACTTATGTAAATATACTTGGTGTGGTACCATATATACATAAGGAATCTCAGCTTATATTGTTAGATTGATGAATAGGAGTTGATTATAGTACAGTGTAAGCCTTGGGGAGATTGCCTCTTCAAAGGAGGAATGGAGTTTCCATTTTCAAAGACTTCTAATTCTGAGAGATACCTGGTACAAATGCAAGGAATGCCTCGCTGTGGCCTAAGCAAAGCCCAATCTAGAGGGGAACAGACCACCTAAACCACTGACTGAAGTGTGAAGAAGCTCAGGGCCCATGAGGAAGAGGTAGCCGTTTCACTTGGGGCCCCCATGGGACCCAGTCTGTCCTCAGGAGGAGTGCAAGACAACAGAGGCAGAGGTGGCAGCGTCATCAGCGTTGTGAGTTTAGCACCACAATGGGGTGGACGTGGGGAGGAGGCAAATGCGGGAGGCTGTCCAGGCCAGACAACGTGAACGGTGTCTCTACGGGAAAGGAGGCACCTGAGGAGCCAAGGGCCTTTCAGCACAAGCCGCTCTGGGTCTGTGCTTCTGAGTTTGGGGCGTGTCGTTAGCATACTTGACAGGTCCTTCAAGTCATTAAATTGAATGAACTCACCCAGAGAAGCTTTGAAAAGTGAGACAAGTGATGGGTCAAGAGCAGGGTCCGAGGGATGTCATGTTTTTAGGAAAGAGGTTGTTGTGATGGCCTAAGACACTGAAGAGACTGAACTGGGGCAGCTCCTTGGAAAAAAACAGCAATTAAGTTTAGCACAGCTTTTTCATGCTATTTCTGGGAGGATGGTGAAGTTGATGGGAGAGGACTGCTCATCCCCTTGACTGTTTGGTCAGTGCTGAGAAAGGAAATGGCAAAAGCCTCCCACAACCAGAATCCTTAGGTGTTGTGGCTGTATCTCAGGACTGTCCATAACCCAGAAATATCAATAGATCCCTGGTCCTGACAGCCACCTTGCCCACATGACCAGCCATGGGCAAATGCCTTCATCTCTTTGGGCATCTGTCTTTCTGGCTGAATGAAAGAAATGATATATACACTATTGGTACTATGTATAGAATAGATGAGAACCTACTCTATAGCTCAGGGAACTACCATGTGCTCTGTGGTGACCTAAATGGGAAGGAAATCCAAAAAAGAGGGGATATCTGTATAGCTGGCTCAGTTTGCTGTACAGTGGAAACTTGTACAACATTGTGAAGCAACTATACTCTGATAAAAATTAGTTTTAAAAAAGAAAGAATAATGCTGGTCATTTGTATCCAGTTGTCCTGGGAGTTATTAAGACTGGAATCCTAAGAAGCATTGAATTCATTGACAAAAATGGTGTTGAAACAGAGTGATCTATCAATTCTTCACTGGCGACATTTCCTCTTAGCTTACTTTGCATCCCAGGCCTGCCTGTGCCTGGCACTGAGTATTCATTTGAATTGAATAATCTCAGAACCCTGTTTTCCTGAGAGATTCTAAGAAATGATTTAACTTCGTTAAATCAAGCTTCCTGGGAAGGTAGGCCAGCCTCCCAGAAACATTCTAAAGTCAAACATGACATTGGTGGGGGTCTGTGGAAAGGGATGAGGAGGTGTGATCTCACAGGTGCTGTGGGCTCTCAGACAGGTTAGAGGGACTACACATCACAGTCTTCTTTTTTTTTTTTTTTGCATTTTTTTTGGACCACTTCTATAGGTCTTTCATTTATTTGTTTTCATCCATATTTGTTCTTTGGCCTGTGTGGGCCTCCCATTGCAGTGGCCTCTCTCATTGCAGAGCACTGGCTCTGGGCACATGCGCTCCAGAGCTCTGGCTCAGTAATTGGACACACCAGTCCAGCTGCTCCACACCAAGCGGGATCTTCCTGGGTCAGGGATCGAACCAGTGCCCCTTGCACTGCAAGGCTGTGTCTTTACCCACTGGACCACCAGGGAAGCCCCACAGTCTTCTTGACAAATATTTTGAAAATGATTAGATACAAACTTGCATGATTTCTTCCCCAGACACGCATGCTATCCTTTCCCTAAAGGGTCCCGCCATCTAGACAAGTCCTGCTCCTCCTGCCACTCCCGGGTCACTCTTGCCTACCCCTGATAACCTTAACATTTGGTGAGCAATCTGTATGTGCATGGTTTGGGGGAGGACTTACGTGATGACATCATCGATTGCTGGGCCATCCCTGAGAGTAAAATCTGCTGCTCCCCCTTCCATAGACAAACTGTGTCCGTGTGTTTGAAATTGGAACAAAGGCAAACTCAGATGATGGTAATATTAACAGCTAATATTTACAGACTGTCTTTGTGCCAGAAATATTGTTTTCCTTTATACTTAACCTGTGTGCATTTTAGAGTGTTTTCCAATTACAAATTCACACACATTCACCAAGAGCTCAGTTCATCCTGTCTGCCACCTGACCTCTAGGACCAGCCTCCTTCTGCACACTTCTTTCTTTAGAAATAACTTCTGATGAAATCTGCTGTTTACCATTCAACACCCCCTACATTTGTGAATACACAGGAGCATGCATCACAGTGTATTACTATCAGTGCCTCACACCCAGTAGGCTCTCTGTGCATATTTGTTGAGTAGTAAAAAAAGATGATGCTTTTAGAAATTTAAATGAGATACAGTGTTCTCCCCTTGGCTCTTTACTTTTGAATATTTCAGACTTTTTCAGTTTGAGCACATAAAATTTCACACAATCAGAAAATTATGATGTATTTAAGCATTTCTTATTGATGAATAGTCAGATTTCTTGAGCTATAATGTCAGGTAATATTCTCAAATAGTCCTGTTGTCTTATATTATTATATACCCATGATGCCATTGTAGGGCCGTGCTATGACCTGTACTATATGGTCAGAGTCATACTGTCCTTTCATCATGTTACTATAAAGGTGTGTTTTCTTAGAATCATGCTATCATAGGTCATATATTGTCTGTAGTTGTGTTTCGTGTATATGTTATGTGTGTTGCCATGTAGTGGTGTCGTACAGTCGTGTCATGCTGTCGTATGTCCTGTTATCATGTCGTGTTGTCATATCATCATATGGTTGTATTGTCATATAGCTGTGTTCCATGTTTTACCATGTAGTCATGTTGCCCTGTGTTACATGTTGTCATGAGTCATCTTGATATGTGGTCACACAGCGTCACTTCAAGTGCATGGGTGAGTGATCTCCTGAAGGTCATATCTTCACATTCTCTGTTTGGGAAGTGGGCCTGGTTCCATTCGAGGTGTGAGTTTTGCCTGTGGGGCTCTTGCTGTGAACCACTTCCCCATGAGAGCATGCAGAGCATCCTGTATCCTGATTCCTGGTTGCCCTGAGGCTTGAGAGAGGAAAGGTCGTCCTCCTCTTCACTCCAGGTCCGTGGAGGGTGACAGAGTGGGCATAGCTGCAGCGAATGAGTACTGTAGGCACAGCTGAGCCCTCTGTGGCCCTACTCCAACCCAGCTCAGGCCATGCCCCAGCTCAGGCCTCACCCCCCACCGCAATTCACACACACCAGGCTCAGGTCATGCCCCCAGCTCACCCCTCTCTACTACAGCAGGTGGCCCTGCACCCAGCCCACCAGCCTGCCACCCGCTAGAGCACAGGGAACCTGTCTGCTTCCTGCAGGTGAAGCACTGACATGAAGAAGCCTCAGGAGAAGGCTGCCCTGTTCTCAGTGATCTTGAGATTGGCTTGGCCAGCCTCCCTGGCAGCCTCACAGGTCTGTGCCGGCTAACTTGGCAGCAGCACCTGCCAGACTTCTGAACATTGGCTGTCCCCCTGGGCTCCCTAGGGAGCTGCCACGGCTGCTGTGTCTCTAGCAGCTCCAGCTCCAGACAGCTTTTATGTTCGCACCAGGCTGCACGAGCTCCGTCTTTGCTGGAGGATTAGAACCCGGTGCACACCTTGCACAGGAGGGCGAGCCGGCTCTAGGAAGCGAGGTCAGGCAGGCTTTCGCAGGGCTGCGCCTGGAGCAGGTTCAGATTCTGTATACACAGACGTCTCCCTCTCGTGTCAATTAGCATAAATGAGTGTAGTCGTCTCCTAATTTAAATGTGACTGTGCACTAATGATGATGAACTCACAACGCATGGCGTTTATTCCCTCATCACTGCGGCTGTCTTTAACTCGTGTCCCTGGGGAAGCAGGTGATAATGAGGACCAGATCCTGAAATCCCATGATATCCTCCCTTTCCTGTCATGGGATCCCAGGACATGACCAGCTCTCATGGGGCTTGGGAATGTGTCTGAGGATAGGGAGACAGGAGAGATCTCTGTCCTGGAAACCTGAGGCCAGAACTTCACTGACTGATCTCCACTCAGCGCCTGGTACGAGGTATGTTCAATCCACTTCAGCAGCAGCACAACCCGACTGCCTGTGGGGCTCTTGCTGTGAACCACTTCCCCATGAGAGCATGCAGAGCATCCTGTATCCTGATTCCTGGTTGCCCTGAGGCTTGAGAGAGGAAAGGTCGTCCTCCTCTTCACTCCAGGTCCGTGGAGGGTGACAGAGTGGGCATAGCTGCAGCGAATGAGTACTGTAGGCACAGCTGAGCCCTCTGTGGCCCTACTCCAACCCAGCTCAGGCCATGCCCCAGCTCAGGCCTCACCCCCCACCGCAATTCACACACACCAGGCTCAGGTCATGCCCCCAGCTCACCCCTCTCTACTACAGCAGGTGGCCCTGCACCCAGCCCACCAGCCTGCCACCCGCTAGAGCACAGGGAACCTGTCTGCTTCCTGCAGGTGAAGCACTGACATGAAGAAGCCTCAGGAGAAGGCTGCCCTGTTCTCAGTGATCTTGAGATTGGCTTGGCCAGCCTCCCTGGCAGCCTCACAGGTCTGTGCCGGCTAACTTGGCAGCAGCACCTGCCAGACTTCTGAACATTGGCTGTCCCCCTGGGCTCCCTAGGGAGCTGCCACGGCTGCTGTGTCTCTAGCAGCTCCAGCTCCAGACAGCTTTTATGTTCGCACCAGGCTGCACGAGCTCCGTCTTTGCTGGAGGATTAGAACCCGGTGCACACCTTGCACAGGAGGGCGAGCCGGCTCTAGGAAGCGAGGTCAGGCAGGCTTTCGCAGGGCTGCGCCTGGAGCAGGTTCAGATTCTGTATACACAGACGTCTCCCTCTCGTGTCAATTAGCATAAATGAGTGTAGTCGTCTCCTAATTTAAATGTGACTGTGCACTAATGATGATGAACTCACAACGCATGGCGTTTATTCCCTCATCACTGCGGCTGTCTTTAACTCGTGTCCCTGGGGAAGCAGGTGATAATGAGGACCAGATCCTGAAATCCCATGATATCCTCCCTTTCCTGTCATGGGATCCCAGGACATGACCAGCTCTCATGGGGCTTGGGAATGTGTCTGAGGATAGGGAGACAGGAGAGATCTCTGTCCTGGAAACCTGAGGCCAGAACTTCACTGACTGATCTCCACTCAGCGCCTGGTACGAGGTATGTTCAATCCACTTCAGCAGCAGCACAACCCGACTTCTAGACGAGGTTCAGATGGGAAAGCAAGCTGGTGGGTCAGGGCCTTTGCAGGCCTCTAGGCCCCTAGTCAAAGAAGGCCCTATCTGAGTGGCCACATCCTCCATCCACACTCCCTTGTGAATTTGCTGCTGTTGCTCTTGCTCAGTTGCTTCAGTTGTGTCCAACTCTTTGCAACCCCATGGACGACCATAGCCTTCCAGGCTCCTCTGTCCATGGATGACTTTCTGTGCTTGGGAGAATACTGGAGTAGGTAGCTGTGCCCTCCTCCAGCATGTGGATCCCTGTGCTGGGATTGAGCCTGTGTCACCTGCGTTGCAGGCAGATTCTTCACCACTGAGCCACCAGAGAAGCCTGTGAATTAGCTCCTTAATAGCAAATCCCAAGTGGCATGAAACCTGTCAGCAGCCCAGTGTCCCCAGAGTCTAGGTCACGTGAAGCCTAGGTCACGGGAGGCCTGGGTCATGTGAGCCTATGGTCAGGGCTCCAGGCTCCACCCCTCCAAGTCACTGGTCTTCCCCATCCTCTAGCTTCCCTTGGTCCCTGGAGTGTCCTGCCCAGCCCCCCTACCCCGGGGCTCCCTCAGTTAAGAGGCTTCACATTCCGGACCAGTGAGTCCCATTTCCTTCTCTGCCGGTTGGTTTGTCCCATTGCCAACTGAGCCCCATTGGGGAAAGGAAGGTCCCATCATCAAGGACACTGACAGCCCCTCTTGTTTGGGGGAAACAACCTCCAAAAGGGCCCTGTGAGTCACACCTCTTCACCCCAAACCCACTCACTGCCATGACATGAGCCCTAAGCATCCTATTCGCTCCAAAACCATGGCTTCTCCCACGACTACCCACGTCGGGGCCTTGTGACCTGGGCCTGGAGGGTCCTCCCTCCCCCGGCCAGGGAAACTCTGACGCTACTGCTCCCTTCCTCAGTCACTTCTTGGGAAGCTTCTATCGACTAAAAAAGACAAAAAACTTGAGAGTTGTGAATTAAGTTTTATTTGGGTCACGATTAGGACTGCAGCCCGGGAGGCAGCACCTCAGATAACTCTGAGAGACTGCTCCAAAGAGGTAGTAGGGGGATGGTCAACATATAAGGTTTTGATGAAGGGGAAGTTCAGTACCAATAAAGTCATTTTACAAAGGGTTTTTGATTAGTCATGAGGATCTAATGAATCATGAAGGGATTTAGTACTTTTCTAGATAGGAGGAGATGTAAGGATTGAGATCATAAAATCTGTTCCTAAAAACATCCACCCATCTAAAGACCTGCCCCACCAGATTCCCTGGAGCACCGAGGGCCTCACTCCACCCTGCACTCTCTCAGGGAGTATTGGAGATCAGCAGCTTCCAACAGCACAGGTTTTAATCTCTGCAAAGGCAGATGGCAAATGCTCTTGTTGTTTATTGGTGATTTAATTGGTAAATGACAGTTTGTAGTTGACACTTCCCAAAGCCCATCCCACAGTCTGCCCTCCTCTGAGCTGCTGCTGTGTTCACAGCACATCCTTCCAGCCTGTGACATTAACTACATCAGCCTGTCTAAGGCCTCCTTCCTCCTGTTTGTGCCACAGGGCTCAGGACACGGTGCAGTGTAATTGGGGCAGGATGTTCCTATGGGATGACAGGGAATTTTAGGGACATGTGGACTTGGTGGTTTTCATCTGTTTCTGTGAGTGTCAGTGTTCTCACACTGGTGTCCTGTGAGCTGATGGTGCCCAGGGTCCCGGAAGTCCAGAGACCCGTGCCCTTGGGAGGGGAGGTGCCTTGTGTGTGGACCTTTTGCTCCCAAAGCCTCTCCTGCTGCCACTTGGGCGATGTCTGTGTTGCGTCAGCTACTCGTCTGTGAGCTTGGGCTGGACTCTCAGGCAGCACGCTCTGAGTGTAGGCCCTCGCTGCCATGTGTGCCAGTCCACTCTGTGTGTCCAGGTGCTAGTGAATCCCCAGTGCTGGTGTGCCTGCATCTCGGGGTCTTGTTGCCCAGACACCAGGTAGGGGGTGGCTTGGGGGAGCCCAGGGCCGTGGCTCCAAGGTGCTCAGAGAGGCAGTAAGTGTTGAAATTCGGACTGAGTGTCATCACAGTGAGGCCCACAGCCCACCATCCACGTGGGTCAGCTGCTATTCTGGCGTGTGTTTCTAATGGTGCAATGATAACGTCTGGAGGTCATGACCCTAGTAATGAGGGGTTGGCCCTGATCAGCACCCCTACTCTCACGTAGGCTCAGCACTTCCAGCATCCACTGGTTCCCTCCAGCTCATGGGGTCTCAGGTGCTCTGTGAGCCTTTTACCCTGACTCATGACTCACCGCATCCAGTTACCAGTTCCTGTGGCTCTTGGCAGAAGGCTGTGCTGGGCCTTTAGAAGAGCCTGTCAGGCATGTACAGAGAGGCGGGCCAGTTGCTGGGGTGTCCTGGGCATGTAACACACGGATGACAGATTCTTTCTTATGATGTTGCTGAAGATGATTTTTTTAAAGGCTAAGCACTAGATGCATTAATAATTGAATTTTAAATTGCATTTGCTTAAGACTTGTGTTCTGGAGAAGTTAATATGCCACGGCTCAACCAGTACTTTCCCCCTGGCTTCTGGACGATCTTTGGTTCGCAGGATTTGAATTCCCTCGGGCTGTCAGTTACTGAGCCACCACCATTGTCATCGTCACAGGGCTGTTGCTGTGCTTCGACTTGCGGGACAATTTTGAACAGATACGATAATAACCAAGATGGAGGTGAAATCCTCTGAGAATGTCTTGAATTTAGGGCTCAGTTTCTGTGCGAATTCAGTTACCATTCCACCATTCCTTTCCCACGTGAACACCTTGTGTTGAGTTTGGTCTCTTATGGGGCAGTGGGGGCGAAGGGGGTCGAGGCCGAGGGTGGGGCTGGCCGTGGAGTCCAGTCGGGCAGGAGCCCGCTGAGAGTTCAGAGCTGTGCTCTAGCCTGTGGCTGCTCTCCCCTGGCTCCATCATCTGCTCGCAGTAGTGAGCTCCCCTCCCTGCAGACGGGCCACCCCACTTCCAAGCCCCGTCATGGTGATAAGAGCCTATCAGGGCCTGAGACTCCTCCAGCTAGTGCCTCAGTGCAGGCGATGTCAGCGGCCGCACCCACACAGGGCAGCTGACTGTGAAGGAGCTCCTGGTGAGCTGGGGAAGGGTGGGTTCCTCACAGGGGCTCTCAGCCTCTCTTTGGGAAGGGGCTGATACCTCTGCTCTGTTGGGCTTTTCCAAGGGCCTGGTTTTGGAGGGTGGGGGAAGGGAGAGGTTCCAGGGCTGGGGTTCCTGTGTACAGCCAGATTTGCTGTCCTGACTGACTGCAGCCCTGGGAAAAGGAAGAACCTCTGTGTAGGGTCTGGTGGGACTGCCCAGCAGCCCTGCCTCCACCTTGCCCGCAGGTGCCCACCTTCTGCTAAATAAGGCACAGCCCACAGCGGTGTCTCCTGTGGGCCCTGGGACCTCCTGCAGAACCTGGTCATGGGCCTGCTGTGTGAGCATTGGTTTTGTCCATTTTAGTGTTTTTTCTGAATTACAATATTATACGTTTGCTTGTAATTATTTGTGCTTAAGAGATCTAACAGGTGTAATCAAAGTAAAGGTTTCAGTATTCAACTTAAGTGGTAAAATACATTGCTGCTATTTTAGCTGAGTGATCTAAGTATGTACAACTGTGAATGCATGTTTATTGTGTGCAGATGCATATGGGAGTGTATCTAAGTATGTTTCAATCTGCTGAGACCCTCGGGCTGTCAGTTACTGAGCCACCACCATTGTCATCGTCACCGTTGCTGTGCTTCGACTTGCGGGACAATTTTGAACAGATACGATAATAACCAAGATGGAGGTGAAATCCTCTGAGAATGTCTTGAATTTAGGGCTCAGTTTCTGTGCGAATTCAGTTACCATTCCACCATTCCTTTCCCACGTGAACACCTTGTGTTGAGTTTGGTCTCTTATGGGGCAGTGGGGGCGAAGGGGGTCGAGGCCGAGGGTGGGGCTGGCCGTGGAGTCCAGTCGGGCAGGAGCCCGCTGAGAGTTCAGAGCTGTGCTCTAGCCTGTGGCTGCTCTCCCCTGGCTCCATCATCTGCTCGCAGTAGTGAGCTCCCCTCCCTGCAGACGGGCCACCCCACTTCCAAGCCCCGTCATGGTGATAAGAGCCTATCAGGGCCTGAGACTCCTCCAGCTAGTGCCTCAGTGCAGGCGATGTCAGCGGCCGCACCCACACAGGGCAGCTGACTGTGAAGGAGCTCCTGGTGAGCTGGGGAAGGGTGGGTTCCTCACAGGGGCTCTCAGCCTCTCTTTGGGAAGGGGCTGATACCTCTGCTCTGTTGGGCTTTTCCAAGGGCCTGGTTTTGGAGGGTGGGGGAAGGGAGAGGTTCCAGGGCTGGGGTTCCTGTGTACAGCCAGATTTGCTGTCCTGACTGACTGCAGCCCTGGGAAAAGGAAGAACCTCTGTGTAGGGTCTGGTGGGACTGCCCAGCAGCCCTGCCTCCACCTTGCCCGCAGGTGCCCACCTTCTGCTAAATAAGGCACAGCCCACAGCGGTGTCTCCTGTGGGCCCTGGGACCTCCTGCAGAACCTGGTCATGGGCCTGCTGTGTGAGCATTGGTTTTGTCCATTTTAGTGTTTTTTCTGAATTACAATATTATACGTTTGCTTGTAATTATTTGTGCTTAAGAGATCTAACAGGTGTAATCAAAGTAAAGGTTTCAGTATTCAACTTAAGTGGTAAAATACATTGCTGCTATTTTAGCTGAGTGATCTAAGTATGTACAACTGTGAATGCATGTTTATTGTGTGCAGATGCATATGGCAGAGTTAGTGTATCATGTAAAATGCCTGCAGCAGTAGACTCTTTACAGTAAAATCTGCTGAGACCCTACACCGGAGCCGGTTGTCCTCCTGGGGTGGCCAGCTTGCAGGCCTTGCCCGTGAGGCTGCAACTGAATCTGCGCCTGTGGCCCAGCCTGGGACTGACCAGTGTCTCTCTCTGTTCTGTTTGCAGAGTCGCAGTGCACCCTCTGCGGGGAGCCGGAAGGTGAGTGCCCCCCCTCGTCTTACCTGCCTCAGGTGGGCACGTCCTGTCCTGTGACGGATGCTATGGAGCCCATCAGTGGCGGGTTAGAGGTCCACGGCCTGGTTTTCACAGCGTTTGATGGAAAGAGTGAGGAAAAGCATCAGAGGCGAGCCTCGAATGGGCCCTGGGTGGAGGTGCTCACCTCTGGAGGGGAACTGGCTTTGCACCTAGATCTCAGCACTTGGCTGTGAATTCAGAAATGTGGGAAACGTGTATTCATGGCTTTTAGATAAAGTAGCCAGTGGTGCAATGTGAGGCCTCTGGGAGCTCTTCCTTCCTGGTTGTCAGGACAGAAGCTGAGAGGTCTGGGCAGCGGCCCCCAGCGGCATGTGGAGTGTCCCCCTGGGGGGCTTCCATCCATGCACGGGATCACGCCGCCGGGAAGGTGTCTGCCCACAAGTTGAAAAAAGAGTGAGCAAGGGGATGTCTTGGAAATTCTATCAAACACTGTACTTCTTGGAGTTTGTGGACTAAGTTTGGAATTCTTCCCATGCTGTTTAAGGAATATGTAGTGCTATGCAGAGTTACAGTTAACTTGGATGCTGAAGTCTTAATGCTTCACATTATGAAAACATGAAATTGGGGCCCTGGTGTTTCCAGGGTCAAACGACATGAGGGGTTTATGGTTCCGGGGCAGCTACCCCCAGATGATGGGTGGGAGCTGGTTTCAGCTCAGCAACGTTGGAGCCATGGAGATGTTGGGGGCCAGGGGGCCAGAGTCGGGGGCTGTGGGTGTCCTGGAGTGTCTGAGGCTCACAGATGGAGTTCTCCAACGTGTCCTGGGTCCTCTCCTGTTGTCACAGCTTCCTACGGTCACCCTACACAGACCGAACCCATACCTTCCCCCCCGTCCCTACCCCTTTAATGGGAGGTGGTTGGTGTGCCACGTGCACTACCAGAGTCATGAAGCATGAAGTTCTCATCCGTGGTGGTGTCTGCAGACTCCTGCTAAGTTTCTGTCTTCTTGTTCTACAGTTTGATGTGGTTGTCTCAGGCCAGCAGAGGGTGGTCCTGCAGGTCAGCAGAGCCTAGTGTTCAGGGAGGGGTGAAGCACTGCATCAGGCATGTGCATCACCCAGAGTCCAGGCTAGGGGCAGGAGGGGGTATGTTAGTGTGTTGCCATGGACGTCTGGGGGCAGGATGAAATGGACAAGCCCTGGCTAGCTGGCAGCAGGGAAAGGGGGAGCCAGGCCCAGGTCCAGGCAGAGACCCCAGCCCTGTACTCAGACTGGGATGAGCTCAGGGCTGTGTCTCCACCCGAGGTCCAAGTCAGGAGCACTGTCAACCCAGCAGTGGGACCTGTTGGGGCAGGGGAGATGCATCTCTCCTTGTTCTGGGGTGGATGGGCTTATAGACGTTTAATCAGAGTCTGGCTTGACTCAGTGTGAGAGTGACCCCCCTCCATCCAGCCAGAGGGGCCCTGAGGGCCAAGATGGTCTCAAGCTGAGGCTGGGTGGCTGGTGGCTGGGTAGCTGTGGGGCCATGGCTCGACCCCTCTCAGGACGCCTCCCCTATTGCACTGCCAAGGGATTCTCTGCAGTCATTTCAGGATTTCAGACAAGCAAGTAGGGTTGCTCCACATCAGAGAGCCAGAGAGATTTGATAGCACAGCCTCAGCTGTGCTTTATTTTTTGAAAAGCATGATCATATGAATATTCATACATTTTTAAATCATTTAAGTAATTAGTCTAAGTGAGGGATGTCTGGGTGTAGTGAGCAGAATCTGAAATCAGCCTTTTTGTTCAGTAATTTCTTCAGCAGCTTCTATCAGTTACCTCGTCAGCCGGCTGCACAGTGGGGATCAGAGCCAGCGGCTGGCGACAGGATGTAGGGCTCAGATCCGGGCCAGCGCACTCATCACACCCAGAAGGTTAAGTCATCAATTGATGTAGCTCCCTTTCTTGTTGGGGCTGTGAACAGCGTTTCACTGCTAAACCAGTGAAGTGGGAAACCCCTATTTGCATTTTAATGATGAGTTCTCTGGGAGAGAGCAGTTCTTGGATTCAGATTGAATAATTAGCATTGTCTCAGATGATAATATCTGTCAAGCCAATGTGAGACTGGGAACCAGTTGTAGGAGGCTGGGGGCCTCAGGACTCGGGGGCTGTGGAGGCCTGCTTTCCGGAGACCATGAAAGTTTAATTGTATATAAAATGCAGAACACAGCTTCAGTATGCCAGTTTCTTCACTTTCTATATCGCGAGGCTTCTGAAATTTGGATGACTGTTTTTCTGAGATGAGGATGTTTAATGGAATTTATTGCTATTTATTGGAATATTTCTTTCTTCTCAGAATATACAGACCACTCAACTCTGAATGCTTGAGAGGTGGGGCATGAATGTGGAGGAGAATTTAGTGAACCGGATTCATTGTACGTGACACCACAGGGTTTACCCAGCATGGGGACCCATTCCCAAACTAAGAAAAATGTTTTAAAATTTACCAAGAGCGATCTTATTTGTTAACATAATTTTATATAATAATTTATAAGTAAGACAGTCTCAACTTGTATCATTTTCCAGTAGTTTCTGTTATCATTTAGACCTTGGAAGCAATTGGATGTCATACAGAAAGAAAGTCACCTCCTAAGATTTTCTTGACATTGAAAGACTTTCTTGAAGGTTTTGTGTATAACGTAATCCATCACTGTGATACAGGAGATAATTTAAGGTAGATGGTGGTTTTCAAACATCACTGACAGATATTATGCTTGCTTAAGGAAAATTGTGGACATTGGTGGGACCACAGCTGCCTGTTCATGGATTTGTCTGTTTGTTTATGCTCTTTGGTTTGACCTACCCTCCTTCCTAAGGGATTTTCTGATGCTGGGAGACAGATCCTATTGCCTGGCAGGGTCAAGGAGAACTTAGTTGAAATCCGTTCTAATGTAATGACGATGTCTTACATTTATGTCATTTAACTCAATTGAAACTAAGAAATGTAATAGGCTCTTTATGAATAGATCTGGCATGGAGGAACATGCTACACTAATGTTAGGATGAATTTTAGAATGAAAGATTTTTCCGTGATACAGACCTTAAGATGATCACTCCAAAGCAGTAGACCACTTGTGGTGGCATAAACATACGTCAGATCACTGGGAAAACATTACAGAGATGCCAGTCCAAAAAAATTAAGGTTAAAAGGCAAAATTTCAGAAAGTTTGAAATGAGGGATTTTCTTTCTAAATTTGAATATTTTTTACTTTGATCATTTAAAAACAGAAACTGCATACTACTCCTGGAGTTTTGAACAAACATATAGACTCTAATATCTTACTATGAATAGAATGAGCCCCAAATACCTCTTCTTCCTTCGTAACTCCTGAGTGAAAAAGAAAAAAAAGAATTTCCCCTGTATTTATAGTATTATGTTCTTGATTCTTTTAAAATACAAATAATCAAGATTTTCCCTACAAGTGAATCTAAAAGGTGGAAATTTCCACACTATTTTTATACCTTAATTGAGAGTGTGTCATCCTGAGATTTTAAGGCCTCTCAACAATTAGGGGAAATGATAAGGTTGCTTTTAGAAAACTGGGCATCTGAGTGTTCCAAGGGAAGCATTCCCCGCCCTCCTCCCAGCCCCCAGCCTGTCCTTGGAAACGGGGGCGTCAGTTCTCAAATACCAACCACTGGTGCCCCTCTAGTTTGAGATCACAGCTTTTTAATTGTATGCTTTGGATGAAAATTATTTTCTTCTGATTGTTCTTCTTGGATGGCTAGTGGAAGATAACCACCGTTTATTAAGTTCTCCACATGTGCCAGGCACTCTCGAAAAAATTAGTGTTGCTTAGGAACTAATTTGTGAGAGAAAACAGAACCCTGCTCCAGCCAATCTGTCTTCCAGGACCTTAAAATGGTCTGTGTTATAGTGGAAATCAGAAAATGCTGTTCCTCATAAAAGTTTATGATGGGGACACAGAAGCATGGACGGATGTCCTATCCCCGCTACAGCCATAAAGTCACTGCATGATTTTATCAACATTTGCTTTTAACACATAGTTGAACTGGAATAAAAGAAAGCAAAGGAATTACTTAGGTTCTGAGAATTAGGGAAAGGATTTTAAACCTGGGAGTGGACATGAGTTGAGGGACCATGGCTCCAGAGCAGTCAACCCCAGAAGCATGGGAGGCGGGCAGTGCTGGCGCTTAGCCAGAGGAGAGATGTTGGCCGCATCTGTGGGCCAGGGGCACAGACGGCAGAGACATTGGGGAGGGATGCTGAAACTGAGCCCCAGGAATGAAACCCCGAACCTCAACGAGTTCCCCATTTGTGAGAGAAGGACTAGAGAACTGATGTTCCTGAGAAAGCATGAAGGAAGCTTCTCATATTTCCTGGGTTGTGGGTAGGACATGTTTACCGACAGTCTGCACTCTCCAGGCACAGGTGCAAGATCTGAATTTCCACCATCTGTGTCAGAGGTCCACATGGTAAAATTAATGTGGACGTTGCTCCAGAAGTGGAAGCATTCTGTCCAAACCTGGCAGCTGTGGCAGATTCCAATCACAAATTATCTGCAGGATCCTTGACAGAACGGGGCTCCAGCAACTCCTCCTCCGCTAAAAATAGCAACCCCATTTTAGATAAACGTACAGTAAAATGTTATAAGCCATGTGAAGAAGCTTGTGGGGTGAGAAGACCTGATATAAGGGTGAGAATCAACAGACTTGCAGAGATATTAGCTAGGTCTAAAGTTACTACATAGATTTTTCAAAAGGAAGGAGACAAGAATAAAGGAACTATCTGGTATGAAAACAAGAGCAGATTTAAAAAATAGTATATCTAGGGCTTCCCTGGTGACCCAGTAGATAAAGAGTCCACCTTGCAGTGCAAGGGGCACTGGTTCAATCCCTGACCCAGGAAGATCCCACTTGGCGCGGAGCAGCTGGACTGGTATGTCCAATTGTGAGCCAGCGCTCTGTAGCTGGAGAGACCACTGCGATGGGAGGCCCACACAGGCCAAAGACTAAAAGATGGAAGAAAATAAATGGGTAAAAAATCAATGAAAAGAGGCCAAAATTTTTTTAAAAATTGTAAAAAAAAAAAAAAAGGCAGTATATCTAGAAACAAGAAATGTCATTGAAATTCACTCCTGTGTCCGTATATTGTAAGTGGACTTAACAGAGCTGCAAAGAGAAGCACTAACTAGAAAAGTGATGTGCAGGTGTTGCCTAGAGTTCTGCATAAACATGTAAAGGAGACCACGGAACAAGAATGAATATGCACAGAATATGCTGTGAGAAGCACACACACACACACGTCTGGAGCTAAGTGAGAGATTACAGAAAACTGAGAGATGGAGGCTTTGCTCAAGGAGGAAAGGCTGATGTTTTTCCAGAATTGAAGTGGTAAGTCTTGCCTGTCAAGCCACAAACACCCAACATTGAAGTCAACAAATAAGGCATGTCCACATCTTATAAAGCAAAGCTTCAGAGTATGAGAGACCAACAGGTAATCCTAAATATAGCTGGGGAGCACTACATCTCACCCAAAAGAATTGATACGTCATATTTCCTGGGTTGTGGGTAGGACATGTTTACCGACAGTCTGCACTCTCAGGCAGATTCCAATCGACAAAATTAATGTGGACGTTGCTCCAGAAGTGGAAGCATTCTGTCCAAACCTGGCAGCTGTGGCAGATTCCAATCACAAATTATCTGCAGGATCCTTGACAGAACGGGGCTCCAGCAACTCCTCCTCCGCTAAAAATAGCAACCCCATTTTAGATAAACGTACAGTAAAATGTTATAAGCCATGTGAAGAAGCTTGTGGGGTGAGAAGACCTGATATAAGGGTGAGAATCAACAGACTTGCAGAGATATTAGCTAGGTCTAAAGTTACTACATAGATTTTTCAAAAGGAAGGAGACAAGAATAAAGGAACTATCTGGTATGAAAACAAGAGCAGATTTAAAAAATAGTATATCTAGGGCTTCCCTGGTGACCCAGTAGATAAAGAGTCCACCTTGCAGTGCAAGGGGCACTGGTTCAATCCCTGACCCAGGAAGATCCCACTTGGCGCGGAGCAGCTGGACTGGTATGTCCAATTGTGAGCCAGCGCTCTGTAGCTGGAGAGACCACTGCGATGGGAGGCCCACACAGGCCAAAGACTAAAAGATGGAAGAAAATAAATGGGTAAAAAATCAATGAAAAGAGGCCAAAATTTTTTTAAAAATTGTAAAAAAAAAAAAAAAGGCAGTATATCTAGAAACAAGAAATGTCATTGAAATTCACTCCTGTGTCCGTATATTGTAAGTGGACTTAACAGAGCTGCAAAGAGAAGCACTAACTAGAAAAGTGATGTGCAGGTGTTGCCTAGAGTTCTGCATAAACATGTAAAGGAGACCACGGAACAAGAATGAATATGCACAGAATATGCTGTGAGAAGCACACACACACACACGTCTGGAGCTAAGTGAGAGATTACAGAAAACTGAGAGATGGAGGCTTTGCTCAAGGAGGAAAGGCTGATGTTTTTCCAGAATTGAAGTGGTAAGTCTTGCCTGTCAAGCCACAAACACCCAACATTGAAGTCAACAAATAAGGCATGTCCACATCTTATAAAGCAAAGCTTCAGAGTATGAGAGACCAACAGGTAATCCTAAATATAGCTGGAGAGAGAGCACAGATTACAATGACTCAGAGGCTCCCCGTTGTAAGAACTGATGCTAAATGGAGTAATAACCAATGTTACTGAGAAAATAAAGGGAGTGAGGAAGATGCCACACGTGCAACAGTAACCTCACTAGAAGAAAAAAGAGAGGGTGGAGGAGAGGGAAAGGCTCAGATAACACAGAAGACACTCAGATATTTATACAATAAAATCATTATTCAGTTATAAGAAGTTATAACTCTAAGAAGCTAAAATAATCAGTACTTTATTTATTTTTTTTAAAGATTTATTTATTTATTTATTTTTGGGCGGGAGTCGGGTTGGGGAGGGAGGGGAGCGGGTGGGCCACTTCTATTGGTCTTCCATTTCTCTATTTTTCATCCGTATTTGTTCTTTGGCTCCTGTGGGCCTCCCATCGCGGTGGCATCTGTTGTCACAGAGCGCCAGCTCTGGGCGCATGCGCTCCAGAGCTCCGGCTCGGTGATTGGACACATCAGTCCAGCCGCTCCGCGGCACGTGGGATCTTCCCAGGCCAGGGATCGAACCGGCGCCCCCTGCACTGCAAGGCGGTGTCCTTATCCACTGGACCACCAGGGGAAGCCCTAATCAGTACTTTAGATTTAGAATGTGCATAAAGAGGAAAGAAGAAAAAGAGCATTACAACAAGAAACTAGCAAATTCAGAATCCCATGGGAGACCCTCATCTCAGCTTGGGAGCCGAATCTTGCAGGAGGGAGCTGGTCCCCAGGGATAACAGATGGTGCCCATCCCTGCTGGGAACCCTGTCTGTTGATTTAACAGAGCTGCAAAGAAAAGCAATAACTAGAAAAGTGATGTGCAGGTGTTGCCTAGAGTTCTGCATAAACATGTAAAGGAGACCACGGAACAAGAATGAATATGCACAGAATATGCTGTGAGAAGCACACACACACACACGTCTGGAGCTAAGTGAGAGATTACAGAAAACTGAGAGATGGAGGCTTTGCTCAAGGAGGAAAGGCTGATGTTTTTCCAGAATTGAAGTGGTAAGTCTTGCCTGTCAAGCCACAAACACCCAACATTGAAGTCAACAAATAAGGCATGTCCACATCTTATAAAGCAAAGCTTCAGAGTATGAGAGACCAACAGGTAATCCTAAATATAGCTGGAGAGAGAGCACAGATTACAATGACTCAGAGGCTCCCCGTTGTAAGAACTGATGCTAAATGGAGTAATAACCAATGTTACTGAGAAAATAAAGGGAGTGAGGAAGATGCCACACGTGCAACAGTAACCTCACTAGAAGAAAAAAGAGAGGGTGGAGGAGAGGGAAAGGCTCAGATAACACAGAAGACACTCAGATATTTATACAATAAAATCATTATTCAGTTATAAGAAGTTATAACTCTAAGAAGCTAAAATAATCAGTACTTTATTTATTTTTTTTAAAGATTTATTTATTTATTTATTTTTGGGCGGGAGTCGGGTTGGGGAGGGAGGGGAGCGGGTGGGCCACTTCTATTGGTCTTCCATTTCTCTATTTTTCATCCGTATTTGTTCTTTGGCTCCTGTGGGCCTCCCATCGCGGTGGCATCTGTTGTCACAGAGCGCCAGCTCTGGGCGCATGCGCTCCAGAGCTCCGGCTCGGTGATTGGACACATCAGTCCAGCCGCTCCGCGGCACGTGGGATCTTCCCAGGCCAGGGATCGAACCGGCGCCCCCTGCACTGCAAGGCGGTGTCCTTATCCACTGGACCACCAGGGGAAGCCCTAATCAGTACTTTAGATTTAGAATGTGCATAAAGAGGAAAGAAGAAAAAGAGCATTACAACAAGAAACTAGCAAATTCAGAATCCCATGGGAGACCCTCATCTCAGCTTGGGAGCCGAATCTTGCAGGAGGGAGCTGGTCCCCAGGGATAACAGATGGTGCCCATCCCTGCTGGGAACCCTGTCTGTTGATTGCTGAAGGGAGACAGTTCTTCGCCAAGGTCAAGGTTTAGTTTTCTGCTCAATCTCAGTCCTTCTGTACCATGGCTCTGTGGCCACAGCAAGTGCTTGCCCACAAGCTTGAAATCCAGGACCCTCTTGGCTCCATGTGAGCAGACATTCCCCTGGTACATATTCTCTTGGCCAGCATAGCACATCTGCCTTCCCTCTCCAGAGCCCCCGATGCTCACAAGTCTGCCCTCCTACCCTTCCCATCTCTGTGGCCTGAGTCACATCAGTATCTCTTCCTGAATCACAGGTCAGACAGTATGGTTTCCTCCTAAAATGTTGTCAAGATTGCCCGTCATCCATAGGATGAACTGCATGTTCAAAACCTGCCGTAGGGCTTGACTGCTAGCTCAGCTGTAAAGACTCCGTCTGCCAACGCAGGAAACAGCTTTGATCTCTGACCCGGGAAGATCCCACATGCCACCGAGCAGCTACTGAGCATGCTGAGTTCAACTAGCATTAGCCCAGCTTCTGAGCTTGTGCTCCAGAGCTGCACACCACAGCTGCTGGAGCTGGGGCACCTCAGAAACCCTGTTCCGCAATGTGAGGGGCAACCACAATGAGAAACTTGTCCACCACAACTAGAGAATGCCCCCCTCTCCACACACACAAAAAATCCCATGCAGCAACAAAGACCCAGCACAGCCCAAAAAATTAATTAAATAAATAAAATTAAGAAAACCTTTACCAATCTGCCATAAAGGCACCCCATCTTGCCTTCCCCACCTGATATGTAGCCATGAGTAGCACATGGGCCCATCTGGGCTGTTGTCCCACATCCTTCATAGGGCTGCAGGAATGCACGGACAGAGGATGGAGGAGGCTGGTGTGTGTGTGTGTGTGTGTGTGTGTGTGTGTGTGTGTGTGTGTATCTCAGCAGAGCTTAGTTTTGTGTGTAGAGGGAAATTAGTACACTTGCAATGTATTTGTATTCATGTAGAAAAGTCTAGAAAACCCTTCAAGGACCAGCTGGAGCTCTGTCTCCATGACCAGAACTCTGGATGCTCTCCATCGCCCACAGCCATGCACCCTCTGGGCCCTTCCGTGCCTTGTTGTGCTTCCTCATAGCTTCCTCGCCTTCTTCCTTTGGGGGGTTTTGTTGGAGCCTAGCGTGTGTCAGACTCAGAGCCTAGTGCTGGATTGTCAGTGCTTCGAGCACTGGAGGGCAGTCACTTCATCTCTGCCTCCCCACATGCTCAGCTGCAGTTTCTGAACCAAATGCACAAAGCTGACCATTAGGGTATCTGGCCTTATTGCCAACAAAGGCAGTTATGTACGCTATGCTTAGACTTGGAGGTGAAGGCACAGCCATTGCATATGATAAAAGAGAGTGAAAGTGGGGATGAATTGAATGTACCATCTGGTGTCTGAGACAGTGTCACAATTATGCATTTATGCAGAATGATATAAAATGCATAAATGAACCCTAATTTGCAGATTTCTAATTTTTTAAGATTATCTAGTATCTGAATTTTAAGCATTCAACTGGCACTGAAACAATTTTACCTCATTAATTTGCTCAAGGAATAAATAAATACTCTGTGTTTCTGGTCACCAGATAATGAAAATATCAGGTTTAAGGCTTATTGTGTGTAGATAAAGTACTGTCTGTTTTCTTGCCAATACACTTATGCCTGTTTGTTGCTTTTGGGAACATATTTGAGAGGTGGAAGCATACCCAGAATATATGTGGTTGAATGTTGAGAAGAGCCAGATCAGAATTATTTCTAGTAATTCATAACAAACTGCTTTGCAATACTGGAAAGGATGGCTAAGGAGGAATTTAATATGAGGGCAGGCTCTGACATTTTTCTTCTCTGTTAGAATGTTTCCACCAGGAAAGCAAGAACTTTATTTTCAAATTTGAATCACATTCATGTCATCTCAGGATCCATGCATAAAATACCCCACATTTAGGTTGTCTTTGGTTGATCTGATGAGATTTCAGGGTCCTGTCCATCATCTGAGGAGTGGTTCTGTTTCCTGAGAATGAAATGTGCATCCAGAGGGTACATTGTCTCCACTTACTACCTCGTTTCCTGTGATTTTCCAACCATGAGCTTTGTGCTGTACATTGGCGACTGTCGTGAGAATCCTTTGGGAGTCTCATTCTGACGTGGCAAGTGCCAAGATGTTTTCAAAGGCAAGGAAGCATTTCTGTGTCTTGGACCTTTGGGCAGAGTTGGCTTTGGGGTGCAGTTATTGTCCTGGTGCCATCTGCCCTGTGATTCTGCTTTCTCCAGGGGACTGGCAGAGCAGCAGCAAGGCCAAGCCATCAGTGAGTCATGATGGATGGAGGTGAGGAGGAAGCCACCGTCTCCTGATTTGTATGCAGTCAAGGCTCGGTATCTGGGCTTTGGGTAACTGCTCTCACTTGTGGTCTGCCATTCTCTCGTGACTGTGCTATGACTTCATTCCTGTCTTCCTCCTGGATTCTCCTGGTTTTTCTGCCTACAATTCACAAGCACTGAGGGAGTCCCAAGATTCTGAGCTGGGTGCCAGGAAGGAAAGCTGGAGGATGGTTTCACCCAGATCATGTCCACTGAACTCTGAAAATGTGCTGGAAGACCATCCATTGTGGTCCAGAGTGTCTGTCACAAGTGTTTCACAGAGGATATGACATGAAGCCAAGGTCAAGCTGTTGACCTTTCTCTAATGCTTGCCCCGAGTTTGCATTTACAGCTTTGGCTGGGTTTTAGGTGTTACTTGTTTTTAAGTGACTGACAAAAATGAGAAACTCTTCTTGCTGAATCCCTTGTTTTATTAATGATATGAATTCATAAGTTTGCTTTCTCTTAGTTGTCAGAATTATTTCTAGTAATTCATAACAAACTGCTTTGCAATACTGGAAAGGATGGCTAAGGAGGAATTTAATATGAGGGCAGGCTCTGACATTTTTCTTCTCTGTTAGAATGTTTCCACCAGGAAAGCAAGAACTTTATTTTCAAATTTGAATCACATTCATGTCATCTCAGGATCCATGCATAAAATACCCCACATTTAGGTTGTCTTTGGTTGATCTGATGAGATTTCAGGGTCCTGTCCATCATCTGAGGAGTGGTTCTGTTTCCTGAGAATGAAATGTGCATCCAGAGGGTACATTGTCTCCACTTACTACCTCGTTTCCTGTGATTTTCCAACCATGAGCTTTGTGCTGTACATTGGCGACTGTCGTGAGAATCCTTTGGGAGTCTCATTCTGACGTGGCAAGTGCCAAGATGTTTTCAAAGGCAAGGAAGCATTTCTGTGTCTTGGACCTTTGGGCAGAGTTGGCTTTGGGGTGCAGTTATTGTCCTGGTGCCATCTGCCCTGTGATTCTGCTTTCTCCAGGGGACTGGCAGAGCAGCAGCAAGGCCAAGCCATCAGTGAGTCATGATGGATGGAGGTGAGGAGGAAGCCACCGTCTCCTGATTTGTATGCAGTCAAGGCTCGGTATCTGGGCTTTGGGTAACTGCTCTCACTTGTGGTCTGCCATTCTCTCGTGACTGTGCTATGACTTCATTCCTGTCTTCCTCCTGGATTCTCCTGGTTTTTCTGCCTACAATTCACAAGCACTGAGGGAGTCCCAAGATTCTGAGCTGGGTGCCAGGAAGGAAAGCTGGAGGATGGTTTCACCCAGATCATGTCCACTGAACTCTGAAAATGTGCTGGAAGACCATCCATTGTGGTCCAGAGTGTCTGTCACAAGTGTTTCACAGAGGATATGACATGAAGCCAAGGTCAAGCTGTTGACCTTTCTCTAATGCTTGCCCCGAGTTTGCATTTACAGCTTTGGCTGGGTTTTAGGTGTTACTTGTTTTTAAGTGACTGACAAAAATGAGAAACTCTTCTTGCTGAATCCCTTGTTTTTATTAATGATATGAATTCATAAGTTTGCTTTTCTCTCTGGTAGGTACATCTCATTACCAACATTATGAATAACAAGTTATTGACTCTTCACAGTATCTATCAGTATAGAAATGGCCTTTGAGGTAAACTTTCCATCATAGAATTACTGTGTCCTTCCTCAACCAATCTTGTGGTCAAATGACCCAGAACTCAGGCTGTGGACTTACAAGTTAGGAAAATGCTTGCAAAGGGCACCATGCTTTTAGAAAGAGGACACTTGCTGTGGTGTCCTGGACAGACCAGTGGTCTTGGAACTGAGAAAGCAAACTAGATGTCTGACTTATTTTCCTAAAAATGTTGAGCTAACGAGGTTCTCCCTTTGTGGGATTCTTGAAGGGTCCTGTGAGATAACATGTGTGGAAGTAACTGCCAGACCGCGTTTTCTTGACTGAGGAGCATTCTCAGGAAAGGTCTTGCTCTTCCAACATGCCACAGATGGTGGATTTCTTCCATTTCTTTTTCCTGTTTCCCCATTAGGAATGGCCCTCCCTTCCCACTTTAGACTTACTGTCTTCCTTCCAGCTCAGCTCACTGCTGACCATAAGACAGAGCTCCCCAATCCACCTTGTCTGTGGACCATGGGTAGTTTTGTTTTTTAAACAACCTCACCAACATGAAAAAGGTGGAGGCTGGAGGCTGTGTAGACTGAGTAGAGTCAGGAGCATAAGAGCTGCTCAGGTACATTTATGAAGGGAGTATAATCAGTAGTGTTCATCTCGTTGGAACATGTTTTGCTGAGACTAGAAATGGAGAAATGGATACAGGACAGGTGAAGGAGAGCCATTGATAAATATGATAATTGATATTGTGAACTTCGTTGACTTTCATTGTGAAAGTCATTGACTTTGCCCTTGAAAATAGTTGTTGAAATATATGCCTTTTCTGGCTCTTCCCTTGTATCCAAGGTTACTGACTTTCCTGGGGAGAAACAGAGGGTCTGTATGCAAGAGCAGGAGAGTGGGACTGGCAGTCCCAGTTGATGGAGGCGTGAACTTTCATGAGAAGCTACTCCATGGACCTGGTGTTTGCAGCCCAAGAGCTTCTCAGTTGTGTGTCTGCACACACACACGCCTACAGAGTAAACTCTTAGCTTCTAATGTCTGGTTTGTTTCCTAAATGCCCTGCATGGACATCAGTGTGGTTTCCATGATGTTGCACATGATTCACATCATTGACCCTCGATTTGGTGAAACCTAGTGTCTTATTATGAGATGTGTGGTGACAGAGGCAGACGGGAACCAGTTGTCCAGAAGGGCTACGTAGGCTGACTCACTTCCTGTTTTCAAGTTCATAAGCCCTCTACCTCTTCATGAAATCAATGGCAATTTAGGCAGACTAACTGTTGCCAGGCTAATTAATAAACTAATTAAACTAGTGGTAAATGAACAAAATAAAAATCTGTGAAGTTCGGGAAAGAGTATAAATTAGGAATAGAAGGTTAGAACTAAAGAGGTTTTAGAACAAATCCAGTTTTCTCCCCTAAAAACCTGCAGACCTCAAACAAATTGGGCAACCTCACTGAGACTGAAACCTTCATCTCTGAAATGCGTAAAAAAGTATCTATGTTCGAAGGTAATTTTAAGATTATAGTGGCTAGCATAGTGCCTGGCACATGTAAGGACTCACTCACTGACATGTGTCTGTTTTGTTTACTTCTTTGCTAACTTGTTGAAATGGAATCATTTCTGTGTTTTCATTCTGTGTCTAGTTGTTAGGCATCCTTCTAGGTGTTGGGGAAATACAGGATGAGGAGAGAGTTGTATATCTAAAGAAACTGACAATTAAAGTGACAGTTGTAATAAATAGCTACAAATAAGCCAATAGTTGTAACAATGATGATTAATCTGCTGTTTCATAGAAAGAGTCTCCCAGGTGTAGTAAAACTTGGCTCCTAAGGTGGAGAGGTCACTTGGGGTGAGCAGAGAATCTTTCTATTTTAAGTTTTACGTCTTAGGACTCCTCTCAGAGGTAGCTATAGAAATCTTCCACCTCTGTCCACCAGAACAGTTTCTCTTCCTCAGCAGAAGAGAGACCCTATCAGAGGGACACGTCACTGCCCCGTGATGCCTGGGTCACCTGCAGATTCCTCAGGGAACTGCACCAAAGGAGTTCCCTGTGTTTGTCCTCCTGATGCTGCTCAAGGCTTGAGAGGAAAGCAGGGGAGAATCTGCCTACAAGTGGACCTTCTATGAGTCCTTCCAGACCTCTTCCTCCTCGGCAATTGGTCTAGGAGGGGCATTGTGGAGGGAGAGCTGTAGGATATGATTTCTTCTTCTGAAAAATGCTCAATGGCCCTGAGTAAAATGGACTTTCCACTTGGGTCTTCCTGGAAGTAATTAGTGAAACACCCCGAGAGGGGTCCACGTAGGAGAGCAAACTGCACCCACACCAAGGAGGGGGCTCAGCTGTGATGCAGACACCATGTTATGACTGAGCTGGTTGATTGGTTTAAATGCATGATGTGGACCTTTAAATGAACAAAATAAAAATCTGTGAAGTTCGGGAAAGAGTATAAATTAGGAATAGAAGGTTAGAACTAAAGAGGTTTTAGAACAAATCCAGTTTTCTCCCCTAAAAACCTGCAGACCTCAAACAAATTGGGCAACCTCACTGAGACTGAAACCTTCATCTCTGAAATGCGTAAAAAAGTATCTATGTTCGAAGGTAATTTTAAGATTATAGTGGCTAGCATAGTGCCTGGCACATGTAAGGACTCACTCACTGACATGTGTCTGTTTTGTTTACTTCTTTGCTAACTTGTTGAAATGGAATCATTTCTGTGTTTTCATTCTGTGTCTAGTTGTTAGGCATCCTTCTAGGTGTTGGGGAAATACAGGATGAGGAGAGAGTTGTATATCTAAAGAAACTGACAATTAAAGTGACAGTTGTAATAAATAGCTACAAATAAGCCAATAGTTGTAACAATGATGATTAATCTGCTGTTTCATAGAAAGAGTCTCCCAGGTGTAGTAAAACTTGGCTCCTAAGGTGGAGAGGTCACTTGGGGTGAGCAGAGAATCTTTCTATTTTAAGTTTTACGTCTTAGGACTCCTCTCAGAGGTAGCTATAGAAATCTTCCACCTCTGTCCACCAGAACAGTTTCTCTTCCTCAGCAGAAGAGAGACCCTATCAGAGGGACACGTCACTGCCCCGTGATGCCTGGGTCACCTGCAGATTCCTCAGGGAACTGCACCAAAGGAGTTCCCTGTGTTTGTCCTCCTGATGCTGCTCAAGGCTTGAGAGGAAAGCAGGGGAGAATCTGCCTACAAGTGGACCTTCTATGAGTCCTTCCAGACCTCTTCCTCCTCGGCAATTGGTCTAGGAGGGGCATTGTGGAGGGAGAGCTGTAGGATATGATTTCTTCTTCTGAAAAATGCTCAATGGCCCTGAGTAAAATGGACTTTCCACTTGGGTCTTCCTGGAAGTAATTAGTGAAACACCCCGAGAGGGGTCCACGTAGGAGAGCAAACTGCACCCACACCAAGGAGGGGGCTCAGCTGTGATGCAGACACCATGTTATGACTGAGCTGGTTGATTGGTTTAAATGCAGGATGTTGACCTTTTATCACTTCTTTAATAGGCAGTTATTATTGGTTTTGAACAACACAATTAGAGTGATTTCAGTATCACTCATTCTCCTCAAATCCTAACACAGTTACTTAGGTATTGTGAAGCAAAAATAAGAAACTTATGTAATCAGATTTAAGAAATAATTAGAATATCATCATTTTAGGTGAAACAGGAGATAATTGAATTTGAACTATCTCTACAATCAGCATTTGTTTCGGGCTTGGGGTCCGAGCCACTCCTGTGAGTTGGTGTATTTAGAAGGTCTTAAGACGTGACATCTAGTGGAAACAAAGGCATTCACTTATGTAAATACCTTAACATTTGCAACGCTCCATTATGATGGTGCCAGAGAAGCAAATAATTTCAGCTGTGGTAGGAATAATCAAATGTCTAACAGTGGACTTGGGAACAGCACTGGAGACCAATGGTGAGCTGGACCCTGAAAGCGACAAAGGCCTAAGAACCACAGTGTTGGGGTTTGAAGGATCTGTAAGACTTGGGTTATGGGCAGCTTTCCATATTAAGGGGCAGACTTTTCATATGGCTCTTCAGGGGACGCCCCATGAACTGTAGGTTTGTAAGTACCCTACAGCCGTGTGCAGATCTTTTAAGAGTGTCTGTGCTTTGGAGCAGAAGGGCATACTATCTGCATCAGTTTCTCTTAGAGGTTTATGACCACAGTTCAGTTTAATTCAGTTCAGTCACTCAGTCATGTCCAACTCTTTGCAACCCCATGGACTGCGGCACAATAGGCTTCTCTGTCCTTTACCATCTCCTGGAGCTTGCTCAAACTTATTTCCATTGACTCAGTGATGCCATCCAACCATCTCATCCTCTGTTGTTCCCTTCTCCTTCTGCCTTCTATTTTTCCCAGCATCAGGGTATTTTCCAGTGAGTCAATCTTTGCGTCAGGTTGCCAAATTATTGGAGCTTCCTCAGACTGATGTTAGTTTAGCAGGATGGACTTTCCACTTGGGTCTTCCTGGAAGTAATTAGTGAAACACCCCGAGAGGGGTCCACGTAGGAGAGCAAACTGCACCCACACCAAGGAGGGGGCTCAGCTGTGATGCAGACACCATGTTATGACTGAGCTGGTTGATTGGTTTAAATGCAGGATGTTGACCTTTTATCACTTCTTTAATAGGCAGTTATTATTGGTTTTGAACAACACAATTAGAGTGATTTCAGTATCACTCATTCTCCTCAAATCCTAACACAGTTACTTAGGTATTGTGAAGCAAAAATAAGAAACTTATGTAATCAGATTTAAGAAATAATTAGAATATCATCATTTTAGGTGAAACAGGAGATAATTGAATTTGAACTATCTCTACAATCAGCATTTGTTTCGGGCTTGGGGTCCGAGCCACTCCTGTGAGTTGGTGTATTTAGAAGGTCTTAAGACGTGACATCTAGTGGAAACAAAGGCATTCACTTATGTAAATACCTTAACATTTGCAACGCTCCATTATGATGGTGCCAGAGAAGCAAATAATTTCAGCTGTGGTAGGAATAATCAAATGTCTAACAGTGGACTTGGGAACAGCACTGGAGACCAATGGTGAGCTGGACCCTGAAAGACGACAAAGGCCTAAGAACCACAGTGTTGGGGTTTGAAGGATCTGTAAGACTTGGGTTATGGGCAGCTTTCCATATTAAGGGGCAGACTTTTCATATGGCTCTTCAGGGGACGCCCCATGAACTGTAGGTTTGTAAGTACCCTACAGCCGTGTGCAGATCTTTTAAGAGTGTCTGTGCTTTGGAGCAGAAGGGCATACTATCTGCATCAGTTTCTCTTAGAGGTTTATGACCACAGTTCAGTTTAATTCAGTTCAGTCACTCAGTCATGTCCAACTCTTTGCAACCCCATGGACTGCGGCACAATAGGCTTCTCTGTCCTTTACCATCTCCTGGAGCTTGCTCAAACTTATTTCCATTGACTCAGTGATGCCATCCAACCATCTCATCCTCTGTTGTTCCCTTCTCCTTCTGCCTTCTATTTTTCCCAGCATCAGGGTATTTTCCAGTGAGTCATATCTTTGCGTCAGGTTGCCAAATTATTGGAGCTTCAGCTTCAGCCTCAGTTCTTTCAATGAGTATTCAGGGGGTTGATTGCCTGTAGGATTGACTGCTTTGATCTCCTTGCAGTCCGAGGGATTCTCAAGAGTCTTCTCCAACATCACAGTTAAAAGGCATCAATTCTTCAGTGCTCAACCTTCTTTATGGTCCAGCTGTTACAGCCATATCTGACTACTGGGAAAATTGTAGCTTTTGTGACCACAGCATGGTGAAAAGAGCCATGAGTGTGGGATCCTGGAAGGAAGATCCCCAGTCTGTTAACATTTCAACATTCAGTGTACCCATCTCTGTCTCTGATCTCCAACAAAACCTGCTTGACCCTGGCAGCTGATCTTGGTCCTGTCCACTCCTGAACATCTATTCAGGGCCACCTCCTGCAATAGGACAGAGAAACAACACCACCAGGAAGCTGCTGAGAGCGAGTTTTGTTTGTCTGGTTGTGGTTGGGTCAGTTTGAAGACAGGCCTTCACCTGGACCACAAATACTCATCCCCCATCCCTGGGTGCCGAGTTGCTGGCCAGGCTAAAGACACCCACCTGCCTAGAACTTGCTTGGGTACATGGGTACCCCATCCCCCACCCCTCAGAGCCCCCAGCAAAGAAGGGATCCAGGATGCTGCCCGGGGTGGTCTTGCTCCTGTGAGCTCCCAGCATGAGTCACAGTGGTTATCGCTGACTACATCTGCACTCTAGACTGATGACCAAGAGACAAGCCCCTCCATTCCTGGTGCAGAGTGCTGCGGTGGGAACATGTGCTCGTGCATGCTTATGTGTCCTGCTGCAGCTCAGAGATGTGCAGAGATCCCCCATTTTTCCCAGAGGGCCTCCTGGGTGTCCTCAGATTCTAGCACTTTACTGCATGAAAACATCAGTTTGAATTTGAATTTAATCCAAATTCTCTAGCCAATATGAATGCTTCAACTCAGAGGCTGTTTTTAACGAACTAGGATATATACTGCATGTTAAATTAAGATAACTGGCTGTAGAATTCCCAGTGAGCAAAATAGGATTCTGTTCAAAGAGTGAGGCGAGAATGGCATTGATGTATAATTCCAAATGGGAAACTTTAAATGAATTTTCCAGAGTTTAGTGCCTTCACTAGTGCCTAGCTGAGAACTGTTCAAACTCTAGGCAATTGACTATGTACTTATTAATACTCCTTCTGATTTTGAAATCAGTTCAAAACCTGAGTCATTCTATAACCATTTTTCATATATGAGAGTCTTGTCAGTTTGAATAGTAGCTTGGTGATACATTTAGATGCTTTGATGTCTCAGCCTAACATCACTGTCTGTCACGTCTTAATTTGCATTTGTCAGATTTTTCTTACACGGAACAGGCATTTTTAAATTATTCTGTAGTATATCTAAGAGATTATTTAAAATAGTCATACTTCTCTCCCCAGATGTCAGGTGCTAGATTGAACACACAAGTGTGAATCTAAGAACAGGTCACATGCATAGAGAAACATAAAATGAGTGTCTTTGGATTTACTTTCTGAGATCATTTTTTTATTCTGTTTGTTTGTTTGAATAGTAGTCCAGTTCAATTAAACCTATGAATTATTTACCTAACACTCAGACTAATAAGAGGAGAGAAGAAATTCCCTTGGCTCTTAATTTACTGACTTAACTATGCCCCGTATTTCTTTAACTTCTTCAACTTCTTCATGAGGCAACTTTTATTAAATATTTGCAGTCCTTCCTAACACAGCAGTGCCAACTGGAGCAGCCATGACTGCGTGCTTGCTGTTCTCTGCCTCAGGTTCAGGATTTCACAGCTCTCAGGTCTGCTGCCCTCTGCTCATGCCTTATTGACCATCAGCAGTGGAGTGGTGAAGTTGCCAGCCCGGGCACACGTGATTCCTGAGAGCCGCCTGACTGTAGTGCCAGGGTCTGACATCTTCCCGGTTAGTGACACAGGGCACCTCTGTTGTTATGCACGTGTGGTGGGGTCATAAGACAGAGAATGGGGAAGACGTCTTAGAAGCTCAGGTGGTCCCTGCCCCCTGGGTTTTGGTTAAGTAAACACAGCTCAGAAAGGCAGAGCACCAACACAGCACTGGTTCCTGAGCTTGTCGAGACTGTGGCAGAGACTTTGGAATAACGAAGGCAAGGCACCATGATAATTTGTGCTCTGTGCGCTGAGGGGACCTTCCGTAAATCATGTTCCTGAAATGCCCTGGACCCTGTGCTGAAGCAGGACAGTGGCAGCCTGATCCCATCACCAGATGCTGAACTCTGCGTGCGACCGAAATGCCTTCCTGCACCGCTGTCCTGTGCCCAGGGTTACTTCCCCTCAAGGTGATGCAGAAACTCCTCTTACAAGTTTATAGGAAAAGGTTCGAAGTAGATAACTGCTGTGCAGGGCCTTTGGAACATGACCCTCAAAGCGGAAAGAGAAAGACGCATGAAATTCCATAGAAATACTTAGGATTAAAATCAAATATGCATTTCATAAAAAAATTAATATTACTGTTTTCAAAGCTTTCATTAATTTAAGGTTTCTTTATGTAAATTTTATTATTTATTTTTCTTATCATTTTATTTCAACCCTATTATGAAGGAGAACCACCACAAAATAGAAGTAAGGGAAATGCAAATAGAAGTCATCCATCCTTTGGGGCTCTGTCTGAGCCCAGGACTGGCACTGGGGGTATCCATGGAGGGGAGTGCTGAGTCCCCCTATCTCATAACCCTCACCTTGCTGTGTTGTGTGTTACTGACACACCCTGAAGGTGTTTTCCTTACTGTAACATTTGGTGCAGTGCAAGTGCTGGTCTGAGTAGGAGCCCTGGGTTGTATACCTGACTCTCCACTGTCTTCTAAGGAGGGCCCCCTCCAACCCTAACCACAAGTCTGCTCAGGAGTGTAACAGACCAGTTGGGTTGGTTTCCTTTAACTATACTGTTGATGACAAACATAAACTGGATTACATTACCTAACTGATGTATTTTTATATCAGTGAAATTATTTGTGTCTTGGGTTGAAAGGAGAAAGGATACATTATAATTCTCTCATTATAATGAAAATTTTTTAATTAAGTGTTCAGAGAATGGGGAAGGGCCCGGTCTGTTGTTATGCACGTGTGGTGGGGTCATAAGACAGAGAATGGGGAAGACGTCTTAGAAGCTCAGGTGGTCCCTGCCCCCTGGGTTTTGGTTAAGTAAACACAGCTCAGAAAGGCAGAGCACCAACACAGCACTGGTTCCTGAGCTTGTCGAGACTGTGGCAGAGACATTGGAATAACGAAGGCAAGGCACCATGATAATTTGTGCTCTGTGCGCTGAGGGACCCTTCCGTAAATCATGTTCCTGAAATGCCCTGGACCCTGTGCTGAAGCAGGACAGTGGCAGCCTGATCCCATCACCAGATGCTGAACTCTGCGTGCGACCGAAATGCCTTCCTGCACCGCTGTCCTGTGCCCAGGGTTACTTCCCCTCAAGGTGATGCAGAAACTCCTCTTACAAGTTTATAGGAAAAGGTTCGAAGTAGATAACTGCTGTGCAGGGCCTTTGGAACATGACCCTCAAAGCGGAAAGAGAAAGACGCATGAAATTCCATAGAAATACTTAGGATTAAAATCAAATATGCATTTCATAAAAAAATTAATATTACTGTTTTCAAAGCTTTCATTAATTTAAGGTTTCTTTATGTAAATTTTATTATTTATTTTTCTTATCATTTTATTTCAACCCTATTATGAAGGAGAACCACCACAAAATAGAAGTAAGGGAAATGCAAATAGAAGTCATCCATCCTTTGGGGCTCTGTCTGAGCCCAGGACTGGCACTGGGGGTATCCATGGAGGGGAGTGCTGAGTCCCCCTATCTCATAACCCTCACCTTGCTGTGTTGTGTGTTACTGACACACCCTGAAGGTGTTTTCCTTACTGTAACATTTGGTGCAGTGCAAGTGCTGGTCTGAGTAGGAGCCCTGGGTTGTATACCTGACTCTCCACTGTCTTCTAAGGAGGGCCCCCTCCAACCCTAACCACAAGTCTGCTCAGGAGTGTAACAGACCAGTTGGGTTGGTTTCCTTTAACTATACTGTTGATGACAAACATAAACTGGATTACATTACCTAACTGATGTATTTTTATATCAGTGAAATTATTTGTGTCTTGGGTTGAAAGGAGAAAGGATACATTATAATTCTCTCATTATAATGAATATAATTAAGTGTTCATTTTGTGGCTCTTCACTTCACAGCAGTGTTTAAGGCTGTTCTAGGCATGGAATGGATATATTTGTTTGTTGACTCAAACCACGTCTTTCCCCATGACCTGTGTTTTCACTTGCCAGTGAATTGTGAACTCTATGCCATAATCATTCAATATGCTTTTGAATACATTTGTAGTGGTTCCATATTGTTTCATTGTATTGGTCCACTGTGATTTATTGAATTAATCCCCTTTCAGTGGAAATTTAAGCTGTTTCTAATCTTTTTGCTAATATAAATTATATCTTCATTAATATATTCATAGCTTTATCTGTATCCTCATTCAGGATTGTTTCCTAAGGGTAAATTCTAAAGATCCTAGAAATACAATTGCTAATTCAAGATGTGGTTTCCTTCTTAATGAATCCTGTGACATAGGAATGATTCATAGCGCAGGCTTCTTTCCCATCCTGTAGAGGACGGAAGTGTGGACTTTGCATCAGGCGTGCGGAGGCTCTATTCATTGTATTCATTCACAGATACCTAGGCAGCCTGTTTTTATGAGGCTACTAGCAAGTGCTAGGGACGCAGGAAGAAACAGAGCAGGGAGGTGCAGGGAGATGTATAGGTACCAACCAACAGGAGCATCTTAATAAAACAAGTTCATGCTAGAGAAACGTATAATGTCTGAAAGGGTATCCCCTATTTGGCCAGGAGGCAGGGGGATTATAGAAAAGGATCATAAGAGAGCTGAGTCTTGAACTTGGTGGTAAAGGATGTCCAAGTGCGAGCCAGACAGGTGAACAGTGTGTTGCCCTCCAGGTGGGCACAGCTGTGGCAGAGCTTGGGGACAGGGACAGCTGGGTTTGCTCACCAAGTCACATCACAGCTGTGGTGACAATCTGTCTGCTCTCAAGCTTGATTCCCCTCAAGCTCACGTATGATGCCCTCTGCTACCCTAGACTGTTGGAGCTGCTCTATAGTTAAGAGGAAAGTTAAATAGACACACCTGTGGGTAGGAAAACTCGCAAAGGAAACCATCTCTTGAATCTTATTTAATACAGTTCTGGACTGGGTGTCAAGGCGGGAATCATCAGACTGTGTTCAGGGCAAACCGTGATTAATCAGCTGGGCTGTGGTCCCTTTCAGTTCCAGCGTTCAGGCGACATGGTACTTCTGTTTTCCATTGCTAGCTCATATACAGGAGTTCTATGAGGAGACACTCACATGGAGGGAGAGGGCTGCCTGGTTCTGTCTCTACCCCGAAGACCTGGGTTACCCCAGACAAGTCATGCGTCCTTGGGGTCCTAGGTTTATTTACATATAGCAGTAAAGAGGGAATCCATACACCTTGTAAGATCCCCTACAGTTCTAACATTTGGTGATGATGGGGGACAACCCTGGGCTCCAGGGAGTTTGGGCTAATCTTGAACATGGTCAATATTCTATTACTTTTCTTATTGTTAGCTGCAGATTAGTGCCTGGAAGAATAAATGTATTTCAATACAATTAAGTCCTTATGCCAACTTAAAAAAAATTAGCCCCATTTTATTTGCTTATTGGTGCTGACAAGAGCTTGATGGATTATTTTTAAAGTTTCAGGTTTTAATAAAAATGATTTAGTGAGAGTTCTTTAAAAACTTATTTTAATATTTTGAACTAATGGTTATTTCATGTATACTGCACAATAAAATGTACATTTATTATAAAAAAGACATCCTTCTTTAGTCAAGCCATGGGTGTATGGAAGTAAAGGGATCCCATGTATCCGATTGTATCTGGGTTAAAATGCCCTGTCTGTGCCTCTACATCAGGAGGCAGGGGGATTATAGAAAAGGATCATAAGAGAGCTGAGTCTTGAACTTGGTGGTAAAGGATGTCCAAGTGCGAGCCAGACAGGTGAACAGTGTGTTGCCCTCCAGGTGGGCACAGCTGTGGCAGAGCTTGGGGACAGGGACAGCTGGGTTTGCTCACCAAGTCACATCACAGCTGTGGTGACAATCTGTCTGCTCTCAAGCTTGATTCCCCTCAAGCTCACGTATGATGCCCTCTGCTACCCTAGACTGTTGGAGCTGCTCTATAGTTAAGAGGAAAGTTAAATAGACACACCTGTGGGTAGGAAAACTCGCAAAGGAAACCATCTCTTGAATCTTATTTAATACAGTTCTGGACTGGGTGTCAAGGCGGGAATCATCAGACTGTGTTCAGGGCAAACCGTGATTAATCAGCTGGGCTGTGGTCCCTTTCAGTTCCAGCGTTCAGGCGACATGGTACTTCTGTTTTCCATTGCTAGCTCATATACAGGAGTTCTATGAGGAGACACTCACATGGAGGGAGAGGGCTGCCTGGTTCTGTCTCTACCCCGAAGACCTGGGTTACCCCAGACAAGTCATGCGTCCTTGGGGTCCTAGGTTTATTTACATATAGCAGTAAAGAGGGAATCCATACACCTTGTAAGATCCCCTACAGTTCTAACATTTGGTGATGATGGGGGACAACCCTGGGCTCCAGGGAGTTTGGGCTAATCTTGAACATGGTCAATATTCTATTACTTTTCTTATTGTTAGCTGCAGATTAGTGCCTGGAAGAATAAATGTATTTCAATACAATTAAGTCCTTATGCCAACTTAAAAAAAATTAGCCCCATTTTATTTGCTTATTGGTGCTGACAAGAGCTTGATGGATTATTTTTAAAGTTTCAGGTTTTAATAAAAATGATTTAGTGAGAGTTCTTTAAAAACTTATTTTAATATTTTGAACTAATGGTTATTTCATGTATACTGCACAATAAAATGTACATTTATTATAAAAAAGACATCCTTCTTTAGTCAAGCCATGGGTGTATGGAAGTAAAGGGATCCCATGTATCCGATTGTATCTGGGTTAAAATGCCCTGTCTGTGCCCTCTACATCACCAGAGGTGACACTCTTCTGCCTTTATATTGTATGTACACTTGGTTATGACGTTTGGTGGATGAACTGTGTGGTGAAGATCCCTCTGGCAGTGAGAGCCTTTCAGCCACGCAAGTGCCTCACTGTTAGTTAGATTGCACTGTGAGCCCTGCTCAGTCTCTCAGAGATGAAGATGTTAGAGGACATGGGTGTGGAAGTGTTCTTGATGCTGATAAACCCATGACTGTTATCCAGAAGTGATTTCTTCCAGTTCAGGCTGGGAGAAAGAATATATAGAAAATTTAAAATAGTTGAGAGGAAATGAAGTTTATTCACCCCAGGGAATAGAGTTTAACTGCATACATTTGCAAAACAAGAATAAAACAAGCGACAACGCTTCTGCACAGCAGACTAAACCATGAACAGAATGAAAAGGCAGCCTATTGAATGAGAGAAAATATTTGCAAGCCTTATGTTTGACATGGGATTAATATCTAAATATATGAGGAACTTGTATACGCAACAGCAAAAAAAAAAATCTGAAAAATAATGGACAGAGGGGGCTTCCCTGGTGGTCCACTGGGTAAGGACACCGCCTTGCAGTGCAAGGAGCGCTGGTTCGATTCCTGGCCTGGGAAGATCCCACGTGCCGTGGAGTGGCTGGACCGATGTGTCCAATTACCGAGCCAGAGCTCTGGAGCGCATGCGCCCAGAGCTGGTGCTCTGCGACAACAGAGGCCACTGCGATGGGAGGCCCACATGGATCAAAGAACAAAGATGGATGAAAATAGACAAATAAAAGACCAAAAGAAGTGGCCTGCCCGCCCCGCTCCCTCCCCACCCCCAACCTACCCCTTTCTCCCCACCTCCCCCCCAAAAAAATAATGGACAGAGGATCTGAATACACTTTTTTTTCCAAAGAATATGTAAAGGTGGCCAATGGGCACATGAGAAATGCTCCACATCACTCATCATCAGGGAAATGTAAATCAAAACCACCATGAGATGCCACCTCTCACCTGTAAGAATGACCATCGTCAAACAGAACCCAAAGCACAAATACCAGTGAGGATGTAGAGAAAAGGGAGCTCTTGTTCACTCTGCTGGAAAGTTGTTTCTGCCATTATGGAAAATGGCCTAGAGAGTCCCCCAAAATTTAGGATCCTGAAATTCAGCTCCTTGTGTATTTGTCCAAGGAAAATGAGACTGCTGCCACAAAGAGAGGTTTGCGCCCCCAGTTCATTACAGCACTGTTCACAATAGCCAAGATGTGGGGATGACTCATGTGTCCATCAGTGAATGAGTGGAGAAGATGTTAGACACACATGCACGCCCCGTAGTGGTGGTTATGTGAGGGGATGGTGGTGCTGACGTTACTGTAGTAGCCACTTCACAGCACATATGTGTATCAGATCATCCTGTCTTACATCATAAACGTACATAGTTATATCTCAGTAATGCTGAAAAATCAGAACATAACAGTGTTTTTCCTAACAGGTGCGTGTGTGAAGTTACTGGTGAGAGGTGTACACCTCCAGGGGTTTGATGGTCAGGCTGCAGCAATTTTACACTACAATTTCCTGATCTCAAAAGCCCTTTGAAAAGCAACTTTAAAGTCTCGATTCTTTTGATATCAGACTCTGTTGGCCCATTGATTTTACTCTCCAGAATGTTCCCCAACTCAATTCCAGTTCAATAAAATTGTGCAAACCTGCTGCATATGTGAGCTTTGGCACCTGTGAACATGTAGACATGTGCACGTGATGCCTGCCTTAACTGAATATATCAGGTAGGAGAGTGAGCTGTGTTCAAGTATGTGACTCAACACAGAAGTAAGAGTCCTAATCAGCATGCAAAGAACATGCCTTGGAGGGATATTGGAATTCTGGGCATGTTAGATGTTATTGCTGCAGGACTAGTGACCACAGACTTGGTGGCTGAAAACAGTACATGGTGATCGTGTCACAGTGTCTGTGAGTCGGGGATCCAGTCTCAGCTGGGTCTCTGGCAAGACCCTAGTCATGGTGTTGAACAGGCTGCCTTCTCAGCTGTTGGTGGAGGGAGGTGGGTGTGTGTCTAAGCAAGGCCTGTTCCCGGACTCTTCAAGTTCCTGGGTGGGTTGATCCCTGAGGCTGTAGGGTTCACCCAGCCTCCTTTCTCAGAGCCCCACGGAGCCAAGGACAGTCTTCCACCCTGAGGGACCCCATCCAAGGTGACGTCCCTTGTTGGTGAGATCCTGTATTGGTGAGTCCCGGGTGTGGGGCCTGTCCTCACAGGAGGGTAGGTGTGAACAGCCTGAGGTGAGGGTCCCCAGGGCCACTTGGGGCCTGCCCCCATCCTGGGTAAAGAAGCAGAGTGAAAGACTTCAAGTTGAAAGCCCAGAACTTGTGTCTTTGCAGGGTGCTCGCTTAGGGTCTTGTGGCCCTGAGTTCTGTCTGAATCTTCTCTTAATTTCCCGGGTTACTTGGCCTTAGAGGCCATCTCTTGTTCAGCCGTCACTAGCCACTGGTTCAGGTGTCCCCGGCTTCCTCCCCAGGGCCCACGTTACTCATCAGCTCTCAGGGCAGCAGCCGTGGACTCAGCTTACAGTCTCTCTACACCTCCACCCCTTCCGTTTCTTGCCTTGAAAACAGAGTGACCCATGAATACTTCACTGAGGAGAATCAGAAGGTCTCCCTGAGTTCCAGTATGCATTTGTTTATATCCATTTACTTGACAAACATCCATTGGTGTCCTTGTGCCAGAAAAACAGGCTCCTCTCCAGGTGTTAGACAGAAAGGGAAGCAGTGGGAGGGATTAAGGACAGGAAGTGGTGGGGGTGGACACAGAGGTAGGATGGAGAGGTCAGTGTGATGGGTAGCTGGGGAAGGGATTTGTCTGTGGAAAAGGGGGACTGTGGGTTCAGCTGTGAGTTGTGGGTGTGGGGGGTGAGGGCTGCATGGAGGAGGAGGGTGTGGGTAGTGAGGCCAGAGGGGAGCTTATGTGGAGCTCTGTGCCCCTCCCTGGGTACAGCATGCCCTGTCATGCAGAGGCTCCTCGATGTGGTCCATGGGGCATCCCCCGACCCTGACACAATGCTAAGAGGCTTGGGTGCCATCCTCTGGGAGCAAATCCCCTGCTTTTGTCTCAGCAACTGGGAGGAACCTGGGCTAGAATTCTAGGACAGCTCTGTGACCTTGGTCAAGAAATGACTTTGCAAGTCCTCTGCAAAATTAATACCATGACAGTTACCAGCTTGGAGTGTGTGGTTGGATTTAAGTGAGATTACGTGTGTCAAGTTTTTATCATAGTGCCCAACACATGGTAGTAATTTAATTAAAAATATCTGGGGCTTCCCTGGTGGTCCAGTGGATAAGGACACAGCCTTGCAGTGCAAGGGGCACCAGTTCGATGGAAGATCCCACGTGCCGCTGAGTGGCTGGACGATGTGTCCAATTACTGAGCCGGAGCTCTGGAGCGCATGCTCCCAGAGCCAGAGCTCTGCAATGACAGAGGCCACCGCGATGGGAGGCCCACACGGGCCAAAGAACAAAGATGGATGAAAATGAACAAATGAAAGACCAATAGAAGTGACCCATCTGCTCTCCTCCCTCCCCACCCCCCCCCCACCAAAAAAAAAAAAAATCTGCACAAATACCATGGGTTTTTTTTTTAAAAAAAAAAAAACTTTATTTTACTTTTAACTTTTATAGAGTTTTGTTGTTTACAGATATGTATGATCCCAGATTAGTCATATGTATATCCCCCCTTCCCACCCCTCCTGAACATCACACAGCACCCCTGAAGGATCCCCTTTTCTCAGAGAGCAATGACTAGCTATTTTCTTCACTTATGATAGTACAGGCCTTCATGCTACTTCCTTTACACCTCCCACCCTCTGTTCCTTCCCCACAATGTCCATATGTCCACTGTCCATGTCTGTCTTTCCATCGCTTCACTGTGTGGTGCCATCATCACCATCCTGCTAGATTCCATATATATGTGTTAATATACTGTATTTGTCCTTCTCTTTCTGACTGACTTCACTTTTGATGATACGTTCTAGATTGAGCCCTCTCATTAGGGCTGATTCTTCTGCATTTCTCTTTACTTATTTTGGGGGAGCTCTGGGGGGGCCCCTCCTGGGTACAGCATGCCCTGTCATGCAGAGGCTCCTCGATGTGGTCCATGGGGCATCCCCCGACCCTGACACAATGCTAAGAGGCTTGGGTGCCATCCTCTGGGAGCAAATCCCCTGCTTTTGTCTCAGCAACTGGGAGGAACCTGGGCTAGAATTCTAGGACAGCTCTGTGACCTTGGTCAAGAAATGACTTTGCAAGTCCTCTGCAAAATTAATACCATGACAGTTACCAGCTTGGAGTGTGTGGTTGGATTTAAGTGAGATTACGTGTGTCAAGTTTTTATCATAGTGCCCAACACATGGTAGTAATTTAATTAAAAATATCTGGGGCTTCCCTGGTGGTCCAGTGGATAAGGACACAGCCTTGCAGTGCAAGGGGCACCAGTTCGATGGAAGATCCCACGTGCCGCTGAGTGGCTGGACGATGTGTCCAATTACTGAGCCGGAGCTCTGGAGCGCATGCTCCCAGAGCCAGAGCTCTGCAATGACAGAGGCCACCGCGATGGGAGGCCCACACGGGCCAAAGAACAAAGATGGATGAAAATGAACAAATGAAAGACCAATAGAAGTGACCCATCTGCTCTCCTCCCCCCCCACCCCCCCCCCCCCCAAAAAAAAAAAAAACCGCCCAAATACCATGGGTTTTTTTTTTAAAAAAAAAAAAACTTTATTTTACTTTTAACTTTTATAGAGTTTTGTTGTTTACAGATATGTATGATCCCAGATTAGTCATATGTATATCCCCCCTTCCCACCCCTCCTGAACATCACACAGCACCCCTGAAGGATCCCCTTTTCTCAGAGAGCAATGACTAGCTATTTTCTTCACTTATGATAGTACAGGCCTTCATGCTACTTCCTTTACACCTCCCACCCTCTGTTCCTTCCCCACAATGTCCATATGTCCACTGTCCATGTCTGTCTTTCCATCGCTTCACTGTGTGGTGCCATCATCACCATCCTGCTAGATTCCATATATATGTGTTAATATACTGTATTTGTCCTTCTCTTTCTGACTGACTTCACTTTTGATGATACGTTCTAGATTGAGCCCTCTCATTAGGGCTGATTCTTCTGCATTTCTCTTTACAGCTGTGTAGTGTTCCATTGTATATATGTACCAGAGCTTTTGGATCCATTCATTTCTCGATGGACATCTAGATTGCTTCCATGTTCTCGCTATTGTATAGAGAGCTGCAATGAACATTGGGGTACAGGTGCTTCTTTCAGATTTGATTTCATCAGGGTATAAGCCTAAGAGTGGGATTGCTGGGTCGTATGGTGCTTCTATTTTTAGTTTTTTAGGAAATCTCTATACTGTCTTCCATAGAGGCTGTATCAATTTACATTCCCACCAGCAATGCAAGAGGGTTCCCTTTTCTCTGCACCCTCTCCAGCATTTAAGCATTTATTGTCTGTCGATTTATTGATGATGGCGATTCTGACGGGTGTGAGGTGATATCTCATTGTAGTTTTGATTTGCATTTCTCTAATTATAAGTGAGGTTGAACATCGTTTCATGTGCTTTTGGGCCATCTGTATGTCCTCTTTGGAGAGGTATCTGTTTAGGTCCTTTTCACATTTTTTGATTGGGTTGTTCATTTTTCCGGTGCTGAGTTGTCTGAGTTGCTTGTAGATTTTGGAGATTAATTCTTGGTCTGTTGTTTCATTTGCTATGATTTTCTCCCACTCTGTGGGCTGTCTGTTCACCTTTTTTTGTAATTTCCTTTGCTGTACAAAAGCTTTTAAGTTTCATGAGGTCCCACATGTTCATTTTTCTTTTCAGTTCCGGTATTCTAGTAGGTGGGTCAGAGAAGATCTTGCTTTGATCTATGTCCTTGAGGGTTTTGCCTATATTCTCCTCTAAGAGTTTGATGGTTTCTGGTCTTACATTTAGGTCTTTAATCCATTTTGAGTTGATCTTTGTGCATGGTGTCAGGGAGTGTTCCAACTTCATTTTTTTGCATGTAGCTTTCCAATTTTCCCAGCACCATTTGTTGAAGAGGCTGTCTTTGTCCCATTTTATAGTTTCGCCTCCTTTGTCAAAAATAAGGTACCCATAGGTGTGTGGGTTGATCTCTGGGTTCTCGATCTTGTTCCATTGGTCTATAGTTCTGTCTTTGTGCCAGTACCATACTGTCTTGAGGACTGTTGCTTTGTAGTACAGTCTGAAGTTGGGGAGGCTGATCCTTCCAGCTCCATTTTTCTTCCTGAGGATTGCTTTGGCTATTCAAGGTCTTTTGTGTTTCCATATGAACTGTGTTGTTATTCTTCGGTCTAGTTCTGTGAAGAATGTCATTGGTAGTTTGATAGGGATCGCATTGAATCTGTAGATGATATTTGGTAGTATGGTCATTTTCACAATATTGATTCTTCCGACCCAGGAACGTGGAATATCTCTCCATCTGTTTAAGTCTTCTTTAATGTCTCTCATGAGTGTCTTGTAATTTTCTGTGTCCAGTTCTTTTGTTTCTTTGGGTAGGTTTATTCCTAGATATTTGATTCTTTTGATTGTGATGGTGAAGGGGATTGCCTCTTTGATTTCGTTTTCTGATTTTTCATTGTTCATATATAGGAATGCCAGTGATTTCTGTATATTGATTTTGTGTCCTGCGACTTTGCTGAATTCGCTGATTAACTCTAGTAGTTTTACAATAGTGTCTTTGGGATTTTCTATGTATAATATCATGTCATCTGCGAAAAGAGAGAGTTTGACTTCTTCCTTTCCAATCTGGATTCCTTTGATTTCTTTCTCTTCTCTTATTGCCGTTGCTAGAACTTCCAGGACTACGTTGAATAAGAGTGGTGAAAGTGGACACACTTGTCTTGTTCCTGATCTTAGAGGAAATGCTTTCAGTTTTTCACCATTGAGGATAATGTTTTCTGTGGGCTTCTCATATATGGCTTTCACTATGTTGAGATAGGTTCCTTCTATGCCCATGTTTTGAAGAGTTTTTATCATAAATGGATGTTGTACTTTGTCAAAGGCTTTTTCTGCATCTATTGAGATGATCATGTGATTTTTGTCTCTCAATTTGTTGATATGGTGTATCACATTGATTGATTTGCGGATATTGGAGAATCTTTGCATGCCTGGGATGAACCCGACTTGATCATGATGTATGAGCTTTTTGATGTATTGTTGAATTCTGTTTGCTAGGATTTTGTTGAGGATTTTGGCGTCTAGATTCATCAGTGAAATTGGCCTATAATTTTCTTTTTTTGTGTTGTCTTTGCCTGGCTTTGGTATCAGGGTGATGGCAGCCTCGTAAAATGTGTTCAGAAGTGTTCCTTCCTGGGCAATTTTTTGGAAGAGTTTTAGAAGGACAGGCATTAGCTCTTCTTTAAATGTTTGGTAGAATTCACTTGTGAAACCATCTGTCCCTGGGCTTTTATTTTTGGGTAGATTTTTAATCACAAATTCAATTTCTGAGCTTGTGGTTGGGTTGTTCAAAGTTTCTGTTTCTTCCTGACTCAGTCTTGGGAGATTAATCTTCCCCAAGAAACTGTCCATTTCTTCCAGGTTGTCCAGTTTGCTGCCATAGAGTTGTTCATAATAGTCTCTTATAATCCTTTGGATTTCTGCATTATCTGTTGTAATCTCTCCTTTTTCGTTTTTGATTTTGTTGATCTGGTTTCTCTCTCTTTTTCTTGATGAGTCTGGCCAGTGGCTTGTCAATTTTGTTGACCTTTTCGAAGAACCAGCTTTTTGTTTTATTTATCTTTACTATTGTTTCTTTTGTTTCTTTATCATTTATTTGTGCTCTAGTCTTTATAATTTCTCTTCTGCTGGCTTTGGGGTGTTTTTGTTCTTCTTTCTCCAATTGTTTTAAGTGAAGGGTTAGGTCATCTGCTTCATATTTTCCTAGTTTCTTGAGGTGGGACTGTATTGCTATAAATTTCCCTCTTAGAACTGCTTTTGTGGTATCCCATAGGTTTTGCACCGTCGTGTGTTCATTGTCATTTTCTTCTAGGAATTTTTTTATTTCTCCTTTATTTGTTCAGTAATCAGTTGGTTTTTTAGGTATGTGTTGTTTAATCTCCATGTGATTGTTTTTAGTACTTTTTTTCCTGTAGTTGATCTCTAGTCTCATTGCATTGTGGTTCGAGAAGATGGTTGATATAATTTCAGTTTTCTTGAATTGACTGAGGTTTATTTGTGGCCCAAGGTGTGGTCTATCCTGGAGAATGTTTCATGAGCACTAGAGAAGAAAGTGTATTCTTCTGCTTTTGGATGGAACGTCCTAAAGATATCAATGAGGTCCATCTTTTCTAGTGTGAAATTGGCCTATAATTTTCTTTTTTTGTGTTGTCTTTGCCTGGCTTTGGTATCAGGGTGATGGCAGCCTCGTAAAATGTGTTCAGAAGTGTTCCTTCCTGGGCAATTTTTTGGAAGAGTTTTAGAAGGACAGGCATTAGCTCTTCTTTAAATGTTTGGTAGAATTCACTTGTGAAACCATCTGTCCCTGGGCTTTTATTTTTGGGTAGATTTTTAATCACAAATTCAATTTCTGAGCTTGTGGTTGGGTTGTTCAAAGTTTCTGTTTCTTCCTGACTCAGTCTTGGGAGATTAATCTTCCCCAAGAAACTGTCCATTTCTTCCAGGTTGTCCAGTTTGCTGCCATAGAGTTGTTCATAATAGTCTCTTATAATCCTTTGGATTTCTGCATTATCTGTTGTAATCTCTCCTTTTTCGTTTTTGATTTTGTTGATCTGGTTTCTCTCTCTCTTTTTCTTGATGAGTCTGGCCAGTGGCTTGTCAATTTTGTTGACCTTTTCGAAGAACCAGCTTTTTGTTTTATTTATCTTTACTATTGTTTCTTTTGTTTCTTTATCATTTATTTGTGCTCTAGTCTTTATAATTTCTCTTCTGCTGGCTTTGGGGTGTTTTTGTTCTTCTTTCTCCAATTGTTTTAAGTGAAGGGTTAGGTCATCTGCTTCATATTTTCCTAGTTTCTTGAGGTGGGACTGTATTGCTATAAATTTCCCTCTTAGAACTGCTTTTGTGGTATCCCATAGGTTTTGCACTGTCGTGTGGTCATTGTCGTTTTCTTCTAGGAATTTTTTTATTTCTCCTTTGATTTGCTCAGTAATCAGTTGGTTTTTTTAGGTATGTGTTGTTTAATCTCCATGTGTTTGTATTTTTAGTGTTTTTTTTCCTGTAGTTGATCTCTAGTCTCATTGCATTGTGGTCCAAGAAGATGGTTGATATAATTTCAGTTTTCTTGAATTGACTGAGGTTTGATTTGTGGCCCAAGATGTGGTCTATCCTGGAGAATGTTTCATGAGCACTAGAGAAGAAAGTGTATTCTTCTGCTTTTGGATGGAACGTCCTAAAGATATCAATGAGGTCCATCTTTTCTAGTGTGGCATTTAAGGCTTGTGTTTCTTTCTTAATTTTCTGTTTGTATGATCTGTCCATTGGTGTGAGAGGAGTGTTAAAGTCTCCTACTATGGTTGTGTTACTGTCGATGTCTTCTTTTATGTCTGAAAGTGTTTGTCTTATGTATTGGGGTGCTCCTGTGTTGGGTGCATAGATATTTATGATTGTTATGTCTTCTTCTTGGATGGATCCCTTGATTATTATGTAGTGTCCTGCCTTGTCTCTTCTAATCTTCTTTATTTTGAGGTCTATTTTGTTTGATATGAGGATTGCTACTCCAACTTTCTTTTGATTTCCATTTGCATGGAATATCTTTTTCCATCTTCTCACTTTCAGTCTATGAGTGTCTCCAGGTCTGAAGTGAATTTCCTGGAGGCAGCATATGTATGGGTCGTGTTTCTGAATCCATTCAACCAGTCTGTGTCTTTTGGTTGGGGCATTTAGTCCATTTACATTCAAAGTAATTATTGATACAAATGATCCTATTGTCATCCTCTTAGATGTTATGATGGGTTTGTTTTGTGGATCTTCTCCTTCTTTTATACTTGTTGTCTATATGAGTCCCTTTAATACTTGTTGTAAGGCTGGTTTGGTGTGACGAAATTCTTTTAATTTTTGCTTATATGTAAAGCTTTTGATTTCTCCATCAATTTTGAAGGAAATCCTTGCAGGGTAGAGGATTCTTGGTTGCAGATTATTCTTTTAGGCATTTAAATGTGTCCGACCATTGCCTTCTGGCCTGCAGAGTTTCTGTTGAAAGATCAGCTGTTAAATGTATGGGCTTTTCCTTGTGTGTCACTAGTTGCTTTTCCCTTGCTGCTTTGAGAATTCTGTCTTTGTGTTTAATTTGTGTTAGCTTCACTAGTATGTGTCTTGGTGTGTTTCTTCTTGGGTTGATTCTGTATGGTACTCTGTGTGCTTCTTGAATTGACTGAGGTTTGATTTGTGGCCCAAGATGTGGTCTATCCTGGAGAATGTTTCATGAGCACTAGAGAAGAAAGTGTATTCTTCTGCTTTTGGATGGAACGTCCTAAAGATATCAATGAGGTCCATCTTTTCTAGTGTGGCATTTAAGGCTTGTGTTTCTTTCTTAATTTTCTGTTTGTATGATCTGTCCATTGGTGTGAGAGGAGTGTTAAAGTCTCCTACTATGGTTGTGTTACTGTCGATGTCTTCTTTTATGTCTGAAAGTGTTTGTCTTATGTATTGGGGTGCTCCTGTGTTGGGTGCATAGATATTTATGATTGTTATGTCTTCTTCTTGGATGGATCCCTTGATTATTATGTAGTGTCCTGCCTTGTCTCTTCTAATCTTCTTTATTTTGAGGTCTATTTTGTTTGATATGAGGATTGCTACTCCAACTTTCTTTTGATTTCCATTTGCATGGAATATCTTTTTCCATCTTCTCACTTTCAGTCTATGAGTGTCTCCAGGTCTGAAGTGAATTTCCTGGAGGCAGCATATGTATGGGTCGTGTTTCTGAATCCATTCAACCAGTCTGTGTCTTTTGGTTGGGGCATTTAGTCCATTTACATTCAAAGTAATTATTGATACAAATGATCCTATTGTCATCCTCTTAGATGTTATGATGGGTTTGTTTTGTGGATCTTCTCCTTCTTTTATACTTGTTGTCTATATGAGTCCCTTTAATACTTGTTGTAAGGCTGGTTTGGTGTGACGAAATTCTTTTAATTTTTGCTTATATGTAAAGCTTTTGATTTCTCCATCAATTTTGAAGGAAATCCTTGCAGGGTAGAGGATTCTTGGTTGCAGATTATTCTTTTAGGCATTTAAATGTGTCCGACCATTGCCTTCTGGCCTGCAGAGTTTCTGTTGAAAGATCAGCTGTTAAATGTATGGGCTTTTCCTTGTGTGTCACTAGTTGCTTTTCCCTTGCTGCTTTGAGAATTCTGTCTTTGTGTTTAATTTGTGTTAGCTTCACTAGTATGTGTCTTGGTGTGTTTCTTCTTGGGTTGATTCTGTATGGTACTCTGTGTGCTTCTTGGACTTGTTTGACTATTTCTTTTGCCATGTTGGGGAAATTTTCAACTAGAATCTCTTCAAAAATTTTCTCATAGACTTTCTTTTTTTCTTCTTCTTCTGGAACCCGTATAATTCGAATATTGGTGCGTTTGATATTATCCCAGAGGGCTCTGAGGCTATCCTCTGCTCTTTTCATTCTTTGAGCTTGGTTCTGTTTTTCAGCAGTTACTTCCACCTTTCTATCTTCCAGCTCACTTATCTGGTCTTCTGTCTCAGATACTCTGCTCTTGATTCCTTCTACAGTGTTTTTCTGTTCAACAATTGAGTTGTTTGTCTCTGTTAGTTTATTTGTAAGTTTTTGTATTTCTTTATCCAGTGTGTTAATTGTGTCTTGAATTTTCTCTAACATTCTGTTTTCAGTGTCTTTGATCATCCTTACTATCATTCTTCTGAAATCCGTTTCAGAAAGTTTGTCCAAATCCTCTTCGTTGATTTGACTTGTGTGTTTGTAGATTGTTCCTTCACTTGTGTGGTATTTCTCTGCTGTTTCATTGTTATTATTAATTTTTAACTGACTCTGGGATTTCCTTTTCCCAGACTTTGAGTTACGTCTGTTGGTGTTTATTGTTTGGATGGGGCTTCTTATTCTGGGTGATGCTGGTGGTTGGGTGATGTCAGGACTTGCATACAAGTGATTACCTTTGTTGGTGTTCTCACTTGTATACTGCTCTCTAGTGTTAGGCGTTCTCTAGTACTGTAGAGTTTTGGAGTCAGTGCTCCCTCCCTAAAGCCCCGAGGCTTGTTTCCTGACCAGAGAATGAAGATTTGACAGCTGGTTTGTTATGGCATTAAATGATATTAAAGCATATATATGCAAATGAGAAACAGAAGGTATACCTTTGACAAATGGCAATTAAAATATTATGCAAATACTATCCAACATATTAAATTATACACACAAACATATACAGCTGTAACATAACCCAAGCATTCCAACCAAAAATACCATGGTTTTTTGATCAGCCTGAGTCCTATATATGACCAAGCCTCAGAAGGCACATACATTGGCTTGGGTTTCACTCTGAGGGTCTCTGTCCCTGAGTCTGGGGCTGACGCAGTTTGTAGGCTGACTTTTCTTGTCATCATGACCTTGATGGTTCCCTGCCCTTTAGACACCCTAAACAGTTTAGAAGCTTAAGATCCAGTTGTTGTTGGTTCGTCGCCAAGTCTTGTACCTGCCTCCAGTTTCTGGGCCTCCCCTGTACCCCATTCCCTGGGTGCAGGCTATCAAGCATGCCCCTGCAAGCAGGCTGTGAGGCCGTGGTCACAGCAGGTTGAGGTCACTGCAGGACTGAACCAGTGTCAAGAAGAGCAACACATAATATGTATATATAAGTGAATCACTTTGTTGTACAGTAAATACTATAACTGTACTCTAGTAAGTATTAATAAATAGAAGAGACAAAAAAAAAAAAAAGAAGCACATTCAAGGGTTGACTGCTGATGAGCCTGGTGTTGTTTTCGCCAGGGCTTTAAATCAGCAGTGGACAGAGCACAGCACCTTGTGTTTGCTGGTCCTGAGACCCAGTCCTGGTCCATCATCTGACCAGAACTGACAGGCCCAGGCAGAGTCCCCTCCCACAGCCACCTCCCCATGAGTCTGGCCAAGAGAGATGGTGGCGCAGACACAGGGGACACTCAAGGTCCATCACCTTTTCTTTGATCTGCTCTGGGAGGAACTGTCACTGTTATTAGTGGATGCAGGGGAGGTGGAGTGTGAGAGCATGTCCCTGCTCAGAACCTGCTGGCCACAGCATCTGTCACTCTTGTGTCCCCTCCAGTGTCCCAGCCCATCCCTTTGACTGAGAAGAAGCATGATCCTTTGGGTATAACATATGTGCCTTAATTCATCAAATACAAGTTATTTTTAAATAAAATGTATCTGCCTTTGCTCCATTGAAAAGATGAATTATTTCAGTGGCTGCAAAAGACAGTTTGTTTGAGCCCTAATGCCTGGTTTTGCTTTGTTGCTATTTCTAGTTTCTCTTTGGCATTTTATTTTAACATCTCCAAGATGACAGTGATGGTACTGGGAAGACTTTTATTGACTATTCAATTCTCTTTTAGTAAAAATTCCCTTTGCTACCTAACAAAATGTTCCTATGCTGTGGACTCAGAATCCTAATTCTGGCGCATTATGGAAATAAGCAAAAGGAAAACCTCTAATAGTCTCATGGTTATGCAGTCATACTAGTAAAAGCAGACTATTGGCAACCACTGAGACCTGATGTAAGAGGATGCTATAACCATGTGGCCTTCTTCCATGAAATCACACGTGTCCTTCCAAGATGGTGCTTAGTACTGTCATGAATATGTGGGGTGCTATAGTGTGCCTTGTCAAGCAGTCTCGTAATATAATCGGTGGATAACGTATAATACATAAAAAGTGATTGTCCCTCAATGTGGAACTCCAGCTTCTTGTGTTCACGCCTTCCTTTTTTTCTATTGTGGTAAAAGTCACAGTATAAACCACGCTTTTCTACCTGTATTTACCAGTACAGTTCAGTGGCACCAAACCCGTTCACACCATTGTGCAGCTCACCATCACCCATCTCCTGAAATCTCACCTTCCTAAGCTGAGACTGTGTCCCATTTAGCACTAATTTTCTATAAGTCTGTGGCTTATTAATGGGAAAACTTGCTCTCAATCACTGCAGGCAGGCCCAGGCAGAGTCCCTCCCACAGCCACCTCCCCATGAGTCTGGCCAAGAGAGATGGTGGCGCAGACACAGGGGACACTCAAGGTCCATCACCTTTTCTTTGATCTGCTCTGGGAGGAACTGTCACTGTTATTAGTGGATGCAGGGGAGGTGGAGTGTGAGAGCATGTCCCTGCTCAGAACCTGCTGGCCACAGCATCTGTCACTCTTGTGTCCCCTCCAGTGTCCCAGCCCATCCCTTTGACTGAGAAGAAGCATGATCCTTTGGGTATAACATATGTGCCTTAATTCATCAAATACAAGTTATTTTTAAATAAAATGTATCTGCCTTTGCTCCATTGAAAAGATGAATTATTTCAGTGGCTGCAAAAGACAGTTTGTTTGAGCCCTAATGCCTGGTTTTGCTTTGTTGCTATTTCTAGTTTCTCTTTGGCATTTTATTTTAACATCTCCAAGATGACAGTGATGGTACTGGGAAGACTTTTATTGACTATTCAATTCTCTTTTAGTAAAAATTCCCTTTGCTACCTAACAAAATGTTCCTATGCTGTGGACTCAGAATCCTAATTCTGGCGCATTATGGAAATAAGCAAAAGGAAAACCTCTAATAGTCTCATGGTTATGCAGTCATACTAGTAAAAGCAGACTATTGGCAACCACTGAGACCTGATGTAAGAGGATGCTATAACCATGTGGCCTTCTTCCATGAAATCACACGTGTCCTTCCAAGATGGTGCTTAGTACTGTCATGAATATGTGGGGTGCTATAGTGTGCCTTGTCAAGCAGTCTCGTAATATAATCGGTGGATAACGTATAATACATAAAAAGTGATTGTCCCTCAATGTGGAACTCCAGCTTCTTGTGTTCACGCCTTCCTTTTTTTCTATTGTGGTAAAAGTCACAGTATAAACCACGCTTTTCTACCTGTATTTACCAGTACAGTTCAGTGGCACCAAACCCGTTCACACCATTGTGCAGCTCACCATCACCCATCTCCTGAAATCTCACCTTCCTAAGCTGAGACTGTGTCCCATTTAGCACTAATTTTCTATAAGTCTGTGGCTTATTAATGGGAAAACTTGTTTCAAAGTCACTATCACCCAGCCACTCGACCACTCAGGAAAAGTCAGACTACACATGTTCAGAACTCCAGGACTTTTTCATCAAGCAGCTACGTGTCCCAATTTCTGGAACAAATGCTAATGGCCACTAGAGCAGCCCACGGAGGCTTGTGCTTTCAGTAGAGATTTTTCTAAATTGCTTGAAAGAGCCCTGTTAAAATGATCCTGGCACATCCCTGAGGCCCCACAGGAGAAGACTCGAGGGAAGGTGGGCTTGTCCATCTGGGTGCTGCTCTAGCATCGAGTCAAAGACAGGGTTCACCCCAAGATAAAACGATACTGTGGGGACAGGGTTTACCCCAAGATAAAACGATGCTGTAGGTGCAAGCAGAGGCCTGCCAGCTCACCTCTTCAGGGTCGGCCATGACGCTCAGTTCCTGTTATGGCTCTTTTCCTCTCCCTATCCCCCGAGCTGCCTCCTGCCCCATGCTCTTGACCTTCCACACTTTTACTCACTTATTCTCACTTCCCCATCTCTCTGCACGAAATTCCCAAGGCTCCACAACCTGCAAGTTACCTTACTTACTTTTGGTGTTTTGCCAGAATTCAGCACAGTTATGTGTAGTACAGATTCTGGCAAATTAGGTAGCTTCCACATGAATTTAGTGATGAGAGCTTAACATCTGCATCACAGATTTCATTGATCACCTTCTCAACAGTCTCCATGGTGGAATAAGAATGTAAGAAGATGAAAAAAACTATTTTTAGTTAGAACATCTTCATATGTGCTGTATGAATGGTCAGTCCCGGTATTCATTGTTGGAAAAACAGTTGATACATTTCTTTTTTTAAAAAATTGCCTTGTGATTCATTTTTTTTTCAGCAAGCTCAGTCATATTTCAAAAAAGACACTAACAAGTGAATGTAATGCTGTGCATTTAGATTAGCTTTAGAAGATATTGAAAAGATGCTTATAAATAGAAGTTGCCCTGGAGATGATATAAGACATGCTTTGTCTGTTGCATAAACATTTGGTGTCTTGGTGTTGCAGGTAATAATAGCCTCCCACCCAGTCGTTCAGACAATAATACATGACTTTTTGAGGAAAGAATTCCACAATTCATATAAAAAGTCTACCTTTTTTAAGCTGAGAAAAATAGCTTGTAAACAGAAAAATTTTTATGACATGATACACCATAAATGTGCCTTAAATATTTCCGTTTTTGACTTACCCACTCACATTTTTCTTTTAGATCAACAAATGCAGTGTATAAATGAAGTATCAGAATGAAAAGAGGATTTAGGAAGGATCTCTGGGTCCAACAGGAAATCCACCTGTTCTGTGCTGCACAAGAGCTGGATTCAGCCTTGGTTTTCTCATGTATGAGGTGGAGAAAGGGGCTTACATACAGACCTGGAGAGCTGTAATGCAGGCAGTGCAGGGGCACACAGGAGCATCAGTCTCCCAGTTTCCACACCCACATCCCCTTGGCCTTTCAGGGGACGAACTCCTCTGCATCAACCAATAGTCCTCCTCACATCAGGCCACACACAGGTGCATCAGTCCCAGGAGAATCTTCCTGTGTTTCAGGGGTATGAGCCAGAAAGACTGGAGCTTCAGTCCATGTTCATCTTCACAGTGTGTCTTCTGTGGGCTGTTCTGCACTACCCCTCCCATATGTCTGTGAACTCACACCATCTGCATGGTGTAATTAGAGTGTTGTAGACAATGTGGGGAAAATGCCTTGATTTGTACAAATGTATTCCAGAAGAAAGCCAGAGTGATGAGAATGGGACATACTCTAGATTGGGGGCTTATGTTTAAACTAACATACAGCAAGTCATTCTAGAGTTAATTTTAGAGAGAAGAGTCCATATGTAACATGCACTTGTGTCCTGTCCCAGGTGTGTTTGCTGTGTCTGGGGTCAGCATGTGCACAGGGGCTTGTGTGCCCCCAGCTCAGTTAGTTTCCACTGTTCACTGTGCCTTAACTTGCCTTGACTTTGGTTGCCTCTTGGCTTCTTTTGTAGAAAATCATGTAAGATTAAAGACACTAACAAGTGAATGTAATGCTGTGCATTTAGATTAGCTTTAGAAGATATTGAAAAGATGCTTATAAATAGAAGTTGCCCTGGAGATGATATAAGACATGCTTTGTCTGTTGCATAAACATTTGGTGTCTTGGTGTTGCAGGTAATAATAGCCTCCCACCCAGTCGTTCAGACAATAATACATGACTTTTTGAGGAAAGAATTCCACAATTCATATAAAAAGTCTACCTTTTTTAAGCTGAGAAAAATAGCTTGTAAACAGAAAAATTTTTATGACATGATACACCATAAATGTGCCTTAAATATTTCCGTTTTTGACTTACCCACTCACATTTTTCTTTTAGATCAACAAATGCAGTGTATAAATGAAGTATCAGAATGAAAAGAGGATTTAGGAAGGATCTCTGGGTCCAACAGGAAATCCACCTGTTCTGTGCTGCACAAGAGCTGGATTCAGCCTTGGTTTTCTCATGTATGAGGTGGAGAAAGGGGCTTACATACAGACCTGGAGAGCTGTAATGCAGGCAGTGCAGGGGCACACAGGAGCATCAGTCTCCCAGTTTCCACACCCACATCCCCTTGGCCTTTCAGGGGACGAACTCCTCTGCATCAACCAATAGTCCTCCTCACATCAGGCCACACACAGGTGCATCAGTCCCAGGAGAATCTTCCTGTGTTTCAGGGGTATGAGCCAGAAAGACTGGAGCTTCAGTCCATGTTCATCTTCACAGTGTGTCTTCTGTGGGCTGTTCTGCACTACCCCTCCCATATGTCTGTGAACTCACACCATCTGCATGGTGTAATTAGAGTGTTGTAGACAATGTGGGGAAAATGCCTTGATTTGTACAAATGTATTCCAGAAGAAAGCCAGAGTGATGAGAATGGGACATACTCTAGATTGGGGGCTTATGTTTAAACTAACATACAGCAAGTCATTCTAGAGTTAATTTTAGAGAGAAGAGTCCATATGTAACATGCACTTGTGTCCTGTCCCAGGTGTGTTTGCTGTGTCTGGGGTCAGCATGTGCACAGGGGCTTGTGTGCCCCCAGCTCAGTTAGTTTCCACTGTTCACTGTGCCTTAACTTGCCTTGACTTTGGTTGCCTCTTGGCTTCTTTTGTAGAAAATCATGTAAGATTCCAGCCTGAAGTGCAGGACTTAGAAAATTGCAGTCATCTCTGTGTTAGAGTTGCTGAATTTAAGAAAATCTCTAATTCTGTTGGACCTATGGTCTCTTTGACACTGATACTCAGAGCTGCTCTGGCCTCTCTCTGATCCAAGGAATACAAATTCACTTCCTGGTGTGGAGGGTGTGTAGGGGGTGCTCTCTGAAGCGAGCCCTGGACCATTCTCACCTGAAGGGCACTCTCTCTAGGTGTAAGTGTGCTTATGTCTTGGTGACTGTACGGGATCCAAGTTTGCTGGGGAACCTTTAAAGACTGGGTGAGGTAAACAGAGCCGTGAGTTTTTATAGAATTGTTTATAAATGAGAGCATCGACTTTTTAAATGAATTGGAGAAAATAAAATCATTAGTATATTATGACATACAGAAGTCACACTTAACAAGTGATGCCTTTTGCTTCAGGCTGAAAGTAGCCATGTTAATTCTGCAGTTGGCTATTAGGGGTGCTGTGTGAGGCTCCCTCTGTATCCTGTAAGCCCCTCTGCACACTGACTGGCCTTGAACATAATCTTTTGTGGAGCTGTCAGAGTTCGTTCCTGTGGGCTTACAGCCAGGGTGCACCAGCCTCAATTTTGTTGTGTCATCCCTCAGCTCCTGGTCTGCCTGCGGGTCCCTGCTCCCATGGGGTTTGCTGGGTTTTTTGCTCCCCTCGATAGACTAACAGGTATCCATCATGCAGCTTCTGGAGAAACATACCCCCAGAGCAAAGGTTTCATAAGACCAAGCAGCGTCACCCAGCATGGCTCCCTGGTGAAGGCAGGACATCCAGACAGAGGCTTTCAGGAGCACCCCGCCAGCATGCCACCAGAGGGTAGCGGGAGAGCCTTCTTGAGATCCCCAAGTCATTCCTCAGATCCAATAGCAAAAGTCTGAAAGACTGTCTCCTCAGTTGTGTTAGATGGTTGTACATGGTCTTAATCAGTATTTCTTGACTGTGTATGATACTCATGCTTGTGTTGCCCAGCTCAGGGGCTTGTGTGCCCCCAGCTCAGTTAGTTTCCACTGTTCACTGTGCCTTAACTTGCCTTGACTTTGGTTGCCTCTTGGCTTCTTTTGTAGAAAATCATGTAAGATTCCAGCCTGAAGTGCAGGACTTAGAAAATTGCAGTCATCTCTGTGTTAGAGTTGCTGAATTTAAGAAAATCTCTAATTCTGTTGGACCTATGGTCTCTTTGACACTGATACTCAGAGCTGCTCTGGCCTCTCTCTGATCCAAGGAATACAAATTCACTTCCTGGTGTGGAGGGTGTGTAGGGGGTGCTCTCTGAAGCGAGCCCTGGACCATTCTCACCTGAAGGGCACTCTCTCTAGGTGTAAGTGTGCTTATGTCTTGGTGACTGTACGGGATCCAAGTTTGCTGGGGAACCTTTAAAGACTGGGTGAGGTAAACAGAGCCGTGAGTTTTTATAGAATTGTTTATAAATGAGAGCATCGACTTTTTAAATGAATTGGAGAAAATAAAATCATTAGTATATTATGACATACAGAAGTCACACTTAACAAGTGATGCCTTTTGCTTCAGGCTGAAAGTAGCCATGTTAATTCTGCAGTTGGCTATTAGGGGTGCTGTGTGAGGCTCCCTCTGTATCCTGTAAGCCCCTCTGCACACTGACTGGCCTTGAACATAATCTTTTGTGGAGCTGTCAGAGTTCGTTCCTGTGGGCTTACAGCCAGGGTGCACCAGCCTCAATTTTGTTGTGTCATCCCTCAGCTCCTGGTCTGCCTGCGGGTCCCTGCTCCCATGGGGTTTGCTGGGTTTTTTGCTCCCCTCGATAGACTAACAGGTATCCATCATGCAGCTTCTGGAGAAACATACCCCCAGAGCAAAGGTTTCATAAGACCAAGCAGCGTCACCCAGCATGGCTCCCTGGTGAAGGCAGGACATCCAGACAGAGGCTTTCAGGAGCACCCCGCCAGCATGCCACCAGAGGGTAGCGGGAGAGCCTTCTTGAGATCCCCAAGTCATTCCTCAGATCCAATAGCAAATAGAGTCTGAAAGACTGTCTCCTCAGTTGTGTAAGATGGTTTTACATGGTCTTAATCAGTATTTCTTGACTGTGTATGATACTCAGTAAGGACACAATGGTAGATTTTCCGGGGATTGGGGGATGGTGTGAAACAAGGAATTGGGCAAAGTGGCTGGACTGGGAGTGGCCAGTTGGAACAGCTCTGTGAGCCATGCATGCAGGTCCCCGGTTTCTAGATCATAGTATCTCAGCAACGTGGCACAAGCAGTGAGGGGGATTGAGTCCTGCTGGGAGACAGGCGTTGTCAGTGAGCAGAGACACAGAGCTTGCTATGTAGCCTGAGGAGCCACGCATCTTCCTGGAGTCAAGTAATTAGCTCAAGTCAAGTGACTTGCAGACCTGGAGATAGAAAAGCTGGAGGAAGCAGGGGAGGAGGGGTGTCACGGAGCCCCTGTGTAAGCTGAGACACACTCAGTTTCTCCTAGTTTTCATTGCATCTTGGTGTGTCTCATGACCTGGAATGTAGTCTGTTTGTGGTCAGCATCCCCTGTGAGCTTGAGGAGAACGTGTGTCTGCTTTGGTGGGAGGTGTGTAAGGCCTGTGTCTGGTGGTGATGTTGAGTTCATCTCTTTCCTCCTGGCCCTCTCTCTGCTCTGTCTGACCATCACTGACTGAGATGGTGAGGTCTCCAACGTCAGTAGCGTGTTCATCTGATTTTCTTTGCCATTATACCCATCTTGCTTCATCTTGCTTGGTTGGACAGAGCTTTGTGGTTAGGTGCGTACGTGTTGAGAATTGCTGTATCTTCTTGGAGAATATGTAATGACCCTCTTTATCCCTGATGGGTTTCCTTGCTTTGAAGTCTGTTCTGTCTGAAAGGAACAAGGCTGCTCCTGCTTTTCGATTAGTAATAACATGGTGTACTTTCCTCCATCCATTTGCTTTTAATCTACACATATCTTTGTATTTAAGTGGGTTTCTTACAGACAACACATATGTTTTTGATCTACTTTGAAGCATACCAGCGTTCCACCCAGCATCCAAGACAGAGGCTTTCGGGCTAGCGGAGAGCCTTCTTGAGATCCCCAAGTCATTCCTCAGATCCAATAGCAAATAGAGTCTGAAAGACTGTCTCCTCAGTTGTGTAAGATGGTTTTACATGGTCTTAATCAGTATTTCTTGACTGTGTATGATACTCAGTAAGGACACAATGGTAGATTTTCCGGGGATTGGGGGATGGTGTGAAACAAGGAATTGGGCAAAGTGGCTGGACTGGGAGTGGCCAGTTGGAACAGCTCTGTGAGCCATGCATGCAGGTCCCCGGTTTCTAGATCATAGTATCTCAGCAACGTGGCACAAGCAGTGAGGGGGATTGAGTCCTGCTGGGAGACAGGCGTTGTCAGTGAGCAGAGACACAGAGCTTGCTATGTAGCCTGAGGAGCCACGCATCTTCCTGGAGTCAAGTAATTAGCTCAAGTCAAGTGACTTGCAGACCTGGAGATAGAAAAGCTGGAGGAAGCAGGGGAGGAGGGGTGTCACGGAGCCCCTGTGTAAGCTGAGACACACTCAGTTTCTCCTAGTTTTCATTGCATCTTGGTGTGTCTCATGACCTGGAATGTAGTCTGTTTGTGGTCAGCATCCCCTGTGAGCTTGAGGAGAACGTGTGTCTGCTTTGGTGGGAGGTGTGTAAGGCCTGTGTCTGGTGGTGATGTTGAGTTCATCTCTTTCCTCCTGGCCCTCTCTCTGCTCTGTCTGACCATCACTGACTGAGATGGTGAGGTCTCCAACGTCAGTAGCGGGGTCATCTGATTTTCTTTGCCATTATACCCATCTTGCTTCATCTTGCTTGGTTGGACAGAGCTTTGTGGTTAGGTGCGTACGTGTTGAGAATTGCTGTATCTTCTTGGAGAATATGTAATGACCCTCTTTATCCCTGATGGGTTTCCTTGCTTTGAAGTCTGTTCTGTCTGAAAGGAACAAGGCTGCTCCTGCTTTGCTTCGATTAGTAATAACATGGTGTACTTTCCTCCATCCATTTGCTTTTAATCTACACATATCTTTGTATTTAAGTGGGTTTCTTACAGACAACACATATGTTTTTTGATCTACTTTGACAATCTCAGTCTTTTAATCCATACATTTAAACCATTGATATTCAGAGTGAAAGTTGATATAGTTGGGTTAGTGTCTATTTAATTGGTGTGTTTAAACCATTGATGTTCAAAGTGATTATTGATGTAATTGGATTCATCTGCCATATTTGTTACCATTTTCTATTTGTTGTCCTTGTTCTTTGTTCCTGTTTTTGTCTTCCTTAAATCTCATGTTAACACACACCACTAGTTGAATATTCTTATCTCCATTTCGTAGACATGGAAAGTGAGACCAGAAGCACTTTACACCTCGCCTCAGCGTGCCTTCAGCCCCTAGTGATGATGAGGTTGACACTTGGGACGTCTGACTAGGAAGTCTGTGCACCCTCCACCCCACGGAACTGCTTCCCAGACCTTCATCTCACTTGAAAGTTTTCAGTCCCTATTTGGGGATTACAGCCATGTAAGGCTCTAAACCATTTGCTGTGGGTCATAGTTTAGTCATCACAGAAGGAGAGTCACCACAGTCAGCCTCTGTGGAGGCGAGAAGGAGACAGGAGAGCATCAGCCTCCGGGATAGGACTCTGGGGCTCCTCTCTGCTTTCCTGTGCTTGAGGGGACGCCCATTTTACATGCAAGGAGATATGCAGTTTTAACACGACAGGGCTATCTGAAGATGCCTGAGATGCTCCAGCTGGAAGGCTCGGAGGGGTCCACACATCTAGAATCACATGAGACAAGGTTTAAAGGCATGATACTTCCTTTCTTATCATGGTAAAATGTACAAAACATACAGTTTGTCATTGTAACCGTTTTTAGCATACGGTCCGCAGTGTTGCACTGCCACTGCCACAGAAAGAGCTGTCCTCCCTCTGGCCAAGGTAATCAGGAAGGACATGTGAGCCCCCGACTCCTGCCGACACGCAGCCCACTGTGAGCCCCTGGGCTGGGGTCTCCCGGTGAGGGGGCCTCCTGTCAGCCCTCCACCGTGGACACCCCACGTCTGTTGGGCAGCTGGCAGGGTGCCGGCTCAGCCTGCGTTCTTGAGTGAAGTAAGCTCTTGCCTCTGTCCACATTGTTTCTGTCCTTTTCCGTGTTTATGTTGACATCTCCTGTACATATGTGGCATGCTTTTATTTTAAATGTTCCATCAAATAGTTTTGAAAGTAGGTGAGCAAAAAAGATGACAAATAACCTGTTATCAAGTATAAGGCAGGTATTGTCTGGATACTTAATTGGCTGAGAAATGCAACATAAAGATGAGCCCAGCTTTTGCTCCAAAGGAGTGAATTATTTGGAGTTTTTCAAATACACGCTTCTGCCTCAAGCGTCTATTTTCTCTCCCCTTGTGCCATGACTTTACTTGCAAAGCCGCCTTCCTTTCACTCCTACTCACCCGTGTCTCCAGGTCACTTGTCACCTCCCTGTGAGCACTGTCCACCCCGCCCAGGTACTGTGCGAGAGTGCATTTGTCTTCCACAGCACATCCTTACTTTGCTTTCTTCCCACAGGAAGGACCCACCCCCGTTCATCCTGGGTCTTTTCCAGCAGCTTGTTTACATAGGTGCTCAGCATGTGGCTTTGTGCTAAACCACCTGGAGCCAAGGTTGCACTAGGGCATTGACTTTACCCACAGCATCTTGTGGGAAAGAAGAGAGCCGTCTGTCTCTGTCTTTGACTGTGTGTCTCTGCATACTTCTCTATGTATCTTTTGGTCACTTTCTCACTCTTACACACACACACACACACACACACACACACCCTCGTCCCCTCCCCCCTGAGACAGAGAAGGAGCATGCATCCCCACAAGTGTGACAGGGACCTCACTCTCAGGACACGGCCTTCCTCAGCTTTCCTCCTTCGCTCCCCCGCCTTCTGCACTCATGTGCAGTGTGTCTCAGCGGGATTAATGGCACAGGAGATTTCCTTGTTATCTTCTTTTGGGTTTGGAATTTTTCCTGAAATAATCTCCATTTTTCTCTGTTTTATTCTGCGCTGAAATTTCCTTGTCACAGCCTCTGCTGCCCACCCCCATTTGAACAGAAAATATTCTCGTGCCTCTTGTCTCCGAAATCTCTCAGGATCATCCCGCCTATCCTTAGAAAACAAACAAACAGTCATGAACACTCTGAACAGAGAAGAACTGAATCTCGAGTCTCTTTCTCCAACTGGCAGGGTGCCGGCTCAGCCTGCGTTCTTGAGTGAAGTAAGCTCTTGCCTCTGTCCACATTGTTTCTGTCCTTTTCCGTGTTTATGTTGACATCTCCTGTACATATGTGGCATGCTTTTATTTTAAATGTTCCATCAAATAGTTTTGAAAGTAGGTGAGCAAAAAAGATGACAAATAACCTGTTATCAAGTATAAGGCAGGTATTGTCTGGATACTTAATTGGCTGAGAAATGCAACATAAAGATGAGCCCAGCTTTTGCTCCAAAGGAGTGAATTATTTGGAGTTTTTCAAATACACGCTTCTGCCTCAAGCGTCTATTTTCTCTCCCCTTGTGCCATGACTTTACTTGCAAAGCCGCCTTCCTTTCACTCCTACTCACCCGTGTCTCCAGGTCACTTGTCACCTCCCTGTGAGCACTGTCCACCCCGCCCAGGTACTGTGCGAGAGTGCATTTGTCTTCCACAGCACATCCTTACTTTGCTTTCTTCCCACAGGAAGGACCCACCCCCGTTCATCCTGGGTCTTTTCCAGCAGCTTGTTTACATAGGTGCTCAGCATGTGGCTTTGTGCTAAACCACCTGGAGCCAAGGTTGCACTAGGGCATTGACTTTACCCACAGCATCTTGTGGGAAAGAAGAGAGCCGTCTGTCTCTGTCTTTGACTGTGTGTCTCTGCATACTTCTCTATGTATCTTTTGGTCACTTTCTCACTCTTACACACACACACACACACACACACACACACACCCTCGTCCCCTCCCCCCTGAGACAGAGAAGGAGCATGCATCCCCACAAGTGTGACAGGGACCTCACTCTCAGGACACGGCCTTCCTCAGCTTTCCTCCTTCGCTCCCCCGCCTTCTGCACTCATGTGCAGTGTGTCTCAGCGGGATTAATGGCACAGGAGATTTCCTTGTTATCTTCTTTTGGGTTTGGAATTTTTCCTGAAATAATCTCCATTTTTCTCTGTTTTATTCTGCGCTGAAATTTCCTTGTCACAGCCTCTGCTGCCCACCCCCATTTGAACAGAAAATATTCTCGTGCCTCTTGTCTCCGAAATCTCTCAGGATCATCCCCGCCCTATCCTTAGAAAACAAACAAACAGTCATGAACACTCTGAACAGAGAAGAACTGAATCTCGGAGTCTCTTTCTCCAATTCTTGGCAACTGTCTTTTTATTAGATGTTGCTGCTGTTATCTCTGGTGCTGGCATTGATCAGAATATTTTAATAGTTTATTTTCTTCAGAAGCAGATGCTCAGAGGACCTACGCTGGGTTGATTTTGATCAAAACAAATATCAGGATTGAGGGGGTAGGGCACCACCTTGGAGGTGAAAGTCATGACCTTTTCCGAGGTTTTTGGATTCCACAGGGGACAGGAAGGCAGCTCACTAATCCCAAGGCCGTCCTGCCTGGTGGGGTGCCTGGTGGGGTGGCAGAGGTGTTTACGTTGCTTTCTGGACCCACACAGAACCACAGTGAGTGGTCAGGCATCTCGTGGATCGAGGCTCTCATCACCTCCTGCCCTTCTGGGTGGTTGGGGTGATAAAGGCTTTTCACAAGCACTGGGTTTTCAGGTCATGTCACACTTGGCTTGATGAATGTTGTCTTGTTCTGGCAGAAAATACCATCTTTCCACCAGAACGTTGTGGAAAAGCGACCGTGACCCCTGTTGTGTGGCAGCGACTGGCGATGTTGTCCTGGGTGTGCTTTGTGGGAACTGTCTCCACTTCTCTCTGAGTCTCTGAACCGTGTGTTAGAGAAGCTCTCCCACATCCATCCACCTCGGGGCGATTGTGATGGCCACAGTCTCCCGGGGCCCTGTGTGTGCTGACAGCCAGGACTGAGTTCGCCCCCGGTCCAAGGGCCAAGCATGCATCCTGGAGCAGAGGAGCCCCTGGCTCAAGGCTGAGTTGAGTATTTTAGGTTAAGAGTCAGCCAGCTCCCAGGCTTCCCCTGGTGGTCCAGTGGGTAAGGACACCGCCTTGCAGTGCAAGGGGCACCGGTTCGATCCCTGGCCTGGGAAGATCCCACGTGCCGTGGAGCGGCTGGACCGATGTATCCAATTGCCGAGCCAGAACTCTGGTGTGCATGTGCCCAGAGCCGGCGCTCTGTGACAACAGAGGCCACCGTGATGGGAGACCACCGCGATGGGAGGCCCACGCGGGCCAAAGAACAAAGACGGATGAAAATGGACAAATGAAAGACCAATAGAAGTGGCCCGCCCATTCCCCTTCCTCCCCACCCCACCCCCAAAAAGATAAATAAATAAAATTAAAAAAAAAAAAAGAGTCAGCCAGCTCCTTATATCTATCACCAAAGTTTTAAAACAAGAAGCCACCCCATTGAAAGCAACTCAGCATGTGTGTGGATGTCGGCACCGAGCGTGACCTTAGCAGCCAGGGGTAAGGGTGCAGGGCCTTGACAGCCGGCCCCTGATGATCTGAGAGCAGCTAGCCCCCACTCTGGGAAATGGGGAGGGTTGCCCGGTTCCCACGGCCTCAGGGGCTTCTTGGGCAGCTTCTCCCAGCCCCTACAGGGTAGGAAAGCAGAGGCCACTTCAGGCAGGAGGTGTCCCGTCCCTCTGTTGGCCGTTGATCCTCTGGTGGGAGGAGAAGTGCTGGGCTGACACCTCCGGGGGGGCATTTCCCCAGCGTCGCATGCAGATCCTGGTGTCCGGCCACTGCCTGCCCCTCCCCGGACGTGTGGCACACACCTGTCCAGGGGCAGGTCCAGCTCCAGGCGTCTCTGTGGCACCTTTTCTGCACCAGCTGATTTTGCAGAAGGCATCTCATTGTGCAATGTCTTATTCCTTTTGTATGGGTGGGCTCTAGGACGCTGCTTTCTTTCCCGTTACTGTAGTTGGTGGAAGAAGATGCTGTGGTCAGTTAAACACATGGCACAAAGAGTATCACCCAGGTGTCATCTGTTTACACTTGAGCTGATGCTCTGCTTGTCCCAGGAGGAGTGTGGTGCAGACAGTGGGGCTGTGCTCTGCCATCTGACCACCTTCGGAAGTGACTTTTATACACGTGTGTGTGGTGCAAAGAGGTAGAGGTATATGTATATAGTATGTATAGCTTATATGAGGCTTCCCAAGCAGCGCAGTGATGAAGAATCTGCCTGTAATACAGGAGACTCGTGTTTGATCCCTGGGTCAGGATGATCCCTTGTAGAAGGAAATGGCCCAGGCCGCGCTCTGTGACAACAGAGGCCACCGTGATGGGAGACCACCGCGATGGGAGGCCCACGCGGGCCAAAGAACAAAGACGGATGAAAATAGAGAAATGAAAGACCAATAGAAGTGGCCCGCCCATTCCCTTCCCTCCCCACCCCATCTACCAAAAAGATAAATAAATAAAATTAAAACAAAAGAGTCAGCCAGCTCCTTATATCTATCACCAAAGTTTTAAAACAAGAAGCCACCCCATTGAAAGCAACTCAGCATGTGTGTGGATGTCGGCACCGAGCGTGACCTTAGCAGCCAGGGGTAAGGGTGCAGGGCCTTGACAGCCGGCCCCTGATGATCTGAGAGCAGCTAGCCCCCACTCTGGGAAATGGGGAGGGTTGCCCGGTTCCCACGGCCTCAGGGGCTTCTTGGGCAGCTTCTCCCAGCCCCTACAGGGTAGGAAAGCAGAGGCCACTTCAGGCAGGAGGTGTCCCGTCCCTCTGTTGGCCGTTGATCCTCTGGTGGGAGGAGAAGTGCTGGGCTGACACCTCCGGGGGGGCATTTCCCCAGCGTCGCATGCAGATCCTGGTGTCCGGCCACTGCCTGCCCCTCCCCGGACGTGTGGCACACACCTGTCCAGGGGCAGGTCCAGCTCCAGGCGTCTCTGTGGCACCTTTTCTGCACCAGCTGATTTTGCAGAAGGCATCTCATTGTGCAATGTCTTATTCCTTTTGTATGGGTGGGCTCTAGGACGCTGCTTTCTTTCCCGTTACTGTAGTTGGTGGAAGAAGATGCTGTGGTCAGTTAAACACATGGCACAAAGAGTATCACCCAGGTGTCATCTGTTTACACTTGAGCTGATGCTCTGCTTGTCCCAGGAGGAGTGTGGTGCAGACAGTGGGGCTGTGCTCTGCCATCTGACCACCTTCGGAAGTGACTTTTATACACGTGTGTGTGGTGCAAAGAGGTAGAGGTATATGTATATAGTATGTATAGCTTATATGAGGCTTCCCAAGCAGCGCAGTGATGAAGAATCTGCCTGTAATACAGGAGACTCGTGTTTGATCCCTGGGTCAGGATGATCCCTTGGAGAAGGAAATGGCTACCCACTGTAGTATTCTTGGCTGGAGAATTCTATGGACAGAGGAGCCTGGTGGATCACAGTCCATGGGGCCACAAAGTCAGACACAACTTAGTGACTAAGCAGCAACAACAACAACACATATAGAATACACACAAAGGGCACACATGTGTACAGTGTGTGTATGTGTGTGTGTGTGTGTGTATCTCACTAGGAGTGAAATGTCTTTGTGAAAGGCACGATCCCTGGACTCTGAGGAGCCCTCCTGGAACACCCGGCTGGTGATCCCTCTGGTCCACAGAGAGGGAGAGAAAGGGGCTGTTTTGCTTAAAGTGAAGTCCATCCTTTGCACACCTTTCCCGCCGTGCACCTGGTAGTTGAAATCACTTCAGGAGCATCATCAGTGCACAGTTGTGTCTGGAGGAGAAACTGTACGGCTGTGTAGCCGTTGCCTGGGATGGCCTCTGACAGGCACAGTGAGCTGATGACATCCTGGACGCATCCATCTGCAGCTCTGCCTGTGTCTGCTCTTAGCCCATTGGCTCTCAGATCCTGGCCATGTCTGCTCACAGCCCTATCTGTGTCCACCCAGTACTTCTCAGCCTTTACCCCAAGTGCTGGTTTCAGGTGTGCTATGGGGTGTGAAGCCCACATGGCCGTTAGGCTGTGTCTTCTCCTGCCTCTGGTGGGCTGGGCTCTCACGGCTGAGGGCTGACGGATAAATCTACACGAAATCGGGCCTGATAATTTCTTGACTATGTCTTATTATCCTTGTTATCCTGGACTACCTTGGTTTCTTCCCCAGAACTTCAGTTATAACTTTGTGAATAAATCCCAATGTGTGCTTGAAAGAGATGTGCAGGGTGCCTTTAATCTCTATGAGATTCTGATTGCAGATGCTGTGTGACCTTCAAAAATGTTCTTAATGATCGTCAAGATCAGATGCAGGTGTTGTCATTCGGTGTTTCTCAGCCCTTGGTTTGTACGTCCATGTGTCTCAGGAAGGAGAGCAACGGGTCACGGGCTAATCTTGGCCATGCCCTCTCTGCCTTTTAGTAATACAGGAGACTCGTGTTTGATCCCTGGGTCAGGATGATCCCTTGGAGAAGGAAATGGCTACCCACTGTAGTATTCTTGGCTGGAGAATTCTATGGACAGAGGAGCCTGGTGGATCACAGTCCATGGGGCCACAAAGTCAGACACAACTTAGTGACTAAGCAGCAACAACAACAACACATATAGAATACACACAAAGGGCACACATGTGTACAGTGTGTGTATGTGTGTGTGTGTGTGTGTGTATCTCACTAGGAGTGAAATGTCTTTGTGAAAGGCACGATCCCTGGACTCTGAGGAGCCCTCCTGGAACACCCGGCTGGTGATCCCTCTGGTCCACAGAGAGGGAGAGAAAGGGGCTGTTTTGCTTAAAGTGAAGTCCATCCTTTGCACACCTTTCCCGCCGTGCACCTGGTAGTTGAAATCACTTCAGGAGCATCATCAGTGCACAGTTGTGTCTGGAGGAGAAACTGTACGGCTGTGTAGCCGTTGCCTGGGATGGCCTCTGACAGGCACAGTGAGCTGATGACATCCTGGACGCATCCATCTGCAGCTCTGCCTGTGTCTGCTCTTAGCCCATTGGCTCTCAGATCCTGGCCATGTCTGCTCACAGCCCTATCTGTGTCCACCCAGTACTTCTCAGCCTTTACCCCAAGTGCTGGTTTCAGGTGTGCTATGGGGTGTGAAGCCCACATGGCCGTTAGGCTGTGTCTTCTCCTGCCTCTGGTGGGCTGGGCTCTCACGGCTGAGGGCTGACGGATAAATCTACACGAAATCGGGCCTGATAATTTCTTGACTATGTCTTATTATCCTTGTTATCCTGGACTACCTTGGTTTCTTCCCCAGAACTTCAGTTATAACTTTGTGAATAAATCCCAATGTGTGCTTGAAAGAGATGTGCAGGGTGCCTTTAATCTCTATGAGATTCTGATTGCAGATGCTGTGTGACCTTCAAAAATGTTCTTAATGATCGTCAAGATCAGATGCAGGTGTTGTCATTCGGTGTTTCTCAGCCCTTGGTTTGTACGTCCATGTGTCTCAGGAAGGAGAGCAACGGGTCACGGGCTAATCTTGGCCATGGCCTCTCTGCCTTTTAGTAAATCCTTTCTGAGAGTCTACTTTAATAAACATCTGCCCACAGCAGCATAAAGGCTGCTTTCATGATCTATGTGAAGTCTTACTGAATTTTGACAAGTCCTGTGATGAGGAACCCAGCCTTTTCACTCTTCACTTTAAAAAGTAAGCACTTGGACTCTAAAATCCTTGGATTCATTCCAGGAATCTGGTACAGTGGATCCAGTAAGTCTCACGCTGTTGTGCAGATAATGCAGTGGGTGCAGAGGACAGGGAGGGACAGCCCCTGTGCCCTGGATAGTACAGTCAGGGCTCCCAGGCAAGCTCATTCATGTCCCCACCCATCTACCCATCCGTCCATCCACCAGTCTGCTCACCCATCCATGCATCCATCCACTCCCCCACCAATCCACTTATTCATCCACCAACCCACCTCACCCCCATCCACTCACTCATCCATCTACCCCCTCACCTCCCCCACCTCCATACCCCCCATCCATCCTGCAGAGGCTGAGCAGAGCCTCCTTGCCAGACACCGTCAGGGAGCAACATGGAGACACCCAGGAGGACAACCCAGGCTCTGGTAAATTCTCTAAGTGTGGAAACGCTTGTGGGACACAGAGGCCAGAACTCCAGTGAGTTGAAATTATGGCCCCAGAGACCAGTAACAGCAGGACATCTCCTGGCCTGTGATTGACATGACCACGAGGAAGAAATTCAAGAGAACATCCTTAGAGAAGACCTTGCTGCAAGTCCTGCTCTCCATGTCAGTCAACTCACCTGTGGCAGGGCAAGGGTCCTCTCCCTCAGGGAGTCTCTGAGTTACTGAAAGTGCTGAAGGGTTCTCTGTGAGAGTTTCTTAACTAAAACCTTTTGTTTGCAAAGATGAAAGATGAGACTCACTGTGATTCTGTGATTCTAACTGTGGTGAGCTTATGAGAAAAGCTCCCATGGGCATAAGCAAACCCTCTAGAAGCCTGAACAGGAGTGAGGGGCCCCTTTCCCTGGCTGGTGGTCTAGCTGGTGGTCTAACTGTGTCCTGGGCCAAAACACCCCAGGGCCCCAGGAGAGAGGAGGGTGGTGAGAGTCCTGAGGACATCTGTCCAGACCACAGAGGCCGTGAGCCCGGAGAAGATGGTGTTTCCAGTTGTCAGGTGTAGAAGGAGCAGTGAATCCAGTCAGTTTATATTCAACTATGCAGAGTGGCCAGTGCACAATTGTGGACAACACTCCTTGACCTTTGAATTGGCTGCTCTGGGGTGACTTGTGCTCCCCAAAACCCCCTGAGACTCCCCTGCCTGATAGGCAGCACCAGGGCCAGAGGGTCGTCAACCCAGCTTTTGATCAGTGGGCCTTTGCCCCTGTACACTTGGGAAATGGACCTACAAGTGTGAAGACTGGAAATGGACTCACAGGTGTGTTCACACATGGATTTCATTCACTATTTCCCCATAACCTGAGAGATACCGAGATGCACAGAAAAGTGTATGCAGAAAGAATTCCATAACAGAAACACTGTTGTGAGAGTTAGATTTTGCAGTGAATAGAAGAACACGTAGTGTGTGTGTGTGTGTGTGTGTGTGTGTGTGTGTGTGTACTCAATCTCTCCAGTTGTGTCTGACTTTTTCTGACCTTATGGCTCCTCTGTCCATGGGATTTTCCAGGCAAGAATAGTGAAGTGACTTCCTCTTCCAGAATACACACACACAATGGAATACTACTCAGCCATAAGAAAGAAGAAAATGTTGCCATTTGCAGCAACATGGGTGGACTGGAAGGGCATTATACTTAGTGAAATAAGTCAGAGAGAAAAAATCAAATGCTGTATGATCTCACTCATTTGTGAAATCTAAAAAATTACAGCAGACTAGTGAATATAGAAGAAAAGAAGCAGACTCACAGACCTAGAGAACAAGCTAGTGGTTACCAGTAGGCAGTGGGCGGGGGCGGGGGGTGCAGTGTAGGGGTGTAAAAGGCACGGGCTACCAGGTGAAAGACAGGCTCCAGGATGGACTGTACGACACAGGCAGTGTAGCCAGTGCTCTATAATAACTGTAGATGGAAAGTAGCCTTTAAAATTGTATAAAAGTTGTATAATGAAATAATTTTTTAAGAAGAATTAGGTTTTACTGTGTAATTCTTTGGCTTAGTAATTAATCTCAGTTCAAATTAAGATATTCATTAGTTCAAATTAAGATATTCACTTTTAAAGTCTGTCTTCTGAGGTTGGTTGCAAATTAGGACTAACAATGTTCACCCCTACCTCCTATTTGTAAGTTATTTTCTAAAGTGCTGTGAGCTGCCCAGAAGAAAAAGTACTCTGTGAAGCCAGAATGATATCATAATTGTCATCATCTACAGTTCCCATGGCTGCACTGCACAAGTGGGTCAGCAGTCGGTCTGAAGTGACTTTCTTGACTCTCTTGTGTGAGTGAGGATGTGGGACAACTGGAATGACTTTTGTCCTGATCAGCTCAGCTGGCACGCAGGAGGCCGCAGTCAGGGGTCTGTTCCCAGAGGGCGTGCTTTCCCACCGTCTGGAGGCTGGGGTCCAGGTCACGTGCCAGCAGGTTCCACCCTGGCCACAGGCACCTCCTCAGACTCCACGTACAGTCACACTGGGTTTCAACCTCCACATGAATTTGGAGACCAGTGGGGGGCACAGTTCAGTCCTAGCAACTCTCAAAGCAGTTCCACAGAATGTGCGTTGGCTAGCCCCGGACTTCAGAGCAGAAGGGGAGGGGGCCTCGGACAGACAGCTGCCCCCGAGTTCCACTGGAACATGTATGGACTAGCCCTGGACTCAGAGCAGAAGGGGAGGGGGACTGGACAGTAGGCCTGGAGAATACCCTGCTCCCCCTGGCTTTTGCTGAGCTGTGGCTCCACATTCATCAGATAGGAGACAGGGTGTTAGCCACTCAGTGTCCCGAAGACAGAGCCATGTTTCTGACACAGCCCCTGAGTGCCCAAGTGGGAGGACATCTGTCTTGTTCAGCCTGGCAGTGTTGGCGTGCAACAAGCATCAGTTTAATAAATCAGAGAGCTGGGGATCAGGTAGAACATTTCTGTAAGATATGTCCTGTGACTCTGCCTGAGCTAGGGACACAAGGGAGGTGACCGTCCTTATTTAGGGGTGCTGGCCAGGCACTGGGCCAATCTGCTCAGGGATGGTATTGTGGCTGAGGCCGGCATCTGATTTGGGGAGACAGAAAGTGAAGTCCTTGAAGAGCCCCCACAAAGCCCAACGTGGTTTTGCTCGTTCTTTGCGTGGCTGCGTCCTCCTTGGGAACTGTGCTGCCCAGCTGCCATGTTTGGGGAAGTGTACAGCTGACCTTGCTACTTGCACTCAGCCCGGCTCCCTCAAGGCTCCGTCTTGAGAGTGTACCCAAACGGGTGCTTGGCTGCCCTCGGGCCCCACCTTCAGCAGGGTAAGAACTTCCTTGAAAGAGAGGCCACCACAGGACAAGGAGGGAGAGGTCAGTGGGTGATGCTTTTGCTCCACGTTTCTCCACAGGTGGAGAGGACCAGTGATCTTGGAAACCAGTGTATGAGCCTGCAGTTGACACACAGTGCTGAATCCCTAGTCTCATCTGTAAGCCTTAGTAATTTACTTTTTCCTTCATAGGGTCCAGCATTTTCTTGATGGAGAATCAGTAGTTTTTCTGCATGGTCATTTAAACACAAACAAGCCCAGACGGCCCCTCTCCCACCACAGTGGTGCACCGACCCCACAGAGGCCCAAACTCAGCAAGAAGCCCCAGTAGACAGTCTTGGGACAGGAAGGGGTGGTCAGTCTAATGGTGCATCCCTGCCAGGCGCTCTGCTCCTTTCTCTCATTCCCGGGCTTTGGGGCTGTTTCTTACATAAGCTAATTCAGTCCTACATCTGCTTCTGACCCGTACGTCATCACTGACCACTGGCCATCCTGGGGCCCCTCCCCCTGTCCCCACACCCCAGCCTCCTCTCTCCTGGACCAGAATCATGAGTAAAGTCGGGAGAGGTTGGCTTTAGGAAGCATTTTTCTCCCAGTAAATGGAGCAGCTAATGCACTGCTGAAGGGACAAGCATCAGTTTAATAAATCAGAGAGCTGGGGATCAGGTAGAACATTTCTGTAAGATATGTCCTGTGACTCTGCCTGAGCTAGGGACACAAGGGAGGTGACCGTCCTTATTTAGGGGTGCTGGCCAGGCACTGGGCCAATCTGCTCAGGGATGGTATTGTGGCTGAGGCCGGCATCTGATTTGGGGAGACAGAAAGTGAAGTCCTTGAAGAGCCCCCACAAAGCCCAACGTGGTTTTGCTCGTTCTTTGCGTGGCTGCGTCCTCCTTGGGAACTGTGCTGCCCAGCTGCCATGTTTGGGGAAGTGTACAGCTGACCTTGCTACTTGCACTCAGCCCGGCTCCCTCAAGGCTCCGTCTTGAGAGTGTACCCAAACGGGTGCTTGGCTGCCCTCGGGCCCCACCTTCAGCAGGGTAAGAACTTCCTTGAAAGAGAGGCCACCACAGGACAAGGAGGGAGAGGTCAGTGGGTGATGCTTTTGCTCCACGTTTCTCCACAGGTGGAGAGGACCAGTGATCTTGGAAACCAGTGTATGAGCCTGCAGTTGACACACAGTGCTGAATCCCTAGTCTCATCTGTAAGCCTTAGTAATTTACTTTTTCCTTCATAGGGTCCAGCATTTTCTTGATGGAGAATCAGTAGTTTTTCTGCATGGTCATTTAAACACAAACAAGCCCAGACGGCCCCTCTCCCACCACAGTGGTGCACCGACCCCACAGAGGCCCAAACTCAGCAAGAAGCCCCAGTAGACAGTCTTGGGACAGGAAGGGGTGGTCAGTCTAATGGTGCATCCCTGCCAGGCGCTCTGCTCCTTTCTCTCATTCCCGGGCTTTGGGGCTGTTTCTTACATAAGCTAATTCAGTCCTACATCTGCTTCTGACCCGTACGTCATCACTGACCACTGGCCATCCTGGGGCCCCTCCCCCTGTCCCCACACCCCAGCCTCCTCTCTCCTGGACCAGAATCATGAGTAAAGTCGGGAGAGGTTGGCTTTTAGGAAGCATTTTTCTCCCCAGTAAATGGAGCAGCTAATGCACTGCTGAAGGGAAGTGGTGATTTTCTCCCTGTAAGGAGAGCCGGAGCAGCCCTCCCCACTCATACCATCCAGGCGGCTCATGCCCAGCTCACAGAAGTCATGGGTGGACTTGGGGTGCGGGGAGAATCCTTAACGGCCTTTTCCAACACAGAGGCCCTGTGTTCATACTCGTGAAATTGCAGCTGAAGCCAAAAGAAAAAGCTGCATCAGTGACCGGTCAGTGTGTCCTTAAAGGGAACTAAAACACGTCTGCAAGCTTCTGGTTTAGCATCTGGGTTCTGCTGAAAGGGTCAGTCACACGCATTGGTTGACTTGAGCCCCAGCCCGCTGTGGCAGGTGGTGTGGAGGCCATGTGTGGCAGGTGAGGAGGCTGGGTGATCATGACAGAAACTAGGACTCTTGTGTCCAGAGCTCTCTGGATATGATAGATTGGGGAGAAACCTGAGGTTCCTGAGCTTTCAGAATGTGAGGAATGCAGTAAAGGAATATTAAAAATAATGACAATACACTCGCAGCAAAAACAAGGAAATGCTTATAGTAAAAGCAGAATATCTAAGGAAAAGAACTACAATGAAAGATGATGAAAAACTGAGATTATTAACCCGTTTTTTTCTTTTAAAAGAGGAGAGTAGAGTAAGAAAAGGAATAAGTGGTGATCGTCTTTTTTAATGCAATAAGGTAAATTTATGTAAGTAAAGTTTTAAAAAATGTTTGGCCTCTTTTATTGTTTATTTATTTATTTATTTTTATCCATCTTTATTCTCTGGCCTGTGTGGGCCTCCCACTGCAGTAGCCTGTCTAGTTGCAGAACGCTGGCTATGGGTACATGTGCTCCACAGCACTGACTTGTAATTGGACACACCAGTCCAGTTGCTCCGCGGCATATGGGATCTTCCCAGGCCAGAGATTGAACCGGTGCCCCTTGCACTGCAAGGTGGACTGTTTATGCACTGGACCACCAGGGAAGCCCTAAAATCTTTTTTAATACTTCTCTTAGAATTTTAGAAGACAGAATGAATCAGATGTTATGAAAATACAGGGGAAGTAGTTTCTCAAAGCCAAGCACACTTGCTGTGTGGACAGCTGGGGCATGGGCCTGTTCGTCAGCATTTGATGTGTCAGCATTCTCACTGCATTCTCTCTCTCAAGTACAGTCTCCAGCCTCTGGCACCACAAGAATAAGCAGCAGGGCTTCCCTGGTGGTCCAGTGGGTAAGGACACTGCCTTGCAGTGCAAGGGGCACCGGTTTGATCCCTGGCCTGGGAAGATCCCACGTGCCACAGAGCGGCTGGACCGATGTGTCCAATACCGAGCCGGAGCTCTAGAACGCATGCGCCCGGAGCTGGTGCTCTGCGACAACAGATGCCACCACGATGGGAGGCCCACACGGGCCAAAGAACAAAGATGAATGAAAACAGACAAATGAAAGACCAATGGAGGTCGCCCGCCTGCTCCCCTCCCTCCCCCCCCCCCGCATAAATTAAAAAAAAAAAAAAGAATAAGCAGCAGAGACACAGATCTGAGGTCGCATTTGATGCAGTTGTCTGTCCTCCCAGCAGAGGCAGATCGTAAGGGAAAGAACAGGTGCCCCTGCAGATGGAGTAAGGCAAGTGCGAGTCAGGAAATGGGGAATTGTGGCAAGTGCCCCCTGCCCATGTGAGCCCGAGCTGAACAGCATCCCTCCGGCCTCACTGTGGGTGCAGAGTGAGGTCCGAGGGCGCTGGGTTAAAGCCCGCTGGCCACGTCCCACACTGTCATCATGGTCAGCCACTCAGTGAGCCCTAGTGCCGTTCCTCCTTCAAAAGATGAGAGTAGAGTCCTCCTTAGGTGTTTGTGAAAATCGGAAATAGCGCATGTGAAGTGCGAAGTCCCCGGGGATCTTGACACATGGTAGCCAATGCTTCTGTGGCTTGTGGGGCCCCAGTACCTCAGGATCTCTAGTCCTGCCCTGGTTGGTTTACACAGATCTCGTATCTCAGAATAATGGATCCTCGTGATCTATTATTTGGTTACATAACGTCCTTCAAAACTGGTGTGTGGTAAGAAGAATTGGTTAAATTCTGGCTTTGTCCCTGGCTGGTTCTGGTGGTACTTCCCTGGCCTCCCTCTTCCATTCAGAGAAGGTGCACACATAGGATCCACATGAACAGGATCCACCCAAGGAGTGCCATGTGGCGGCTGGAGTGGATTGCAGCTGCAGTACCTGGCAGTGGGCCCTGCACACGGCTTTCTGTCTGTATGTCCCAAAGAGTACTCCCATTCTTTCAAAGAAAGTGCCTTCTTTTTCTTCATTATTCTTCACAGACCCTACCAAAGCAATCCACAATTAATTGGTGTTCAAAACTATTTTAGTAATGTATTTTTTAACTCTAAAGTTTCTGGATTATAATCATCAAGTTAGTGAATTACCCCTGAATTTACTCTTCTTTCAAAGATTATTTTATGTGTGTTTTTTTTTATTATTTATACAGCCAATAGCTGCTATTTCATTAAAGACAATCATTAGATTCAATGTTAGTTTGGACCTTGCAAAGTGAATCATTTCCCCCACGATTTACTCCTTACCTGAGAGTCGCCCGCCTGCTCCCTCCCTCCCCGCATAAATTAAAAAAAAAGAATCAGCAGAGACACAGATCTGAGGTCGCATTTGATGCAGTTGTCTGTCCTCCCAGCAGAGGCAGATCGTAAGGGAAAGAACAGGTGCCCCTGCAGATGGAGTAAGGCAAGTGCGAGTCAGGAAATGGGGAATTGTGGCAAGTGCCCCCTGCCCATGTGAGCCCGAGCTGAACAGCATCCCTCCGGCCTCACTGTGGGTGCAGAGTGAGGTCCGAGGGCGCTGGGTTAAAGCCCGCTGGCCACGTCCCACACTGTCATCATGGTCAGCCACTCAGTGAGCCCTAGTGCCGTTCCTCCTTCAAAAGATGAGAGTAGAGTCCTCCTTAGGTGTTTGTGAAAATCGGAAATAGCGCATGTGAAGTGCGAAGTCCCCGGGGATCTTGACACATGGTAGCCAATGCTTCTGTGGCTTGTGGGGCCCCAGTACCTCAGGATCTCTAGTCCTGCCCTGGTTGGTTTACACAGATCTCGTATCTCAGAATAATGGATCCTCGTGATCTATTATTTGGTTACATAACGTCCTTCAAAACTGGTGTGTGGTAAGAAGAATTGGTTAAATTCTGGCTTTGTCCCTGGCTGGTTCTGGTGGTACTTCCCTGGCCTCCCTCTTCCATTCAGAGAAGGTGCACACATAGGATCCACATGAACAGGATCCACCCAAGGAGTGCCATGTGGCGGCTGGAGTGGATTGCAGCTGCAGTACCTGGCAGTGGGCCCTGCACACGGCTTTCTGTCTGTATGTCCCAAAGAGTACTCCCATTCTTTCAAAGAAAGTGCCTTCTTTTTCTTCATTATTCTTCACAGACCCTACCAAAGCAATCCACAATTAATTGGTGTTCAAAACTATTTTAGTAATGTATTTTTTAACTCTAAAGTTTCTGGATTATAATCATCAAGTTAGTGAATTACCCCTGAATTTACTCTTCTTTCAAAGATTATTTTATGTGTGTTTTTTTTTATTATTTATACAGCCAATAGCTGCTATTTCATTAAAGACAATCATTAGATTCAATGTTAGTTTGGACCTTGCAAAGTGAATCATTTCCCCCACGATTTACTCCTTACCTCCCAAGGATAATTACAATTTAAAAGCACTGATTTACTGGTGTTGGAGCTTGTGACACCATGCCAGGACGTTGCTGGAGCACCTGAGTCTGGAGCCAGCAGTGGAAGGCATGGTCAAAGTCAGAGTGCAGACCCCCCCTTTCCTTGCCCAAGGGAACAGCTCTGAGCAAGGGCACTCTCCCCACCTTGTTGTGTGATAATGTCTGTTTCCCTTCACCACTTTTCTTAACAGGGGGGAGGGTAGTGCAAAATTGGCTTCAGTAAGTTCTGTACTTATGTATCTTTCATAATTTCTAGTGAAATAAATTTTTTTTGAAAAGTCGGATGAAACAGAGAATAGAGAGAACGCATGGGAAAGCAGTTGGGTCTAGACTGCACTCACTCTGCACGTGCCCCAGTCCTGCTGACTCTGATGCCCCACCCCCGTGAGCTGTGCCTCTTCTACGAGGATGTGCCCTCCATCCCCACATATCCCCACCATGCCTGCGTCGCCTCTGAGTTAAGAGTCTCAGGTGACTGTGTCCCGCTGAGTGAGGCACCCTGGTTCATCTTCTGTATTTATATGTGTATGTTTACTAGATGGCTGGACAATGTGTGTCTCACTGTGTAAATATGCATTCGTGACCTCCAAACATAGAAGAAGGCATTCAGCCTTTGTGATGACTAAGGAAATGTCTATGTGAAGTATTTTATTCTTTTCTCAATGCCCAACACTACTGAAGGTCTTAGACACTCCCTCTCATGACTAACACTTCTGTGAGGGGAAACTCAAGGTGAACGGGAGTGACGTTGGCTCGGTGGAGGAGAAGGCAACTCCAAGTCCCATCCTTCACAGAAATATCCAGGAAGAAGCAGAAACGACTTTGTCAGAATGCTGGAAAATAGTCAGAAGTTTACAGCAGCCAAGAAAATGCTTAATCAAGAAAATGGCAACATAGAAATGGAAAGAAGGGCTGGTAGAATTTTCATTTTCCTCGGCTCCGACCACGCATCAGATTTTGATATGTGTACTTTACCAAAAGACTCACTCTGTGTATGTGGGAATTTAGACAGTCAGACACATATCCAGGTCACTGTGTGAGTTCAGATAAACCCGAGGAGATGCTGGGCTTTGCTTCGGGCTGATGTCTGGGCCTCTGCAAGACTGCCTGCTCTTGGGAGGGCAGTGCAACACAGAGAAAGTCCAGAAGGAACCAGAAAACAGTTTTGTTTGCTCTTAGGCTTTTTGACTTTTAGATGCTGACGTTCAAGGAAATTTCTGTCAAAACACTAGCTGGTTTCAAACTAAGGAAACCACATCCTTAGTGACCATATACAACAGCAAGTACAGTTTTGTTCAAAAAGAAGTTTGGAAAGTTACTAGACAGCCTTCAGCAACACAAAAAGCCAACCCTGGGAAGAGTTTCCATAGTTTCCACAGTATAATCCGTAAGTCCAGTTTGCGATAAAAAAAATAAAAGGCATATAAGAAAGCTTAAATTTTAAAAAATTTTGGCCTGTTTTATTGGTTTTCTATTTATTTTCATCCATCTTTTTATTATTTGGCATGTATGAGCCTCCCATTGCCGCGGTCTCTCTCATTGCAGAGCAACGGCTCTGGGCACATGCGCTCCATAGCACTGACTCGTAATTGCACACACTGGTCTCCGTGGCAAGTGGGATCTTCCCGGGCCAGGGGTTGAACCAGTGCCTCTTGCACTGCAAGGCGGGCTCTTTACCCACTCAACCACCAGGGAAGTCCTAAAATTTTTGAAGTTTTAATTTTAAAATAAAAGAAACAGGAAATTATGGCCCATTCAAAGCACCAAAGTAAATTGAAAGTTAAAAGAAACAGGAAAAATTATTTGGCCATTCAAAGCCAAGTCGTTGGCTCGGTGGTGGAGAAGGCAACTCCAAGTCCCATCCTTCACAGAAATATCCAGGAAGAAGCAGAAACGACTTTGTCAGAATGCTGGAAAATAGTCAGAAGTTTACAGCAGCCAAGAAAATGCTTAATCAAGAAAATGGCAACATAGAAATGGAAAGAAGGGCTGGTAGAATTTTCATTTTCCTCGGCTCCGACCACGCATCAGATTTTGATATGTGTACTTTACCAAAAGACTCACTCTGTGTATGTGGGAATTTAGACAGTCAGACACATATCCAGGTCACTGTGTGAGTTCAGATAAACCCGAGGAGATGCTGGGCTTTGCTTCGGGCTGATGTCTGGGCCTCTGCAAGACTGCCTGCTCTTGGGAGGGCAGTGCAACACAGAGAAAGTCCAGAAGGAACCAGAAAACAGTTTTGTTTGCTCTTAGGCTTTTTGACTTTTAGATGCTGACGTTCAAGGAAATTTCTGTCAAAACACTAGCTGGTTTCAAACTAAGGAAACCACATCCTTAGTGACCATATACAACAGCAAGTACAGTTTTGTTAAAAAAGAAGTTTGGAAAGTTACTAGACAGCCTTCAGCAACACAAAAAGCCAACCCTGGGAAGAGTTTCCATAGTTTCCACAGTATAATCCGTAAGTCCAGTTTGCGATAAAAAAAATAAAAGGCATATAAGAAAGCTTAAATTTTAAAAAATTTTGGCCTGTTTTATTGGTTTTCTATTTATTTTCATCCATCTTTTTATTATTTGGCATGTATGAGCCTCCCATTGCCGCGGTCTCTCTCATTGCAGAGCAACGGCTCTGGGCACATGCGCTCCATAGCACTGACTCGTAATTGCACACACTGGTCTCCGTGGCAAGTGGGATCTTCCCGGGCCAGGGGTTGAACCAGTGCCTCTTGCACTGCAAGGCGGGCTCTTTACCCACTCAACCACCAGGGAAGTCCTAAAATTTTTGAAGTTTTAATTTTTTTAAAAAAAAAGTAAAAGAAACAGGAAATTATGGCCCATTCAAAGCACCAAAGTAAATTGAAAGCATTCCTAAGGAAGTTCCAGACACTGGGCTTACTAAGTGAATATTTTAAAAATAATTCTTAAATTTGCTCAAAGAACTAAACAATGTATGGACAAATTGAGCATATAAATCGAAAACTATAGCAATCCAACAGAAATTCTGGAGAAGAAAAGTACAGCAACTGAAATGAAAATTGAACACACAGAGAAAGGAATTCACAAACTTTAATACAAGACAACTGAAATAATAGGCTGAGAAACTGAAAGAAAATATAATGAAGAAAGTTGAGGGGAGCCTGAAGGACCTGCCAGTATTGAGAACCCAGTATGCTCAGTGCTTAAAGTGCTGGAAGAAAACTGCCCCATGAGTCTATGTCCACTGGACCTTTCCTGCCAAATGAGAGCAAAGTCAAGACATTTCCATATAAATACAAACTTGAGAGAGTTTGGTACCCACTAGACCTGCTCTAAAAGAAAGGCTGAGGGGAAGTGCTCAGGTGAAATAAAAGGTTGGTAGACCTTCTAGAAGCAAAGGGTCTTCAATAAATGTAACCACGTGAGCAGATACGAAAGTTTACATTCCCATGTTTATGGTTTATAATTCCACTTTTTATTTCCTACAGTAATTATAGCAATTGAGACAACAGCATAAGAGAGATTTATAAATCTGTTATTGGGCACAGGTGTCAAGGTATGATTTGTGGAAATCAGTAAGAGGAATGGAGCTGTAGGAAGCAAGTTTTCATATGCTATTGAAGTTATTGAACTGGATTGTTATAAATGTGTGTTTCCCTGGCAGCTCAGATGGTAAAGAATCTGCCTGCAATGCAGGAGACCCAAGTTCAATCCCTGGGTTGGGAAGATCTCCTGGAGAAGGGAATGGCAACCCACTCCAATATTCTTGCCTGGAGAATTCCTTTAGGATGATAAATGTAATTCTAACAACCTAAATTGATCTTCAAAAAAATTTCTAAAACTATATACACAAAAGGAATTGCAAGGAAAATCAAAATGGTTCAGTACAAAGAAACAACTAAACATGAAAGGGAATAATCGAGGAAATGAAAAACAAAAGATATTTATATGCTGACGAAACTGTCAGTTCACCAAGAAAATATAAGACGTGTTTAAACAACCAATGAGTCAAAGAAGAAATCACAAAGAAAATTAGAAAATACAGAGATAATGAAAACACCACATTCCAAAATGTATGGGATTTTACCAAGTCTGAGCTCAGCAGGAAATTATTAGTTGTTAATTCCTATGTTTAAAAAGAATAAAGATTTTGAATCAATAACCTAACCATATCTTGAGAGACTGCAGAAGCCATAGCTATCAGAAGAGAGGAAATAATCAATAGTAGAGAAAATTAAAAAGTATAACAGCAATAAAGAGTAGCAAGACACTTGCTATTATGTATGCTTTACCACAGCAAAGATATTCACAAAACATTAAAATACATATGTTGTAACTCAGCTAATTAAATCGGAGTTCATTCCATAGAAACACGCATGTGATCACATCAATAGAGGCAGAGTTGTTTACTGCAGGAGGTTCAAAGGAATGAAAGACTGGGAGCAAATGTGATCATCTGTCTCTAGGGGGTCCGTTCAGGGTACATCTGTTTAGTGGGACGAGGCCCAATCAGATGAGAGAGGGCGAGTCTGTCTGTAATACTTTCTAATCTCAAAGGCACTGCACCTCATTAATAAGGGTTGTTTTCAGAACCACTGTGTCTCATGTTTTATTAGGACAGACAGGGCCTCGGAGCTGAAAGAGAATGTTCACCAGTGTCCACTCCACTGGTGGGTGCTGAGCCACACTGGGTGTGCAGTGTTTGAATACCATCCCCTGGGGGATGTTTGTTAATATACTTGTGTGCTGTGTAGACACAGAATATGCCTGAAGGGACACCCATGAACCTCGTGGCAAGAGTTCCCTGCAGAGAGGAAAATAGTGGGTACACAGCACCGTATTATGAAGGGTGCTGGGAGCTCTGTTCTGGGCACAGTGACTCAGCCCCAAATGGTCAGTCATGCCTAAGATGTTTCCAGTCAGAGGAAATTAAGGAACACACAGATATTAGGTGGGGTAGTATGGCTGACTGGCAGAGGGCGGCTCAGATCCCAAATGGTCAGTCATGCCTAAGATGTTTCCAGTCAGAGGAAATTAAGGAACAACCAATGAGTCAAAGAAGAAATCACAAAGAAAATTAGAAAATACAGAGATAATGAAAACACCACATTCCAAAATGTATGGGATTTTACCAAGTCTGAGCTCAGCAGGAAATTATTAGTTGTTAATTCCTATGTTTAAAAAGAATAAAGATTTTGAATCAATAACCTAACCATATCTTGAGAGACTGCAGAAGCCATAGCTATCAGAAGAGGGAAATAATCAATAGTAGAGAAAATTAAAAAGTATAACAGCAATAAAGAGTAGCAAGACACTTGCTATTATGTATGCTTTACCACAGCAAAGATATTCACAAAACATTAAAATACATATGTTGTAACTCAGCTAATTAAATCGGAGTTCATTCCATAGAAACACGCATGTGATCACATCAATAGAGGCAGAGTTGTTTACTGCAGGAGGTTCAAAGGAATGAAAGACTGGGAGCAAATGTGATCATCTGTCTCTAGGGGGTCCGTTCAGGGTACATCTGTTTAGTGGGACGAGGCCCAATCAGATGAGAGAGGGCGAGTCTGTCTGTAATACTTTCTAATCTCAAAGGCACTGCACCTCATTAATAAGGGTTGTTTTCAGAACCACTGTGTCTCATGTTTTATTAGGACAGACAGGGCCTCGGAGCTGAAAGAGAATGTTCACCAGTGTCCACTCCACTGGTGGGTGCTGAGCCACACTGGGTGTGCAGTGTTTGAATACCATCCCCTGGGGGATGTTTGTTAATATACTTGTGTGCTGTGTAGACACAGAATATGCCTGAAGGGACACCCATGAACCTCGTGGCAAGAGTTCCCTGCAGAGAGGAAAATAGTGGGTACACAGCACCGTATTATGAAGGGTGCTGGGAGCTCTGTTCTGGGCACAGTGACTCAGCCCCAAATGGTCAGTCATGCCTAAGATGTTTCCAGTCAGAGGAAATTAAGGAACACACAGATATTAGGTGGGGTAGTATGGCTGACTGGCAGAGGGCGGCTCAGATCCAGCAGAGCTGAGTGAGCCCAAAGTACCTCCTTTCCCAGAGTCACTGGTCACTTCACAGATTGAGGCTCATAACCTCTCCTCATAAACCACCAAACAGGCCTCTCCAGCATAAGATGATAAAACCTAACTGCTTGTTTATAGATTTAAAAAATTACAATGATATCCCATTAAAATGTGTTGTAAGAAATTTATGTGGTCTAGACTTTATAGCCACACCAGTTTTTCAGTTTTCCACTTTTAGTCACTTTTTTTTTTTTTTTTTTTTTGGCCACTTCCATTGGTCTTTCATTTATTCATCTTTGTTCTTTGGCCTGTGTGGGCCTCCCATCGCATGCAATGGCCTCTCTTGCTGCAGCGCGCTGGCTCAGTAGTTGGACACATGGGTCCAGCCACTCCGAGACATGTGGGATCCTCCCAGGCCAGGTATCGAACTGGCACGCCTTGCACTGCAAGACGGTGTCCTTACCCACTGGACCACCAGGGAAGCCCTGTAGTTACTATTAAATCAGCTACACATGTGATGTATTTCTGGCAAATGAGCCTCAGAAAATAGAGGTTTTCTCTGCACACTGAAGCCAGCTTCTTTTACAGCTGCTGAAATGAGTCGTCATGGGGCTTCTGGTCTTAAAAGTGCCATATGTTTTAGAGTAGCAGGAAGCTTAGGCTCACACAGTGCTTGCTTTTAAATCCATTAAAATCATTGCCCTGTAGATCTGTCTGTTTTTTGATTATTTGGGGATTCTCTGTCAGAAACTACGACTGAATTTTTCTCATGTCATCAGCTACTCGTCTGAACTCAGTCATTTGTGCCTACCTTCCTCATCTATTCTGCCTCAAGGGAGAGAACAGACTGAAGCCCCCTATCTAGCTCAGGGTGCACAGAAGACCCTCTGATGTGAGGGTCCCCTCCCTGCACCCCAGGTAATCCCCAGTCCCGTGTCCAGGGGTCAAGGGCTCTCCTCGGCTCTCCTACCCCCGAATTCCCTAGAGGTTTTTCCCTGTTCCACATGGTGGATTCAGAAAGTGGACCTTGTCGCCAGCCCCTAACAGTGTCCATGACTGGCAGAGGGCGGCTCAGATCCAGCAGAGCTGAGTGAGCCCAAAGTACCTCCTTTCCCAGAGTCACTGGTCACTTCACAGATTGAGGCTCATAACCTCTCCTCATAAACCACCAAACAGGCCTCTCCAGCATAAGATGATAAAACCTAACTGCTTGTTTATAGATTTAAAAAATTACAATGATATCCCATTAAAATGTGTTGTAAGAAATTTATGTGGTCTAGACTTTATAGCCACACCAGTTTTTCAGTTTTCCACTTTTAGTCACTTTTTTTTTTTTTTTTTTTTTGGCCACTTCCATTGGTCTTTCATTTATTCATCTTTGTTCTTTGGCCTGTGTGGGCCTCCCATCGCATGCAATGGCCTCTCTTGCTGCAGCGCGCTGGCTCAGTAGTTGGACACATGGGTCCAGCCACTCCGAGACATGTGGGATCCTCCCAGGCCAGGTATCGAACTGGCACGCCTTGCACTGCAAGACGGTGTCCTTACCCACTGGACCACCAGGGAAGCCCTGTAGTTACTATTAAATCAGCTACACATGTGATGTATTTCTGGCAAATGAGCCTCAGAAAATAGAGGTTTTCTCTGCACACTGAAGCCAGCTTCTTTTACAGCTGCTGAAATGAGTCGTCATGGGGCTTCTGGTCTTAAAAGTGCCATATGTTTTAGAGTAGCAGGAAGCTTAGGCTCACACAGTGCTTGCTTTTAAATCCATTAAAATCATTGCCCTGTAGATCTGTCTGTTTTTTGATTATTTGGGGATTCTCTGTCAGAAACTACGACTGAATTTTTCTCATGTCATCAGCTACTCGTCTGAACTCAGTCATTTGTGCCTACCTTCCTCATCTATTCTGCCTCAAGGGAGAGAACAGACTGAAGCCCCCTATCTAGCTCAGGGTGCACAGAAGACCCTCTGATGTGAGGGTCCCCTCCCTGCACCCCAGGTAATCCCCAGTCCCGTGTCCAGGGGTCAAGGGCTCTCCTCGGCTCTCCTACCCCCGAATTCCCTAGAGGTTTTTCCCTGTTCCACATGGTGGATTCAGAAAGTGGACCTTGTCGCCAGCCCCTAACAGTGTCCATGAGTTCCCCAGCTGAACTCACAGCCTGTGCAAAGAAGGGCCGCCTGTCTCCTTTTCGTCTCCTGCCCTCCATACGGCACAGGGGTGGTCACAAGGAGCAGCTACTCTTCTCAGAATTATGAACGCGATTTCTAGAATAGCACTTCACCACGACATCTCTCTAATACTTCTGCTGAAATGAAAGCATACCTGATGGTTACATTCTGGGAAGAGTGAAACTTCCTGAAGAAAATCAGGAGATAATGGGGTGGCTCTTGGCACTCAAGAAAGTCAACAAGCTCTAAAAGTAGAACCTTCCTAGGAATAAATCCTTGCACTGCATCTAGAAGAGTTTCCTCCTCCTCTCTCCCTCCCTCCCTCCCTCCTTTCCTTTTGGTCTTTTGCTAACTCTTGAACACCCCCATCTCAGTCTTAAATTCCTCAAAGCAACAACAACATGAGAAGAAGCTTGTCCAGGAACGCATGGTTGTCACTTCACTTCTGCTTTCTCGGCTCTTCAACGCTTCATGTCTCAGCACTGCCATCCTGTCTGCCGGGAGCACTAGCTGCCTTAGAATTACAAGTCCTGTCTTTCCTGGAGCCAGCTCGTGCCTCAGCAAAACGTCTGCCTTTGGCGTCTTTGATGTTGTAAGAGGCTGTCTCTAACGGGGATGTTCAGCCTACCTGCATTGGACATGTCCCCTGGTGTGGGTTGTAGGTCACCTCCCATGTATCACCAAAATTCTATAAATTAGATACAAGTGATACATTAATTTATTGCTTTTTAGATAAAGAATACATTAATTTATTAATTTCTGTCTTTTGATTATTTGGGGATTCTCTGTCAGAAACTACGACTGAATTTTTCTCATGTCATCAGCTACTCGTCTGAACTCAGTCATTTGTGCCTACCTTCCTCATCTATTCTGCCTCAAGGGAGAGAACAGACTGAAGCCCCCTATCTAGCTCAGGGTGCACAGAAGACCCTCTGATGTGAGGGTCCCCTCCCTGCACCCCAGGTAATCCCCAGTCCCGTGTCCAGGGGTCAAGGGCTCTCCTCGGCTCTCCTACCCCCGAATTCCCTAGAGGTTTTTCCCTGTTCCACATGGTGGATTCAGAAAGTGGACCTTGTCGCCAGCCCCTAACAGTGTCCATGAGTTCCCCAGCTGAACTCACAGCCTGTGCAAAGAAGGGCCGCCTGTCTCCTTTTCGTCTCCTGCCCTCCATACGGCACAGGGGTGGTCACAAGGAGCAGCTACTCTTCTCAGAATTATGAACGCGATTTCTAGAATAGCACTTCACCACGACATCTCTCTAATACTTCTGCTGAAATGAAAGCATACCTGATGGTTACATTCTGGGAAGAGTGAAACTTCCTGAAGAAAATCAGGAGATAATGGGGTGGCTCTTGGCACTCAAGAAAGTCAACAAGCTCTAAAAGTAGAACCTTCCTAGGAATAAATCCTTGCACTGCATCTAGAAGAGTTTCCTCCTCCTCTCTCCCTCCCTCCCTCCCTCCTTTCCTTTTGGTCTTTTGCTAACTCTTGAACACCCCCATCTCAGTCTTAAATTCCTCAAAGCAACAACAACATGAGAAGAAGCTTGTCCAGGAACGCATGGTTGTCACTTCACTTCTGCTTTCTCGGCTCTTCAACGCTTCATGTCTCAGCACTGCCATCCTGTCTGCCGGGAGCACTAGCTGCCTTAGAATTACAAGTCCTGTCTTTCCTGGAGCCAGCTCGTGCCTCAGCAAAACGTCTGCCTTTGGCGTCTTTGATGTTGTAAGAGGCTGTCTCTAACGGGGATGTTCAGCCTACCTGCATTGGACATGTCCCCTGGTGTGGGTTGTAGGTCACCTCCCATGTATCACCAAAATGGGGCCTGGGGCTATAAATTAGATACTGTCAAGTGATACATTAATTTATTGCTTTTTAGATAAAGACCAAGTGACTCATATCAAAATTTAATATAATTTTGCTCTATTTTAATTTTCTGTGCAAACACATGGAGTGAGCATCCAGCATCTGGAAAGCTACTAACACGACCATTTGCTCTTGTGTGCCTGGAAGCGCGCCAGACAGCATCTCTCTCTCTCTCTCTTTTTTTTTTTTTTGACATTTATGGGGTTTTTTATTTGAAGAATAATTGCTTTACAGGATTTTGTTATTTTCTGTCAAATATCAACATGAATCAGCCATAGGGATATATATGTCCCGTCCCTCTTGAACTTTCCACCTGTCTCCCTCCCCACCCCATCCCTCCAGGTTGTTACAAAGGCCTTGATTAGGTTCCCTGAAGTATACAGCAAGTTCCCGTTGGCTATCTATTTTACCCTGTTGGCTATCTATTTTACATATGGTAATCTAAGTTCCCATGTTACTCTCTCCATACATCTTCCCCTCTTTCCCCCCTCTTGTTTGTTCTTCTCTCAGCTAGGTCTTCCCTGATGCATATTCTGAGTCTCGGGCGAGAGGTCCAGGCAGGACAAACACATGTTGTGCTCCTGTGGAAATCAGGGTCCTCAGAGCCCAGGTGCTGCCCCTCCCCAGGGCTACAATGTGGCCTGGGTCAGGCTGCTGCATCCTGACAGCCTGTCCTGATGAGCGGGCAGATGGTTCCCTTCATCCTTCCCTCTTGTCACTCCCACGGCAGCCCTGACGGAGAGAATTTCTCTCGTCCAAGCCATCAACCTCTGGTATTTTGTATCAGCAAACTAATACAAGGACTTCTAACAGAAGTACCTTTTTTTTTTTTTTTTTAATTTTTTGGGGGGTGGGGTGGGATTGGGGTGGGGAGGGAGGGGGGTGAGCTGGCCACTTCTGTTGGTCTTTCATGTATCTGTTTTCATCTGTCGTTGTTCTTTGGCCCGTGTCGGCCTCCCATCGCTGTGGCCTCTGTTGTCGCAGAGCACCGGCTCTGGGTGCATGTGCTCCAGAGCTCCGGCTGGGTAATTGGACACACAGGTCCAGCCACTCCGTGGCACGTGGGATCTTCCCATGCCAGGGGTCGAACCAGCGCCCCTTGCACTGCAAGGCAGTGTCCTTACCCACTGGACCACCAGGGAAGCCCTAACAGAAGTACTTTAAAAGAATCATATTTTTACCATTGCTTTAAGCTTTGTAAGTCATCAGTTTCATTGTTTTTCCTGAGAGTCTTCTGGTCTGTGCACAAGGACAAGATTTTCCTAATCATTTGATTCAGTTTAACCAGAGACAGGGCACTCAGCTTGACCTTTTGCATGAGTGAATGAACCTGTTAATGAATGAGCCCCACGGGCAGTGATCCACCAGCCAGGGCAACTGTGACCAGGAGGAGAGCCATCTGAAGGGACAGCAGTGGGCAATGTGATCAGGTTTCTGACAAAGGTTAATTTTCTTAAAATCTGTATCTCATGATTAATCTCATGATATACTTGTAAAGATACAAAAAAAAAAAAAAAAGGTTTAGAGTATCTAGCTTTATATAGTTATGTCATTGCTTCCATGGGGTTGCTACATGTGTTCACTTTGATTAAACAGCACACATATATAATACCTGTGCTCTGTTCTCGCCACATCAGGTGCTGAATTGTCACTATAGGCGAGCTGTCATCTGGGGACTGTTACAGGGCAATGGACAGACTGGGTAATGGACAAAGAGGTGTGCAGGTTACAGGGGAGCCCCTGTTGTCTGAGAGAGTCGGTGCTGGCTCCCACATGGCAGATGGGATGTGTCTGTGGAGGGGCTTTCATCAGGTCAGTACTGGACCCTGGTTTTGGAAATGCCCAGAAATGAGCATACACTGCCTGTTTACTTGGGCCTTCCCTGGTGGCTCAGTCAACCAAGAATCCACCTGCAGAGCAGGAGACTGCCTGCAATACAGAGACATGGGGTTGATCCCTGGAGAAGGAAATGGCCACCCACTCCAGTATTCTTGCCTGGAAAATCCCATGGGCAGAGGAGCCTGGTGAGTTACAATCCATGGGGTCCCAAAGAGTCACACACGACTGAGCGACTGAACAACAACCACAGCAGTGTTCACACAGCCCCTCCGCTGATGCGGGTTCAGCCAGCACCTGCTTGTGAGTCTGGTGCTCAGAGCTCTCCACGCAGACAGGGTGGCTCCTTCTTGTCACCACTCACGTGCAGGTGGCTGGCTCCTGTAGGTAAAGATGTGTGCCGTCTTGTTATCACAGACTGTCTCTATGGCACCGTGTCCTGGAACATTCACAAACCAGGGAAGCCTAACAGAAGTACTTTAAAAGAATCATATTTTTACCATTGTTTAAGTTTGTAGTCACAGTTTCATTGTTTCCTGAGAGTCTTCTGGTCTGTGCACAAGGACAAGATTTTCCTAATCATTTGATTCAGTTTAACCAGAGACAGGGCACTCAGCTTGACCTTTTGCATGAGTGAATGAACCTGTTAATGAATGAGCCCCACGGGCAGTGATCCACCAGCCAGGGCAACTGTGACCAGGAGGAGAGCCATCTGAAGGGACAGCAGTGGGCAATGTGATCAGGTTTCTGACAAAGGTTAATTTTCTTAAAATCTGTATCTCATGATTAATCTCATGATATACTTGTAAAGATACAAAAAAAAAAAAAAAGGTTTAGAGTATCTAGCTTTATATAGTTATGTCATTGCTTCCATGGGGTTGCTACATGTGTTCACTTTGATTAAACAGCACACATATATAATACCTGTGCTCTGTTCTCGCCACATCAGGTGCTGAATTGTCACTATAGGCGAGCTGTCATCTGGGGACTGTTACAGGGCAATGGACAGACTGGGTAATGGACAAAGAGGTGTGCAGGTTACAGGGGAGCCCCTGTTGTCTGAGAGAGTCGGTGCTGGCTCCCACATGGCAGATGGGATGTGTCTGTGGAGGGGCTTTCATCAGGTCAGTACTGGACCCTGGTTTTGGAAATGCCCAGAAATGAGCATACACTGCCTGTTTACTTGGGCCTTCCCTGGTGGCTCAGTCAACCAAGAATCCACCTGCAGAGCAGGAGACTGCCTGCAATACAGAGACATGGGGTTGATCCCTGGAGAAGGAAATGGCCACCCACTCCAGTATTCTTGCCTGGAAAATCCCATGGGCAGAGGAGCCTGGTGAGTTACAATCCATGGGGTCCCAAAGAGTCACACACGACTGAGCGACTGAACAACAACCACAGCAGTGTTCACACAGCCCCTCCGCTGATGCGGGTTCAGCCAGCACCTGCTTGTGAGTCTGGTGCTCAGAGCTCTCCACGCAGACAGGGTGGCTCCTTCTTGTCACCACTCACGTGCAGGTGGCTGGCTCCTGTAGGTAAAGATGTGTGCCGTCTTGTTATCACAGACTGTCTCTATGGCACCGTGTCCTGGAATATTCACAAACCTGTCTGTGAAACCCAGCCTCTTGCCTCTACTCAGCCATGAAGTTCCTGTTGGGCAACCAGGGGCATTTTTTTTTTTTCACTTTTGCAGAGTTTTGTTGTTTACTGCCACACATCAACCTGAATCAACCGTAGGTTGTCACAAAGCCCCTGTTTGAGTTCCCTTAGTCTTACAGCAGAGTCCCGTTGGTTGTCTGTTTTACATATGGTAATGTAAGTTTCCATGTTACCCTTTCCAGACATCTCATTCACTCCTCCGTTCCCCCAATGTCCACAAGTCTGTTCTCTATGTCTGTTTCTCCATTGCTGCTCTGCATATATGTGTATCAGTACCATCTTTCTAGATTACATATATATGCATCAGTATACAATATTTATCTTTCTCTTTGTGACTTACTTCACTTAGTGCAATAAGTTCTAGGTTCATTCGCCTTATCAGGACTGACTCAAATGCATTTCTTTTTATGGATGAGTAATATTCCACTATATATATGTACTACAGCATCTTTATCCATACATCTGTCAAAGGACATCTAGGTTGTTTCCATGTTCTAGTTATTGTAAATAGTGCTGCAGTGAACAACGGGGTACATGTGTCTCTTTCAATTTTGATTTCCTCAGAGTATATGCCTAGTAGTGGGATTGTTGGGTCATATGGTGGTTCTAGTCCTAGTTTTTTAAGGAGTCTCCATACTGTCTTCCATAGTGGCTGTATCAATTTACATTCCCACCAGCAGTGCAAGAGAGTTCCCTTTCCTCCACATCCTCCAGCATTTACTGTTTGTAGACATTTTGATGATGGCCATTCTGACTGGTGTGAGATGATATCTCATTGTAGCTTTGCTTTGCATTTCTCTAATAATGAGCAACGTTGCATGTCTTTTCATGTGTTTTGGGGCCATATGTATGTCTTCTTTGGAGAGATGTCTGTTTAGGTCTTTTTCCCATTTTCTGACTGGGTTGTTTGTTTTTTCAGTGTTGAGTTGTATGAGCTGCTTGTATATTTTGACAGTTAATTCTTTGTCAGTTATTTCATTTGCTATGATTTTCTCCCATTCTGTTGTCTTTTCACCTTGTTAATGGTTTCTTTTGCTCTGCAAAAGCTTTTCAGTTTAATTAGGTCCCATTTGTTTATTTTTATTTTTGCTTCCATTACTCTCGGAGGTGGGTCATAGAAGATCTTGCTTTGATTTATGTCATCAAGTGTTTTGCCAGTGTTTTCCTCTAAGAGTTTTATGGTTTCTGGTCTTACAGTTATGTCTTTAATCCATTTTGAGTTTGTCTTTGTGTATGATGTTAGGAAGTGTTCCAACTTCATTCTTTTACATATATTGTCCAGTTTTCCCAGCACCACTTATTGAAGAGGCTGTCTTAGCCCCAAGGGCACTTCTGACATGCATTTCCACCCTGATCAGGTCTGTAGCTCATGGCTGCTTGGAGACACACTGCCTCCTTCCAGAAAGCCCAGTTGTTATCTCATAGGATTAGCAGTTTCAGTTGACTGGAGAACTTGCTGGGTATTTAGCTGGGTTCAGTTCCACCCAGGTGTACATCTCATCACCCCCATAAGATAGTCCAGAGTGGCCTCTGGGTTTGAGGGAGCTTGAGCTTCATCATACAGGAAAGGCTGTAAGGACACCGACAGGGCTCCTGTCCGTATTTGGAATGAACACCATTTGTGTTATTCTGTAGTTGAACCTCATTTGACTTTTTCAGGACAAACTTTTTCAGGACTTTTTCAGGACAAAAATCAGGACAAACCACTGTCTGGCCCCATAACAACAGATGGACACTTGTAATTCCATGACATCAGAGGTCCAGTGGAGTGACAGACCCTTTTTCTCAGAGACCATGTCATAGACTGTCCCCAGCTTGTTCGCACTGACCATGAACTTATCTCTGCATGAAATTCACAAGAATATGAGAGAATCAGGTTGTTGTTACAGTTGTCCTTCTAAAACCAGATGTGATCCTATGTCCCCAGCATGGTCTGTAGTTACGCCGTGGCAATCATTCTGCATATGTTAGTACATATGGGAAGCACGTTCTTCTAATGTCACCTTAAGGCATTAACATTGTTCCAGATGTAAAATTATTTAAGGCACAATGTTATATCCGTTTTCCATCGAAATTTTCTTTTTCAACTTTATGAAATGGGAAGCAAAGTGTTATTCCCTCAAAAATTCCTCTTAATGGGGATTAATACCTATTTACTTAGCTGAAAAATTTTAGCCTTTTATCAATGCTGTAATTATTGAGAATTAATATACATGGGACACTTGGGCAGATAGATTTCTCTTCTGTCTTTCCTAAAATACCATTGGAGAACGAGGTAGGCACTGCACTGTAATACCTAAAACTAAATGTCCTTGACTCTCCTCTGTGTGACGGATGACCTACTTCCTTTCTCCAGAGAGCAAGAACATAAATAGTCTCAGACCATGGCAGTGACCACATAGCTTCCAGTCAAACCCAGCCTGCACCCCACTTTCACCTACGGGTGGACATTCCCCTCCTCCAGTACCACTGGTCCTTAGAGCCGACCCTGCTACACAGCAACCAAGCACCACAGGAAATGCCAGCCTACTCTGTCATTTAAGGGATATTTTATCACTTTTTGTCACTTGAAGATTTGGGAAGCTTGATAAACTTATATCTTTGTGTAGACATCATGTGCATAAACTGCTAGCTCAGCCCAGATTAAAACCTTATTGCTATTTTCTTTTCTGTTTGTGGGGTATGAACGAGGAAGACACATGAGCTTAAATATCCTGAACAGAGCAGCCCTGAGTGAGGCTCCTTCATTGTCCCCGTGGGCAGGTGAGCACGTGTCATCTACAAAGCTTACAGCAGCCTTGGCAGGTACACTTGCTGATGAGACATGCCAAACTGAGATGGGTTTTCTTGAGAAAGATAAAAGGTAGAATTATGATGTCAGAGTTCTGACACTTTCCCTTCGAGCCTTCCCAGAGATCCCCAGTGGACTTAGCTTGTGTTCCATTCCAGACACCCCACCTGCCGTCTCCTGCTGCTTTTCACAGTTTAAGTTCAGGTTCATCATCATCGTCCCCAGTGAACACTAAGACCACTGAGAACATGAACATCTACCCTCCTAATGCGTGGGGCCCAGAGCCAAATGGAAGTACAGAACTGCTTGTTCAATAACTGGACAAAAGTCTTTGTAAAAGTGCTGAGGCATCAAGCTTTGCCTTTTTTCCAGTGTCCTGAGTTGTCCTCAAGTTGTTTACTTGCTCTTTTATGTCACTCTAAGTGAAGATGCATCATATGAAATGCCAGGCTGGGTGGATCACAAGCTGGAATCAAAGTTTCTAGGAGAAATATCAGATAGGCAGATGACACCACCCTAATGGCAGAAAGTGAAGAGGAGCTAAAGAACCTCTTGGTGAGGGTGAAAGAGGAGAGTGAAAAAGCTAGCTTAAAGCTCAACATTCAAAAAACTAAGATCGTGGCATCTGGTTCTGTCACTCACTTCATGGCAAATAGAAGGGGAGAAAGTGGAAAGAGCGACAGATTTTATTTTCTTGGGCTCCAAAATTACTGTAGATGGTGACTGCATCCATGAAATTAAAAGACATTTGCTCCTTTAGAAGGAAAGCTATATATGACAAGCCTAGACAGCACATTCAAAAGTAGAGACATTACTTTGCCAACAAAGTATAGTCAAAGCTGTGGTTTTCCCAGTAGTCATGTATGGATGTGAGAGATGGACCCTAAAGAAGGCTGAGTGCCAAAGATTTGATGTTTTTGAACTGTGATGCTGGAGAAGACTCTTGAGAGTCTCCTGGACTGCAAGGAGATCAAACAGTCAATCCAAAGGAAGTCAACCCTGAGTATTCATTGGAAGGGCTGATGCTGAAGCTGAAACTCCAACTCTTTGGTCACCTGATGTGAAGAGCTGACTCACTGGAAAAGACCCTGATGCTGGGAAAGATTGAGGGCAGGAGGAAAAGTGGGCAACAGAGGATGTGATGGTTGGATGGCATCACCGACTCAGTGGGTATGAATTAGAGCAAACCTGGGGAGATTGTGCGGGACAGGGAAGCCTGATGTGCTAGAGTCCATGGATAGCAAAGAGTCAGACAGGACTTAGCGACTAAATAAGAAGTGAAGAAAATATTTAAATTCTAATTATCAATGTGAATTTTACCATTTACCCTCACACAGCGCCATGCCAGCTTTAAATAAAAGTGAGAGAGCTTGGAAATCATTTGCAGACCACTGGAGTCAGCTTGTATCTCCTCACGGGTACTCTGGGGGCTGGCCTTCTGTTCTTGGGACACAACATAGCTGTTCCCCTTGTGATGGGCCACATTGAACATGAACTCTGTTTATGCCCAAGTCATTATTTACTGTCAGCCTTGTCTTATCACTGAGTTTTGTAGCCTCTGATTCATTCAGTTATCACCAACTTACAGTTTATCCAGAGAAGTTGAAATCAATGTTCTTAGAAAATTTAAATCTTTGGGGGGTACTAAATGAAAGCAGCAGAGGATAGGGCCGGGGCACATTTACACAGGCCATGTGACCTTACTCCAGAACCCGGGACTCTCCAACCACGTCCACCCTCCATGTAAGGGAAACCCCATCTGCTAAAATGTTAGCTAGAACCTGCACCTTGGGGTTGGCACATTTAGGAAACAGAAAACAGTTCACACGCACCAGCTGGCTGTTGGAGCTCAGAAGGGGAGGGACGCCATGGCACCCACACTCTTCAGGGTCCAGGCTCCACCATCCCAGTATGCGGCAGACAGGTGCATGGAGGGGCAGAGGGGAGCCAGCTGCAAGCGGCACCTGTCAGCTTCTTTCATGCTTCTGTGGCCAGAACTCACCAGGATGAGCTCCCTCAAAGCAACTGTATTCCATGCCACATGCTCGTGGACCATCAAGGTCAGTCATTGGTGGCCGAGCCTGATCTGTGGGGTGACCTGTCTCTAGTGGGTGTTACTGGTTGAGATCTGGGTGTCATCAGCACCACAAGTTTGGGGTGTGTGTGGCTGTGGTGCTGACCTGGGGACCACAAGTTCAGACATGAGCCCCGCTCTGAGGAGTCTATATGAAGCAGCTAGTCCTTCATTCGGGGGCTGATGGCTGACACACTTCTATTTGTTGATTATCCTGGGGCCATTATGGACCAACTGGGGCCATCACCGACTCAGTGGGTATGAATTAGAGCAAACCTGGGGAGATTGTGCGGGACAGGGAAGCCTGATGTGCTAGAGTCCATGGATAGCAAAGAGTCAGACAGGACTTAGCGACTAAATAAGAAGTGAAGAAAATATTTAAATTCTAATTATCAATGTGAATTTTACCATTTACCCTCACACAGCGCCATGCCAGCTTTAAATAAAAGTGAGAGAGCTTGGAAATCATTTGCAGACCACTGGAGTCAGCTTGTATCTCCTCACGGGTACTCTGGGGGCTGGCCTTCTGTTCTTGGGACACAACATAGCTGTTCCCCTTGTGATGGGCCACATTGAACATGAACTCTGTTTATGCCCAAGTCATTATTTACTGTCAGCCTTGTCTTATCACTGAGTTTTGTAGCCTCTGATTCATTCAGTTATCACCAACTTACAGTTTATCCAGAGAAGTTGAAATCAATGTTCTTAGAAAATTTAAATCTTTGGGGGGTACTAAATGAAAGCAGCAGAGGATAGGGCCGGGGCACATTTACACAGGCCATGTGACCTTACTCCAGAACCCGGGACTCTCCAACCACGTCCACCCTCCATGTAAGGGAAACCCCATCTGCTAAAATGTTAGCTAGAACCTGCACCTTGGGGTTGGCACATTTAGGAAACAGAAAACAGTTCACACGCACCAGCTGGCTGTTGGAGCTCAGAAGGGGAGGGACGCCATGGCACCCACACTCTTCAGGGTCCAGGCTCCACCATCCCAGTATGCGGCAGACAGGTGCATGGAGGGGCAGAGGGGAGCCAGCTGCAAGCGGCACCTGTCAGCTTCTTTCATGCTTCTGTGGCCAGAACTCACCAGGATGAGCTCCCTCAAAGCAACTGTATTCCATGCCACATGCTCGTGGACCATCAAGGTCAGTCATTGGTGGCCGAGCCTGATCTGTGGGGTGACCTGTCTCTAGTGGGTGTTACTGGTTGAGATCTGGGTGTCATCAGCACCACAAGTTTGGGGTGTGTGTGGCTGTGGTGCTGACCTGGGGACCACAAGTTCAGACATGAGCCCCGCTCTGAGGAGTCTATATGAAGCAGCTAGTCCTTCATTCGGGGGCTGATGGCTGACACACTTCTATTTGTTGATTATCCTGGGGCCATTATGGACCATGGTTGAGGGATGGTGCAAAGGTGTAATTCACAACCAACAGGTTAAAACAGCACCAGACAAGCAATGTACTAGAGTTGTTTTCTTTCCATAGAGGGTGGGGAGTTTCTTCCTCACCATTCCCAAGGTGAAATGAGGTAGAATCCATTTTGCCGGGGTCACTGCCTTCAGCAGGTGCTACAGTCTCTCTCTGCACCCGTCCTGCTCCCCTGCCCACAGGGCGCTCATTCCCAGCAGCCTGACCTTTGTTCACACCCACCTCCTACTTCATACATATGAACCTGCTATTCCTCCCTCCCAAAAGCTGTGAACATGATCATTGAACTCCAAGCCCCTCTTTCCCTGAAGCCTTCCTGGGGACTTGGAGTGTCATGATCTGGGCATCTTCCATGAGCTCTTCCTGCATTTCGTCCTTTCTGTCTACCCCAGTCCTCAAGGGCAGGACCTGACGTGCTGTGCTCTGGATGGTGTTTCTCAGACATCCTCTTGGGTAAATGACGCCCGTGGTGACATCTTCTCCACCTTGGAAAATAACTCCACTACCACAGGGCCCTGACACGGAGGGCTTGTGCATGCTTTGCTCTTGGCTTCTGTAGTTCAATCCTCTGTCTGCTCCTCAGACATTTGTAAGCACGTTTATCCACAAGGGAAGTGAGACGAGTTGGTGTCTGGAATGGGGGAGTCTGAAGGATTGGGTCTGTTTTCAGGCCACCCTGTCCCATGGGACACCTGCCTCCTACCTGGGGTCCCACGGTTAGCTCCAAGTCACTGAGGGTCGATGAAGCATGGACACAGGGCTTGTTGTTGCTGGATAGCCAGGGGAACGTGCAGGTGGCCAGGACAGAATGTCCTGAAGGCAGCCCTCTCCTCACATTTTCTGCCGTTCCCCAGTCTGCCGGTGTCCTGGTGTAATGCTAGCTGCATGCAATCATGTGTCTGTGTGTGTGTGTGTGTGTGTGTGTGTGTGTGTGTGTCTGTGTGTCATCCACCCTGCGGAGGACATGCCCGCAAGTCCCTCCCTCCTGGCCTCTTGTGCTCAGAGTGGCACTATCACCTGGATGCCCTTGACCTCCAGGCCCTACCAGCCTGGATCTGCATTCGCTCCTGGAGCCCAGACCCTCACGTCTCACCCGAGCAGTTTAGGACCATTCACAGCTGCAGGGGCATCTACAATTAACTGCTAATAGCCAAGCATAAAGTCGGCGCCCAGAACGAGCCCAGTAGTGAAGCCCAGCTGACACAGAGCAGCCGGTGCCCATCCAGTGAACAGCTGGGTCTCAGAGACTCTGGGGGAGGGCAGGCACCTCGTTGATGCTTCCCAGGAGCCCCTGTCAGCGCTCCTTCCAAAGGCATATGTCACCAAGGCGCAGCACCCACTTGCCCTGAGTGGTGTCAAGAACAATTACACAGTTTCAGAGGCACTGATGGAACGCCTCGCCGTGCTGCTGGGAGGGCTCTCCTGCGCGGATCTTGTTTCTCCTTAGAGACAAACACCCTGACTGAGGAGACATGCCACGGAAGGTTCAGGCCTGTGCCACCAGCCTGCTCATGCTGAAGGGACACAGAGAACTGGTCGAAGGAGGGAAAAGGTGAGGGAGAGCCCACGACCTCCAGCCCCAGCCGCGCACGCAGGACCCAGTGTCGGCCTGAGGTGATGCCCTCTGTTTGTGGTACCTTTTATTCTAACAGCATCTCTTCAAGGCAGCTTCTTTATCGTCAGAGACCAAAGCCTCACCCCAAAGGCCCCCTTCCTTGCCTTTCTGACTCCACCAGCCTGCAGGCCCCTTGGCCTCTGCCCCCACATCCCTGCCGTCCCTGTGCTCCTGCCCCAAAGTCCCAGCTCTGGACACGGGAGCCGAGCATGGACACTGCTGGTGGACATGGGCACCCTCAGGAGCAGGGTCCAGGGAGCTGAGCCTGGAGCCGCATCAGCCACCAGTCAAGCCGAGGGCACCGAGAACTCTAGGGGCAGTAGGGGCTTGTCAGCTTGATGGTGACGGTGGTGTCGCAGGTGGGTCTGTATGTCCAGATTCGCCAGACCATGTGCATGGTGTGCGCGGGTTTCCATGGGTCAGTGACACCAGCTGTGACCATCAGCTGTTGTTTTTTTAAACGCATGTAGTCAGCGGGGTTGGAATATAGAGAAGAGGAAATGTTAAAATCAGCTTTGACAGTACATTGAGGTTTAATTTCTTATTAAATTGATTGAACTCAGTGAAGTCGCTTGGGAGAAAGAAACAAAGGTATAGAATCAGAAACCGTTCAGGCGCCGGCATCTGTGGTGCCCTGGCAGGGCCGGGAGCAGGCCTCCTCGGATCGGGGACGCTGCGGGGTGGCCGTGAGGTGGGTGATGTGGGCCTGCCTGCACAGAGGTGCTCGAGGGAGGGGGGAGTGGCCAGCCCTTGGCGCAAGTTGAGAGGCTGCGGCTGCATGGTTCTTGACTCTGCAAACGATGAGGTGAAAAGGCTGACGGGCCTGGATCTTGAGGTATCGCCTGTTTCCCCTACAGAGAAAAGTGAAGATCACTGAGCGAGCTGGAGAGATGCCAGGGATTCTTGTGAAAACTCGGCATCAGGACTCCTGGGCGGGGCAGGGACTGCCTGTGTGCCCCTCCAGCCTTGGGTGGCTGCTCCCAGGGGTCCAGGACAAGTGCCTGAGGCAGGATGAACCAGCACCTCCCTCTTTGGACCTCCCCCCACACCCCCTCACCAGATACTGCTCCTGATCACAATCCCAGGTCATAAACAACCAACATGTTCTCTTTCTCCTGAGACCTGGCAGCATGGGGACGTTCAGCTTCCATAAGTATGTTTAATTCTCTAGGTTTCTCCACGGTTCCCCTTGGCCGAAGAAACCTGAGTTAGAAAAGTTGGAAACCTACCTGAGGGCACATGGTAATGGTCTCCCAATAGGATTCAGACCCTGGTCCCTCCTCTCTGACCCAGCCCCCTGGACTTTCTGCTGGGCAGTGATCTCTAACCCCCAAATCTTGGGGTCCTCATTTCCATGAATAGAAGAGTGGCTCAGTGTCCATCACTGTGTAGAGACCTTGGGAAGAGCCGTGATAAGAAATCTGTGTCCCACTGATGATGCCCTGGGTGGGTGGTGCTGGTGCCCAAGGTCCAAGTTGAGGGCATGTCCAGATTCGCCAGACCATGTGCATGGTGTGCGGGTTTCCATGGGTCAGTGACACCAGCTGTGACCATCAGCTGTTGTTTTTTTAAACGCATGTAGTCAGCGGGGTTGGAATATAGAGAAGAGGAAATGTTAAAATCAGCTTTGACAGTACATTGAGGTTTAATTTCTTATTAAATTGATTGAACTCAGTGAAGTCGCTTGGGAGAAAGAAACAAAGGTATAGAATCAGAAACCGTTCAGGCGCCGGCATCTGTGGTGCCCTGGCAGGGCCGGGAGCAGGCCTCCTCGGATCGGGGACGCTGCGGGGTGGCCGTGAGGTGGGTGATGTGGGCCTGCCTGCACAGAGGTGCTCGAGGGAGGGGGGAGTGGCCAGCCCTTGGCGCAAGTTGAGAGGCTGCGGCTGCATGGTTCTTGACTCTGCAAACGATGAGGTGAAAAGGCTGACGGGCCTGGATCTTGAGGTATCGCCTGTTTCCCCTACAGAGAAAAGTGAAGATCACTGAGCGAGCTGGAGAGATGCCAGGGATTCTTGTGAAAACTCGGCATCAGGACTCCTGGGCGGGGCAGGGACTGCCTGTGTGCCCCTCCAGCCTTGGGTGGCTGCTCCCAGTGGTCCAGGACAAGTGCCTGAGGCAGGATGAACCAGCCCCTCCGTCTTCGGACCTCCCCCCACACCCCCTCACCAGATACTGCTCCTGATCACAATCCCAGGTCATAAACAACCAACATGTTCTCTTTCTCCTGAGACCTGGCAGCATGGGGACGTTCAGCTTCCATAAGTATGTTTAATTCTCTAGGTTTCTCCACGGTTCCCCTTGGCCGAAGAAACCTGAGTTAGAAAAGTTGGAAACCTACCTGAGGGCACATGGTAATGGTCTCCCAATAGGATTCAGACCCTGGTCCCTCCTCTCTGACCCAGCCCCCTGGACTTTCTGCTGGGCAGTGATCTCTAACCCCCAAATCTTGGGGTCCTCATTTCCATGAATAGAAGAGTGGCTCAGTGTCCATCACTGTGTAGAGACCTTGGGAAGAGCCGTGATAAGAAATCTGTGTCCCACTGATGATGCCCTGGGTGGGTGGTGCTGGTGCCCAAGGTCCAAGTTGAGGGCAGACTCTTCCCTCGCAGCTCCTGGGAGAGAGTGAGGGCAGAGCTGCAGTCCTGACCCAGCAGCTGTGAACACTAGGATCCCAGATGCCATGGAGGGAGCCCTGAAACGTCCTATCTGATGCCCCTGGGGAGTGGACAGTTAGGAGCTGGGGGACATCAAACTTGTACCAGCCCCCACTTCTGTCCATGGCTCCCTGGGTGTCCACTTGTGCTGGTGGCCAAGTTGGTTGTGCCCACAGGCTGTGGACCTCCCTGATAGGACCGAGTGGGGCACCCAGCTCTGGACGCACTCTGGGGAGTAGGTGGCGGCCACAGCTCCAGGAGAGGCTGAGTAGTCAGCTCACCCCCATGCAGATGGCGAGGGTATTTTTAGATATCACAAAGTCACGTGATGGCAGTCATCTGTGTCTCCTAGCATCTTTGCCCCAAAGTCACTTTGCAGGCACAGGGTTTCCAGAAAGGGCTGCTGACGCTGTTGTTTGGTTGATTCTTCTTGGTGCCCTCACCACTGGTGTTTCAACCAGAGGAGCAGAGTTTAAGTAAAAGGTGAACATCCACCACACAACAGGTGACATGGCCCCATGCAGGACTCCTGGGGTTGAAGGAACACCAGTGAGCATTTGTGCCGGAACTTCTGCACGAAGGACAGGTGGGTTTCCAAGTGACTCCAGGCCCCTCATGAACACTTGCCTCCTGCTACTGAGCCCACGCCTGCCAAATGTGTCCCCTGAGGTGCTGAGGACACAGAGGAGCAGCCACGGTCCTGTCCTAGGAGCAGGGACCTTTATCCCACTTCCTATGGGTGTTCTTAGTATCTCAGGGCCTGTCAGCATCCCCTGATTTTGCCCCAGCCACCTGCCTGCCGGTGCCTGCATCTCTGGTTAGAAAAGTTGGAAACCTACCTGAGGGCACATGGTAATGGTCTCCCAATAGGATTCAGACCCTGGTCCCTCCTCTGACCCAGCCCCCTGGACTTTCTGCTGGGCAGTGATCTCTAACCCCCAAATCTTGGGGTCCTCATTTCCATGAATAGAAGAGTGGCTCAGTGTCCATCACTGTGTAGAGACCTTGGGAAGAGCCGTGATAAGAAATCTGTGTCCCACTGATGATGCCCTGGGTGGGTGGTGCTGGTGCCCAAGGTCCAAGTTGAGGGCAGACTCTTCCCTCGCAGCTCCTGGGAGAGAGTGAGGGCAGAGCTGCAGTCCTGACCCAGCAGCTGTGAACACTAGGATCCCAGATGCCATGGAGGGAGCCCTGAAACGTCCTATCTGATGCCCCTGGGGAGTGGACAGTTAGGAGCTGGGGGACATCAAACTTGTACCAGCCCCCACTTCTGTCCATGGCTCCCTGGGTGTCCACTTGTGCTGGTGGCCAAGTTGGTTGTGCCCACAGGCTGTGGACCTCCCTGATAGGACCGAGTGGGGCACCCAGCTCTGGACGCACTCTGGGGAGTAGGTGGCGGCCACAGCTCCAGGAGAGGCTGAGTAGTCAGCTCACCCCCATGCAGATGGCGAGGGTTTTTTTAGATATCACAAAGTCACGTGATGGCAGTCATCTGTGTCTCCTAGCATCTTTGCCCCAAAGTCACTTTGCAGGCACAGGGTTTCCAGAAAGGGCTGCTGACGCTGTTGTTTGGTTGATTCTTCTTGGTGCCCTCACCACTGGTGTTTCAACCAGAGGAGCAGAGTTTAAGTAAAAGGTGAACATCCACCACACAACAGGTGACATGGCCCCATGCAGGACTCCTGGGGTTGAAGGAACACCAGTGAGCATTTGTGCCGGAACTTCTGCACGAAGGACAGGTGGGTTTCCAAGTGACTCCAGGCCCCTCATGAACACTTGCCTCCTGCTACTGAGCCCACGCCTGCCAAATGTGTCCCCTGAGGTGCTGAGGACACAGAGGAGCAGCCACGGTCCTGTCCTAGGAGCAGGGACCTTTATCCCACTTCCTATGGGTGTTCTTAGTATCTCAGGGCCTGTCAGCATCCCCTGATTTTGCCCCAGCAGCCACCTGCCTGCCGGTGCCTGCATCTCTGGTTGCAGGCCTGGGGCCGGGCGTCCTAAGACCCCAGAGTCTTGGGCCCTCCATCCAGCCTCATGTGAATGGGCAGCCTCCCGTCCCCAGAGTGTCTTGTGGGCAGGGTGCGTGTTGTCCACAGAACCCCTCATCACAGGAACATCCAGGGCCATGTCATATAGTTGGAGCTGTAGCAGCATGGCTGTTTGGTCAGGAATGGTGGCCTCGGTCCCGGAGCTTCCCTACTGACACAGCTGCAGACGTTCCTGCCTGCAAAGCCGGGATCATTCTTTCTGAGCAGGTCAGAGGAGGGTGGTCAGTTGCTCCCCCCGCCCCCAGATTGTGACAGCAACAGAGGGGCATAGAAACTCAAGTTCTGGGCTCTTCTTGTCTCCCCACCTGGACTTGACCCACCTGACCTTGAGGCTGTTGGAGCTGCCACTGGAGGTCAGGACAGGGGGAGCGGGAAACTCGGCTCTGCCAGCAGAGAGCATCACCATGGAGTGGGCACTTCCTTCCATAGACTTGGGACATGTCTGGGTAACACCTGGCCACCAGAGCCACCTCCGTGACTCCTTGCAGTCCATGTCTGGGGGGCAAGGGTGTCCTCACAGCCAGGGTCAGGCCAGATTGCTCCTCGATGCTCTTCTGGAAATTCCATCCAGCTACCTTACCAACCACCAAGTTGAGAGCAAAGAAGTTGACCGCAATGAACACTGACAGCTTTCCAGCTACAATCCTGAGTTGCCCGAGTTGAGAGCTGTGGCCGTCAGCAGTGACTGGCAGGCAGTGGACACTTGTGTGGGACTGGAGTCCTGCCCCCGCTGGCGGACCTGCAAGGTCCTGCAGCTCCTGCCCCAGACGACACTTGCCACCCCCTACATTGGGTGGCACAGACTTTCAGGGGCTCAAGTGCAGTTTCTTGGTGTGTGTGTGTGGAGGCAGACTGTGAACCTCTCATTCGCACTTCATTGTTCCACTTAGTCTTCCTTAGAAGTTCCTGAGGATGCGGGAAGACATGCCCAGTTAGGCCATCTGCGGACTTGACCTTTGTGAGGCAGACACCCTACCCGCCTCTGCCCCAGCTCAAGGAGTGCAAGCTGGATGCTGAACGTTGGATCCCCCAGAGCCACCATTGGGCCTGCAGCCTGTGGTTCAGCTCCCACAGGAAGGGTTTCCACGGCAACCTCCTGGTCTCCTGCCTCCTGCAGTGTCAGCCCCGCCCCTGGGGTAGAGCCCCGGTGAAGCCCCACTGGCAGAGGCACTCACAGGCTGTAGATAGAAGGGCACCACGTGGCTTCCTGAGCCCTCTGGCCCTGCCCCACTCTGGAAGCAGGGAGACTTCATGGACGGGGGGTCACCTGAGCTGCACCTCCAGGAATGAGGAGATTGTGATGGGTGTGTCAGGGCCCCCAGGGAGGCCCGCAGGAAGAGCCAAAGCTGGTAAGGACACAGGCCACGTTCACAGGAACTTGCAGTTTGTCGTGTCCGTGCCGTGGACACTGGGGCAGGAGCCTCTCCACACCATCTCCTTTAAGGGTTTGGCCATCTTGGGAGGCAGCACTGCACCCTCACTAAGTGACAAGAACCCTGAGCCTTGGGAGTCAGGTGACCTGCAGGTTAGAGCCACAGTGCCAGGTCTGAGCCCAGTGTGGCCCTCTGCCCCTGCCTGCCTCGTCGGTGTGGCAGCAGCCTGTCAGCACTGCTGGTCTGAGTCCTGCAGACGTCCTGATGGTGGTAACGAGTCAGACCTTTCTGCCTTCCCTGGGGCTCCCATGGTCCAGCAACAACACGCGTGTTCACGGGGAGCTGTGCTGAGTCGTGTTCCCTGTGTAAAAGGTGACTGGGACACAGCCAGCACCTCCTGCTCCGACGCTGCCACATCCAGGGCTATGTGCAAAATACAGTTTCACATGATTTCCTTTCTATTTAACAATATTACAGTTTTTTACACCCACCAGTGTTTTCCAGGAGAGCTGTAGTGTGTTCAGTCCTTCTGGCACATTTGCGTTTTTACAGGACGTGTAGTCTCCTTGGCTAGGTCTTAGGCAGAGGTACTTTGTGCCAAATGGTTACCTAGCATCATTGTCACAAATCAGATCTCTCTGGCGGGCACTGGGGGTCTCACTGAACAGAGTGTCAGCACTCCTGCACCCGAGGGACCCAGGGGCTGGACGGACCAGAGACGGGCGAGGAGTTGAGTGCTGCTGACTCAGCACAAGAGCTCCTTCTGTGTGTTCACTCAGGATCTCACAGGTGAGAGAGTCCCCAGGCTGTCCAGTACCTGTGTGACCTCCCAGAGGCCCTTCCCGTTGCCCACATCAGGGCAACGTCCCGGGTGGGAACCCCGTCTGTGTGTCCCCGGTGAACTGAGTGCACCTGCCCAGTGGACCGTCCTTGGCTCTGCTCATCCTGCTGGTCCTGGCATCTTGCAGGGGTTGCTGGCATCCGGCGTACGGCCCGCACGGGTGGCAGGCTGGTCAGTGGGTCCCGGAGAGTAGACTGTGAGGAGCTCAGAGACTCGAGTCTCAGCTGGGGTCGGCCTTGCAAGTTCTTCCGGCCAACCTGGTGGGTTCCCGGTGGTGAGCAGGGACCACCGTAGTGGCCTGCAGCTCTGTCCCATCGCTTTCCTCCCCTGAGGACTGGACACGTGGACGTGAGGCTGGGCTAATGGTCAGCAGCCCTTTAACCGTTCACACGGGCCCTGCATCTGGCGGCTTGGGCCCAGGTAAGGGTGTCTGCACCCAGACCAACTGCACACACCCCTGCAGCGAGTGTCTCTCCAACAGCGAGAAGCGCAGGCATGTCTGCTTTTTACAGCAGGTGCCCTGTGGTGGGACTGCCTCAGGGACACGTTTTCTCTGTGTCCTGTGGTCACCACGATCTCCTAAGTCCAGCCTCCTGCCCCTTTGCTGCCTCACTCATCCCAGCCTTCCCTGAGACTCTAAAATTCCAGATATATTTTCCCCTTAAGTACATCTTCAGCCTCCTTTTCAGTTAATTAGTGAGATTTCTCTGAAATGCAAATCTGCCCCTTCCCGCTCGGACCCCATCGACTGAGTGTCCTCCTCGAGTCTGGAACTCCTGTGTTGACAGGGTCGTTTCTCATCACCCCAGCTCGCAGGGCGACCACGTCTCTGTGCTCACTCTTCACTCAGCTTTCACCTGATGACACCTGCCATGTGTGCCCCTGAGAGAAAGGAGGCAGACTGCTCCCTTCTCTGCAGTGCTGGCCCCTAGGAGCAAGGGGCCGGGGCTCAGCCGAGCACCCCTGAGCGGGGGTCACCTGAGGTGACAGGTGTGACCATGACGTAAGGAAGCAACTCCGGCAGGAGGGGCCTGGTGTCAGGGATGCCGCCGCCTGTCCCCGCCCTGCAAGGCTGTCGTGTGTGTCCCCACCCCCAAGGTACCCTCCCTCTGGGGACTGAGAATGGCTTCAGGCTGGCACTCTTCACTATGTGTCACCCCCCTGCTGCCCCGTGTGGGCACAGGATGGCAAGAACGCGGCACGCTCCCTGTCGCTCAGGGGGATGAGGCAGCGCGTGATGGAAGCAGAGTCCTGCCCCAGTGTGCTCACACCGGAGGCCAGGATGGGGCACAGCCCGTGTCTGTGGATGGCTGGGTGGATAAAGAACACGTGACACACACACACAGGAACCTTGTTCACCCCCAAAAATGAAGGACATCCTGCCGTTCACACAGCAAGGGTGGGCCTCGAGGCCATGGTGCTCCATGATGTCAGCCCGACACATAAAGAAATAAACCGCATGGTCTCCTGTAGACGAGGGATCTAAGACTGTCCAACACATGGAGGCAGAGGGCTGATGGGGTGACCAGGGACTGGGGGAGCCAGGGAGGAGGCAGTCTCAGGAGCAGGGCCGTGGGGATGCGGGACGGGTGTCCAGCGCAGTGACTGTGGTTGAGAGCGCTGTGTCGCGTGTGCTCAGGAGCAGGTCTCGGGGGCTTGGCCCGCGTGCAGCCGTCACCGTGTGAGCCGGCCAACCAGCTTGGCTGCAGTAACCACTTCACTGTGTGTGTGTGTCTCAAGCCAGCACACGGGGCTTCCTGAACATATGTGCTTCCTGTTAGAGGGCATTCCTGCCTGAACACAGGGACTGCGGCTGGAGACCACACCAGCTGGTCAGGGATTTTTTCTGGGTATGAATGAGTAAAACGCATGGGCTCCTAGGACATTGGACTTACAGGGTCTTCGTGTGTGTATATGTTTTGTTTGGTTTTTGTTATGTGTTTCAGGGTTTAAGTCCTGATACAGGCAAATCAAGGAGGATGGATTTACGAGCTTTAGCTAGAATTTTCAGTGACTGCCTCGTGGCTGATGAGATTTCCCTTCACCACCTTTCTGCACCTCCCTTAACATTAATCAAAAGTGACTGAACAGAATTTCAGAATGAAAATTAACAAGCTTGTGGGTATGGTGGTTTGTGGGCATGCCGGTGGAGTCATGTGTGTGGCTTTTGGCGTTTCTTACCCCTTGACTGAGTTAAAGCGCTGCTTGACAACACCAGCCCCAGCTCATCTTCTTCCTGCACCAAGACGGTTTCTGGGTGCTACCTTAGCTACGAAACCGAAATAGTGAGACAGGTGCCGCGGTTCCAGCTGCTCCCCTTCCTTTAATGGTTAGGTATGGGTCTGCACTCACACGGGGTGGGTGCGGGGGAGAAGTCTGTTCTTGCCACGTCCCTTTTTCTACTTGTTTCTCATATTCCTATGAACTGAGACACACCCATTAACCAGTTCTCAGTAGCTGACGGTCTGTTCTTCCCCAGGAGTTTCCACGAGCACCCTCAGGCTTGGTGATGTGGTGGGAGATGGTTATGGATTATCACAGGGAAAGACTGACAGCCAAGATCCAGGGGCAGGGGCCAAAGGCCAGGAGAGCACGCACAGCCCGCTGGGGCCAGGCTGTCCTCCGGCGGCCAGGCGTGACAGGCCGTCCAGGCCACAGCACACGGGGAAGCTCCCAGCCTGTGTGCAGGGCTGCCGAGGATTGGTCATGCAGTCACATGGCAGCACTAGTATCTGGGGTGGCCCGAGACCCCAGGTTTGTAAAGACACTCTTACCAGCCAGGCAGAATATCACGAGGGCTCCAAGGTCCCAGGACTGTCCAACTGATCATCTCTGGAGTCTGCAGGGTTAGCCCTTCCTGCTCCCTGAGTGGCTCATCTTGATGAACACAACACATGGTCGCTGCACGCCCGGCTTCCCTGAGCCATGTGTCAGTGCAGAGGGGTGTCGGTGTTCTGGGGCGAGAGGAGGAGAGATGCTTGTGGTGCATCTGATGGAGTCAGTAGCCACAGGGAGCTGAGAGGGTCTTCTCTGTCTTCCGGTCAAGGCTGCACATCCGTTTGTTTTATGAGATAGCCACCTTAGTTTTGTTGGGCGTGGGCTGTCACAGCAAAATGCCGCAGTGTCCCCAAATTCGCGGGCTGAAATGCAGCCCCAGTGGGATGCTGTTGTGAGAGGGACCTTGGAGGTGAGAGGTCATGAGGGTGGAGCCCCCATGGACAGCGCCCTGGTGACAGAGACCCCCAGAACCCCAGCACTTCCCCGTCATGAGGACATAGGCGGAGATGCCTGGGACCCGGGAAGGGGCCTCAGCAGACCCTGAACCTGCTAGACCTTGACCTTGGATGTCCACTCCTATGCTCAGAGACAGAGATGATTTGGTCCATGATATTTCCTTACAGCCAACTGAGCAGACTAAGAATCCCGGATAAGGTGGTTTAGTAACAGAGCCTCCTCCTCTTGCAGTTCTGGGGCTGGTCTCTGAGGTCTGGTGTGGGCAGGGAGGTCCCTCCAGGGTCAGCTGCAGGACCCTGTGTGTCAATGTGCCTCAGAGCCCCTCTCCTTGTGAGGACACCTCCAGCTGGACTAGAACCCACACCGGCAGACTCTTTTTCACTCAAACCCCTCGTCAAAGGTCCCTCCAAGTACATCACGTCCCAAGGTCCAGGGGAAAGAGCTTCCACAGTGCAGCTCGTAACAATAACCTACTATTAACAAATGCACCCGTCCTGGCCCTAGTGGTGGGCTCAGACTCCAGGTCAAGGACCGGGATCAGCCAGTGGACTGGAACCAGACTCCCCTGCCTGCAGCCTGAAAGAAATAGAACATCGTGTTGATTTTTTAAAAATTCCATTGAAGTTATAGGACTGAGATCACATCCCTATGTATCTTCACATTCTTTTATATTACTGTGAGTGTGAGTACTGTTGTGTTTTCATTTTTCCCGCTTGATGAAGTCAGGTGCTGGTGACCCTGGGCTGCTCCTTTCTTTGGGAATTCTGGTGTGGCCTCATTTCCCTACCCTCCGTGATCTGATGCTCTACTAAGGGTGGTTCCTGCACACAGCAGAACCCACCCCCAGGCCCACCCCCTCTCGGGAAGAGAACTCCAGCCACCCTTCCCCTTCCCCAGACGGAGCGGAGCCCACCCTCCTCACGGGCCAACGCAGGTACAGCCTGCGGTCTGGGCACAGACGCCAGGGCCCACCAGCTGCTCGCCCTGGGCAGGTTCCTGGACCCCTGCATGCAGCCCCAGTGGGATGCTGTTGTGAGAGGGACCTTGGAGGTGAGAGGTCATGAGGGTGGAGCCCCCATGGACAGCGCCCTTGTGACAGAGACCCCCGGAACCCCAGCACTTCCCGTCATGAGGACATAGGCGGAGATGCCTGGGACCCGGAAGGGCCTCAGCAGACCCTGAACCTGCTAGACCTTGACCTTGGATGTCCACTCCTATGCTCAGAGACAGAGATGATTTGGTCCATGATATTTCCTTACAGCCAACTGAGCAGACTAAGAATCCCGGATAAGGTGGTTTAGTAACAGAGCCTCCTCCTCTTGCAGTTCTGGGGCTGGTCTCTGAGGTCTGGTGTGGGCAGGGAGGTCCCTCCAGGGTCAGCTGCAGGACCCTGTGTGTCAATGTGCCTCAGAGCCCCTCTCCTTGTGAGGACACCTCCAGCTGGACTAGAACCCACACCGGCAGACTCTTTTTCACTCAAACCCCTCGTCAAAGGTCCCTCCAAGTACATCACGTCCCAAGGTCCAGGGGAAAGAGCTTCCACAGTGCAGCTCGTAACAATAACCTACTATTAACAAATGCACCCGTCCTGGCCCTAGTGGTGGGCTCAGACTCCAGGTCAAGGACCGGGATCAGCCAGTGGACTGGAACCAGACTCCCCTGCCTGCAGCCTGAAAGAAATAGAACATCGTGTTGATTTTTTAAAAATTCCATTGAAGTTATAGGACTGAGATCACATCCCTATGTATCTTCACATTCTTTTATATTACTGTGAGTGTGAGTACTGTTGTGTTTTCATTTTTCCCGCTTGATGAAGTCAGGTGCTGGTGACCCTGGGCTGCTCCTTTCTTTGGGAATTCTGGTGTGGCCTCATTTCCCTACCCTCCGTGATCTGATGCTCTACTAAGGGTGGTTCCTGCACACAGCAGAACCCACCCCCAGGCCCACCCCCTCTCGGGAAGAGAACTCCAGCCACCCTTCCCCTTCCCCAGACGGAGCGGAGCCCACCCTCCTCACGGGCCAACGCAGGTACAGCCTGCGGTCTGGGCACAGACGCCAGGGCCCACCAGCTGCTCGCCCTGGGCAGGTTCCTGGACCCCTGCATGCATCAGCTTCCTGCTCTGCAGTCCAGGACGTACGCATCAGGCTATGCTGAGGATGCTCTGGTACGATGCAGATCACAGACTCAGGGGTTTCTCCTGCTGGGCTGCACAACACAGTCTCCTTCCCTTGAGCTAAATGTTGCTGCTTCTGGGCAAAAATGTGTTCCTGCCAGACGCCTGGACACACCAGACCCGCAGGAGGGTTCACCCTCCGCCCAGCAGGTTCAGCCACTTCCACGCTCGCCACTGAGGCAGCTGGTGGTGGGGAGGAACAGCCGGAGGGCACCCGTCACCATGGAGCAGGGAGCGGTGGGGAACTCCTGGAGGGCCGTGCGTGTCCCGTGAAATCGGGTTTGGAGAGTCCTGTCCTTTACCTGAAGATGCAGGGTCACCACTCCTCAGGGTGGACTTGGTCGTCCTGTTTTTCTTCTCCAGGTAAGCCTGTTGGATTTCTTTCATCAACCACTGATTACTACGTGGTGCTGTTTGCTCTTCTGTCCCGGCTGCTGAAATCTAGAGATGACGTTTAGGTTCAAAATTACAGAAGCTATTTCACCCCAGGCACTCTTCCTTCCTTGAAAAGAGTTTCTGATATTGCTTCCATTTTTTTAACCTGAACTCTCCTGTGTGACACAATTTAGTATGAAAAGCCATCTGAATTGTTTTAAGAAAATAGGTAACTACAAAGTAATTGGTTTGAAATGCACACTTCCCTTTAGCACTAGCATTGTTAATAAAGCATGACCCTTTGCACGTTACCGCCTTGTGGTTCTTGGGGCCTTTGTGTCATGCAGGTCAGCGCCTTTGATCTGTGCCTGATCTTTGAGGGCAGTGGACAGGTGATCATCACCGTATCATGCGTCAGTTGTCTGGCGGTTGGGCACAGGCATTTAGAATGCAAACGTGACTTTTCTGGGCCTCTCTTTGGTCGGTATAATGAGGCCTGTAACATCTGCTGTGGAGTTATTGTAAAGCTAAACGAGCATGTTTATAGTGTGTTCCCTGTCATTACTGCAGCCAGCCCTCTAGGAAGAAAGCACTAGAGGCGAAGGTTAACGACTCAGTGAGGCAGGAGGAGTGGGGCGGCCTTGACCTCCGCCCCTGCTGCTGCATCCTGGACACTTCCAGTTGTTGGGCCAAGCCTGGGTCCGAGCTCTGCTGCAACCAGGCCTAAGTGACTCGTGGCTGTGTGCTCTCAGTAGCTGCGGGGCCCCTGTGACCCAAGTCTGTGGCTGCCAGGGGAGCATCTTGCTGGGCTTACGCTGATTCACTCATGCCTGAGTGAATCCCTCCCTGTGCCCCTGGACCTTCGTGGGCTTTGTTGTCTGAGTGGTTTGAGTGTCCTTATTTATACTGGAAATCCTTGCTTGGAGATGGTTTTAAATATTAAATATTGGTGGCATTGACTTACTCTTTTTTATGTATAATTTTGCTTAGTTTTTGCTGTGCTGGGTCTTCGTGGCTATGCAGGCTTTTTTGTCATTGTGGCGAGTGGGAGTTACTCCCTAGATGAGGGTGCACAGGCTTCTCATTTTGATGACCTACCTTATTGTGGAGCACGGGCTCTAGGGCTTGTGGGCTTCAATAGTTATGACTCTAGGACTCGAGCATAGGCTCAGTAGTTGTGGCACATGAACTTAACTGCCCACCACATGTGGGATCTTTCTGGACCAGGGATGGAACCCATCTCCTGTGTTGGCAGGCAGACTCTACCCCTGAGCCAGCAGGGAAGCCGTGACTTACCTATTCTGTGAGTAAATGCTGTCGTGGGTGGAATGAGATGGTGAGAGGTTAACTGTAGAGTAAGGGTTTGGCACTGGTCCCAGTTCTGCTGGGGTCAGCCCTGCTGGGAGGAGCCTGTGTTCAGGGGCCTCCGGGTCCAGGTGCCCTTTGGGTTGCCGTTAGCTGCACAGATGAAGCACCGCAGGGCTGCACGGTGGGGCGTTAAATGCTGGCATTTACTGCACAGCTGAGACGTGTGGACCGGCTGTTAGAGGACTCGGGAGCCGCTTGTCCTCCCCAGGACCGAGACACCAAGTGACCGCGACACATCGAGGAGAAACGCAGGCTCTTGACTCACCATGAATTAAAGTTATGTGTTGTCACCTCGTAAATCCTGTGGATGCCTTAAACTCTTCACTGTTTGTGTTTATTTAACATTCAAGACAAAACGCTTGTACCTGTATCTCTGGGCACAGTCTCGAGAATGCGCGTATTCATAAAAGTCCTGTGCTTTTTCCAGCAACCAAAGCAAATACAACATTAAAACTCATGTAAAAGGGAGGAGAAAACAGCTTCATATTGAAACAGGGTTCTCTGTAGGGCACAATGGTTTCTCCAGTGTATAAAATCCACTGATGATTGAAACTCAGGCAGAAACAACTGGCTGCCATGCTCCTGCCCCTGGGACACATGACTTTGGGGGAGGCCCCAGAGGGGCCCCAGTTAAAGGCTCATCTATGGACACCTATTCTGTCTCAGGTCGCTGGCCTTCATAGCCCCTCTGGACCCTGCCACCCAGCCTAGGTCCTTGCCCAGGACTTGAATGCAAGGGCATTAATGAAAGCACATAACTGACTTAAATGCAAGAATCAAATTTCTATGGATAAAAAATACATTGTCAACCAAATTTAAAGTCAGGAACACAGCAGGAAAAAGTGTTTGTAATATATTGACACAAAAACTTTAATATAGGAAAATATACCTCAAATCAGGGCAGAAGATCCAAGGTGGCTTACCAGGAGGGAGAGAGCCAATAGAGGAATAGTCACCTCACAGAGCACAGGTGTAATAAGCCGTGGAAACCCCAGTACTTCCCTCAGTAAGACAGGTGGAGAATGAGAGAGAAAGTACAAGTCTCCTTCTGCCCCGGTACTGCCAGCAGTAAGACGGGTGGCGACCAAGACAGAAAGTGCAAGCCCTCCTTCTGCGTAGCATGTTGTTTAGTTTTAATGTCCACAGCAGCAGTTTATGACAGGGCACACGGGTGAGCGGAGGTGGACACAGTGATGGATTTTATTTTCCTGGGCTCCCGAATCCGTGGGCTGACCACAGACTTCGCAGTGTCTGCACACTTCTCCTCCAGCTTGACCTTGTTGACTGAGGACAGTGCACCCTCTTTCCTTGTACTGTGGCTGTACTGTGGTTTCACGGTGGTCTGGGAGCTTGGCTACATGAACATAAAGTGCTCCCCCATCTCTTAGTGAAAACGTCTTTGAGTGTTGCTGCTGTGGCACGTGCGTGATCTATGCACACCTCTGTCTGTGCGTTCCCAGCGAGTCCCATGGGTTCCTATCCAGAGGGAACCCCACCCCCTGCCCGTCCACCCTCTTCTCCTGTTTTAGTAAAGAACTGATGCAAGCATGTGCCCATCTTTTGCCACTGTTCGTGTCTTCACTCAAGAACATTTGAGAAAAGTTCTAAAATCCTCCTCAAATGCGATGTGATTTCAGATTCACCTTTTCCATTGTTGTCTTCCATCAAAGCGCTCAGACTAACACGAGTAACCACATGCTGTTTCCTTTGCCCTGAACCTGCTGTGAGTCCACTCCATGTGGATCCATGTTGGCAGCTGAAGGCCTCTGTGTCACTCTGAGTGGCCTGGGCCAGACTAGGGGAGGACATCCCTGGCCAAGAGCTGCGCATCGCCCAGTGCAGAGCCCAGGATCTGCATCTCCTCTGGCTGCAGTTGGTCCTGGTCCTGGTCCTGACCTTCTGATGTGCTTCCACCACCTCCCACCAGAAGCAGAAGCCTTGTCTCACTCTCCTTCTCGGTCACTTGTGCCCTGCACATGGACACTGTGCCTAAAAGGCCATGTATGTTCAACAAAGAAAGCCACCTGATGGAAAATCTCATCCCGAGAGCAGAAGAAAGTGCTCCTCTGGCCCTTGTCCTGGAAGCTCTGCGTGGGCACCTGAACTGGGGCCAGAGCCCAGGGTAAAACCCTGAGTGGGACAGAAACGTCAGTGACTGTCATGGGCAGGGCCCTCAGGGACTCACTGAGCAAGACTGATGACAGTGACGCTGCGGGTCCAGCCACCTCCCACCGCCCCGCCCCTCCCTGTTTCCTGGAGGGCCGGCCTGCCAAGACAAGTCCTGAGGGGCAGTGTGGCCCAGTTCTTTCAGTTCACGTTTCATGGATCAATTTCTCCTCCAACAGAGGACATTGCAGTGTTGAGCCTGGACCTTAATTTGTCATTTTTACTCCAGATTGTGTTTGAAGGACATGAATTTATCTTTCTTAATGATTTCTAAAGATGGAAACAATGGAACTCCTTGCATTGCCTTTAGAAATTCCTTATCGAGTTCTCCGTTTGGTCTCATCAGGGTCATCCCAGCACAGGGCTCTGTGGACTGCTACTGGAGCTGTGACACAGACATACCGCAGATGCATGGTGTTCAGGGGGCTCTGTTCCTTGGCCTGACTTCTGGACTCTGCACAGTTCAAGTGGGGCCAGAGTCCATGTTGATACTAGGTTTCTCAGTTCAGCGAGTGCGTCAGGCCTCTCCTCTGCACGGCAGCCCCTCTCCTTCCATTGGGCACTGAGAGACACACAGAGACCTGCTCATTAGCTGGCACCTCACTTGGTACCCAAATGACTAGTGAGGCAGAGTCAACCCCCAGGCTTTCCCCCTCGGCCGAGCCCTTCACGATTCCATCAGGAGCGATCACTTTCTCCGTGAGCCTGGTGGCGGTGCCCGGAGGAGGCAGCCACTCCTCTCCCTTGTTGAGACTTCATTCTCTTCTCATCTGTGAGATGCACGCTCTGTCCTGAGAACCATCTGAGGTCATCTGAGGCACCACCCCAAGACTGGCCAGGCAGCCATGTGTAGGAAACAGCAGCCTCCTCTACCGACCCCCACATGCCCCCTGGGGGTGGGGTCTGCAGACCTTGGCGTGCCTGCCTGCCCCAGGACAAGTGGAGACAATGGTCCAGGCCTGGGTGTTGGGCGGTGAGCAGGGTTTGAGCCCAGACCCCCGCCCCATCTCTGAAGCATGGCCTGGAGCAAGTCACGGCGGCCTCTGGGGTCGTTGTTGTCCCTTCACAAGCATGGAGGCTGGCTCTGCCTCCTGGAGTCTGTGCAGAGGAGGAGGTGGCGGGTGCAGCATCTGTCAGGGCCCGTTGACTTCCTCATTTCCGAGTTTCTTGTCTGAGTCCCTGAGCCATCAGCATGGCTTCCACACTCATAATAGTCAACCGTGAGTCCCTTCAACCCCGTTACCCGGTGGGGGTGGGTATCTCTCCTTAACTCAAGAGCTCAACAGTGTGCAAGGACTGAAGGATTCATGTCTATTTCCTTCTTGTAGGAAGAATCCGCCTGCAATGCCAGAGACCCGGGTTTGATCCCTAGGTCAGGAAGATCCCCTGGAGGAGGGCGTGGGAACCCACTCCAGTATTCTTACTCGAAGAATCCCATGGACAGAGGAGCCTGGCAGACTCTGGTCCACGGAGTTGCAAAGAGTCAGACATGACTGAGTGACTAACACTTTCCGTTTCTTCTCATGCACTTCTTAACTGATGAAGCTACAGCCTGTTTGAGCAGTGCTGGCTTCCTAATGATGCACATTCCAGGTTCAGAAACATGCTCGTCACTTTCTGAACTCCTCTTAGGTGACTCAGTGTGAAGTGCCTGTCATAGGACAACTGGCTCCCTTCCTTCCCACTCCTCAAGCCTCTCTTTGTTGTGCTACTTGCTTGCCGTGAGGGGTGATGACCGTGAGTGCTCAGGGGCCTGACAGGACGGTGGGGCAGGTGGGACCACCTGGGAGGAAGCAGCTCTCATCTTCGCCAGCCCCGCTATGACTATTACTCAAGCCCAATGCCCTTAGATCTCTGAGCTTTCAAGAGAAGCCAAGAATCTGGTTTCTGTCTGAAGTCTTCATTTTGTATGTTGGCAGGTTATTCATTAAAAAGGAAAAAACAAAACAAAACAAAACAACTGTGACTCAGGATTGGGCCTAAAGGAATCTGCTGGTAGACAGAGTTGGCTTCCAGCCTACCAGTTCCACCAGGTGAAGGGCGGGCTTGGCCCTGGTGGAGACTCCCTGGGGAGGGAGCTCTAAGGACACAGCACACAGGGATGTGCTCTCCTCCCTCCACTGCAAGGCTGGTGTTACCCCTGTGGATCAGGAGGGGCTGGTTCCACGTGCTTCTCTTCATAAAGGAGAAATGGATGTTCTGTGGGTCCAGGAGTCAGCCTTTGGGAAGCTTTCTCACTCAGGTAGAACAATTCTTGCTGAACTACAAGCTGTCACCTGAGTGTCCTCTCACTGGTAATGGTATTGACCCGTCTCAAAAGCCAAGTCAGCTGGCACACGGACCGGAGAGCATCAGCCCATGCCTCTTGTGGACAGAGGTGCTACAGCCACTTTACTGCATGTCCTCAGGCCCCGGGGTGCAGGTGGGAGGGGCCGCAGCAGGGTCAGTGGGGACAGGACACCTTGGCACCTGTGCCCAGGATGCCCAGAGGTAGAGGTGCAGATATAAATCTCCTGTCCTTCTCCTTTCACTGTCCAGAATAAATGTTTTCCCAGGAGCAGAAGCAGGTGCTGGCAGGAGCCGTGTGCACCTTGAGGAATGAGCGGCTTGTGAGTCCTGCATCAGAGAAATTGTCCAGCTACATTTGTCCTTGTAAAACCAGCCCTGCGCCCTGCTGTGAGAGCTGGTGCTGATGGATGCACCAACCTGGGACTGGTCTGACTCACAGACCCTGTGCTGGGGACCCGGAAGCCCTTACAGTGTTTACAGTTTCCCATTTCCCTCTTTTTAACAGGAATTCGAACAGGTCATCTCCTGAATTATCAGTATCCTCATGTGCATTTGTTCATAAAACAAATGCCACCTGACTTGCAGCAGGTTCAATGGCAAGGTCCAGAGAGAGAGAGAGAGAGATGAGAGTGTACCCTGTCCTCATAGTCCGGGGGGGCTGCAGACAGAGCGACTGGTCATAGACCCTGCGAGTCGACCCTCAGGGTTCTGGAGGTGGAGAGAAGGGACAACCACTGAGAGCTGAGGAGAGGCAATCAAGGAAGGCTCTCTGGAGGAAGTGGTACTCCGGGCTGAGGCTTAGGGGTAACAAGGATGGGTCAGTGCAAAGGGTAGAGTTGGGTGGAGACTCCCTGGGGAGGGAGCTCTAAGGACACAGCACACAGGGATGTGCTCTCCTCCCTCCACTGCAAGGCTGGTGTTACCCCTGTGGATCAGGAGGGGCTGGTTCCACGTGCTTCTCTTCATAAAGGAGAAATGGATGTTCTGTGGGTCCAGGAGTCAGCCTTTGGGAAGCTTTCTCACTCAGGTAGAACAATTCTTGCTGAACTACAAGCTGTCACCTGAGTGTCCTCTCACTGGTAATGGTATTGACCCGTCTCAAAAGCCAAGTCAGCTGGCACACGGACCGGAGAGCATCAGCCCATGCCTCTTGTGGACAGAGGTGCTACAGCCACTTTACTGCATGTCCTCAGGCCCCGGGGTGCAGGTGGGAGGGGCCGCAGCAGGGTCAGTGGGGACAGGACACCTTGGCACCTGTGCCCAGGATGCCCAGAGGTAGAGGTGCAGATATAAATCTCCTGTCCTTCTCCTTTCACTGTCCAGAATAAATGTTTTCCCAGGAGCAGAAGCAGGTGCTGGCAGGAGCCGTGTGCACCTTGAGGAATGAGCGGCTTGTGAGTCCTGCATCAGAGAAATTGTCCAGCTACATTTGTCCTTGTAAAACCAGCCCTGCGCCCTGCTGTGAGAGCTGGTGCTGATGGATGCACCAACCTGGGACTGGTCTGACTCACAGACCCTGTGCTGGGGACCCGGAAGCCCTTACAGTGTTTACAGTTTCCCATTTCCCTCTTTTTAACAGGAATTCGAACAGGTCATCTCCTGAATTATCAGTATCCTCATGTGCATTTGTTCATAAAACAAATGCCACCTGACTTGCAGCAGGTTCAATGGCAAGGTCCAGAGAGAGAGAGAGAGAGATGAGAGTGTACCCTGTCCTCATAGTCCGGGGGGGCTGCAGACAGAGCGACTGGTCATAGACCCTGCGAGTCGACCCTCAGGGTTCTGGAGGTGGAGAGAAGGGACAACCACTGAGAGCTGAGGAGAGGCAATCAAGGAAGGCTCTCTGGAGGAAGTGGTACTCCGGGCTGAGGCTTAGGGGTAACAAGGATGGGTCAGTGCAAAGGGTAGAGTTGGGTGGAGGACAAGGCTGGAGCAGGTGCGCCCAGTACGCCCCAAACAGAGCAGAGAGAAGACCGCTTGAGGAGCAGGTTGGGTGGTGACCCCAGGCACCCGCCCCTGAGCTGTGCGTTTTCTAAGGTGTCCTGCAGCGCATTTCCTCAGCCTGGGACCACAATAAGGAGGCCTAGTCAGTGAGTTGTAGGGAGATGAGCTGTCCTGTAGGAGAGGCTAGCCTTGAAATGGACAGAAGTTACTTCCCACATGGACTTTACCAGGGAGCCCAGTGAGCAACAGGGTTTACTAGCTGCAAATCACACGTGAGAAGCAGTTCCTCCAGGGAGTGAAGGGTGGGTTGTTGAACAAGATTGTAAAGCCTAGACCAGTGTATGGCCAATCCCTTTGGGCCAGCTGGGGGGCATAAGGCAGGATCTGTAAACTAGAAAACTTCCCCAGGAGCTGAAGTCAGAAGACTTTTCTTTGGGATTCTCTCCAGGATCTCAGACCTCTTTAAGAATCAGGTGCAAATGTATTTGTGTCTCCGGGGAAATTCACAGACCAGCAGTGACACCCAGATCAGCCCCTGATCTCAGGAGCCATGTCCCCGTGAGCCCAGCCCAGGCCTCCAGCCCTGGAGCCCTCCAGCCCTCCACTCCCTGGACGCTGCCCTCCAGGGAGTGACGGGACCTTCACATCTGCTCCCAGAGCCGCCACCATCGGCCTGAAAGGGGGAAGCGTAGCCTGCGCATCGCACTGCTGATAGAAAGCCCTGTGGCTGCTGTGCTTGGAAACCACCTCTAGCTTAGTCTTGTAAGAAACAAGGTTTAGTGTGTGTCTCTTGAACACACTTGCTGGGATTCAGAAAGCCTCTCTGTTGTGCAAGTATTGACAGTGTGTTGGGACTGTTATGTCCCTTGTATGATTACAGACGTAAGTTATGTGTGAACAGTGAAGAGAGGAAGGGCTGGAGGGGCAGATCCCGAGTGCTCGTCTGCATCGCCGCGCTCCTGTCTGCCTGGGGGTCACGACCGGCCACAGCCTCTGCTCTGCTCTGCTCTGTTTTACTGAACACGTTCCCTTTCCTCACGGCCCATCATGGGCTCTGGTGAGGTTGCAGATTCTAACTGGGGTCTGAGGGTGACCAGGCTACCGGCCTGCAAACCACACGGGTGGGGGCCCTGGCCCTCGTGCACCTGCACCAAGTCCCACGCTCCCCGTGGCGCTCTCCATGAAAAGTCCACAAATAGAGAACCTTCCTGGGGTGTGTTTATAAAAGGTGCCCAGCAGGTGTTCAGTTGGAGCTGTTGTGGGGTTAATGATTGAAAATAGCTAAACACAGACCTTTCAAGAGGCTGAGATGTCCATTAGCCTCTTCATTTTCTCTGTGACTTTGCATGTATATATTTTTAATGCTGGGTAAACTATGTGGTAAGCTTCAGAGTTAACAATTCACTTGGTAATCCAGTAAAACAGTAAGGGCAGCCTTTCAGGTACCCTGAGGAACCAGGGTGCAGGCATCTTTAGGGGGGCTTCTGTGGGGCTCCCTCATGTCCGCTCCTCCAGCACAAAGGCTGCATGGCCTTGTGTGATCCTCTGTGTGGCCCCTTCTGCTGTTGTGTCCACCCGTGTCCCAGCTCTGGCGTTTGCCATGTCTGGGCGCTGCACCCAGCTCCCGCCACAAGCCCCTGGTCCCCAGCACAGCAGGGCCTGGACCTGCCCTGGTTTGTATCAGCACGTTCAGTGGGAATGAGATTTCCGAGGCAGTCAAAGTGCCACAGTCTGAGTGGTCTGGTCAAGAGAAACGTGTTTCTCTTGGTTCTGGGGGCTGGAATCTGAGATGGAGGCATGGTGGGGCTAGCCCCAGAGACCTCTGTCCTGGGCATGTCCCCTCATGGTCACCCCTCTGTGTGTGTCCCCTCTTACGAGAATACCAGTCATATAGAGTTTGAGTCCTCCCCGACCCGGACCTCTTACAGCTTAACCACAGCTCAGAAGGCTCGGTCCCAGATACTGTCACGTCTGGAGGTGCTGGGGGTCCAGTCCAGCCTATGGCACGGGCTGTGCTGCTGGCTCTGTGCAGTGCTGCTACCGCTCCTGTCTTCCCCGTCTCTGCGTTTTCTCTGTTTATCTCATTGGGCATCCAATTAAAATTCTAGAAGTGCCTGGATTCTACAGGATGGACTGTTCTGACTCTTTCTTAAGAGGATGCTCAGAGCCCGTGTTCCGCTCCTCAGTCCCTTGTCCTTCCAGCCCAGCTCAAATACTTCTGCTGGTACAAAGAGGCGAAACTGAGTCCTACAAGCTCTGAGCTCATCATGCTTGGCATCTGTGGGCGTCCCGTGACATTGATGCAGGAAGACACCTCAGTTTTCCAGACATCTTCAAGTCTCCCAGCGACACTTGGAGAGGTACAAGAGTGGAGTGTGGCGGAGCCTCAGCCCTTAAGGCCACAGGCCAGGGTGCAGCTGGACCTGGTCTCTGGGGAGTCTGCGCCCAGAGAAGGTGCCCCACCTGTGGCCATGCCCCCTGACACCTCCCATCTGTCGGCTTCCCTTTCTGTTCCTGGCTTTGCAATGTTAGTAACGAGCACTTTATTCCACCTTTTCCTATTAGCATTATTGTTGCTTCACCTGCGTTTCTTCTCTTGCTAATACATGTGTCAGCTGCTCCAGAGAGCGAGGAGTCCTGTTTTTCTGTTGCTCTCTGCCCTGGACTCAGAAGCCTGGCCAGCGTTGACAGGCGGTCTTAGCGAGGAACCAAATGGCACTAAAATGATGCCCTCTTTTAAATGTCTGGTGCAGCCACATGCTGATCTCCATCCTCTTGTTGGACTTCCTGTCTGGACCATGAAGGCAGATTGGGGCCCAGGGCCCACTTTCCACCCAGAGATGCACCTTGTCGGCTGAACAAAGGTCAAGTGCATTTCCTGGACTTGCGACAAGAGAAATGGACACAATGCAGGCAGGCTGGTCCAGGCTGGCCCTCTGTCCAGAATGCCGCGGCCCAGCCACTGTAAGATTCATATTCAGGGCTGGTGTGTGGCTTCCGTGATTGGAAATCTCTTCTGATAAACCCCATTATCCTTTCACTTCCCATGACTTGATTGGAAGAGGAGGGATTTAAAGATCTTTTATATTTGCTCAAATCTGATGGTAATGAAACTGGATGTTGAAATTTGTCTTCCCCGTCTCTGCGTTTTCTCTGTTTATCTCATTGGGCATCCAATTAAAATTCTAGAAGTGCCTGGATTCTACAGGATGGACTGTTCTGACTCTTTCTTAAGAGGATGCTCAGAGCCCGTGTTCCGCTCCTCAGTCCCTTGTCCTTCCAGCCCAGCTCAAATACTTCTGCTGGTACAAAGAGGCGAAACTGAGTCCTACAAGCTCTGAGCTCATCATGCTTGGCATCTGTGGGCGTCCCGTGACATTGATGCAGGAAGACACCTCAGTTTTCCAGACATCTTCAAGTCTCCCAGCGACACTTGGAGAGGTACAAGAGTGGAGTGTGGCGGAGCCTCAGCCCTTAAGGCCACAGGCCAGGGTGCAGCTGGACCTGGTCTCTGGGGAGTCTGCGCCCAGAGAAGGTGCCCCACCTGTGGCCATGCCCCCTGACACCTCCCATCTGTCGGCTTCCCTTTCTGTTCCTGGCTTTGCAATGTTAGTAACGAGCACTTTATTCCACCTTTTCCTATTAGCATTATTGTTGCTTCACCTGCGTTTCTTCTCTTGCTAATACATGTGTCAGCTGCTCCAGAGAGCGAGGAGTCCTGTTTTTCTGTTGCTCTCTGCCCTGGACTCAGAAGCCTGGCCAGCGTTGACAGGCGGTCTTAGCGAGGAACCAAATGGCACTAAAATGATGCCCTCTTTTAAATGTCTGGTGCAGCCACATGCTGATCTCCATCCTCTTGTTGGACTTCCTGTCTGGACCATGAAGGCAGATTGGGGCCCAGGGCCCACTTTCCACCCAGAGATGCACCTTGTCGGCTGAACAAAGGTCAAGTGCATTTCCTGGACTTGCGACAAGAGAAATGGACACAATGCAGGCAGGCTGGTCCAGGCTGGCCCTCTGTCCAGAATGCCGCGGCCCAGCCACTGTAAGATTCATATTCAGGGCTGGTGTGTGGCTTCCGTGATTGGAAATCTCTTCTGATAAACCCCATTATCCTTTCACTTCCCATGACTTGATTGGAAGAGGAGGGATTTAAAGATCTTTTATATTTGCTCAAATCTGATGGTAATGAAACTGGATGTTGAAATTTGACTTGAATAAATCGTTGCTAATAGGACGTCTGAGGGCCCTACGTGGAAAGACTAGATTTTTGGCTGGAGAGCTTAGCTTCCCTGTCCTTGCCAGGTGACGAAGGAGACATGAGTGTTCGTAAGCGTGTCCTATGTCCTACATGCTTTGTTTTGGATCAGGTAGCTGTCACAGCAGTCCTGTGAGAAGGGCATTTCTGGACTCTGGATGGGGTAACCAGACACCAGAGCGTCAGCGCTTAGGGGGAGGCTGTGGAATATACTGCTCTGCTCTGGAAGAAGAAGCAGGGAGAACGGGAAAGAACTTCTTACACATGGAGACCTGGCATTTTAAACAAGTAAACCAGGTGGAGCAGATGGGCACTGAGGCCCTGCTGGGGAAGGAACAGCCAGAGACCCGGCCGCAGGCGTGTGAGCTTGAAGCCTCGTCTGGTCGCACCTGCAACCCGCCTCTGCCTTCTCCCCACACTGCCTTAGCAGGTGTGTACAGCAAGCCACTGCTTGTGCAGCTGAAACATCAGAATAACCTCTGATAGGTCCCTTCTGCTGTTCGTTTCCTAGAGGCCTCAGATGAGTGGCACTTATTAAATAATTTGTGTTCAAAATAGGTCATGAATAAAATATAAGTCGCTAAATAGGAAAAGTCACTGGACTGAAACCTTCCTCCCTCTCTCCTTCCTTCCCAGAGATGGCACCTCATGAAGAGTCTTATGTGTATCTGCTTCCGTCCCTCTCTGCCCCACTCCACGTGTGTCATCTCTGCCTGTCTGTGTCTAGATCTCTACCTGTGCCTCTACTTGTGCCTGTTATGTTTGTATCAATGTATCTCACTAAAGTATAAGAATACTCTGTGTCAGATCCCAGAATACAGGATTAACAGATGTCATTCTGATCCTATGGAGTGTCTTTATTCCTTCAGTTCAGAATTTAAAACCCTGGTAAAAGAAGAAATTAGAAGAAAGAGCAGTCTTTTGGGGAGCGAAGTCCCTTTAAAGAAGGGTAGGGATTCCCTAAGGAGAAGAGATCCATTATTTCAGAGAGAACAGCATTCGAGAAGGCTCAGGGGAGAGAAACATCACGATGTGTTTGGGAAGCCATGGACAGCAGAGAAAACAGCAGGATCAGAAGGTGGTGGCCGTTTCCTTGGGAGGCCAGGTTTAGTGCTCTGTCAGCTCCTGGGAACCAGGGACGAGACCAGGAGGACGGAGGCCTGTGAGAAGTTAGGTTGCTAACCATGGTTATCAAAGGAGCAGTGCACTCTTTACATTGTTGCAAGTTTTATTCTTCTTTTTCTTTTTTAGGAAGATTGTTTATTTGCTTGTTTGGGGGCTTTGCGGCCTCTTCCCCGCAAATTTCATAGAGAAACCCTTGACGTACATCGCTGTATGAGTTAAGGTGTACCAAATACTGTCTGCCTGACATGTCTTATGAACCAGCCAGTGACCTCAGAGATGACAGAGAGAGCCAGCATAGAAACATTTTATAAAAGGTAATGGGAGAAGACACGGGTGGTTGAGCAGGTGATCAGGCCATCTGGAGCTCGCCTCCAGGCCAGTGGTTCTCCAGGTCAGTGAACATCAGAGTCACTGAGGGGCTGGCTGTGCTGCACTTGGCCAGCGCCTCCTGCCTGGGAGGTCCTCACAGAGGGGACTGAGACTCAGTACACATCCAGCAGGCTCCCAGGACCCGCACCTCACAGACAGACAGGCTCCATGCAGTCAGCAGCCACCAAGTAGCTGGATGTTCAGTAGCTGAGTGATGAGAGTAGTTTCACACTCAAGGGGGAAACCTGTTTTCAGTGTTGAAGATGAATTTTCCCAAGAACAACTCTGGATAAAGGGACCAGGTGGGGGACCCCCAACTGCTGTGTTTACTGGGCACCGTCTCAGCAGGTGAGCAGACCCCTATGCCCACCCCTCCCTCTCAGGGTGAGGGCAGGCAGACGTGCATGGCTTCCATGGAGGAGATTCTCGGCTCTGTGCATCAACACGCAGGCTGCAGAATCTCTGCAGTGGGGCCGTGCTGCCCACTGCAGAACCTCTAGGACCTTCCCAAGCTCTGCCCACCACACGCCAGGAGCAAAAAAGTACAAAAGGGACAGAAAAGTTAGGCAGCTTTGTGAATAACCTGTATTCAAACCCAGAGCTGTCAGCTCAGAGGAGGTGATCTGAGCTCTTGGAGTAAATGGATGGCGGTGGGGCAGTCTGGGAATGACATGTAGGTTAGGGTGTATTTCTCATGTTTCCCAATGTGTTTCTTATTTACTCTATTGCAATGGAGACAATACATTTTCCCAGATTTAGAAGCAGCCATGTCAGAATCCATCCCAGGGTGAGGGTTTCTTGATTTCACTGTTCAGCATGGGACCCTGAGACATTTATTTAAACACTCAGCCACGTTGTTCTGGGTGTGCCATTCCGTGTTTCAGTGAAAGGAGGGTGGGGTCGCACGTTAGCTTACATGGGGACGTGTGCAGAATCAGCGTAGCTCATGTTTTAATCGTCTGTTAGGACCACTTGGGGGCTTGTCCGCATCGCTCCTGAGGTCTGGGACCCTGAGCCGTTGCAGGTGATCCCATCACAGTGTGAGTGACCCTGGGAGATGGCCTGCACACAGGGCACGGTGGCTCCGAGAATGAAAGCTGGCTTGGCTGTTTCAGTGTTTACATTTACTCCTGTTAGACTGACCCACGAGGGGCCGGTTTATCCCACAGACAAGGGTGGAGTCGTGAAGGCCGTGCTGGGCAGTGGGCGGCTGGTGGGCTTCTGCGGGACTCCCTGCCCTGCCATGCCTGAGGGTGTGGTGAGAATGAGGAGCACACGCCGCAGGGACTCCGGGCCACTATCCCTTTGGGGAAGGGTGTCTGCTGTGTCGGGGCCGGCTGGGGACTTGTCCGTGGAGACCCAGGGCCAGCACCAAGTGTGATCTGCATATGGAGATGTGTCTGCCCACTGAGAGCTTGTGCCCTTGACGGAGACGTGGGTTTTGTTAGCATTTGGTGATGTTATTTATCATAGACTGAATGTATGTCTCCTCTTACAATGAATACCATGAAGTGGGACACAGCGTGACGGTGTTGGAAGTCGGTGGGGAATGATTAGGTTTAGATGGGCTGGGGGGCGAGGTGTGAGGGGCTAGTGCCTGTGGAGGAGTCAGGACAGTGCTTGCTCTCCCTCTTCCGAGTGAGGACACGCGTCAGCCTGCAGCCTCACCAGAACCCATCGTGACCGCAGTGCAGTATTCAATGAACAGTTCGGTGCTGAAAAGCTCAGAGTGAGGTGTAATCTGAGCTCTTGGAGTAAATGGATGGCGGTGGGGCAGTCTGGGAATGACATGTAGGTTAGGGTGTATTTCTCATGTTTCCCAATGTGTTTCTTATTTACTCTATTGCAATGGAGACAATACATTTTCCCAGATTTAGAAGCAGCCATGTCAGAATCCATCCCAGGGTGAGGGTTTCTTGATTTCACTGTTCAGCATGGGACCCTGAGACATTTATTTAAACACTCAGCCACGTTGTTCTGGGTGTGCCATTCCGTGTTTCAGTGAAAGGAGGGTGGGGTCGCACGTTAGCTTACATGGGGACGTGTGCAGAATCAGCGTAGCTCATGTTTTAATCGTCTGTTAGGACCACTTGGGGGCTTGTCCGCATCGCTCCTGAGGTCTGGGACCCTGAGCCGTTGCAGGTGATCCCATCACAGTGTGAGTGACCCTGGGAGATGGCCTGCACACAGGGCACGGTGGCTCCGAGAATGAAAGCTGGCTTGGCTGTTTCAGTGTTTACATTTACTCCTGTTAGACTGACCCACGAGGGGCCGGTTTATCCCACAGACAAGGGTGGAGTCGTGAAGGCCGTGCTGGGCAGTGGGCGGCTGGTGGGCTTCTGCGGGACTCCCTGCCCTGCCATGCCTGAGGGTGTGGTGAGAATGAGGAGCACACGCCGCAGGGACTCCGGGCCACTATCCCTTTGGGGAAGGGTGTCTGCTGTGTCGGGGCCGGCTGGGGACTTGTCCGTGGAGACCCAGGGCCAGCACCAAGTGTGATCTGCATATGGAGATGTGTCTGCCCACTGAGAGCTTGTGCCCTTGACGGAGACGTGGGTTTTGTTAGCATTTGGTGATGTTATTTATCATAGACTGAATGTATGTCTCCTCTTACAATGAATACCATGAAGTGGGACACAGCGTGACGGTGTTGGAAGTCGGTGGGGAATGATTAGGTTTAGATGGGCTGGGGGGCGAGGTGTGAGGGGCTAGTGCCTGTGGAGGAGTCAGGACAGTGCTTGCTCCCTCCCTCTTCCCGAGTGAGGACAGCGCGTCAGCCTGCAGCCTCACCAGAACCCATCGTGACCGCTCAGATGGCCATACATGTATTCAATAGAACAGTTGCTCAGAGACTGTTTAAACAACGGGGAAATTGCTGTACAGAGTAGGCAGTCATAAAGGGCGTGCATCCTGTGTTTGGAAAAAAATCATTCCAACAAGGAGTTCAGTCATTTCTCCTCATCACAACCTGACAGGTCACAGATGCGACCTGAGGTCTGAGGTGGGGACTGGGAATGCTTCACCGTTCCCTCCCCACTGTGTGCTCATCCGAACCGAGGCAGCGCCATGGCCCCCTCATCAGAAGGCCACCTTGTTTCTGGACCTGGTTTCATCCTTTTAGGACAACTGAGCAAAAGCTTCCAAGAGTCATTTTGGAACCAGTGGGGGTTTTGAAGATCTCTGTTTGCTCTAGTTTACCTCAGGAGGATGTCTAGGGGGGATTCGTCCCCTCTGTATGTGACCACGGTTGTGAGAGTCAAGCTTCCCTGGTCCTGTAACCACACACAGCAGAGCGTCTGCATCGACGGGGCCTCAGAGCTCTGACCTTGGTCACCTCTGAGTGCTTGTGACTCTGTAGTTACTTAGCCTGTGTAACTTCAGTAGCTCTGCTTTGTTTTATCAAGACGGTATGTCATGAAAACAATGATTAGATTGTTGGAGCAATTGCAGAACACCGAGTTATCTAGCTTACTAGCTTGGTGGTCTGAGTCACTTTAAGGATGGAGGCCACTTAGCAGAGGGACAGTGTGTGGGGCTGCGGGCACCAGGTCTCAGTGGGAGCCTCCTCCTCGGGTCACAGGTTTACTTTCTGGCAGGGATCCAAGCCTGTTGTGACGCCGGGGCTGCTTTGTCATCTCTGTGAATCTCTTGCAAGGCTCCAGAAATCAGCTTCTTGAAGCCCCCTGGCTGCATATCAGAATTGAGCCAGAGCTACCAAGTCCACACTCAGTGTCTCTGTCCCTTTTAGGATGTCACCCAGCCCTGAGATGGCCTGGGAGACTAGGCCTTGGAGGCAGCCTCACGGGGCCTGTCTGTCCTGCAGACCCTTGTGGGCAGCATCGGCCTCCTTGTTAGTGACCAGGCCTTCCAAGCCCTTGAGCAATAGAGATGCAGAAAGAGTGCAACTGCTTGTCAGGGGCGGGGGGCAGACACAGCACGTAAAAGAAGACACCACTCCCACCGGGCTGGGGGTGCACAGAGGCTGCGATGGGATCACCCGTCACATCAGGACCCCTCCGTCTGACCCTCTGTGGGTGACGCCCACTTTCCTCCAGGGACCAGCTCCCCCGGGTCCCTCCTGAGCCCAGCTCCATCCCACACACCCACACACAACATGGCTGAGTGCTTCAGTGAAACTCCCAGGGCTTCCCCCTACAGCCCCAGGCTTCCTTCAGCCATCCTCCATAGGCCCCGGGCCTTGCCAAGCAGCAGCTCAATGACACATACAAGACCTCAGAAGTGTTCTGAGGAGCAGGAGGGGTGCCCCAGCCTTTCGTCCCATATGGTGTCTGCAAAACTGGGCATCCACATGGCCTGGGGGTTCCTGCCATGGGGAAAGTGGCCTCACTAGGTGACGGTAGTGGCCGTCTCTTCAGGAATTGCAGAGTAGAATTGTCGGTCACCTTCGGACCCTTTGTTTAGCATCACTGAGCTGAACTTAGTCGCTTTTGGGAAAACACAGCCCAGTGCACAAAACTCGGGTGTATAGTTAGAAAAGCTAATTTACCACTTGAAAGACATGGGATGAACGAGACTTTCCTCTAAGAGGGTGTCCACACCTGTTTTCTGTAGGAGGGCTTCACCTGCCTTCAGGTGGCATGAGTCAGTGCTGCGTGAGGACAAGCGTGAGCATGGCCCACTGTTGCTCCGGCCCGAGATGGAGGCCCGCGGCAGGGCCTGGGCACCTGGGTGACTGCAGCCCTTTGTCATCTCTGTGAATCTCTTGCAAGGCTCCAGAAATCAGCTTCTTGAAGCCCCCTGGCTGCATATCAGAATTGAGCCAGAGCTACCAAGTCCACACTCAGTGTCTCTGTCCCTTTTAGGATGTCACCCAGCCCTGAGATGGCCTGGGAGACTAGGCCTTGGAGGCAGCCTCACGGGGCCTGTCTGTCCTGCAGACCCTTGTGGGCAGCATCGGCCTCCTTGTTAGTGACCAGGCCTTCCAAGCCCTTGAGCAATAGAGATGCAGAAAGAGTGCAACTGCTTGTCAGGGGCGGGGGGCAGACACAGCACGTAAAAGAAGACACCACTCCCACCGGGCTGGGGGTGCACAGAGGCTGCGATGGGATCACCCGTCACATCAGGACCCCTCCGTCTGACCCTCTGTGGGTGACGCCCACTTTCCTCCAGGGACCAGCTCCCCCGGGTCCCTCCTGAGCCCAGCTCCATCCCACACACCCACACACAACATGGCTGAGTGCTTCAGTGAAACTCCCAGGGCTTCCCCCTACAGCCCCAGGCTTCCTTCAGCCATCCTCCATAGGCCCCGGGCCTTGCCAAGCAGCAGCTCAATGACACATACAAGACCTCAGAAGTGTTCTGAGGAGCAGGAGGGGTGCCCCAGCCTTTCGTCCCATATGGTGTCTGCAAAACTGGGCATCCACATGGCCTGGGGGTTCCTGCCATGGGGAAAGTGGCCTCACTAGGTGACGGTAGTGGCCGTCTCTTCAGGAATTGCAGAGTAGAATTGTCGGTCACCTTCGGACCCTTTGTTTAGCATCACTGAGCTGAACTTAGTCGCTTTTGGGAAAACACAGCCCAGTGCACAAAACTCGGGTGTATAGTTAGAAAAGCTAATTTACCACTTGAAAGACATGGGATGAACGAGACTTTCCTCTAAGAGGGTGTCCACACCTGTTTTCTGTAGGAGGGCTTCACCTGCCTTCAGGTGGCATGAGTCAGTGCTGCGTGAGGACAAGCGTGAGCATGGCCCACTGTTGCTCCGGCTCCCGAGATGGAGGCACCGCCAGGGGCAGGGTGTCCTGGGCACCTGGGTGGCACTGCCAGCCCTTTACATCCTGGGACAACTGTGAGGCTTCGCTTGTCACCCAGCTGGGGAGTGGTGACTGCAGGCTACTCTGTGGGGAAAGCGACATCGGGTTCTTACTGAATGCCTTAATTCCAGTGGAACTGAATCTTAACATAGCAAATAAAACCATGAGAACTTTGGGTGACCACTTGTATCATCTTGGAATTGGTTAGGATGCTTTGAGCATGATTCCAAAAAAGACAGCATAACAGAAAAACCATTATATTTTATTTCACGGAACAATACTAGAAGAAATTCTTCCTTATTAAAATTAGACTTAAAAAGCAAATTTAAAATAGGGAAATCACTGGCAGATATTGATAAAGAGCTAAATAGCTTTAACATATTTAAAAAAAAAAACTTTATAAGATAAGGAGGGACAAGAGAAAATAGAACAACTACTTTGCAAAGACTCAGAAAATAAGTTCCTACAGTCGGGATGTGCTCTGGCTCTCTGTAGCTGGCATACGCACAGCCTCCCAGGAGATTCCACCGTTTACCTATCAAATAAGCGGACATTGATAACAGCTGATATTAGCAAATTAGTGACAATACAGGGAACAGGCTCTCACTAGTTTAATATATGCATCATGGTATAAATAATACATGCACATACATTAATCATTTCTAAAATGTTCAGTGTGGCAGTTTAAAATAAACATAACCCTTGAGATAGGAATTCCACTTCTGCAAATTTATGTTAAGGAGATGTAACGTGTAAACTCCTTGTTCATCTCTGAACCCCAGCACCTGAAAGAGTGGGGGAAGAAAAGCACAGATAGCTTTAACTGGATATTTATAGAATCTTGAAAAAAAAAAACAAATTAATATACATAGACATATGTGAAGAAACATATTATCTTTGTAAGAGCAAGAAGTTAGAAGTCACAGTGAATTTTCTATCAAAGAGAACTAATTAAATAAAGTTTGGTCCATCCAGTAAATAGAGCTCAGTGGACAGTTAAAGCTGTGGAGGGACGCGTGTGTATGATGGGTGTGTGTGTGGAAAGACAGGCTCCAATAGTAAGAAATTATAGTACAACATTATGATAATTAGACTGAAAATAGCATAAGTAATGCTGTCTGACTTTTGTAGAACATGAATCCAAGCATCTATATATACATAGAATATACTGGAAGAAGGATATTCATCAGAATGTGAGCAGTGCCACAGTTGTATGAAAAGTTGTAGCAATAATCTCCTTTATATATTTCAGCCAATTTAGAATTATTTTGCCACCTATAACCATTAATTCTGCAATACAAAAATAGGCTCCTTTATCTTTTAAAAATAATGATTAGTTTCTGAGTAGTAGAAAGAATAAAGTATTTAAAATCCTCAAATATGGAAAAAGTGTTTGAAAAATTAGTGCTGCTCCTACTTAGTTTGTGCTGAATGGTCTAAAACATAAGAAGAAGAGGAATGGTCAAATATAAGTTGATCGAAATAGATTTGGCTTGTCCAGCGAGAGCCCTGCAGGACAGCATCTGGTGTGGATGCCCTAGAGTCCACGGATTCAGATTGTCATTGACCAGGAAAGAAACAACTTAGTGACACAGAACAGTTGGGAAGCTCCCAGTCAGGAGACTTGATTTCCTGCTTGGGTCTTACTTTTAAGGGATCGCGTCATCTCTTTAATGAATGGCTATATCTCCCTGCTGTTTCTCTCTCCCCAAGACCTCTGCCTCCCAAGCCCTTTTTGTCTCTTTTGGCATTAAAAAGAGATAGTTCCTACATTTTAAAACATGCACATACATTAATCATTTCTAAAATGTTCAGTGTGGCAGTTTAAAATAAACATAACCCTTGAGATAGGAATTCCACTTCTGCAAATTTATGTTAAGGAGATGTAACGTGTAAACTCCTTGTTCATCTCTGAACCCCAGCACCTGAAAGAGTGGGGGAAGAAAAGCACAGATAGCTTTAACTGGATATTTATAGAATCTTGAAAAAAAAAAACAAATTAATATACATAGACATATGTGAAGAAACATATTATCTTTGTAAGAGCAAGAAGTTAGAAGTCACAGTGAATTTTCTATCAAAGAGAACTAATTAAATAAAGTTTGGTCCATCCAGTAAATAGAGCTCAGTGGACAGTTAAAGCTGTGGAGGGGACGCGTGTGTATGATGGGTGTGTGTGTGGAAAGACAGGCTCCAATAGTAAGAAATTATAGTACAACATTATGATAATTAGACTGAAAATAGCATAAGTAATGCTGTCTGACTTTTGTAGAACATGAATCCAAGCATCTATATATACATAGAATATACTGGAAGAAGGATATTCATCAGAATGTGAGCAGTGCCACAGTTGTATGAAAAGTTGTAGCAATAATCTCCTTTATATATTTCAGCCAATTTAGAATTATTTTGCCACCTATAACCATTAATTCTGCAATACAAAAATAGGCTCCTTTATCTTTTAAAAATAATGATTAGTTTCTGAGTAGTAGAAAGAATAAAGTATTTAAAATCCTCAAATATGGAAAAAGTGTTTGAAAAATTAGTGCTGCTCCTACTTAGTTTGTGCTGAATGGTCTAAAACATAAGAAGAAGAGGAATGGTCAAATATAAGTTGATCGAAATAGATTTGGCTTGTCCAGCGAGAGCCCTGCAGGACAGCATCTGGTGTGGATGCCCTAGAGTCCACGGATTCAGATTGTCATTGACCAGGAAAGAAACAACTTAGTGACACAGAACAGTTGGGAAGCTCCCAGTCAGGGGAGACTTGATTTCCTGCTTGGGTCTTACTTTTAAGGGATCGCGTCATCTCTTTAATGAATGGCTATATCTCCCTGCTGTTTCTCTCTCCCCAAGACCTCTGCCTCCCAAGCCCTTGTGCTTTCAGGTTCTCTTGGGCATGAAAACAACTTGGTATTTGAATGGTCACATAGCAGCCCATATTAGCTTCATAGTGACAGGAAATATGAATTAAATTCTTGGCCAGATGACCACTGGCAGTTCCCAGCAAGCATTTTCCAGCTGAGTAAACTAATAAATCTATTTATTCTTCATGGATGACAAGGCCCATTAACTGTAGATGCCTTTGGCAGGAGATTCTGGAGACAGAAGGTCATTTGCTCTCATCACTTCTCTTTAGATGTAATATGTTCGCACAGCTCATGCTGAAAGTTAGAACCTCAGTTAGTATATATGTTCATGCTGACTGTGTCAGCAAATTGGGAAAGGAGCATGTCAAGGCTGTTTATTGTCACCCTGCTTGTTTAACTTATATGCAGAGTACATCATGCAAAATGCCTGCCGGGATGAAGCACAAGCTGGAATCAAGATTGCCAGGAGAAATATCAATAACCTCAGATATACAGATGACACCACCCTTATGGCAGAAAGCGAGGAGGAGCTAAAGAACCTCTTGATGACGGTAAAAGAGGAGAGTGAAAAAGGTGGCCTAAAACTCAACATTCAGACTTCCCTGGTGGTCCAGTGAGTAGAGAGTCCACCTTGCAGTGCAGGGGGCGCCTGTTTGAGCCCTGGCCCGGGAAGATCCCACGTGCCACAGAGTGGCTGGACTGGTGTGTCCAATTATAAGCCAGCACTCTGGAGTGCATGCACCCAGAGCTGGTGCTCTGCAATGAGAGAGGCCACTGCAGTGGGAGGACCACGCGTGCTTAAGAGTAAAAGATGGATGAAAATAAATATAAAAATTTTTTAAAAAGAGGCATGATGGGGAAAAGAAAACCCTCAATATTCAAAACACTAAGATTGGGCTTCCCTGGCAGTCCAGTGGGTGGGGAGTCCGCCTTACAGTGCAGGGGGCATGGTTTGATCCCTGGCCTGGGAGGATCCTGCATGCCACAGAGTGGCTGGACTGGTGTGTCCAATTATAAGCCAGCACTCTGGAGTGCATGCACCCAGAGCTGGTGCTCTGCAATGAGAGAGGCCACTGCAGTGGGAGGACCACGCGTGCTTAAGAGTAAAAGATGGATGAAAATAAATATAAAAATTTTTTAAAAAGAGGCATGATGGGGAAAAGAAAACCCTCAATATTCAAAACACTAAGATTGGGCTTCCCTGGCAGTCCAGTGGGTGGGGAGTCCGCCTTACAGTGCAGGGGGCATGGTTTGATCCCTGGCCTGGGAGGATCCTGCATGCCACAGAGCGGCTGGACTGGTGTGTCCAATTGTGATCCAGCACTCTGGAGTGCATGCGCCCAGAGCCGGTGCTCTGCAACAAGAGGAAACGCTGCACTGGGAGGCCCACACAGGCCAGAGAACGAAGATAGGTGAAAATAAATAAATAATAATAATAATAAAATAAAAGAGGCCAAAAAAACACAACAACACTAAAATCATGGCATCCAGTCCCATCACTTCATGGCAAATAGAAGGGCAAACAATGGAAACTGATAGACTTTATTTTCTTGGCCTCCAAAATCAATGTGGACAGTGACTGCAGCCATGAAATTAAAAGACACTTGCTCCTTGGAAGGAAATCATAACAAACCTAGACAGCATATTCAAAAGCAGAGACATCACTTTGCCGACAAAGGTCCATATAGTCAAAGCTGTGGCTTTTCCAGTGGTCATGTGTGGATGTGAGAGTTGGACCATAAAGTAGGCTGGATGTCAAAGAACGGATGCCTTTAACTGAGGTGTTGGACAAGACTCTTGAGAGTCCCTTGGACTGCAAGGAGATCAAACCAATCAATCCTAAAGGAAATCAACCCTGAATATTCACTGGAAAGACTGATGCTAAAGCTCCAATACTCTGGTCACCTGATACAAAGAGTTGACTCATTGGAAAAGACTCTGATGCTGGGAAAGATTGAAGGAGAAGGGGACAACAGAGGATTAGATGGTTAGATCTCATCACCAACTCAATGGACATGAGTTTGAGTAAGCTCCGGGAGATGGTGAAGAGTGGGCTGCTGTCCATGGGGTCACAAAGAGTTGGACGTGACTCCAGCTGAACTATGACTGCACTGAACTGCGTTTGTGCAGGAGGACTCAGCCCGTGCAGAGAATCAGAGCCTCAGGTGGTGATGAAGGACATGGATGGCAGGAGAAGGGGGTTCCATTATTCAGGAGGTGTTTCAGATGCTTGGGAAGCGTATACTCTGACTTAATTATCAGTTAATGAAAGGACATGTTCAGAATTCATTGTATTAACGTTACAAGTATGTATTTGTGAAGGCAGTTTCTGTGACCTGAAATACATTTGATTCTAGCATCCAGACCATTTAGGCACAAACGAGGAGCGCTTGTGGTCCCAACCACAGAGAGCATGCCAGGTCTTCAAAGGTAACAAAGCTTTTCTCGACTCTCAGAGAGCGAGAAGTTTCTTACATAGAATTCATGTGAGCAATACAGTGTCACATTCGAAGAAATATCCTTCACCTGTTTTTAAAGTAGAGACTGTGGATGGTTTTGGGGGAGGCTTCTCACAGCCCCACCCTCCATCTGGCCGAGATGGATGGTCCAGATAAAACCCCTGGAGAGCAATTTTTGCAGGACTTATTTTGCCATGTCAGTGGGAAGAGGAACAAAGGTCAGGAACAAAGTCAACAATACCTAAAAAAATTTTTGACATCACTGTGATAGGTTGTATGCAGAGACATCACTTTGCCGACAAAGGTCCATATAGTCAAAGCTGTGGCTTTTCCAGTGGTCATGTGTGGATGTGAGAGTTGGACCATAAAGTAGGCTGGATGTCAAAGAACGGATGCCTTTAACTGAGGTGTTGGACAAGACTCTTGAGAGTCCCTTGGACTGCAAGGAGATCAAACCAATCAATCCTAAAGGAAATCAACCCTGAATATTCACTGGAAAGACTGATGCTAAAGCTCCAATACTCTGGTCACCTGATACAAAGAGTTGACTCATTGGAAAAGACTCTGATGCTGGGAAAGATTGAAGGAGAAGGGGACAACAGAGGATTAGATGGTTAGATCTCATCACCAACTCAATGGACATGAGTTTGAGTAAGCTCCGGGAGATGGTGAAGAGTGGGCTGCTGTCCATGGGGTCACAAAGAGTTGGACGTGACTCCAGCTGAACTATGACTGCACTGAACTGCGTTTGTGCAGGAGGACTCAGCCCGTGCAGAGAATCAGAGCCTCAGGTGGTGATGAAGGACATGGATGGCAGGAGAAGGGGGTTCCATTATTCAGGAGGTGTTTCAGATGCTTGGGAAGCGTATACTCTGACTTAATTATCAGTTAATGAAAGGACATGTTCAGAATTCATTGTATTAACGTTACAAGTATGTATTTGTGAAGGCAGTTTCTGTGACCTGAAATACATTTGATTCTAGCATCCAGACCATTTAGGCACAAACGAGGAGCGCTTGTGGTCCCAACCACAGAGAGCATGCCAGGTCTTCAAAGGTAACAAAGCTTTTCTCGACTCTCAGAGAGCGAGAAGTTTCTTACATAGAATTCATGTGAGCAATACAGTGTCACATTCGAAGAAATATCCTTCACCTGTTTTTAAAGTAGAGACAGTGGATGGTTTTGTGGGAGGTTTCTCACAGCCCCACCCCTCCATCTGGCCGAGAGTGGATGGTCCAGATAAAACCCCTGGAGAGCAATTTTTGCAGGACTTATTTTGCCATGTCAGTGGGAAGAGGAACAAAGGTCAGGAACAAAGTCAACAATAACTAAAATAAATGCATCCATTCATTCAATATGACTGTCGAGGCTACTGAGCACTGTCACTGTGCTGGAAACCCAAACTACCAATACCAAAGGCTCTGCCCCCCAGCCCTGCCTTGGCCCCCAGCTTACCCTGAGCCCTGGTCCAGGGCTGGTGCAGGACAGGCACAAGGAGGAGACCCATCCACATGTGTGAAAGTGCTCAGCCCCCCAGTTGGTGGACAGGGCCAGGAGTGTCCCTGGAATAGATGTGGAGAGGGTTCTAAAGGGCAGGGGAGAGACATCATGAGGGGTGAGAGGTGATGCATGAACCCTTCTGACATGAGGGTTCAACAGGTGACAGACAGGCTGAGATCTGACTCTGGGGCTTGAGCCGCTGCTCTGAGTGCACAGTCGGCATTGTGTCCAGAATACAAAGGAGAGAGGCTGAGCCCTGAAGGGCGTCTGGGCGGGCCCACTGGTGCATTTTTCTGTCTTTTTCTTTGTTGTTTAAGGAGTGAGCACCAAAGAAAGAGGAGTTCCTTTAGATTGCAGTAAAAGCCCTTCCTCCAGGCTGCTGACCTTTGGGAGTGACCCTGGCTTGCTGACATAGCAGCCATGTACCAGGTTTTCCAGCTGTCTGTCCATCCCTCCCTTAACTGCACATCCACCTTGAAGGAGGATCACAGTGTCGCCCTGGGACCTGGGGATCAAAATGACCAACAGACTGTTCCAACACTGTGTCGTCTTTGAGAGAACCCAGATCACAGGCCTGAGAGCCTGAGGAGCTTAATCAGCCCTTGTTCCTCAGCGGGAAACACTGGCACCAGCGGCAGGTGGGGGTGCAGAGCCTCCCATCCCTCAGAGCCAGGGTTGGGTTGGTGTCAACACTGGTTCCTGGTGCCTGCCCGTGACCTGACCTGAGTCCTCACTATCTTCCCACGAGCTCACACAATTGGGAGAGCTCTGGGGTAAGGTTGGCCTGGTTCTGGTTCTAAAAAACCCACGTGCTGGCTCCACACTGCTCGGTCCTCCCTCTCACCCTGCTGGGACTCCTTCAACGTTTCTGAAAATTGCCAGGAACAAAGGTCAGGAACAAAGTCAACAATAACTAAAATAAATGCATCCATTCATTCAATATGACTGTCGACATAGTGCACTGTGCTGGAAACCCAAACTACCAATACCAAAGGCTCTGCCCCAGCCCTGCCTTGGCCCCCAGCTTACCCTGAGCCCTGGTCCAGGGCTGGTGCAGGACAGGCACAAGGAGGAGACCCATCCACATGTGTGAAAGTGCTCAGCCCCCCAGTTGGTGGACAGGGCCAGGAGTGTCCCTGGAATAGATGTGGAGAGGGTTCTAAAGGGCAGGGGAGAGACATCATGAGGGGTGAGAGGTGATGCATGAACCCTTCTGACATGAGGGTTCAACAGGTGACAGACAGGCTGAGATCTGACTCTGGGGCTTGAGCCGCTGCTCTGAGTGCACAGTCGGCATTGTGTCCAGAATACAAAGGAGAGAGGCTGAGCCCTGAAGGGCGTCTGGGCGGGCCCACTGGTGCATTTTTCTGTCTTTTTCTTTGTTGTTTAAGGAGTGAGCACCAAAGAAAGAGGAGTTCCTTTAGATTGCAGTAAAAGCCCTTCCTCCAGGCTGCTGACCTTTGGGAGTGACCCTGGCTTGCTGACATAGCAGCCATGTACCAGGTTTTCCAGCTGTCTGTCCATCCCTCCCTTAACTGCACATCCACCTTGAAGGAGGATCACAGTGTCGCCCTGGGACCTGGGGATCAAAATGACCAACAGACTGTTCCAACACTGTGTCGTCTTTGAGAGAACCCAGATCACAGGCCTGAGAGCCTGAGGAGCTTAATCAGCCCTTGTTCCTCAGCGGGAAACACTGGCACCAGCGGCAGGTGGGGGTGCAGAGCCTCCCATCCCTCAGAGCCAGGGTTGGGTTGGTGTCAACACTGGTTCCTGGTGCCTGCCCGTGACCTGACCTGAGTCCTCACTATCTTCCCACGAGCTCACACAATTGGGAGAGCTCTGGGGTAAGGTTGGCCTGGTTCTGGTTCTATAACAGAGTCCAGACCCAACGTGCTGGCTCCCACACTGCTCGGTCCTCCCTCTAAGAGCTGTCACCCTGCTGGGCTTGACTGCCCCGTGAAGGTTGCAGTGAAGTGGAGCAAATGGTCCTTGTCTGAAAATTGCCTAAAACAGCCAAGCTACTTGCCTATTAACTTTGAATTTTAATTGTGACCTTCCATGAGGTAGAAGCCAGCAGAGTCCCCGGGCCTGTGAAGAAATGGCTGGGTTCTCTCTACAGCTCAGGGAACAGAGCAGTCCTGGGTCAGCAGTGCTTTCTGGCACAGTCCAGCGGTGCCCATCAGGTCTCAGAGAGGGCGCAGCAGCTCTGGAATCCAAGTCGTGGGGCCTGGCCTGTGTGCTCACATGTGTGCATGTTGGGAGGGACTGGAGTCCTTACTAATGCAGTGCATTTCCCATGACTATTCCCCAGATGTACACAGACCAGCTTTGTTATATATATGGACCCAGGGCTTCAGGAAGGTGTTGGACACCTGAGAACACCGGAGGAGACGGTCATCCACGCTGAGGGAGTGTGGCTCACCAGGTGCAGAGCCGGCAACCCCAGCATCAGGCTTGTTAGGGTTTTGAGCCAGGTGGTTCTTTGTGAAGGAAGGACTGCCCTTCACTTTCACACCATCGTTGGACTCGAGACACTGCCAGGCACCCTCCCCTGGCCCACCCCTGGGAGGCATCCTTGTGGAGAGGCTGGTCCTTAACATGGCTGGGTCTCCCACCACCTTTCCTCCTCAGGTGCACAGAGCCTCCCTAGAACCAGGCTCCTCAAATGCCACCCCACATACAGCACAAGCTCAGCTTCCCTTGACGCCCTACTCAAAGTTGTCTTTCCTCCTGAACATCAGCATGTGTCCTTCCCCCTTAAGAGCTGCTGACAGATCCGTTTGCCTCTGAGCGCACTGGCGATCCAAGACTGTGTTTTCTCCTCTGTCCACCCGGCTATGTCGGGACTTTGGGTCGTGTGTGAGGTGTGGGTGGTGGCCCAGGTCCAAGGGAGGTTCTGCAGGGCGCCCCCTTGGTGTCCCAGAGGACTGAACGCTGGGGCGCACAGTGACAGCAGTGTGGTCAGACAGGGGACTGCGGTGCCTGGTGACAGTGGTGAGGTCAGATAGAGGACTTTGGTGCACGTCCTGATTTAAAGGCAGCAGACAGCCTGTGAAGTAAATACAAAAGGCAGCAGGGCCTGTGTGACTGCCCCGTGAAGGTTGCAGTGAAGTGGAGCAAATGGTCCTTGTCTGAAAATTGCCTAAAACAGCCAAGCTACTTGCCTATTAACTTTGAATTTTAATTGTGACCTTCCATGAGGTAGAAGCCAGCAGAGTCCCCGGGCCTGTGAAGAAATGGCTGGGTTCTCTCTACAGCTCAGGGAACAGAGCAGTCCTGGGTCAGCAGTGCTTTCTGGCACAGTCCAGCGGTGCCCATCAGGTCTCAGAGAGGGCGCAGCAGCTCTGGAATCCAAGTCGTGGGGCCTGGCCTGTGTGCTCACATGTGTGCATGTTGGGAGGGACTGGAGTCCTTACTAATGCAGTGCATTTCCCATGACTATTCCCCAGATGTACACAGACCAGCTTTGTTATATATATGGACCCAGGGCTTCAGGAAGGTGTTGGACACCTGAGAACACCGGAGGAGACGGTCATCCACGCTGAGGGAGTGTGGCTCACCAGGTGCAGAGCCGGCAACCCCAGCATCAGGCTTGTTAGGGTTTTGAGCCAGGTGGTTCTTTGTGAAGGAAGGACTGCCCTTCACTTTCACACCATCGTTGGACTCGAGACACTGCCAGGCACCCTCCCCTGGCCCACCCCTGGGAGGCATCCTTGTGGAGAGGCTGGTCCTTAACATGGCTGGGTCTCCCACCACCTTTCCTCCTCAGGTGCACAGAGCCTCCCTAGAACCAGGCTCCTCAAATGCCACCCCACATACAGCACAAGCTCAGCTTCCCTTGACGCCCTACTCAAAGTTGTCTTTCCTCCTGAACATCAGCATGTGTCCTTCCCCCTTAAGAGCTGCTGACAGATCCGTTTGCCTCTGAGCGCACTGGCGATCCAAGACTGTGTTTTCTCCTCTGTCCACCCGGCTATGTCGGGACTTTGGGTCGTGTGTGAGGTGTGGGTGGTGGCCCAGGTCCAAGGGAGGTTCTGCAGGGCGCCCCCTTGGTGTCCCAGAGGACTGAACGCTGGGGCGCACAGTGACAGCAGTGTGGTCAGACAGGGGACTGCGGTGCCTGGTGACAGTGGTGAGGTCAGATAGAGGACTTTGGTGCACGTCCTGATTTAAAGGCAGCAGACAGCCTGTGAAGTAAATACAAAAGGCCTTTGTTACTGTCTTCCACATGTCCAGTCTGTGATTGTGTGTGCCTGTGTGTGTTTACACACACACGTGGACGGCTGCACTGCCTTCCTGTGCCTGTGCATATCTTACCATCCATTGGTGGACTTGAGCCAAGCACCCAGAAATTGACTTTATGATACTGAACTTTCATTTACCATTCTCCCCTGGCTTTCTGTTATTCCTTTATGATTAAAAAGAATAATTTCATGATGGAAAGTAAAAGTTTTTAATCCAAGAATTGGGAAAGCATGGTAGATGTTGGAGCTGGTTACTCCTGAAAAGGTGATGAGGGTGAATATAAAAATAGCTCCAGGGTGGGGACCATGGACATGCATATGACTGATCTGGGAACATACATGTCTGTGAACAACAAAACTCTGTAAAACCTTTAAAGTAAAGAATAAAAAAATATATATATATTAAATTATACCAATAAAATTCCAAAAAAAAAAATAGCTCCAAAAGAGCCTGAGATGTTTTTAGGTGATAGAGATGTTATGGGCATTTCATAACGTAAGCCAGAGGGGCTGTTAATACTTTTCAAATTATTCTGAAAGCTCACTTTGAACATCAAAGTACCAGTGTCAAAGACATAAGGGTTATTAGCTTGACTTGACATTTGCTAGGTTCTTACTATGATCTCCATGGAAACTGATCTCCAATGATTAACTGAGCATTTGAAGTTTTAAGTTAATATGAGCTTTGTAATTTTTTTTAAAATTTTACGTCTTTTTAAACACTTTGTTGGAATATAGTTGATTTACAATGTTGTGTTAATTTCAGGTGCACAGCGAAATGATTCAGTTATACATATACATATTATACATATACATTCTTTTTCAGATTCTTTACCCATATAGGCTATTGCAGAGTATTGAATATAGTTCCCTGTGCTATCCAGTAGGTCCTTGTTGGTTATCTATAGTTGTGTGTGTGTGTGTGTGTGTGTGTGTGTGTTAAACCCAAGCTCCTAATTTATCTTCCCCCCGTATTTCCCCTTTGGCAGCCGTAAGTTTGTTGTCAAAATCTGCATCTGTTTCTGTTTTGTAAATAAAGTCATTTGTACCAATTTCTTAAATTCCACATGTTTAAGATTCCACATATGAGTAATATATGATGTTTGTCTTTCTCTGACTTACTTCACTTAGTATGATAATTTCTAGTTACATCCATGTTGCTGTAAATGGCATTATTTCATTCTTTTTCATACCTGAGTAATATTGCATTGTATAAATGTACCACATCTTTATCCATTCATCTCTTGATGGACATTTAGTTTGCTTCTTTGTCCTAGCTATTGCAAATAGTGCTGCTATGAACATTTAGGTGCATGTATCTTTTCAAATAAGAATTTTCTCCAGATAGATGCTCAGGAGTAGAATTGCTGGTTCATATGGTAGCTCTGTTTTCAGTCTTACAAGGAATCTCCATACTGTTCTCCATAGTGGCTGCACCAATTTACATTTCCAGTATCATTGTAGAAGGGTTTCCTTTTCTCCACACCCTCCACAGCATTTACGGTTTGTAGACTTTTTTTTTTTTTTTGGACACTTCTATTGATCTTTCATTTATCTATTTCCATCCATCTTTGTTCCTTGGCCCGCATGGGCCTCCCATCACAGTGGCCTCTCCGTTGCAGAGCACTGGCTCTGGGCACGTGCACTTCAGAGCTGCAGTTCAGTAGTTGGACATATTGATCCAGCCACTCTGCAGCACGTGGGATCTTCCCAGGCCAGGGATCAAACCGGCGCCCCTTGCAGTGCAAGGCGGTGTCCTTACCCACTGGACCACCAGGGAAACCCTGTTTGTAAACTTCTGATGATGGCCATTCCAACCCGTGTGAGGTGGTACCTCATTGTAGTTTTTCTTTTTTGGGGGCCTCTTTTATTGGTTCTTCATCTATTCACTTTCATCCACCTTTGCTCTTTGACCTGTGTGGGCCTCCCATTGCAGTGGCCTCTCTCGTTGAAGAGCAGTGGCTCTGGGCGCATGTGCTCCAGAGCCTGGCTCCTAATTGGACACACCAGTCCAGCTGCTCTGTGGCATGTGAGATATTCCCAGCCCAGGGATCGAACTGGCACCCCTTGCATTGCAAGGCGGACTCTACCCAGTGGGCCACCAGGGAAGCCCCCTCCTTATAGTTTTGATTCGCATTTCTCTGATACTTAGTGATGTTGATATCTTTTTCATGTGCCTCTTGACATCTCTATGTCCTCATCAGAGAAATGTCTATTTGAGTGTTCTCCCCATTTTTTAAATTGGGTTGTTTGGGTTTTTTTGACATTGAGCTGCATATGCTGTTTGTGTATTTTGGAGATTAATTCCTTGTTGATTGTTTCATTTACAAATATTTTGTCCCATTCTTCAGATTGTCTTTTAGATTTGTTTATGGTTTCCTTTGCTGTGCAAAAGCTTTTAAGTTTAATTAGGTCCCATTTGTTTATTCTGTTTTTATTTTCTTTGGGAGGTGGATCCAAAAAGAAATTGCTGCAATTTATGTCAGAGTGTTTTGCCTATATTTTCCTCTAAGAGTTTTATAGTATCTGGTCTTACATTTAAGTCTTTAATCTATTTTGAGTTTATTTTGTGTGTGGTGTTAGAGTGTTCTAATTTCATTCTTTTGCATGTGTCTGTCCAGTTTTCCAAGCACCACTTGTTGAGAGGCTATCTTTTCTCCCTTGTGCAGTCTTGCCTCTTTCATCACAGATTAGCAAATAGAATATGTGCTTTTGTGTGCAGTTTCACCGAGCAGCAGGGATGCTGTACTTGATGTCCGTGTGGTTACTGCACTTTGACATGGTTGAGCCTGGCCCTCGCAGGGCTGACCTCTGCACACTATTTGGCCAGGGATCAAACCGGCGCCCCTTGCAGTGCAAGGCGGTGTCCTTACCCACTGGACCACCAGGGAAACCCTGTTTGTAAACTTCTGATGATGGCCATTCCAACCCGTGTGAGGTGGTACCTCATTGTAGTTTTTCTTTTTTGGGGGCCTCTTTTATTGGTTCTTCATCTATTCACTTTCATCCACCTTTGCTCTTTGACCTGTGTGGGCCTCCCATTGCAGTGGCCTCTCTCGTTGAAGAGCAGTGGCTCTGGGCGCATGTGCTCCAGAGCCTGGCTCCTAATTGGACACACCAGTCCAGCTGCTCTGTGGCATGTGAGATATTCCCAGCCCAGGGATCGAACTGGCACCCCTTGCATTGCAAGGCGGACTCTACCCAGTGGGCCACCAGGGAAGCCCCCTCCTTATAGTTTTGATTCGCATTTCTCTGATACTTAGTGATGTTGATATCTTTTTCATGTGCCTCTTGACATCTCTATGTCCTCATCAGAGAAATGTCTATTTGAGTGTTCTCCCCATTTTTTAAATTGGGTTGTTTGGGTTTTTTTGACATTGAGCTGCATATGCTGTTTGTGTATTTTGGAGATTAATTCCTTGTTGATTGTTTCATTTACAAATATTTTGTCCCATTCTTCAGATTGTCTTTTAGATTTGTTTATGGTTTCCTTTGCTGTGCAAAAGCTTTTAAGTTTAATTAGGTCCCATTTGTTTATTCTGTTTTTATTTTCTTTGGGAGGTGGATCCAAAAAGAAATTGCTGCAATTTATGTCAGAGTGTTTTGCCTATATTTTCCTCTAAGAGTTTTATAGTATCTGGTCTTACATTTAAGTCTTTAATCTATTTTGAGTTTATTTTGTGTGTGGTGTTAGAGTGTTCTAATTTCATTCTTTTGCATGTGTCTGTCCAGTTTTCCAAGCACCACTTGTTGAGAGGCTATCTTTTCTCCCTTGTGCAGTCTTGCCTCTTTCATCACAGATTAGCAAATAGAATATGTGCTTTTGTGTGCAGTTTCACCGAGCAGCAGGGATGCTGTACTTGATGTCCGTGTGGTTACTGCACTTTGACATGGTTGAGCCTGGCCCTCGCAGGGCTGTAGAGTCAAGCTCTGACTCTCCCGTTTTATGGGCGAGGAGGCAGGGCTCTAATAGCCTGAAATGACCGGCAAGGTCACAGTGCCAGTGGAGGCAGGATGTGGTGGCTGCCCCACCAGCTCTATCCGTGAAGATATCCACAGAGACAATGCCAAGGAGAGTCAGCAGCGGCATCTGTCAAACAGCAAAATAAGTGAAAACAAAAAGAGGTTGCCGCTGGTCTGGGATGGGAATCGTGGAAGGAACGTTTCTGGCAGGTGAGGTCCTTCCGTGAACTGCCCGCCTGAGCCTTTCCTGCCACGCATCCTGTCTGCCTTCAGGCATCTGTTCCAGAGCATGAACATAAGTCTATTCTCCTCATGGAGCCTGTTAGTGTAAATGCTTCTTGATTTTGTATAGAATGAGCTTCTGTGCGCAGCCACAGGCTGACCTGGTTGGAAAGCCCAGGCCCTGGTGCTGCCCAACTTGGCTGTCTGTGCGGCACACCTGGTCACTCCACACCTCACCTGTGCGCTCGACAGAGGGAAACTGGGAGGGAGTGGGGAGATCAGGTGCGCTGGCCCCTGTTGTCGCGGATGCCAGCACATAAGGGGCCTTGCCACACAGTCTCTGTGAAACCCCAGAGCAAGCATCATCATCACTGCCTTTATGCTGACAGAGAAAACTGAGGCCCAGAGGGTTTCTCTCTGATTTAGTGTCTTTTTGGCTTCTACTTTGGGGGTTAGTATCATGAGAGGGGAGCTATCCAGGCTCATGCAACCCTTTTCTTGGTCAGTGCAGCAGGCAAACTAAAGATGAATACTTAGAGGAAACCAGGAGCCAGGGAGGGGAGTGGGGAGAGGGAGGAAGGGAGGAAGGAGGGAGGAAGGAGGGAGGGTGGAAAAAGTCACAGTGGTGGGCTCAGTGGCTCATCTTCATCAGCCACAGGGCTGCCCCTCCCCCACCCCTCGCTTGGCAGGAGTCTATGCTGAGATGCCACAGAGGTCTCTGAGCAGACCGCGAGGGTCCTGGCATGATTTCAGGGAGATTGATCAGTGTCCACACCAATGCAGCTAATGTATTTGAAGGATTTGATTACTGCCCCATCTTCACTGGAAGAATTCAGAGGCTCACAGCACAAAAGCTGTAGCAGCAGAGCCTTTGTGTTCTAAAGCCAACTGCCGCGCACATTCATCTGTCCTGAAGAACAGAAGTCAAGGCCTGAAGCCAGCGCAGGTTTGGGAACTGTCGAGCTCCCAGACACGCAGCAGAGACTCTGTCACCCTCCAGAGCGCCATGACGTCCTTAGCAGGAAAGTCCTGACCCTGCCGCGTCAGTCGGTGAGGAATCTCCACTAGGCAATGTTGCCACAGGCGCTGTGTCCTTGGAATCTCCTGCAAAGATCTTGATCTTGGGTCACCAAAAAACCCCACAAACTACTGTGTCATAGTCTGCACCCCTGAACTGTGAAGAAATAGGTATTCAGAGTGTTGTGATTAAGACCTTCATTAAATCATATGCTCTAAAACTATTACAGGACCTCATTTTGAATGGTCTTAAACCCGAAGGGTGTGGAAGTTTAGAATTTATCCTCGGGTCTTTAAACAATCTAGTGAATGGATTGAACCGTGCACGTTTGGGGAGAGTAATTATCTTTCCGGTCACTTATGATTACAGTCATGTTGCCCTCCTCCTGTCTCTCGTAAGCCCCAAATCCAATGAGTTAAGCCTACTTTCACAGTGTTTTAGGTAAATGAACTTGAAAAATATCTATTTCTGTAGATATTTAAAAATCATCTTTCCCCTCCACGACTGTGTTAGCACCTGCATCCATCTCTCTGCTTGGGAGTTCGTCCCATTCAAAGTCATCCTGCACAAAACGTCCTGCACTACAGTGTCGTGCTCACCACTACCCACTCGGGATGTAGAAGGCACCGCGGTACCTCCTGACTGTCAGCTGCTCTGTGCAGGCTGGGTGAGGTACCTCCACCCTGCCGGGAACCAAGACCCGTCCTCTTGGGACCTCAACCATCCCAGCTGCATTCCTTCTGCCATTTCTGCAACCAAGGCCAGCCTCCTGCTGCTGCCCAGACATCAGCCCTCATCTTCTGAGGTTCTGTGTTCCCTCTGCATCTGCCTCCGAGGCCCCACAGTTGTCCACGTGTACACCTCATTACCGACCTCCCAGCCACAGCCGTTCGTCAGGTGTGTTCTCGTCACTGCCTGCAGGGAACTCCTGACTGGGATTCGAGCAGCTCCCGTGGCTGCTCCAAGGCCGTCCTGGAAGGGAGCAAAGCCTCCCGAGGGGCGCTCCCACCTGAGCGGGAGACCAGCTGTCTCCTAACCTTCTCACCTTGGAGTAAAACACTCGAGATGACAGAAGGAAAAGGGTAAAATAGCTTGTCCAAAACATGTGTTTCCTGTGTGCATTTCTGGTTCATGGACAAGACACCTGGTTTGTTTCCCTGGAAGATGGCAACTCCCAGCTTCTTTACGTCATGTGGTGGGAGCCTGGTTGTCTATGGATGTGCCTGCCATGCACTCCTCTTTGAATTTTGCTTCCAGCCCTTTTAAACAGGAAAACATGCCTCTATGCCATTCATGCGTTAGCATCAACCAGCTGTGTTTTGAATGAAGTTTTGACAGCAGTTCATCCATCAACATCAAAACGGAGGCTCCCAGAGCAGTGACACCTGAGCAGCCCACACAGCGTGGGAACCTCAACCAGCTGAGCTCAAAGAGAGGCGGCGTTTATGCCACAGTCCAGTGAGGCCACGATGCTGAGATGCTCCACTGGGGGAGAGAAGAGCTTCAGTTATTTACTAAAGTGGCCAGTACGCTGAAAAGTCTATTCTACCTCCATATATGGAAGAGACCAGGGGTTGCAGAAAGTCAAAAGAGAGATGACTGGTGTTCGAGAAGTGACCGTATGGACTTAGTATAAATGATAGAAGTGGAGTGTGGTTGTGTCAGCAGTCACACTGGCTGATGTTTATCTGACACGTGCAAGGCACCGAGGACCAGTGTGTCCACTAGCCCCCTGAGTCCTCAGAGCACCCCACAGAGTGGCCAGGGTTCTGCCCCTGCTTACAAGTGGCAAGGTCACAGGGGCCTTACAGCCTTACAGGGACCTGTTGGAGCTGGCAGAGTTTGGGTGATTCTCAGGGCCACATGGTCGCCACGAGAGAGCGACATACTTGCTCTGGTTCCAGCAGCCTAAGCTCAGTCACTCTGATGCCACTGGAACCAACATGTGCTAAGGCTGCCAGGCCCAGGGCCACTGCTCAGCTGTGGGTGGGCACTGCGGCCATGTGGGGGCGCTGTCCTCTGCGCCCATACTCTGGAGCCCCACCGTGCACACACTCGAGGTGGGAGGGCACTGCACTCTCACTCCACATCTGCTCTTCAGACCAGGTGTGACTGAATGTGGCTCTTCTGTTTCCCATGTATCCTTTCCGAGGGTTCACGTTCAGATTCCCAGGGATGCTAAGCCTCAGGGGTGATTGTACAGGTGCCCACAGTCCCAGGTCGCTGTCTTCTGTGAGCTCTCCTGCCCTTCCCGCACCAGGCTCCAGGACGGACTGTCCAGGGCTGGGCTTGATACCTGGAACCACCCCATGAACCAGAGAGTGAGGCCAGAGGGGACTGGGTCACAAGAAAGCACCCAGTCAGTGGGACCAGAACCCAGGGGCAGGAGGGCGGGAGCCTCAGAGAGAGGAGCCCCCAGGTCTCTTGTGAACCCAGTCTCTGTTGAGGAGAGTGGTCCCCTGACACAAAGGGGGGAATGTGTGTTTGTGGAGAAAGCTGAGGTCTGAGACAGACCAGGAGCTTGTCTGGCAGCATAATTGCCTTAACTCAGTCTAAATTTGCAGATGACTGTATGCAGGGCTAAGGAGCTTGTAGGTCTGGCCACTGACACACTGGCAGGAGGAGTTAGAGTGGAAAAGCTGCCAGAAGACTGGGGTGAAAAATACTGTCTGGTTTTCGGTACAGCAAAGGAGTGGTTCTAACAATTGAGTGTATTCCGGTGAGATCAGCGTTTACGCAGGCAGAGTTGTACAGCCTGATTCTGAGACCCAATTTGTGATTAGAAAGAAAAGCCATGATTCCTTGATGGAGTCTGCCTCACAGAGTGGCCAGGGTTCTGCCCCTGCTTACAAGTGGCGGTCACAGGGCCTTACAGCCTTACAGGGACCTGTTGGAGCTGGCAGAGTTTGGGTGATTCTCAGGGCCACATGGTCGCCACGAGAGTGACATACTTGCTCTGGTTCCAGCAGCCTAAGCTCAGTCACTCTGATGCCACTGGAACCAACATGTGCTAAGGCTGCCAGGCCCAGGGCCACTGCTCAGCTGTGGGTGGGCACTGCGGCCATGTGGGGGCGCTGTCCTCTGCGCCCATACTCTGGAGCCCCACCGTGCACACACTCGAGGTGGGAGGGCACTGCACTCTCACTCCACATCTGCTCTTCAGACCAGGTGTGACTGAATGTGGCTCTTCTGTTTCCCATGTATCCTTTCCGAGGGTTCACGTTCAGATTCCCAGGGATGCTAAGCCTCAGGGGTGATTGTACAGGTGCCCACAGTCCCAGGTCGCTGTCTTCTGTGAGCTCTCCTGCCCTTCCCGCACCAGGCTCCAGGACGGACTGTCCAGGGCTGGGCTTGATACCTGGAACCACCCCATGAACCAGAGAGTGAGGCCAGAGGGGACTGGGTCACAAGAAAGCACCCAGTCAGTGGGACCAGAACCCAGGGGCAGGAGGGCGGGAGCCTCAGAGAGAGGAGCCCCCAGGTCTCTTGTGAACCCAGTCTCTGTTGAGGAGAGTGGTCCCCTGACACAAAGGGGAGAATGTGTGTTTGTGGAGAAAGCTGAGGTCTGAGACAGACCAGGAGCTTGTCTGGCAGCATAATTGCCTTAACTCAGTCTAAATTTGCAGATGACTGTATGCAGGGCTAAGGAGCTTGTAGGTCTGGCCACTGACACACTGGCAGGAGGAGTTAGAGTGGAAAAGCTGCCAGAAGACTGGGGTGAAAAATACTGTCTGGTTTTCGGTACAGCAAAGGAGTGGTTCTAACAATTGAGTGTATTCCGGTGAGATCAGCGTTTACCGCAGGCAGAGTTGTACAGCCTGATTCTGAGACCCAATTTGTGATTAGAAAGAAAAGCCATGATTCCTTGATGGAGTCTGCCTCACTCAGATCATGTGATGCCGAGAATCTGAATTTCTGTGTGCATGACATGCTCCTGGATCTCTAGTTCACGAAGGTAGAGGGCTGTTTGCAGAAGACTTTCTTGACAAAACAGGGATGGTGGAGGAGTGACCCTCACATGAGTGGGGGACTCTGAGGACTTGGCCTTCTGTCTGTCAGCTGGGAAGCCGGGCAGGCCTGGGTGTGTGGACAGCACCCCACACGGGGCGGGACACGGCAGAGCTGTAGTCAGAACCACGGGAGGACGCCCTCTACTGTCGAGAGAGGAAGCGCCGGCACAGGGAGGGTGCCCAGACGCTGTCTTCAGGTGTCAGGTGTGCCCGGGGCATGCTGTTTAGAAGTCATAGGTTCGGAGTTCACAAGATCAGAAGTCGGGCATATGGATAAGCTATTGGAGAGGGAGTGGGCCACTGAGGACTCAGTGAAGCCTTGTCACAGGAGCTGAGCAAGCTGCAAGGGGCGACTGGCCACGAAGTGGGACAGCAAGGGTGCCCTCATCCACTGACCAGCGTTCACTGATGGCCTGGAAGGGGAGGGTGCTGGCCAATGGAGTTTACCATCCAGTGCAGTTCCAGCTGCAGTGCAGGGATGAGCATACCCTTGGGGGTGTGCAGGGTGCTGGGATCACATCAGAAGGCCATCCAGCCAATGCTGAGAATTCAGGGAGGCTTCCTGAAGGAAGCAGTGTGTGAATGAATTAGGTGAGTTCACCTGCCAAGGACTAGGGGGAAAGAGTTCACAGTTTCAGAGAATGGAGAAAGTTTAAGGACCTGCCTGGGGGTCAGGAGAGAGACAGAGCCACATAGAGCAGCAGGGTCTTCCAGGAGAGTGAAGACCTGCTGGTGGGGGGGCAGGGGGCAGTCAGGGGTGCCAGAGCTCCCAGGAATGCCTGCCAGGCACCACACACCAGGCAGGTGGTGACACACAGCCACAGGAGCAGTGATGGGGAGTGGAGCCACGACCGTGGAGAGTTTGTGTGAAAATGGAAGGTGGTCGTCCTCGGTTAATTAGCAGCAATTCCGTGATATATGGTATTCTGTCCCTGCTGCAGTTTCTCCAGTTCTTCCAAGAATGTGTTTTATGGTTTTTCAGCTTTGTTAGCCGTTTCAGCTTTTGCTTTATTTTTCAAACCAGGACTCAGTCAAGTTTAATGTGCTCGCCTTTTGTTATTTTATCACTTCTGTGTCTAAACGTTGGACCTTTGGTCCTGGTGTCTCAACAGAGACCAAGCAGGTCTGAAGTTTGCTCCTTCTTCCTCTGTGTTTCCTCCACACAGAAGGTCGTGCCTGGATTGGGCTCAGGCTAAACCATTGCATCAGGGATTCGTCTCAGGGGCCCCATATCTTTCAGGTCACCTCACACCGTGAGGGTGGCAGGTGTCTCCGTGCTCAGTGATGCTACATCGTGGCACTCACTGAGAGTGACTCTCCCTGGGCAGGGTGACAGTTCAGTGCCACCTAAGTAACCTGTTGGCCAACAGCCTTCACCCAGGCCTTTGTCTGACGCAGTCATTACACTGGTTTTGAAAACAGTGATGTTCTAATTGAACCAATGCTTCCAGATTTCTTAGCCTCCAACTGTCAAAGCCCTTTCTTTCTCTTTTTTGAGAACTATTATAAACCCAAAGGTTTTGAATTCTGAATTTTTGCTTCCTTGATTTAAAGCATTTTCAAGGACTGTCTCGTTTGCTAATCACATCAGCTATGCACACAGTGAAGACGAGAAACACCGAGGTTTTGTTCCAGCACAGACTTGAGAGGATACACACAGGCACAAGCAGTGAGGGTTTCCTGAAACCCTTGCATGAGCCCAACAATGTAGACTCATGTCTGTCTTAATGAACAGATAAGTAAACCTCAACATCTGACACAGAGCGGGCATGATGTGTGTGCAAAGCTTTTTATCGTACGTGGACCTGCCTGGGGGTCAGAGAGAAACAGAGCCACATAGAGCAGCAGGGTCTTCCAGGAGAGTGAAGACCTGCTGGTGGGGGGGCAGGGGGCAGTCAGGGGTGCCAGAGCTCCCAGGAATGCCTGCCAGGCACCACACACCAGGCAGGTGGTGACACACAGCCACAGGAGCAGTGATGGGGAGTGGAGCCACGACCGTGGAGAGTTTGTGTGAAAATGGAAGGTGGTCGTCCTCGGTTAATTAGCAGCAATTCCGTGATATATGGTATTCTGTCCCTGCTGCAGTTTCTCCAGTTCTTCCAAGAATGTGTTTTATGGTTTTTCAGCTTTGTTAGCCGTTTCAGCTTTTGCTTTATTTTTCAAACCAGGACTCAGTCAAGTTTAATGTGCTCGCCTTTTGTTATTTTATCACTTCTGTGTCTAAACGTTGGACCTTTGGTCCTGGTGTCTCAACAGAGACCAAGCAGGTCTGAAGTTTGCTCCTTCTTCCTCTGTGTTTCCTCCACACAGAAGGTCGTGCCTGGATTGGGCTCAGGCTAAACCATTGCATCAGGGATTCGTCTCAGGGGCCCCATATCTTTCAGGTCACCTCACACCGTGAGGGTGGCAGGTGTCTCCGTGCTCAGTGATGCTACATCGTGGCACTCACTGAGAGTGACTCTCCCTGGGCAGGGTGACAGTTCAGTGCCACCTAAGTAACCTGTTGGCCAACAGCCTTCACCCAGGCCTTTGTCTGACGCAGTCATTACACTGGTTTTGAAAACAGTGATGTTCTAATTGAACCAATGCTTCCAGATTTCTTAGCCTCCAACTGTCAAAGCCCTTTCTTTCTCTTTTTTGAGAACTATTATAAACCCAAAGGTTTTGAATTCTGAATTTTTGCTTCCTTGATTTAAAGCATTTTCAAGGACTGTCTCGTTTGCTAATCACATCAGCTATGCACACAGTGAAGACGAGAAACACCGAGGTTTTGTTCCAGCACAGACTTGAGAGGATACACACAGGCACAAGCAGTGAGGGTTTCCTGAAACCCTTGCATGAGCCCAACAATGTAGACTCATGTCTGTCTTAATGAACAGATAAGTAAACCTCAACATCTGACACAGAGAGGGCATGATGTGTGTGTGCAAAGTCACTTTAGTTGTGTCCGACTCTGTGTGACCGCATGGAGTGTAGCCTGCCAGGCTCCTCTGTCCATGGGATTCTCTGGGCAAGAACACTGGAGTGGGTTGCCATGCCCTCCTCCAGTGGTGGGTTGATACATATTTTTAATTTGATCAGTAGAGGTTTAATTACATACTTAGTGTAAATAGTTATCTAGGCTGTAAATGTCTGCTGGTCCTGATTCCATTCCTCCCTTTCTCAGCTCTTCTCAGATGGGCCTCCTAAACCAGGAAAGTGTGGTTGCAGATCCCCACAGACCACTCCAGGGGCTACCCAGACGTGCTGACTCAGTGGACAGGGGCTGGAGCTGCATTTTATGCCGCCTACACAAACCCCCTCCTGTGCTCACAGACCTCTGCTGACCATGCCCTGGGGTCTGACAGCCCACCGCTCAGGTCGCCTCTGCCCACTCTTGGCCCCCAGGCTCTGGCTTCCAAGCCCAAGGACCCTGGGCAGCTGGGCCTCTGTGTGTTGAGCTCTCATAAAGATCACTCAGTAGAAGCCTGGTCTTGATCAACATGGTAGATAAGTGTGCCTGAAACCTCCATCAACATGATAGACAAGCGTCTGGAACCTGCGTGGAGAGAAATAGACCCCTCATTTGGGCTGCTCCTGCTCTTTGAAGGGGTTCCTACAGGTTCATCTCTTTTCAGAAGCTGCATCCGCATATGTGTGCATGGCCCGAGGAAAGCAGAAACAGTTTCCACATAGCCTGAGGTGACCTAGCAGTTCTCAGAAGTAGACACACCCATACTGTACACATAGGGTTTAAATGAATTCAGTAACACAGAGAAACTGCTGAGATTTCAGTGTGCACACTAAGTAAGCCGTCGACCTGGGATTCTCCTTTTTGATTCCTTTCTTAACAGCAGCACTCAGATGCCTCCCACAAGCGCCTCTTTCCCTGGAACGACTCCACGTGGAAGGGTGACTGGAGCCCTCGGCAGGAAGCAGATGCCTTCACACAGACTGAGGGAAAACGTGGGCTGACGCATGGCAGTGTAGCTGTCTTAATGAACTAAGTAAACCTCAACATCTGACACAGAGAGGGCATGATGTGTGTGCAAAGTCACTTTAGTTGTGTCCGACTCTGTGTGACCGCATGGAGTGTAGCCTGCCAGGCTCCTCTGTCCATGGGATTCTCTGGGCAAGAACACTGGAGTGGGTTGCCATGCCCTCCTCCAGTGGTGGGTTGATACATATTTTTAATTTGATCAGTAGAGGTTTAATTACATACTTAGTGTAAATAGTTATCTAGGCTGTAAATGTCTGCTGGTCCTGATTCCATTCCTCCCTTTCTCAGCTCTTCTCAGATGGGCCTCCTAAACCAGGAAAGTGTGGTTGCAGATCCCCACAGACCACTCCAGGGGCTACCCAGACGTGCTGACTCAGTGGACAGGGGCTGGAGCTGCATTTTATGCCGCCTACACAAACCCCCTCCTGTGCTCACAGACCTCTGCTGACCATGCCCTGGGGTCTGACAGCCCACCGCTCAGGTCGCCTCTGCCCACTCTTGGCCCCCAGGCTCTGGCTTCCAAGCCCAAGGACCCTGGGCAGCTGGGCCTCTGTGTGTTGAGCTCTCATAAAGATCACTCAGTAGAAGCCTGGTCTTGATCAACATGGTAGATAAGTGTGCCTGAAACCTCCATCAACATGATAGACAAGCGTCTGGAACCTGCGTGGGAGAGAAATAGACCCCTCATTTGGGCTGCTCCTGCTCTTTGAAGGGGTTCCTGCAGGTTCATCTCTTTTCAGAAGCTGCATCCGCATATGTGTGCATGGCCCGAGGAAAGCAGAAACAGTTTCCACATAGCCTGAGGTGACCTAGCAGTTCTCAGAAGTAGACACACCCATACTGTACACATAGGGTTTAAATGAATTCAGTAACACAGAGAAACTGCTGAGATTTCAGTGTGCACACTAAGTAAGCCGTCGACCTGGGATTCTCCTTTTTGATTCCTTTCTTAACAGCAGCACTCAGATGCCTCCCACAAGCGCCTCTTTCCCTGGAACGACTCCACGTGGGAAGGGTGACTGGAGCCCTCGGCAGGAAGCACACCTGTGACTTCAGACCGATCTCTCTTCACACAGACTGAGGGGCGTGCTGACCTTGAGCTGATTGTGGGGTATAAATAAGAATCTGTTCCCACAAGAGAGGCCGGTCCTGTAGTCTTGTTGTCATTCTTAGATGTCCCGGAGACTTAAATGAGTTCATTAAAAATGCCTCTGTTGAGCACCTACTGTGTTTCCAGCCTAATGACACGCTAGCTCACTTCCCTCTGGCTGGAGTCCGGGGCACCTGGGAGGGGGGAGCTTTCCAGCTGAAATTATGTGTGTGAACACGTTGAGCTCTTTAAGTCGGTGCAGCAGAATATGGTCCTGTTTTAAGAGAGGGTGTCCCTGCAGGTTCTGCTACGTGGGTGGACACTGAGGACATTTGTCAAGTGAAGTGAGCCCATCACAGCAGGATGACTGCTTTATGATAGCTCCTCCACAAGGGACCCGGGACAGACTCACAGAAAGTGGCTGGAGGGGCTGAGGAGGGGCTGGGAGTGTGTGCTTACTGGGGTGGTCTTATAAGATGAAGGTGGTAGCCCACGGCAGTGGGAGTGGAGTGGACACTGCTGATCTGTACCCTCAGCCACGTGCAGGACGGCTAAGTGTGTATTATGTGTAGTTCACCACAATTTAAAAATAATTAAGTGTCTAGTTCTTTGTAAACTTGTACAGCACTTTGCAGACTGTTCATTTCCTAATTGTATTTTAGCACAAATTAATGTAAGGATATTTATAAATTATACCTAACTGTATCTGTTCCGACAGGATAATACTGTGAATTCAGTCTTTGAACTGACTTCAGTGAAAGCTCACCTATATGATATATAGTACGTATAGTATGCTAATATGTATTTGGCAGTGCACGTGTGCACATGTGTGTATTAAAGAACATGAATGGTTTAACTTCCCACCCTCAGCAGAGGAGGATATACCCCTGCTGCCTGCTGGGTGAGGACATGGCCTCCTGTGACACTCCAGCCAGCCCCCGGAGACCTGACACGGGTCAGAGTGACGGCTGGGTTACTAGCAGCATTGACAGTGGTGACAGTGGCCGTGCTGGTGACTCAGGTCAGGCTGAGAGAAGGTTGCGCTTGTGGTGGGGACGATAGGGCTGCCATGCTCAGGTCACATCCCTGCAGGACCCGGGAGGGTGTGGCTGTGCTGCAGTCAGGGGTGCTGCCCGCTGTGGTCCTGCAGCCCCCACGACACCCAGGGTGACGTCTCCTTACATACAAGGCCATCACCCGAATGCCCAGGGTGGCCCAGATGCTCCTGTGTCTGCCCACTGTGTGGGCAGTGACTCAGGACAAGTATGTCCACATCCCACTACGCAGATAAGCCACAAGGATATGCCTGTGGGTGGAGGCTATGGGACTTCAGGGCCCCAGACCCCAGTTTCACCCAAGACAGCCACGAGATCAGTGGTGAGAGTGGGAATGGCCTGCCTGAGGCCAGCCCGGACTCGGGCCCTAAAAGCACAAGAGAACAGAGACAGGAAACAAGACACAACCCAGAGCCACTCCTGTGGCAGCTTCCTTCCTGGGCCAGCAGGACAGACTGAACTCTGAGTCGCCAGGTGGGGAGGGACCTGCAGGGAGCACCACGAGATGTGGGAGGAGGAGGAAGAAGGGGAGACAGACACACCGGCCTCAGGACAGACTCCTTGTAGATCCGGAGCTGGTGACAGAACAACCATGACGCGGGTCTTTAAAAAGTCTGGTGAAGATCCACACAGAGAAAAGGAAGGAAGTGTGACATCCATCCTGAACAAATGAGGAAAGAGGACAAGGACCGAGAACAGATATGAAAAGTGAAGGAACCAAATAATGTGAAATAGAATCATTAAAACTGAGCAGTAAAGCATTAGACAGGAAAGTCTAGGCAGATGTGCTCAGGGTGAAAAGTATTAAGCCAAGGTGAGGAGGTGGGGGGAGAATGTAGAGATGCCAGGACTCTCAGGACTCTAAGAGAAAAGTAACAGAGAGCTGGAACAGGGAATGAGCAATAATAGCAAACAGGTAAACCAGCAGAATTATTTTGTAGGTCTAATTAATTGTTGAGAATTAAAAATAACCTTTTGAATCCTTATTTGAATAATAGAAAGTAATTATTTCCTTAGCATAAAGAGTGTTGAGCCCCTTCTCTGTCTTACCAAATACTTTTAGTCAGGACAAAATGCATTAAAAGGACAGTAAGAAACACCACATAGGATTACAAATACATTCAACATGGAACATGTAATCAGCCATGAGCTAATATACACCTTGAGCTTCCCATGGGGGAAATCAGAGCCCCATGGAGGGTGACGTCTCCTTACATACAAGGCCATCACCCGAATGCCCAGGGTGGCCCAGATGCTCCTGTGTCTGCCCACTGTGTGGGCAGTGACTCAGGACAAGTATGTCCACATCCCACTACGCAGATAAGCCACAAGGATATGCCTGTGGGTGGAGGCTATGGGACTTCAGGGCCCCAGACCCCAGTTTCACCCAAGACAGCCACGAGATCAGTGGTGAGAGTGGGAATGGCCTGCCTGAGGCCAGCCCGGACTCGGGCCCTAAAAGCACAAGAGAACAGAGACAGGAAACAAGACACAACCCAGAGCCACTCCTGTGGCAGCTTCCTTCCTGGGCCAGCAGGACAGACTGAACTCTGAGTCGCCAGGTGGGGAGGGACCTGCAGGGAGCACCACGAGATGTGGGAGGAGGAGGAAGAAGGGGAGACAGACACACCGGCCTCAGGACAGACTCCTTGTAGATCCGGAGCTGGTGACAGAACAACCATGACGCGGGTCTTTAAAAAGTCTGGTGAAGATCCACACAGAGAAAAGGAAGGAAGTGTGACATCCATCCTGAACAAATGAGGAAAGAGGACAAGGACCGAGAACAGATATGAAAAGTGAAGGAACCAAATAATGTGAAATAGAATCATTAAAACTGAGCAGTAAAGCATTAGACAGGAAAGTCTAGGCAGATGTGCTCAGGGTGAAAAGTATTAAGCCAAGGTGAGGAGGTGGGGGGAGAATGTAGAGATGCCAGGACTCTCAGGACTCTAAGAGAAAAGTAACAGAGAGCTGGAACAGGGAATGAGCAATAATAGCAAACAGGTAAACCAGCAGAATTATTTTGTAGGTCTAATTAATTGTTGAGAATTAAAAATAACCTTTTGAATCCTTATTTGAATAATAGAAAGTAATTATTTCCTTAGCATAAAGAGTGTTGAGCCCCTTCTCTGTCTTACCAAATACTTTTAGTCAGGACAAAATGCATTAAAAGGACAGTAAGAAACACCACATAGGATTACAAATACATTCAACATGGAACATGTAATCAGCCATGAGCTAATATACACCTTGAGCTTCCCCGATGGCACACGGTGAAGAATCTGCCTGCAGTGCAGGAGACCCAGGAAACATGGATTTGGTTCCTGGGTCAGGAAGATTTCCTGGAGGAGGAAATGGCAACCCACTCAAATATTCTTGCCTGGAGAATTCCATGGACAGAGGAGCCTGGTGGGTTATAATGGGGTCACAAAGAGTCGGACACGACAACACACACACATATGCAATACCCTCTTTATCACATGGCATTAAGTTCTATAAAATCCAAAGGAGAGGTTGACAAATCTACAGTGGTAGATTTTAATAGACACATAGTTTTAGAGACAGGTCATTAAGCAACAACAACCAAACCAAAAAAAAAAAAAATGAGGCTATAGATGATTTGAGCAACACAATGACAAATGCGACATAACAATGTATCAACAAATATTGAGTAAGACATTTTCAGAACTCAGCCACAAAAATTTTAAAGAATAAATAGGATGAAGCTACTTGTTCTACACATAATATAATTAACTTAGAAACCATGATATGAGCCAACATGTCTTACATTTGAAAAACAATCAAATGCTAAGAGGAAATAGTCTTCTGTATGACTCATGACTTAATGATACCACAACGAATGTTATGAAGTGTTGAGAAAGAATTGGATAATGTCAAACAAACTAACATCAATACTTGTGGCAATAAGCAAAAATACTAATTAGGTTGTAATATTTAAAATCCATAGATTTTTTAAATTTAATTTTTAATTTTGAACAATGACAAGAATAATGAAAAGTAAATGCATTAAGTAAATAGCAGAATGATCTGGAAAAAAGAGTACACCAAATAAAGAGAAAGATTTGGCAGAAACCAACACAGTATTGTAAAGCAATTATCCTTCAATTAAAAATAAATAAATATAAATATTCAAAAAAGAGAAAAATCATCAAAGGAAAATTAATTGAAATGGAAAAAACTCTATCAAAAGTGACCACCAAAACAACAGTTTTTAAAAGCCACAGTGGAATTGGTAAAAATCATAATAATAATGAGCAACTTCATGATAATAAAATTTTTAAATCTGGATTAAAGAGGACACTTTTGAAAATTTACAATAGCTAAAGAATAAATTGAGAACCCAAGTAAGCCAAATACTAGTAAAATAAAACAAAATTAAAAAAAAGAGTCTGCATCTTCACTCCTCTCAGGGGAGGGGAGCAGAAAGGAATGGCATGGTGGGCAAGAATGTTATACCTAGCAGGGGCCAGGCTCCCTAGCCTCCAGAGAACAGAGAGAGAAGATGGTGCTCAGCCCATGCTGTGAACTGTGTCTTCTTGCCCGAACAGGCCAATGAGTAAATTCTATAAAATCCAAAGGAGAGGTTGACAAATCTACAGTGGTAGATTTTAATAGACACATAGTTTTAGAGACAGGTCATTAAGCAACAACAACCAAACCAAAAAAAAAAATGAGGCTATAGATGATTTGAGCAACACAATGACAAATGCGACATAACAATGTATCAACAAATATTGAGTAAGACATTTTCAGAACTCAGCCACAAAAATTTTAAAGAATAAATAGGATGAAGCTACTTGTTCTACACATAATATAATTAACTTAGAAACCATGATATGAGCCAACATGTCTTACATTTGAAAAACAATCAAATGCTAAGAGGAAATAGTCTTCTGTATGACTCATGACTTAATGATACCACAACGAATGTTATGAAGTGTTGAGAAAGAATTGGATAATGTCAAACAAACTAACATCAATACTTGTGGCAATAAGCAAAAATACTAATTAGGTTGTAATATTTAAAATCCATAGATTTTTTAAATTTAATTTTTAATTTTGAACAATGACAAGAATAATGAAAAGTAAATGCATTAAGTAAATAGCAGAATGATCTGGAAAAAAGAGTACACCAAATAAAGAGAAAGATTTGGCAGAAACCAACACAGTATTGTAAAGCAATTATCCTTCAATTAAAAATAAATAAATATAAATATTCAAAAAAGAGAAAAATCATCAAAGGAAAATTAATTGAAATGGAAAAAACTCTATCAAAAGTGACCACCAAAACAACAGTTTTTAAAAGCCACAGTGGAATTGGTAAAAATCATAATAATAATGAGCAACTTCATGATAATAAAATTTTTAAATCTGGATTAAAGAGGACACTTTTGAAAATTTACAATAGCTAAAGAATAAATTGAGAACCCAAGTAAGCCAAATACTAGTAAAATAAAACAAAATTAAAAAAAAGAGTCTGCATCTTCACTCCTCTCAGGGGAGGGGAGCAGAAAGGAATGGCATGGTGGGCAAGAATGTTATACCTAGCAGGGGCCAGGCTCCCTAGCCTCCAGAGAACAGAGAGAGAAGATGGTGCTCAGCCCATGCTGTGAACTGTGTCTTCTTGACACCAGAACAGGCCAAGGATGATGTAAGAAAAGAAAATTACAGGTCAGTTTTATTTGTGATCAAAAATGGAAAACATTCAATAAAATGTGTAAAAAAATTGAAAGTACATAGTAAAAAAAATAGGTAAACATAGCAAATATACACACTCTTTAATTTCTTGAGCAAGTAACATTGATTTGGAGAATGAAAAAAAATGGTTGAATATCAGAAGACGGTTCAAACCAAAGGTTTAGGGGTGACCCTGAGGCACGTGGGAGCTTGTGTGAGAAGGGGCATCTTAATTCCCAGGCATGCAGAAGCAGCTCCAAGCTGCCTGGCCCCCACCTCATCCTTCGGGGCACTACACTGCCTCATTCAGTGAGACGTGGGCGTCTCCACAGAGGCTTCAGCCACCTATGAGCTCATGGGGTCTGAGGCCATGCCACTCACCTTTGTGATTTTAGCACTTGACTAAGTCCAGAAGATACAGCAGGTGCTAGCTGGTGGCCAGTAGAATGAAAGTCTGGATTACTTGATAACATGCAAGCTGCAAGTCCTCAGGGATGCTGAAGCCTGCCCTTTTGTGGAACATTCTCATAACAACTTGCTAAAAAATAATTCCTGAGGATGACTGTCTGCAACGGCAGCAATGCCTGGAGAAGATGCGTCAGCTGGACCCACAGCAGCCTGCGGCTCAGGCTGAGGAGCGGCACTGGGCACTCAGCAGCACTCCCTCTCCCGGGTCCATCCGCATGGAGGATGGTCGCTGTGTGCTCCCCAGCACCCTTCCTCCAAGGCAGACAAGCAGTGATGGTGTGCTCACTTAAAAAAAAAAAAAAAGATTGAAGTAATACTCATCTAACTCAGCCTAGGTGATTGGGTCAGTAATTGTGAGGTGAAAAGTAGATGCCCTGAATAGATTCTGTTGGTTTATTTAGAAATCTATTTGATGTGTAATATGTAAACATACTGGATATGTAATATGTAACTATATTTGATATGTAACAAGCAATTTAAGGTGCACAAAAGCTAATTTATGCCATGGCAGAAATGTAAGAGAAAGAAAAAATGGTGCTCAGCCCATGCTGTGAACTGTGTCTTCTTGACACCAGAACAGGCCAAGGATGATGTAAGAAAAGAAAATTACAGGTCAGTTTTATTTGTGATCAAAAATGGAAAACATTCAATAAAATGTGTAAAAAAATTGAAAGTACATAGTAAAAAAAATAGGTAAACATAGCAAATATACACACTCTTTAATTTCTTGAGCAAGTAACATTGATTTGGAGAATGAAAAAAAATGGTTGAATATCAGAAGACGGTTCAAACCAAAGGTTTAGGGGTGACCCTGAGGCACGTGGGAGCTTGTGTGAGAAGGGGCATCTTAATTCCCAGGCATGCAGAAGCAGCTCCAAGCTGCCTGGCCCCCACCTCATCCTTCGGGGCACTACACTGCCTCATTCAGTGAGACGTGGGCGTCTCCACAGAGGCTTCAGCCACCTATGAGCTCATGGGGTCTGAGGCCATGCCACTCACCTTTGTGATTTTAGCACTTGACTAAGTCCAGAAGATACAGCAGGTGCTAGCTGGTGGCCAGTAGAATGAAAGTCTGGATTACTTGATAACATGCAAGCTGCAAGTCCTCAGGGATGCTGAAGCCTGCCCTTTTGTGGAACATTCTCATAACAACTTGCTAAAAAATAATTCCTGAGGATGACTGTCTGCAACGGCAGCAATGCCTGGAGAAGATGCGTCAGCTGGACCCACAGCAGCCTGCGGCTCAGGCTGAGGAGCGGCACTGGGCACTCAGCAGCACTCCCTCTCCCGGGTCCATCCGCATGGAGGATGGTCGCTGTGTGCTCCCCAGCACCCTTCCTCCAAGGCAGACAAGCAGTGATGGTGTGCTCACTTAAAAAAAAAAAAAAAGATTGAAGTAATACTCATCTAACTCAGCCTAGGTGATTGGGTCAGTAATTGTGAGGTGAAAAGTAGATGCCCTGAATAGATTCTGTTGGTTTATTTAGAAATCTATTTGATGTGTAATATGTAAACATACTGGATATGTAATATGTAACTATATTTGATATGTAACAAGCAATTTAAGGTGCACAGTATGGTAATTAGATGCATTGAGGTATTGTGATGTGATCGCCATGGCAGCAATAATTAGCACCTCTGCTGTGCCACATAATTCTCCTTTTAGATGTCCTGTGGTTGAATTTCTTTTTTTTTTTTAACTTTTTTTTTTGCTTTTTTGCTTTTACAGACTTTTTGGGGGGCCGGGGGCCGGGAGGTGGGTTGGGGAGGGAGTGGAGTGGGCGGGCCACTTCTATTGGTCTTTCATTTATCTATTTTTCATCCATCTTTGTTCTTTGGCCTGTGTGGGCCTCCCATCGCAGCGGCCTCTGTTGTCGCAGAGCACCTGCTCTGGGCGCATGCACTCCAGAGCTCCGGCTTGGTAATTGGACACATCAGTCCAGCTGCTCCGCGGCATGTGGGATCCTCCCAGGCCAGGGATCGAACCGGCGCCCCTTGCACTGCAAGGCGGTGTCCTTACCCCCTGGACCACCAGGGAAACCCCTTTTACAGAGTTTTGTTGTTTACAGATATGTATAATCCCAGATTGAATTTCTTTTTTAAAATTTTATTTTATTGACATATAGTTGATCTACAGTGTTGTGTTAGTTTCTGCTCTATATCAGGGTGATTCAATTATACATGTATACATGTTCTTTCTCATATTGTGTTCCATTATGGCTTATCACAAGATAGTGAACACAGTTCCCTGTGCTATCCAGTAGGACTTGTTTATCCATTTTATATATCATAGTTTGCATCTGCTAATCCCAGTCTGGCAGTTTATCCTCCCCCACACCCATTCCCCTGGGCAATCCCAAGCCTCTTCTCTGTGCCTCTGAGTCTGTTTCTGTTTTGTGAATCAGTACATTTGTGTCCCATTTCAGATTTCACACGTAGAGGATGTCCCATGGCATTTGTCTTTCTGTGCCTGGCTTCCTCCACTCGCTGTAATCAGCTCCAGGCCCATCTGCTTCCTTGTTAGTGGTTAACATCACCAAGTTCTAGTCTCTCTGTGAATTTGAAGATAACGGAGTTACCGTGTCTTCAGTCGTTGATTGTGTGTTAGTGTTCTGGAGTTTACTCACCGCTGTTGCATTAGAATCCACTTTGGATTCTTCCTCTGTGCCTTTGTAGGTGATTTCCAGTGGTCTCTGGTCAGCTTTGTGCTGTGGAGTGAAAGCAACAGAAGGTGGGGAGACGGTTATACCTGAAACGTAATTCATTTTTACTGGGAAGCGCTGTGTGAAGCATGGGAACATAAACCACTGTAGCACACCTTGCCTTTGGGGATCGTGCTTCTACTCATTAACTGTTTCAGTATATGCTTTGAATACAGGAGTGTCTGCAAAAGATGTTAGTCCCTCAATGAGTACGATTCCTCTGGTTAGACTTTAATTTGGACTTTAAACTAGAATTAGAAACTGTCCTTACTAAAAATAATAAAACAATAGCACAGTTTAAATGTGGAAAAGCATTATTACATTTTTTCACATCCAAATTATGCCTATTGTTGATTAAATGATAGTGAGCATTTTTCAGTTTTATTAAATTGAAATATAATTGACATATATCAGTTTCAGGTGGAAGAATGATATGGTATTTGTGTATATTACATACAATCACCACTGTAAGTTCTTTTTTAAAAAATTATTTCTTTGTTTTTGGCTGTACTGGGTCTCCGTTGCTGTGTGAGCTTTCTCTAGCTGCAGTGAGTGGGAGCTGCTGCGTAGTTGTGGTGCACAGGCTTCTTACTGCAGTGGCTTCTCTTGTTGCAGAGCACAGGCTCAGGAGTGGCGGTGCATGGGGCTTAGTTGCTCTGCACATGTGGGACTTCCCTGGATCAGGGACTGACCCCATGTTTCCTGTATTACAGTCAGAGTCTTTACCACTGAGTCACCCAGGAAGCCCCAGAATTACATCAGTGCATTTCATAGAGGAACGTAGATGTATTAGGCATCTGTGTAAACATGCAGGCACCTCCTAGAACACAAGGAAGTTGAGCTGATGTGCTTTGCCTGCCAGGGGACTCTCTTAACCAATGAGAGAGCTCCTGGGAAAAGCAGCTGGGATGGTGTTCAGAAATCACGCACTCACAAGCTGTGGCGAAGTGTGTCCAGCAAGCCTGGAAGGTCTCCAGCTCAGGGACTGGGTGTCTAAGGGACAACACAGGCCCAGTATAGGGTCGCCCTTCCATGAGGTCCAGGGACGTTTGCACCGCCTCTATACGTGTGTCAAAACTACGCTAGTTGCATTAGAATCCACTTTGGATTCTTCCTCTGTGCCTTTGTAGGTGATTTCCAGTGGTCTCTGGTCAGCTTTGTGCTGTGGAGTGAAAGCAACAGAAGGTGGGGAGACGGTTATACCTGAAACGTAATTCATTTTTACTGGGAAGCGCTGTGTGAAGCATGGGAACATAAACCACTGTAGCACACCTTGCCTTTGGGGATCGTGCTTCTACTCATTAACTGTTTCAGTATATGCTTTGAATACAGGAGTGTCTGCAAAAGATGTTAGTCCCTCAATGAGTACGATTCCTCTGGTTAGACTTTAATTTGGACTTTAAACTAGAATTAGAAACTGTCCTTACTAAAAATAATAAAACAATAGCACAGTTTAAATGTGGAAAAGCATTATTACATTTTTTCACATCCAAATTATGCCTATTGTTGATTAAATGATAGTGAGCATTTTTCAGTTTTATTAAATTGAAATATAATTGACATATATCAGTTTCAGGTGGAAGAATGATATGGTATTTGTGTATATTACATACAATCACCACTGTAAGTTCTTTTTTAAAAAATTATTTCTTTGTTTTTGGCTGTACTGGGTCTCCGTTGCTGTGTGAGCTTTCTCTAGCTGCAGTGAGTGGGAGCTGCTGCGTAGTTGTGGTGCACAGGCTTCTTACTGCAGTGGCTTCTCTTGTTGCAGAGCACAGGCTCAGGAGTGGCGGTGCATGGGGCTTAGTTGCTCTGCACATGTGGGACTTCCCTGGATCAGGGACTGACCCCATGTTTCCTGTATTACAGTCAGAGTCTTTACCACTGAGTCACCCAGGAAGCCCCAGAATTACATCAGTGCATTTCATAGAGGAACGTAGATGTATTAGGCATCTGTGTAAACATGCAGGCACCTCCTAGAACACAAGGAAGTTGAGCTGATGTGCTTTGCCTGCCAGGGGACTCTCTTAACCAATGAGAGAGCTCCTGGGAAAAGCAGCTGGGATGGTGTTCAGAAATCACGCACTCACAAGCTGTGGCGAAGTGTGTCCAGCAAGCCTAGAAGGTCTCCAGCTCAGGGACTGGGTGTCTAAAGGGAGACTCAAACCACAGGGCCCAGTATAGGGTCGCCCTTCCATGAGGTCCAGGGACGTTTGCACCGCCTCTATACTTTGTTGAAGAAAAGATCAGTCAGTCATGTGAAGCCTGTACCTCTATCATGAGCACACAGACAAGTTTGTTTCCACTGAAAAGCTCTCAACTGCAGCCTCCAAAGAAAAGCGGAATAACTCCGGGGTGATTCAGAGGCTGTTTGTCTGTAAATACAGAACAGAGTTCAGCTAAGCGTGAAACAGCAAGGAGGACTGGTGAGAGGAGCGAGGAGGGCTCGCCCTTGCCCGGCCCCGCAGTTCCTGCCCCGCGGCATCAGGGGGTAGTCTGTTGTCTGGGCCTGCGGGGGTGGCAGGTCCCACAGAGTGAAGTCCCCGCAGCTGCCCCCTGCCTGTGAAGAGCAGGAGGTGTGTGCGTGTGAGATGAAGAGACCCTGTGAACCGGAGAACGAAAGCCTGGATGGTGATTGTCACCCCATCTCAGCCCTCAGTCGCCGTCCTCAGGGTTGCGAGTGAAGCACTAACTGCACCACCTTTGGGGTGTCTGGAGGCCGTTAATAAAGACCACATTGTGTCAGTCTGACTCTGGATAGAACCATCCTGTTGAAGGCCTGATTCAAATTTTGTGGGTGTTTTGAAGTCTGGAAATCACCAAACTTAACTTTTAACCATGAGTAGAAGCAGCTTTCATTCCTGGGCTCGGAGGTGGAGCCAGATCTGGATAGAACCATCCTGGTTGAGGGACTGACCCCATGTTTCCTGTATTACAGTCAGAGTCTTTACCACTGAGTCACCCAGGAAGCCCCAGAATTACATCAGTGCATTTCATAGAGGAACGTAGATGTATTAGGCATCTGTGTAAACATGCAGGCACCTCCTAGAACACAAGGAAGTTGAGCTGATGTGCTTTGCCTGCCAGGGGACTCTCTTAACCAATGAGAGAGCTCCTGGGAAAAGCAGCTGGGATGGTGTTCAGAAATCACGCACTCACAAGCTGTGGCGAAGTGTGTCCAGCAAGCCTAGAAGGTCTCCAGCTCAGGGACTGGGTGTCTAAAGGGAGACTCAAACCACAGGGCCCAGTATAGGGTCGCCCTTCCATGAGGTCCAGGGACGTTTGCACCGCCTCTATACTTTGTTGAAGAAAAGATCAGTCAGTCATGTGAAGCCTGTACCTCTATCATGAGCACACAGACAAGTTTGTTTCCACTGAAAAGCTCTCAACTGCAGCCTCCAAAGAAAAGCGGAATAACTCCGGGGTGATTCAGAGGCTGTTTGTCTGTAAATACAGAACAGAGTTCAGCTAAGCGTGAAACAGCAAGGAGGACTGGTGAGAGGAGCGAGGAGGGCTCGCCCTTGCCCGGCCCCGCAGTTCCTGCCCCGCGGCATCAGGGGGTAGTCTGTTGTCTGGGCCTGCGGGGGTGGCAGGTCCCACAGAGTGAAGTCCCCGCAGCTGCCCCCTGCCTGTGAAGAGCAGGAGGTGTGTGCGTGTGAGATGAAGAGACCCTGTGAACCGGAGAACGAAAGCCTGGATGGTGATTGTCACCCCATCTCAGCCCTCAGTCGCCGTCCTCAGGGTTGCGAGTGAAGCACTAACTGCACCACCTTTGGGGTGTCTGGAGGCCGTTAATAAAGACCACATTGTGTCAGTCTGACTCTGGATAGAACCATCCTGTTGAAGGCCTGATTCAAATTTTGTGGGTGTTTTTGAAGTCTGGAAATCACCAAACTTAACTTTTTAACCATGAGTAGAAGCAGCTTTCATTCCTGGGCTCGGAGGTGGAGCCAGATTGGCTGGGACAGTTGATGGGTGGATGTCAGACAGCACGCTCACCCTCAGGCGGCCTCTGGGGAGGAGGGAGCAAGGCCACCTTGCAGACAGAGCCTCTCTCAGGGTCCTCACCCTGAGGGCAGGGCGGATCCTGCCCCTTTGAACTGGGGTGTCTCTGGACCCTGCTGCTCTGGGGATGGGGCAGGCCCTGGGCACGGGCTCCTCCACTGAGGTTTCCTCCGCCTGTGACTCTCTGGGGCACAGGGCCGCTCGCTCCGCCTTTCTTTCTTTACTTTGGGGTTTTCCTAAAGGAGAAAGGTCAGTGCAGCTGCTTCAGGGACCATTTGGTGCTTAAGGTGGTTGATGGTCTCGAAGCCGCGAGAGAGTGGTGATCCTGAGAGCCCCCGTGCTGCCGGCCGCGGTTCCGGTGTCACCTGGGCTCTGTCCGGGGTGCGGGTCACTGGGCGGGATGCCCACCACACACGCCGCAACAGGAGCAGCTGTTCCTCTCCCTGCTTTCTCTCCTCTCCACGTCCCCCTGGCGCGGACAATTTGTAAAGGCCAGTTGCCAAGATCGAGATTATAGCACTTAGAAATTCCTCATTGATTTGCTCCGCTTTCTCTACAAAAGCAGCTGCCAAATTTAATCTGAGAAACTGCTCGTACATTCAAGAAAGGCTGCGTGCCTTGGAAGAGAGGAGGGAGGATAAAGCGTCAAGTTAATTTACAGGAGTTGGAGTGAAGAGATTAGTCCAATCAAGGAAACTGCAGTTTTGTCTCCATGATTATTTTTACCCGTTCCATAAAGATTCCTATGGCAGAGTCGCCTGAAAGTGCTGGCAGGGGGTGGGGAGTGAAGTGTGCTGGGCCTTGAGTTTATGAAACTTTATTTTTACATTACTTCTAGAAAGGCAAGGCCATTTTTTATTAATAGCAAAACACATTTGAAGCTTTCCCATTGAAAGCACTTATACCCAGCTATTATTTTCTCTGTCTGTTATATCTGGCATGCTCTGGGGTTTTAGAAGTAAAATGCCCAGGTGGCAATGGCTCGTGAGGACCTGCTAGCCTGGGAAGCATGTTTATTTCCCCTCTCAGTGTGTTTGGGTTGGTTGATCCAGGTTCGGAGGCAGTTGGCTCGTCCAGTTCAACACTGGTCCCTGGCCATCCAGGTCCTGAGCAGGAACCCACCAGGCTAAGGGGCAGGAACACAGGGCAAGGCCATGGGAAGTGGGAGACCTCCTAGACCTGGAAGCGAGACCACACGTGCAGAAGCTCACAGGACGTTCTCTGGGGCCTTGGGTCCTGATTGCAGGCCTCCCACTGATGGCTCATGACCGTAGGAGACTGCTCCCCGCTGGACCTCTGACCTCGCCCTCCCTGATCCAGGTACATTTCAGTCCAGAGACTTCCGAACGCACGCTCTGGAGCCACCTCAGCTGGACCACCCGCTGAGATGAGGCTCTGCAGAGCGGCTGGTGAAGCAGAGCCAGAACAGCAAGCTCATGTCTCCTCCCCCTGCCAACTTCCAAAGAAGTGTGTTTTAAAAACTGTTCACTTGGGCTTCCCTGGTGGTCCAGTGGGTAAAGAGTCTGCCTTGCAGTGCAAGGGGCACTGGTTTGATCCCTGGCCCGGGAAGATCCCGCATGCCGCAGAGTGGCTGGACCAGTGTGTCCAATTACGAGCCAGCGCTCTGGAGCACGTGTGCCCAGAGCCAGTGCTCTGCAGTGAGAGAGGCCACTGCAATGGGAGGCCCACACATGCCAAAGAATAAAAAGATCAATGAAAAGTAAATGTAAATAAAAGAGGCATGATGGGGAAAAGGAAAAAAAAAAAACTGTTCACTTACGACACTTTGGCCACCTGATGTGAAGAGACAGCTCATTGGAAAAGAGCCTGACCCGTTCCATAAAGATTCCTATGGCAGAGTCGCCTGAAAGTGCTGGCAGGGGGTGGGGAGTGAAGTGTGCTGGGCCTTGAGTTTATGAAACTTTATTTTTACATTACTTCTAGAAAGGCAAGGCCATTTTTTATTAATAGCAAAACACATTTGAAGCTTTCCCATTGAAAGCACTTATACCCAGCTATTATTTTCTCTGTCTGTTATATCTGGCATGCTCTGGGGTTTTAGAAGTAAAATGCCCAGGTGGCAATGGCTCGTGAGGACCTGCTAGCCTGGGAAGCATGTTTATTTCCCCTCTCAGTGTGTTTGGGTTGGTTGATCCAGGTTCGGAGGCAGTTGGCTCGTCCAGTTCAACACTGGTCCCTGGCCATCCAGGTCCTGAGCAGGAACCCACCAGGCTAAGGGGCAGGAACACAGGGCAAGGCCATGGGAAGTGGGAGACCTCCTAGACCTGGAAGCGAGACCACACGTGCAGAAGCTCACAGGACGTTCTCTGGGGCCTTGGGTCCTGATTGCAGGCCTCCCACTGATGGCTCATGACCGTAGGAGACTGCTCCCCGCTGGACCTCTGACCTCGCCCTCCCTGATCCAGGTACATTTCAGTCCAGAGACTTCCGAACGCACGCTCTGGAGCCACCTCAGCTGGACCACCCGCTGAGATGAGGCTCTGCAGAGCGGCTGGTGAAGCAGAGCCAGAACAGCAAGCTCATGTCTCCTCCCCCTGCCAACTTCCAAAGAAGTGTGTTTTAAAAACTGTTCACTTGGGCTTCCCTGGTGGTCCAGTGGGTAAAGAGTCTGCCTTGCAGTGCAAGGGGCACTGGTTTGATCCCTGGCCCGGGAAGATCCCGCATGCCGCAGAGTGGCTGGACCAGTGTGTCCAATTACGAGCCAGCGCTCTGGAGCACGTGTGCCCAGAGCCAGTGCTCTGCAGTGAGAGAGGCCACTGCAATGGGAGGCCTACACACGCCAAAGAATAAAAATATGGATGAAAAGTAAATGTAAATAAAAGAGGCATGATGGGGAAAAGGAAAAAAAAAAAACTGTTCACTTACGACACTTTGGCCACCTGATGTGAAGAGACAGCTCATTGGAAAAGAGCCTGATGTTAGGGAAAATGGAAGGCAAAAGGAGAAGGGGATGACAGAGGACGAGATGATTGGATGGCCTCACTGAGTCAATGGACATGAGATTGAACAAGCGCCGGGAGATGGTGAAGGACAGGGAAGCCTGGCGTGCTGCAGTCCGTGGGGTCGCAAAGAGATGGGTAGGACTGAGCAACTGAACTAAACTGAAGATCTCATTCATCCTGCATCCTTGGGGACAGAACCCATCCAGAGGCCTTGATATGTGCTCAGAAAGCACTATTGAACCCACCTGGCTTGCTTGTGGGTGAAGCACACTGGTCACATCACATGTGATTCTCAGCAGAGCATCGACAGTGGCTGAACAGCACCCACCAGCCAGCGCGGTGCACAGACAGCCGAGGCTGTGCCTTGCACAGCATGGTTGGAGACAGCTCTCTGTGTGTGGTCTTTCGCCAAGCTTGCGGTTGCTTGCCCAGCACCGGCATGGGTGTAGCAGGTTTTTTTGCACCTGTGTTTGGTGAGTCACCGGGGGAAGTCCTTTAGCCAGACAGCAGGTTTGAGGTGCATTCCTAATCAGTGTGGCGAAACTACTGAACACTGGGCAGTAAAAGCACAGACCCTCTGGTTTGGGGATTTCTTCTGGATCCAGACACATATTTAGCAAATGTCTGATGCCTCCTGAGGTGCCCCAACTGTGGGGCCGGTCCTGAAGGTGAGCCTCCCAGCTTCTGAGCTGGGCGAGCCAGACCCAGGGATGACCTTTGTGTCTGGAGGAGTCCAGGTTTTATCAAATCCTACAAATAACTGTTGATTTGTCACCATTCTTTCTCCATAACGTGTGTGTGTGATCTAGTACAACACACCTCCTCTCCAGTCCCTGGGGCCTGGAGTCTCAGAGACAGAGAGCCACGAGCCCAGAGTCATCGTGTGGATGTCATGAGAGAGAAGAAAGGAAAGAGGGTACCCCTGGGCCTGCCCACCCCCACAGAGATGCTTCTGCAGATAGTCTGAGCACCAGCACCTTGTTAGGCATCTGCTCCGTGGGGTCAGCAGTCGAGCGTGGGGAGGGGACTGCACGGGGCCGGATCTCTGCCATCAGGTCCCCATCAAGGGACCAGTTGTAACCTCCAGTCTCTCAGCTATACAGGGAGGTATTCTCTAGGTGAACGGCAACCACTTTTGGGGGGACCTGAGGAAATGACTCTCAGCGTTCCTGACAGATTATCAGAGTGCATGGAGATGGGGTTATTGAATTGCCAGGACAGTGGGCAGAAGAAACCAGCTTGGACAGCAGAGGAGACCCATTGCTGGAGGCCAGCCCCTCACTCTTAGCCACCATGCCACCAGGGAGGTCTGAGAACACGGTGTAAGCGAAGAACCATTCTAGCCCATCTCAGAATAGGTGTGGAGGGTCTCGCATCCTGGGGTCCTCCAAGTGCCAGAGGTTTCCCACATCTCCTGACTGGACCTCGTCCTCTGGTGGCCAAACTCCTTCACCTGGTCCCTGACTGTGTGAGGAAAGGTCACTTTACCTCCACCAACTTTTTTGGTAAATATGAGCACAGCTTATACAGTAAAAATAAACATTTTTGGCAAACGTGGATGACATGACCCCTTCCTCCATGCACAGGACTCGCCATCAAGGGCTGTGTCCACCTCAGGTGGGTGGACTCGTCATATCGTGGGCTGCGTCTACCTCAAGTGCGTGTTTTGCTCCCAGAGGCCACGCTGCAGGGAGCAGCCGCCTGAGCTGTTGTATCTCAGAGGCTGCGGTCCTCCTCTCCCTTCCCTTAGCTGGGGGAGGTGAGTGTGCACTAGAAAACACGTCGACCCAGGGGCCAGGCCTTGTGCGGACCCAGCTCTGCAGGGAGGGGACTGAGCGGCCCTGACTCCTGGCTGCAGCCCGCAGAGCCTTCCTGGCCTCTCTGTCAGTGAGGACTAACATCACGTGGTGCTTACCGCGGCTTTCCTGCGCCATCTCATCAGCTACCCTGTTAAGGAGCCATTTTCCTGGATTGTGAAGGGAGTTTCCCTAAAGCTTAAAAATTTGGGTCTGACTTAACCAAGACCCAAAGAGCTGTGCCTTGTGACAAAACCCACTGCACAAACACAGGGCTGACTCACCACTCACTTGCCACCACACAGTTTTTCTCTTTTGAAAGAGAATTAACTATGTTGAAAATACTGTAGGGAATCTAGAAACCAAGGAGGAAACACTGTGCCCAGGGGAGAAGAAACAGCGCACAGGGATCTCTCCAGGGACGCACCTGACCTCTCCCACCATGAGCTTCTGTGTCGCAGACTGAAGACAATGAGGTTCACAGAGGAGAAGGCAGGAGCCTTGACTAAAAAGACGATGCTTGTTGCCATGGCAACCGTGGTTCACAACTGTTTCCTGAGCAAGACCCAGCTGGAATTCTGATGGGATCTAATACAGATACCCTGATATTAATTGATATTCTTTATTAGAAATAGCATACCTTACATGAAACATAAACATGAAGATAGGAATGATTCATTAAAATATCGTTGGCCATCTAAAAGTAAATCTTGGTTAGGAAGGAATGCCAGCTTCTGTTTGGGCTTGGATGAGAGGACGAGAGAAACAGGAAGTCGCTATCTGAGCTAGCCCCCAACGTAGTGGCTTCATCTTCAGTGACAGTTTACCAGGTAGAGCATGATTAGGAGCTGGGATGCAAAGGATGAAGCACAGGCCATGCAGAGTGTGGTCAGCGGTGAGTTTTGGTGGGGCCCAGCCAGGCACTGCACAAGGGACCGTCCCAGGCAGCTGTGCCCTGGGCTGGGGACCAGCTTGTGCGCAAAGAGGTCAGGGCTGGGGAGCGGGCGCTGAGGTGTCCCCACTGATGGGGCTGTGGTTCCCTGGGAGACCCAGGCCAGGCACTGCACAGGGTGAGTGTGCACTAGAAAACACTGCCAGGAGGGGCCCTGAGCGGCCCTGACTCCTGGCTGCAGCCCAGAGCCTTCCTGGCCTCTCTGTCTGTGAGGACTAACATCACGTGGTGCTTACCGCGGCTTTCCTGCGCCATCTCATCAGCTACCCTGTTAAGGAGCCATTTTCCTGGATTGTGAAGGGAGTTTCCCTAAAGCTTAAAAATTTGGGTCTGACTTAACCAAGACCCAAAGAGCTGTGCCTTGTGACAAAACCCACTGCACAAACACAGGGCTGACTCACCACTCACTTGCCACCACACAGTTTTTCTCTTTTGAAAGAGAATTAACTATGTTGAAAATACTGTAGGGAATCTAGAAACCAAGGAGGAAACACTGTGCCCAGGGGAGAAGAAACAGCGCACAGGGATCTCTCCAGGGACGCACCTGACCTCTCCCACCATGAGCTTCTGTGTGCGCAGACTGAAGACAATGAGGTTCACAGAGGAGAAGGCAGGAGCCTTGACTAAAAAGACGATGCTTGTTGCCATGGCAACCGTGGTTCACAACTGTTTCCTGAGCAAGACCCAGCTGGAATTCTGATGGGATCTAATACAGATACCCTGATATTAATTGATATTCTTTATTAGAAATAGCATACCTTACATGAAACATAAACATGAAGATAGGAATGATTCATTAAAATATCGTTGGCCATCTAAAAGTAAATCTTGGTTAGGAAGGAATGCCAGCTTCTGTTTGGGCTTGGATGAGAGGAAGCGAGAGAAACAGGAAGTCGCTATCTGAGCTAGCCCCCAACGTAGTGGCTTCATCTTCAGTGACAGTTTACCAGGTAGAGCATGATTAGGAGCTGGGATGCAAAGGATGAAGCACAGGCCATGCAGAGTGTGGTCAGCGGTGAGTTTTGGTGGGGCCCAGCCAGGCACTGCACAAGGGACCGTCCCAGGCAGCTGTGCCCTGGGCTGGGGACCAGCTTGTGTGCGCAAAGAGGTCAGGGCTGGGGGAGCGGGCGCTGAGGTGTCCCCACTGATGGGGCTGTGGTTCCCTGGGGAGACACCGAGTGGCCGCTTACCCCGTGCCAGTTCTTCAGCACCCAGACAGGCAGGTGTATTCTCACTGATGAGAGACCAGGGCTTAGAGGGCTCAGTCACTTTTTCAACGTCACACAGTCATTGCTTGCTGGGCTGGGATTAGAAGGCTTCTCAGCTTCGCAGTTCCAAACCCTGCGTGTTTACAGGCACGCAGCACTACTCTTTTCTAGAGGATTCTTTTTTTTTTTAACATTTATTTTATTTATTTATTTTTGGGCAGGGGTCGGGTTGGGGAGGGAGGGGGGCAGCCAGGCCACTTCTATTGGTCTTTCATTTCTCTATTTTCATCCATCTTTGTTCTTTGGTCCGTGTGGGCCTCCCGTCGTGGTGGCCTCTGTTGTCGCAGAGCACCGGCTCTGGGCGCATGCGCTCCAGAGCTCCGGCTCGGTAATTGGACACATCAGTCCAGCCGTTCCGTGGCACGTGGGATCTTCCCAGGCCAGGGATCGAACCGGCGCCCCTTGCACTGCAAGGCGGTGTCCTTACCCACTGGACCACCAGGGAAGCCCTTCTAGATGATTCTTGAGGCTGTCGCAGCAGAGCATGGTGTGAGCACAGGCCTGAGTGTAAGACAGCAACAGAGGCAGAGTTCCCGACCCCACACGTCTCCCTGCCTGCCCTCTGAGTCCAGATGAATGTGTGCAGGCACCTTGGACAGCGTGGTGCGGGCTCTGGGTGATGCCAGGTTTAAGGAGGAGCTGCGGAGACTTTGGTAGCTGGGCACCTGCTTCCTGTGTCCACTGCTAGGCAATGCGCCTGAGTCCAGTTTCGTTTGTTTGTTGTTTGTGGAAGCAGAACTCATCTACAATGTTGTGCTAGTTTCACGTGTACAGTGAAGTGATTGTTATACTTACACATCTCTTTTTTATTTTTTTCAAATTCTTTTTCCTTTTAGGTGTTTACAAAATATTGAGTAGAGTTCCCTGTGCTGTACAGTAGGTCCTGTTGATTATCTATTTTATACATAGTAGTGGGTATAGTTTAATCCCAAATTCCTAACTCTTCCCTCTCACCCACTTTGATAACCATTACTTTGTTTTCTGTGTCTGTGAGTCAGTTTCTGTTCTGTAAATAAGTTCACTTGTGTTGTAGTTAAATGCCATATACAGTATAAGTGATATCATGTGGGATTTGTCTTTCTCTTTCTGACTTACTTCACTCAGGATGGTAATCTCTAGGTCCGTCCATGCTGCTGCAAATGGCATCATTTCATTCTTTTTTTATGGCTGAAAGTGAGCTCATTGTTTTTAAGGTGACAGTTTTGGTATTTGAGTGTCTGCTATATGCAAGGGAATGCTCTGAGTGGTTTAGAGACTTTTCGCTAGTTTAACATCTAGAACACCCCCGATGCTGTTCCCAGTTCAGATTGGGAACAGAGGTTAGCGGGGTGCCAAGGGCAGCCCCAGCTGATGGGCAGAGCTGGACTGTGAGAAGCCACCTGCCTCCAACCTCTGCTCTCAGTCCCTTTCACCTCTCATCCTTCTAGGAAGTGGGGTTCACCTCCCTTAATGTAACGATGGAAAAAAGAGGTCAGCTTAAAGTGAGAGGCCCCTGGGACAGCTTCTACCAAAGGTATAAATTACAGACAAGGTCCCAAGTTGGACTGTAATTGAATCAGGTGCCTAGTTTGAATTCAATCTCTAATTTAACATACCATTAAAGTCTGTGACCTAAGGTCTGTTGAGTCTAACTCTGAAACGGACTCCCGCGAGAAACTTCTGTACACGCCAAGTGTTGTATTACAGTGAATTTCTGGAGAATATGTACAGAAGCCCTGGATGGCTCATAGGCGCCCTTTACGGCAGACGGACTGTCCACCTCCTCACTCGAGTGCAGAAGTGACTGGGAGCTCTTCACCTGCAAAGGGAAAGGACGGAGGCCTGTCAGCTGAAGGCAAGCATTTGCTGTGAGATTCACTTGTGATCAAACAGGTTTGCAGAGACTGAGGCTGAGGCCTGTTCTGACAGCAGTGTGGCTGACCCGGAGCATGCCTGGCTGCTGCTTCTGCTCCACAGGGTCATGAGGACAGCCAGAGCGCCTCGCCTCTGTCACCCTGTCCGCAGCAAGAGAGGGTGGTATTGCCCGGAGCCAGTTTTTGCAGACAAAGTGCCAGGGCCTCTCGACTTAGAGTGACCAGCAGCTCTTTTTATGTCCATCTCAAAGGAGCTGGTTGGTGTGCATGGTGCTGTTTTATATGGATTCTAATAAACATGTATTTAATCACACATTTTAAACTGCTACTTTTATGCCCAGGTTGGAGGAGTAGCTTCTGAAGTAGCTTTTAAAAAACAAACCCAATGTAAAAGAACCTATGTTTGCACAGTGACCTTCCCCACTCTGGGATTTTAAGCCAAATTGTTGGTGTTTATGCAGGAAAATGAAGGAGTCAGCAGTTACAGTTCAAGTATGTAAAAGCTGCTGAAAGGAAATCTTCATATTAGCAGTAGAATCCAAGGATAAAAATAAAGCTCAAAGAAACAGAATTTTGAGGAAGTAATGTCTGACTGAAGAGAAGTGTTAGTACAGTTGATGCTCAGTATTTATCGAGGGTTAATCTCTTCATTAAAATGCATTCTGAGTTTTTGTAGATTCTAGAGATTTAATTATGGACATACTGTTTATCATTGTACTACATGAGTGCATGAAATGATACCTAAGCATGTCTGTGCTTTAAATCACACAAGCATCTGCACCCTCATGTTTTGATCAAGTGTTACTGTTCTAAGAGAAATTTGTTTTCCAGGTTTATAACACAGAGTAAAAGTGGGTTTTACACATTTGACCAGTTCCTGTGGGGACTGTCCAGGTGCCAGATGGGGTCAGAGTGACAGGTGGCTTTTCCTTAGCTTAGCTGAAGGGCTTCTGTGCCTAGATCCTCCTGCCATTGATTGGCTCAGCCTTTAGGACTTGCCGCTCCCCTGGATTATCTGGCATCTAGTGGTTTTTATCAGGCAGCTATGCTTAAGCCTTTTCCTATAAGTAAGATTTTTGAAAGTAAACACATGCATCAGTGAAAGTTACTCTTCTAGCTGTGGTTTCAATTAAATTGATCATTCACTCAATATTTAGTCTTTGCTAGGCAACCATTAATTTTACTATCATTTTAATGGTACAGATAATACCGGGTTAATACTGCATAGCTTGAACATATACTTTAAAAATAACCTTTTTTCGTGTTGCAAAAGTAATTCATAATCACCATAGAAAATGTAGATAGCAAAGGTGAACATGAAAAGGTACAGTCCTTCCCCACAAAGATGATCCTGTTAATGTTTTCGCTCCTAGCTCCCTCCCACACGAGGTTAATTATGGTATCAAACATCATTCTTTATTTCTACTATTTTCTCTTTATGTGTCAAGGTATCTTTTCACACCACTGAGTATATGTCTTCAACATCAAAGTGGTGTGACCAAAATGTTCAGGGTTATGTTATTCAGAAGTGGAACTAACTGTTTCTTTAAAAAATTGCATTCTTGGCTCTATAACAAAACAAGCAGAGCTGTGGCTTCAGCCTTATAGTTGATACACTTCCGACAGTTGTGTGGCTTTTCTAGCATTCTGGTGCTCCTGACCACACTGCATTTGTGGTGGAGAAAGCATGCCCCCCATCCCCCTCGGCCCCACGCCATGGGGTGTTCAGTATCCATGTAACTCCAACAGCCTGACAGTGGACTTAACCAAGCCCACATAAATGGAGACTTACATTCTGCTAACAATACTACCAAATCCTCCTGTTACTGTCCAGAAGGGAGACTGCTGGGATTTTCCTGTTGCTGGAGACATTTCCACATCTCAGGCCTCTGTAATCTGCTTTGCTTGATATCTCTCCTCTGGCGCCATTTCCATGGTGGACTTTGCACCCCTTCTTGGATTAGAAAGACAGACTCCTCGTGGGGCAGTCTGAGGGGTCCTTTACATCATCACCATGTCTTTTCTTCCCATTTTTCAGACTTATGATCCTGTAACTTACAGTTTTATTAATCAGAGTTTCTTCTTTTCTCAGACACTTATTCCTAACCAGTCTTGGAGTTTCTTAATAGTCATACCCCTGGAAGTTGGGACTCATACACCCAAATGAATGCCAAAGAAAATATGACTTGCTGTTGTTGTTGAGTTGTTATGTTGTGTCCAACTCTCTGTGACCCCATGGACTGTAATTGGCTGATGTCTCTGTCCATGGGATTTCTCAGGCAAGAATAGTGAAGTAGAGTGCCATTTCCTTCTCCAAGGAATCTTCTCAATGCAGGGATCAAAGCCGATCTCCTGCTTTGGCTGGCAGATAGCTTGACTATACTTTAAAATAACCTTTTTCGTGTTGCAAAAGTAATTCATAATCACCATAGAAAATGTAGATAGCAAAGGTGAACATGAAAAGGTACAGTCCTTCCCCACAAAGATGATCCTGTTAATGTTTTCGCTCCTAGCTCCCTCCCACACGAGGTTAATTATGGTATCAAACATCATTCTTTATTTCTACTATTTTCTCTTTATGTGTCAAGGTATCTTTTCACACCACTGAGTATATGTCTTCAACATCAAAGTGGTGTGACCAAAATGTTCAGGGTTATGTTATTCAGAAGTGGAACTAACTGTTTCTTTAAAAAATTGCATTCTTGGCTCTATAACAAAACAAGCAGAGCTGTGGCTTCAGCCTTATAGTTGATACACTTCCGACAGTTGTGTGGCTTTTCTAGCATTCTGGTGCTCCTGACCACACTGCATTTGTGGTGGAGAAAGCATGCCCCCCATCCCCCTCGGCCCCACGCCATGGGGTGTTCAGTATCCATGTAACTCCAACAGCCTGACAGTGGACTTAACCAAGCCCACATAAATGGAGACTTACATTCTGCTAACAATACTACCAAATCCTCCTGTTACTGTCCAGAAGGGAGACTGCTGGGATTTTCCTGTTGCTGGAGACATTTCCACATCTCAGGCCTCTGTAATCTGCTTTGCTTGATATCTCTCCTCTGGCGCCATTTCCATGGTGGACTTTGCACCCCTTCTTGGATTAGAAAGACAGACTCCTCGTGGGGCAGTCTGAGGGGTCCTTTACATCATCACCATGTCTTTTCTTCCCATTTTTCAGACTTATGATCCTGTAACTTACAGTTTTATTAATCAGAGTTTCTTCTTTTCTCAGACACTTATTCCTAACCAGTCTTGGAGTTTCTTAATAGTCATACCCCTGGAAGTTGGGACTCATACACCCAAATGAATGCCAAAGAAAATATGACTTGCTGTTGTTGTTGAGTTGTTATGTTGTGTCCAACTCTCTGTGACCCCATGGACTGTAATTGGCTGATGTCTCTGTCCATGGGATTTCTCAGGCAAGAATAGTGAAGTAGAGTGCCATTTCCTTCTCCAAGGAATCTTCTCAATGCAGGGATCAAAGCCGAATCTCCTGCTTTGGCTGGCAGATTCTTTACTGCCGAGCCACTGGGGAAGCCCCAGAAAATATCAATAAATAAATTCAAATGCATAAATTTCAGAGCAGCCATCTCAGAAACTTGGACGTTTCTTTGCTATTCTTTTTAAACCTATTTTTCACATGGAGATTTAGCTTTCTCATTTAGCCTTCTGTTCTCATCACTACCTTTGAACACCAGTGCATTCCACTGACAACCCTGAGAAAGTACTGGACAGATGGCGAGGAAAGCAGCAAGCCTGGGTTCCAGTCTTGACCCTGACTCTTAATGGTGCATCGCCTTTTGTGTACTTTCTAATCGTCCCTCTACTGCCAGCTGAACAACAAGCACTCTGGAGGGTCTGGCTGTTCAGAGATCATTAGAGCATGTTCTGTGCCCCAATGAATCTCACATTCTCCTCAGAAGCTGATGTGCAAACGGAACACGACACAGTCATCTTATTAGGCTTCGAATAGTTATTGTTCGGTCATTCAGCCATGTCCAACTCTTTGCGACCCCATGGACCAGGCTTCCCTGTCCTTCACTATTTCCCCGAGTTTGCTCAAACTTATGTCCATTGAATTGGTGATTCCATCCAACCATCTTGTCCTCTATCATACCCTTCTTCTCCTGCCTTCAATCCTTTGCAGCATCAGGGTCTTTTCCAATGAGTCATCTCTTCACATCAGGTGGCCCGAGTATTATAGTTTCAGCTTTAGCATCAGTCCTTCCAATGAATATTCAGAGTTGATTTCCTTTAGGATTAACTAGTTTGATCTCCTTGCAGTCCAAGGGACTCTCAAGAGTCGTCTCCAGCACCACAGGTCGAAAGTATCAATTCTCTGGTGCTCAGCCTTCTTTATGGTCCAACTGTCACATCCATATATGACTATTGGAAAAACCATAACTTTGACTAGACAGACTTTTGTCAGCAAAGTGATGTCTCTGCTTTTTAATATGCTGTCAAGGTTTGTCCTAGCTTTTCTTCCAAGGAGCAAGCATCTTTTAATTTCATAGCTGCTAGTCACTGCCTGCATTGATTTTGAAGCCCAAGAAAATAAAGTCTGTCACTCTTTCCATCTTTTCCCCATCTATTTGCCATGAAGTGATGGACTGGATGCTGTGATCTTAGGCTTTTGAATGTTGAGTTTTAAGCCAACTTTTTCGCTCTCCTCTTTCAGCTTCATCAGTTGACTCTTTAGTTCCTCTTTGCTTTCTGCCATAAGGATGATGTCATCTGCATATCTGAAGTTATTGATATTTCTCCAGGCAATCTTGATTCCAGCAGGTGACTCATCCAGTCTGGCATTTTGTGTGATGTACTCTGCATAGAAGTTAAATAAGCAGGGTGACCCAACCCCCCTGGGTAGGGGGCTCTGTCTGGTGTCCTGGCTTGACCATCATCCTGCTTTCTTTCCCTCTCAGGATCACCCAAGATGAGAGGCTCGGCTCCATGGAAATCCTGATGCTGTTCTCAGGCCAGGCCAAGCCTCAGCAGCCCCTGGGGAGTCTCCAAGTGTGCCCAAGTGGGGTCCTCACCTAGGGCTGCCTATGCAACTTGTTTGAGATGGGTAGCATCAGAGGGTTTGAGAATATGGTCTTGACAGCTCCCAGGACCTTGGGCTCTGGTCTTGGAGCCACACTTAGGAATGGGCACCAGACAGGCTGTTAGAACCAAGATCCCACCTTGCTTGGGTATTCCAGTCCAACCCTTTTTCTTTGTCCTCTATCATACCCTTCTTCTCCTGCCTTCAATCCTTTGCAGCATCAGGGTCTTTTCCAATGAGTCATCTCTTCACATCAGGTGGCCCGAGTATTATAGTTTCAGCTTTAGCATCAGTCCTTCCAATGAATATTCAGAGTTGATTTCCTTTAGGATTAACTAGTTTGATCTCCTTGCAGTCCAAGGGACTCTCAAGAGTCGTCTCCAGCACCACAGGTCGAAAGTATCAATTCTCTGGTGCTCAGCCTTCTTTATGGTCCAACTGTCACATCCATATATGACTATTGGAAAAACCATAACTTTGACTAGACAGACTTTTGTCAGCAAAGTGATGTCTCTGCTTTTTAATATGCTGTCAAGGTTTGTCCTAGCTTTTCTTCCAAGGAGCAAGCATCTTTTAATTTCATAGCTGCTAGTCACTGCCTGCATTGATTTTGAAGCCCAAGAAAATAAAGTCTGTCACTCTTTCCATCTTTTCCCCATCTATTTGCCATGAAGTGATGGACTGGATGCTGTGATCTTAGGCTTTTGAATGTTGAGTTTTAAGCCAACTTTTTCGCTCTCCTCTTTCAGCTTCATCAGTTGACTCTTTAGTTCCTCTTTGCTTTCTGCCATAAGGATGATGTCATCTGCATATCTGAAGTTATTGATATTTCTCCAGGCAATCTTGATTCCAGCAGGTGACTCATCCAGTCTGGCATTTTGTGTGATGTACTCTGCATAGAAGTTAAATAAGCAGGGTGACCCAACCCCCCTGGGTAGGGGGCTCTGTCTGGTGTCCTGGCTTGACCATCATCCTGCTTTCTTTCCCTCTCAGGATCACCCAAGATGAGAGGCTCGGCTCCATGGAAATCCTGATGCTGTTCTCAGGCCAGGCCAAGCCTCAGCAGCCCCTGGGGAGTCTCCAAGTGTGCCCAAGTGGGGTCCTCACCTAGGGCTGCCTATGCAACTTGTTTGAGATGGGTAGCATCAGAGGGGTTTGAGAATATGGTCTTGACAGCTCCCAGGACCTTGGGCTCTGGTCTTGGAGCCACACTTAGGAATGGGCACCAGACAGGCTGTTAGAACCAAGATCCCACCTTGCTCTGAAGGCTGATCTCAGGCCTGGAGCAGTGAGTGTAACCTCCTGTGAAAACTCCCGGGTGTGTGGCAGCAGGGAAGCTGGGGAGAGAAGGCCCTGTCACTGAAGCAGGTCTAGATGGGGGCGGAGCTCGGCCGACGGGGCGGGGCGTACGTGACGGGGGCGGAGAGCAACCGGTGGGGGCGGGGCTTGGCTGACACGGGGCGGAGCATGGCCGCTGCTTGCCTCTGTGTTGACTGCGGACCACAGGCATCACCGTTGTCTGTGTTGACTGCTGCCACCTGGGGCCCTTCCTCACGTCCCCCACCCCCAGAGCCCACGCTTCCTTCCAAACTTGGTCTTCCTCCCACAGCCCTCTCCCCTGTAATTATCTGACATCGCAGTTCTCAGTAATGGATGTGCCAAGTGTTCTGGGACAAGAAAAAATGCTACAGAATGGAGGCAGGAGCATGCCAGCTGTCGCCGCAGCTGAGGGGCAGAGAAACACTTCTCTTCTGATGTTTGTATCTCTTTCTGCTCAAAAGTCTGAGAGACAGGAAGATGCTATTTGGGCAAATACTGAAGAGAGACAGAGCTAGAGAAAACTTGTACAAAATTTTTTTTTTTATTTTAAAAGAAGCGCTGTAATAAGCAGTTCCTTAAAAACTGCTTAGTGAACATGTTCTTGTGATTTTTAAGTTAAAGCACTGATATTTATATGCATACTGTCTATGTTTGAAAAGTCATCACGTCTTCAGACTGTAAACTTGAAAGTCCCTGCTGTCATGAATTCCACACCATTTACCTCTCGTTGGTTTCCATGTCACTTTCTTAAATTACATGAGTAACAAAATACCTATTTATTATAAAAGTGAAAAAGAGGGGTGATCCATCAGGCTCCCCACTGATGTTCTGCTTGCTCTCCAGCTCGACCTTTGCCCGCAGGTGCCGGTCACCTTCTGTGCTTCTCATCACTTAGGTGATGTGTATCCACTGGTTTCCAGGTCATTTTGTTTTTTCAGTCACCAGCAAGGTATGTGTGATGAAGATCACCATTTCTTGTGCAAAGAGTCCAGGGGTTGAGAATATGGTCTTGACAGCTCCCAGGACCTTGGGCTCTGGTCTTGGAGCCACACTTAGAATGGGCACCAGACAGGCTGTTAGAACCAAGATCCCACCTTGCTCTGAAGGCTGATCTCAGGCCTGGAGCAGTGAGTGTAACCTCCTGTGAAAACTCCCGGGTGTGTGGCAGCAGGGAAGCTGGGGAGAGAAGGCCCTGTCACTGAAGCAGGTCTAGATGGGGGCGGAGCTCGGCCGACGGGGCGGGGCGTACGTGACGGGGGCGGAGAGCAACCGGTGGGGGCGGGGCTTGGCTGACACGGGGCGGAGCATGGCCGCTGCTTGCCTCTGTGTTGACTGCGGACCACAGGCATCACCGTTGTCTGTGTTGACTGCTGCCACCTGGGGCCCTTCCTCACGTCCCCCACCCCCAGAGCCCACGCTTCCTTCCAAACTTGGTCTTCCTCCCACAGCCCTCTCCCCTGTAATTATCTGACATCGCAGTTCTCAGTAATGGATGTGCCAAGTGTTCTGGGACAAGAAAAAATGCTACAGAATGGAGGCAGGAGCATGCCAGCTGTCGCCGCAGCTGAGGGGCAGAGAAACACTTCTCTTCTGATGTTTGTATCTCTTTCTGCTCAAAAGTCTGAGAGACAGGAAGATGCTATTTGGGCAAATACTGAAGAGAGACAGAGCTAGAGAAAACTTGTACAAAATGTTTTTTTTTATTTTAAAAGAAGCGCTGTAATAAGCAGTTCCTTAAAAACTGCTTAGTGAACATGTTCTTGTGATTTTTAAGTTAAAGCACTGATATTTATATGCATACTGTCTATGTTTGAAAAGTCATCACGTCTTCAGACTGTAAACTTGAAAGTCCCTGCTGTCATGAATTCCACACCATTTACCTCTCGTTGGTTTCCATGTCACTTTCTTAAATTACATGAGTAACAAAATACCTATTTATTATAAAAGTGAAAAAGAGGGGTGATCCATCAGGCTCCCCACTGATGTTCTGCTTGCTCTCCAGCTCGACCTTTGCCCGCAGGTGCCGGTCACCTTCTGTGCTTCTCATCACTTAGGTGATGTGTATCCACTGGTTTCCAGGTCATTTTGTTTTTTCAGTCACCAGCAAGGTATGTGTGATGAAGATCACCATTTCTTGTGCAAAGAGTCCAGCACGTGGAAGAGTTCAGGCTGGAGGGGCCCCGTTCCAGCTCAGTCCACCCAACAGGCATGTCCTCCACCAAGCCTTTTCTACCCCAGCAGCATCCCCCCAGCCCAGGTCGCCTCAGGGGTGTTGGGGAAGTTGGGAAGTTTGAGCCCTTTCTACAATTCATTTTCCTGGAGTAGTAGTAACGAGCCTCTCTTAATGCCAGTCAACGGGGAAAGCCAGATTTGGGCATTTGTTCTAAACCAGAGACTCCCTACCCACATGCACGACAGGGACACTCCACCTCGGAGACTCCTTGGCCTCTGCAGCCCCCCACCCCACCCCTGCCCCATTGGATCCTGGTGTTGGAACGCGGGCTTTGTGACTCGGGAGGGTGTCATAACTGGACATCTGCCCCAGCCTTATTCCTGGCAGCCTGGCAGGGACAACAGCCTTGGCAGCAGCACTGATGGGAGGGTCTGAGACGCACGCCCTGGTCCTGAGCCACAGAGGCTCCTGCCCTCACCTTCCAGAGGGACTCAGGCATGGCCCTGCCCTCATGGGGGGGCCACCCTGCGGGACTGCAAAGGTCTCACCATACCAGCCCATCTGCTCACCAGGGACAAAACAGCTCACCCCGCATCTGCCAATCTGGTGCCCTCCCTGCCCTACAGGAACCAGCCCATGAGTTAGGGACATAGACTGAGCCCAGGGAGCAGAGAACCCAGCATCAGCCTGCGGGGAAGCTCAGGGAGAGGGAGAGTCCCTTCCTTCAGGTTACCTCTGCTCAGAGGCAGTCAGCCACACACAGGATCTGGGGTCCATCTCCCTGCTGTGGACCCTGTGTGTGATGCGTGGAAACTTGCTGAAGTGCAGCCCTGCGCTCACAGGTTGTAGCTGGTCTCCGTAATCGGCTCTCTGCGTCTGGCCCTGGCTCGGTGCCCATGAGTCACCTGGGAATTTGTGAACCGTGGGAGCCAATTCCCAGGCCACTGTGGGACTAAGACCCCACCCCTACCCCGCTGCAGCGCTGCAACCCCTGTGAAGATGGAGAACCGCAGTTTTGGTGGCAGGAGATATATTGTCCATGGATGCAGACCATACGCACCTGGGGATGGTAGAGGTTCAAAGTGCCAGGCATCCTGTGTGGATTCAGGTCACAGAGGGGAAGGGAGCACGAGGAGCCCACAGTCTAGAGAGGAGACCAGTTACAAGCACGTGCATGGAGCGTAGGTCAGGCGCGGAGGGGCACAGGCGGAAGATTCTCCATGGAGGGAGATGCGCCCGGCGGTCGCTGTGCAGGTGTTCCAGGGCTCACGTGGCGCATCCAGTTGAGCTCAGGCAGTGGGGATGGAGCTCAGCCACATGATGGGTCAGCACGTGGAGAGCCGGGGGTACCAGCTGCTGTGGGGCGGTCTCCTACACACCGTTATCTGTGAGCACAAAAGCCCATCCCTTTTGTGTATTTCCCGCAGACGTCTTCGAAAGCAACACAGGCCATAATGGGATTTACTTTTCTAACTACGTTATGCTCAGAGTCGATCTAATTCCTCTGTAACACAAGTGGCAAAAGGGACTGTGTGCCAGGCTGTGTGTGAGAGCGCCTCCACAGTCATTATGAATGGAAATTAAGTGGATTAATGGAGTGCAGTCCTTTGCAAACTTAATTTGGTGACATCTTACAAAACGTTTCCTGGGGTCTCTTGAAGGAAGCAGCACGTTGAAGCTGTGCCTGCCGCTCCAGGTTGACCAGGGCAACCCTGGGTCCAGGCCTGCGGAGCAGAGAGCCCTCAGAGCCCAGAAGTTCCAAAACTGCCACCTCACCATGTAATCAGAGCATCTGTAAGGGTCAGCGAGGGCACGGCAGTGAAAATGAGCTGCCGTCAGCCATTCTCATTAGAATGTGGGGATGCCTTTTAGCGAAGTGTGTTTGGAATAATAACCACCTCCTGGACATTTCAACACACTCCAGAAATGTAAAGCATCGGGCTGGAAGTAGGAAAAAAAGAAAACAAAAACATTTGAAACCCCTCTCTCTCATTAGTTCACTTTTATTTCTGGCTCCATAGAAACTGGACATTCGGCTGCATTTAGATATTTTTGCCTTTCGAGTTTTTGTGTGTCTTGGAATTTGGACGTGTGCGTGGACAACAAACCAGAAGCGGCAAGCAGGATGTGAGACTGGGTGGAGGAGGTGCACAGTGGCGGTGGGGAGAGGAGGCGTGGAGACGGGGAGAAGGTGGCCACCGTCCACAGGCTGGCTCCAGGAAAGCCAGGACCACGAAGCTTTCCCACAATGGAACGCTGGCCAGGAAGGGCACAGGGCTCCACACCAGCGGGCTGTCCACGCTGGTGATGCGTGTGTCAGCAGAAACTCTGTGGGGCACGCCTTCCCTCTGGGACCGCAGCACCTGGCTCTTTACAGAGCAACCTCTGCCTCCCCAGGGCCTCCACGCTGGGCCGAGCGCAGGGTCCTTCCCTGAAAATGTCAACGTTTTTAGATACACTGGAGCCGCTCCTCTTTAAGTGGGTTTGAAGGCGGAGACTTTGCCGGCTACAGAGTGAGCCAACAACACAACCGCGGGCTTGCGTTGGAGTGGGTGGTAGGGTTTTGCTGAGGTGAGTGTTTATTTTGAGGAAAATGGGTTTTTCTCAAATAAAATGTCTACATTTCTCATCGCAGAGGGTGAACAGAAAACAATGAAGTGTTTGCTTACGCGCGGTTAGATGCTCAGCTTTTATTCCACAGATTCTCTGGTCTGTGGTCCTGTTGGAATTGGGGAAGTTTCTCTCTGGGGTACAGCTAGGAGCCAGGAGGAAGCCCGACAGGGGTGAATGAGAAGCCGCGTCCTGTGTGCTTCAAGCCCAGACGCCCAAGGCCACGTCACCTGCGCACAGCACAGAGCCCCTGAGACCTGTCCACATCCCTGAGCCGAGGCTGCCCCACGACGGCAGAAGTGCACCGGCTGCCCCACCTCCTGCCCAGAGCTCCTGGTCCTGCACGTCTTCCCCCCCACCCCACCCTCACCCCCACACCATCAGCCAGCACTGCAGCTGGCCTGTGAGCCTGGGCAGAGGCGCCCTGCACCAGGGCTGTGGACTGGCCTCAAGCAGCAGCCGAGCGTGTCCCAGGCCCTCTTGTCTTCAGGTCAGGAAGGACACTGCCCATGCCTGTCTGAGGCTGACAGTGAGTGCCTGCAGGACTCGGAGGACAGCAGTAGTCTCACGGCGCTTCCTGGACACCAGCCCTGTCCTTTGCATCCTGGGGGTCTGCCTTCAGGAGCCTGGAGGCTGAGTGAGGGTGGGGTGCCCGCAAAGCTGCCGACTTCAGGCCCAGCACAGACAAGGGCTTCCCAGCAGCCAGGGCGGGGGGCTGCACACAGGGCGCCAGCCCACTGTGTCTGTCCAGACTCCAGTCTGGGGAGGGCTGGTTTAGGTGGTGAGTGTGTGGACAGAGCGACCCAGTGGCCCTAGTCCTGGCTGCACGCTGCCCTGCAGTCCTTATCAGAGAGAGCCCCGCTCGTCTCCTTCTCCCCTGGGCTTTGCCGAGATGGCTGCATTCTTTCTTCCTTTGATCAGCTCTGCTTCGCCTCATCAGAGCCTCCCCAGGCCTCCTCCCAGCACCATGGAGGTCCAGAAACCCATTTCTTCTGGGGTGAAAGGCCCCCTCCTCAAAGGAGCGCTGAGCCCTGCAGCCCAAGCTGCATCACCACATGTGTGGGCACTCTGCACCGTCCTTGTAGCAAAGCTCATCTCACTCATCGCTTCTCTCCCGACGTTTGTGTTCCGCTGGCCTGCGCACCAGGAGGACAGTGTCTGGTGTGGCTGAGAGTAGAGGGTATGGTTGGGAGGTTCAGCTGGGGGCCAGGTCCCACAGCACCTCCCACTGGAAAGCTCCGACTCGTTGTGTGGACTCCTAGCCCAGCATCAGTCCACTGCTCTGACTCTGAGGGATGTCTGCTCCTGACCTATAGGTTCTTCCAGTGGTTTTCCGGGATGAAGTTTCTGCTGCCGTTTTGCATGTCATTCAGAAGTAACCTCCTTGCTGGTTTCGGGACAATCTCCCGTTGGGAACGCTGCAGGTTCTCAGTGCTGTGTGGACAGGAGGCTTTCCCCTCCTTGCAGAACCGCGTGTGAGGCGCCCACTCACCCCAAGGACAGTCTCCTGACCATAGATGGTGTCGGGCTTAGAGAAACGTTTGCACACACCAGCCTCCACCTCCTTCCGAGCTGCCAGTGCTGCTTCTGCTCATTTTGCCTTTTTAAATATGACTGAAGTTCTGTCAGTCTCACTGAATGAATAACGCAGTGTGGGCATTACAGCAGTGTTTTGGGGGCACTCAAAGGACTGCTCAGAATTGACTTGGGTGCCTCTTCTGTCTTTTGCAAATACAGAACTCTTGGGGTTGTTATGGTGCAGTTTTGGAAGTGGCCAATTTAATCATAAAATTGCTTTTAAAAATGACTATGAGAAGGATCATCTTTCTGCAGCAAACTAAGCTTTTTAATATTAAAAAAAAGTGTGGCCACAGAAACACAAACTACATTTATTAAAAAATAAAGTGAGACAGATTGCTGATGAATCATCTAGAGTTTGTGCTTGATTGTTGCCAGACAGCAGCTGTCCTTGAACGTCAGTGGGGTCTCGTCCACAGACCCAGGGTTTGCCATCGACCTGAGAAGCCCAGGCAGTACTGTAGGGTCTGTGCTCTGGCCTGAGTCAGCCTGTCTGAGGTCGAGGCTTCCTCTGCCATAGACCTACAGATGCCTGGTGTTACGGCCTTCTGTCCTTGTTCCCTCTGAGCCTCGGGTGACGTAGTGAAAGTCCTGGGTCTCAGAGGAGCTGCCAGATCTTTAAGTGCATCCTGCATTTGAGCCGATTAAATATGTTAGCTTGGGCACCTCCGTATTTTTATCTCACTTTATTCATCTTGCTTATTTACACTTTTAAAAGGTCCGAGTCCAAAAGATTGTCCTCAAGTTACAATCATAATCCACACGAGTGCTTCTCAGTCAGCCACCATAGAAATAGCTGCAGAGAGAAGCCAATTTAGCCCCCTCCCTGTTCTTGCTCTGAGCGCGGCTCTGAGTCCTCATGCAGGCTGCACCCGAGGAGAAGAAACACAATGATACACGTATTCCAGACGGTTAGTCTGCACCATGTCTCCTAGAAACATGAGTTTATCGCCTTAATTAGTAGCTTTAAGATCTATTTCAAATACTAACAGGACAAGCTGATGGCAAGACTTCACTTCTGATAAGACAGATGGAGCCTTGCAGCGTACTTTCAGCCAGCTTCATTTCAAGAAAAAAACTAAGGCATGCCATTGGTTACAGCTAGAGAAACGTTTGCACACACCAGCCTCCACCTCCTTCCGAGCTGCCAGTGCTGCTTCTGCTCATTTTGCCTTTTTAAATATGACTGAAGTTCTGTCAGTCTCACTGAATGAATAACGCAGTGTGGGCATTACAGCAGTGTTTTGGGGGCACTCAAAGGACTGCTCAGAATTGACTTGGGTGCCTCTTCTGTCTTTTGCAAATACAGAACTCTTGGGGTTGTTATGGTGCAGTTTTGGAAGTGGCCAATTTAATCATAAGGTTGGTTTTAAAAATGACTATGAGGAGGATCATCTGTCTGCAGCAAACTAGGCTTTTTAATATTAAAAAAAAGTGTGGCCACAGAAACACAAACTACATTTATTAAAAAATAAAGTGAGACAGATTGCTGATGAATCATCTAGAGTTTGTGCTTGATTGTTGCCAGACAGCAGCTGTCCTTGAACGTCAGTGGGGTCTCGTCCACAGACCCAGGGTTTGCCATCGACCTGAGAAGCCCAGGCAGTACTGTAGGGTCTGTGCTCTGGCCTGAGTCAGCCTGTCTGAGGTCGAGGCTTCCTCTGCCATAGACCTACAGATGCCTGGTGTTACGGCCTTCTGTCCTTGTTCCCTCTGAGCCTCGGGTGACGAGTGAAAGTCCTGGGTCTCAGAGGAGCTGCCAGATCTTTAAGTGCATCCTGCATTTGAGCCGATTAAATATGTTAGCTTGGGCACCTCCGTATTTTTATCTCACTTTATTCATCTTGCTTATTTACACTTTTAAAAGGTCCGAGTCCAAAAGATTGTCCTCAAGTTACAATCATAATCCACACGAGTGCTTCTCAGTCAGCCACCATAGAAATAGCTGCAGAGAGAAGCCAATTTAGCCCCCTCCCTGTTCTTGCTCTGAGCGCGGCTCTGAGTCCTCATGCAGGCTGCACCCGAGGAGAAGAAACACAATGATACACGTATTCCAGACGGTTAGTCTGCACCATGTCTCCTAGAAACATGAGTTTATCGCCTTAATTAGTAGCTTTAAGATCTATTTCAAATACTAACAGGACAAGCTGATGGCAAGACTTCACTTCTGATAAGACAGATGGAGCCTTGCAGCGTACTTTCAGCCAGCTTCATTTCAAGACAAACTGAGATGTGATATGTCCTAAAGATGGCATCATTCTTCCAGGTGCTTTCTCTTCATTTCCGGTTACAGCTGTGTTTCTCCTCTTCTGAGCTAAGTTTGTCTTCCTTGGTGAAGTGCTCCAGCCCCCTCCCCAGCCCCCACTCCCTTCATCCTGAAAGACTTTCTCGTCTTCCAGTCATGGGAAGAAAACAGAGCTGCATTCGTAGGCACTATGCTCTAGGTTATTGCCCTCATTAGTCCCGTTTTGAAAAGAACACACGGGTCTGCAGCTCACAAAGTTGGTGCGACCAGTGATGAAAGCAGTCACTCCTGTACTTGGGTCTGTTCTCTGTCTTCACAAGACCTCCCTGTTCTTCCCACAGTGTTTGGAAATACACAATTTATTTTTTTAATGTTTCGTAGTGCAGTCATTTAGGTTAGGTTACTGTTCTAATAACTGAGAGATTTTCCTCAGTGAGAATCAAAACTTACTGCGTTTTCTGATTTCAGATCAGACATTATTCTAATATGTATTACTCCTCTCCTTTGCAGTCTGTTAAAGGAGATGCAATGGCTGATATGTCGCTGACTTTGACCTTTTAAAATGGCAGATCTGTGGTTTAACCAGATGCATTTAGATTTAGGGCGTTGGCTGATGGATAATGTCTCATCTTCCGGGAGTTGGTGAAACCCTAAAGCTTTCTGAAAAATGCTGTGCAGACATGTCTGTAGCCATCCCCCTCTGAAGCCATCTCTGACTTTCCCTGAACATGCCTGAACCGTCTTGCAGTTGTGAGGGCTGGAGGTGGCAGGTGAATACTGTGGAAAGATTTTTTTTCTCGCAACTTCAGCGACTGAGAGATGATGGGCGGGTTTAGCCAGAGGACTCAGAAGGTTTGTTGAACACCTGGAGGTGCAAAGAGGAGCAAGAAGGGGAGGCCAGGCAGAGGAAGGTTCTGCACCATGTCTCCTAGAAACATGAGTTTATCGCCTTAATTAGTAGCTTTAAGATCTATTTCAAATACTAACAGGACAAGCTGATGGCAAGACTTCACTTCTGATAAGACAGATGGAGCCTTGCAGCGTACTTTCAGCCAGCTTCATTTCAAGACAAACTGAGATGTGATATGTCCTAAAGATGGCATCATTCTTCCAGGTGCTTTCTCTTCATTTCCGGTTACAGCTGTGTTTCTCCTCTTCTGAGCTAAGTTTGTCTTCCTTGGTGAAGTGCTCCAGCCCCCTCCCCAGCCCCCACTCCCTTCATCCTGAAAGACTTTCTCGTCTTCCAGTCATGGGAAGAAAACAGAGCTGCATTCGTAGGCACTATGCTCTAGGTTATTGCCCTCATTAGTCCCGTTTTGAAAAGAACACACGGGTCTGCAGCTCACAAAGTTGGTGCGACCAGTGATGAAAGCAGTCACTCCTGTACTTGGGTCTGTTCTCTGTCTTCACAAGACCTCCCTGTTCTTCCCACAGTGTTTGGAAATACACAATTTATTTTTTTAATGTTTCGTAGTGCAGTCATTTAGGTTAGGTTACTGTTCTAATAACTGAGAGATTTTCCTCAGTGAGAATCAAAACTTACTGCGTTTTCTGATTTCAGATCAGACATTATTCTAATATGTATTACTCCTCTCCTTTGCAGTCTGTTAAAGGAGATGCAATGGCTGATATGTCGCTGACTTTGACCTTTTAAAATGGCAGATCTGTGGTTTAACCAGATGCATTTAGATTTAGGGCGTTGGCTGATGGATAATGTCTCATCTTCCGGGAGTTGGTGAAACCCTAAAGCTTTCTGAAAAATGCTGTGCAGACATGTCTGTAGCCATCCCCCTCTGAAGCCATCTCTGACTTTCCCTGAACATGCCTGAACCGTCTTGCAGTTGTGAGGGCTGGAGGTGGCAGGTGAATACTGTGGAAAGATTTTTTTTCTCGCAACTTCAGCGACTGAGAGATGATGGGCGGGTTTAGCCAGAGGACTCAGAAGGTTTGTTGAACACCTGGAGGTGCAAAGAGGAGCAAGAAGGGGAGGCCAGGCAGAGGAAGGCAGGCCTTTCACGCTAGGGAGACTCAGGGCTAGAAGTTCACATGTGTCCTGGCCAGTCGTCTGCCCGCTTCCCAGATGGGAGCATGTGATCGGTTGTCCTGATCTATCTACCAAGGGTTGCCACACTCCTCCAGGGTGTCCCCGGCCACCAGACCCACTCCTGTTTGGAAAGCCTTTTGCTCCTTATCCACGACCAGCATTGCAACTTGGGGTCCTTGAAGGGGCTCCATTCCAAGAGGGCATGCTTGTCACTGTCAGAGACTCTTAAGTGAGCTTGGGTTCACTTCTTCATCAAACGAGCTACACACCAAGCATGGGTTGTCTGTACAGTTGACTGATGGGGTGAACACCTGCAATCCAACCAGTCCTGCCCCAGGGACAGAGCCTGGCAGCCAAGTTTGGAGCCTCTTTTGGGGCTTGAAGTCCTTTTGTTTCCCTCATGGGGACAGCCAGTGTGGAGTGTGCTGCCTTCAGACTTGCTAGCATTTGGTGGAATGAAGGGAATAACAAGACCCTGTCCTAGGGTGAAGGTGATTGTAACCAGACAATGGATGGGAAACATGTGAGCGGCCACCAGGAACCTCCTAACACCTGCTCTGGGAGGCTCCTGACTTTTGGACTTCTGTCCCCAGTCACTTCTCTGAAACACAGAGTCACAGAAACATAAAAATCGAGTCTATCAAGTTAAAATTATTTAATATGTGAGATCCCTCACCTAAACACCCCACAGCTGTTACCCTGTGTCCAAGCCACTTAGTATTGAATTTGTGTCTTGTAACTGTCTTGATTAGCTGTGAAGAGACAATTATTAAAGGAGTTTTTTAATTGCTTTAATTTTTTTATAACTGTTTAAACAAATATTTATACAGACATTTGCTAGGGCTTTTTCATCTTATTTCACATTTTTCTCACAATATCTGCTGAAGATTAAGATGACAATAAAAAAAAAATAGACTCCTACAAAGCGAAGTGACTTTATGGTTCCCACAGCCAGGCTGAGGACAGGTCAGCACATTCTTTCTGCATCTCCGGCTAGAAGTTTCACAGTGCAAAGGGCAAGAAGGGAGGCCAGGCAGAGGAAGGCAGGCCTTTCACGCTAGGGAGACTCAGGGCTAGAAGTTCACATGTGTCCTGGCCAGTCGTCTGCCCGCTTCCCAGATGGGAGCATGTGATCGGTTGTCCTGATCTATCTACCAAGGGTTGCCACACTCCTCCAGGGTGTCCCCGGCCACCAGACCCACTCCTGTTTGGAAAGCCTTTTGCTCCTTATCCACGACCAGCATTGCAACTTGGGGTCCTTGAAGGGGCTCCATTCCAAGAGGGCATGCTTGTCACTGTCAGAGACTCTTAAGTGAGCTTGGGTTCACTTCTTCATCAAACGAGCTACACACCAAGCATGGGTTGTCTGTACAGTTGACTGATGGGGTGAACACCTGCAATCCAACCAGTCCTGCCCCAGGGACAGAGCCTGGCAGCCAAGTTTGGAGCCTCTTTTGGGGCTTGAAGTCCTTTTGTTTCCCTCATGGGGACAGCCAGTGTGGAGTGTGCTGCCTTCAGACTTGCTAGCATTTGGTGGAATGAAGGGAATAACAAGACCCTGTCCTAGGGTGAAGGTGATTGTAACCAGACAATGGATGGGAAACATGTGAGCGGCCACCAGGAACCTCCTAACACCTGCTCTGGGAGGCTCCTGACTTTTGGACTTCTGTCCCCAGTCACTTCTCTGAAACACAGAGTCACAGAAACATAAAAATCGAGTCTATCAAGTTAAAATTATTTAATATGTGAGATCCCTCACCTAAACACCCCACAGCTGTTACCCTGTGTCCAAGCCACTTAGTATTGAATTTGTGTCTTGTAACTGTCTTGATTAGCTGTGAAGAGACAATTATTAAAGGAGTTTTTTAATTGCTTTAATTTTTTTATAACTGTTTAAACAAATATTTATACAGACATTTGCTAGGGCTTTTTCATCTTATTTCACATTTTTCTCACAATATCTGCTGAAGATTAAGATGACAATAAAAAAAAAATAGACTCCTACAAAGCGAAGTGACTTTATGGTTCCCACAGCCAGGCTGAGGACTGAGGGTCAGCACATTCTTTCTGCATCTCCCCCTGCAGACAACAGGAGTGGAGGAGGAGGGGGTCACGTCAAAGCCACCATGACTGACACACCTCCTCAGGGTTCTCATGTGTTTCTATCTGTAGGAATCATGGATTTTATTCCTTTCTATGAGCAGATAGAGAGATGCTGTAGATACCTTCTGGTGCATTTTTCTTTACATTGGAAGTCCTCAACCTCACAGAGACAAAATCTCATCATCTGCCTTGCTGTACAAGCTCTTTGGGGAACTTGAGGTGGAGTCAAGAGTAAAGAATTATTGAAGTGAAAGCATTCGTTGCTCAGTCATGTCTGAATCTTTGTGACCCCATGGGATCACAAAGAGAGATGGGATTCTCCAGGCAAGAATTCTGGAGTGGGTTGCCATTCCCTTTTCCAGGAGATTTTCCCAACCTAGGAGTCAAACCCAGGTCTCCTGCATTGAAGGCAGGTTCTTTACCATCTGAACTACCAGGGAAGCCCCCAGAGAATTATTAGCGGTTTTTAAATCAGGGATGAAGACTTCAGTGTCCCATAGAGAAACCATTCATCTGTGTTACCAGTGTTATTTTCTTATTCACCATAACTTGCACACAAAAATCTGGGTCGATAGAAATTCAAGAACACACTCTCTCTATGGAGCATAAACAGCAAGTTCGATTTTGAAAGAATTGGAATTAGAAATACCAGCTATGTTTCCTGTCTCCAAAACCATACGGTGAGCCTACTGAAATGATAGATTTTGGTGAAGGACCTGGTAGAAGGATAGACCAGCTGGGTTCATGTTGGAAAGAACACAGTTTTCACTGGATTGTCGTTGTATCAGGAAGATATGAATTAATTTAATTCCTCTGCTGCGGTAACTCAGCCTTCAGGACTTGGGCTGAACATCCTGGGTTGCTAGGCAACGAGTACCCGTGGGCGGGTGGGAGAGCCAGGGCCGAGCGAGTCCCAGGCCAGTGCAGAGATGCATCCGCTGGGCTACTTTCTGAGAAGCATTATCTCTGAAAAACACGCCGGGCCCTGGCCCCGGGCACAGCGGGCGTGATTTATGGGAGCCATTTTCTTTTTCAAGGGTTGATTTCAGAAGAAAACGTTACTTTCCAGCAGGTGACGGAAGCAATGTTGCTCCTCATCTCATCACATGGGAAATCTTAAGCAACAATGAAAATGAGGCCCCTTAGCTTCATGATGACGCAGGCGCAGAACCGCTGTGTTGTGTGTCGTGTGAAACACACATAAGCCTCTGAACGAGGTACACATTTGTGCAGAGAAGCGCCACGCAGTTCCACGTCCCAGGGGGTCCTTCTGGAGCCGACATGTTGGTTCTCCTCCTCCTGAACTTTGGCTTGATTTTCTGATGTTTCTGCCCAGAGACCCATGGGAGTGGGTGGGGAGTGGATGTGTCATACCAAAGGAGGAGGTAAGAGCTCCAAATAGCTCCAGTCCTAGAGCTGGGCCAGCAGGACACAACATAGGAACCCCCGATCTCAGCCATAGCCTTGCTGGTGCTTCTCAGCCATCGTCCACGTCAAGCTGTTCTCTGTCTGGGTCTTGGCAAAGCTGGATGGCAGGACCCTCCTCCCACCTGCACCGAGTGTCCTAATTCCACAGCCCCCGCCCCCTGTCTCTGCCCGAGAGCCAGTCCAGTGGCCCCTCCTCTGGACTACCCCCAAGGAGCTCCTAGGTGCCCCGCATCCCCGGGACTGGGCAGGTGTCAGGTCCCTGCCCAGGGTGCAGAGCCTGCGGGCACACATGTGCAAGGCTGGGTGGGTGTGAGCACCAGGCAGGCCCTTCCGTAACTGCAGAGGGTGCCGGCAGGCAGCAGGGATCCCCCTGGGTCTCAGACTGTGTTCCATGAGGCCCTCGGGCTCCACGCAGCACAGACAGGCCACACAGGGCGAGGAGCACGTCAAGACCCCAGACATACTTGGGTCAGAAGGCCACCGTGTTCATGAGTCTCATCACTCGAGTTGATTTCCCTGAAAAAAAAAAAAAAAATTCTGCTACAGATTTTGAAAACTTTCATCCAGCAGACGAATGCTAATTTTCCGAGCCCCTGCCCTCAGAGAGTCTGTGACTCACACGCTTCTCCTCGTGGCCAACTGGCGGGGGCTTTGCTTTGCATCGTGACCGTCCTCAGAGCCGCCTTCAGGAACAGTCTGCCCAAGACATGGAGTGGGTCAGGGTGACAGGTAAATCCAGGCTGGTCTCTTGTTCCTCTGGGAATCTCGGTGGTTCTGAGAGTCTCTGAGTCTGTTCGGTGGATGTTCATCCCCGGTGACTGGTCCTGCTAACTGGGAACCAGGGGCGCCCTTCATCCTTGGAAGGAGACAGGGGCAGTGCCCTCTTGACCACAGTTGTGTCCTGCAGTGGCCTCAGCAAAGGACCACGAGCTGGGGTGGAAACAGCAGACCTTGTCGTCTCACAGGCAGTAAACCCTAAGTTCAGAGTCGGGGCAGAGCCTGCTGGGCGTGGCCGTCTGAATCCCGCTGCTGCCATGGTTCTCTCGAGGTGACCAGCCGCTGTGGAGGGGAAGCTTGACCAGGTGCGTCCTCGAATCCCAAGACCATTCTCTGCACCAAGATGGCCTTGCTGGCTCCGATGACCAGCTGCCACCCCCGTGGGATCAGGATTAATTCCCAGTGGTTGATGCTGATAGGGCTGATGTGTATTTTTAACACCACCTCTGTGGAAAATCGTTTGTTATGCACTCCTGGCTTCGTATCTTTACAGAGCAGCTCAGATATGGCCAAACCAGTGGCTTGGTGGCCAACAGAAGCCAACATGCTGGCATTTATCCTATTCTCTCTTAAGTACTGGGTGCTTGACTCAATCCTCAAGTGATAGAATGAAGAGTTTAACAGATTAAAAATGACAGTGAGTTACCTTCCAGCACCATCTACCATTTCCTGAGCTTATAGTTCCAAGTTGCTGTTGCATGATTAGAGGTCTCATCTGGGGTTTCCCTCCCCCCCACCAGTGCTCCCGTGGCTGTGACCTGGACCATCCTCAGGGGCTCCTCATTCCAGCATCCAGGCCTTTCTCAGGCCTCGACACCCCGCTTCTGGCAACATCTGACCCTCTGGGCTTCTCACCTGTGGTTTCAAACTATTGGCTAGTTTTCATCTGGGGGAACGTGGGCGGTCCACCTCTCAAGCCTCGGTTCTCAAACCTTCTGATGCCTGACTGACACATGCTTCTGTGGAGGGAAGCCATGGAGACCTAATCACGTTCCTCCAGTGTGGCAAAGCCACGTCGAGAAACAAGCCTGCTCCTGGGGGCTAACCCAAAGTCTTCCCCTTTCCCCTGTGCTCCTAGGGGTGTCCCTGACCACTGTCCCAGGCTCCAGTTTCCACAGCTCAGCCGAGTGCAGCGTGCGTGTTTTTAGCTGAGTCAGGCTGATTTCCACCGACAGCAGCTTGGGTGCTTGGCTCACACGCTTCCCCGCAGCTCCTTCCCTTGTGCAGGGTCAGCGTCACTGTCATTAGAGTGACACTTCTTAGGCGCCCTCTGCCCTTGACGCCATGCGGGGGCCAGACCTGCCCTGATGCGCTGGGTCCTCCTCCCACTTAGAGCCCAAGTCAGTCTCGGCTTTGTGATCTGTGTGCGTCCGCTGACACTTGGACTCTTAAGTGTTTGTAGAGACTGGTTTAGGCTTCCCAGGTGGCACTGAGGTAAAGAACCCGCCTGCCACTGCAGGAGACTCAGAAGTCACAGGCAGGATCCCTGGGTCAGGAAGATCCCCTGGAGGAGGAAATGCCAGCCCACTCCAGTATGCTTGCTTGGAGAATCCCATGAACCGAGGAGCCTGGTGGGTTGCAGTCCCTGGGGTCACAGAGTCGGGCACGACTGAGCAACCAGAGACAGGTGTATTCTGAGGCGAGTCTTGCAGGATAGAGTGCCTAGAAGCCAACATGTTTTAAAGTACTGGGTGCTTGACTCAATCCTCAAGTGATAGAATGAAGAGTTTAACAGATTAAAATGACAGTGAGTTACCTTCCAGCACCATCTACCATTTCCTGAGCTTATAGTTCCAAGTTGCTGTTGCATGATTAGAGGTCTCATCTGGGGTTTCCCTCCCCCCCACCAGTGCTCCCGTGGCTGTGACCTGGACCATCCTCAGGGGCTCCTCATTCCAGCATCCAGGCCTTTCTCAGGCCTCGACACCCCGCTTCTGGCAACATCTGACCCTCTGGGCTTCTCACCTGTGGTTTCAAACTATTGGCTAGTTTTCATCTGGGGGAACGTGGGCGGTCCACCTCTCAAGCCTCGGTTCTCAAACCTTCTGATGCCTGACTGACACATGCTTCTGTGGAGGGAAGCCATGGAGACCTAATCACGTTCCTCCAGTGTGGCAAAGCCACGTCGAGAAACAAGCCTGCTCCTGGGGGCTAACCCAAAGTCTTCCCCTTTCCCCTGTGCTCCTAGGGGTGTCCCTGACCACTGTCCCAGGCTCCAGTTTCCACAGCTCAGCCGAGTGCAGCGTGCGTGTTTTTAGCTGAGTCAGGCTGATTTCCACCGACAGCAGCTTGGGTGCTTGGCTCACACGCTTCCCCGCAGCTCCTTCCCTTGTGCAGGGTCAGCGTCACTGTCATTAGAGTGACACTTCTTAGGCGCCCTCTGCCCTTGACGCCATGCGGGGGCCAGACCTGCCCTGATGCGCTGGGTCCTCCTCCCACTTAGAGCCCAAGTCAGTCTCGGCTTTGTGATCTGTGTGCGTCCGCTGACACTTGGACTCTTAAGTGTTTGTAGAGACTGGTTTAGGCTTCCCAGGTGGCACTGAGGTAAAGAACCCGCCTGCCACTGCAGGAGACTCAGAAGTCACAGGCAGGATCCCTGGGTCAGGAAGATCCCCTGGAGGAGGAAATGCCAGCCCACTCCAGTATGCTTGCTTGGAGAATCCCATGAACCGAGGAGCCTGGTGGGTTGCAGTCCCTGGGGTCACAGAGTCGGGCACGACTGAGCAACCAGAGACAGGTGTATTCTGAGGCGAGTCTTGCAGGATAGAGTGCCTACTGTGTGCGGCACTTACTGCTTTACTCTTCCCTGCGCGGAAGTTGCCTTCGCCCTGAGAGGGTCTGGTTCACCTCTGTGGGGCCACTGCAGGCCAGTAGGGGTGGGGCAGGGGTGGACTGTGGTCCAGTTCTTCCTGCCCAGAGCACAGTGGGATTCCAGCCCCTCTGCCTGGTCCAGGCCTCTGGCTCCGGCCTCAGAGGACAGGCCCTAACATGAGAGACTGAGGCAGACATCGTAGGGCTGTTGTCCTTGGAACCTAGCCGTGGCCCGTGCCACTTGGGGTAGAACTCAACTTTAACTACTGCCTCCCCCACCCTGCTCCATGTCCACGCTGCCCTCCTCCCCCTTCCTCTCCCTCAGCCTCTATGTGACTCTCTTTTCCTTCTCTGTGGCCCAACTCGACTAAACTCCCTCTGTTAATCCTCTGTGGGGAAACGTGCTCTTTTGTTGAAACTCAGGCTCAGAAAAGACCAGCTCAGGCCGTGTCAGTCATCTTTGGACCGTCTGTCTCTCTGTTCTGGCTGGGGTGGGATCTCGCACAGCTCACCTGTCTGTGCTGACGACAAACTGCATCCTCCCCATCTGCTCAGAGGAGTGTGCATCCAAAATAGCTGCTTATTTTATTCCCTGACATTTATTTCCTCGCATCTAAACATATGGGTTCTTATGGGTTCACAGATGCAGAGCCCACCAGCGGTCAGGTTATGTGGCCCAGAAGAATCCAAAAGGTGGGAATTCAAAACGATGCCCAGTGGGAGGGTCACCCAATCCAGAGAACAGCTGGTTTTGGACAGTGGTCAGCAGAAGAGAGTGATTGTATGAGAGTTTTTCTCTGGCAGACGGAGCCAGTGGTATCTGGTCAGTGGAAAGAGGGGTGGGAGCTCCGTGTTTCTTTGGGCCTTGTTCATCGCCCTCTGTCGGGGTGGTGTTTCCCTTTTCCTCCTTCATACCCAAGGGGCTAACAGGACCTTCGGAAATCACCCACCTTCCGTTTCCCCCAGTTGGCATCTTTTACTATAATCACCATGTCTAAACCGCCATTAATATCACCATGGCGTTTGTATTTGACCCAAGTCAGTGGCAGGGGGACCACCCCCATCCGACAGATGGTGGTTGGGGGATGTGTGAGTGCTGTGAGAACTCAGGGGAGGGCTCCAGGCCAGGGTCTAGCTGGGATCTGCTGGTTATTGTGCAAACCAGACAGTTACCTATGTCATGAAACCCCAAGTTTTCAAGAAACTACTTTTGTTAACAGTACCTGAGCCAACACTCATGATCCTAAATGCTGCTAATGAAACATTTTCTGTTTCATCCTCAGCTGCCTGTTCCTTCTCTTGCATTTCTCTTACAGAAGAGCCCGTTGATGTCCATGTCTCCTGGCCACTCTTGCTTCCCAGATCGTCCCCGTTATATCAGTCTCTCCATTAGCCTGGTCTCCAGTTGAATTAGGCAGCTCCTCAGGGTCAGCTCCTCAGCTGCTATACTGTTGTGTTTAATAACCCAGGGGGCCTTCCTGGTGGAGGGGCTTTTATTCCATCTCACTCCTTCATGAGGATGTGTCATTAGCCGGGTGCTAAGAAAAAAGATGTTACGGGATAAAGGATAGAATGCAGCGTTAGCCAAATGTGATTTTCATCACAGGAAACTCCAGGAAATATTGATTTATTAACATTTCTTTAAAAAGTCATAAACAATTAAATCTAGCAACATTGTCAGGCCCCACAACACCAAGTGGGGGCACCCGGAACCCAAGACAGACAACCTGTTCTGACAACAAGACAGCATGCAGTGACCTGGTGACTGTCAGCAATCATGAGGGCACATCGGCTACAAAGTGGATTGGGGAACGCCAGACAGAAGTGACGTCTGACTTTGCCTGAGGATGCTCTGTGCTGAGTGGGGAGGTCGGGCGCTGACTGCCCAGGCACTGAACCCCTGAGGCCCACAGCCACGATGAACCAGAGACAGGGGGTCGGGTGGGGCAGAGCAGGAGTGGGACTCCAGCTCACTTTCCTTGTGGACTGATCCTGTGGGACAGGCGGGGTCCCGTGAAAGCCATGGGCTAGCGGTCTCCCTGCTCTGTCATCCTGGCAGGTCACTCATCCCTGTCTCCTTTGCGCAGAGGGTTTGACTGGCCCTGCACTGGAGAAAATAGTGGACTTTGTGCCTAGTCCACAAGCCCAGGCCGGCTGTTGGTTTTTCGGTGTCTCTGCTCCACTTTGCTTTGCCGTAAAGTAACACAAGCGGCCAGGACAATCTGTGTGGAAGCCTTCCCCGGAGGATAGGTCTGGGAAGGATTTATCATGCAGAAATGGATTGTGACAGCATCTCAGTTCCGTATCTAAACTGCCTTGTGCTGCGCGACTATTTAAACAAGAAGAGCCCCAGTCCATGTGGCAGGTGTTAACCGTGGATTGCCTGGGCGGCTATGTACTCACTCCCTCGCTGCCTTGAGAGGCCCTGGCTCCCCATGACACCCAGCGGCCCAGCCCTGTGTCTGTACCAGGAGTAACAAACAACTGCACTATTTCCCCAACTGCCTTCTAACTTTGACAGTGTGAGGATCGCCATGTGGCTGGGTGAGGGTTTCTGAGTCTTCAGAGACGGGGTTTGCCTCCATGCAACTTCAGGGAGGCGGTCCCGGCACTTTCCTGAAAGAGGAGTAAGCTGGTGTGGGGGACAGTCCAGGGCTAACTCAGTCGTCCTCTGGTTTTGTTCATCATTACATCATCACCAGATAGCACACCATGCAGGTTTGTACGCACGCCCGTTCTGCTTTAAAACAACTTAAACCAAGAAAGAGAAATACCGTGGGCAAATACGCAGATGGCTGATCCAGTGGGTTGTTCATAAGCGATTTGCCAAACAGGAGAGTAGGTTCTGACAAGACACTGATGGAAGTGAGAGGAAAACGTCAGCATGTTCAAAAGGCCTTTGGTGGGGTCCACGTGCTTCCTACCGCATGAGGCCCATGACCAAACAGCCCCGGCGCTTGAGCTGGGAACAAGAAACACCCTTTCTCTCCAGTGACAAAGCCATTAACAGAAAAATCTCAGGAGGGAAAGTCAGAGTTGGATGACAGCTTGTTGGATTTTATGGTCCAAGGCACTAAGCCCTTGGAAAGGGAGTTTTTAAAAAATCTCTTGATTCCTCAACCGGCCCAGAAATTCGACTCCTCTGGGGCCCCTCTGAGCCAAGGCTCCACTGGCCCCAGCCCTGTGTCCTCCTGGCCAGTGTCTGGAGCCCCCTCCCTAGCATTCGGTCCTGTGTACTGGTGCTCTGGTGCAGCAGGGTAGCAGGGTGTGAGCTCCAGAATTCGACGTTTCCAACTCAGAGGAGAAGTGTCAGGGTGGAAGCCTTCCCGGAGGATAGGTCTGGGAAGGATTTATCATGCAGAAATGGATTGTGACAGCATCTCAGTTCCGTATCTAAACTGCCTTGTGCTGCGCGACTATTTAAACAAGAAGAGCCCCAGTCCATGTGGCAGGTGTTAACCGTGGATTGCCTGGGCGGCTATGTACTCACTCCCTCGCTGCCTTGAGAGGCCCTGGCTCCCCATGACACCCAGCGGCCCAGCCCTGTGTCTGTACCAGGAGTAACAAACAACTGCACTATTTCCCCAACTGCCTTCTAACTTTGACAGTGTGAGGATCGCCATGTGGCTGGGTGAGGGTTTCTGAGTCTTCAGAGACGGGGTTTGCCTCCATGCAACTTCAGGGAGGCGGTCCCGGCACTTTCCTGAAAGAGGAGTAAGCTGGTGTGGGGGACAGTCCAGGGCTAACTCAGTCGTCCTCTGGTTTTGTTCATCATTACATCATCACCAGATAGCACACCATGCAGGTTTGTACGAACGCCGTTCTGCTTTAAAACAACTTAAACCAAGAAAGAGAAATACCGTGGGCAAATACGCAGATGGCTGATCCAGTGGGTTGTTCATAAGCGATTTGCCAAACAGGAGAGTAGGTTCTGACAAGACACTGATGGAAGTGAGAGGAAAACGTCAGCATGTTCAAAAGGCCTTTGGTGGGGTCCACGTGCTTCCTACCGCATGAGGCCCATGACCAAACAGCCCCGGCGCTTGAGCTGGGAACAAGAAACACCCTTTCTCTCCAGTGACAAAGCCATTAACAGAAAAATCTCAGGAGGGAAAGTCAGAGTTGGATGACAGCTTGTTGGATTTTATGGTCCAAGGCACTAAGCCCTTGGAAAGGGAGTTTTTAAAAAATCTCTTGATTCCTCAACCGGCCCAGAAATTCGACTCCTCTGGGGCCCCTCTGAGCCAAGGCTCCACTGGCCCCAGCCCTGTGTCCTCCTGGCCAGTGTCTGGAGCCCCCTCCCTAGCATTCGGTCCTGTGTACTGGTGCTCTGGTGCAGCAGGGTAGCAGGGTGTGAGCTCCAGAATTCGACGTTTCCAACTCAGAGGAGAAGTGTCAGGGGTGGTTCTCTAAGATGAGAAGGAGCTGAAATGAGCGCCACAGAACCTTACTGCCACAAAACACCACAAAGAAGGAGCATTCCAGGCCTGGAGGCAGGTTCTGTCCCTGGAAATCCCAGCAAAACCAGGTGTCCCTCATGCAGCATTAATTCTCTGTCGTTGGCGATGGCCCAGGATCCCACTCAGAAACTCAGGGGGTTCAGATTAACCTGGAAGCACCAGTGTCTTTCCCGCCTCTTCCTGCCAGTGCAGCTAACAGAGACCCCAGGTAAAAGCTGTCAGGGAGCTCTGTCCGACAGCTATAGCAGCCGATGGGAAAATATTCATGCTGTTATACACAAACTCTCCGTGGGAGACCCATGAGAAATTAGACCATTCCTACCTGCCAAGGAATTGATGCTTTCCAAAATGATGTTGGAGAAGACTCTTGAGAGTCCCTTGGACAGCAAGGAGTTCAAACCAGTCAGTCCTAATGGAAATCAACCCTGAATAGTCATTGGAAGGACTGGTGCTGAAGCTAAAACTCCAATACTTTGGCCACCTGATGCCAAGAGACAACTCGTTGAAAAAGATGCTGATGCTGGGGAAGACTGAGGTCAAGAGGAGAAGGAGGTGACGGAGGATGTTGGATGGCATCACTGACTCAATGGACATGAGTTTGAGCAAGCTCCAGGAGATAGGGAAGGACAGGAAAGCCTGGTGTGCTGCAGTCCATGGGGCCACAGAGTTGGACACAACCTTCTAGCTAAACAACTGAACACATATACATGAAGAGTGGGGACAGCAGTAGTTCATGACATGGTTTCTGAGGTGTTTTCAGCCCCTTTCAAGCTGAGTCCGAAAACTGCATCATGATCTTTCAATGACAGGAGCCTCAGCAACTCACCCACGCCTTCCTACCAGGCTCGCCTGCCCTTTTTCCTTACTAACATCTGCCCCGTTGGGACTTGTTTTGTCACTGTGGCTGCCTTGTTGGTGACGAACCATGGTCTCAAGTTTTGGTGAGAATGAATAAACTGAGGGCGAAGGTTGTCCGTTAACACCAGGCGTTCACATGATCTCTCTCATAGAGCTGCAGAGAACCGTGTGGATGCTGATTTCGCCTTGACAGGAGGTTTCAGAAATGAGCTGGGAAATTGGAATGATTTTCACACAGCTGCTCTGTCATTTCTCTGTTTTAAAAATGTATTTTTGTCCTCCTTTTCTATCATCTTGCCAGATAATTATGATAAGCTTCTTCAGTGTAATTTAGGTTGGGCTGAAGAGCCAGACCTACTCTGCACTGTAAACACGGCTAATGAGTCACAGAGTTTCTCTAGTTTTCCCACCTTTGCGCTCAGGCAGGACTCAGCTGCCATTCGTATGCACAGGGCATGTTTGAAAGAAGCTGTGCATCTTTCAGTTTCATTGGATCCAGCCTAGGGTGGATGGGCTGTGAGGCCAGTGTGGGAGAGAGAAGCAGAGGAGGGCAGACTTAGGAATGAGCTCGAGGAGTAACATTCTTACCATGGAGACCACTGCTAAAACATGGGGGGCCATGTGTCCTGCATGCAGCGCATGTAAGGATGGCTTGGGGACCAGATGCCTCCCAGGTGCTCCTAGAGATGTGCAGCCCAACCGCCCAGGGCCAGGTATGGTCTGAGTGCTCAGCCTTCTCACAGGTGGAGGACAGGTGAGCATCAGGGTCTCAGGTGGGTCACAGAGGACCACTGAGCAGGCAGTGCCCTCGTCTCCAGGGTATCTGCTCCGTCTTGGGTTCCTCCGGGCTCCATCCTCCCCGAGGCCCTTGTTACCAGGCCCAGAACTCCGGGTGTGGCTCAGCCTGCAGTGGGAGGGAAGGGACAGAGGAGTAGCCTCTTGCAAGGGTCCATGGGTTTCAGCAGCGACGTCAGGGTAAAGGTGTGTCAGCACCAAATATCCCACTGAGGGTCCCGTGCTCCCTGGGCATTGGTAGAAAGCAGTGGAGCTGGGCAGTGTGCACAGGACCAAGCAGGGGCTCAGCTCAGGGCTGGGTGGCTTCTGGCCGCTGTGGTTTAGGAAGGATGGTTGCACCATCATCAGGCAGATGGTGGCCATCAAGTCCTCACAGCCTAGGAGCAGCTCTCCTTGAAAGGGGGGATCTTGTGGGGGTGTCTACTCTGTGTCCCCAGGCAAGCTGAGGCACTCTGAGTGCCCAGGAACAGGGGCCCCCAGGCCCCAAGCCTCACAAGCACCCCCGCACAGCCTCTCAGCCCCGCCCTCCCTCGCGTCTGGCTCGCCCAGCTCTGAGCAAGCGAGGCCCTCCTGCCAAGTGCGGCAGAGTTGCCAGGGCTTTCATTATAGAGACACAAATTGCTCGCGGCAGATTCGCTGCCAGTGAACCAGGAGGTTGAGAGCTGCACACTTGTGTCACAAACACGGCATTAACATGCAGAGGCTCACGCGTTCCTGCAGCTGCCACTCTCCTGAAGCACGAGCAGATGGGGAAGTTGGCATCCTGCTCACCGCAAACCGCCCGTGACCCCCGCCGTGACCCGTGAGACCAGCCGTTTCCAAGATGAAACCGCGCAGGGGCAGCCGGCTGCCTGGCACGGCTGCCACTGGTGGGGTTCGGTCAAGGGGCACACGATCTGTTAAAGCAGAATCGATCCGGAATCCGAGGGCTTTAAAAATGCACTGCAATCCAGGTGCTGCCGTGAAGCCTTGTGTGTGTTGAGTTTCCTGTGAGTAAACTTCACGTGCGATGTGTTTAAATAAAGAAGAGTGCCCTGGATGAGACTTGCTGATGCAGAGTAACTGGGTTCAGCTGTCATTTCCAAACAAACGTGATGCTTTTATTAATATCCAGAGGGGGATAAATGAATAACTGCAGGCCTTCGGGTGTAGTTCAAACTTCAGTTTCATGGCCGCGGGCCCTGAAGGTGGGTTTTCACAATGACTCAGGAGCTGAAACAACCAACCACATGTCACATTTCCAAGGTTTCTGTCTTGTAGAAAGTAAGGAATCTACATAACTCTTTGGCTATGAACTATTTTAATATATGGACTTATACAATGAATCTATACATAACTGAGCTTATTCTAGTCTGTGTAAGAATTGAATATAGTACATTTTAACTGCAGAGTGACCAGGGTTAGGAAGGATGGTTGCACCATCATCAGGCAGATGGTGGCCATCAAGTCCTCACAGCCTAGGAGCAGCTCTCCTTGAAAGGGGGGATCTTGTGGGGGTGTCTACTCTGTGTCCCCAGGCAAGCTGAGGCACTCTGAGTGCCCAGGAACAGGGGCCCCCAGGCCCCAAGCCTCACAAGCACCCCCGCACAGCCTCTCAGCCCCGCCCTCCCTCGCGTCTGGCTCGCCCAGCTCTGAGCAAGCGAGGCCCTCCTGCCAAGTGCGGCAGAGTTGCCAGGGCTTTCATTATAGAGACACAAATTGCTCGCGCAGATTCGCTGCCAGTGAACCAGGAGGTTGAGAGCTGCACACTTGTGTCACAAACACGGCATTAACATGCAGAGGCTCACGCGTTCCTGCAGCTGCCACTCTCCTGAAGCACGAGCAGATGGGGAAGTTGGCATCCTGCTCACCGCAAACCGCCCGTGACCCCCGCCGTGACCCGTGAGACCAGCCGTTTCCAAGATGAAACCGCGCAGGGGCAGCCGGCTGCCTGGCACGGCTGCCACTGGTGGGGTTCGGTCAAGGGGCACACGATCTGTTAAAGCAGAATCGATCCGGAATCCGAGGGCTTTAAAAATGCACTGCAATCCAGGTGCTGCCGTGAAGCCTTGTGTGTGTTGAGTTTCCTGTGAGTAAACTTCACGTGCGATGTGTTTAAATAAAGAAGAGTGCCCTGGATGAGACTTGCTGATGCAGAGTAACTGGGTTCAGCTGTCATTTCCAAACAAACGTGATGCTTTTATTAATATCCAGAGGGGGATAAATGAATAACTGCAGGCCTTCGGGTGTAGTTCAAACTTCAGTTTCATGGCCGCGGGCCCTGAAGGTGGGTTTTCACAATGACTCAGGAGCTGAAACAACCAACCACATGTCACATTTCCAAGGTTTCTGTCTTGTAGAAAGTAAGGAATCTACATAACTCTTTGGCTATGAACTATTTTAATATATGGACTTATACAATGAATCTATACATAACTGAGCTTATTCTAGTCTGTGTAAGAATTGAATATAGTACATTTTAACTGCAGAGTGACCAGGGTTAAAAGTGTGACTGTAAGTGAGCTGCCCTGTGAACCCGCCGTCCTCACCCACAGAGTCACGCGGATGTCGATCGTCACTCAGAGCCTGTTCCTGCTTCCATCTGGGCCCTGCAGGCGGCGTTTCAGCAGTTCCCCTGCGGGACTGCGGTCCACCTCAGACTCACGGCATGTGGCTCTGGTGTCAGCAGGCAGCTGCGGGGTGGACGTGGGCAGGGTCGGAGTCTCAGGGGCTGGGTGTAGGCAGGTGCAGGACAGCATCATCGCACAGTGGGGGGACCTGAGGCTGGGACACTGCCCTCAGATAATCCCTCTCAAGGCCCCTTCCAGAAGAGGCTAGGTTCGGTGAAGAGCAAATATGAAAGTACTACCTTTTAAATTATATCTTTTCTCCTCCTTTTCTTTTTAAAATTGAAGTATAGTTGATATATAATACTGTGTCAATTTCAGATATACAGCAAGGTGATTTCGTTACATATGCATACACACGCACACACACACACACTACTTTTCATATGCTTTTCAATTAGTTTGTTATGAAATGTTGAATATGGTTCCCTGTGCTGCACAGTAGGTCCTTGCTGTTAAATTATCTTTTGAAAGGAATTTTTGGTTGTTACAGGACAAAGCCATGGTGAGGCAGGCTCAGCCACGCGGTGCCCTTCACGGTCCCTGGCAGGGCTGCCGCGGGGCTGGTGGAGAGCCCTGGCCCTCGTTCCCCGCTGTGATCCGCCCTGCACGGTGGTGTCCACGCGCAGGCATCCCCCTGGATGCGGACAGGGCCTGGGCACACAGGCAGAGCTCAGGGAAGCTGACTGAGCCCATGTGCACTTCAGTAGGCATGAGTTGAACACATTTGTTTTCGGAGCCCAGACTTTGAAGCGGGAAAAGGAGTGTCTTAAAGAGCAACCAGCAGAGGGGAGGGGACAGGAGATTACCCCGGAAAAACAGTGAAAGGAACTGGGCCAAGGACACATTCTCTCCCGATCAGTTTCCCAAAGGCAGATCCCACACTCCCCCACCCCCGTGCCTGGATGGGCTGCAGCGTTTCCCCACCCTGAGCATGGGTTCATGCCCACATGGAGCAGGAAGGAAGGCGGGCTTGGGAGCCAGCCCATCTAATTCCAGGAAAGAGGAAACAGATGTTGGCTCTACTGGAGGTTGTTGAACACCAAGGACTTCCATTGTCTCTTTTGTGTTTGGAAAGCCCATGCAGGCAGGCTGAAGAAAATATGGATAGCACCAAGACTTTAAAGAGGAATATAAAATGTGACCATAATTCCTGCAACTGGAGGCATCTACTCTTGGCATCCTGGTAAATGGATCCTGGTAAATGGCCCCTAGTCTGTTTTTTTTTTTTTTCCCCCAGAGTAGATGAGAATCATAAAGTACTCCAGGTTGCATCTTGGCTATCTCACTCAGCATTGCAACAGGATTTTCTGAAATGGCTAAAAGTTCTCTCACATCCCATGCCATGATTACTCCATAGTTTATTTAACCATTCTGCTTTAATTGGATATTTGAAAATCAAAATTTGCCACTTTTTGTTAAAGGGGAAAAAATGGAGCATCACTACTCGCCCTCGAGTCGCTTGCACGAAATCCAGGAAAAGGTACAGAGTAGCTGAGGCTCTTGTTAACCCTGGCTCCTTAAAGCCCTTACCTTGGGTAGAGGGCAACCCTCTGGACGGAAATTCAGATGCCAGAAATTCATCAAGTATAGAAAGTTGAGATGATCTCTTAAAGAATTTACAGTCCTTAAAAATTAACACTGTCTGGGGCTTCACTGGTGGTCCATTGGGTAAGGACACTGCCTTGCAGTGCAAGAGGTGCCGGTTCCATCCCTGGCCTAGGAAGATCCCACGTGCCACGGAGCGGCTGGACCAATGTGTCCAACTACCAAGCTGGAGCTCTGGAGTGCATGCACCCAGAGCCGGTGCTCTGCAGCAAGAGAGGCCACTGCGATGGGAGGCCCACATGAGCCAAAGAACAAAGATGGATGAAAATAGATAAATGGAAGACCAATAGAAGTTGCCAAAAAAAAAAAAAAAAAATTAACACTGTGGTTTTTCTTAATGTTAAATGCCTGAAAAACTCCTCTCCAGAAAGCAGGAGGTACCCCCAAGGAAGTGGGAGGGTTTTCCAGACAGAGAGCCCCCACTCCCTGTCTCGGTATAAAGTTAGCATCTCCAAAGGCACTGTGGGGAGTCGGGTCACACGGGCTTCCCAGAAGCCAAGGATGGTGACCACTTGGGCCCCATAGGTGCTAGGCGGTCAGGCTGCTTGTTCTTAGCTAGAGGAGGGGAGGATGGAGTAGGGACCGTGAATACATCGCTTTTGTTCATTCCGTGAAGTTGGCCAGTCTCAGCTTGGTGGCCCAGTGAAGTCTCCTCTGGAGTAAGGTGAGGTGATTGCAGACCACCCAGGGCTTCAGACCCAGAACCTGCAGGAGTTAGCATCCACATTCTTCTCAAGACCCCCAGGGCATTGAGGCAGGATTTAGCAAATTAACGTCCAGGTCAGTCTGAATTTCAAACACACAACAGGTTCTGCTGGGGACACAGAATTATCATTTGTTTTTCTGAGACTCAAGTGTCTGGATGTCGTTGGCCACCTCACCCAGGGACCTGTGCTGCACCAATGGACGGCCAGCGTCAGAGACAGAGAAGGCGGGGGTTCTGCATCATCCGCACCCAGTTCTGAGATGGTTACCAAGCCCCAGGACTGGCAGTAGAAATTCAACTGTCTGTATGGGACCGCTTCTTCTAATCTTTGCAAAATGCTCATGTCTTACAACTGTCTTCAAAACCACTTTTCCAGTTTAAACATGGTGGACATATGTTTAAGCAAACTTAGGTGTAAAACTTTGTTAAGTACAGGTGGAGAGGCAAAGGACTTGACACTACATTCATTTGGAACTTAGATTTAAAACAGATTCTATAAAATATAATTAATGTTGCTTTTGAAGGGAATTATGTTCAAGTTTAAGAGTAGACAGATACCTTTCACCCTGAAGCTTTCTTTTTTACCTAAGAAAATCTTTTTACTTCAGCATTTTTTTTTGTCTTTTTTCCAAGTCCAGAGAAATTCAGAGTGAAATATGTGCAGCCTTAGTCATCCGTGAATTCCTATGGAAGGTGATTTTGTCATTTGTTTAAATGCATGATGAGGCCATAGAAGACTGCAAACCAGGGATGATTCCCCTGTGAGGCCCTGAGGGTGTGAACCCTGACACCCCTGTCGGGGCTTCAGCTGCTCCCACCACGGGGCAGAGGAGGGGGGACCTCTTGTCCTCACCTGTGCCCCCAGGGCTGCGTCTCATGACCTTGAGTTTTCCTCCCACCTGATGTAAGTGACATTTCACTCTGAGTGAAAATTATGCAGGCTTTAGGGCAGCTTCTTCTGAGACTTGATCCTTGGTCTAAAATAAAATGATGAGCACTTTTATGGATTTCAAAGAAAAGCCATCCATCCCCATTCAGCCAGGGCCCTGATGCAGGCACAGCTGTGACTGGAGCGGAGGAGGAGGGACAGTCGAGCTAATCAGTGTCATTGTCCTCAGGGGGTGCAGATGAATCCCTAATCTGTGCAACTTCAAATCCTGTCATTAGGGAAATGGCTGAGATGGAGACTTGAGTGTGCTTTCTGCAGAAGTAGACCTCACAGAGGGAGAAAAATCTAGAAACTGGGCAAACTTGGTGGGTGGCCCTTCAGGGAGCTGAGCTCCCTGAGCATCTCCTGGCACGTCCAGAAGTAGCCGCCAGGTGTCACTCCTGGAGTCATGGTCATTCCCCCTGAGGTCATCACCCTGACTCCACGGCTCCATATCCACCAGGAGAACCCGCAGTCAGGAGACATTTTCACCAGCAGAATCTGTAACCTGACCCCACCTGCGCCCATTTCCATCTTTAAATAGACAGATGGGGGAGGGGTCCTTGGAGAGGCTGAAGTGAGAAGTGCTCACCAGGTCTGCGGCCTCACGAGGCCTGGCAGAGCCGCAACCCTGGGGGAGGTCGGCAGGTGTCCTGACTGCCTTGACTTCAGGGTCGTTTGGGGACCATGGACTCTGGCCTGGGGTACAGCCTCTGGTAGCTCCGAGGAACCACTTCCAGGAGCTGGGGGACCAGACAGTGTACATGCAATTCTAGCAAAGGGTTGGTCCAAGTCCAGAGAAATTCAGAGTGAAATATGTGCAGCCTTAGTCATCCGTGAATTCCTATGGAAGGTGATTTTGTCATTTGTTTAAATGCATGATGAGGCCATAGAAGACTGCAAACCAGGGATGATTCCCCTGTGAGGCCCTGAGGGTGTGAACCCTGACACCCCTGTCGGGGCTTCAGCTGCTCCCACCACGGGGCAGAGGAGGGGGGACCTCTTGTCCTCACCTGTGCCCCCAGGGCTGCGTCTCATGACCTTGAGTTTTCCTCCCACCTGATGTAAGTGACATTTCACTCTGAGTGAAAATTATGCAGGCTTTAGGGCAGCTTCTTCTGAGACTTGATCCTTGGTCTAAAATAAAATGATGAGCACTTTTATGGATTTCAAAGAAAAGCCATCCATCCCCATTCAGCCAGGGCCCTGATGCAGGCACAGCTGTGACTGGAGCGGAGGAGGAGGGACAGTCGAGCTAATCAGTGTCATTGTCCTCAGGGGGTGCAGATGAATCCCTAATCTGTGCAACTTCAAATCCTGTCATTAGGGAAATGGCTGAGATGGAGACTTGAGTGTGCTTTCTGCAGAAGTAGACCTCACAGAGGGAGAAAAATCTAGAAACTGGGCAAACTTGGTGGGTGGCCCTTCAGGGAGCTGAGCTCCCTGAGCATCTCCTGGCACGTCCAGAAGTAGCCGCCAGGTGTCACTCCTGGAGTCATGGTCATTCCCCCTGAGGTCATCACCCTGACTCCACGGCTCCATATCCACCAGGAGAACCCGCAGTCAGGAGACATTTTCACCAGCAGAATCTGTAACCTGACCCCACCTGCGCCCATTTCCATCTTTAAATAGACAGATGGGGGAGGGGTCCTTGGAGAGGCTGAAGTGAGAAGTGCTCACCAGGTCTGCGGCCTCACGAGGCCTGGCAGAGCCGCAACCCTGGGGGAGGTCGGCAGGTGTCCTGACTGCCTTGACTTCAGGGTCGTTTGGGGACCATGGACTCTGGCCTGGGGTACAGCCTCTGGTAGCTCCGAGGAACCACTTCCAGGAGCTGGGGGACCAGACAGTGTACATGCAATTCTAGCAAAGGGTTGGTGCAACCACACCCATACCTGGTAGAGGTTCTGTGGTCACAAAAGCGGATGTTTTAGTTGATGGGTTTAGTGCTTTTCTAAGAGGGGGTGAGGCAAGAATTCTGGTTCTAAAATCTCCTGAAAATATCTGTCTATAGGCCCATTGATGAGTATTCCTGGAGCACAGAGCACCTCTGCCCTGAACTTGTTTCAGGGTGGGTTGAAGGTCAGCAGCCGCAGGGACTTGTGGCTCAGTTCCTTTGGGGCCCAATGGCAAGTGACTTTAGTTGGCAGAGGATCTGAGCGGGGCCAGGGGTATGAGTGAACTTGAAGGGAGAGGTGGACCAGATGGGTCAGGTGAAGCGAGGACGAGTACGTGGAGCCCAGGTGGGCTGAGCTAGACAGATCCCCTGGGCGTGGGTGAAGAGGAGCAGGGGAGAAACGGCCGTCAGAGGGACCCGTCCCAAGGGAAGACCCGGGGATGCTGCTGAACTTGGGATGGGCGTGACGGAAGGTCTGTCGTCACCAGTCAGATGTGGAGCCTGGATTTAACAGTGAAGCGTCACGTGCAGCTGCCGCAGCTCGTGGGTCGTGTTGTCCCAGCCACAGAGGGAGGCAGACATGGGATGCCCCCCGGGCTCATCCAGGTCGTGATGGGAGCCAAGCGTGGCTCACCCCCGGGCCATCCAGCCACGACGGGAGGCGCATGTGGCTCACCGCAGGGTTGTCCCCGCCGTGATGGGAGGCAAGTGTACTCACCCCAGGGTCGTCCCAGCCATGAGGGGACACGTGCGTGGCTCACCCCAGGGCCGCCCGTGGGGGCCTTGTGTCCCAGCTCCTCTCTGTAGATGAGCTCCGAGGGCTACAGGAAAGAGAGGAGCAGACTTTCCATGACACCCCTTCTTATCCCAGCTTCCCAGACAGCGCCCACAGCATCCTTCTCTGTCTTTGGAATTCTGTGCAGACTTCATTTGAAAAAATGGATTGTATCACTAAAAATCCCCCCTGGAACCCACAGTTCTCCAGGGCCACTGCACGGGTGGCCACACAGGGCCAGACGGACAGCGGTATCCGCCTCCACTGTCCACGGAGACACGGTGGGAAAACCACCTAAGCATGTGCACAAAGCACCATTTGGAGCAGGACCTGTGGCGGACAGAGGCGTGTCACTTCACGGTCTTGGTGTTTGTGAAGCGGTAGTGACATGTGTCCTTCACGCCAAGACACCCGGTGTTTCCTCAGGAGCAGGTTCCCTTTTCATGTATAGACCTTGTTTCTCCTTCTACCGGCCACTTAGATACCTCAACCCTCTCCTGTTGTTGCTCCCGAGTGGGCTTGGTCTGGGGACAGCCCTCACTCAGATGTAACTTGCACTTGTGCTGAAGTGGGTTAGACACCCGCAGACTGTGGGCATGTGTTCCCCCCACTCTGGCCTGAACCTGGCAGCCAGGCATTCGTGGGTCAGGTCTTTAAGCAATGAAAGGTCACATGGTGATGATGCCTCCACACAGACACCCCAGACGGCGGGGAAACAGAGCTCGGGCTTCCTCCAGGGCAGGCTCTGCCCAGCATGAGGTCGTTGTGGGGGGGATAGTCACTTCCATAGCCCTCGGTTTCTGGGTCTGTCAGGCTGATGGTGCAAACCATGCCTTGACCACAGAGCGTCAGGTCAATAAGATTAGGGTGGCAACCTGGGGATTTGCAAATGTGCACACAGGTCATCATACATATCACTTCACTGCTTCTCCAAAATGAGGCCAAGCTACTAAAACCCCGTCCAGTGGGGCGCAGGCCCAGTGGACTGGCCTGGAGGTCCCAGGCCAGCCCTGAGCTCCTGAGGCTGAAAGAATGGCTGTGCCACGTGGTCATGCCCAGTGGGAGGAGGAGGGGAAGGGACTGGGGGTGACAATGGGTGATGCAGAACTAAGGATAGTGGGACACCCACGGCCGGCAAGGCAATGTGGCTGACTGAGGAAACGGGCCAGGAGCAGGCTTGCTCTCCTCTGTGTGTCCCCAGTGACAGGACTGCCTCTCTGATCCTCAGTCCTTGTGCCCCAGCGTGGATGCCGAAACCACCTGGAGTGTGCGTGTAAGGCCTGACCGTGGGCAGCCTCTGACCCCTCAGAAGGCCATGAGAGGCATCAGAGGAAGAGGCTCATCCTGCGCCCTGCCTGCGCCCTTCGCTGGGTGACTCTGGACATTCTCGTTCTGCTGTGGACACAGTGACCAGCCCGAGGGCTGCCTTGTGCATGTGGGCTGGATGGCACCCCTTCGGGACTCTGGGCTGGGGTGGGTGTTGGGTGGGAACCCAGGACGTGAGCTGAGAAGACAAGCCCTGTGGGTGAGGCAGGAGCAGAGCTGCTAGGGGCACCAGCCAGGCTTTGAGGGCAGCTTACTCGGCCAGGGGATAAAGTCAGAAGCAGAGGTGCAGATGCCTTCGCCCTCCGCCCACACGCACTGCGTGCGGCTGGAGGGTTTGTCCTGAGCACAGCCACTCCAGGCCTCGGGACGAGCCACTGACCGCCTCCACCTCATGACCCAAGGCTGACCTTGAGCACCCCGGCTCCTCGTCCTCAGATGACAAGAGCTGCTCTCTTGGGAGGCTGCGGATTGGTGGGGCTGAGCCGGGCTCTGTCTATCCACCCGCGTCCACTGGGCATTTTGTCATTGTGTGACATCACTCGTCATCCAAGTTCATACTGCTAAAACCCCGCTGCTTTGTTTCTGGGCTTGTGAGTGTTTAAGGAGAACAAATGAGATCTGAGTCTAAGATTGCTTGTTTCAGTTGATTCTCCTAATTCTGTTCTAACCCACCTCATGTAGACGGTTTCCAAGTTAATAGCGCTGGCCACGTGAACATGGTCTCCATGGCAACCATATTTAATTAGCACTGCACATCCTATTGCATTATGCTTCTAAACAAATGAAACATGGCATCTTCAGTTTCATATTATCTTTAATGCAGTCACCTGACTGGCCAGCTTTGTCATCGATGGCTTGTTAGCAGGAAAACAGGACTTCTTAGCCATGAAAATGGGCACAGATGAATTACGTGAAATATTTCAAGTATGCTCTCATGTAAAATACCCCAATCCAGACAGACGTGTGTGAGACACGTGTATACAAACATGTCTGCCTCTCTGACCTCGCTGCCAGGAGAACCACCTGGAGTGTGCGTGTAAGGCCTGACCGTGGGCAGCCTCTGACCCCTCAGAAGGCCATGAGAGGCATCAGAGGAAGAGGCTCATCCTGCGCCCTGCCTGCGCCCTTCGCTGGGTGACTCTGGACATTCTCGTTCTGCTGTGGACACAGTGACCAGCCCGAGGGCTGCCTTGTGCATGTGGGCTGGATGGCACCCCTTCGGGACTCTGGGCTGGGGTGGGTGTTGGGTGGGAACCCAGGACGTGAGCTGAGAAGACAAGCCCTGTGGGTGAGGCAGGAGCAGAGCTGCTAGGGGCACCAGCCAGGCTTTGAGGGCAGCTTACTCGGCCAGGGGATAAAGTCAGAAGCAGAGGTGCAGATGCCTTCGCCCTCCGCCCACACGCACTGCGTGCGGCTGGAGGGTTTGTCCTGAGCACAGCCACTCCAGGCCTCGGGACGAGCCACTGACCGCCTCCACCTCATGACCCAAGGCTGACCTTGAGCACCCCGGCTCCTCGTCCTCAGATGACAAGAGCTGCTCTCTTGGGAGGCTGCGGATTGGTGGGGCTGAGCCGGGCTCTGTCTATCCACCCGCGTCCACTGGGCATTTTGTCATTGTGTGACATCACTCGTCATCCAAGTTCATACTGCTAAAACCCCGCTGCTTTGTTTCTGGGCTTGTGAGTGTTTAAGGAGAACAAATGAGATCTGAGTCTAAGATTGCTTGTTTCAGTTGATTCTCCTAATTCTGTTCTAACCCACCTCATGTAGACGGTTTCCAAGTTAATAGCGCTGGCCACGTGAACATGGTCTCCATGGCAACCATATTTAATTAGCACTGCACATCCTATTGCATTATGCTTCTAAACAAATGAAACATGGCATCTTCAGTTTCATATTATCTTTAATGCAGTCACCTGACTGGCCAGCTTTGTCATCGATGGCTTGTTAGCAGGAAAACAGGACTTCTTAGCCATGAAAAATGGGCACAGATGAAGTACGTGAAATATTTCAAGTATGCTCTCATGTAAAATACCCCAATCCAGACAGACGTGTGTGAGACACGTGTATACAAACATGTAAGGTGATTCAAAAACAGTGCCCGGGAAATCCCTTAAGATGAAAGGTCACCCCAACTTACCTGAGATGTAGCCACAGCTGTGAGCATCTTTCACAGCCAAACCGCCCACCTTCTTTCTTAACATCCTATAAACTGTGAGTGGACGCTGCCTGTTTGCTGGTTTGGAGACGGTGAAAACGTCAGTGACCTGATCACAGTGTCCTAAAAGGAAGCCTCCTGGGACTGTAATGTGTAACTGTCATGATTGCTAGAAGGACGTAATTACCAGAGTATTTGCTCAGAGCCTCTCTGTGAGGGTTGGACAGAGAACTTTCTGAATATTTACAGAATTAACAGAAATTCTGTGTAGAGCCGTATTTACAGAAATACGAGCCCAAGTGATGGCTCATACATGAAACTTCCTTGAAGTGCCCCTTCTCCATATAGAGATTGTCTGTCTGCACCCACTCCCCACAGTGTGGGGAAGACATCCCTGGGCCAGCCGCTCATGCGGGGCCCGGAGCAGCCAGTAGACCAAAGCTCGTGACTCACCAAGTGGAGCCCAATTCAGGCAGCCACTGGTGTCTCTGTGTCCAGCTGCACAAAGAGCCAGGCCTTTTATCTCTCTGGTTTCTCTGTCTGTCTGGGAAGGGAGGGCCAGAGGAGTGAGATGACCCCCGCAACTTCGTACAACACGTCCCACTAAGATGTAGCATCCACTTCTGCACTCACCACAGAGCTGACAATTGAAAATCAATGCCAAAGACCTGAGATGTTCTCCCAACAGTAGGAGATGAGATCTGGGCAAAACTGACCTAAGATGAACTAGTGTAAACATGAGAACAGGAAATGCATGCATCCAACTTTGCCAAATGAGGCCTCGGGGAGTACAACCTTTCCAGACAACAGAGGGGGCCTCCTCGGGGCCGTGCAGGGCTCACAGGGGGCTCACTGACCGGAAGTGAGCATGCAAAGTCTAGTGAGTCTGCAGGAGACTGAGGAGCAGCCGAAAATCCCTTGCACGGCCACCCAAATGGGCACTTTCCTGAGGTTCCAGCCCCAGACGCCAGCTCCGGGCAGCACATCTGAACAGGCAGGGAAGTGTGTCCTGTGGATCAGAGTCTGTGGTGGGGAGCGTGGACCATGTGCTGTGGCAGCAGGAGCCACACCAACACACACACTAAACCGTGACTCTGTTTCTCTCTTTGCAGAGGAAGAGGGCGGGGACCTGGCCCAGCCGGGCATCAGCTTTCCGGGGCCGGCAGAGGACGACCTAGGTAGAGTACCCCCTGCAGCTGGGCGCTGTGTGGAGCCACCGTCACCCTCCCTACAAAGTGTTTTAAGTATACGTCTGACCCCAGGGTTGTCCTAGTCAGAACCAAGTAAGATGTGGTGGGAACTTTCTAAAATAACAGTTTTGTAAACACCATGGTTGCTCTAGGTAAGCGCATGCTTGCTCCAGATCACCACGGATGAATCGTTAACATAGTTATTGCCATTAATTATTAAGGCTGCAGTAGCATAATTGAGACATGTCTCCCCATGTAGCATGGGACCCCCTCTCATTTCCTCCTTCTTCTCTAAAATCCTAAGTCAATCCGCAGGAGAGAAAAACTTTTTATTTGCATTTTTTTCAAGTAACTCTGTTACTTGACATTAAACAGCTGATTTCTCCAGGCAAGGCCAGCTCCACTGTGGTTTGAATACTGAGTGCAATTATGTGCTTGCTTCCAAATTACTGTCATATTCTATTTTCCCCAGTGCTCGTTAAAATCACGTGGAAATTTTATTTTTATGCACCATAGACACAATGAAGCTGGAGCCTGACTTGGCCCTCACTGTTTGACATGAAGTCAGGCTTACATAAAATGGGGTGAATGCTCCTCTTAGAAATGGGGAGTGTTGGATAAACTCAGCATCAGACTGTTGAATGAAGTCCACATGAAACACAACTGAGAAAGCACATCCTCTCCACAGCTTCGGGCCTCTGGCCATCCACCTACCAGTTATTCAGTGAGGGGCTTGGAGCAGCCGAAAATCCCTTGCACGCCACCCAAATGGGCACTTTCCTGAGGTTCCAGCCCCAGACGCCAGCTCCGGGCAGCACATCTGAACAGGCAGGGAAGTGTGTCCTGTGGATCAGAGTCTGTGGTGGGGAGCGTGGACCATGTGCTGTGGCAGCAGGAGCCACACCAACACACACACTAAACCGTGACTCTGTTTCTCTCTTTGCAGAGGAAGAGGGCGGGGACCTGGCCCAGCCGGGCATCAGCTTTCCGGGGCCGGCAGAGGACGACCTAGGTAGAGTACCCCCTGCAGCTGGGCGCTGTGTGGAGCCACCGTCACCCTCCCTACAAAGTGTTTTAAGTATACGTCTGACCCCAGGGTTGTCCTAGTCAGAACCAAGTAAGATGTGGTGGGAACTTTCTAAAATAACAGTTTTGTAAACACCATGGTTGCTCTAGGTAAGCGCATGCTTGCTCCAGATCACCACGGATGAATCGTTAACATAGTTATTGCCATTAATTATTAAGGCTGCAGTAGCATAATTGAGACCTGTCCCCCCACGTACCATGGGACCCCCTCTCATTTCCTCCTTCTTCTCTAAAATCCTAAGTCAATCCGCAGGAGAGAAAAACTTTTTATTTGCATTTTTTTCAAGTAACTCTGTTACTTGACATTAAACAGCTGATTTCTCCAGGCAAGGCCAGCTCCACTGTGGTTTGAATACTGAGTGCAATTATGTGCTTGCTTCCAAATTACTGTCATATTCTATTTTCCCCAGTGCTCGTTAAAATCACGTGGAAATTTTATTTTTATGCACCATAGACACAATGAAGCTGGAGCCTGACTTGGCCCTCACTGTTTGACATGAAGTCAGGCTTACATAAAATGGGGTGAATGCTCCTCTTAGAAATGGGGAGTGTTGGATAAACTCAGCATCAGACTGTTGAATGAAGTCCACATGAAACACAACTGAGAAAGCACATCCTCTCCACAGCTTCGGGCCTCTGGCCATCCACCTACCAGTTATTCAGTGAGGGGCTTGGAGCCGCCTCCTCGGCTTCTCCTGCCCATCTGCTGTGGCCACACCAACACGGGCATATGCTTCTAGTCTGCTTTCTATTTAAATTTGATTTCTTCCTAATTTATATCCAATCTTTAGCTGGCGATCTGTTGCCCATTTGATTGGCTTAAAAAGCACAGGAGTACTGTGTAAAGCTGTGATTTCCTCTAAAGGAAATTAGAACCAAAAAAAGTTTGCTTTTCACTGTAAAATGATGAAAGCAAGTATAGTCCTAAAGGAATGGCAGTATGTCATCAGGTATGACTGAGCCAGAAAATAATGTCTACCTGGGCAGCCTAACTGAGCCTGTCTCCATTTAGAAATCAGCCATAGAGTTGCTCTTAGTCCTTTTAGAAGGAGCTCTGGCTGTGTTGCTGGGATAAGCCTGCAGGCGATGGCTTCGTTTCACTCTGTGAAGCTTCTGGGTGAACAAGTGACTCACTGGACATCTGTCTCCAAAGATGTTGACAGTCACTCACCGGCGTTTGTCCTGGGTCGGGGGTTCCTCTGCCTCAGGATCTTGTCTGTGGCACCTGCCCTGTTCTGTGACAGGACTTCAGAGTGGGGGGCCCTACACCACATCTCCGTGAGGCCACATCTCCACATCTGTGGTGGCGAGAGCTTGAGGCTGACACAGGGGCTACGTCAATGCCGAGAGGTGACCTACTGGATGAGCACAGAACACAGGGTGCTTTGTCACCTGGGCCGTCCCCGCCGAAGCACATGGGGGCCTGGCTCTCATTCTTGTGGTGTCTGCCTAGGGCTGGAATTAGTGGGCCCTATGGTAACTCTGTTTTAGGTTTGGTAGGGGGTGCTTCCCTGGTGGTCCAGTGTGGGGGGGATCCACTTTGCAGTGCAAGGGACACCGGTTCGATCCCTGGCCCAGGAAAGTCCCGCATGCCACAGAGTGGCTGGACTGGTGTGTCCAATTGCGAACCAGCCCCTGAGCACCGGCCCCAGAGCCAAACTCAGCATCAGACTGTTGAATGAAGTCCACATGAAACACAACTGAGAAAGCACATCCTCTCCACAGCTTCGGGCCTCTGGCCATCCACCTACCAGTTATTCAGTGAGGGGCTTGGAGCCGCCTCCTCGGCTTCTCCTGCCCATCTGCTGTGGCCACACCAACACGGGCATATGCTTCTAGTCTGCTTTCTATTTAAATTTGATTTCTTCCTAATTTATATCCAATCTTTAGCTGGCGATCTGTTGCCCATTTGATTGGCTTAAAAAGCACAGGAGTACTGTGTAAAGCTGTGATTTCCTCTAAAGGAAATTAGAACCAAAAAAAGTTTGCTTTTCACTGTAAAATGATGAAAGCAAGTATAGTCCTAAAGGAATGGCAGTATGTCATCAGGTATGACTGAGCCAGAAAATAATGTCTACCTGGGCAGCCTAACTGAGCCTGTCTCCATTTAGAAATCAGCCATAGAGTTGCTCTTAGTCCTTTTAGAAGGAGCTCTGGCTGTGTTGCTGGGATAAGCCTGCAGGCGATGGCTTCGTTTCACTCTGTGAAGCTTCTGGGTGAACAAGTGACTCACTGGACATCTGTCTCCAAAGATGTTGACAGTCACTCACCTGCGTTTGTCCTGGGTCGGGGGTTCCTCTGCCTCAGGATCTTGTCTGTGGCACCTGCCCTGTTCTGTGACAGGACTTCAGAGTGGGGGGCCCTACACCACATCTCCGTGAGGCCACATCTCCACATCTGTGGTGGCGAGAGCTTGAGGCTGACACAGGGGCTACGTCAATGCCGAGAGGTGACCTACTGGATGAGCACAGAACACAGGGTGCTTTGTCACCTGGGCCGTCCCCGCCGAAGCACATGGGGGCCTGGCTCTCATTCTTGTGGTGTCTGCCTAGGGCTGGAATTAGTGGGCCCTATGGTAACTCTGTTTTAGGTTTGGTAGGGGGTGCTTCCCTGGTGGTCCAGTGTGGGGGGGATCCACTTTGCAGTGCAAGGGACACCGGTTCGATCCCTGGCCCAGGAAAGTCCCGCATGCCACAGAGTGGCTGGACTGGTGTGTCCAATTGCGAACCAGCGCTCTGGAGCACCGGCTCCCAGAGCCAGTGCTCTGCAGTGAGAGAGGCCACTGCGATGGGAGGCCCACACATGTCAAGGAATAAAAAGATGGATGAAAATAAATGTAAATCAAAGAGGCATGATGGGGAAAAGGAAAACATTAGACTTGGTGGGGAAGCCACCACTGTTCAGGGACAGAAGGTGCTTTGTGAGCCATTTCTGCACTATGAATACAAAGTGGGGATTGCTGACTCATTGACTAGAGCAGTCATGCATTAAAGGACTAGGGGAGAAGCCAACAGGAGGACTTGGTGACTTGTCCACCAAGGAGCACTGGAAAGGTTGCCCAGTTCCCTGTGCATGCTCATGGTGGGGGAACCCCCATCAACCGTCGGGCAGTGCAGGAGAGTGAAGTAGGTGCTGCACCAGCCTCGGGCTCAGGGCAGTGGTGCCCCTCAGGAGTGGATCCCGGGGCTTCAAGCAGCCAGTCTGCTGAAACATGAGGACTCAGCCTAGCTCTCTAGTCGGTGTCACCTGGGGACATGCAGGTACTGGAACCTGGTGGGCTTGTCGTCTGCAAGCACTCCCTGTGTGACTGCAGCTGGCACCTCAGGTCACGGGCACTGCATAGAGTGTGTGCAAGCATAATTTATAGAAAGGCCCTAAAACAAAGAGCGGAGGGAAGGCCTGAGGTATGTTACCAGTATTGTTACAATAACTTATTCAGATCAAACTCCATCAGTTTAGACATCTTATTTTCCAAACTGGGTTTTCTCGTTTCCCCATCTGTGAGTCAAGAGGATGAAAATGGACAAGTTTTTTTAAGGCTCTACTGAGCCTCTGATTTTACCATGTCCCACTAAAATTAAAAACACTTCATAATGCTGTGAACGCTGTTGCAGTGAAATGAATCATCGCCATTCACAAGACACTGAGGGACCTTCTCCTGCCTGGTCGAGGCTACAGGTTTGACACAGTGAGGAGCTCTGCCTTTAGTCCCTTCATGATACCACTGGTGTGTTTTGTTTTGTTTTGTTTTTAATTTTTGGCCTCTTTTATTGGTCTTCTCATTTATTTATTTTCATCCATCTTCATTCCTTGCCCGGTGTAGGCCTCCCATTGCATCGGCCCCTCTCACTGCAGAGCACCAGCTCTGGGCGCATGTGCTCTAGAGTGCTGGCTCGTCGTTGGACACACTGGTCCAGCTGCTGCATGGCACGTGAGATCTTCCCAGGCTAGGGATCGAACCAGCGCCCCTTGCACTGCAAGGTGGATTCTTTACCCACTGAACCACCAGGGATGCCCCAACTAGTGTTTTTTTAACCGCCTCAACTTAAAAACTCCAAGGAAAGATGAGTGATAATTCACTGAAAACCCTAAAATTTTCTTTAGTGACAGACAAATGAGTGAAGTCATTTTTTTAGAAATGAGACCTACACCCCTTGCCTTTAGCTATTTAAGGGTTCAGACATTCTTGGAAGCTCATAGGGTGTCATGTGTGAAAAGTAATTTTATGACGAGCAGAATGGCCATGGAAGAGAGGAAGATAAAGAAGGTGTCTCTGAAATTAACCTCAAGCTGGCGATAAAAGTGCATTAATGCCACACATTAATTGACAATCGGTCACCTGGGGACATGCAGGTACTGGATGGGGCTTGTCGCTGCAAGCACTCCCTGTGTGACTGCAGCTGGCACCTCAGGTCACGGGCACTGCATAGAGTGTGTGCAAGCATAATTTATAGAAAGGCCCTAAAACAAAGAGCGGAGGGAAGGCCTGAGGTATGTTACCAGTATTGTTACAATAACTTATTCAGATCAAACTCCATCAGTTTAGACATCTTATTTTCCAAACTGGGTTTTCTCGTTTCCCCATCTGTGAGTCAAGAGGATGAAAATGGACAAGTTTTTTTAAGGCTCTACTGAGCCTCTGATTTTACCATGTCCCACTAAAATTAAAAACACTTCATAATGCTGTGAACGCTGTTGCAGTGAAATGAATCATCGCCATTCACAAGACACTGAGGGACCTTCTCCTGCCTGGTCGAGGCTACAGGTTTGACACAGTGAGGAGCTCTGCCTTTAGTCCCTTCATGATACCACTGGTGTGTTTTGTTTTGTTTTGTTTTTAATTTTTGGCCTCTTTTATTGGTCTTCTCATTTATTTATTTTCATCCATCTTCATTCCTTGCCCGGTGTAGGCCTCCCATTGCATCGGCCCCTCTCACTGCAGAGCACCAGCTCTGGGCGCATGTGCTCTAGAGTGCTGGCTCGTCGTTGGACACACTGGTCCAGCTGCTGCATGGCACGTGAGATCTTCCCAGGCTAGGGATCGAACCAGCGCCCCTTGCACTGCAAGGTGGATTCTTTACCCACTGAACCACCAGGGATGCCCCAACTAGTGTTTTTTTAACCGGCCTCAACTTAAAAACTCCAAGGAAAGATGAGTGATAATTCACTGAAAACCCTAAAATTTTCTTTAGTGACAGACAAATGAGTGAAGTCATTTTTTTAGAAATGAGACCTACACCCCTTGCCTTTAGCTATTTAAGGGTTCAGACATTCTTGGAAGCTCATAGGGTGTCATGTGTGAAAAGTAATTTTATGACGAGCAGAATGGCCATGGAAGAGAGGAAGATAAAGAAGGTGTCTCTGAAATTAACCTCAAGCTGGCGATAAAAGTGCATTAATGCCACACATTCAAATTGACTACAATGGAAGAGAAAACCCACTTTCAAAAGAAGCATTTTGAGGGAAGACTCTCAGACATACTGGAGTTAAATGGCCTGCCAGTGATTTTTGTGACACTGTCTCACAGGAGATGTGATTTCTAATCATGGCTTTTCTTCATTCCCGCTGATGTTATATTTGAGTTCGTTGTGGAGAGTTGGTGATTTATAAACATTTATGAGGGCTGTTCTGTTGAACCAAGCTTTGTACTAGCAAATCAGTTACAAACTGAGATGAAAAAAGGTGGACTAAATGATCAAGAAATAATTAGGCAGATATTATATTAGACAAAACATAGAGAAAACAGACACACGGTGCAACTTTAAAAATACCTGAATATGGGGGCTTTCCTGGTGGTCCAGTGGGTAAAGAGTCCACCTTTCAGTGCAAGGAGTGCCGGTTCGATCCCTGGCCTGGGAAGATCTCACGTGCCATGCAGCAGCTGGACCAGAGTGTCCAACGACGAGCCAGCACTCTGGAGCACATGCGCCCAGAGCTGGTGCTCTGCAGTGAGAGAGGTCACTGCAATGGGAGGCCCACACAGGCCGAAGAGTGAAAAATGGATTAAAATAAATATAAATTTTTTTAAAAAGAGGCATGATGGGGGGAAAAAAGGAAGTTAAAAAAAACCTGAATATAAAATAACACCTGCTGGTAGCTAAAGCCTTCTTCAGAATGATCACAGGTTGCGAAAATATTTTAATGAAGGACATCACGTGGCATTGTTTAAGGTCTGCACACCATCTAACCACATGACTGTCTCATAAGTAATTATGACACATAACTCATTTCAAAAGAGCTCCCCTTCTAGAATGCTAATGTGTCCTTTTATAAACACTTCTCATTGTACATACAGAGGTGTAACTCTGACTTGAGGGGCACCCAGTAATCCCTTCACGGAAATTACTAGAAGTTAATAGACCTACACCCCTTGCCTTTAGCTATTTAAGGGTTCAGACATTCTTGGAAGCTCATAGGGTGTCATGTGTGAAAAGTAATTTTATGACGAGCAGAATGGCCATGGAAGAGAGGAAGATAAAGAAGGTGTCTCTGAAATTAACCTCAAGCTGGCGATAAAAGTGCATTAATGCCACACATTCAAATTGACTACAATGGAAGAGAAAACCCACTTTCAAAAGAAGCATTTTGAGGGAAGACTCTCAGACATACTGGAGTTAAATGGCCTGCCAGTGATTTTTGTGACACTGTCTCACAGGAGATGTGATTTCTAATCATGGCTTTTCTTCATTCCCGCTGATGTTATATTTGAGTTCGTTGTGGAGAGTTGGTGATTTATAAACATTTATGAGGGCTGTTCTGTTGAACCAAGCTTTGTACTAGCAAATCAGTTACAAACTGAGATGAAAAAAGGTGGACTAAATGATCAAGAAATAATTAGGCAGATATTATATTAGACAAAACATAGAGAAAACAGACACACGGTGCAACTTTAAAAATACCTGAATATGGGGGCTTTCCTGGTGGTCCAGTGGGTAAAGAGTCCACCTTTCAGTGCAAGGAGTGCCGGTTCGATCCCTGGCCTGGGAAGATCTCACGTGCCATGCAGCAGCTGGACCAGAGTGTCCAACGACGAGCCAGCACTCTGAGCACATGCGCCCAGAGCTGGTGCTCTGCAGTGAGAGAGGTCACTGCAATGGGAGGCCCACACAGGCCGAAGAGTGAAAAATGGATTAAAATAAATATAAATTTTTTTAAAAAGAGGCATGATGGGGGGAAAAAAGGAAGTTAAAAAAAACCTGAATATAAAATAACACCTGCTGGTAGCTAAAGCCTTCTTCAGAATGATCACAGGTTGCGAAAATATTTTAATGAAGGACATCACGTGGCATTGTTTAAGGTCTGCACACCATCTAACCACATGACTGTCTCATAAGTAATTATGACACATAACTCATTTCAAAAGAGCTCCCCTTCTAGAATGCTAATGTGTCCTTTTATAAACACTTCTCATTGTACATACAGAGGTGTAACTCTGACTTGAGGGGCACCCAGTAATCCCTTCACGGAAATTTCTAGAAGTTAATAGAAACAGCAGGCACAGTGCCTTGCCAGGTTGTACCTTGGCAGTGACAGTATGTCCATTTCTGCAGCCCTCCAGCCTTCCTCTCCAGAGCCTTCCCGTGTCCCTGTCCACCACAGAGGCCCTCCGGGGGAATCCCAACTCCCCGGAAGAGTGGGACACCCACCAGGTCCCTGTCACATGCTACAGAAAAAGAAAGGTCACATGCCAACTAGTCAAAGGGACAGTCCAAAAGATGTCTTTTACTCAGTAATTTCATGTTAAAACTTAATTTCAACACAGACAAATCAAAATGAGTTTTAGAGTTTCTAATACTTGTATCTGTGGAAATCAGGAAACTGAGTTTCTTCCTCTGAACCTCTAGAATGCACACCCAGCTCTTCCCTGAACATCAGTGTTTAACTTGCACAGTTTCCAAGTCTGGTTGCTGCAGGATGAATTACGGCTCCTTCTCCTGGCTGATTCCCTTCTCGAACAGTAAATCTATCGATTCATTCCCGCCTCCACCAGTGCATGTGTGGCTTTGTCTTACTCCATTTCAGCTGCTGTAAAAAATAAATGCCACAAACTACGGAGCTTGTAAAAATCACACATTTATCTCTCCCAGCTCTGGAGGCTGGAATCTGAGATCAGGGTGCCACCTGATGTGGTTTCTGGTGAGGACCTGCTTCCTGGTTCACAGAGGGGTCTTCTCATGGTGTCCTCATCAGAGCTGGTGCTCTGCAGCGAGAAGGCCACTGCAATGGGAGGCCCACACAGGCCAAAGAGTGAAAATGGATTAAAATAAATATAAATTTTTAAAAGAGGCATGATGGGGGGAAAAAAGGAAGTTAAAAAAAACCTGAATATAAAATAACACCTGCTGGTAGCTAAAGCCTTCTTCAGAATGATCACAGGTTGCGAAAATATTTTAATGAAGGACATCACGTGGCATTGTTTAAGGTCTGCACACCATCTAACCACATGACTGTCTCATAAGTAATTATGACACATAACTCATTTCAAAAGAGCTCCCCTTCTAGAATGCTAATGTGTCCTTTTATAAACACTTCTCATTGTACATACAGAGGTGTAACTCTGACTTGAGGGGCACCCAGTAATCCCTTCACGGAAATTTCTAGAAGTTAATAGAAACAGCAGGCACAGTGCCTTGCCAGGTTGTACCTTGGCAGTGACAGTATGTCCATTTCTGCAGCCCTCCAGCCTTCCTCTCCAGAGCCTTCCCGTGTCCCTGTCCACCACAGAGGCCCTCCGGGGGAATCCCAACTCCCCGGAAGAGTGGGACACCCACCAGGTCCCTGTCACATGCTACAGAAAAAGAAAGGTCACATGCCAACTAGTCAAAGGGACAGTCCAAAAGATGTCTTTTACTCAGTAATTTCATGTTAAAACTTAATTTCAACACAGACAAATCAAAATGAGTTTTAGAGTTTCTAATACTTGTATCTGTGGAAATCAGGAAACTGAGTTTCTTCCTCTGAACCTCTAGAATGCACACCCAGCTCTTCCCTGAACATCAGTGTTTAACTTGCACAGTTTCCAAGTCTGGTTGCTGCAGGATGAATTACGGCTCCTTCTCCTGGCTGATTCCCTTCTCGAACAGTAAATCTATCGATTCATTCCCGCCTCCACCAGTGCATGTGTGGCTTTGTCTTACTCCATTTCAGCTGCTGTAAAAAATAAATGCCACAAACTACGGAGCTTGTAAAAATCACACATTTATCTCTCCCAGCTCTGGAGGCTGGAATCTGAGATCAGGGTGCCACCTGATGTGGTTTCTGGTGAGGACCTGCTTCCTGGTTCACAGAGGGGTCTTCTCATGGTGTCCTCACATGGAGGCAGGGGCTGGGGGCTCTTGAGGAATCCCTGCTATCAGGGCACTGATCCTCCCACCTCCATGACCTCATCACGTTCCCAAATCCCGTCCCTCCACCACCCCCGCTAACCCCACGACTTCAGAGCTTGGGATTCAACAGGTGAATATGAGGGAACACAGACATTTGACCTAATCAGACTTCATCCATTCGCAAAACAGTTACTGAGTGTTTTCTGCCCTGAAGAATGTGCCCATATGCATGACCAGTGGGCTCCCTGTCTCGGCAGCCCCCACATGGTGGAGGAGGAGTTGGAAAGAAACCAATGCATTATCGCTGTGTGTACAAGAGAAAATGAATTCAGTACAGTGAGGGGCACTGACAGTATTCTCTAAAATGCTGCAGACCTAGGAACCAGACAGCCTAACGAGGCCTGCTTCTGTCAGGGTCTGGGGAAAAGCCAGTTTCCAGACATGAAGGAGCCTCAAGGCCATTCCAGCTGCTAAGCCCCTGAGCACCAAGGGGACCATGCATTGGGACGGGCCCTTTCCAGGGCACTGGACGGAGGGTGGATGAGCAGGGAGGGCAACATGGGCAAGGGGTCACCTCCTGAACTCAAAAGATGGCCCCAGCTCCCTGACAGAGGTCTGGCTTCCTTGGAGTTATTCTAGAACTCTGTCTCCATGACTCCTAAATCCATGTGCAAATTGCTGAAGATGGGGATCCAAAGATTTTTGATTCTGGGGATTTGCAGAGGTTTTCCTAATCAACTGCCTGTGACTCACAAGCACACGTGTGTTCAGAAACCCGGAAGTGTGTCTGTCTTATTGTGCGGATGGAGACTTGGGTAGAAACAGGGCAGCGTGCTGATCTGTCTGGTGTTAGCACTTGGGAAGACTGGCATCCGGAATAGAAAGGGCAGCGTGAAATAGGCATGGCTTTGTCTTACGCCATTTCAGCTGCTGTAAAAAATAAATGCCACAAACTACGGAGCTTGTAAAAATCACACATTTATCTCTCCCAGCTCTGGAGGCTGGAATCTGAGATCAGGGTGCCACCTGATGTGGTTTCTGGTGAGGACCTGCTTCCTGGTTCACAGAGGGGTCTTCTCATGGTGTCCTCACATGGAGGCAGGGGCTGGGGGCTCTTGAGGAATCCCTGCTATCAGGGCACTGATCCTCCCACCTCCATGACCTCATCACGTTCCCAAATCCCGTCCCTCCACCACCCCCGCTAACCCCACGACTTCAGAGCTTGGGATTCAACAGGTGAATATGAGGGAACACAGACATTTGACCTAATCAGACTTCATCCATTCGCAAAACAGTTACTGAGTGTTTTCTGCCCTGAAGAATGTGCCCATATGCATGACCAGTGGGCTCCCTGTCTCGGCAGCCCCCACATGGTGGAGGAGGAGTTGGAAAGAAACCAATGCATTATCGCTGTGTGTACAAGAGAAAATGAATTCAGTACAGTGAGGGGCACTGACAGTATTCTCTAAAATGCTGCAGACCTAGGAACCAGACAGCCTAACGAGGCCTGCTTCTGTCAGGGTCTGGGGAAAAGCCAGTTTCCAGACATGAAGGAGCCTCAAGGCCATTCCAGCTGCTAAGCCCCTGAGCACCAAGGGGACCATGCATTGGGACGGGCCCTTTTCCAGGGCACTGGACGGAGGGTGGATGAGCAGGGAGGGCAACATGGGCAAGGGGTCACCTCCTGAACTCAAAAGATGGCCCCAGCTCCCTGACAGAGGTCTGGCTTCCTTGGAGTTATTCTAGAACTCTGTCTCCATGACTCCTAAATCCATGTGCAAATTGCTGAAGATGGGGATCCAAAGATTTTTGATTCTGGGGATTTGCAGAGGTTTTCCTAATCAACTGCCTGTGACTCACAAGCACACGTGTGTTCAGAAACCCGGAAGTGTGTCTGTCTTATTGTGCGGATGGAGACTTGGGTAGAAACAGGGCAGCGTGCTGATCTGTCTGGTGTTAGCACTTGGGAAGACTGGCATCCGGAATGCAGAAGTGAGTGGTCAGCTGGCGGGGACGAGACCAGGGTCCTCTGGCCCGATGCCAGGCTTCTAGAGGAGCTCTGTAGTGTGTGAAAAATGAAAAGGAGTGGTTACACTAAAATTTTGAGAAACTTTACCAATATTCAGTGGTTGTAGCAATCCATTTTTATTGTTGGGGTCAAAAGTAAGCTGGTCATATATGTGTGTTCTCAATCACTCGATCAGGTCCTACCTTTTGTTGCTGTTGTTACTTAGTCAGTAAGTCGTTTCTGACTCTTTGTGACCCCATGGACCCCGCCAAGTTCCTCTGTTCGTGGGTTTCTCCAGGATGTTTGGCTCTAGGTGAGTGATCACACCATTATGGTTATCCAGGTAATTAAGATCTTTTTTGTGTAATTCTTCTGTGTATTCTTGCCATCTCTTCTTAATATCTTCTATTTTTGTTAGGTCCATATTATTTCTGTCCTTTACTGTGCCTATCTTTGCATGAAATGTTCCCTCAGTATCTCTAATTTTCTTAAAAAGATCTCCAGTCTTTCCCATTCTATTGTTTTCCTCTTTTTCTTTACATTGTTCACTTAGGAAAGCTTTCTCATTTCTCCTTGCTATTCTCTGGAACTCTGCATTCAAATGGGTGTATCTTTCCTTTTCTCTTTTGCCTTTCACTTCTTTTCTCAACTATTTGTAAGGCCTCCTCAGACAACCATTTTGCCTTTTTGCATTTCTTTTTCTTGGGAATGGTTTTGATCATTGCCTTCAGTACATTGTTACAAACCTCCGTCCATAGTTCTTCAGGCACTCTGTCTATCAGATCTAATCTCTTGAATCTATTTGTCACTTCAATTGTATAATCATAAGGGATTTGATTTAGGTCATACCTGAATGGCCTGGTGATTTCCCCTACTTTCTTCAATTTAAGTCTGAATTCTGCAATAAAGAATTCATGATCTGAGCCATAGTCAGCTCCCAGTCTTTTTATATTTGCTAACTGTATAGAGCTTCTCCATCTTTGACTGCAAAGAACATAACCATTCTGATTTCAGTACTGATCATCTGGTGATGTCCATGTGTAGAGTTATCTCTTGTGTTATTGGAAGAGAGTGTTTACTATGACCAGTGCGTTCTCTTGACAAAACTCTGTTAGCCTTTGCCCTACTTCATTTTGTAGTCCAAGGCCAAACTTGCCTGTTACTCCAGATAATCTCTTGACTTCCTAGTTTTGCATTCCAGTCCTCAATGATGAAAAGGGCATTTTGTTTGGTATAGATCTGAAAGATCTTATGGGTCTTCATAGAATCATTCTTCTTCAGCATTAGTGATTTGGTGCATAGACTTAGATTACTGTGATGTTGAGTGGTTGGCCTTAGAAACAAATGAAGATCATCCTGTCATTTTTGAGACTGCACCGAAGTACTGCATTTTGGACTCTTTTTTGACTCTGAGGGCTACTCTGTTTCTTCTAATGGATTCTTGCCCACAGTAGTAAATACAATGGTCATCTGAATTAAATTTGCTCATTCCTGTCCATTTTGGTTCACTGATTCCTAAAATTTCCATGTTCTGTCTTGCCATCTCCTGTTTGACCACTTCCAGTTTACCTTGGTTCATGGACCTAACATTCCAGTTTCCTGTGCAGTATTGGTCTTTGCAGCATCAGACTTTCCTTTCGCCACCAGACACATTCACAACTAGGTGCTGTTTTTGCTTTGGCTCAGCCTCTTCATTCCTTCTGGAGCTGTTTCTCCACTCTTGTTCAGTAGATATTAGACACCTACTGACCCAACATGCTACCCAGGAAGTATATTATACTTAACCTATTGATCATGTGATTTTTCTCCTTTATCGTGCTGATGTGTGGATCACATAATTGACTTTTGAATCTTGAACCAACCTTGCATACTCAGAATCCACCCCACCTGGTCAGAGAGGGTCACAGGACTGCTGGAGCCGTCAGTGTGCTCTAGCTCCCCCGCGAGGGCTCAGGTGGAAGTCACCGAGTGCGGAGCCGGGAAGCCCGTAGGACGGAGCAGTGCTGGGGGTCTCTCTGGACTCCTCCCATTGTGGGGAATTCTGCTAGTGCTATGTCTCAGCGACAGAGACCTTTTTCCCATGAGACTCTGTTCCCTCAGGGTGTCCATGTCCCCAACCCCAGCGGTGAGCAGTGTGAGTCAGCTGGACACATGAGAAGGTTGTCCACGTTCTGCCATTTGACCTGGGGGCAGGTCAGGAGAGGTCAGCCTTTAGGGGCAGTAATCTTGGAGACCCTCCTTTGGTTCACTCAGTAAATACATACAAAGCTCACACCAGATCCAAGAGCACATGCCCATGCCCCACCCCACAGACCCTGGGTTCAGAGCGTGTGGCCGCATGGCTACGAACAGGCTTCCCGTTCCTGAGAGGTCTCCCCCTCAGTGAGGGCGTGGATGCCATCCAAGCATGGCCTGCAGAAGGACTGAGGTGACCGTGTAGGCAGCCAGCAGAGCATGGGAGCTCAGTGCAGAGGTTTCTGTTTTGGCAGAAAGAAGAAAAATGAGCAAGCAGAATGAGGAGATGGAAATTACCTATTTTGGATAATAATTCAAAATCTTTCAAGTTATACGGCATTAAATGTTTCCCAAACAAATAAATCATGTTAACGAGCAAACAACAATCATATATCCTTTCTGTAGTCTTGTGTGAAAAAAATACGGTGTCACAAATTTTGGAACAAAAACCCGAGGACTCACTCTGCAGACTGAGAAGGGTGTAGCTTTGCAGTTTCTCATCTGTCTCTCCACCGTGTGGACTGCAGACGGGAGCAGGGTGAGAGGAAGACTTGCCGAGGAACGCTCATCACTGGCATCCTGGCTATGACAGAAACGAACAGGATGACTTTGAGGGGTGACCTCACCGTCCCTCCTTAGAGGTTTCTCACGTAAAATGAGTTGGGAGAGGAGGCAGCTCCGCCAGGCTCTCAGAGACCCCAGAACAGTAAGACACCACCCTTTGGTGGAATGGCAGAGGGACGTCACTGGACCTTGCTTTTCCATCTGTGGGGACAGCGGATCTCAGTTGTCAATGGCATCACTGGCCCGCAGCTCCATGCTCCACATGGACACGGGCACTGGCTGCCCCACCCGGCACGGGCAGTCTCAGGGTCCCTGAGCCACCCTGGGAATTCCACGACGGGTCTGCAACGGGGCTGTGGAGCCACCCTTGAGAAGATGGAAGGATGCCAGGTACCAGCCCAGCTCTGCGGGATCCCAAGAGAGAATCCCAACTTTGCTCAACCCTCGCTGTGCCGAGATTTCCAGGGGCATCCAGACCCTACGGGGCAGCACTCCACAGTGCCTGATGCTCTCAGGGCCTCCGTGCTGCACTTCTGTCTGTCTCGCGGGAGTGACACATGGCTCCTGAGCACCCGTGTCTGCTCTTGCTGATGTAAGACAAGACCCCGAGGGTGTGCCCATGCTGGCCTCCCTCAGCACTCGTGAACCTAGTAGGGATTTGAAAGAAATCGGTTGAATGAATCGACTGAATACAACAGTCCAGTTTAATGCATTCAGTCAGGAGTTGGATTTCTCATGTCTCAGGAGCAATCGTGTCCTGAACCCAAGCACATGGACGGCATTATATCCTGAGGAAAACCAGGGCGTGTGGACACAGGCGTTAGCCTCCTGCAGACCCAGAATGTGAGGTCAGAGGTTTCCTCCTGGTCAGGGCTGTGGAGGCCGCAGAAGACGGCTTCTCATCTTCGGGAAGGTCCGCTGGTTCAGCGGGTGTCATCTGTGTTCTGGGGGGGACCCTCCTGGCAGAGACTGAGGGGGCCATCCCTGGGCGAGAGGACCCTGGCAGGGGTGAGCTGGCTTTGAGCCCCAAAGCCAGGCCAGACCCTGGTCTCTATGAGCGACAGTGGATTCTTTTTTTTTTTTTTTTAAACATTTATTTATTTATTTATTGGGGGGTGGGGTGGGGAGGGAGGGGGACTGGCGGGCCACTTCTATTTGTCTTTGATTTGTCCATTTTCATCCATCTTTGATCTTTGGCCCGTGTGGGCCTCCCATCGCGGTGGCGTTTGTTGTCGCAGAGCACGGGCTCTGGGCGCATGCGCTCCAGAGCTCCAGCTCGGTAATTGGACACATTGGTCCAGCTGCTCCGGGGCACGTGGGATCTTCCCAGGCCAGGGATCGAACCGGCGCCCCTTGCACTGCAAGGCGGTGTCCTTACCCACTGGACCACCGGGGAAGCCCCGACAGTGGATTCTTTTGGCAGCCTCTGCAGGGCCTGGCCACAGGCTGGGGTGTCTTAGGTTCTTGCCACTGGGGTCAAGGAGAAAGGAACTGGTTCCTCCCTAAATTGTGCCTCTGGGAATAATGAGCCATGTCTGCTTAACACGCTTGTCCTTGGGGTTCAGGTGACCACACAGAGGTACTGTGGACCAGGGGGTTTGCGTTTATTCCTCCCTGGCCTGAAGGGGGACACAGGACGTGGAGGTGCCACATGGCAGGCTCTGAGGCCTGTCTCCGTGGCATGTGGATGGCCGCCTCCTCCCGTCTCTTGCCTGTGTCCTGCTCTCTTCCTAGGACACCACCATGTTGCACTAGGCCTCGCTAGGCCTCGCTGAACTGCCTCTCTGAGGAGCCTCACCTCCAGGTGCAGCCCCATCAGGAGGCTCTGCCGCTCCGGCACACAGGCAACCGGACGGGGCTTCCCTCCTGGAGAGGCGTCAGAGTGCCCCTGGAGCTGAGACAGGAAGTGCTGCTGAGCGGGAACCCCTCCCACCCTAGCACCGTGCCTATCCTCCTTTCTCTTGCTTCATGTGTAAATTGTTGAAGTTTACTTCACTTTCTCCTTTGTGTCTGTAGAACCAAATCCAATCCTGATTGGAATGTGTCAGCATTTAAATAAACAAACAGACTTGAGACAGACTTTCTGATATCATGGGAAGCATCCTTGTGCAGAAGTGACTTCCTCATCTAAGACTGCCCCTTCTATAGAAAACTGCATGTCCGCTTCCGCAGCTAGGGGTATAAACAGTCTTCTGGCTTCTAAGATTCTGCCTCATTTACTTCCCAGAAGGTCACGCTAATTTATAAACACCCTCATGTATCCAAGTGCTCATGTTTTGCAGCTGCCTGGCCAACCCAGCTGGTTTTAGTCATTAATACATGAATTTGATGTATGGAAATGTGCAGAAATCCCTCCACCTCAATTTTTTAAATTTTTTAAATGAGTAGAAAGAAGTGGCTAGTGTGTAGACACACCTCTCTGTCTGATTTGAAACAAAGTAAAAGATGGTTCAGTTCTGCTGAAAGGTTCTGAGAACAGATCTTCATAGAAAGGAAACCCAGTCACACTGAGAACACAGAGCAGAGCCACCCACCATCACAGGCTGGGGTGTCTTAGGTTCTTGCCACTGGGGTCAAGGAGAAAGGAACTGGTTCCTCCCTAAATTGTGCCTCTGGGAATAATGAGCCATGTCTGCTTAACACGCTTGTCCTTGGGGTTCAGGTGACCACACAGAGGTACTGTGGACCAGGGGGTTTGCGTTTATTCCTCCCTGGCCTGAAGGGGGACACAGGACGTGGAGGTGCCACATGGCAGGCTCTGAGGCCTGTCTCCGTGGCATGTGGATGGCCGCCTCCTCCCGTCTCTTGCCTGTGTCCTGCTCTCTTCCTAGGACACCACCATGTTGCACTAGGCCTCGCTAGGCCTCGCTGAACTGCCTCTCTGAGGAGCCTCACCTCCAGGTGCAGCCCCATCAGGAGGCTCTGCCGCTCCGGCACACAGGCAACCGGACGGGGCTTCCCTCCTGGAGAGGCGTCAGAGTGCCCCTGGAGCTGAGACAGGAAGTGCTGCTGAGCGGGAACCCCTCCCACCCTAGCACCGTGCCTATCCTCCTTTCTCTTGCTTCATGTGTAAATTGTTGAAGTTTACTTCACTTTCTCCTTTGTGTCTGTAGAACCAAATCCAATCCTGATTGGAATGTGTCAGCATTTAAATAAACAAACAGACTTGAGACAGACTTTCTGATATCATGGGAAGCATCCTTGTGCAGAAGTGACTTCCTCATCTAAGACTGCCCCTTCTATAGAAAACTGCATGTCCGCTTCGCAGCTAGGGGTATAAACAGTCTTCTGGCTTCTAAGATTCTGCCTCATTTACTTCCCAGAAGGTCACGCTAATTTATAAACACCCTCATGTATCCAAGTGCTCATGTTTTGCAGCTGCCTGGCCAACCCAGCTGGTTTTAGTCATTAATACATGAATTTGATGTATGGAAATGTGCAGAAATCCCTCCACCTCAATTTTTTAAATTTTTTAAATGAGTAGAAAGAAGTGGCTAGTGTGTAGACACACCTCTCTGTCTGATTTGAAACAAAGTAAAAGATGGTTCAGTTCTGCTGAAAGGTTCTGAGAACAGATCTTCATAGAAAGGAAACCCAGTCACACTGAGAACACAGAGCAGAGCCACCCACCATCACCACAGGGGTTCCTGGATTCAGGCCTTGCCCACCTGCGCCTGTGTGTTCTGCTTCTTCCTCTTTTTCCAGTGTAAATTATTTCTAGAAGAGTTATTCTGCTGCAGAGGCCTGATTTAAGCTTCTCAGATGATATGTCAAGGAAATGCTCCTGTTAATGAATTTCCAGTTGTGGTCATTGATCCTGGGGAAAAATGAGCTACTGGCCTGACTCCACATTGGAGTTACCTCCTGTGTCGTTTGATTTAGCAAAAGAACACTCGGCTCCTAGAAATTGCCCACGCTGTTGGCGATAAATGAATCCTGTCCTGACTACTTTCTGGTGCGGAGCATGGATTTTAGATTAAAATGTTTACACTAGGTGTGGCACTATGAGTTTCCATCATGTAGTTTTAAAGTGAATTTAATTTTCATAAAACTTCAAGTTTATAAATTGAGACATTTAAGGTGGTCATCAGTACTGCCTTAAAATTTACCATGAATTCCTATTTCAAAATTGCATACGAAGTAATTGTCAAAAATCAAGTATTTTAAAGCAAGTGTTCTTTTCACTGGATTCTGATGTGTACATTGGAAATTAAAACAGATATTTATGACAGGTTATAAATGTCAAAGCAGAAATATAAGATAATCATCAAAAACGTATAAGAGGAGAAGTTGATTTAAATTAAGGAGTCTGATTTGTATCAAAGGAATTCAGAGAAAAAGAGAATTGGAAAACAAATATAGTTACTTTTGCAAAATTGCACATGTATTTCACAAGTTGTATTTTCTGATAAAGAGTCAGAAATGACTTTTTGGATATAATGATAGCAAGCTATTCTGTGCTTTGGATGCCATTGTTTCTAGTGCATCTGTTTAAAAGCTGTTTATTTAACTTATAAATAAGAAGTCATTTGATAATTAAGTACAATTAAACTGTCAAAGTGTGTGCCATAAATACTTGATCAAATGCATGGTGAAGGCTTCCCTGGTGGTTCCATGGGTAAAGAGTCCACCTTGCAGTGCAAGGAACACCAGTTTGATCCCTGGCCCAGGAGGATCCCACGTGCTGCGAAGTGGCTGGACTGGTGTGTCCAGTTGCGAACCAGCGCTCTGAAGCACACGCGCCCAGAGCTGGTGCTCTGCTGTGAGAGAGGTCACGGTGATGGGAGGCCCACGTGCCAAAGAATAAAAAGATGGATGAAAATAAATATAAATAAAAGAGACATGATGGGGAAAAGAAAAAAGAAAAAAAATGGTGAAATTCTGAGAAGTAGCTGAAGAGCTCAGTACCTGAGTTTGCTTTTGTGTTGATTTTGTTTGTCTATTTATTTTTGACTGTGTCTGGTCTGTGGCTGTGCAGGGATTTTCTGGATTTGGGGTACTCGGGCTTCTCCGGACTTGGGGTACTCGGGCTTCTCCTAGTTGTGGCACACAGGCTTAATTGCTCCTCGGCAAATGGGATCTTACCAGATCAGGGATCGACCCCATGTGTCCTGTGTCGGCAAGTGGATTCTTTACCACTGAGCCAGCAGGGAAGCTCAGCACTTGAATTTAGAATCACAAAGCTCCTTGAGTCCTCCTCTTTTGTCCTCTCAAAAGACATCTTATGGGCAATTTTTCTTTTAAAGTAGAACTTTTGATTCATGTGAAGTCAGTGGGAATAAGAAGCTTATTCCAAAGGTCATGAGGGTTCTAGGATCAGGGCCCTGTCAGCACGAGCCCAGCGACTACCCACAGGGTCCGGAGCATCCTTCCAGGTGGGGTGGTCACGCAGGTCAGGTGCCTGCTGCTCTGGTCATCGTGCCCTTGGGCCTGGGCATCCTACATGGCCGCTGCTGCATTAATGGACTCCATCTCCAGCTGTCTGGATTTCAGATCCCTGAAACGTGTTTGTGGTCTGTTGTCTGCATCATCAACGCACCTGGCTTAGCCCCATGCCACAATGGTTCAGGAGCCTCCTTCCATCCCTGACCCCTTGGAGGATGACTAGAAGTAGGGTTTACAGCAGGTCATGTGTGGTCGGGCAACTGTGCCTTGGGGCAACATGTTGAAGTCGTCCAGATGTGCATTGTTGGAAGAACAGGCAATGGGTAAAGAGTCCACCTTGCAGTGCAAGGAACACCAGTTTGATCCCTGGCCCAGGAGGATCCCACGTGCTGCGAAGTGGCTGGACTGGTGTGTCCAGTTGCGAACCAGCGCTCTGAAGCACACGCGCCCAGAGCTGGTGCTCTGCTGTGAGAGAGGTCACGGTGATGGGAGGCCCACGTGCCAAAGAATAAAAAGATGGATGAAAATAAATATAAATAAAAGAGACATGATGGGGAAAAGAAAAAAGAAAAAAAATGGTGAAATTCTGAGAAGTAGCTGAAGAGCTCAGTACCTGAGTTTGCTTTTGTGTTGATTTTGTTTGTCTATTTATTTTTGACTGTGTCTGGTCTGTGGCTGTGCAGGGATTTTCTGGATTTGGGGTACTCGGGCTTCTCCGGACTTGGGGTACTCGGGCTTCTCCTAGTTGTGGCACACAGGCTTAATTGCTCCTCGGCAAATGGGATCTTACCAGATCAGGGATCGACCCCATGTGTCCTGTGTCGGCAAGTGGATTCTTTACCACTGAGCCAGCAGGGAAGCTCAGCACTTGAATTTAGAATCACAAAGCTCCTTGAGTCCTCCTCTTTTGTCCTCTCAAAAGACATCTTATGGGCAATTTTTCTTTTAAAGTAGAACTTTTGATTCATGTGAAGTCAGTGGGAATAAGAAGCTTATTCCAAAGGTCATGAGGGTTCTAGGATCAGGGCCCTGTCAGCACGAGCCCAGCGACTACCCACAGGGTCCGGAGCATCCTTCCAGGTGGGGTGGTCACGCAGGTCAGGTGCCTGCTGCTCTGGTCATCGTGCCCTTGGGCCTGGGCATCCTACATGGCCGCTGCTGCATTAATGGACTCCATCTCCAGCTGTCTGGATTTCAGATCCCTGAAACGTGTTTGTGGTCTGTTGTCTGCATCATCAACGCACCTGGCTTAGCCCCATGCCACAATGGTTCAGGAGCCTCCTTCCATCCCTGACCCCTTGGAGGATGACTAGAAGTAGGGTTTACAGCAGGTCATGTGTGGTCGGGCAACTGTGCCTTGGGGCAACATGTTGAAGTCGTCCAGATGTGCATTGTTGGAAGAACAGGCAATGGATGTGGTTTTACTAGAAAGAGTGAGCTGGGGTTTTTGTGCCCCAGTTGACATGATGGTGTGGGGTGGATATTTTTATTCACCTGAACAAAGTGGCCATGGCACTGCAGGAGGGGGTCCTTCTGAGAAGCTCACACAGCCCCTCTGGGTGCCCCTACTTGAGCACCCGTGGGTCCAGACATCTGCAGAATGCTTGAGGCAGTCCTCTTCGGTCTGCTCTGTCCTATCCCCAGAGCCCCAAGTTTAGGCTGTGAATGGACAGAGTGGCTGGGAGGGGAGCCATTCCTCCAGGAGGTGGAGAAGCCAGAAGCGAGCCAGGCTATAGCCCACGTGTGTGGTACCCCACGTCTAGACCCAGGAGGGCTCCTGGTCTTATGTTTCCGAGTTCCAGGACGGGATGGACACTCATCCGCAGTGTTGTTTGTTTGGGTAACAGACTGCATTCCCGGGGCCCTGGCTCATGACGCCTCTGTCAGTGAGGTCAGAGGTGGACTTGTGGACGTATCAGAGTTGGTGTTGGTTTTCACACCCCCATGAGGATCCTGAGAGAAGAACACCTCTGTATGTGGTGACCGAAGTGATGGCAGGTTACTACGCAGCCGTGACTCAGTGTTCTGGACCCCACCCTTGGTGGTCCTTAGGGTAGCAGGTCGCGATCACATCCACAGGGCAGAGCCTGCAGGCTACAGCACAGCGGGGCGCAGAGGCTGCTGCTCCCCCTCTGATCCTCACTTCCTTATAGGGACACGCTGACCCTGAGAGCTGCCCCCAAGGGCTGCGCTGAGGTCACACTGCCTACGTGCATGGCATTTTCTGCACACCCCCAACCTCCCTCCATCATCAGCGCCACAGGCTGGCAGCTTAAAGCACAGACGTCCAGACCCCATACTGGAAGCTGGGGTCCAAGGTCAGGATGCCTGGGGCCCTTCTAGCTGGGTTCTCTTTTCCTCCCAGAAGGGCGGCTGCCCGGCGGGCCAGTGCCCCCAGATCCCCTCAAGCCAGCTCCTCCCGCCACTGCTCTGCTCAGAGAGGATCACATCCTCAGAGGCACCCCGCTGCACTGAGAACCCTTCGTGCCCTCTTCAAGGGTTGGGGGTAGACCCGACTATGCCTCTGAAAATGAGTTGGAAGCACATAAGCTTGGAGGGTTCTAACCCTCAGGAGTAGCGATTTTACAAAAGCAGTTTTGTCTTGTTTTTTTTTTTTCAATTAAAGAGCAAGTGGAGGGAAGGCCCAGAAAAGCTGGAAGTGCATAGCACCCGGGGTCCTTCTGAGAAGCTCACACAGCCCCTCTGGGTGCCCCTACTTGAGCACCCGTGGGTCCAGACATCTGCAGAATGCTTGAGGCAGTCCTCTTCGGTCTGCTCTGTCCTATCCCCAGAGCCCCAAGTTTAGGCTGTGAATGGACAGAGTGGCTGGGAGGGGAGCCATTCCTCCAGGAGGTGGAGAAGCCAGAAGCGAGCCAGGCTATAGCCCACGTGTGTGGTACCCCACGTCTAGACCCAGGAGGGCTCCTGGTCTTATGTTTCCGAGTTCCAGGACGGGATGGACACTCATCCGCAGTGTTGTTTGTTTGGGTAACAGACTGCATTCCCGGGGCCCTGGCTCATGACGCCTCTGTCAGTGAGGTCAGAGGTGGACTTGTGGACGTATCAGAGTTGGTGTTGGTTTTCACACCCCCATGAGGATCCTGAGAGAAGAACACCTCTGTATGTGGTGACCGAAGTGATGGCAGGTTACTACGCAGCCGTGACTCAGTGTTCTGGACCCCACCCTTGGTGGTCCTTAGGGTAGCAGGTCGCGATCACATCCACAGGGCAGAGCCTGCAGGCTACAGCACAGCGGGGCGCAGAGGCTGCTGCTCCCCCTCTGATCCTCACTTCCTTATAGGGACACGCTGACCCTGAGAGCTGCCCCCAAGGGCTGCGCTGAGGTCACACTGCCTACGTGCATGGCATTTTCTGCACACCCCCAACCTCCCTCCATCATCAGCGCCACAGGCTGGCAGCTTAAAGCACAGACGTCCAGACCCCATACTGGAAGCTGGGGTCCAAGGTCAGGATGCCTGGGGCCCTTCTAGCTGGGTTCTCTTTTCCTCCCAGAAGGGCGGCTGCCCGGCGGGCCAGTGCCCCCAGATCCCCTCAAGCCAGCTCCTCCCGCCACTGCTCTGCTCAGAGAGGGGATCACATCCTCAGAGGCACCCCGCTGCACTGAGAACCCTTCGTGCCCTCTTCAAGGGTTGGGGGTAGACCCGACTATGCCTCTGAAAATGAGTTGGAAGCACATAAGCTTGGAGGGTTCTAACCCTCAGGAGTAGCGATTTTACAAAAGCAGTTTTGTCTTGTTTTTTTTTTTTCAATTAAAGAGCAAGTGGAGGGAAGGCCCAGAAAAGCTGAGCAGCAGAAATGTTTCAACAGCAGTGCAACCAGGGCCTCACGGTTTGGGAGCGTTTCATGCAGGACCTGCCATTCGCGAGGGTTCCAGTTGCTCAGCTGCTGTGTGATCCCAGGATCTCCAGCCGGGAAGCTACAGAGGGTCTCATGTCCCTGAGGCCTCAGAGGGTCTCAATGTCCCTGTGGCCTTAAGAGAGTCTCAGTGTCCCTGGAGCCTTAGAGGGTCTCACATCCCTGGGGCCTTAGAGGGGCTCTGTGCCTCCGAGGGCCTTGGAGATGTCCTGGTGGGTCCACCCCCAGCCAAGTGCGGGCACAGGTCTTCTGTGTGAGCTTCACTTGTCTGTGTGTCTGTCCTGTTGGCAGCCTTCATGTCGACAGTACACAGTGACTCAGCAATGCAAGACGCTAGTTGGGGACACAAAGCTACAGGTGCAGACTTGACTGGCAACAGCAATCAAGCCAAGGACGACGTCTGAGGTTGACAGGTGCGGGGTGGGGAGCTGCCGCCGCCCCAGAGATGAAGCCCATCACGTCCACATTGGGTGACTCCCAGGAGCTGCTTTGAAATGCTCGCTTCTGATGCTGCATCTCTGCCTTGTTCAGGGGGTCTGAATGATTGGGGAAAGAGCAGCAAAATCACGGATGAGTGAGGAAACTGGAGACACTGTGCGCTGTCACAGGGCCAGGCCTTGGATACCGGGAGTGAGGAAGGCTGTGGCCCAGCTGATAGAGTCAGGACTGAGCACAGGGTCTCTAAGGCTATCCAGGCATGTTTCATACTCAGCTGATTTTATTAGAGAACAGTATTCAGTTTGAATGAATGTAACCACTTCCACAGGTCTACATCTGGGATGGGCATTTGGGTTGTTTCCTTTCATGCTATGATAAACAGTGCTGCTGTGAACATGCTTGTGCGAGTTTTGTGGGGATCTCCTCATTCCTCTAGTGTGCACCACCTACCTTGGAATTGCATGGAGAGGGGGCCCAGAAAGGGGCACATAAGCTTGGAGGGTTCTAACCCTCAGGAGTAGCGATTTTACAAAAGCAGTTTTGTCTTGTTTTTTTTTTTTCAATTAAAGAGCAAGTGGAGGGAAGGCCCAGAAAAGCTGAGCAGCAGAAATGTTTCAACAGCAGTGCAACCAGGGCCTCACGGTTTGGGAGCGTTTCATGCAGGACCTGCCATTCGCGAGGGTTCCAGTTGCTCAGCTGCTGTGTGATCCCAGGATCTCCAGCCGGGAAGCTACAGAGGGTCTCATGTCCCTGAGGCCTCAGAGGGTCTCAATGTCCCTGTGGCCTTAAGAGAGTCTCAGTGTCCCTGGAGCCTTAGAGGGTCTCACATCCCTGGGGCCTTAGAGGGGCTCTGTGCCTCCGAGGGCCTTGGAGATGTCCTGGTGGGTCCACCCCCAGCCAAGTGCGGGCACAGGTCTTCTGTGTGAGCTTCACTTGTCTGTGTGTCTGTCCTGTTGGCAGCCTTCATGTCGACAGTACACAGTGACTCAGCAATGCAAGACGCTAGTTGGGGACACAAAGCTACAGGTGCAGACTTGACTGGCAACAGCAATCAAGCCAAGGACGACGTCTGAGGTTGACAGGTGCGGGGTGGGGAGCTGCCGCCGCCCCAGAGATGAAGCCCATCACGTCCACATTGGGTGACTCCCAGGAGCTGCTTTGAAATGCTCGCTTCTGATGCTGCATCTCTGCCTTGTTCAGGGGCTCTGAATGATTGGGGAAAGAGCAGCAAAATCACGGATGAGTGAGGAAACTGGAGACACTGTGCGCTGTCACAGGGCCAGGCCTTGGATACCGGGAGTGAGGAAGGCTGTGGCCCAGCTGATAGAGTCAGGACTGAGCACAGGGTCTCTAAGGCTATCCAGGCATGTTTCATACTCAGCTGATTTTATTAGAGAACAGTATTCAGTTTGAATGAATGTAACCACTTCCACAGGTCTACATCTGGGATGGGCATTTGGGTTGTTTCCTTTCATGCTATGATAAACAGTGCTGCTGTGAACATGCTTGTGCGAGTTTTGTGGGGATCTCCTCATTCCTCTAGTGTGCACCACCTACCTTGGATTTGAATTCCTGGGTCACATGGTTGCTCCGCGTTTAACCCTTTAAGAGCTTTCCAAAGTGACCACGCCATTTTAACCCGAGATTGTCCATGTGCAGGACTATGCTATCTGTGAATAGACATAGCTTTATGTCTCCCTTTCTAAACTGAATGCCTTTTTCTTCCTTTTTTTCTGTCTTAATTGCTCTGGCTAGAACTTCCAACAGCAGAAGTGGGCAACTGTGTCCTGTTCTTGATCTTAGCAGGAGGTAGCTTTCAATCTTCCACCAGTGAGAATGTGGATTATCCATAACTGCCTCTGTTGTGTTGAAAAAGTCCCCTTCATTCCTAGCTTTCCGAGTGTTTCTATCATGAGAGGGTGTTGGATTTTGTCAAGTGCCGGTTCTACAACAGCTGAGACAGTCGTGGTTTTGTTCCCTTTCATTCTATACTATGTTGTAATACAGTGGTTGATTTCTGTTATGTTGAACCATCCCCCTTTCCCAGGATGAATCCCGCTTGGCCATGGTTGATACTCCTTTACCTGTGCTGCTGAGTCAGGTTTGCTAGTATGTTGAGAAAGACTTTTGCTTCTATATTCTCGATGGAGAGTGAAGTTGAATGGAAGGTCAGGCAGGCAGCTTAGGTGTCAGCAAGCTTCCAGCAGAGGGACACAGGGCTGGTTTCCTCAGGGAAGGGCCTCCAGGTGCCTGCAGTGGAGTGGGGCGGGCTGGCCGTGCCTGTCTCTACACCCAGCGCTGGGGAAGGAGTGGGGCTCCAGACTTCCTCAAAACACTGGGGCCCATGGCATGTCCACCCTGAGTGGCTCTGGCTGTGCTTGGTGTTGACCTGCAAGCCTGGTTTAAGCAGAAAGGGCACAGAGGGCCCCCTCCACCCGCCCTGTCAGCAGCAGCCCAGAGCCGCATGCTGGATTCCGTCCAGTGCTCCTCTGATGTGAGCATGCATGTGTCTGCGTGTGTGGAGCCACTGCAGGGCCCTCCCGCCTGCAGAGTGAGCCCCGGTCTCCCGCCTGTGGTGGGCGCGGCCTGGTTCCCGGGTGCTCCAGGAGGGCAGAGCCTGTGACTCGGCCCCGGCACAGCAAGGACTCAACCCGTTAGCCGTATTTTTAAAAGGTTAATTCCATGACTCAAAATGTGTTTTCTAGACCAGATATGCCAACAGTCTTGTGAAATCCAACTCTAAAAGAGCATTTATATTCTTATGTGAATTTGGGGAGATAGTTAATGAATAATGAGGATAATTGCTATTTTCTTTTGCTTCAACCTAGTCTGCTGAAATGAAGACACCAAGATGCCTTTTTCTTCCTTTTTCTGTCTTAATTGCTCTGGCTAGAACTTCCAACAGCAGAAGTGGGCAACTGTGTCCTGTTCTTGATCTTAGCAGGAGGTAGCTTTCAATCTTCCACCAGTGAGAATGTGGATTATCCATAACTGCCTCTGTTGTGTTGAAAAAGTCCCCTTCATTCCTAGCTTTCCAGTGTTTCTATCATGAGAGGGTGTTGGATTTTGTCAAGTGCCGGTTCTACAACAGCTGAGACAGTCGTGGTTTTGTTCCCTTTCATTCTATACTATGTTGTAATACAGTGGTTGATTTCTGTTATGTTGAACCATCCCCCTTTCCCAGGATGAATCCCGCTTGGCCATGGTTGATACTCCTTTACCTGTGCTGCTGAGTCAGGTTTGCTAGTATGTTGAGAAAGACTTTTGCTTCTATATTCTCGATGGAGAGTGAAGTTGAATGGAAGGTCAGGCAGGCAGCTTAGGTGTCAGCAAGCTTCCAGCAGAGGGACACAGGGCTGGTTTCCTCGGGGAAGGGCCTCCAGGTGCCTGCAGTGGAGTGGGGCGGGCTGGCCGTGCCTGTCTCTACACCCAGCGCTGGGGAAGGAGTGGGGCTCCAGACTTCCTCAAAACACTGGGGCCCATGGCATGTCCACCCTGAGTGGCTCTGGCTGTGCTTGGTGTTGACCTGCAAGCCTGGTTTAAGCAGAAAGGGCACAGAGGGCCCCCTCCACCCGCCCTGTCAGCAGCAGCCCAGAGCCGCATGCTGGATTCCGTCCAGTGCTCCTCTGATGTGAGCATGCATGTGTCTGCGTGTGTGGAGCCACTGCAGGGCCCTCCCGCCTGCAGAGTGAGCCCCGGTCTCCCGCCTGTGGTGGGCGCGGCCTGGTTCCCGGGTGCTCCAGGAGGGCAGAGCCTGTGACTCGGCCCCGGCACAGCAAGGACTCAACCCGTTAGCCGTATTTTTAAAAGGTTAATTCCATGACTCAAAATGTGTTTTCTAGACCAGATATGCCAACAGTCTTGTGAAATCCAACTCTAAAAAGAGCATTTATATTCTTATGTGAATTTGGGGAGATAGTTAATGAATAATGAGGATAATTGCTATTTTCTTTTGCTTGATAACAAAAAAACCCGTAGTTCAGTGAATAGCTGGAAATGAAGACACCAAGATGCTTCCACATTTTGTTACCTCACTTTCACAAAGAGAAATTACTAACCCCTCAGTATTTATTACATGTTATGTAGACTTATTTTTAAAACCCTACAGGACAATTCTTCCTTACATGTTTCTGTATAGGAATTATTTTCAGTGGATTATTATCCCTTATGTTGTCATTGCTTTATTTTTGAGAGGCACAGGGTAACTTTCCACACATACATCAGAGAATTCAGTCCCTGAATTCAGGGAAAATGACAATGTTATCAACATGTGGCAAAATCAAATTTAATTCATTTCAGTTAAACTTTTCTCTTTGATTGCTGTTCATTTACAGAGCTACGTCCATAGCATAGCTTGCAGGCTAAACATTAGGCAGAAACACGATAACGTGCGTGCAGCAATAATGGGCTGGCTATTTCGTATGGAGGAAGATTCGAATTGTATTAAATTACACATTAATGGAAAAATAAAGCAGATGATCACAGGATGACAACTTACACTACTGTAAAGTCTAGACTACAGGACCCATGTGCTGTTTACCAGCTGAACACTGAATCTCCTTCAAAAACTTGCTTTTAGTTGTGTTAAAATAAAATGGGACCTAAAACATCCCTTCCTAATATGTTCAGGTGCTCTGGTCAATATTTCTTTGTTGAGATAGGCAGGCACTGCATAGCTGTTATGGGACATCCACTCCCTCGAGACCTCGATGCACGTCACATGGGATGACACGAAGCTCTGCTGGAGGTGGAGGCCCCCGGGTTCTGGAACCACAGACCCTTTGCTCTGAACATGCAGAAGAGACCCCTGCCCTGCCTTTGGGAGAGTCCCCTGGTCTGGCTCCCATCCCTGGGGTCCACGGGAAGGCTTTGCTTTCTCTCCTGTTGTCAGTTGTTCCCAGGTCAAAGCTTTGTTCCCAGGTCAAAGTTCTCTAGGATCTGAGACACTGAGTCCCTTTCTCGTCGCTCATCCCCAGGTCTGAGCTGGCCTGGCAGGTGGCAGTTGTAGAGCCTGGAAAGGGGATCTTTTGAATCCACACTGGTGTCAATCCCAAGTTTATACCAGATGCACAAGGAGACCACACAAATTTGGAGTTTAAAGCAGAGAAAAATTTACTGAACGAGAAGCAGCAACCAAGAAGGTGGCAGACATCGGTTTTTCATCTCAGATCGATGTTCCTGGCTGGCCTGGCCGTGAGGTTTTTAAAGGGAACCTTTGGGGTGAGGCTGCAGGGGGCTGTGTGAGGTCAGGGGTGACACTCAGAGAGTCTCAGAGCTCTACCTTCTGGGTCCAACTGTTCTGGGGTCTTAGCATGTGGTCCCCATCCTCTGCCCAGGCAGGGGTCTTATTTTCTACAGAACATCCCCAAGACAGGTGTTAGATGGCATGCCCACCCCTGATGAGGAACCAGGGCCCTGTGTTATCGCCGAGCTGTTGTTTAGTCTCGTCACATTTCTTCTGGACCTTTTCCTTTGTTTCTGTGTTTCTCTCACTTCCCCAACTAGTAACTGCTGAGTCTGCTCTTCAGGACTTAGGGAAGGCCTAGGAAACTAAAGACTTTTCTACAAGCAAGAAATGGGGGACATGGCGGGGACTGTGGGCCCGGGCACCCACAGAATCCTGCTCCGTTTCCACAGGAGTCATCGGGCCAGTGCCTTGGCAGGTGGTGATGCTTCCCTTGCAGGGGTCATCAAGAGAGAGGGGCTAGTGGGGAGAAGTAGTCATCATGTCTGTCTGCTTGCTTTCTCATTTCCCACGGTGGCCCCTGGTGGCCACTTTTGGAGCCAGAACAGGTGTCTCTATGAGTGTGATTGTTACTCGGCTCTGTACTGCAAGCAAGTGACAGGGAAGGGTCGTGAATGAAGAGAGCGGGGGACACTCTTGGTGAAGGAGGACAGGTGGTCGCAGTTCATGATCTGGGCCCAGATGGATCTCTGGCGCTAGCTAGGCCTGAGTGTCAGACACTGAGGTTGAGGCTCAGACAGCGTCCTTCCTGAGAAGGTGAGGCCCTTGCACATTCACAGGGCCCCTTTCTCATCCCTGTCTGGACCTCAGCCCAAGGACAGTGCACAGGGGCCCCAGACTGGTTTAAGCTGAGGTGGGTGGTACTGGCGCCAGGGCTCCGAGAACACATCCTGGAGGAAGCATCCCAGCCTGGAGAGCAGAGCATGGAGAGGATCTTTGGAGGATTCTTAGATAGAGCAGTCGATGTGACAAAGCATAGAATGCCTCCTGAGACTGAGAGAGTGGCCTGGTTTTTCATCTCAGATCGATGTTCCTGGCTGGCCTGGCCGTGAGGTTTTAAAGGGAACCTTTGGGGTGAGGCTGCAGGGGGCTGTGTGAGGTCAGGGGTGACACTCAGAGAGTCTCAGAGCTCTACCTTCTGGGTCCAACTGTTCTGGGGTCTTAGCATGTGGTCCCCATCCTCTGCCCAGGCAGGGGTCTTATTTTCTACAGAACATCCCCAAGACAGGTGTTAGATGGCATGCCCACCCCTGATGAGGAACCAGGGCCCTGTGTTATCGCCGAGCTGTTGTTTAGTCTCGTCACATTTCTTCTGGACCTTTTCCTTTGTTTCTGTGTTTCTCTCACTTCCCCAACTAGTAACTGCTGAGTCTGCTCTTCAGGACTTAGGGAAGGCCTAGGAAACTAAAGACTTTTCTACAAGCAAGAAATGGGGACATGGCGGGACTGTGGGCCCGGGCACCCACAGAATCCTGCTCCGTTTCCACAGGAGTCATCGGGCCAGTGCCTTGGCAGGTGGTGATGCTTCCCTTGCAGGGGTCATCAAGAGAGAGGGGCTAGTGGGGAGAAGTAGTCATCATGTCTGTCTGCTTGCTTTCTCATTTCCCACGGTGGCCCCTGGTGGCCACTTTTGGAGCCAGAACAGGTGTCTCTATGAGTGTGATTGTTACTCGGCTCTGTACTGCAAGCAAGTGACAGGGAAGGGTCGTGAATGAAGAGAGCGGGGGACACTCTTGGTGAAGGAGGACAGGTGGTCGCAGTTCATGATCTGGGCCCAGATGGATCTCTGGCGCTAGCTAGGCCTGAGTGTCAGACACTGAGGTTGAGGCTCAGACAGCGTCCTTCCTGAGAAGGTGAGGCCCTTGCACATTCACAGGGCCCCTTTCTCATCCCTGTCTGGACCTCAGCCCAAGGACAGTGCACAGGGGCCCCAGACTGGTTTAAGCTGAGGTGGGTGGTACTGGCGCCAGGGCTCCGAGAACACATCCTGGAGGAAGCATCCCAGCCTGGAGAGCAGAGCATGGAGAGGATCTTTGGAGGGATTCTTAGATAGAGCAGCAGTCGATGTGACAAAGCATAGAATGCCTCCTGAAGAACTGAGAGATGAGCCAGTAGTTAAGGGCCCCCAGGGCTCATCCAGTCACCCCTCAGCTAGGAGCATCTGCTCTGGGCCTGGCGCGGGGCTTGAGCCAGCCAGTAGCCTCAGGGGGCTACCACCTGTGTCTGTTTCCTGGATATGCTTTAGTGCATGCCTATTATGTAGGGGTGTGCACATCACAGATATGTGTTGTGTGTGCATATATACACTCATACAGATCTATTCTCTGCACATATTATATGCATACTGTATACTATATATGGACATATTATGTGTGTGCTCAGTCACTGCCAACTCTTCGTGACCCTGTGGACTATACCCTGACAGGCTCCTCTGCCCATGGAGTTTTACAGGCAAGAATACTGGAGAGGGTTACCATGTACTTCTCCATGTACATATTATATATGAATATACACATTATAATACCTGTGTGTGCATATTATACATGATAATAGAATGTATTTCCTGTGTATATTATATACTATATATGTATATTATATACTGAAATAGAGCCTGCATATATTATGTGTGTGTGCATGCTCAGTTGCACAGTTGGGTCCAACTTTTTGCGAACTCATGGACTGACTGTAACCCACCAGGCTCCTCTGTCCATGGAATTTTCCAGACAAGAATACTGGAGTGGGTTGTCATTTCCTTCTCCAGGGGATCTTCCTGACTTTATATATGTGTATTATAGAGGGAAAACGGGAAGGGTCGTGAATGAAGAGAGCGGGGGACACTCTTGGTGAAGGAGGACAGGTGGTCGCAGTTCATGATCTGGGCCCAGATGGATCTCTGGCGCTAGCTAGGCCTGAGTGTCAGACACTGAGGTTGAGGCTCAGACAGCGTCCTTCCTGAGAAGGTGAGGCCCTTGCACATTCACAGGGCCCCTTTCTCATCCCTGTCTGGACCTCAGCCCAAGGACAGTGCACAGGGGCCCCAGACTGGTTTAAGCTGAGGTGGGTGGTACTGGCGCCAGGGCTCCGAGAACACATCCTGGAGGAAGCATCCCAGCCTGGAGAGCAGAGCATGGAGAGGATCTTTGGAGGGATTCTTAGATAGAGCAGCAGTCGATGTGACAAAGCATAGAATGCCTCCTGAAGAACTGAGAGATGAGCCAGTAGTTAAGGGCCCCCAGGGCTCATCCAGTCACCCCTCAGCTAGGAGCATCTGCTCTGGGCCTGGCGCGGGGCTTGAGCCAGCCAGTAGCCTCAGGGGGCTACCACCTGTGTCTGTTTCCTGGATATGCTTTAGTGCATGCCTATTATGTAGGGGTGTGCACATCACAGATATGTGTTGTGTGTGCATATATACACTCATACAGATCTATTCTCTGCACATATTATATGCATACTGTATACTATATATGGACATATTATGTGTGTGCTCAGTCACTGCCAACTCTTCGTGACCCTGTGGACTATACCCTGACAGGCTCCTCTGCCCATGGAGTTTTACAGGCAAGAATACTGGAGAGGGTTACCATGTACTTCTCCATGTACATATTATATATGAATATACACATTATAATACCTGTGTGTGCATATTATACATGATAATAGAATGTATTTCCTGTGTATATTATATACTATATATGTATATTATATACTGAAATAGAGCCTGCATATATTATGTGTGTGTGCATGCTCAGTTGCACAGTTGGGTCCAACTTTTTGCGAACTCATGGACTGACTGTAACCCACCAGGCTCCTCTGTCCATGGAATTTTCCAGACAAGAATACTGGAGTGGGTTGTCATTTCCTTATCCAGGGGATCTTCCTGACTTTATATATGTGTATTATATATGAATATATGTATTACATATACAGGTTATATGCACATATTATATATTATCATAAAATATGTTTCCTTTATATATTACATGCATACTATATGCTATAAATGTAATTATATACAAAAACATGCATTATATATACTATACAGGCATATCATATGGTATAAGAGTATATTTCCTATGTACATTATATGCATGTTACATGCCATGTATGAATATATATGAGTATATGCATTACATATACATGTTATGTGTATATAGTATACACTCTAATAGCATGTATTGCTTGTGTATATCATACACATGCTATATATTATATATGCATACTATATACAAATATATGCATTACATATACATGATCTATGTGCATATTATATACACTATCATAAAATCTATTTCCTGTGTATATTATATGCATATTTATATTACATATACATATATACTATAATAGAGCATTACTTTCTGCATATAGTATAATATATGCATGTTATAGATGAATATATGCATTATATGTACATGTTATATATGCATATTACATACTGTGGTAAAATCTGTTTCCTGTATATATTAGAATCTGTATTTTCTGTATATATTGCATTATATACCATAAATGCATATTATGTATTATTGTAATACATTGGACTGTCCATGGATTTCCCAGGCAAGAATACTGGAATGGGTTGCTATTTCCCTCTCCAGGGGATCCTCCTAACCCAGGGATCAAACCTGCATCTCCTGTGTCTCCTACATTGCATTACCTCCTGAGCCATCGAGGAAACCTGTATACTATATTAGTCTATTTCCTTTTTGTTTTTACTTTTGTTTTATTTGAAGAATAATTGCTTTACAGAACTTTGTTGTTTTCTGTCAAATATTGGCATGTCTGTGTATATTGTATTATATGCATGCTATGTACAATGTATGCATATCATATATGGATACATGCATTATGTATGCATAGTACATATGTATGTCATACGCTATACTAGAGTCTGTATCTCCTGTATGTACAATGTATGCACAGTATATGTGGGCATGTATAGTATGTACACATACTACATATGTGTGTCCTGTGCTGTATCTCTCGTACCTGTTTGGTGACCAGCTGGAAGCAGCAGAAGCAGAAACCTGAGATAGCAGGAAGCAGGGGCGAGGCGGAGGGCAAAGCCTGGAATCCAGTTAACCCTGACTGACCTTTATAAATGCTGACCTGAGGGAGTTGAAAATGGTGACAGTCACAATTCTTGTAACGGAGCTTGCTGAGGACACCAAAGCCCACCTGGAGCCCCACATAGCAGAGGCAGGACCGAGACCCTACCCCTAACTAGTTCATGCCCAGAGGCCCCGTTCCATCCATGGGCTGAACTTCCTTCCTCCCGGCAAACCCAGTGTCCTGCAGAGGTCAGCTCTGCTGGCTCGAGGGCCTTTGTATGGTAGCACTACTCACAAAATCAAACTTTTTTTAGTAGAATCATACAGCTCAGAATCAACAATCTGAAATGGAAGTCAGGGTATCACGGCCTCATCCTCTTGTTGATTCGGATGGTGGCCTTGAGAGTCGCCTTTGCTCCTTGGACACGGCTGCATGGCCAGGAGGTGGTTTTACACAACTCATGACCAGAGCTTCATGTGTGGGGCATCAATCCACCAGCAGTAACACTGGCTCCATAGCGTATATATTGCATTATATACCATAAATGCATATTATGTATTATTGTAATACATTGGACTGTCCATGGATTTCCCAGGCAAGAATACTGGAATGGGTTGCTATTTCCCTCTCCAGGGGATCCTCCTAACCCAGGGATCAAACCTGCATCTCCTGTGTCTCCTACATTGCATTACCTCCTGAGCCATCGAGGAAACCTGTATACTATATTAGTCTATTTCCTTTTTGTTTTTACTTTTGTTTTATTTGAAGAATAATTGCTTTACAGAACTTTGTTGTTTTCTGTCAAATATTGGCATGTCTGTGTATATTGTATTATATGCATGCTATGTACAATGTATGCATATCATATATGGATACATGCATTATGTATGCATAGTACATATGTATGTCATACGCTATACTAGAGTCTGTATCTCCTGTATGTACAATGTATGCACAGTATATGTGGGCATGTATAGTATGTACACATACTACATATGTGTGTCCTGTGCTGTATCTCTCGTACCTGTTTGGTGACCAGCTGGAAGCAGCAGAAGCAGAAACCTGAGATAGCAGGAAGCAGGGGCGAGGCGGAGGGCAAAGCCTGGAATCCAGTTAACCCTGACTGACCTTTATAAATGCTGACCTGAGGGAGTTGAAAATGGTGACAGTCACAATTCTTGTAACGGAGCTTGCTGAGGACACCAAAGCCCACCTGGAGCCCCACATAGCAGAGGCAGGACCGAGACCCTACCCCTAACTAGTTCATGCCCAGAGGCCCCGTTCCATCCATGGGCTGAACTTCCTTCCTCCCGGCAAACCCAGTGTCCTGCAGAGGTCAGCTCTGCTGGCTCGAGGGCCTTTGTATGGTAGCACTACTCACAAAATCAAACTTTTTTTTTTAGTAGAATCATACAGCTCAGAATCAACAATCTGAAATGGAAGTCAGGGTATCACGGCCTCATCCTCTTGTTGATTCGGATGGTGGCCTTGAGAGTCGCCTTTGCTCCTTGGACACGGCTGCATGGCCAGGAGGTGGTTTTACACAACTCATGACCAGAGCTTCATGTGTGGGGCATCAATCCACCAGCAGTAACACTGGCTCCATAGCAGGTATTATTCCTCACAGTTCTTAAGCTGAGTCACAACGCTCGACTTTAGTCAGTGTGACTTGTCTTTTCCCCCAAATTGTCTGTTCAGCACCATCAGATCATGCTGCCGAGACCTGATGAGCATATTAGATATGCTGTAGTTGCAGAACCCTCTGGGGAATATCGGATACTCTCCTTAATGCTCTTGGACTTTGGAGCAGCCCATGTGGTATAAAAAAATGTTCGCTTGTGTGTCCAAACCAGGAGTGGCCCCGGGATAGGAACAGTCCACGCAGCGGAGGGGTTTCCCTCCATGCCCCTGCACATCTGACTGGCCTCTGTTCTCTCGACAGACCAGCAGTATTCATGGTCCCCAACTCAGCACTTCAATGAAGAGAGGTACTCCCCTGCGCCGAGGACTATGAAAGGCTTATCCGGGAGTCGGAACCAGCCGCCGCTGTGCTCCGGCCACACGTGTGGCTTGACGCCCCCCGAGGACTGCGAGCATGGCCACCTGCACCATGGCCCCGAGGCGCGGCCGCCCTACCTGCTCAGCCCTGCTGACAGCTGCCCGATGGAGCACCACCGCTGCTCCCCACGGACCTCCATCCACTCCGACTGCGTGATGCTGCCCGTGGTGCTGGGCGACCACGTGTCCAGCAGCACCTTCCCCCGCATGCACTACAGCTCCCACTACGACACCAGGGACGACTGCGCGGTGGCCCACGCGGGCGCCAAGATCAACCGGATCCCGGCCAACCTGCTGGACCAGTTCGAGAAGCAGCTGCCGCTGCACCGGGACGGCTTCCACACGCTGCAGTACCAGCGCGCCTCCGCGGCCGCTGAGCAGCGCAGCGAGAGCCCTGGCCGCATCCGGCACCTGGTGCACTCCGTGCAGAAGCTCTTCACCAAGTCCCACTCCCTGGAGGGCTCCTCCAAGGGCCACGCCAACGGCACCAAGGGCGACGGCCGGGCGGACGAGCACCCCCACGGCCACCACGCCAAGCACAGCAAGCGGAGTAAGAGCCGCGAGCGCAAGGCCGAGGGCCGGCACCGCTCGGGGCTGAGCAGCTGGTGGAGCTCTGACGACAACCTGGACAGCGACAGCACCTACCGCGCCTCCAGCGCGCTCGGCCGGCACCACGGTGACCCTACGGCCCACTGCTATCCCGACGCGCTGCCCGGCCCCTTCGGGGACCTCTCGCTGAGGACCTCCAAGAGTAACAACGACGTCAAGTGCTCGGCCTGTGAAGGCCTGGCCCTGACGCCAGACGCCAAGTACATGAAGCGCAGTTCCTGGTCCACACTGACGGTGAGCCAGGCCAAGGAGGCCTACCGCAAGAGCTCTTTGCACCTAGACAAGCCGCTGGGGCCCCCGGAGCTGAAGCCGCCTCTGCGGTCCTGCCACTACCTGCAGGTAAGTGGGGGGTGTGGGCGGCTCTGCAGGCAGGGTCGAGGTTAGGAGGGGCAGGGCGGGGGCAGGAAGGACCCTGAAGGAGGTCAGCCAGTCCTGGGGGGCTTCAAGGCTGCAGGATTCTGTGACGGCCACAGATGTGTCAGCCGAAAGCAATGTTTTCTCATCTGAAAGTGACTGGTTGGGCCCAGCAATGAGGTTGCAGTGAGCTCTCGGGCCTTCGCCCTGGTGGCAGCTTTAAGCCTTTGAAACATCAGGGCGCCTGGTTGTGGGAATCCAGTAAGTCCCCTCCGGGCAAGGATGAAACACCGACTGCAGGCGAAAACATGAAAGGCAGAGGCGGAGGGGGTGAATTGTGGAATTCTCTGTGAAGGTCTCTTCCTGGCCTCTGGGCCTCCTAGCCACACCTTCCTGAGTGAGGGGGAGCCCAGCACCCAGAGGCCCCCCTCTCTTTCAAGAGGCCACTGCAGTTACTTCTCTCCACCAACAGTGCTGTCTGCAAGCTCAGAAGGCTGAAGTTCCTTCAGCGTGTGTGCAATTTGCACACGCAGCCCTTCGACTGGCCTGACAGCGGGCACTGTGGGCTGTGTGCCTGGTTGGAGAAACCCTCTCAGAATCCTGGGTAACCCATCGAAACGGCAGCTGAGTCATCAGACCGTCAGTTAAGGGCAGATAAACAACTGTGAGTCTTCTCGGTTGCCAGGTGGCTGCAGATCATGTGAGAAGTCCCACCACTCTCCTGGAGAACAGTCCAGGACCTGTGGTTCTGGTTTAAAAGGAAATGCTCACCAAATTGCTTTTACAGCCATATTTATTCAAAGAGGCACATGGGCAGATGGATAAAATATTATTTTTATAGCAATGGGAGAGGCTTAAACTTTACCTGTAGTTACTTGCTGATGCCCCTGTATGTGCGTGCTTAGTTGTGTTTGGTTCTTTGTGACCCTACAGACTGTAGCCCTCCAGGCTCCTCTGTCCATGGGATGCTCCAGGCAAGAATACTGGAGCGGCCGTCTTGTCCTTCTCCAGGGGATCTTCCTGACCCAGGGATCGAACCTGCGTGTCCTTTATTGACAGGCAGGTTCTTTACCACTAGTGACACCTGGGAAATTCTTGCTAATGCATAAATAGGAAGTTTTTCCCTGTACACCTCTAAAGGAACAGGGTAAACATGGGAGATTTGAGACCTGAAGCCCTGCCCCTCCCCAGACCGCCTTCGTCCTGGGTTCTGGGGCCGCCCGGGACCTTCGACACAGGACTTCCCTGGTGCTGACAATGTTAAACTTTCTGAGGAAAGATAGAACTCTCTGGATCCTCCTCAGCCCAGATTTTAATTTGACAGCCAAAGGCAGGGGGATTGGAAGAATCTGCCTGTAGATGCTACTGCAGGAATAAGATTTAAAAAGAACAGAAGGACAAAATAAAGGCTCATAGGCTCTTTTTATCTTCTCTGCCAGAAGCTAGAGCGATTTGGAGCTGAACAAAAGGGCTGTTTTTTGTTTTCACCTTTGGTTTGTATAGAATACATGGTTAACATTAGAGGAAGTTTTCTATGTCTTTAAGTAGGTCAAAGCAGACAATAAAATTTAAAGAAAATTTGGATCCACTTTATTCTTTGAAAGAGCTTGTTTTGGTATTTTCTTCTTTGGCAGATACAGCTTCTAAGGTCAGAGTTTTAATGAATGTCATATTAACTGGGTGGGTAATTTGCGACTGGTTAGCTGGGGAGTGGATGACTGCCTTGTCACGCTAACAAAGACAGGGCTCCTTTGTTTCTGGGACACAAAGGTGGGAGATGCCTTCCCAGCCCTGGTGGGAGGACAGATGGGGGCAGCTACCATGGTCACACCTAGAATACACTGGAACCTGCCAGGACCACACCAGAAGCACTCCTAGAAGACATTGAGAACATCCCAGAATCAAACTGGGAACACCAGGAACGTGTCCAGAACACTCCTAGAGGACACTGGAAATATACCAGGATCACATCTGGAACATACTGGGAACCCGCCAGGCACATACCAGGAATGCATTGGCAACATGCCTGGAACACGCTGGAACCTGCCAAGAACACACGTGGAATGCACTGGGAACATCCCAGGATCACACTGGGAACATCAGGAACACACCTGGAACATGCCTAGAACATACTCGGAGCCTGCCAGGAACGCACAGGGAATACACTGGGAACACACTGGGAACATCCCAGGATCACAATGGGAATACCATGAACCTGTCAGGAACACATGTGTAATATACCTGGAACCCGCCTAGGACACACTGGGAACCCACCAGCAACACACCGGGAATGTACTGGGAGCACACCTGGAACACACTGGGAACCGTCTAGGAGCACGGGCTTTGGCCCCTCCATCGCAGCCACTGCCAGTAGCACATAGTCCAGAGCCAGCACCTGATGGGTCCCTCTTCTCCCGTCTTGGCCCCCAGCCTCTCCCTTTAGCCCCATCCAGTTTCCCTCCCTCCTTCCTCCCCTTGTTGTTTCAGCCAAATTGGTAGCCCTGCTCTGCAGGGCTCCTCCCAGTGACTAGGGGTTTCACCCCCACTTCTGTGCCAAAGGTGCTGCTGTTCCAAAGGCAGCATCTTGTCTGGTGTTGGAAGAGCTCCTATTCCGACGCTCCGGGTGCTGTGGGAGGAGAAGAGCAGGAAGATGTGGAACCTGAGAGTCACCACGAGCACGAAAGTGTCCCCACACGGGAAGAGCATGTCAGCCCTGCTCCCAGCCCCCAGCCCCCGCCGAGGTCTGCGTACCTCTAGCCCCAGGCACTGCGCCTACCCTGCCTACCCTGCTGGCCTTCACAGGGAAGGGCTCCAAACCCTGGGGGTTGTGATCAGCCTGCCCCCGAGAGCAGAAGTTCACTCATGAAGCCCTGGTGGGAGGACAGATGGGGCAGCTACCATGGTCACACCTAGAATACACTGGAACCTGCCAAGGACCACACCAGAAGCACTCCTAGAAGACATTGAGAACATCCCAGAATCAAACTGGGAACACCAGGAACGTGTCCAGAACACTCCTAGAGGACACTGGAAATATACCAGGATCACATCTGGAACATACTGGGAACCCGCCAGGCACATACCAGGAATGCATTGGCAACATGCCTGGAACACGCTGGAACCTGCCAAGAACACACGTGGAATGCACTGGGAACATCCCAGGATCACACTGGGAACATCAGGAACACACCTGGAACATGCCTAGAACATACTCGGAGCCTGCCAGGAACGCACAGGGAATACACTGGGAACACACTGGGAACATCCCAGGATCACAATGGGAATACCATGAACCTGTCAGGAACACATGTGTAATATACCTGGAACCCGCCTAGGACACACTGGGAACCCACCAGCAACACACCGGGAATGTACTGGGAGCACACCTGGAACACACTGGGAACCGTCTAGGAGCACGGGCTTTGGCCCCTCCATCGCAGCCACTGCCAGTAGCACATAGTCCAGAGCCAGCACCTGATGGGTCCCTCTTCTCCCGTCTTGGCCCCCAGCCTCTCCCTTTAGCCCCATCCAGTTTCCCTCCCTCCTTCCTCCCCTTGTTGTTTCAGCCAAATTGGTAGCCCTGCTCTGCAGGGCTCCTCCCAGTGACTAGGGGTTTCACCCCCACTTCTGTGCCAAAGGTGCTGCTGTTCCAAAGGCAGCATCTTGTCTGGTGTTGGAAGAGCTCCTATTCCGACGCTCCGGGTGCTGTGGGAGGAGAAGAGCAGGAAGATGTGGAACCTGAGAGTCACCACGAGCACGAAAGTGTCCCCACACGGGAAGAGCATGTCAGCCCTGCTCCCAGCCCCCAGCCCCCGCCGAGGTCTGCGTACCTCTAGCCCCAGGCACTGCGCCTACCCTGCCTACCCTGCTGGCCTTCACAGGGAAGGGCTCCAAACCCTGGGGGTTGTGATCAGCCTGCCCCCGAGAGCAGAAGTTCACTCATGAAGCTGGTAAAACCCTCCCCGCGACTGCCCCACGTGCACACAGAAATACATCCTACAAACGCCTCCTTTCCCAGTGTCGTTCCTTCAGTGGGTTCTGTGAAGAGGTGGGGGTGCTCCATCCCATGTGTCAGCTCGTGTCTGACTCCCTACCGTGAACATACAGTCACACACAGACCTGTCATTCTGAACTGGTGAACATGAACAAAGTAGAACGTTCACCCACACAGTATTACTCGTTTCTGTAATGACTGATGGTTTCCCAAGGGCCTTTCTTACACGCTCTGGGATCTAACCGCAGAGTCTGATGTATATACAATCAATGGGGCAGAAAGATTTACCAGGCTCACTGCTGGCAAGTACTCAAACCCCAACATCTGTCGATGAAGAATTTATTTCAACAACATTTCTCAAATGCCTGTCACAGGCCCGAGACCAAACCAGCAACTGACAGCAATGCGGTGAATGGTGCAGCCTCCTGAGGGCGGTGCATGTGCCGGACCCTCATCACTTCCCTGTTGGCCCTGTCCATGTGCTGGAACAGGGGACAGACTGTACAGGGAGGGAGATCACTTCAGTCCAGAAGTGGGGGATTGTCCATCTCAGAGCTGACCCACTCCCTCCGCTCGTGGTCAGTGTTCACTTCCAACTGTGTGGAAGCCCATCCAGGCTGGTGGAGCCCTGAGGACTGTGAAGTGCTTGAGGCAGAAGCCAGAAAAGAAAGACCCCCTATGGTAAAGATGGATGGTTTTTCTAAACTGCAGGTGGAGGGATAAGTACAAATTATACTCAGGCTTTTGGCTGCGTGGAGGGGTTGTTCTAGGCTCCACTGTACAGGTTTGCTTATGTGTATAAAGCGGAACAATGGCAAAACAGAGAAGTAAAAGGAAGGTCCTTGTAGCTAAGAACATGAGAAAAAGGTAAAAAGGAAGGGTCCCTTGAGATCCCCAGCACCCCCGGGAAAGCATGTCAGCCCTGCTCCCAGCCCCCAGCCCCCGCCGAGGTCTGCGTACCTCTAGCCCCAGGCACTGCGCCTACCCTGCCTACCCTGCTGGCCTTCACAGGGAAGGGCTCCAAACCCTGGGGGTTGTGATCAGCCTGCCCCCGAGAGCAGAAGTTCACTCATGAAGCTGGTAAACCCTCCCCGCGACTGCCCCACGTGCACACAGAAATACATCCTACAAACGCCTCCTTTCCCAGTGTCGTTCCTTCAGTGGGTTCTGTGAAGAGGTGGGGGTGCTCCATCCCATGTGTCAGCTCGTGTCTGACTCCCTACCGTGAACATACAGTCACACACAGACCTGTCATTCTGAACTGGTGAACATGAACAAAGTAGAACGTTCACCCACACAGTATTACTCGTTTCTGTAATGACTGATGGTTTCCCAAGGGCCTTTCTTACACGCTCTGGGATCTAACCGCAGAGTCTGATGTATATACAATCAATGGGGCAGAAAGATTTACCAGGCTCACTGCTGGCAAGTACTCAAACCCCAACATCTGTCGATGAAGAATTTATTTCAACAACATTTCTCAAATGCCTGTCACAGGCCCGAGACCAAACCAGCAACTGACAGCAATGCGGTGAATGGTGCAGCCTCCTGAGGGCGGTGCATGTGCCGGACCCTCATCACTTACCTGTTGGCCCTGTCCATGTGCTGGAACAGGGGACAGACTGTACAGGGAGGGAGATCACTTCAGTCCAGAAGTGGGGGATTGTCCATCTCAGAGCTGACCCACTCCCTCCGCTCGTGGTCAGTGTTCACTTCCAACTGTGTGGAAGCCCATCCAGGCTGGTGGAGCCCTGAGGACTGTGAAGTGCTTGAGGCAGAAGCCAGAAAAGAAAGACCCCCTATGGTAAAGATGGATGGTTTTTCTAAACTGCAGGTGGAGGGATAAGTACAAATTATACTCAGGCTTTTGGCTGCGTGGAGGGGTTGTTCTAGGCTCCACTGTACAGGTTTGCTTATGTGTATAAAGCGCGGAACAATGGCAAAACAGAGAAGTAAAAGGAAGGTCCCTTGTAGCTAAGAACATGAATCTTGATATAAAAACGTCTGGACCCTGACAGACGCGTCCAGAGAGAGGTAGAGTATTCGAGACCTTGTTTCTGGGTGATGACTTGCCCTTAATCTAGGCCTGAGGAGGGAGGTGCAGTGACTCACGCCTGCTGAGGGGTGTTCAGAGTTGATGAACAGTTCCAGGTAAAGCAGCACACCACCGTTCCCTCGATCTACAGGGTTAGGAATCCATTGTTCATTAACACCGTGCAAAAGGAAAATGAACACACTTTGGCTTTCGTACAGGAAAGAGCTGGAGTCAAGGTTCAGGTCATTACAGCCAGGAAGGTAGACGTTGGGATCCTATAGGACATGAGCCAGTCCTCCAGGGGGTGCTGGCCATGCCCCCAGGTGTGTGGCATCACGGCCTCCCCAGGCAGATGTCCAAGTGCCCACGAGGATGCCGTCCTTAGACCCGTGGTCTTCCACTGTGACAGCCTGGTCCTGGGAAGCCCAGCTGTCTTGTCCTCAGGTGTATTTCCAGCAGCCAGTGTGTCTGGCGTGCGTTTAACACAAAACAACAAAAAAACTGGACTTCCCAGAGAAGACATTTCCCCCATGGGGACACCCAGCATCTGATAGCATGTTCTTCCTTGGTTTCAACACCTGGAAGACAATACTGTTACAAAATCCTGGCCCTTGTCCCCTGTGCCTTGCTTCTTGAAAGGAAGAGAGGACATCTTAACCCGTGGCCTGACATCTCCTTCAAGCAAGAAGCAGGAGGTACCAAAGTGTCCACTCACCTCGACCTTAGGAAGACACCTATTTAGAAATTATAAATGTCACCCAGTGCTCTAAGCAAGGAGGAAATTAGAGTAATAATTACCATTAAAGGCGGCAAAGATCGCCCATGGATTTGCAGAGGTCATGGCTCCTGTGAAAAGAAGTTCATTTGTTGCTTCATTAACATGATTGATGTTTTGGGACCAACCCTGGCCACTGTTACACCTGCCGTTGCAGGTTTGTGACCCTGTCATGTACCAAAGGAAGGGTTATTTACTGAGGCACAGGGGCATTTTTGCGTCCCTCCCTTATTCTTTCGATAGCCTGCAGACATGTGCTTTGGGATCAGCGTCCGTGCCTACACTTGACTCTGGTTCACTCTCCTTCTGTATTGAAACCGCTTCTGTCAAAGACTGCAAAATTGGCAGCTTCAGTCAGAAAAGAAAAAATACAAGCTGGTCTCATTTGTTAGTTAATTCACAAGCTGCTGGGGAAGAAAATCTTTGCTTTGTTTTTTTTTTTACAGAAGCATGTTTTTAGTTCACAAAAATTCCATAAGCTGCCAACAGGAATGCGTCTTTCCCAGCACATGGCTCCTCTCCATCTGCCTCCTGCCGGCCTCCCTGGAGCACCTGCCCCATGACTGGGCCCATCCTCCCTCCCGAGTACAGGCAGTGGGAGCCTGAGCCTCTGGGAGTCTCTCTTCTGCCTGTTGCTGAAATTCCAGTGAGTTAGAGCCCAAGAGCTCACCTCCAGGAAGCCTTCCTAGATCACCTCCTCTTTGAAAACAGCTTCCGTTGACTCCTTCCCTGTTTGCTCTCTGCACCGCCTTTCATTGCCCTGATTAAACCATGATTCGCTTTGTTTTATGCCTGCCTCCTCTACTGAAATGTATTATCATTTGGAACTAAATTTTCTTAAATTAGAAAAAAAAAAAAAAGTTGACTTCTTATTACGATAGCTGTTAATATATATATGGTCCAAGTAGAAATTTTAGAAAATATAAAGGAAAATAGCCCAAAAGTTCACCATTACCTCCCAGTTATAATTATTATCTCCCAGAGATAATTCCACATCCTTTTGACTGTTTCCATGCATAATGCAGCATATCTCTCTGATAGGTAATAGACAACGGTAAATTGCTGTGAACGATGTCGGATTCTTAATCTCCAATGGAGAAGGATTCACATTGGGATCAAAAGACTCGGCGATGGTCACTCAGATCTTCGTGCAGTGAAAAGTTTATTAAAGTAAGAAAGGATAGGGAAAAGCTTCCAGCACAGACACTGGAAGGGGGATAGAAGAGTATCTCCACGAAGCCACTTTAGGCGTGGCGTTTTATGCTTTTCCAGTTGGTTATTAACAGTAGTTTAAAAGAATATATTGAGGCGATAAAGGTATTACCAGACCTACACCCACAACATACATCTTTAGATAACATAGGTACAAATTAAGACGAGAAGCATGTCCTCCAGCAAGATGTATTGTTATACACCTTAGCTCTGGGCTTAAAAGAATGTCTTAGGCAAAATGGGTTATTGTCACAGGCGTGACAATCAAGGTGAAGGCACCTTGGCTAAAAATGTTTGTTTCTCACCCTCCTCCTCCTTGTCTTTGGAACCTGCTGGCCTTCTACCAAGTCTGCCTATGAACTCCTTTCGTCTCTCTCAGGGGTTTCCCAGTGGCTCAGTGGTAAAGAATCTGCCTCCCAAGGCAGGAGACATGGGAGACTCCAGTTCAGTCCCTGGGTTGGGAAGATCCCCTGGAGGAAGGCATGGCAACCCCCTCCAGTATTCTTGCCTGGAGAATCCCATGGACAGAGGAGCCTGACAGGCTACAGTCCATGGGTCTCAAAAAGTCAGACATGACTGAGTAACTGAACACACACACATGCAAGTACACATCTGTCTTTAAAGTATGTAAAAACACAGAGTACATACTCTAAGAATTGCTTCCCCACCCTCATGGACTTTTTTCCTTGGCTAAATACCAGTTCTTCTGTGCATTATCTATGGTGTGCTTGTAAATGATTTTTTCAGCCACCCCATCAGATATTATCAGTTTCCTCCTTTGACCCTAATGGTCAGTTTACAGTCCCCAGCATGAGCCCTCTTGTCTGAGGACATTGCTGGGTCAGAGGTGCCCACAGTCTGAGTTTTCTGATAAGTGGCATAAAGGGTGGAGCGTCGTTGCGACCTGGCACGAAACGGTGTGGGAGCCTCTGTCCTGCACACGTTTCTCCATCCTGCAGTTTGTCCTGATTTTTGAAAACTGAACTTTCCGAGAAGACTTGTGGCTGAGAAAGAACCTAAAATGCCCCAAGAAGTTCACACTTCCCTTTCCTTGATCACTTCTCTCAAGTGCACCAAATCCTATAAACCTCCGCCTGCTTCCCCTGTGGCTGTGTCGCCGGTGTGTTTTCCTCCCGCCTTGTCTCTCGCGGCTCTGAGGTCTGTGGCCTCAGGCCCACCCACCCAGGTCTGGACACTCCCTGGGATCACCATCCTCTTGAAAGCTGCTCAGAAACAGGCACTCGGCGCCCGGCCACAGGGAGCTTGGACGTGCAGCCCCCACCCCTGCTCTGTGGCTGCGGGTCCCTGGGCTGCACAGCCCTGAGGGTCAGGCCCTTGAGGACCTGGAGTCTCTGTCCTCAGAAGCCCTTCCTCTCCTGAGCGAGGCTGCCATGTCTCCGTGCACTTCACAGGTGTAAGCCGGCTTGGGGAGGGAGCTAATGGCATACACAAACTGCAGGTGGGAGCCACTGGGTGTCACCACAGGGCTCAGTGCCCGTGCTGTCACCTCTCAGTGAGAGGCACCAGTCCCGGCATGTCTTGGTAGGAACTGCAGAAGATGCATCCTTTCCCGTCCCTGGCTTCCTGTCCTGGGCTGCAACGTGCAAGATGTTTGTCATCATGAGTTTCAAGAAGATGGAGAAAAGGGGCTTTCAGCTGAAAACTGCCCTTCTGGCTAGGCCTGTGTGTCCGTGACTGGGATGGTGATGAATGGCCCAGTGGACCCATCAAAACTGGAAAGATGACCGGTGAACATATCTATGCAACAGACTCGCAGATATGGAGAACAGACTTGTGGTTGCCAAGGGGAAGGGAGGGGGAGGGGAAGGACTGGGGGTTGGGGGTTAATAGATGTAAACTAGTGTATACAGGATGAATAAACAACAAGGTCCTACTGTATTCTGTCTACAGGGAGCTATAGTCCACATCCTGGGGTAAACCATAATGGAAAAGAACGTGACAACAAAGTATGTATGTATAACTGAATCACTTTGTTGTACAGCAGAAATTAACACAACATTGTGAATAAACTAGACTTCAATACAAATGTTTAAAAACCTGAAAAGGTGGCAGGACTCTTTTCAGGATGATGTAAGAGTATACGTAAGTCTCTAAGTACATACTGTAGGACAAGCCCCACCTCTGAAGACGGTCAGTACGGAATTGCATCGTCTTCAGTCTCCACAAAGAGCATTGTCGGAGATCCCGTCCTCCAGCAAGAAGAGCACATGTGCCGGGTCTTTGGACCACAGAACTCCCTGTGACGGTGCAGGCACACGTGAAGTCTTACAGCCCTCTCAGCTCGGCCGCGGTATGGTGTGGTTTTGGCCTTTGTCAGCACCACAGCTGGTGGAGCGTGAAAGGACGGCTCTACCCTGGGCCACAGGGGCAGCCGCCTGCGGTGGAGGCACCCTGTGACGTGAGTGTCGTGTGAGGACCTCGGGTTTCCTGGGAGCGGGTGAACCCTGGGATACAGGCTTGCTCCATCCTCCTCACGGCGAGGCCTGCATGCGCACTGCAAACCACATGAGAAGTCTGAGTGGCCGTCGCTCTGCTGGGGCGCAGGCCTGGGGCCTGACCTGACGCGGCGTGCCCCAGCGTGCAGGGCCCTGGAGCGTGGGCTGCGGCCCAGCCCTGGGGTTCACGCTGCCATCCGCTCTCACCCACGGCAGGGCCTCCTCCTCTGGTTTCCTTCTTCTCTTCTTTCTCCCTCTCCACACTGGAGCTCTTTTTTCCAGTTTTCTCAAGGTTGAACTGCTTTCTTACCAGAAGAAAATAAATCTAAGAGTTAGCCGTGATTTTTCCAGGTACCGGGACTCTAGGTGGGCTTTTTCCTCATTCTGCTTCTCTAACATTTTCATAGCATTTATCACTTTTATCACGGGAAAGAAACAGTGATTATATTTGAATGTCCTTTTGGGATTTGAACGACAGACCGTGAAGAAGCGTGTGACATTGGTGCTGAGTGCCCATGAAGAGCCGTGATTTCAGGGCTGAGGATTCGTCCCCAGGGTGGTCACGGGATCCTCACGCCCAGGCTGATGCTCCCTGTCTGCTCTCTCCCAGGTGCCCCAGGACGAGTGGGGAGGGTACCCCACGGGGGGCAAGAGGAGGAGATCCTGCCGGAGGATGAGGAGCGGAGCTACATCAAAGCCATGGGCGACGAGGAGAGCGGGGAGTCGGACTCCAGCCCCAAGACATCCCCCAAGGTGGCCCTCCGGCCGGAGCCCCTGCTCACGTCCATTGGACAGAGGCCACTGGGAGACCTCCAAACGTAAGCCTCCTCCCCGCACCTCCCTCACCCCAGCCCAGGGGCCGGGGCCTGCAGTCAACCGAGACAAAGTCCTGGGTTGAAAATATTAGACTCAATGGCTATCAATTTTCAAGTCAAAAAAAAAAAAAACTTAGGACCTTTGGTTACACTTGGGCCATTTCTGTCAGGTATTAATATTCGAGCACCTGTCATCGTCGGGGGGGCCTTTGTCAGCACCACAGCTGGTGGAGCGTGAAAGGACGGTCTACCCTGGGCCACAGGGCAGCCGCCTGCGGTGGAGGCACCCTGTGACGTGAGTGTCGTGAGGACCTCGGGTTTCCTGGGAGCGGGTGAACCCTGGGATACAGGCTTGCTCCATCCTCCTCACGGCGAGGCCTGCATGCGCACTGCAAACCACATGAGAAGTCTGAGTGGCGTCGCTCTGCTGGGGCGCAGGCCTGGGGCCTGACCTGACGCGGCGTGCCCCAGCGTGCAGGGCCCTGGAGCGTGGGCTGCGGCCCAGCCCTGGGGTTCACGCTGCCATCCGCTCTCACCCACGGCAGGGCCTCCTCCTCTGGTTTCCTTCTTCTCTTCTTTCTCCCTCTCCACACTGGAGCTCTTTTTTCCAGTTTTCTCAAGGTTGAACTGCTTTCTTACCAGAAGAAAATAAATCTAAGAGTTAGCCGTGATTTTTCCAGGTACCGGGACTCTAGGTGGGCTTTTTCCTCATTCTGCTTCTCTAACATTTTCATAGCATTTATCACTTTTATCACGGGAAAGAAACAGTGATTATATTTGAATGTCCTTTTGGGATTTGAACGACAGACCGTGAAGAAGCGTGTGACATTGGTGCTGAGTGCCCATGAAGAGCCGTGATTTCAGGGCTGAGGATTCGTCCCCAGGGTGGTCACGGGATCCTCACGCCCAGGCTGATGCTCCCTGTCTGCTCTCTCCCAGGTGCCCCAGGACGAGTGGGGAGGGTACCCCACGGGGGGCAAAGAGGAGGAGATCCCCTGCCGGAGGATGAGGAGCGGGAGCTACATCAAAGCCATGGGCGACGAGGAGAGCGGGGAGTCGGACTCCAGCCCCAAGACATCCCCCAAGGTGGCCCTCCGGCCGGAGCCCCTGCTCACGTCCATTGGACAGAGGCCACTGGGAGACCTCCAAACGTAAGCCTCCTCCCCGCACCTCCCTCACCCCAGCCCAGGGGCCGGGGCCTGCAGTCAACCGAGACAAAGTCCTGGGTTGAAAATATTAGACTCAATGGCTATCAATTTTCAAGTCAAAAAAAAAAAAAACTTAGGACCTTTGGTTACACTTGGGCCATTTCTGTCAGGTATTAATATTCGAGCACCTGTCATAGCCAGTGACCCGTGTCCTCTCAGATCATCCCAGCTGTTTATCAGGAGCACGTTTGTGCAAGTGTTTATGGGTGTGTGTGTGAGTGTGTGTGATGTCACAGTGGGGACTGTTGTGTTGACCGGAACTCTACAAGTGCTTATGTAAACAACAAAGTTTTTTCAAGGTAGGAAATGGGTTAGCTTTACAAATATTGTAGCATATATGCTTTATATATTTGTCCAAAGATACATTGTGGGGGTTTTTTAAAATTGAAATGTAGTTAATTTACAATGTTGTACCAATCCCTGCTGTATCAGAAAGTCACTCAGTTATACACATGTACAAGTTTTTTTTTTTAAGTCTTTTCCATTGTGGTTTATTCCAGGATACTGGATGTTTTTCCCTGTGTTTTTGTTTATTCATCATATCTGTGAAAGTTTGTATCTGATAATCCCAAGCTCCCAACCCATCATCCCCCACAGCCTTGGCAGCCACAAGTCTCTTCTCTGTATCTGTAAGTCTGTTTCTGTTTCATAGATAAATAGATTCGGGTTTTACTTTACATTCCACATGTAAGTGGTATCATATGGTGTTTGTCTTTCTCTTTCTGCCTTACTTCATATAGTATGACGATCTCCAGGTCCATCCATGTTGCTGCAAATGGCATTATCTCATTCTTCTTTATGGCTAAGTAATATTCCATTGCATACACACACACACACACACACACGTATATGTGTGTTGATAAATTTAACTAAACTCCAAAATATAAACAGAGGAAACTAGGAACTTGGCTATTCATTTGAACTATGAAAACACAACTGTGATTCTTAGTGGCCAGCTCCTTGTGTGTTTCTGGTTCCTCCAGCTAGGTCTGGATGTATACGCAAAGGAGGGTCTGCTTTTCCCACCACGAGCTGTGCTTTGGTGTGAAGGTTCAAGGGTGAGGCAGCAGGTCGATGCTGTTCCCAGGAGAATGTGCAACCCTCTCCTCATATGCAGAGTGTTCATTTCCCCCAAATCTGACACTACAGTGAACGTGTGAATCAGGGCCGTGGTACCCTATCCAGGCAGCCCCCGCCTTGCGGGACAACTTTGCGAATTCACAAAGCCTGTGAAGCTCCCACAGTTCTTTGTGTAAAGATAGGAAATTTATCTTGAAAATATGTTCCTGGGAGGTACATCAATGAAGTTGTTATTATTGCCTCTTAGGATCTCAGCACTTCTTGGGATTCTATAGGTTTCAGTATCATTTATTTTCCTCTTAAATGGCCTCACAAAAGCTCAGCTTTTCCCCCAGGAAGGTTAAAGCCGTGCCCATTCTATGGAACAAAGCCCTGACTCAGAGGAAAGAGGTGCCTTGGCCATGTAAGGGACCAGGGGTTTGAGTGAAAATGGTTATAGTAATCCTGTGTTCAGGGAAACTGTTTCACCTGAGCAGCAGGAACATGTACCTCGGGACCGGCATGATCTCTGCAGGGAAAGGAAGAGGTAGTTCCAAAGCTGGGTTTAATATATAACCCACCATGAGCAGAAAGCCTCAGATTTAACAGCGTGCTGGACATCTCCGCTCCAGCACCAGAGCCTCACCAGCGGGAGCTGACAGGCGGATTGAGATTCAGATGAGCAGCAAAGGAATTGGTGCTGCTAACCCGGGTCAGGTTCTCTTCCCTTGGTATGCACAGTTAATCCTATTGACATTAATAATGGTATTTAAGAATGCAGATGAAATAGCCAGAAATAACCTAGTAATTGTACTTTAGCTTTAATTTGATGGATTGAGGATGGATTTATGTTCTCATGACTGAATTACCATGTGGGCTCGCTGGACCCTGGGGCTGTTGTGCTCCTCCTGCCTCACTTTGAACACTCCCGCTTCCATCTACCTGGCTGAGACCTGCAAGGTCTATTCATTTGAACTATGAAAACACAACTGTGATTCTTAGTGGCCAGCTCCTTGTGTGTTTCTGGTTCCTCCAGCTAGGTCTGGATGTATACGCAAAGGAGGGTCTGCTTTTCCCACCACGAGCTGTGCTTTGGTGTGAAGGTTCAAGGGTGAGGCAGCAGGTCGATGCTGTTCCCAGGAGAATGTGCAACCCTCTCCTCATATGCAGAGTGTTCATTTCCCCCAAATCTGACACTACAGTGAACGTGTGAATCAGGGCCGTGGTACCCTATCCAGGCAGCCCCCGCCTTGCGGGACAACTTTGCGAATTCACAAAGCCTGTGAAGCTCCCACAGTTCTTTGTGTAAAGATAGGAAATTTATCTTGAAAATATGTTCCTGGGAGGTACATCAATGAAGTTGTTATTATTGCCTCTTAGGATCTCAGCACTTCTTGGGATTCTATAGGTTTCAGTATCATTTATTTTCCTCTTAAATGGCCTCACAAAAGCTCAGCTTTTCCCCCAGGAAGGTTAAAGCCGTGCCCATTCTATGGAACAAAGCCCTGACTCAGAGGAAAGAGGTGCCTTGGCCATGTAAGGGACCAGGGGTTTGAGTGAAAATGGTTATAGTAATCCTGTGTTCAGGGAAACTGTTTCACCTGAGCAGCAGGAACATGTACCTCGGGACCGGCATGATCTCTGCAGGGAAAGGAAGAGGTAGTTCCAAAGCTGGGTTTAATATATAACCCACCATGAGCAGAAAGCCTCAGATTTAACAGCGTGCTGGACATCTCCGCTCCAGCACCAGAGCCTCACCAGCGGGAGCTGACAGGCGGATTGAGATTCAGATGAGCAGCAAAGGAATTGGTGCTGCTAACCCGGGTCAGGTTCTCTTCCCTTGGTATGCACAGTTAATCCTATTGACATTAATAATGGTATTTAAGAATGCAGATGAAATAGCCAGAAATAACCTAGTAATTGTACTTTAGCTTTAATTTGATGGATTGAGGATGGATTTATGTTCTCATGACTGAATTACCATGTGGGCTCGCTGGACCCTGGGGCTGTTGTGCTCCTCCTGCCTCACTTTGAACACTCCCGCTTCCATCTACCTGGCTGAGACCTGCAAGGTCTGGAGTTGCCTGTTGCCCATCTCTTTTGAGCTGCATAATGTAAATCCCCTTCTGTGAAGGCTGCTTGACCTCTGGGAACAGAGGTTCTGTTGTACTTGTCTTGTCTTCCTGCTGTTAAACTGAGAAAACAGTCAGTCCTGTTCATAATTGACTGTGCCTCCTTATTGGCTCAAACAGTAAAGAATCCTCCTGTTAGAGATCTGGTTCGATCTCTGGGTGGGTAATATCCACCCAGAGAAGGGAACGGCTACCCACCCATTGTGCTTGCCTGGAGGATTCCATGGACAGGGGAGACTGGCAGGCTACAGTTTATGGGGTCACAAAGAGTCAGACACGACTGAGCAACTTTTACTGCACTTCACTTCCTTATTACATGTGTAAGGATTCTCACTTTCACCTTGCCATGTTCTCTAGATAGCACAAGTTGATGGAAAGTCTTTCCACGCTCGAAAGAAAAATGAAACAAAAGCATACAAGGAAAGACCTATCACACTTGCTCAAAGTCCTCAACAACTGTGTTGACTGATGGAGGACAAACCCTGTCTCTCTGTTGGTCAGACCCTGCCCACAGGCAGATACCACTGAGAATTATTTTAAATGAAATGTAAATTTCAAGATGCTGCTGAATCCAACTTACTAGGTTTACATTAGCTTGTGTATTAGTATCTGGAGAATTGACTTTTTATAATTTTGAAAGGTAGACCAACTAATTTAATGTATTGTTCCTTCTGCTTAGTTGAATTGAGAAGTCAAATCTCTAATAATCTGGAACATCTCTGAGCCATTCTCTCTAGAAGGTAGCATTTTAAATTTGTAGAGAAAGGAGAGTTCATGTTAAGAACTACTTCATATGTAAGGATAAACTAAGGTGAGTTACTATTTAAGCATAAGAATCATATTGGCATGTGTGAGTATATACAGGTATGTAGATATGTATACATGTGTGTATACATGTATATATGTATATGTGTATATATTTATTCATGACTCTGTATATATGAATATTATATAACCTTGTTACATAGTGAGAAACTACAAGATATTGACATATTTTAATTCATAAAATTAAAAACATATAGTAAAAGCCAACAAACAGATGAACAAACTATAAGTACTGTCACTAAAGTAAAACAATCATGACAACCTGGGGAAATGCCCCATAGTACAGATGACATGTACTCATATTCTTAATGCAAGAGATGCTTTGCAAAGCAATCAGGAAGAGCTGAGCACTGTAGCAGTAAAAATGGGCCAAGGTCAGAAAAGAGGTCCACATACCTCATCAGTGATCGAGAGTCTGGGAGAGCTTTAGCATTCCACTGAAAACTGAAAAGCTCAAACCCCATTCTAAAGAAATTGCTGAAAGGCATGTAAATGTGAAAATGCAGCTGTTCACCAATTCATGCACATCACTACTTTTACATGTGTAAGGATTCTCACTTTCACCTTGCCATGTTCTCTAGATAGCACAAGTTGATGGAAAGTCTTTCCACGCTCGAAAGAAAAATGAAACAAAAGCATACAAGGAAAGACCTATCACACTTGCTCAAAGTCCTCAACAACTGTGTTGACTGATGGAGGACAAACCCTGTCTCTCTGTTGGTCAGACCCTGCCCACAGGCAGATACCACTGAGAATTATTTTAAATGAAATGTAAATTTCAAGATGCTGCTGAATCCAACTTACTAGGTTTACATTAGCTTGTGTATTAGTATCTGGAGAATTGACTTTTTATAATTTTGAAAGGTAGACCAACTAATTTAATGTATTGTTCCTTCTGCTTAGTTGAATTGAGAAGTCAAATCTCTAATAATCTGGAACATCTCTGAGCCATTCTCTCTAGAAGGTAGCATTTTAAATTTGTAGAGAAAGGAGAGTTCATGTTAAGAACTACTTCATATGTAAGGATAAACTAAGGTGAGTTACTATTTAAGCATAAGAATCATATTGGCATGTGTGAGTATATACAGGTATGTAGATATGTATACATGTGTGTATACATGTATATATGTATATGTGTATATATTTATTCATGACTCTGTATATATGAATATTATATAACCTTGTTACATAGTGAGAAACTACAAGATATTGACATATTTTAATTCATAAAATTAAAAACATATAGTAAAAGCCAACAAACAGATGAACAAACTATAAGTACTGTCACTAAAGTAAAACAATCATGACAACCTGGGGAAATGCCCCATAGTACAGATGACATGTACTCATATTCTTAATGCAAGAGATGCTTTGCAAAGCAATCAGGAAGAGCTGAGCACTGTAGCAGTAAAAATGGGCCAAGGTCAGAAAAGAGGTCCACATACCTCATCAGTGATCGAGAGTCTGGGAGAGCTTTAGCATTCCACTGAAAACTGAAAAGCTCAAACCCCATTCTAAAGAAATTGCTGAAAGGCATGTAAATGTGCGAAAATGCAGCTGCGTTCACCAATTCATGCACATCACTACAGGAAATGGTCAGTCCCCACATGCCCATCGGCAGGGACCTGGTTCCACAGGAGAAAGACTCCTCACTGTAACATTGTCAGTAATTGCAAAAGTTACAGCAACCCAGAGTTCACCCTGGTAGGGCCGACTGAGGGATAGGTATGTGCACATATTAAAATAGTATAATATTATTAATAGGATATGCTGGAACATGAGGCAGCTATAAAAATGAGGAAGACCGCTGTGTACTAATTGTGAAGCAGTCCATAAAAAGCAGAGCATAGGACATTATTACATATTGACACTTTTTTTAAAAGACATGAGTGACTGAGAACCTTTTTATGATTACTGGACTTACAGATTCTCTCTTTTTAAATGCATTCGTGTGTTTTGGGCTGTGCTGGGTCTTTGTCATTGTGCAGGCTTTTCTCTAATTGTGGGTAGCAGGGGCTGCTCTCTAGCTGTGGTCCGTGGGCTTCTCACTGCGGGGGCTTCTCTTGTTGGGGAGCACAGCCGCTGGGTGTGCAGGCTTCAGTAGTCGCAGCTGCTGAGATCCAGAGCACAGGCTGGTGCAGGGCCTCACCTGTTTTGCGGCATGCGGGACCCACCTGGACCAGGGATCAAACCCACGTCTCCTGCTTTGGCTGGTGACCCCTCACCACGGAGCCCACCAGGGAAGCCCCGAGGCTGCCACTTTTGTCTGATAAAATGAGAAAATAAGACTGAAACTCATATCAGATTATATTACATAAAGAGACAGTAGAAGAATAAATAAGAAGCTAATAAATGTGTTTACCTCTAAGGAGTGAGGAGTAAGTGGGGGCAGCAGGGATGGACAGGACATCTCAATATGCACCTTTTTATATACCATGTTGACCTGCATTTACGCAAACGTGCCATCTACTCAGAAAAATCAGAACTTAAAAGACATAATAAAGGAAACTGAAACCCACTCTCAAGGGACAAAGCAGTAAAGAGAAAATTTAGAGACGACTGTTGACAGAACCAGTAGAGAGAACTTTAAAAGAGTGGATTAGTGCCATTAACAATTGGAGGGAAAACGTGGCGTGCTCACAGACACCAAGGGAGAACCCACAGGGAGAGAAAAAGTATAATAAAGAGGGAGCTAGAAACACTGCAGATGGAAACCGTGATTGTCAGAAACAAAGGGTTAGTGCTGAGCTCAGTAGCAGAGGCAGCACAACTGAGTGACAGTCAGTGACTTGAAGACAGTCCCTGGAAACCCCCACCAAAGGACCCAGGGAATAGTGGATCGAGCAATCTTCCAGGAGCTGTGGGCAAACCTCAGACTGTCCCACACACTGAGGAAGAGAGAAGGGGGAAACTGTCCACGGAAGGCCCAAGAGTGCCCGAAAATAATGAAGGTGTTAAATCATAGATGGAAGCCTCTCAGAAAGTCTCAGGGAAGATGAGTATCCCAAACAAACATCCAGCCCCTCTCCCCCGCCAAACACACACACTCACACTCAGGCCACCAGCAACCAAGAAGAAAGAGAAAATCTTAAAGAGGCCTGGAGAAAAATAAAAGACACATTACATACAGAGGAACAAAACTTTTTCACAGAGTTTTTGTCATGAACTAGTCATGCCAGAAAACAATGAAGTGACATCTTTAAAGAATTAAAAGAAAACCTATAACCCAGAAGTCGAGACTCAGAGAGAGTATCTTACAAAACCAGGGATCAAACCCACGTCTCCTGCTTTGGCTGGTGACCCTCACCACGGAGCCCACCAGGGAAGCCCCGAGGCTGCCACTTTTGTCTGATAAAATGAGAAAATAAGACTGAAACTCATATCAGATTATATTACATAAAGAGACAGTAGAAGAATAAATAAGAAGCTAATAAATGTGTTTACCTCTAAGGAGTGAGGAGTAAGTGGGGGCAGCAGGGATGGACAGGACATCTCAATATGCACCTTTTTATATACCATGTTGACCTGCATTTACGCAAACGTGCCATCTACTCAGAAAAATCAGAACTTAAAAGACATAATAAAGGAAACTGAAACCCACTCTCAAGGGACAAAGCAGTAAAGAGAAAATTTAGAGACGACTGTTGACAGAACCAGTAGAGAGAACTTTAAAAGAGTGGATTAGTGCCATTAACAATTGGAGGGAAAACGTGGCGTGCTCACAGACACCAAGGGAGAACCCACAGGGAGAGAAAAAGTATAATAAAGAGGGAGCTAGAAACACTGCAGATGGAAACCGTGATTGTCAGAAACAAAGGGTTAGTGCTGAGCTCAGTAGCAGAGGCAGCACAACTGAGTGACAGTCAGTGACTTGAAGACAGTCCCTGGAAACCCCCACCAAAGGACCCAGGGAATAGTGGATCGAGCAATCTTCCAGGAGCTGTGGGCAAACCTCAGACTGTCCCACACACTGAGGAAGAGAGAAGGGGGAAACTGTCCACGGAAGGCCCAAGAGTGCCCGAAAATAATGAAGGTGTTAAATCATAGATGGAAGCCTCTCAGAAAGTCTCAGGGAAGATGAGTATCCCAAACAAACATCCAGCCCCTCTCCCCCGCCAAACACACACACTCACACTCAGGCCACCAGCAACCAAGAAGAAAGAGAAAATCTTAAAGAGGCCTGGAGAAAAATAAAAGACACATTACATACAGAGGAACAAAACTTTTTCACAGAGTTTTTGTCATGAACTAGTCATGCCAGAAAACAATGAAGTGACATCTTTAAAGAATTAAAAGAAAAACCTATAACCCAGAAGTCGAGACTCAGAGAGAGTATCTTACAAAAATGAAGAAAAGGTCAACTTTGGAGGATGAAAGTAGCCACTATTAGCTGTTTTTCTCCATTTTAATTACTTTTTCAGACTCCTGTAATGAACAAGTGTTTAAATACTGGCCACCTTTCATTTCCAGCCCTTTGGGCAGGGAATTCGGCTTAGAGATAGAGATAAAATACTGTCCCTTTTTGTCCAGCTTGTTGCCATTTCTGATCGTATGAACTCTTGATTCCTCCCTTGACCACCCTCGTAGCTAGATAGGTGTCCGCTCACTCCTCAGTCGACCACCCCGCTGCCTCTGCGTGTTTTTGTTGCTGTTGATCCGGCTGTGATAGGAGCATCCTGCACAGATGCTGAGGGTGTTCCTCAGTGCATCTCCTGGTGAACTGGCAGAGTTCTGACCGCGTGATGGACAGAGAACTTGTCACACTCCAGCAATGATGACTGTTGAAGGCAGTCACTCTTTAAACACGAGCTGCCCTCTTTACATCTGTGGACTTCAGATGTCTAACAGCCATGACTCGGGTGATCAGCTGAACTCCCCGGGGAAGTCACACAGACTTTTCTCTTAGCAAACAAGAAGCTGAGGGCTGTCACAGCCTGACCGGCTCAGGCGAATATGCTGAATAAAGAGATTAGAGCGAAAAGAGATGAGTTTGTAAGATCTGAGGGCAAAATTAAATACCATTAAGTTGAATGGTAAGCCTGAAGCAGCAGCAACTTTACTATTAAGTCATAGCACATGCAGTGCTGCCTAATTTGGTGATGAGGACTAACTCTACTGAGACCATTGCCTGCCTTGGAGTATTGTATTTAATGTATGAATTTGTTTCTTCATTACTCCAAGAAGTGAGTGAGTGTTAAGAACTGGGTGTGTAAACAAGATATAAGTAAATAAATGAATAAATGTACAGACTTCCAGGACCAGACACCTGGAACTTAGCAGTGAATTTTCAGTGACAGAAATTATTTTTGCAAACTATAAAAAGTGAGATTTTGAAGAATTAAATTACTTTTGAAGTAATTTTGTTAGGATGAAGTTGTTAAAGAATTAAAAGAAAACCTATAACCCAGAAGTCGAGACTCAGAGAGAGTATCTTACAAAATGAAGAAAAGGTCAACTTTGGAGGATGAAAGTAGCCACTATTAGCTTTTTTTCTCCATTTTAATTACTTTTTCAGACTCCTGTAATGAACAAGTGTTTAAATACTGGCCACCTTTCATTTCCAGCCCTTTGGGCAGGGAATTCGGCTTAGAGATAGAGATAAAATACTGTCCCTTTTTGTCCAGCTTGTTGCCATTTCTGATCGTATGAACTCTTGATTCCTCCCTTGACCACCCTCGTAGCTAGATAGGTGTCCGCTCACTCCTCAGTCGACCACCCCGCTGCCTCTGCGTGTTTTTGTTGCTGTTGATCCGGCTGTGATAGGAGCATCCTGCACAGATGCTGAGGGTGTTCCTCAGTGCATCTCCTGGTGAACTGGCAGAGTTCTGACCGCGTGATGGACAGAGAACTTGTCACACTCCAGCAATGATGACTGTTGAAGGCAGTCACTCTTTAAACACGAGCTGCCCTCTTTACATCTGTGGACTTCAGATGTCTAACAGCCATGACTCGGGTGATCAGCTGAACTCCCCGGGGAAGTCACACAGACTTTCTCTTAGCAAACAAGAAGCTGAGGGCTGTCACAGCCTGACCGGCTCAGGCGAATATGCTGAATAAAGAGATTAGAGCGAAAAGAGATGAGTTTGTAAGATCTGAGGGCAAAATTAAATACCATTAAGTTGAATGGTAAGCCTGAAGCAGCAGCAACTTTACTATTAAGTCATAGCACATGCAGTGCTGCCTAATTTGGTGATGAGGACTAACTCTACTGAGACCATTGCCTGCCTTGGAGTATTGTATTTAATGTATGAATTTGTTTCTTCATTACTCCAAGAAGTGAGTGAGTGTTAAGAACTGGGTGTGTAAACAAGATATAAGTAAATAAATGAATAAATGTACAGACTTCCAGGACCAGACACCTGGAACTTAGCAGTGAATTTTCAGTGACAGAAATTATTTTTGCAAACTATAAAAAGTGAGATTTTGAAGAATTAAATTACTTTTGAAGTAATTTTGTTAGGATGAAGTTGTTTTTAAAATCTGTTTTAGTAGGGAAATTGACAATATTGTCAAGAAGATTTAGGTTAATTCCTTTCTTAACTTTTTATTTTGTATTGGGGTACAGCCTATTAACTCTGTTGTGATAGTTTTAGGTGAACAGTGAAGGGACTCAGCCATACTTGTATGTCTATCCATTCTCCCCCCAAATCCCCTCCAATCCCAGTGGCCAGTAACAGTGAGCAGAGTTCCCTGTGCTGTGTGGTAGGTCCTTGTTGCTTATCCATTTTAAATATAGCAGTGTGTACATGTCCATCCCAAACCCTCTCACTATCCCTTCTCCTCTTCCTTTCCCCTCCTCTCCACAACCATAAATTCATTCTCTCTGTGAGTCTGATACTGTTCTGTAGATAAGTTCAAGCCTCCAATGAGAACTCAGTCTGTCTGGCACCTTAGGATCTGTCTGTGGTACTGAGAGCAGACCTACAGTTCTGATGTGAGCTAACCTTTAAGGTTGCTTTAAGTCACTGAATCTGTGGTCATGTGTTATGTGGTAGAGTAATCAAGATTCCTCAGAAACAAAGGAAGTGTGTGTATGTGAAGGAGACAGACAGACAGAGAGTAACTGTAAGAAATAGGTTCCCATGACGGTGCAGGCTGGCAGGTTCAAATTCTGCAGTGCAGACTGGCAGGCTGGGGCCCAGGGAAGACCTTAGGCTGTGGCTGGAGACTGAAGACAGTCTGGAGGCACAATTTCTCTTCGCTAAGGAGGGCAACCTTTTCTCTCAAGACCTTTGGCTGATTAGATGAGCCCTACCATATAATGGAGGGAACTGTGCTTAGTCAAAGTCTACCAATTTAAATATTAATCACATCTTTAAAAATACCTTCACAGCACCGTCTAGACTACTTCTGACCAAGTAGCTGGGTCCTACAGTCTAGCCAAATTGATACCTAAAATGAACATCAGACACAGCAGTGGAAAACTAGTACCCAAAAACTTTAGTCACAGTTGTCACTGGGTAGTGGATTTGTGGCTGAACTTCATTTTCTTTTAAATATTTTCTGAAGTTTTTCCAAAAGCATATGTTAGTGTTAGAATAAAAAAAGATATTGGGGCTCCCCTGGTGGTCCAGTGGGTAAGGACACCGCCTTGCAGTACAAGGGGCACCGGTTCGATCCCTGACCTGGGAAGATCCCAGGACACCGGGGCAATAGCTTGAGCGATGACGCTCAGAGTATTGGGGTACAGCCTATTAACTCTGTTGTGATAGTTTTAGGTGAACAGTGAAGGGACTCAGCCATACTTGTATGTCTATCCATTCTCCCCCCAAATCCCCTCCAATCCCAGTGGCCAGTAACAGTGAGCAGAGTTCCCTGTGCTGTGTGGTAGGTCCTTGTTGCTTATCCATTTTAAATATAGCAGTGTGTACATGTCCATCCCAAACCCTCTCACTATCCCTTCTCCTCTTCCTTTCCCCTCCTCTCCACAACCATAAATTCATTCTCTCTGTGAGTCTGATACTGTTCTGTAGATAAGTTCAAGCCTCCAATGAGAACTCAGTCTGTCTGGCACCTTAGGATCTGTCTGTGGTACTGAGAGCAGACCTACAGTTCTGATGTGAGCTAACCTTTAAGGTTGCTTTAAGTCACTGAATCTGTGGTCATGTGTTATGTGGTAGAGTAATCAAGATTCCTCAGAAACAAAGGAAGTGTGTGTATGTGAAGGAGACAGACAGACAGAGAGTAACTGTAAGAAATAGGTTCCCATGACGGTGCAGGCTGGCAGGTTCAAATTCTGCAGTGCAGACTGGCAGGCTGGGGCCCAGGGAAGACCTTAGGCTGTGGCTGGAGACTGAAGACAGTCTGGAGGCACAATTTCTCTTCGCTAAGGAGGGCAACCTTTTCTCTCAAGACCTTTGGCTGATTAGATGAGCCCTACCATATAATGGAGGGAACTGTGCTTAGTCAAAGTCTACCAATTTAAATATTAATCACATCTTTAAAAATACCTTCACAGCACCGTCTAGACTACTTCTGACCAAGTAGCTGGGTCCTACAGTCTAGCCAAATTGATACCTAAAATGAACATCAGACACAGCAGTGGAAAACTAGTACCCAAAAACTTTAGTCACAGTTGTCACTGGGTAGTGGATTTGTGGCTGAACTTCATTTTCTTTTAAATATTTTCTGAAGTTTTTCCAAAAGCATATGTTAGTGTTAGAATAAAAAAAGATATTGGGGCTCCCCTGGTGGTCCAGTGGGTAAGGACACCGCCTTGCAGTACAAGGGGCACCGGTTCGATCCCTGACCTGGGAAGATCCCACGTGCCGCGGAGCAGCTGGACCGATGTGTCCAATTACTGAGCCGGAGCTCTGGAGCGCATGCGCCCAGAGCTGGTGCTCTGCGACAACAGAGGCCACTGTGATGGGAGGCCCACGCAGGCCAAAGAATAAAGATGGATGAAAATAGACAAATGAAAGATGAATAGAAGTAGCCCGCCCGCCCCCTCCCTCCCTACCCCACCCCCAACAAAATAAATAAATAAATAAAATGTTTGAAAAAAAAGAAAAGATATCGAGAATCAGTTTTACTGTCTTATAAACCTCTCCATAACCTATAAGTACCGTTTTCTCCAATAATAATACCATACTTAAAACAAATTCTCCTTGTGTTGTAAAGTTACCATAGTAATATATTCATGCTCAGTGACTTTATTAGACTTTTCATCTTCAAGTGGAATTATAATTTTATGTGGATTGTAAAATCATGCAATGGAGTTTATTCCCAGTAGTGTTTCCATATTTAGTGTGTCCAGGGCTCCTTTTACGTGAGACATACTGTAGGAGATGCCTGTGGAGAGACGCGTGTCCTTGGCCGTAGTTGGAGCTTGGTGTGACCACCAGGGAGCCTCCTCTTTGATGGAGCAAAAAGGAGCATTTGAGTGTTATCAGCCTGGACTCTCTCTGAAATCACTTCCAAGTCCAGCACCATTGTGTGTACTTGGAGGAGAAGCCTCTGCACCCCAGGACCAGACAATCGAGGGGTCCATGGCAGACTCCCCTCCCTGGGTCAGGCCCCCGCCAGTGCCGGGCGACTTCCAGCTACTGCAGGCTCCCATACCCAGAGTTCTCCATTTGTCATTTTCCTGCGTGTTTGGTGTCGTACTTCTTTCCATTTTCTTTATCTACTTCCTGATTATATTATCGCCTCCTCAAATGACCATTTCTTGTATCCGTACATCAGACACAGCAGTGGAAAACTAGTACCCAAAAACATTAGTCACAGTTGTCACTGGGTAGTGGATTTGTGGCTGAACTTCATTTTCTTTTAAATATTTTCTGAAGTTTTTCCAAAAGCATATGTTAGTGTTAGAATAAAAAAAGATATTGGGGCTCCCCTGGTGGTCCAGTGGGTAAGGACACCGCCTTGCAGTACAAGGGGCACCGGTTCGATCCCTGACCTGGGAAGATCCCACGTGCCGCGGAGCAGCTGGACCGATGTGTCCAATTACTGAGCCGGAGCTCTGGAGCGCATGCGCCCAGAGCTGGTGCTCTGCGACAACAGAGGCCACTGTGATGGGAGGCCCACGCAGGCCAAAGAATAAAGATGGATGAAAATAGACAAATGAAAGATGAATAGAAGTAGCCCGCCCGCCCCCTCCCTCCCTACCCCACCCCCCCAACAAAATAAATAAATAAATAAAATGTTTGAAAAAAAAGAAAAGATATCGAGAATCAGTTTTACTGTCTTATAAACCTCTCCATAACCTATAAGTACCGTTTTCTCCAATAATAATACCATACTTAAAACAAATTCTCCTTGTGTTGTAAAGTTACCATAGTAATATATTCATGCTCAGTGACTTTATTAGACTTTTCATCTTCAAGTGGAATTATAATTTTATGTGGATTGTAAAATCATGCAATGGAGTTTATTCCCAGTAGTGTTTCCATATTTAGTGTGTCCAGGGCTCCTTTTACGTGAGACATACTGTAGGAGATGCCTGTGGAGAGACGCGTGTCCTTGGCCGTAGTTGGAGCTTGGTGTGACCACCAGGGAGCCTCCTCTTTGATGGAGCAAAAAGGAGCATTTGAGTGTTATCAGCCTGGACTCTCTCTGAAATCACTTCCAAGTCCAGCACCATTGTGTGTACTTGGAGGAGAAGCCTCTGCACCCCAGGACCAGACAATCGAGGGGTCCATGGCAGACTCCCCTCCCTGGGTCAGGCCCCCGCCAGTGCCGGGCGACTTCCAGCTACTGCAGGCTCCCATACCCAGAGTTCTCCATTTGTCATTTTCCTGCGTGTTTGGTGTCGTACTTCTTTTCCATTTTCTTTATCTACTTCCTGATTATATTATCGCCTCCTCAAATGACTATGTACAGTTGTTTCTTTTTAGTATCCCAGTGGTCACCATGCCGTGTATCTTCAACGAACACTGTTAGCCGACGGGCCTCCGCTCATGCTCTGTCTCATGGTACAGTCACACTATTCCAGATGGAGGCACATTCAGTGATTGTCTCCAGTCACAACAGGATGGTAGATTTTACTGTCTATCCCTTCCAGCATTTGTCCAGTGACTTCAAATAATTATTAAAGTCCTCATTTGTCATTAAACACCACAATAGTAAAAGAACTCTTTCTTCCTGAGGAGTAATAGCATGAACCTCTTACTTTATACACTGGTGGATAATCAAACATTTAACCTATAATATCAGCACTCAGAAAATACAATGGAGTAAGAAGAATGGAAACACACATTTCACTGCTGCAGTGGCATTTAATTTCTGGTGCTAACGGGGGAAATGCAGGAACAAAGCGACTGTGGCTGGCAGAACAAAGCGTGTTCTCCCTCCACAACCGGTCCTCGCGCACACCAGCGAGCATTTACCTGCTTCTCTGTGGCTCTCCCTCTCCAGGCTGCATGCTGCGTCTCTTGAGACCATGGAACACACTGGTACAGAGCTGACGCTTAGTAATATTTGATGGTGGACTTGCTTTTAAGGAAATTTTAACTAGGGCCGTTGTGTGGGGTTATGAGTGATCATTTTTGCTGTGACCTTGTGTCTCAGTCATCTCCTTTGTTAGGCTAATATGTGTCTTAAAAACTGTCCTTGAAGGTCATACAGAGCCACTGAAGAAATGCAAGTAGACTAGCAGATTTCTGTTCTAGAAGCTTGATCTGGCTGTGTGGACACCATTAGGTGTCAGGCAGGAGGTCTTGGTGGGTGATCAGGGCTGCACTGGTGACAGGTGCGGGTGGACAAAGCAGGTCTAGAGACAGACGTCTTAGGCACCCCAGGACCAGACAATCGAGGGGTCCATGGCAGACTCCCCTCCCTGGGTCAGGCCCCCGCCAGTGCCGGGCGACTTCCAGCTACTGCAGGCTCCCATACCCAGAGTTCTCCATTTGTCATTTTCCTGCGTGTTTGGTGTCGTACTTCTTTTCCATTTTCTTTATCTACTTCCTGATTATATTATCGCCTCCTCAAATGACTATGTACAGTTGTTTCTTTTTAGTATCCCAGTGGTCACCATGCCGTGTATCTTCAACGAACACTGTTAGCCGACGGGCCTCCGCTCATGCTCTGTCTCATGGTACAGTCACACTATTCCAGATGGAGGCACATTCAGTGATTGTCTCCAGTCACAACAGGATGGTAGATTTTACTGTCTATCCCTTCCAGCATTTGTCCAGTGACTTCAAATAATTATTAAAGTCCTCATTTGTCATTAAACACCACAATAGTAAAAGAACTCTTTCTTCCTGAGGAGTAATAGCATGAACCTCTTACTTTATACACTGGTGGATAATCAAACATTTAACCTATAATATCAGCACTCAGAAAATACAATGGAGTAAGAAGAATGGAAACACACATTTCACTGCTGCAGTGGCATTTAATTTCTGGTGCTAACGGGGGAAATGCAGGAACAAAGCGACTGTGGCTGGCAGAACAAAGCGTGTTCTCCCTCCACAACCGGTCCTCGCGCACACCAGCGAGCATTTACCTGCTTCTCTGTGGCTCTCCCTCTCCAGGCTGCATGCTGCGTCTCTTGAGACCATGGAACACACTGGTACAGAGCTGACGCTTAGTAATATTTGATGGTGGACTTGCTTTTAAGGAAATTTTAACTAGGGCCGTTGTGTGGGGTTATGAGTGATCATTTTTGCTGTGACCTTGTGTCTCAGTCATCTCCTTTGTTAGGCTAATATGTGTCTTAAAAACTGTCCTTGAAGGTCATACAGAGCCACTGAAGAAATGCAAGTAGACTAGCAGATTTCTGTTCTAGAAGCTTGATCTGGCTGTGTGGACACCATTAGGTGTCAGGCAGGAGGTCTTGGTGGGTGATCAGGGCTGCACTGGTGACAGGTGCGGGTGGACAAAGCAGGTCTAGAGACAGACGTCTTAGGCACAGCAGAGTAGGACACACAGAACCAGGAAGGGAGGACCCCCAGGGCTGCAACTTGGGTGGGGCTGGAGTGTTGTTCAGTGGGGAGGGGTGAGCCTGGGGAAAGCACGGAGCTGGGCGGGAAAGTCTGCAGTGGTGGAGAGGGGTCACCCCCACGATCCTGACAACCAGGTACAAGGCCAGCCCCCCCAGACCCACCTGCTGAATGCTGCTCTGTCGGCCTTCTGGGAGGCGGCGGAGGCGGCAGAGAGACAGCAGGTGCGCTGGGTTCCCAGAGAGAAACCAGCGTTCCTGACTCAGACAGTGGAGGCCACAGACAGTCAGGAAAGGCCTGGGAGTAGCAGCCAGATTCTGGGTCTATGTTGAGAGTAGAGACGGCTCGACTTCTCGAGGAAGTCACCATCTAGGCAGCCACCGCGCTGGATGGTCCAGAAGAGGTAGGGGATGGGGGTCCTGCACCTGATCACTTCCCAGGCACTCGTGGATTCTCTGTGTTTTCTGGGTTTTTTTAAAATCCCAATTTTCTCACTTCCTTTTGCCAATGGTATGATGAAAGAATTACTGCACGGAAACGACGTTTCTCTGGTCACCATGACCCAGAAGTGTTTACCGTCATCCTTTGTGAGCAGACCCTTCCCCAGAGAGTCCTCCATGCACACCCATCTGAGTTCCACGTGTCCGTGCTGGCCCAGTGGCGCCCAGGTAGTGCCGCTCAGGGTATAGTAAGTGCATAGGCACTGAGGTAGGTAGTAATGCAGGGTTCATCCAGTGTACTGGTTACCAGGCTAATGGGTCAGCCCCTCACTGCAGCTGTGGTTACCTTGTTAACCACAGAAGGTTTGTCACCCTTAATTTTGATGGTGGACTTGCTTTTAAGGAATTTTCTAGGGCCGTGTGGGTTATGAGTGATCATTTGCTGTGACCTTGTGTCTCAGTCATCTCCTTTGTTAGGCTAATATGTGTCTTAAAAACTGTCCTTGAAGGTCATACAGAGCCACTGAAGAAATGCAAGTAGACTAGCAGATTTCTGTTCTAGAAGCTTGATCTGGCTGTGTGGACACCATTAGGTGTCAGGCAGGAGGTCTTGGTGGGTGATCAGGGCTGCACTGGTGACAGGTGCGGGTGGACAAAGCAGGTCTAGAGACAGACGTCTTAGGCACAGCAGAGTAGGACACACAGAACCAGGAAGGGAGGACCCCCAGGGCTGCAACTTGGGTGGGGCTGGAGTGTTGTTCAGTGGGGAGGGGTGAGCCTGGGGAAAGCACGGAGCTGGGCGGGAAAGTCTGCAGTGGTGGAGAGGGGTCACCCCCACGATCCTGACAACCAGGTACAAGGCCAGCCCTCCCAGACCCACCTGCTGAATGCTGCTCTGTCGGCCTTCTGGGAGGCGGCGGGAGGCGGCAGAGAGACAGCAGGTGCGCTGGGTTCCCAGAGAGAAACCAGCGTTCCTGACTCAGACAGTGGAGGCCACAGACAGTCAGGAAAGGCCTGGGAGTAGCAGCCAGATTCTGGGTCTATGTTGAGAGTAGAGACGGCTCGACTTCTCGAGGAAGTCACCATCTAGGCAGCCACCGCGCTGGATGGTCCAGAAGAGGTAGGGGATGGGGGTCCTGCACCTGATCACTTCCCAGGCACTCGTGGATTCTCTGTGTTTTCTGGGTTTTTTTAAAATCCCAATTTTCTCACTTCCTTTTGCCAATGGTATGATGAAAGAATTACTGCACGGAAACGACGTTTCTCTGGTCACCATGACCCAGAAGTGTTTACCGTCATCCTTTGTGAGCAGACCCTTCCCCAGAGAGTCCTCCATGCACACCCATCTGAGTTCCACGTGTCCGTGCTGGCCCAGTGGCGCCCAGGTAGTGCCGCTCAGGGTATAGTAAGTGCATAGGCACTGAGGTAGGTAGTAATGCAGGGTTCATCCAGTGTACTGGTTACCAGGCTAATGGGTCAGCCCCTCACTGCAGCTGTGGTTACCTGTTAACCACAAAGGTTGGTCACCCTGACCAGCAGCACTGGTTTTGTCCTATTTGTTGAGCCTCTTCTGGCTGTTTACTTGTGGGGACTCAGAAAAGACAGGGGCTGAACGCTCAGCACGTCCTGTGATTACGTGTCTTCAGGACCAGACCTGGGAAAGGACTAGGGTCTTCCAAAGAGCTTCCCAGGTGGCACAGTGGTGAAGAATCCACCTGCCTCCCCCCACCCACAGACTGCAAGGCCATGTTTCTGTATTGGCATTGCCCCAACATCAGGGATCCCGAATTACGTGGCCCCATCTCAGTGCTCAGGGCAGAACTGGCCCTGGGATGCCGGGATGTTTACACAGTGACCACAGTGGTGAGCAGGAGCTCCAGGTTCTGAGCACACGTGGCCAGGGTTTGCTGACCCAGGCTGTCTCGCAGGGAACGTGCTGTATGACCTGGGCCCGAGGGCCCTGCCCCCAACGCACGGTGGTGGCTCCTAACACAGATGCATACCCCGTCTCCCAACACCTGTTGAAAGACTGTTCACAAGGGTGCTTATTTATTGTTTGTGGATGAAATGGATAAAGACCCAGGTTCTCTGAGGAGCCCCTCGGTGGGGTCCCCTATCATTCTGTCCAAGTAGACCTGTGTTTCTCTAAGGGTAGCTGGTCCGGAGATCGCCTGCCACAGAATCCCCTCGGATGTTTATTTAAGTTGGATTCGGAGCCCCTGGGAATCCTCAGCATGTGATCTAGGAACCACCTGGGGGCCCGTGATGCCCATGAGCTCTGTGACACCTTCAGGGGATGTCTTCCTGTTGCCCTGACACAGGCTTTTAATATAAACCGACAACTGTCATCATTTTAATAATGAGAAAAGCTCTGTGCTTGCCTAAAATACCATCTCAAACTTAGAGAAAGGCGTGGAGGCGCACAGCAGTGAAAGGCCCTCAGGCGGCAGAAGGGAGCCCCTGCGACGGTCTTGAACGGTCCCGAGCACAGCCCTCGCCCAGCGCAGCCGGAGGGCACTCGGACACTCTGTGTGGGACAGTCCCCATAGGCCGCTCAGGGTATAGTAAGTGCATAGGCACTGAGGTAGTAATGCAGGGTTCATCCAGTGTACTGGTTACCAGGCTAATGGGTCAGCCCTCACTGCAGCTGTGGTTACCTGTTAACCACAAAGGTTGGTCACCCTGACCAGCAGCACTGGTTTTGTCCTATTTGTTGAGCCTCTTCTGGCTGTTTACTTGTGGGGACTCAGAAAAGACAGGGGCTGAACGCTCAGCACGTCCTGTGATTACGTGTCTTCAGGACCAGACCTGGGAAAGGACTAGGGTCTTCCAAAGAGCTTCCCAGGTGGCACAGTGGTGAAGAATCCACCTGCCTCCCCCCACCCACAGACTGCAAGGCCATGTTTCTGTATTGGCATTGCCCCAACATCAGGGATCCCGAATTACGTGGCCCCATCTCAGTGCTCAGGGCAGAACTGGCCCTGGGATGCCGGGATGTTTACACAGTGACCACAGTGGTGAGCAGGAGCTCCAGGTTCTGAGCACACGTGGCCAGGGTTTGCTGACCCAGGCTGTCTCGCAGGGAACGTGCTGTATGACCTGGGCCCGAGGGCCCTGCCCCCAACGCACGGTGGTGGCTCCTAACACAGATGCATACCCCGTCTCCCAACACCTGTTGAAAGACTGTTCACAAGGGTGCTTATTTATTGTTTGTGGATGAAATGGATAAAGACCCAGGTTCTCTGAGGAGCCCCTCGGTGGGGTCCCCTATCATTCTGTCCAAGTAGACCTGTGTTTCTCTAAGGGTAGCTGGTCCGGAGATCGCCTGCCACAGAATCCCCTCGGATGTTTATTTAAGTTGGATTCGGAGCCCCTGGGAATCCTCAGCATGTGATCTAGGAACCACCTGGGGGCCCGTGATGCCCATGAGCTCTGTGACACCTTCAGGGGATGTCTTCCTGTTGCCCTGACACAGGCTTTTAATATAAACCGACAACTGTCATCATTTTAATAATGAGAAAAGCTCTGTGCTTGCCTAAAATACCATCTCAAACTTAGAGAAAGGCGTGGAGGCGCACAGCAGTGAAAGGCCCTCAGGCGGCAGAAGGGAGCCCCTGCGACGGTCTTGAACGGTCCCGAGCACAGCCCTCGCCCAGCGCAGCCGGAGGGCACTCGGACACTCTGTGTGGGACTTGAGACAAGACGAGATAAACGCACTGCAGTCACCCCATCTTTGTAGCCCTGGTGAGAGAAGTAAGACAGAGTGCTCGGGTCAGCAGGGGCATCCCGGACTCCATGCCCTTGCCTGCCTCGTTGGACCCTCCATGAGCCCCTGGCGTGAGCAGGCCAGTCTGGCCGTCATCAGAGGGGGACGTGGGGGCAGCCACGTTAGACTCCCTCAGCCTGACACCAGAGGGCGGCCGGATGGGAAACCTGCAGACTCGGGTCTCCTGGCCCCAGAACCCTGCCCTCCCCGCCCTCGGCCCTCCCTCTACAGTGACCGGCGGTCCTCTCAGGGGAGAAGGTGGTGACCATCCAGGGGAGGAAGGCCGTGTCTGCGTCCCCCTGGCGTCTCTTCTCCGCGATCGATGGTGGGTGACCGCGGGCATGTCTCCTGATGCTGCCCCCCTGGAGAGAGCAGCCCGGGCTCTGTGCTGGCATCGGAGACTCTCCTGCCTGGTTGCCTAAAATGCCGCCTCTGGGTGGGATGTCTCCTATCAGCGACCTGGGACCTCAAGCTAGGCTCCCTTCAGTGCCCGTCCCGCCCTCCTGGTACCTTAAGGTCTCTCATCTGTGGGAGGGGACGGAGCATGAGAACCCTTCGTGACTCTGCCCGTGAGGGCAGCTCTCTGCTCTGCTCCGTTTCCTGTTCCCCTGAACTGCTGGTTTATCTCATAGTTGCCATGAGGCCTTGTAAGCTTTGGAAATACACACATAGAACTGAAGTAACACGTGCAGCCTCTCGAGGTAGGAATCTTTGTGCAGAATCTGTGTTGCCTGCTTCCCCTTTAGGCTTGGGGTCACCTCTCAGAAGAGTCACTGCACCATCACGAAACAGGCCATTGTCCCTTCCCCAGAGAACCCCAGGACGCAAGGACAGTGAGCGCGTCTGGTGGGACACACGTGACTGTGGTCACGGTCGGGCACCAGGGCCTCCCCCACCCCAGGGACGCCCAGGGCCCAGGACTGCACCGTGAGCTGGTGAGCGGGGCTGCAGCTGGCTTTTGAAATCCCTCTCGAATCATCACTGGGAACATACATTTCACTTCAGTTGACACGTGACAGAAAACAATACATTTCTTTCTATGTCTGATTTGTAACCACCTGACTAAGATACAGTTTACAGACCTCAGTTCATCCTCTTGACATGTATGGTCAGGTGGCTTGTGGTACATCCGCGGAGATCCTCATGGTCCGGCTCAGGACGTCTCTTCCGGCTGAGGGGACGCCCAGCCCCCCACCCCCACCCGACAGGTGCCCACCTGCCTTCTGTCTCCAGGGCTGGCCAGTTCTGAACGCTTGGTGGACGTGGAGCCCCACGGCACGTGCCCTCGTGTCTGGCGTCTTCCGCTCGGCGTGTCTTCAGGGCTCCTCCACCCTGTGTCACTGTCTGTCCCCTCTGTTTTTACAGCTGAGCCTCCACTGTGGGGCTGTATCACCCCTCATTTATCCACCCTCCCCTGGGTGGCGTTTCAATTCTCTCCACTTCGGGACTTTTACAGCTAATCCTGCTCTGAGATTCCTGCACAGGTCTCTCTGTGGACTCTTATCTTCCTTCCTCTCGTGCCTGAGGGTCGAGCCGCCGGTCACTTGGGAACACCACACCTGGCCTTCTGGGGAACTCCCAGTTTACTGCTCTCAAACTGGCTCATCATCTGCTGCTTAATAATACACATTTTCAATGTATCCTATATTATACTGTACGGTATATATAAATATACATGTTTGTATAAAATGTATCCCTTGTTTTAAATTTTTCATTTTCTTATTTACAGTCTTTGCTTTAATCTCTGAAGGGTTATAAGCACATCACTTTAACGAGAACAGATTTTTTTCATGATACATCTTGTGATACATTTATATCCATTGATGTTGACAGAGTGTCATAACACGGAAGATAAATAAGTGGAGTCTTTCTTTAACGCTCATCATTCTTTCTGATATTTTAATCTCTCTGCTTTCCTTACAGTGGAATCTAGTTCATAATCCTGCATGCAATATTGCCACTTTTTCCTTAAAATACAGCTCAGAAGTTGAACTATAAGGCCATTTGAAGGGAGGATAAAGAGGATTTGGGGAAAGACACTGGATCTCTTTAAATATATTCTTCAGAAAATTGAATTCTGTTGAAATGTATGTGCTGCCCGGTCAGCCCCTTGAGAGCAGGGCGAGGACCCAGCGGTCCTCCGTCTGCCCTCCGCACCCAGGCTCTCGTGGAGATGACGGCTCGCTCTGCTGGGTGCGTGTGTCTGGGGAGAGCGTCTCAGACCGAAGACTCTCCCTCTGGGGGACGCTCTGCTCCGGTCCTCACTGGCTTCAGCTGCTGCTGGGAGAACTGGACGCCAAGTTCTTTGTCGCTCAGGGTCTTCCGGGGTCCTGAAGTCAACAGTGGGCTCTTTAAATAGTGGGAAAGACGCAGATGAGAAAGCACGGAGGCTCTCCCAACAGGGAAGGACCTCCCTCGGAACTGCTTTGGTGAAGCCGGTGCCTGCTAGCTCCATCACGCAAACACCCCGGGACCGACGCCCCGGGCTCAACCTTGATAATGAGATATGGCGTGCTGTTGCCATGCATCGGCTTTGCAGCCCTGGCCTTGGGCCCGGGTCTGGGGGCTGCGTCTCATCAGAAGAGCGTGGGCGATGAGCCCTTCCCTGCCTAGGGAGTCCGAGGAAGGGAGCAGGTGTGGCATGTGGGCCTGCGGGAGGAGGCCACCTCTGCCTCTCAGAGGGGAGCGTTCTCTCAGCAACCACCAACTGAACAACTGACACGGGTGAGCCAAACAGAGGACAAAGGCCACCTTCTTAACCCAGGGTGACAACAAGGCACACCGATGGGTGCTCTGGAGAACCACCCCTGCTACAGAGCACAGCCATGCACTCTGGAGCGGGGTGTCTACATGCCGGACGTCTCTCAGAGACGCACGTCTGTGTGTTCACTGCACGTGCAGGAGGCGTGCGTGGATCCACGCAGCCCGGCTGCAGGAGGACTGCAGGCTGCTCCACGTAATTAGACCAACACCCATGGAGCAGGGAGCTTAACAGGAACGGCTGTGTGGCCAGGGTGTGAATCCTCCCCAGATGGCGGTATCGATCCAGCGCCACCTCAGTCAAAGCTGAAGCATTTCAGAGTAGCCGCCGTTTTTAGAAAAACTGACAGGAGGTGAATGCAGAGACTCTTAGAAGAGCCCGAACAATCTTGACAAAGAACAACGTGGGACAGCCCACTCTGCCTGACTTCTTTCCCAGCCCTAGAACCAGCTGTCTCTTCGGGGATCCCTGTTGCCTCTCAGAAGAGTGGTGTTTAGAAACCAGGGTCTGGCCCTGGGTGTGCTCAGCTTGGGAGCGGTGACCCAGACGCCGGCAGGGACGTGGCCGGAGCTGCAGAAGGGAAGCCGCTGTCAGAACTCACCACCTGCTCGGCTCATAGGTGTCGTGCTCCTCCATGTGCAGCAGTGCAGTGGTGGTGGTGTTTCTGCTCTGTGATTTCTATTTTTAAAAAAAGTGTGCTCTTTATGGTGACTTCACCTAAGTTTGTTCTTCTCCCACTAAAATTAAACTTTTGCAATAATTTTGTTCAGACAAAACCTCCCGTGGAAAAGTGGGGCCCCACCCCCTCTGAGCAGTCCTGTCCTCCTGAGGTTGGATTAAAGGCAGTTCTGGGATGGTGACCAGGGGCGGCTGCACATGTGTCCCCCTTCTGCACCCTCTGAGCTCACGTCTCCTTGGTTAGGGACTTGCAGTGCTTTCCTTCACTTGTGGCATCAAGGTCTGACTCTGGAGGGGGCTGCATAGTCCCCACTGGTCTTTTCCAGAAGCTTCTCTCCAGCCTGCGTCTCCCCACAGCCCATGCACCCACTCTTGTGCACTAGGACCATCTGTGGTCCCGTCTGCATCCCGACATATAGCCCCAGGTGCACGTGTCCTGGTAGTGCCGGATTTAAGGAAGACAAACGGTTCCATTTGAATTTCAGATCAACGTGCATTTTCTTAGCCTAAGGGACACATCTGGGACTCTGTGTGCACTTACTGTTAGTAAGAGTTACTAGCTGCTCCTCATTACTTCACACCTAACCAGGCCCTGTGTTTTTATCTGGCATTCATTCATCAGCCGGGGGGAGCAGGGAGCTTAACAGGAACGGCTGTGTGGCCAGGGTGTGAATCCTCCCCAGATGGCGGTATCGATCCAGCGCCACCTCAGTCAAAGCTGAAGCATTTCAGAGTAGCCGCCGTTTTTAGAAAAACTGACAGGAGGTGAATGCAGAGACTCTTAGAAGAGCCCGAACAATCTTGACAAAGAACAACGTGGGACAGCCCACTCTGCCTGACTTCTTTCCCAGCCCTAGAACCAGCTGTCTCTTCGGGGATCCCTGTTGCCTCTCAGAAGAGTGGTGTTTAGAAACCAGGGTCTGGCCCTGGGTGTGCTCAGCTTGGGAGCGGTGACCCAGACGCCGGCAGGGACGTGGCCGGAGCTGCAGAAGGGAAGCCGCTGTCAGAACTCACCACCTGCTCGGCTCATAGGTGTCGTGCTCCTCCATGTGCAGCAGTGCAGTGGTGGTGGTGTTTCTGCTCTGTGATTTCTATTTTTAAAAAAAGTGTGCTCTTTATGGTGACTTCACCTAAGTTTGTTCTTCTCCCACTAAAATTAAACTTTTGCAATAATTTTGTTCAGACAAAACCTCCCGTGGAAAAGTGGGGCCCCACCCCCTCTGAGCAGTCCTGTCCTCCTGAGGTTGGATTAAAGGCAGTTCTGGGATGGTGACCAGGGGCGGCTGCACATGTGTCCCCCTTCTGCACCCTCTGAGCTCACGTCTCCTTGGTTAGGGACTTGCAGTGCTTTCCTTCACTTGTGGCATCAAGGTCTGACTCTGGAGGGGGCTGCATAGTCCCCACTGGTCTTTTCCAGAAGCTTCTCTCCAGCCTGCGTCTCCCCACAGCCCATGCACCCACTCTTGTGCACTAGGACCATCTGTGGTCCCGTCTGCATCCCGACATATAGCCCCAGGTGCACGTGTCCTGGTAGTGCCGGATTTAAGGAAGACAAACGGTTCCATTTGAATTTCAGATCAACGTGCATTTTCTTAGCCTAAGGGACACATCTGGGACTCTGTGTGCACTTACTGTTAGTAAGAGTTACTAGCTGCTCCTCATTACTTCACACCTAACCAGGCCCTGTGTTTTTATCTGGCATTCATTCATCCATCTCTGTTTATACCAGCGCCTGGCACTATTGTGGGCGTCTGCTCAAGAGAAAGTCTGCAGAATTTGCTGGAAGAAAGGCCTTCCCCGCTTCCTTTCCCTGTGCCCTCCCACCCCTGCAGGGCTGCTGGTCAGAAAAACAATCCTGCTGAGGAGCGGAGGAGGAACAAACCCCGAGCGGCAGGTCCCGGTGGTCAAGCACACACGAGGAGGAAGCACGAGGGTTGCAGGCAGCCCTGTCCCGTGACAGAGAGCTCGGACACCAGGCTGCAGGGGGCTCGTCCCTGACGACCGCGACGCCAGTCCCCTCCCTCCTCTGGGGATGCATCTCCAGCCATGTGACGAGAGCCATCCTTTCCAGAGCCCTCCCGCCTTCCAGTCACACTGGGAACTTGATTCTGAGCCTGAAGACACTTTTCTGACCCTCTTGGAAGCCTCCATAGAGGTGGGACGTTTCTGCTGTCCCCAGAGAGAAGGGCGTCACCAGTCCCTGAGTGGCAGCTCCGATGTCATCTTTGGGGTCTGAGTACTTGTCTGTCAACCAGCAGACACCCAGGCCCTGGATGGTGACTCAGGATACAAGCACACCTTCTTCTCCTGAGACTGCAGTTAAAGCTTAGAGGACACTCCTAGTCTAAACATGGAAATAATCTGGGAAACTCATTTTCTGAAAGGTCTCCAGGTCTGATCTGTGCAGCTCTCTGGCCTGCCTGGATGTGTTGGAAGATGCTAAACCACTATAATCAACTGATTTTTTTTCTGTTAAAGCCTCATGGGGCTGAAGTTGGGGACCAGGCCTTTGGGCCCTCTGCTCCTCTGACTCAGCCACCAAGATCTTGGAGCGAAAAGCACGAGTTTGGGATCCAGGCTGCTGCCTGGGCCCGGAGTCTAGCTCTGTGTTCACTCCGGTGGCGCCTGGGCGAGGCGTCTCCACATTTGCACAGCGAGGCCCAACCACGCGGGGTCCTGCGGGGACTGAACAGGGTGGTACACGACGAGATGCTGACAGGGACCCAGCGTGACCGGGCGTAGCAGCCACTAACTTCTGCGTCTGCGTGCAGAGGAAACACGTGCTTAGCTTCCTGCGGCGACATCTCTTCTCTCAGGGGCTGCCCAGTGCTGGAGTAAAGAAGTGGCTGTGAGTTCGGAACACACTTGAACGCAGGATCACAAAAGCACTGACTCGTGCGGTGGTGTCCCCCTGCTCACAACGCTGGGCTCTGGGCTGGAAATCTGGATACAGAGATGAAGAAGACTTAGCCCTGCTTTTACAGATGCTGAGAACTTCAGTGTGAGAATGTTGAGTTGGCAAAGAGGGGTGTTCATCACAAGGGAAGCTCTTCAGTTGGAAGGAAGGAAGACAGAAGTGCTGACTTGTCAAGTCAGAGTGTGAAGTCAGCGAGCTCAGGGAAATGCCAGATCAGAGGGGAACGCAGAAAGTTCTCTTTTTTGTAAAAACAGACATGAGGGCTTCCCCTGGTGGTCCAGTGGGTAAGGACACGGCCTTGCAGTGCAAGGGGCGCCGGTTCGATCCCTGGCCTGGGAAGATCCCACGTGCCGCGGAGCGGCTGGACCGATGTGTCCAATCAGCGAGCCGGAGCTCTGGAGCGCAGGCGCTCAGAGCCGGCGCTCTGCAACAACAGACGCCACCGCGATGGGAGGCCCGCAGGAGCCAGAGAACAAAGACGAATGAAAACAGAGAAATGAAAGACCAGTAGAAGTGGCCCGCCCGCTCCCCTCCCTCCCCAATCCGACCCCTGCCCTAAATAAATAAATAAATCTTTAAAAAAAAAAAACAGACATGAGAGCAGGAGTCTGAGGGTCCAGGTAGTACTCCACCCTCAAACTACTCAGGCCAAACTACTCAGGCCCCTGCAGATGACCTTGGACTATACAGTGCAGGTGGGGCGCACCAGGTCACAAGGTCCAAGTCAGCCTGGGCCCCAGGCAGTCACCGTGTGTGCTGGGGGTGGTCGCGCACCTGCCTGGCTCCAGCCATGGGGCCACAAAAGGGCAAAGGGACCCAGAGGCATGCAGGTGCAGACCACAGCCCGGAGCCGCATGAGTGACGAGGAGTCCAGCAGAGCCTTGAAGCCTTTATGAGCCAAGGCCAGAGCTGCCCCCTGGCTCACTTCCCTCCCATTTCCTTTTTCTTTTTAAAATCTGTTTTGAGTGGAAAGGCATATAAGAGCTGCAATATGTTATATACCTGGTTTTAAAACAAAGTCATTACTATAATAATTTGTTAATTGTATTCTATCAATATCTAAAAATACATAGTATTAATTGTACCCAAAATAATGACCTTGAAGTAAATGAGCTTCCTTAATCTGAACTTATCATCAAGTCCAGTTTTCCCCCTGCTGCCCCATGTCTAAAGAAGTAAGTCACCGAGAAAACGATTTACATCAAGGGCTTCTTTGAAAATCAGGGAACATACTGTGGCCAAAAGTGGAGTCAGAATTAGCAACCTGATGTTTATACGCAGGCCTGTGCAATTATCCTAGTTAATGGTCTCACTGTGGTCCACAATAGAGAAGAAGGACAAATTCATTCTTTTTGTCCACATTATTCCAGTTTGGGGTCAAATAAAGTGCAGCCTTATCTTGAGTGTAGAAAGATTGTCACCAAACCTGAAAGGAGCTCGATTAGCCAGAAACGTCAACTCAGCCAAACCCGCTCGCAGCCAGACATTCTCGGGGCTTTTCCGTACTTTCAACATTTTGCAAAATATCAAGAAGGGAGACTAGAGGAAATTGATTTTTAAGGCTATTTGAAAGGAAATGATCATTATGATGATAATACAGATTTGATTTTTCATTCTAATTCTGTTTGTCTTCCACAGTCTGGACAACTTCATATAAGATAAAGCTGCCAGCAAACCTTTGGGCTTTTTTTTTTCTCTGCCAGCAAGTCTTTGGTTTTTGTTTTCTTTTTCTCTTATTTTTCTGAGTGTGTAAACTTGTGAAAAGCTGCCATGACATTTGTGAGACTTTTGAGACCCGTTTTTGCTCTTAGTGCCGTGTGATTACCTGTGCTTTCAGGGTTAGGTTCCTTTCTGCATGGAATGATGCTGATCATAAAAAGTTGGGCTTCGAAGCAGGTTTGTAAATAGCCTGCACCATGGCTGTTGGCAAAACCTGCCTCCGTGAGCATGCATGTCAGGACAGGGCCACCACATGGTCCTTGCAGGGATGCTTACCAAGCCTGTCTTCTCTCCTTTCCTTCCTGTAGCCAGAGCTACCTGCAAGCCACCAGTGATGGGCCCGCCGCCCACGGCCTGGACCCCTCTGCCAACTACAACTCACCGAAGTTCCGCTCCCGGAACCAGAGCTACATGCGTGCCGTCAGCACCCTCAGCCAGGCCAGCTGCGTGAGCCAGGTGGGAGCCCTCCCCTCCATCCTGGTCAACCCCTGCTGCGGATGCAGGTACCCCCCTCACCCCAGTCAGACCCCTGCCACAGAATCCTGGCCAGGAGTGGTCCTGGGCGCGTCACACTCCAGGAGTTCTCTGAGGGTAACTGGGGCCTTTGTGACTTGGTGGTTCTCACTGCAACCTCCTCTGAACGGGAACACCGACAGGCCTGCTGTGTGGCTCCCCTCCTTTCGTCTACTCCCACCTCAGCCCGCCTTGAGCAGCCTCCTTTCCCCTCAACTTGGAGGGTCCGAGTCCTACTTGAAGGGACACACAGGATCTCCCAACACCAGCTACCCACGTTCACTGGTATTCTGGGGACAGACTCTCCACTCAGCTCAAGCAAGCCACCAAGTCACAGCTTCCCTTTTCTTTGATGATGCCATGTGGCAGCTTGTCCCCTTGGCCTCTAGCTGCCTGCGGGCTCCAGGAGAAGGGGGAGCCTGCATAGGGGGCCTCTCAGAGTCCCTGCTGCCCTCCCCATCTTCCCCACCATGCCATCCACACCCAGCTTGACTCTTGGTGTTTCTGGCCCAAGTGCTACTAGATGTGCAGGAACGTTTTCAGTCTCGTCTTGGAAACCACAGTGGGGCCGTCGTCCCTGGACGAGTGAGCTCTGGGGACCGGCATGCGGGCCTCTCCCTGGGCAAGAGGGAGAGACAGCTCTGAGGCTGAGGGCAGGAGAGGTTCTGATCTGGTCTTCCTGGGCGGCATCCTTGCTGAGGCGCCCTGGCCCAGCCCTTCTGTCCCTGTGACAGTCTGTGTGTGCTCTGTTTCTGTCTGTCCACCATCATTCTGATAGCCTGCACCATGGCTGTTGGCAAAACCTGCCTCCGTGAGCATGCATGTCAGGACAGGGCCACCACATGGTCCTTGCAGGGATGCTTACCAAGCCTGTCTTCTCTCCTTTCCTTCCTGTAGCCAGAGCTACCTGCAAGCCACCAGTGATGGGCCCGCCGCCCACGGCCTGGACCCCTCTGCCAACTACAACTCACCGAAGTTCCGCTCCCGGAACCAGAGCTACATGCGTGCCGTCAGCACCCTCAGCCAGGCCAGCTGCGTGAGCCAGGTGGGAGCCCTCCCCTCCATCCTGGTCAACCCCTGCTGCGGATGCAGGTACCCCCCTCACCCCAGTCAGACCCCTGCCACAGAATCCTGGCCAGGAGTGGTCCTGGGCGCGTCACACTCCAGGAGTTCTCTGAGGGTAACTGGGGCCTTTGTGACTTGGTGGTTCTCACTGCAACCTCCTCTGAACGGGAACACCGACAGGCCTGCTGTGTGGCTCCCCTCCTTTCGTCTACTCCCACCTCAGCCCGCCTTGAGCAGCCTCCTTTCCCCTCAACTTGGAGGGTCCGAGTCCTACTTGAAGGGACACACAGGATCTCCCAACACCAGCTACCCACGTTCACTGGTATTCTGGGGACAGACTCTCCACTCAGCTCAAGCAAGCCACCAAGTCACAGCTTCCCTTTTCTTTGATGATGCCATGTGGCAGCTTGTCCCCTTGGCCTCTAGCTGCCTGCGGGCTCCAGGAGAAGGGGGAGCCTGCATAGGGGGCCTCTCAGAGTCCCTGCTGCCCTCCCCATCTTCCCCACCATGCCATCCACACCCAGCTTGACTCTTGGTGTTTCTGGCCCAAGTGCTACTAGATGTGCAGGAACGTTTTCAGTCTCGTCTTGGAAACCACAGTGGGGCCGTCGTCCCTGGACGAGTGAGCTCTGGGGACCGGCATGCGGGCCTCTCCCTGGGCAAGAGGGAGAGACAGCTCTGAGGCTGAGGGCAGGAGAGGTTCTGATCTGGTCTTCCTGGGGCGGCATCCTTGCTGAGGCGCCCTGGCCCAGCCCTTCTGTCCCTGTGACAGTCTGTGTGTGCTCTGTTTCTGTCTGTCCACCATCATTCTGATAGCTGCTCTGTTCTCCCAGGAACCCGGGAGGCTCAGGGCTGTGGCGGGCACTTTGCTGTGCATGCTGAGGGGGAGGGGATGGTCGGAGACCACACATCAGGGTGCCCCTCAGCATCCCCCTCAGATGAGACACTGGCCTTCCTTCATGTTGGAGCCACCATCCTCTCCTCATTGCCTTCTTGTCATCTTTAAAAAGCTGTTTGGGTGTGATCATAGTTGCTTTGTGTCCTGCATCCTTTTTCTCTTAATTATAGTAAAATATACATAGCATAAAATTTACCATCTTAGCCGTTTCTCAGTGTATGTCCCGTGGTGTTAAGCACTTCACATTATTGAGCAACCATCCCTACCATCCTCTCCAGAACTTCCTCATCTTCCCAAACTGAAACTGTCCACACGACACATGGACTCTTGAGCCCTCCCCCCAGCCTCTGCCCCACCATCTGCTTTCTGTCTCCATGGACCTCCCTCTTCCAGGGACTTCACGTGAGCAACGCACACAGCACTGGCCCTTTCATGTCTGCCTGATGTTGCTTTGCTCCGTGGGGTTGCCTGTGTCGGGCTGTGCTTCCTCTGTGAGGCTGACTAGCACATCACTGGGTGGATGGACCACACTGCGTGTCCAACCTCGGTCAGCAGACACTGTGTCACTTCCCCCCCTTGGCTGCTGTGAGTAACACGGCTGTGAATGCTGGTGTACAGGTCTGTGCGTGCCCTTCAGAGGGGAGCTGTCGTTTTAGCCTTCCAAGGAACCTCCATACCATCTCCCACAGCAGCTGCCCCATTGTCCACCACCAGCAGCTGCGTCCAGGGCCCTGGCCCCACACCCCCGCTGTCACGCTCGCTCTGGAACTGCCATCCGTCCTGACCCCGAGGAGCCCACCCTCCGCTGGGTGTTGGACTCTCTGCCAGCAGCAGAACCATCATCTTTCGCACCATCTTCCAATTCTTTCTTCTTTGATTTCTCAGAGCCCACATTCTCCAGAAGCAGTTTAAGTGCTTTCCTGCATTTCTAGTTCACAAGAGAAGCCTGTGCTTCAGCCCACACTGATTGTTTACCCCATTGGCTTAGTATCCTCCTGGGACATCTCATGTCTAGCTGAGCTGCAGCTTGAGTTGCAGAGTCAAATACCCACTTTTCCAAATCTCCCTTGAGCTAGTCAGAGAATAAGCCATTCCCATTCCCATCTGGACCAATTTGAGGTCCTTCTCAACTACTTATTTGTTGGGGGGAGAAGTCCCCTTTGTCTGAAGAACCTCACTGGTCAGCTTTGTGGCTGGAAGCAGTGGCCAAGTGGTCCTCACTACGTGTCCATCCTTCATTGTAAATGCATGTTCAAGGATGATGCCCCCTCTTGCAAATAGAGAAGTGCCCTGGTGCAGGCGGGCTTGCAGGAAGGGAGGACCCACCGGAATCCCTTGTCCGGCCACAGTGGGCAGGCACTGGTGACGTCACTCAGCTTTTGGCCTTATCGGATTGTCTGATGTGGATCATTGACATAAACGGCTTTCAACAACCTGAAAACTTTTGCTCTAGTCCCATATAGGGGGACACCTGGATTAGAAGGAATCTGTACTTGAGAAATGATGTTTGTTGTTGTTCAGGCCCTCAGTCATATCCAACTCTTTGTGACCCCATGGACTGCAGCACACCAGGCTTCCCTGTCCTTCACCACCTCCCAGAGCTTGCTCGAACTCATGTCCGTTGAGTTGACGATACCATCTCGGATGACTGTCTCATCCTCTGTCATCCCTATTTTCCTCCTGCCTTCAGAGGTGTATTTCAAGCCAGAGTGGGTGTTGCTGATATGTTTCCCTCACACCCAAGGCAACCATGTTGGGGGTGTTGTTGTTCATCTTTGCCCCAAACTCATCCATTTCTTTCCAGCATGGGACACCCTCAAACCATTCACACGATGCAGTCATCCATTAATTTTCCTCTGGTCTTTTTTGGCTGAAAATTTTCCTCTGGTCTGTCTTACTCTGGGTTTCAGGTCAGCAGTCCTGTCTTTTAAGTCCCCTTCAATACCTTCCTTCCTGGGCTGTGCTCCCTGAGTGTCTCCAGTGTATAGAAAGCTTGTGTATAATCTCAAGTTTTAATAGAGGCGGGGGAGCAGTCGAAGCACCTCAGGTAGAAGCAGGGGCCGGCGCCCAGGTCTAAGATTAGAGGTGGGTAAAAGTTGTCTTCTCTCTTGAAGGGCAAATCTGATTCTACCTTCTTTCACTCTGAACGATTAAGAGGGAAAGGGTTAATCTGGTATTTAAAACACTACTTTTAAAAATTTACCTGTTGACATAGCTAGGGTGTTCAGGAAGCTGTGGGCGACATTTCTGGGGCGGAATGAGTGACTCCGCTGGACACACTGGCCTGAGACTGTGGCCAGGTCGTGGCTGCAGTGAGGGCACGGCTGTGGGGAGGGACTGGGTGCTGGGGGCAGTCAGGCTTCCCGCCGCTGAGCCCGCCTGCACAGGGACGAGGCAGGGACAGGGGAGGGAAGATCAGCCCAGCTTTGCAGGCGTCTCCATGAGCCCTGGGCAGGGGCATAGGGGCTCCCTGGGGAGGACTGTCGGGTCTCTGCCTGAGCCCTCATTCCAAGCACACCTGCCCGTGCCCCCGGGCTTTGGCCGTCCATGTCAGCGCCACCACAAACGTCTCCTCATGTGCTTACGTGTCAGCGTACAAGGTGCACGGGGAGACAGGCCCTAAGTACAGGAGGGGTTCGAGGGGGAGCAGTTTAGCTAAGTCTCCACAAACCCCAGGCCTGGGAGCCGCTGCACCTCCCCCAGCACCTGGGCTCCTTGTTCCTAAAATCCCTACACCTCCCTACCTGGGCTCTTCACCTGGCCTTAGTGCCCTGTGTCACTCCACTGGGTCCATTTAAACCCCCAGACTGGGCTCCTGGGAAACCTCAGAAAACCACGTCCACCAAGGAGGGCACACACAGGCCTTCAGCTCACCCGCGGGTCAGGCCCCTGCAAGCACAGCCCTGCGATCCCTCCCTCTCCAAACCTCCGTCATTCTTTTTTTAAACACAGTGGGGGCGCCTAGCGTCCCAGGGTGACTCTCTACCTGGAAATGAAATCTCAGGCTTGAAAATGACAATGTTACTTGCTGAACCGCCAAACAGAGCGCCGGCGCTGCTGCCCCACGCTGAAGGAGAGAAGCGGCACGGGCGGAACTTGGCTGGTGCATGCGTGGGCGGTGACAGAGGCGCCTCCGGCACGGCCCTGCTGCCTCCTGGGTACGAGGATGAGGCTTGTGGCCGCGCCTGGGGGTGCAAGCAGGGACAGTGCGGCTTGAGCCGCGTCCGTGGTGTCTGTGATCACAGCGTGCACGCCTGCTATCTGAGCTGGACACAGACAGCCCGAGAAAGCGGAAAGAGCGGGCCGACAGATCGTCAGCACAGTGTGCTAACTAACCTCACTGTCCCCCCCCAGACTCCGTGGTGACCGTCAGCCTCTCTTTGCTACTCTGCCTCAGGGTCTATAAACTTTCAAGGACATGGTGGAAACTGGTGGTTTTTCTTAATGTTTGAAAGAAATAACCCAGTAAGCTGTTCCCCAAGCTTAATGGTTCCCAGTGCCCACTTCAAATTAATTAAGCTGCAAACGGCCGGCGCTGAGTGCAGACGGGCTGAGCTTTGCGGGTTTCTCTTTCGCGACACGGCTGTGGCCACTGTGGCTGGGTCTCGCCATCAGCCGGGCTGTCGCTCTTTCAGATGAGCGAGGCTGAGATCAATGGGCAGTTCGAGTCCGTGTGTGAGTCCGTCTTCAGTGAAGTGGAATCTCAGGCCATGGACGCCCTGGACCTCCCAGGATGCTTCCGGACACGGAGCCACAGCTACCTGCGTGCCATCCAAGCTGGCTACTCCCAGGACGATGAATGTGTCCCCCTGACCATCCCTTCCGACACCACCTCAACCATCAGACCCACAGGTAAGGGACACCCTCCGACCTGCCTGGGACATACACATGTGCGGGCACCTCTGTGTTACAGGGAGCGAGTGAGTTCTCTCCAAACACCCGGGAATTGTCCAGCTTACGTTTGCGACATGGTGCTGTTTGCAGCACTGTTTTGAAACATTTCCTAGATAACTTTTCTTTGACTTAGGATAACATCTATCAATTATAAAGACTCTTTAAAAGCAGTGAAGTAGAGTTTCAGGAAAGTTTTATATAGGAAAACAAAATTGGCATTTGGGGGGTGATTGTCTTTTAAATCCCTAAGTTGAATCTTTGGCAATAAGACCTCAGTTGACGTGCGGTGACCCGGGGTCCAGCCTGAGTCCTTGTGGCTCCATGGTCAGATTTGTGAACATGTTTCTGCTCCATGGGCAGATTTGAGAAAACCGGTCGTTCATGTAAGCGCTCTTATCTCCTCACGGCTCTGCATATTCAAGGTGACAGTTTCCTTCAGTTCTTAAGAAATGCCACATCCACCCCTTTGATAATTTACCACCTGAAGTAAATATCACTGCTCAACGTTTCACTGCACTGGGGTTGTTTATGTAACACCATGAATAAACATGGCCTGGAGAAGCCCATAAAACAGCCAGCCATCAAAGTTGCTGAGCCACATAGAAAAACCCAGCCCGGCAGCTCAGGGCCGAGCCCTGATGGGAAGAACGTGGAGTTAGGAGCTGTGGACTCGTCACAGGTTGGGGTAGGAGCAACCAGAGACGGTTCTGAGGAGGACAGGAGAGAACTGGCTTTTGCTGACCGCGTGGGAGCCAGGTCGGGGGCAGGCCAGGTCACCCGCCACCTGCCCTCAACAGAGCTCTGTGTGTTTGAAGCTAAGACAGTGAGTAGGCCTTGGGGACAGTGAGCAGGACTTGGGGACAGTGAGCAGGACTTGAGTCGTTGACTGGTAACTAGGTGTTGCAGGACCCCTGGCCACCCTGAACTTTTCACTGTCACTCGCAGAGCCTGCAGGGGGAGAGGGCTCCCCAGATTCAAACCTGAGCCACCCTCCTCCTGAAGTCATGGGTAGGTCAGCTTCTCAGAGTCTCCTCCTCAGTGTCCAAGCACCAAGCAGAAGCTCTGAGCAGGTGATCAAGTCACATGGGGACAGGTGAACACAGAGTGCACTGGGGCCTCAGTGGTCTTTCCCTGTTGCCTTGTGGCCCTGAGCGGAGGCTTTGACGCCCTCAGACAGCTGAGCCCTGAGGTCACGGTGGGCACTGCTCTGGGAGCTGGGCCCTGTGGGAACCAGGAGGAAGGGCCAGGACCTGCTCCGCACAGGGCTGTGGACGCCAAGGCCGTCAGGGTCTGCAGCCAGTGGGACCCAGCCCCAGCTTCTCTTAGGCATCTCATGTCCTTGAGGTTGGGGCCCACCCTTCATGCTCTGCCCTCTGTGGGAGAAAAATGTGGAAAATGAGCAAATTAGAAGCTTAGGGAAGTAATAAGCCTCATTGTCATTACAGACTTAAAAACACACTTTAAAAGATAATTACTGATATATTCACCAATATTCGTTGAGTGTCTCCTACGAGCAAGTGACAATTAAGCACACTCTTGGTCTTCAGAAAGGCTCTGAAACAATAATTACCTGGTGGGAATCCACTTTATTGTTTATAGAACTGTCACTCCAAGGGGAATAAAAATAAAACAGATTTCACAGACATAATACAAGAACTGACGCAGAATTCAGACCGAAATTCTAATTTATGTACATATCATTTTTCCAAGTACATTTTTGTATTCCCAACATATATGTACCAAGTACATTAACCAAAAAAAACACTTCTCTTCAAAGTTCCTCCTGAATCTTGGCCTAATTATGGAGTCAAAATTTTCTCCAAACTCTAGAGGGAAGCGGAGACGGGCACACCTTCCAGAGTCAGGGAGTGGTCTTGGGAACGAGAGACAAGATGGAAAACCTCAGGAGAAACACTGAGTTGCCTTCAAATAATGAAATATCAAGTTATAGGTTACCTTTCTGGAGAAATGTGGGTACTGATGAATCCTTACTTCCTCCCTCCCCTGTTTTACTCTAAACATTGGAAATTGAATAGTTGTCATTTTTCCGGCCTAAGTAGACTGGCAAGAGCCTGCAAGAGTAGTCTACCTAATGTGACTGTGAAACATACCAAAGAAATGAGACGCCCCTGTCTGGAAAACACAGGAAAAATAGAGGCACGCATCTGAGCAGGACATAAGTGCCCACTCCCTACCAGAGTCTCCTGGAGGCGAGGCAGAAATGGGGTTTCCGTGACTTTGTGTTAAAGTGCTGCTTGGAAGATCGTACATTTAGTCACTATCCTTGGTTGATATGTGTGTGTGTGTGTGGACACGGAGAGAGAGATTGACAGACTGATTTTCTTTTATACTTCTGTAATTAGCTTTTGAACATAATTCCCCCAAAAGTTATTCAAAAACATTCCCCATGATTATTTTGAAGAATAAGATAAACTTAAATGTATCTTTTTGAGCCTGAAACATATAAGAGTTGGTGTCCTTTGGTTGTGTCACCTGTATAAATGCAAATCTGTGATGCTGATATTCACCTAATAGTCGTTAAATATCAGACAAGAACACAAAAGACTCATTACGAGTTTGAGGATGTGTACCAGGCACTGTGCTTTCAGCGCTGACCAGTCGATGCTGCCAGGGAGCATCTTACTCATGGGGGCTTGAGTTCACCTGCGTCTCCTCCAGCCTTCACGGCGGGTGGAGATGCCGCTGAAACAGACACTCGTGGCTGCATCTCCAGGGACCTGAAATGGGACCAGACTCCACCACCGGGCACTGGGACCCATGGCCAGGGCGACTCCCCATCCCCCTGTTCCTCTCATTACAAAATACCCCACCTATTGATCAGGGTCCTCTCACTAAATGAAGCAGTTTTGAAAACATCTACTTTGATTTCACACATGGCTTCTTTCTCATCTGTGAAATGATTTATCAGATAGATTTACTTGTCTAAATACACATTTTACCCGATTTTTCTAGGGAGGGAAGGTTATTGATAACACAGAGGAAAACGCTATAAAATCAGATGTTGATGGTTTTTCTCTGGGTCAGAAGTTTTCTCAGCGTACGTCAGCACTGGTTCCAGAAGTCATTACGATGGAGGGAAAATCCATACCAAGCACGACAGAGGAGATAGCCGTGAACCTTTTTTCTGTTTAGTTGTTTATGTTTCTGCACTGCCTTGTCTCTCAAGGATTCACCATGGTCTCCAGTTTCCAAGATGCCTCCCACATGCAGAGTCCAGCGTCTTCCTGGGTTCTGGTCACGTGACCCCAGCCTGCTCCCCTGCAACATGCACTCCGACTCCCACCCCATCAGGCCATCGTGATAGCAGGCACGGTCAGTCACTGTGAGAAGTAACTGTTTAACTGGTGGATAAGTGAGCCAGTCAAATTTAGCATTTAACATCCTAAACCCTAAATAATCAATGATTAAATCAGTGAATCCATGCATGCATAAATAAATAGATGAACGAATGAGTTTTTCGGCTAAACCCCAGGATCCTGCAGAGATACAAGTGCTGTGCGGCTGACCCCTCAGGCCCCCAGGCAGCCCATCCCTGCACTTAGGTCACCTTCTTTGCTGCTCACTTGGAGCTCTGCTCAGCCCTGAGGGTCCGTCCCCAAGTGCCCTTCTCACCACCCGCTCCAGCCTGCCTCTGACTCCCAAAGAATACAGGCTGAGCCAGCACTGCCGCCTGGCACCCCGAGGCTCCATGAGCAGAGGCAGTGGTCTCGTGGCCAGTGCATAACCTGAATAAACCGGCCGGGCCCCCAGCTGCCCTCTCACGCCTCCTCAGAGTCTCTCATTTCATATGATATTTGCTGAGCCCAGAATTTGCTTTTTTGGATATTTTTTTTGTGTATAATTCCTAGCTATGCTTTCATTTTCAACTCAGAAATCATTATTTCCTCCAGGAAGCCTTCACTGATTTGCATGCATTTCATCTAATTAGTATAGACACCAGCACAAATTTTATCCCTCCCATTCCCAGATCTAATGAGTTCCAACAAAATAACACATTTATTAAAACAAAAAAATCCAAATTTTTATTTATTTCTATGACATACTTTCTCTTTTTTTTTTTTTAAATTTTACTCGTAACTTTTACAGCATTGTGTTGTTTATAGATATGTATGTTCCCAGATTAGTCATATGGACATACTTTTCTTTTAAAGATACGGAGATATTAGATACTAAAACATTTAAGCTATGGTTCGTGTGTGCTAAGTCGCTTAAGTTGTGTTCAACTGTTTGCAACCCCATGGAAGAAGCCCACCAGGCTTCTCTGTCCATGGAATTCTCCAGGCAAGAATACTGGAGCGTGTTGCCATGCCTTCCTCCAGGGGATCTTCCTGACCCTGGGATTGAACCCATGTCTCTTAAGTCTCCTGCACTGGCAGGCAAGTTCTTCACCACTAGTGCCACCTGGGAAGCCCCAAAGTACTGTATGTGTATTGACTTTATTGATTAGCTGGACTAAATCATTTTACACATACTATGTTTAAATGTACTAAAAAATATAATGTACTTTTACTTTTGCAGCTTCAAAAAAAATTGTCCTTTGAAGCCTCATGCAGAAGGGAAGAGAAGGAGGCTTCCTGCCACCTGCTTATCTTATGCGCCACTGTCTCTCCTGCCATGTTTGCCGGTGGCTGGTTGACTTTTGCTTTGCCCTAGTGGTTGATGACTAAGGCATTGCTACTTAGAGCAATGTTGGAAAACTGTGCGTGTTATATGGGTAATGGTTAAGTTTATGTGTCAGCTTGCCTGGGCCTAGAGGTTTGATCAAGCATTATTCTGGTTGTTGCTGTGAGGGTGGTTTTTGATGAGTTAACATCCTTGAGAGTAGACTGAGTGAAGCAGATTGCCCTTCCTAATGTGTGGTGGACCATGCTCAGGCAGTCAAAAGACCTGAACAGAACAAAAAGTTAGCCCTTCCGTGAGTAGGAGAGAATTCCTCCTGCCTGCTTGTTCCAACCTTTCAGCTTGATCTGAAGGATCAGCTTTTCCAGGTTTTGTACCTGCCAGCCTTCAGACTGGAACCCACCATTGGCCCTGCTGGGTCTCCAAGTGGCCAGCTGGCCCCACAGACCTCAAGGCTCCAGTGCCTCCATGGTTATGCAAGCCAGTTCCTCGCAGTAAGCCTCTCTCTCCATGTGTGGACACCTTCTCTGGTCTGTTCCTCTGCACACATAGGACTAACTCATTATGTCTGAGGAGTATTTCTTCAGGCTTTTTATTTAACATGGTCAGAGCATTTACACAGGAATTTCCATCAGCAGCTCTGCACTCTGGCCAACAGCTTGTCCCTAAGGATATGGATCGTCTGTCCTTGTGACAGGGTGGGGACGGGGAGTGACCATGAAGATGTAAGGTGTTTTCACAAATGTTGATGAGCTCCGTTTGTGAAATGATCCATCAGGTAGATCTAAAAGTATGAAACACCATTCGCTTCAGCAGGCTGGTGGTTGCCAACAGCCGTATGTCAGGGGTTTTTTTTGGCCACTTCTATTGGTCTTTCATTTATCTGATTTCATCCATCTTTGTTCTTTGACCTGTATGGGCCTCCCATCACAGTGGCCTCTCTCTCTGCAGAGCACCGGCTCTGGGTGCATGCGCTCCAGAGCTCTGACTCGGTAGTTGGACACATCCATCCAGCTGCTCCACAACACGTTGGATCCTCCAGGATCCCACTGGACCACCAGGGAAGCCCCGATATGTCAGGTTTTAAACGCTTCTAGGGAGCTGGCCTGCGGGACAGTGGGCTCCCTGTGAACGTTTGTAGCCCAGGCTCAAACCTAAGGCAGAGAAGGCTACCCTCTGGGGCCACAGACATCTGAGAAGGGAAGCGCCACCTGGCGACTTGGGTGGGTATGGAGGGTGTCCCCACTGCCAGGCCTGGGTTGGTGCTGGGCAGGTGAGTTGTCAACCAGGGCAGTCAGGGCGTGTGAACCAGAGGTCTAGTCCGGGGAAAGAACCGGGGTCGGAGCCGAAGAAGGCACCGTAAAGGAAAGATCAAGAGGCCCGGTATCAGAAGCAGCCAAGAGGCAGTCAGCTGACTGAGCAGGGACCAGGACTCAGCTGACGTGGGTCCGCCGGGCCCGGAGCTCATCCTGACTGCTGGGTTAAGGGCAGGGAGTCCAGGCAGAAGGTGCCCACTCCTCACCTGGCAGCTCTGCAGCTGAGGCCCTGCAGGAAACCACAGCAAGGAAACTGGCGACCGACCCCCCAGCGGCTCTGGGCTCTGGAATGGAGGCCCCAGCCTGGAGTCCACGGGTTCCTGGGGACCCCTAGTATGTTTAGGAACTGAGGAGGTATAAAGAGCGGATCTTTAATTTTCTAATGTCATAGTTTAATATAAACTGCCCCCTGGTTACGAATGCAGCAACAGAACACGCCCGCCCTAGCCAGGCCTCCGGTCCCCAGGGTGCTGGACGCAGTGTACCACTGGTCTACAATTCATGCAAGGATTTCCAGACACCTTGTATGCCCATGAGGCTTTGAAATCACAATCGTTAGCAGTCGCCTCGCCAGATCTCATTATTACCTACGTTGATAGACACACACATCACAAAGATTTCCTAACGTTTTGCTAACTGTATTTTGATGTAATTTTTCAATCCTCTGCATTTTAGTTTTTGAATTTAAAATGTTATATTGAGAAGGACAGTGTCCGCTTGACCGAGCTCCTGACGGTGCAGCCCAGGGGCAGGCCTCGCAGGAGGATTTTCCTGCTCTGATGATCGGGCTTCCCTGGAGACCTGGGGAAGACACTCACAGTCTTCAGTATCAGGCTTTCTCATAGATAATACATATCACAGATGATTTCAGTTTTGACTGTTGACTGTCTTTCCTCCATGGCCATGAGAACAGGCACCTCTTGGCTCTGAACACTACATCAGACATTTCTAAAATAGGGGCTGGAACTTCCCACAGAAGAACAGAGCACACAACAGGGGGTGATGTGCGTCCAAGGGGCCCAGGCGTCTCTGTCCGCTCACTGCCGGCCACACAGAGCATGCCTTCTGAAGTTGTGCCTGCAAACACAGGGCCAGGAGGCACGGACTGCTCTGGTGGAGTCTGATGGCACACCCGGGCCCCACGGGCGCCTACGGCTCCGGTGACACCAGCTGGAAACCAGAAGCGCCATCGTCACAGCAAAACAAGGCTGCTGCTCGCAGGCTGGCGTGTCCTGCCTGAAGCTGCACACACACCCACGGTTCTTGGCGACGCTGATCTTTAATCAGTGCGTTTCCTCACATCCCGAAAGGTCACGGTGACACGCGGGCACGTTTGCCTTCGCTACAGCTGAGTTTGCATTCACCCGGGCTCTTGAGCTATAGGTACACCTGCGTTGTACAGGACTCAGTAAATATTTGTTGAATGTAAGAATGGTTGACTTGAGAATTTACAGCTTATGAAACATTTAAATCCATTTACGTGAGCAGTTTGCACTCACTCAATATTTAAGATTCAGGGTTTCAGCTCCCAGGCTAAGGCGTCTCCTCAGACACTTGCTCAGCTTTTCCTCTTGAATGCGCTGGACGGCGCCAGCTTATGATGCCCGCTGCCTGCTTTATCGGATGTTTGACCTGGCACAGGAATGGATCATGAGTGGATCACTTACAGCATAGCTGTGAAGGAAATAACGTTTTGCTAACTGTATTTTGATGTAATTTTTCAATCCTCTGCATTTTAGTTTTTGCATTTGAAATGTTATATTGAGAAGGACAGTGTCCGCTTGACCGAGCTCCTGACGGTGCAGCCCAGGGGCAGGCCTCGCAGGAGGATTTTCCTGCTCTGATGATCGGGCTTCCCTGGAGACCTGGGGAAGACACTCACAGTCTTCAGTATCAGGCTTTCTCATAGATAATACATATCACAGATGATTTCAGTTTTGACTGTTGACTGTCTTTCCTCCATGGCCATGAGAACAGGCACCTCTTGGCTCTGAACACTACATCAGACATTTCTAAAATAGGGGCTGGAACTTCCCACAGAAGAACAGAGCACACAACAGGGGGTGATGTGCGTCCAAGGGGCCCAGGCGTCTCTGTCCGCTCACTGCCGGCCACACAGAGCATGCCTTCTGAAGTTGTGCCTGCAAACACAGGGCCAGGAGGCACGGACTGCTCTGGTGGAGTCTGATGGCACACCGGCCACACGGGCGCCTACGGCTCCGGTGACACCAGCTGGAAACCAGAAGCGCCATCGTCACAGCAAAACAAGGCTGCTGCTCGCAGGCTGGCGTGTCCTGCCTGAAGCTGCACACACACCCACGGTTCTTGGCGACGCTGATCTTTAATCAGTGCGTTTCCTCACATCCCGAAAGGTCACGGTGACACGCGGGCACGTTTGCCTTCGCTACAGCTGAGTTTGCATTCACCCGGGCTCTTGAGCTATAGGTACACCTGCGTTGTACAGGACTCAGTAAATATTTGTTGAATGTAAGAATGGTTGACTTGAGAATTTACAGCTTATGAAACATTTAAATCCATTTACGTGAGCAGTTTGCACTCACTCAATATTTAAGATTCAGGGTTTCAGCTCCCAGGCTAAGGCGTCTCCTCAGACACTTGCTCAGCTTTTCCTCTTGAATGCGCTGGACGGCGCCAGCTTATGATGCCCGCTGCCTGCTTTATCGGATGTTTGACCTGGCACAGGAATGGATCATGAGTGGATCACTTACAGCATAGCTGTGAAGGAAATAACACGTGCGTCTGTTTTCCTTAATCACACAATTCTGTGTGTCCCCTCCTCCTGCCTGACATGTTAGGAAATTCAGCCTTGATCACTTGGGGTGAATCCAGGGTATGACAAGGCCAGGCACCTGGAGTGGCCTCAAGGCATCTGAAGACTCCCTGGCACAGACACCCAGGCCCTGAGGCCTCTGCGTCCACTTGGGCACCTCAGGGTCCTTGGGCTCCACTGCATCGTGAGGACTCAGCGGCTCAGAGACCCTCCTGCTCCCATCCTGCTGCCGTTCCTGCAGACTTCTGTTCTCCAGCCTCTTCCATCCGACCCCTGGGCAGCCTCTCCCGAGGCTAAGCTTTCACCACAGTCAAGGAGGGGTTAACTTAAACTGCCTTGCCCCAACAAAGTTTCTGCAGAGAGGAGCTTAGAGCTGCTCCGATGGCAAGGATCGTGGGGGGAAAACCTACAAATAATATCCCCAAGATATCCAAAGCTCAAAATGTTTTTTTTAAGTGAGGAAAGTTTCACCACTAACTTCCTTTTGCCTTTACAAAAGACACCGGAGCTGCACAAAACTCAAATTTTCAGCTAGCGCTAGCTGGTTAGCATTCATAGGGCTTCCACAGTAGCTCAGATGGTAAAGAGTCTGCCTGCAGTGTAGGAGACCGAGGTTCAAACCTGGGTTGGGAAGATGCCCTAGAGAAGGAAGTGGCAACATACTCCGATATTCTTACCTAGGAAATCCCACGGACAGAAGAGCCTGGTGGACTTCAAATGACAGTTATCGTTTGCTAGTAGGGATATTATGCTAAAACAGAACTTGTTTAGGCCATTTTAATGTTTCCAAGTTTGGAGGAAGAGATGGAATGAGGTCGAGATTAATCTTCCAGCCCATTTTCAAACACCAACAAAGCTGAGCACTTTACACCTGTATACTGAGCCCGGTTTTTACAGCTTCAGACTTAGGTTGTGTGTATCTTCACTGATCCTTTCAAATGGCAGCTAGGTGGCAGTAAACCATGGTCAGGAAATACCCTTTGGACTCTCGTTCAGTTCAATCACTCAGTCGTGACTGACTTTGCAACCCCATGGATTGCGCAGGGCTTCCGTGTTCTTCACCATCACCCTGAGCTTGCTGAGACTCACACTCGTTGACCTGGTAATGACATCCAACCATCTCGTCCTCTGTCGTCCCCTTCTCCTTCTGCCTTGTATTTTCCCAACATCAAAGTCTTTTCTGACGAGTCGTCTCTTTGCATCAACTGCCTAAGTATTGGGACTTCTGCTTCACCATCAGTCCTTCCAATGAATATTCAGGGTTGATTTCCTTCTGGATTGATTGGTTCAATCTCCTTGCGGTCCAAGGGACTCTCAAGAGTCTTCATCCCACAGTTCAAAATCATCATTTCTTCAGTGCTCAGACTTCCTTATGGTCCAACTCTCACATCCATACATGACTACTGGAAAAACCATAGCTTTGACTATACGGACTTTCGTTGTCAAAGTGATGTCTCTGTTTTTAATAAGTTGTCTAGGTTTGTCATAGCTTTTCTTCTTTTTTTTTAAACTTTTATTTTACTTTTAACTTTTACAGAGTTTTGTTGTTTACAAATATGTATGTTCTCAGATTAGTCATATGTATATCCCTCCCATCCCACCCCTCCAGACCGTCATATAGCACCCGTGAAGGATCTGCTTTTCTCACAGAGCAATGATATTTTCTTCACTTTCTTCTAAGGAGCAAGCATCTTTTAATTTCATGGCTGCAGTCACTGTCTGCAGTGATTTTGGAGCCCAAGAAAATAAAGTCTCTCACTGTTTCCATTGTTTTTCCACCTATTTGTCTGGTAATGATTTCTTTCAGGGGATTAGCTAAAACAGAACTTGTTTAGGCCATTTTAATGTTTCCAAGTTTGGAGGAAGAGATGGAATGAGGTCGAGATTAATCTTCCAGCCCATTTTCAAACACCAACAAAGCTGAGCACTTTACACCTGTATACTGAGCCCGGTTTTTACAGCTTCAGACTTAGGTTGTGTGTATCTTCACTGATCCTTTCAAATGGCAGCTAGGTGGCAGTAAACCATGGTCAGGAAATACCCTTTGGACTCTCGTTCAGTTCAATCACTCAGTCGTGACTGACTTTGCAACCCCATGGATTGCGCAGGGCTTCCGTGTTCTTCACCATCACCCTGAGCTTGCTGAGACTCACACTCGTTGACCTGGTAATGACATCCAACCATCTCGTCCTCTGTCGTCCCCTTCTCCTTCTGCCTTGTATTTTCCCAACATCAAAGTCTTTTCTGACGAGTCGTCTCTTTGCATCAACTGCCTAAGTATTGGGACTTCTGCTTCACCATCAGTCCTTCCAATGAATATTCAGGGTTGATTTCCTTCTGGATTGATTGGTTCAATCTCCTTGCGGTCCAAGGGACTCTCAAGAGTCTTCATCCCACAGTTCAAAATCATCATTTCTTCAGTGCTCAGACTTCCTTATGGTCCAACTCTCACATCCATACATGACTACTGGAAAAACCATAGCTTTGACTATACGGACTTTCGTTGTCAAAGTGATGTCTCTGTTTTTAATAAGTTGTCTAGGTTTGTCATAGCTTTTCTTCTTTTTTTTTAAACTTTTATTTTACTTTTAACTTTTACAGAGTTTTGTTGTTTACAAATATGTATGTTCTCAGATTAGTCATATGTATATCCCTCCCATCCCACCCCTCCAGACCGTCATATAGCACCCGTGAAGGATCTGCTTTTCTCACAGAGCAATGATATTTTCTTCACTTTCTTCTAAGGAGCAAGCATCTTTTAATTTCATGGCTGCAGTCACTGTCTGCAGTGATTTTGGAGCCCAAGAAAATAAAGTCTCTCACTGTTTCCATTGTTTTTCCACCTATTTGTCATGAAGTGATGGGACCAAATGCCATGATCTTTGTTTTTTGTATGTGGAGTTTAAACCAGTTTTTTCATTTCAGACTCTAGGAAACACATATTCACCTGTGTAGAGGATTCCTTTGTAAAATGCTTAATTGCATTGAGTTTATTTCATCCTAATATAGCTATTAAGATGCAGAGCCATGCTGTGCTTTTTAAACACAAATAATGTGGAAGTTTTGAAAGTCCCAGTGAATTTATTATAAAAAGCATTTTTACCTCTGTTTACCCATTTATAAATTTTCTCTACGATAAATCTACTGGGACTCAAGTTGGATGTCTAGGTCTGAAAGATCTGCTAGAAAAGCAAATGACAACCCACTCCAGTATTCTTGCCTGGAGAATCCCATGGACAGAGGGGCCTGGCGGGCTACATTCTATGGGGTCGCAAAACAGTTAGACACGACTGAGCACAGACACACACACATACACACACTCATTTATTACTTTGTGGAAACCAAGGAGGAGAGAGAGAAGGAAGAATGAAATGATTGATCATGTCTGATGTTGCTGTGAGTGTGACTATGGAGCACAAACGAAAGGTTCGCCCACTCAGGAACATGGCTCGTTTCTGGCAGGAGCAGAAGCAGGTGCAGGTCCTCCAAATTCCCGGAGAAAAACCCATGTGGCAAATACAGGGCAAGACCGCATCTCCAGTTCCCTACAGCGTCTGCATGTCAGCTGTGTTCTCGTCGCCTTCTGTGACAGGGAGCTGGTGTCTGCTGGTCTCACTGCCGTTTTGATCGGTCACACAATCAACTTGTGGAATCCAGTCCACAGGTCTCTCTTTGTGACTTACTTAAAGTGTGTTTTTCTAGGTTTGTCATAGCTTTTCTTCTTTTTTTTTAAACTTTTATTTTACTTTTAACTTTTACAGAGTTTTGTTGTTTACAAATATGTATGTTCTCAGATTAGTCATATGTATATCCCTCCCATCCCACCCCTCCAGACCGTCATATAGCACCCGTGAAGGATCTGCTTTTCTCACAGAGCAATGATATTTTCTTCACTTTCTTCTAAGGAGCAAGCATCTTTTAATTTCATGGCTGCAGTCACTGTCTGCAGTGATTTTGGAGCCCAAGAAAATAAAGTCTCTCACTGTTTCCATTGTTTTTCCACCTATTTGTCATGAAGTGATGGGACCAAATGCCATGATCTTTGTTTTTTGTATGTGGAGTTTAAACCAGTTTTTTCATTTCAGACTCTAGGAAACACATATTCACCTGTGTAGAGGATTCCTTTGTAAAATGCTTAATTGCATTGAGTTTATTTCATCCTAATATAGCTATTAAGATGCAGAGCCATGCTGTGCTTTTTAAACACAAATAATGTGGAAGTTTTGAAAGTCCCAGTGAATTTATTATAAAAAGCATTTTTACCTCTGTTTACCCATTTATAAATTTTCTCTACGATAAATCTACTGGGACTCAAGTTGGATGTCTAGGTCTGAAAGATCTGCTAGAAAAGCAAATGACAACCCACTCCAGTATTCTTGCCTGGAGAATCCCATGGACAGAGGGGCCTGGCGGGCTACATTCTATGGGGTCGCAAAACAGTTAGACACGACTGAGCACAGACACACACACATACACACACTCATTTATTACTTTGTGGAAACCAAGGAGGAGAGAGAGAAGGAAGAATGAAATGATTGATCATGTCTGATGTTGCTGTGAGTGTGACTATGGAGCACAAACGAAAGGTTCGCCCACTCAGGAACATGGCTCGTTTCTGGCAGGAGCAGAAGCAGGTGCAGGTCCTCCAAATTCCCGGAGAAAAACCCATGTGGCAAATACAGGGCAAGACCGCATCTCCAGTTCCCTACAGCGTCTGCATGTCAGCTGTGTTCTCGTCGCCTTCTGTGACAGGGAGCTGGTGTCTGCTGGTCTCACTGCCGTTTTGATCGGTCACACAATCAACTTGTGGAATCCAGTCCACAGGTCTCTCTTTGTGACTTACGGCTGTAGAATACCAGAAAGTTGCTTCATGAAAGGAAGGGAGACAGAACTGAAGTAGGTTTTTCTGTATCTACAGGCAGATAGTCACTGCAGTCTAATTTTCTCAGCTCATACTTGGTAGTTAATGTTTAGTCCTTTCTGCTCATTAACATTGAGTTATTATAAAATAGCCTGTGATTCATGAATCAAAGTTGTCTCTGCTTCTGAATATTTACAGCAGGAGCTGAGATCCTAGCTCTTAGGTGTGGGACAGAGGCGTCTCCTCCCGCATGCCCTGTCTTGCAGACTGAGGTTAGTTGTCTCTGTGAGGCAAGCGTGCTCTCCAGGGGACGGTGCCAAGAGGAAATGAGATACTTTGGCACTGGGGGTTATTGACCAGGTAGATTCTGAGTCTACATCTGTATGCGTTAGATGCAAGCTCCACCCACTGTCTTACAGGTGTGGCCTCCTAGGCAGGCTCTGCCCACAGCCGTCAGCATCTAGACATCAGCTCCCTGGACATCAACTGAAGGCACCCTGAGGCCCCACCTGTGACCTGAGATCAGGGGGTTCCTCTCCTTCCTTTTTTCCCTTCAAAATTACGTCAGCGTGTTTTTTCTAATCATGTGTCCATTACCATGCCAGTGTGAGATTTAGAGATATTTGTATTTCTTTCTCTCTCTCTTTTAAAAAACTAACCGTGAACCTGGTGGTGACTGACCATTCAACTAGACACCGGTTCAGGCAGGAAAGTTGACTGTGGGTTGTTTGGGGGGCGGGGGGAGGCGAGGGGGTTTGGATTATTTTATTTTTATTTATTTTATTTATTTATGTATTTTTATTTATGTTTTGGCCACTTCTATTGGTCCTCCATCCATTTATTTTCATCCATCCTTGTTCCCTAGCCTGTGTGGGCCTCCCATTGCAGTGGCCTCGCTCACCGCAGAGCACTGGCTCCAGGCACACGCGCTCCAGAGCTCTGGCTTGGTAGTTGGACACATCCGTCCAGCCACTCCGCGGCATGTGGGATCTTCACAGACCAGGGATCAAACTGGCGCCCCTTGCACTGCAAGGCGGTGTCCTTACCCACTGGACCACCAGGGAAGCCCTGGATTATTTTTAATATTTATCTTTATTTATTTATTTATTTATTTCGATGTTATTTATTTATTTATTTAGTTGCGGTATGTGGGATCCCTGACCAGGGATCGAACTCTGCCCCTCCCAGCACTGGGAGTGTGAAGTCTTAGCCACTGGACCACCAGGGAAGTCCCTCGATTGTGTTTTACACACACTGTGGTGCTCTTCAGAACTGTTGTGACGTTGCCCTTGGAGCCTGTCACCAGGAGCATCCCGTGCGTTGCAGCGAATCGTGTGTTTGGCTCCGCATCCCCTCCCTGGGACAGAACAGGGAGGCAGGAATCCCCTCACCACTGGGTCTCCAGGGCCTGGGATGTGCTGAACGTTATAGAAATACTTGGCTAGATTTTGCTGAAAACAGTGAACAGATGGGTTCATCAGAAAGGATGTTGTCTGTCTGAGCTGTGCTCGGGCCAGGGGTGGGAGCGCTGTTCCCAGTGTGGGTGGGCTTGCTGTGTGATTGATGTTCTGAATTTAGAACTGGAAGGTGAAGTTTTCATGTAATCTTGGCAGCACAATGCCGTCCCCAGCGAACATCCAGGGAGGCATGGATCAGCAGCTCCGTCCTTTCTGGGGACTCATTAGAACCTCTGCGTGCATTATGACAGACTGTATCATCGCTTTTCCAGCTCGGGGTGTCAGGGTCAAGTTTTCTGTTTCATAAAGAATATTGTGGAAGGTGGAACCCCGGGGAAAGGGAGTCAGCGGCAGGCTGTAGTTTCTGAAAAGCTCGGTAAATGGCCACCTTGGTCCATGTCTCCTCTCCTCTGTGTTTTTCCTCGAGGCCGGCTCCGGGGTGACTCACTATGCGGTCTCCATGCCAGCCGCTTCTCCAGTGGGCCCTGGGCCTCGGGCCAGTAAGGGACACCGTTTCCTGGAGATCAGAGGCTGCGGTGAGCCCTTTGCACTCTGTCAGCAGCCCTGGGTCTCCAGAGTCCTCTTATTAATGGGTCCTTTGGAGCAGATACAGTTCAGTGTCTGAGACGAGGTGAGAGTTTGTGGACGCTGCATGCTGCGTCTGCAGCTCTGATGGGGAGGGGGACTGCTCCCTCTGCAGAAGGTGCCTGGAACCCCATGTCCACCTATGGCGATGCCAGAATAGGGCCCAGAGTCTCACTGTGTCCAGGCTGAGCCTCCACCACTCCATCCCCCTCCCCCCACCAGGGCCACCGGACTCCTGGCCACACGAGCTCAAACTGGCAGTGGTTACTGATCCCAGAAGGCTCAGAAAGGTCGCTGAGAGGTCTCCGGCCGGAAGCTCTGATGTATTAGCACAGGTGACACTGGCCATCTGGCCACCTGATCTCAACGAGACACGACCCACACAGAAGGCACTGTGACACTTGTCCCGAGTGAGGGATGCCTGTGTCTCCCTTTTCTTCACTGTGTCTTGAGTGGGCCTGGGATGTGCTGAACGTTATAGAAATACTTGGCTAGATTTTGCTGAAAACAGTGAACAGATGGGTTCATCAGAAAGGATGTTGTCTGTCTGAGCTGTGCTCGGGCCAGGGGTGGGAGCGCTGTTCCCAGTGTGGGTGGGCTTGCTGTGTGATTGATGTTCTGAATTTAGAACTGGAAGGTGAAGTTTTCATGTAATCTTGGCAGCACAATGCCGTCCCCAGCGAACATCCAGGGAGGCATGGATCAGCAGCTCCGTCCTTTCTGGGGACTCATTAGAACCTCTGCGTGCATTATGACAGACTGTATCATCGCTTTTCCAGCTCGGGGTGTCAGGGTCAAGTTTTCTGTTTCATAAAGAATATTGTGGAAGGTGGAACCCGGGAATGGGAGTCAGCGGCAGGCTGTAGTTTCTGAAAAGCTCGGTAAATGGCCACCTTGGTCCATGTCTCCTCTCCTCTGTGTTTTTCCTCGAGGCCGGCTCCGGGGTGACTCACTATGCGGTCTCCATGCCAGCCGCTTCTCCAGTGGGCCCTGGGCCTCGGGCCAGTAAGGGACACCGTTTCCTGGAGATCAGAGGCTGCGGTGAGCCCTTTGCACTCTGTCAGCAGCCCTGGGTCTCCAGAGTCCTCTTATTAATGGGTCCTTTGGAGCAGATACAGTTCAGTGTCTGAGACGAGGTGAGAGTTTGTGGACGCTGCATGCTGCGTCTGCAGCTCTGATGGGGAGGGGGACTGCTCCCTCTGCAGAAGGTGCCTGGAACCCCATGTCCACCTATGGCGATGCCAGAATAGGGCCCAGAGTCTCACTGTGTCCAGGCTGAGCCTCCACCACTCCATCCCCCTCCCCCCACCAGGGCCACCGGACTCCTGGCCACACGAGCTCAAACTGGCAGTGGTTACTGATCCCAGAAGGCTCAGAAAGGTCGCTGAGAGGTCTCCGGCCGGAAGCTCTGATGTATTAGCACAGGTGACACTGGCCATCTGGCCACCTGATCTCAACGAGACACGACCCACACAGAAGGCACTGTGACACTTGTCCCGAGTGAGGGGATGCCTGTGTCTCCCTTTCCACTGTGATTGCCTCGAGACTGTCACTCTGTGGTCTGTATTAGAAGTTTGGGGATCTCTCAACTTTCTTGTCAAACTGTATGGAAGAAGTCCTGGGCTCAGTGGTAAAGAACCCACCTGGCAGTGCTGGAAACACGGGTTCAATCCTTGGTCCAGGAAGATCCCCTGGAGAAGGAAATGGAAACCCACTCCAGTATTCTTGCCTGGGAGATCCCATGGTCAGAGGGGCCTGGCAGGCTACAGTCCACAGAGTCACAAAGAGGGGGACATGACTTAGCTATAAATAAACAACAAAGGGTGGAATTTATGACATATTCATTAGATGCTGAGCCTCAGTAGGTGTAAATAGCTCAGAAGTTACGTGTTATTTTTACCCTTGCAAGTAGCATCAGCTGTATCACTTTAGTAACATTTCATGGGAAGGTTACTTTACCTTGTGCAGGTCCATAGCCACACCTGGGTTGTCTGCCCCGCGCAGACGTGCAAGTCAGTGGCTTCATCATGAGACAACGTACCGCCCAAGAGTTACTCCCCCCACATCCTGATGGTAAGATGCTGTTCTGGCATAATTGTAATACAGACGTCAGTCCTGATCACACATGCCAGGTGAGACAAAGCACTGCACACGTCGCTGACAGCATGTGTCACTTGTGAGGGTAGAGGACAGTGCCATCCGCTTCTCCACCTACACATTCTCCAGGAACAGACTGGTCCGAGCCCCCAGCTGTGTCCCTGTGGGGTATGTCAGCTTTTCCACTGAGAAAGTCATTCTTTTCACTGATTCAGTGTTTTCCTCTAAGTTTAAGCCTCCCGTTCTCAAAGATCCAGGGCCCAGCTGTCGCCGTGAGCACCTGACTGGGGGAAGCCACCTCTGCTCCCGTACATTTCCACTGTTCTGTCTTGTCCGTCACCACTGCCTCAGGGCTTGCCTGGAAATCGATCCCATTGTTTCAGCATTTGGTTTACCGCGTGACCCCTTGAACACTCAAAATTCTGTACTTAACCTAATTCTCTACATCCTTAAAAGTTGGCTCATGCTCAACTTTTCGGAAAGTTCTTGTGAGTTTTAAATATTTTAAATGAAAACAAGAAGTGTTTCAAACCATGAAACAGCTGTCATCACTTCGTTTCACTGTCTGCAAGATGTTAGATGCTGGCTAGACTGTAGTTTCTTGCTAATTAACACATGGGAGGTGGATGTCTTTGCTGGGCCGTCAGAACCTGGGCAGCCCACATGAGTTTCTGTAGCTTTAGGAAGCCACTGTGCACACCAGGAATGAGACTTCTGCATCTCACGTGGTTTACACCTGGTTTTGAGGCAGACATTAATTGAGGTGTCAACGTTTTTTAGAACCTTTTGGCCCCGCCCACATTTTCTGTAGCAAGTCACAAGAGGGGACATGGAATTTTATGACATATTCATTAGATGCTGAGCCTCAGTAGGTGTAAATAGCTCAGAAGTTACGTGTTATTTTTACCCTTGCAAGTAGCATCAGCTGTATCACTTTAGTAACATTTCATGGGAAGGTTACTTTACCTTGTGCAGGTCCATAGCCACACCTGGGTTGTCTGCCCCGCGCAGACGTGCAAGTCAGTGGCTTCATCATGAGACAACGTACCGCCCAAGAGTTACTCCCCCCACATCCTGATGGTAAGATGCTGTTCTGGCATAATTGTAATACAGACGTCAGTCCTGATCACACATGCCAGGTGAGACAAAGCACTGCACACGCCGCTGACAGCATGAGTCACTTGTGAGGGTAGAGGACAGTGCCATCCGCTTCTCCACCTACACATTCTCCAGGAACAGACTGGTCCGAGCCCCCAGCTGTGTCCCTGTGGGGTATGTCAGCTTTTCCACTGAGAAAGTCATTCTTTTCACTGATTCAGTGTTTTCCTCTAAGTTTAAGCCTCCCGTTCTCAAAGATCCAGGGCCCAGCTGTCGCCGTGAGCACCTGACTGGGGGAAGCCACCTCTGCTCCCGTACATTTCCACTGTTCTGTCTTGTCCGTCACCACTGCCTCAGGGCTTGCCTGGAAATCGATCCCATTGTTTCAGCATTTGGTTTACCGCGTGACCCCTTGAACACTCAAAATTCTGTACTTAACCTAATTCTCTACATCCTTAAAAGTTGGCTCATGCTCAACTTTTCGGAAAGTTCTTGTGAGTTTTAAATATTTTAAATGAAAACAAGAAGTGTTTCAAACCATGAAACAGCTGTCATCACTTCGTTTCACTGTCTGCAAGATGTTAGATGCTGGCTAGACTGTAGTTTCTTGCTAATTAACACATGGGAGGTGGATGTCTTTGCTGCCGGCCCGTCAGAACCTGGGCAGCCCACATGAGTTTCTGTAGCTTTAGGGAAGCCACTGTGCACGCCAGGGGAACGAGACTTCTGCATCTCACGTGGTTTACACCTGGTTTTGAGGCAGACATTAATTGAGGTGTCAACATAGCTTTAATCTTTTATGTTGAATCTTTGCCTTCGGTTTGGGTTCTCCAATATCCAGACACTCATTTAGACATTCGTGGGCTTGATTACTGTAATTCCTTTTATGCTGTTATCTTTGAAGTTCTAATTAAGAGAACGCAGTGGAGGTAAGTGTGGCTGGGATGTTCAGCTAGAATGCCGATGCCTGCCTTTCGAAGTATATTTTAACTTGATTAGGTATTTGTGCTTTATACGATAGGATGCTAATTTTTAAATTTCCTTTTGGGTTTGCGCATGACTTGTAAGGACTGAATTCAGAAACGGTGTCCAGAATTCCAGGTGTGGAGAGACAATTAGGCGCCCATGGAAGAGGCGATGTGTTCGCCTCTGAGATGACTCAAGGTCGTGCTGGAGTGTAGACTTCTCAGCAGTGGATCTTATCCCGTTCAAGTTAGGTCATCTCCAACAGACTGTGTTTCTCCAAATTCCCCTTCAATAGATTTGCTAACCCAACACTCTTGAGGACCTACAGGCATGTCCTTATGATTGATTTCCTCTGCTTTATCTCATCTATTGAACAGATAGGTGGGTTTGTACTGACTGGACATCGCGTGGAGGAAATGCCCAGGACCAGTATGGTCCCAGGTGACTTCAGTCTGTGGACGCCATCCAGCCCCATCACCGTTGGCTGCTCGTGTCTGTAGGGAAGCTCACGTGCAGCTCAAATGCAGAGGAAATGATGCTTAATTATAGTGTAGGTGTTTAGATGTTTTAGAAGTTTGTTGTTATTGTTTAGTCAGTTGTATCCAATTCTATGGGACCCTTTGGACTGTAGCCCACCAGGCTCCTCTGTCCATGGGATTCTCCAGGCGAGAATACTGGAATGGGGTACCATTTCCTCCTCCAGGGGATCTTCCCAGCCCAGGATCGACCTCACATCTCCTACGCTGCAGGCAGATTCTGTACCACTGCGGAAACCAGGAAAACCCTTAGAAGTTAAGGTCCTTTAAACTTGGCTCCTGGCTGAGGTATTGGATGAAGCCGCCTGGAACACAGCCCTTCTCACACGATCAAAATAAATCCACCAGGCTTTAGGCACCGTCATCAGCCAGATGGAGAATCCACCCTCCTGTCACTCGGCCAGCAGGTCCCTGGCAGCAGCCTCTCGCCACTGCCTGGCTCAGGGTCCTTCAGATCCAGGGTTTTGAGCCATTTCTTTAGAAATGAGTTCATCCAAAGGAGATGAACTCAAGCCTGCGTATTCCTGGGAAAGCCTGATTCTCACATGCCTTACCACTTAGCTCTAACAAGAGCTAATGAAGCTTCCTTAAGCAGCACTACTTTAGTTTAATGCAGTTTTCATAGCGTTCCCCCTACCATGTCATGTATGTGTAACTCCTTCCATCCCAGGTGGTGTCTTGAGCTTTTTCTCGGTGGCACAGAGCCTTGTGTTGGCCTCGAAGGGCTCAGCAGAGAAGGCGTCCCCCACCCTGCACTGCTTCTTCCTCTCACCCCCACTGTCTCAGCAGTACATCTGATCCCTGAGACATACGCAGAATCCAGACCAGCTTGGGAAATGGATTAAAACAACGTGCATTTGAATCTCCCTCTAGAACCAGGAAACTGTCTGAAAATCTCCAGGGATTTTCACAGTATTAGACACTTGCTGCAAGAAATCAATGTCAGGTTTGAAAACCTAAGGTTTGTTCCTGCCTGGACTCAATTTAAAAGAGAGAGAGAGAGAGAGCTGGGACTTCCCTGGTGGTCCAGTGGTTCAGACTGCCCTTCCAGTGCAGCGACCTGAGCTCCGTCCCTGCTGGGGAAGGCACATACCCACATGCTGCCTGGCACAGCCAATAGTCAGGCCTTTGGATACCTAGTGATGTTATCATTTCATTTTTTTTACTTCAAAATTTGTATTTGATCACTTTTAAAATCTTGGAATTGTTTAGAAATTTCCGTGTTGATTCATCTGCTCTTTGAAGCCGTACATCAGTAGAATTACATTGCTAACTTAAAATTAGAAGTCTCATTCATATATACTGTTTGTCTGACCTACATGTAGAAAATGATAGGTAATACAGCCTGTAACTAACAATTAGCTCAATCATTATTACTCAAACTGTTCAACTGAATAATTGAATGTTTTTCTTGAATGTATAAAAGGATATCTATAATCGTATATTTTCATCACTGGCAGCAAATTAACATGATCCAATGTGCATTTTTAGTTCTTTCTTCGTCATGGTTGTCTTTTTTCTTTTCATGTTTAGTTTTGCCTCACGGCTTGCTCAATCTTAGTTCCCTGACCAGGGATTGAACCCTTGCCCTTGGGAAATGAAAGAATGGAGTGCTAACCACTGGACCGCCAGGGAATTCCCTTTAATGCTTTCTTTCCCCTGTTTCCCAGCTTCTAATTCTAATTCTGAGGAGTCATTTAAGATCACACAATTCTGCCCCACAAGCTTGTAAGTACCAACATGTATTTCTCAGAAGAGTGGACTCAGGAATGAACACAGTGATATACCATATTTTTCAAAAATTCTGTCTTAATGTTATTTATGTAAAATGTTTTATGTATATTAATTTTTATCTATCCCAAACTGACAGTTAAATTTTAAATTACCAAATTAAAACGCATCCAGTTGACCAAGAATATAGAGCTGGTGCGGCTTCTGCGGTGAATGGCCCCGTTGGCTGTCACAGGAGGGCATGTCACGTGGCATAGGGCCCGAGGGGACGTCAGAAGGTGCTTTGAGCATCTCTCTCCTCATAAACTGCAAATTCCAGTCGACTTCTGTACTGATGTGTGAGAATGGGTCCATTGTATGCATGCCTGGAAGCTTTTGTGTGTATTGTCAAATGCGTTTCTTTAACTTGTGTAAAATTACTCACAGGACATTAGGTAGCAACTATTTATTTCCATTAAGTGAATGTGTTCGATTTTCACTGGGTGGTTATAAGGGGAATCAAGTGACAAATGATCAGTATTTTCAGAGGCTTCAGACTGCCCCAACTGAGCTTCTAATTCCCATGGCAGAAAAGGTGGGGTGGATCCCGCGGGTGGGACATTCTCAAGTGTGCCGCCAGGACTTTCCCTGGGCCCTTAGCAAAACCCTGTCCCAGATGTGTTCAGGGAGCCCCCATGTTCTGGGGGTACATAACATCCACTCTGGTCCTAGGAACAGCTTTGGGGGCCCCTGGACCCAGCATGAAAACAGCATGTGTCGTCTCCCGGGGAAGACACTGTACCGTCCCTCCCAGCTTGACTACGGTCGGTTCTCTGTTACACTGCAGACACCCTGCCCCCTTTTAATTGTTAAGAAAGTGTGTTGTCCCACTACATTCTTACAAAGAAATGAGGGTATAAACTCATATTATCACCCTATAGCAAATGCATTCTAAGGTGACAGTGTCTAGGAGGCAGGTATTTTAAAGACTTATTTTAGAAGTTTCTCTGGTGTAGACAGTGTTCAAACCCTGCTCCTCTAATAGCCTTCTTCCTCATCTGTTTTCGACCCATCAGTGCCTCCTTTCCATTCACCCTTTTGAAAATGTGTGCTTTTCATAAATTTTTATGTGCAGTTTTTATGCCTTTAAACTCACGTTGTTTTATGTGTTCTTGTCCCTCTGGATGACACTTGCGGCTTTATTTCTTGGGGAAATCCACTGACACGAATTTAAAGTCAGTGTCCGCGAGAAGGAGGCTTGGGGATACTGGATGAAGTCCCCCCAGACAGGAGAGGAATCGGTGCATCTCTGTGGCAGGCCTGTGCTGACTCCTGGCACAGGCTCCAGAGATCCTCCAAGCAAACGGCCGCTCTTCCGCCCTCCTGGAGAAGGCTCAACCCTCAGGCCGCCTACCAGCCGCGTCTAGTCCCCGAGCCAGCTGCCCTCCTTCAGCTGCAGTCAGCATGGGTGCTGAGTTTGCATGGTGATGACGGTCCCCCGGGGGTTTAGCCAGTTCTTCCTCCCAGGGGAAGCAGCAGGACCAAGACCAACAGGAACCCTCTCCTATCAGAGCAGGTGCAATGCATTCCTGCCGTGAGAGTCGTACCACCCAGAGCCCAGCACGTACAGCTGGTGAATCTAGGTGCCTCCTAAGAGGTGTTCATGTCCCTGGTGGCTCAGACAGTAAAGAATCTGCCTGCAAGGTGGGAGACCCAGGTTCCATCCCTGGGTTGGGAAGATCCCCTGGAGAAGGGAATGGCTATCCACTCTAGTATTCTTGCCTAGTAAATCCAATGGGCAGTGGAGCCTGGTGGGCTACAGTCCATGGGTTGGCAAAGAGCTGGACATGACTGAGCAACTGACACTTTCACTCTGAGAGGCATTCAATGCCATTTCAGTTCCAGCTGCACTACCTTCCTTCAGTGGGTTTGCAGCCAGCGGCATGTGTGGAACTCCAACGTGGGCACAGGGCTCAGAGGAGGCGAGGTGGCTGCTTCTGAACCAGGTGGACGTGGAGACCTGGGTTGCTTCTCAGTGGGCCCCACGGTTTATACCCAGCGGGTGTGTGCTTAGGAGGAGTGGAGAACCTTCTGACACTGTTTTTTTCTCCTGTTCGCTAGAGCATTTGTGGAAGACGCAGGGAGCTACCTGCCCTACGGTCACTGATGCCGGCCGTCCTTAGGGTGTGCTTCTAACCTCTCTTCCTTCACAGGCTTCCTGTGAGAACGTAGGCCTTCTCAGTCTGGAGAGCACTGCGTAGGCCCTGCTGTTCTAGCCTCACCTATAAAACAAGCGCCGCTCCCTGGGTACCTGACCTGCCTGAGGAGGGTGGTGGGCTGCCTTCTGTCTTGCTGAGTCAGAAGTCACTTACTGGGCTTCCCTGGTGGTCCAGTGGGTAAGGACACCGCCTTGCAGTGCAGAAGTCACTCACTGGGCGGATCTGGGGAGTTCTCATAACCTCTCGCTCTTACACACGTACCCGCGTAGACTGTCTTAGTGTAAAGCGGTCTCCCCACGCTCTGCGTTGTTTCTCGGGAGGTATGCCCGCTGGCTAGGGGCGCTCCGGTGGGAGCCCAGGCCCCACTGACGGCTGTGTCCCCCCCTCAGGCATCTCCTACGCCAGCTATAAGAAGACGCCACCGCCCGTGCCCCCCCGCACCACCTCCAAGCCCCTGATCTCGGTGACAGCGCAGAGCAGCACTGAGTCCACTCAGGACGCCTACCAGGACAGCCGCGCCCAGAGGCTGGCCGCCTGGCCCCCGGACGGCCGCGGCCTCTACAACTCGACGGACAGTCTGGACAGCAACAAGGCCATGAGCCTGGCCCTGGAGACGGCCGCGGCCCAGCGCCACGCCGCCGAGGGCCCAGGTGGCTCCACGCGCGCTGGCGAGAAGGCCATCCTGGTGTCCAAGGCCGAGGAGTTCCTCAAGAGCCGGCGCTCCTCCATCGGGGTCCAGGTACCTGCCCCGTGCGTGCCCCATTAGTGACTCAGCCCCCCTTCTTACAGGACCCCGCAGGCGCTGGGCCCCAGCGAGGCCTTTGGGAAATGCCAGGGGCAGGGGTAGCAGGCGGAGGGCCCCCAGATATGTCCAGGGGCGCCGGATGCATGGCGGGTGTGGAGATGGATTATCCTTAGGTGAAGGTGGAGGGTTTCGGGTCAAAACCTGATCTTCCTAAAGCCTTTTAATACTGAGGGCAGTGGGACCAAAGGTCAAGGGCCGGGAGGCTCTTTGCAGGCAACAGGTGTAGGTGCTCAGGGCCCCGAGAGTCCCCACACCGATCCTGGGGTGCCCGACCCCAGAGCAGGCAGGTTAGCCTGCTCGTCGTGTTCTGAGCACCGAGCCGAAGCAGCTGCCCCTGCGCCGATGCCCACCACTGTGTCCACTCAAGTGCAGGGAGGGGAGGACACAGCACTGCCCAGCTCCCACCAAGCCTGGGATGGCCCAAGACGGGCCTCACGGGGACCACGTGTCCAGTGGTTCATTCTGTGACTCCCGGCCCGGGGCGTCCTCAGGGCACATGGGCACCTCTGGCCGCCTGAGCTCCACAGGGAGCTTTAAAAACCCAAGGCCTCCCTGGCACCAGGGAGGAGGGCCGGCAGATCGGCAGGCGTGAGGGGGCCGGGGGCGGCAGGCTGGCGAGCTGCCCGCCTGTGGGGTCCTCTGAACCCGATCTCCACACTGTGGCTTCATTGTTTTGTTTAGGATTCTGAATTCCCAGAGCATCAGCCATACCCAAGGTCAGATGTAAGTACCAAATACACTCCCAAGCCAAGTACGCATGAATCTTATCTCCTCCCTTTCTGGGTTATTCATACTCTGCTCTTGTCACCTCTCTCTGTCCTGATCTATATGCCAGGCTCTCTGCTAGGTGCTCCCGTGTTGTCGCTGGGACCCTTGCATCCCCGGTGAGAGTCATTCCCGCCCCGAGGATACAGAGGGGGCTCTGATGCGCAAGTGGACCCCACAGCCATGCCAGGCTGGGCTGAGGCGCTGGCCTGGGCACCCGCTTCACTCAGGGTCACTCTGCCTTTACAGTCACATCTGCAGAGAAGACCTGGGAGGTCCCCAAGCCAAGAAGGTCACCTCCCTGGTGCCTGTGGCCCTGGTTTTGCCACCTTCTGTAGGCCTCCTCTGGGCTGCCCACCCAGCCGCAAACAAGGCTGGAGGGTCAGGTTCCCACTTCTCCAAAAACAGCGGGACGTTCCAGACAATTCAGATGCTTTCCGATGGTCCCAGAAGCCCACAGACCTGTTTTATCCACTTCCTGCCTCCACTTCACCCCCGGAGCCCTAACACCCCTGGCCACGCCCGCCGCCTTCTGCTTCCAGCCGCTGTGCTTCTCCCCAGAGGACCCCTGCTCTGAGCAGGTCACGGGGCCCCCTGCCCCCTACACCCCTCCCCCAGTTGTGTGTCCCCTGCTGGCCGGATGCGCCTGCCCCTCTTGGTTCCCAGCGCCTAGCACAGCGCCTGGCACATAGCGAGCTCTCAATCAGTGTCGGCGGGCGCGTGTGGGCAAGCGTGTGATGCAGGGGCTCCACTGTCCTCCCGGAGGCAAAAACAGTCACAGTACGACTGAGAGTGTCCCCTTGAGGGGCCCAGTGGGGTGAGCTGAAAGCTGGAGAAAACGTTACCCAAGAGCATCGAGTGACGGAGGAGCAGGGGGTGCCAGCCAGGAGCACAGAGGGGTGAGGAGTGAGGTGGAGATCAAACAGGTGGAAAGATCACCCAGTGTGCCTAGAAAGTTCCAGAACAACGTTGGAGTGCATCAGAGGGGCCAGGGCGGAGCAGAGCGATGCTGAGTGCGCAGCCATGGGCCTCCTTGTGGGTATATGTGGGTGCACTCAGCCTGTGCCCTGCCCCTCCCAAGCATCTCTTGTCCTCACAGGAGCCCCTCCTGCCTGTTGGGCCACGTCCACCTCCAGGATGGGGACCCGAGGCCAGGGCAAGTGGTGGGAGGCGGAACCCCAGCTCACAGAAGGGGACAAGATGAGGGTCACGCAGTGCCCTGCCCTGCAAGCCCTCTCTGGTTCTCACCCGTGACCCCACATGGACAGCTGACCCCTGCCCCATCACCGTGTCCTCAGCCTGCAGGAGGGTGGTAGGCTCCGGTGCCCGTCCAGCACCGGAGGGGCAGGTGCTGTCCGAGGTCCCAGAGCCAGAAGTCACCTCTGGTGCCTGTGGCCCTGGTTTTGCCACCTTCTGTAGGCCTCCTCTGGGCTGCCCACCCAGCCGCAAACAAGGCTGGAGGGTCAGGTTCCCACTTCTCCAAAAACAGCGGGACGTTCCAGACAATTCAGATGCTTTCCGATGGTCCCAGAAGCCCACAGACCTGTTTTATCCACTTCCTGCCTCCACTTCACCCCCGGAGCCCTAACACCCCTGGCCACGCCCGCCGCCTTCTGCTTCCAGCCGCTGTGCTTCTCCCCAGAGGACCCCTGCTCTGAGCAGGTCACGGGGCCCCCCGCCCCCTACACCCTCCCCCAGTTGTGTGTCCCCTGCTGGCCGGATGCGCCTGCCCCTCTTGGTTCCCAGCGCCTAGCACAGCGCCTGGCACATAGCGAGCTCTCAATCAGTGTCGGCGGGCGCGTGTGGGCAAGCGTGTGATGCAGGGGCTCCACTGTCCTCCCGGAGGCAAAAACAGTCACAGTACGACTGAGAGTGTCCCCTTGAGGGGCCCAGTGGGGTGAGCTGAAAGCTGGAGAAAACGTTACCCAAGAGCATCGAGTGACGGAGGAGCAGGGGGTGCCAGCCAGGAGCACAGAGGGGTGAGGAGTGAGGTGGAGATCAAACAGGTGGAAAGATCACCCAGTGTGCCTAGAAAGTTCCAGAACAACGTTGGAGTGCATCAGAGGGGCCAGGGCGGAGCAGAGCGATGCTGAGTGCGCAGCCATGGGCCTCCTTGTGGGTATATGTGGGTGCACTCAGCCTGTGCCCTGCCCCTCCCAAGCATCTCTTGTCCTCACAGGAGCCCCTCCTGCCTGTTGGGCCACGTCCACCTCCAGGATGGGGACCCCGAGGCCAGGGCAAGTGGTGGGAGGGCGGAACCCCAGCTCACAGAAGGGGGACAAGATGAGGGTCACGCAGTGCCCTGCCCTGCAAGCCCTCTCTGGTTCTCACCCCGTGACCCCACATGGACAGCTGACCCCTGCCCCATCACCGTGTCCTCAGCCTGCAGGGAGGGTGGTAGGCTCCGGGTGCCCGTCCAGCACCGGAGGGGCAGGTTCCCACCCGGCCGCCACGGAGCCTCCCAGAACACAGCATCTGGGGCACCTTTCATTTTACAAACACATCCTTCCCACCAGGCAGGGGCCCCTCCTGCCCGCACCTTCCCTGGAGCCTGGGCCTGGGACGGGGGCTCAGGTGTGGGGTCCTCAGACTGAGCCCAGGGCACCCCTGTGACATCCTGCCCCAGGCCCCTCCTGGTGACCTGCCCTCTCACCTGGAGCCCACATCTGGCCCTACCTCACTTCCTCACAATGACAGTGACACGTAACGACTTTCCCGGTGTTCATCTTTGTCTGTGCTTGGTCTGTTATTGCCGGGTTCCTACCTTTGTTGTGTGTGTGTGTGTTCCCAGATCCTGTGTTGTGGTCTAATGTCCAGGGGTCCTTCCATCCCACCTGCTTCAGTTGTCCCATCTCTAAAATGGGAGCGGTCCCCACCCTGTGATGTCACTGGGTTTAAGTGTCCTCCCTGAGACGACGCCCAGCCATCCCAGAGCGGTCACGTTCCCCCAGCACCCTCCATCTTCCTACCTGCTCCTGCTGGGGCTTCCAGCACCTCACAGAGCTGGGGCAGCTGCTCACCACGAACTGCTGGGCTCGCCCAAGATCAGAGCTCCAGCCAGCCTCCTGCTAGCACTCTTCTTTCTGGTGCCTCTGGCTGCAGGCGATCAGCCTTGACTGTCTGAAAACCTGGGCCACATACACATGTGCTGCACAAGTGCACACTCTTGCCTAGGAAGCCAACGTTGGAGTGCATCAGAGGGGCCAGGCGGAGCAGAGCGATGCTGAGTGCGCAGCCATGGGCCTCCTTGTGGGTATATGTGGGTGCACTCAGCCTGTGCCCTGCCCCTCCCAAGCATCTCTTGTCCTCACAGGAGCCCCTCCTGCCTGTTGGGCCACGTCCACCTCCAGGATGGGGACCCCGAGGCCAGGGCAAGTGGTGGGAGGGCGGAACCCCAGCTCACAGAAGGGGGACAAGATGAGGGTCACGCAGTGCCCTGCCCTGCAAGCCCTCTCTGGTTCTCACCCCGTGACCCCACATGGACAGCTGACCCCTGCCCCATCACCGTGTCCTCAGCCTGCAGGGAGGGTGGTAGGCTCCGGGTGCCCGTCCAGCACCGGAGGGGCAGGTTCCCACCCGGCCGCCACGGAGCCTCCCAGAACACAGCATCTGGGGCACCTTTCATTTTACAAACACATCCTTCCCACCAGGCAGGGGCCCCTCCTGCCCGCACCTTCCTGGAGCCTGGGCCTGGGACGGGGGCTCAGGTGTGGGGTCCTCAGACTGAGCCCAGGGCACCCCTGTGACATCCTGCCCCAGGCCCCTCCTGGTGACCTGCCCTCTCACCTGGAGCCCACATCTGGCCCTACCTCACTTCCTCACAATGACAGTGACACGTAACGACTTTCCCGGTGTTCATCTTTGTCTGTGCTTGGTCTGTTATTGCCGGGTTCCTACCTTTGTTGTGTGTGTGTGTGTTCCCAGATCCTGTGTTGTGGTCTAATGTCCAGGGGTCCTTCCATCCCACCTGCTTCAGTTGTCCCATCTCTAAAATGGGAGCGGTCCCCACCCTGTGATGTCACTGGGTTTAAGTGTCCTCCCTGAGACGACGCCCAGCCATCCCAGAGCGGTCACGTTCCCCCAGCACCCTCCATCTTCCTACCTGCTCCTGCTGGGGCTTCCAGCACCTCACAGAGCTGGGGCAGCTGCTCACCACGAACTGCTGGGCTCGCCCAAGATCAGAGCTCCAGCCAGCCTCCTGCTAGCACTCTTCTTTCTGGTGCCTCTGGCTGCAGGCGATCAGCCTTGACTGTCTGAAAACCTGGGCCACATACACATGTGCTGCACAAGTGCACACTCGTGTGCACACGCTCATGTGTACACATGCTCATGCACACACAGACACACCCTTGTGTGTGCTCATGTGTATACATTGCACACACACATATGTGCTCTGAAGAACACATGTGCTTATACACACAGGCAAACACCAGTGTGCAGTCACATGTACTCAGGTGCACACTGTCACATGCTCACCCTCATGTATACACATGAGCATCCACACACAGGCATGCCCACAGGTGTGAGTACATGTGTCCATGTGTGCACTCCCAGACACACTCTCGTGTACATGCCTGTGCCTGCAGACAACAGGCACACCCACAGGTGTGCACTCACATGTACACATGTGCATACCCTCATGTGCGCACCTTTGTGTATATATGTGTGTGCACACATGCATGAGCACTCACATGTACACGTGTATACAAATGAGCGTGCACAGACGTGCTCACAGACATGTGTTCACGTGTACACATGTGCACACTCCCACACACAAACCCCCATGCATAGACATGTGTGTGCACACACAAACACACCCACAGGTGTGGCCTCATGTGTACAAATATGCACTCTTGTGTGTACAGCCTGGTATACATGCATGCACGTGTACACACAGGCATGCCCACAGGTGTGAGTACATGTGTCCATGTGTGCACTCCCAGACACACTCTCGTGTACATGCCTGTGCCTGCAGACAACAGGCACACCCACAGGTGTGCACTCACATGTACACATGTGCATACCCTCATGTGCGCACCTTTGTGTATATATGTGTGTGCACACATGCATGAGCACTCACATGTACACGTGTATACAAATGAGCGTGCACAGACGTGCTCACAGACATGTGTTCACGTGTACACATGTGCACACTCCCACACACAAACCCCCATGCATAGACATGTGTGTGCACACACAAACACACCCACAGGTGTGGCCTCATGTGTACAAATGTGCACTCTTGTGTGTACAGCCTGGTATACATGCATGCACGTGCACACACAGACATGCCTACAGGTGTGGGTTCATGTGTACACACATGCACACCCTGGCATACATGCATGTGCATGCACACAGAGACAGGCCCACAGGTGTGCATTCACATGTACACTTGTGCACACTCACACACGTGCACTCTCTTGTGCACCCTTCCCACCACTCCTCATGGCCCGTGGCTCAGTGCCAACCCCTCTGCCAAGGCCCAGAGAGAGGGGCCGGAGACGCCCAGAGCCCAGCTGCCACCACTCATGTGGCAACTGGAAGGATCTATCCTCATTCTCCAGTCAGGACTTGCTTCACAGAGAGGCCACGTAAATACAGACATTCTGCTGACTTCCTCTTTCTTCACCATGCCTAGAACGCCCTTGTTGTTGTTGATTAGTCACTAAATTGTGCTAGACTCCGTGAGCCCATGGACTGTAGTCAGCCAGGCTCCCCTGTCCGTGGGATTCACCAGCCAAGAATACTGGAGTGGGTTGCCATTTCCTCCCCCAGGGGACTTTCCTGACCCAGGGATCAAACATGCGTGTCCTGCATTGCAGGCAGATTCTTTACCACTGAGCCACCAGGGAAACTCCTAGGGCACCATGGCTCCTGTGAAAACACATGTGTGCATATATTTCTCAGGAACTTTTGCAGTCCTTTTACACTGCTAGTCAGAATTGTCTCTTGGGGAAAGATTCCTTTGACTTTCTTTCCACTGTACAAAATAGTAATTCCTTTTCTTTATTGTAAATTTGATTTTTCCTGTCTATGTAGAGCTCTCCCAGGATTTTGGAAATGATAAATGTTTAGCTGATCCAGATCTTATGTAACTTGATCACATCCCCCTGAACCTTTACTGTCTTAAAAACAGAGACCTTCATTTTTTCTTAGAATGGTTTCTTGTGACAACCTCTGCAGCCATGTATAAAACTCATTCTATAGTCCTTGATTTTACGGTCGTATGAGTAATGTGTGTGCGCATCCGGAAAGTGGAGGGGAGAGGGCGGAGAGCTAGGTTTGCTGTGGAGAACCTTCACTGAATCTGGCTTCACACGCAGCTCCGCACTCAGAAGCCCCGTGCTCCCTGACCCCTCATTTATTATTATTATTTTTTTTTGGCCTCTTTTATTTGGTTTTTCACTTAATTATTTCCATCCATCTTTGTTCCTTGGCCTGCATGGGCCTCCCATCGCAGTGGCCACTCTTGTCGCAGAACACTGGCTCTGGGCGCACGGGCTCCAGAGCACTGGCTCGTAATTGGACACACCGGTCCAGCCACTCCTCGGCATGTGGGATCTTCCTGTGCCAGGGATCAAACCGGTGTCCCTTGCACTGCAAGGCGGACTCTTTACCCACTGGACCACCAGGGAAGCCCGACCCCTCACTTTTGAGACGAGGAAGAAAAGAGCCACAGAACCTGAGCCCTACCTGAGTATCACATGGCCCACGGCCAGCAAGTGGTAGAATTTGACTCCAAAAGCTATATTTTTCTCATTCAGTACAAAAATAAGAGAAATAAAAGAGAGCACTTGTACACACTGGAGGAAGGAAGGAAAATTATCTGTGATATTTTAGTTGTATCTGTAGCGGCCTTATGGCCTACATGTGTCTGTGCAGTCGTGTCTGTGAACGACCTCCCGTGCCGGGACGGGTCACGCCACCTCTGACGTATGTTCCTGAGTCTCTGTCGTGTCGTCAGCATCGTCACGGCTCCATCCTTAAGCCATCGTCTCATAACCGCATCGGTGTCTGTGTTGTGAGAAATCTAAACTTACCGTACGTTACCAGTGTCCTGTCCTCCTGCTTCCCCCACATTTCACCTCCTAATTTGTTAGAATTCAAGGTAACTTCTTCAGACCAGAATCCTAGGACTGGAATAAGTGAGGCAAATATTCTGAACATTCGTGTGATAAAAATTTGTGTTCAAAAAAAAAAAAAAAATTCGTGCTCTTTGCGTTACACATGTCTCCCTGAAACTATATAAAGGAAGTAATTTCACCCATATTGGGTATCTAATCAAATTCAGCAGTGTCTACCAAAGAGGCAAAATGAGATAGCTTTGCCCCTGCCACCACATGGGTTGTGGACACAGTCACAGAATTACGTCCACAGGCAGACGTAGATTCACAGCGGCATCATTTACAGAAAACTAGTAATAACTGACTCCGTCAATCGGGTCACAGTCATAGAACAGACCAGCAGCTAGAGCACGAGACCGCTGACCTTGCATTGACCTGGGTCACTTTTTAACATGTTAACTTTGACTGCGATCTTTTTTGTGTAAAGCGATAGTAATAGTCTCCACGTCCAGCAAGGTGACATTTACAGGAGCCGTCACCCCCTTGAAACTAGGAAGACGTGGTGATCGCCAGCAGGCTAGGAGCTTTATTCAAGTCAATTTCCTCCTGTGCATGCGTGCCAAGTCGTTTCAGGCTTGTCCGACTCTTTGTGACTCCGTGGACTTGTAACCCGCCAGGCTCCTCTGTCCATGGGATTGTCCAGGCAAGAATACTGGAACGGGTTGCCATGCCCTCCTCCAGGGGATCTTCCCGACCCAGGGGCTGAACCCACGTGGGCTCCGCAATGGCAGGTGGATTCTTCACCACTGAGCCACTGCTGTCCCTGGCTCCGCAGTCCACCCCACCACCTGCCAGCCCCGGGAGCTGCAGAGTCTCCACGTGGCTGTGTTGATTCTGGCCACAGTGGCTACAGAGCATGTCTCTGCCCACTATAGGCTGTGCACCCTTGGACAAGTGACTCACCTTCTCTGATTCCTCAAGTGTTCTCTGTGGCTGGACCCAGGGTATCATGTGCACCAGCTATGGTAACACTTGTCTGCTCTTAACTCAGTGCCTGATATGAGGTCAACAGAAAGCAAACACCAGCTCTTAGTACCACAACTTCATCACAAGCTGCATTATCGCCCGACAGCAAAGGCGTAGCATAGCCAGCCACATGATTGTTCGGTACACTTCCTATCTCGTAACTCACGGGAGAGGGTGTCACAACAATTTATCTAATGGTTTGTACGTTACCCCTGCAGCGATCACTCATATTTTTAAGAAAAGCTGTGTTTGACAATTGAGTTTTGACATTTGTGGGTTGGCGTCAAAAGATCTTTGGAGACAGCAGGTAATATTTTTTGTGAAAAAGAGAAGGGACAGTGGAGTAGCTCGAAGAGCAGTTTGAAATAGCAGCTGGCTAAACTAACCTTTGATTCTGCAAACTTTTCGTACTGAGTCTGGCAGCGGGAGGGTTGTTTGGTTTTGGAGTCTGGGCTGTTTTAGAAACTGGGCACTGCTAGAGTTCTTTCATGAGTCAACGTTGCGCCGCTGGTGGTCACAAATGCTTCCCTGGGCTCGGGGAGACTTTTCAGCAAATGCAGCCACCGGAAGGACGTGTGGAGTATGCACGCTTTCTGTTCTGTCGTGGCCTTGCCCTGCCCTGGGCACATCCTGTGAGCAGATGGCTCTGTGTAGGGCGGGTGGAGGGATTGCCCTGGGGCCAGGTCCAGCTTCAGGTCCTCCTGTGTGTTCGCATATGTGGACGCCGTCGTCACCGCCGTCTAGGACGCTGCCTGTGTGTTGTGTTAGCTCTATCTGGTTCGTGCTGTTTCTGCTGGGTGTAAGGAGAGCTCTCAGGTCCTCTCGTAAGGCGTTCTGACAAAGCCTATTTTTCGCCCGAGCCAAACAAAGCGATTTTGCCTGCATACATTTAAAAGACTGAGGTGCAGCGTTGAGCTAGGGGGTTAGGTGGAATTTGATGAAACCCAGTAGCAACAAATGTACACCAATACCAGTGCATTTCCCCCTCTTTGTCATTTCCTGGGTCAAGTGCATCTCCGCATTAATGAAGCGAGTGCGTAATTAATTACCGCAGATGAACACCCTGCACACACAGCCCCCCACCCAGGCCCCTGTCGGGGTCCTAAAGTAAGATGTTCTGTGTTGTGCTAGGTGGAGACGGCTACAGACTCTGACACGGAGAGCCGGGGCCTGCGGGAGTACCACTCTGTCGGCGTGCAGGTGGAGGACGAGAAACGGTAACCAGCCCTGACCCCAATGTCTTCCGCACGGGCTGCTGGCTAGAAACCTGGTTGTGAGCGTCTAAACCATGCTGACCATCCATAATTCACGCCATTCGTGGAAACAGGGTCATGTATTTACACTTCTCGAGTGTGTCTTAGCACCCTCCTGAGCCTGGTTTTTGCTAGCGTACAGAGACTCGTCTTCTCTAAAGTGATTTACCACCTATGAAAGCAGAGGGGCTGGCAGCTCTGAACATGAGTCTTTTACCCAAAGGGGTAAAGGAGGACTGAAATTTCGGCAGAGGGTTGTTTGGTTTTGGAGTCTGGGCTGTTTTAGAAACTGGGCACTGCTAGAGTTCTTTCATGAGTCAACGTTGCGCCGCTGGTGGTCACAAATGCTTCCCTGGGCTCGGGGAGACTTTTCAGCAAATGCAGCCACCGGAAGGACGTGTGGAGTATGCACGCTTTCTGTTCTGTCGTGGCCTTGCCCTGCCCTGGGCACATCCTGTGAGCAGATGGCTCTGTGTAGGGCGGGTGGAGGGATTGCCCTGGGGCCAGGTCCAGCTTCAGGTCCTCCTGTGTGTTCGCATATGTGGACGCCGTCGTCACCGCCGTCTAGGACGCTGCCTGTGTGTTGTGTTAGCTCTATCTGGTTCGTGCTGTTTCTGCTGGGTGTAAGGAGAGCTCTCAGGTCCTCTCGTAAGGCGTTCTGACAAAGCCTATTTTTCGCCCGAGCCAAACAAAGCGATTTTGCCTGCATACATTTAAAAGACTGAGGTGCAGCGTTGAGCTAGGGGGTTAGGTGGAATTTGATGAAACCCAGTAGCAACAAATGTACACCAATACCAGTGCATTTCCCCCTCTTTGTCATTTCCTGGGTCAAGTGCATCTCCGCATTAATGAAGCGAGTGCGTAATTAATTACCGCAGATGAACACCCTGCACACACAGCCCCCCACCCGGGCCCCCTGTCGGGGTCCTAAAGTAAGATGTTCTGTGTTGTGCTAGGTGGAGACGGCTACAGACTCTGACACGGAGAGCCGGGGCCTGCGGGAGTACCACTCTGTCGGCGTGCAGGTGGAGGACGAGAAACGGTAACCAGCCCTGACCCCAATGTCTTCCGCACGGGCTGCTGGCTAGAAACCTGGTTGTGAGCGTCTAAACCATGCTGACCATCCATAATTCACGCCATTCGTGGAAACAGGGTCATGTATTTACACTTCTCGAGTGTGTCTTAGCACCCTCCTGAGCCTGGTTTTTGCTAGCGTACAGAGACTCGTCTTCTCTAAAGTGATTTACCACCTATGAAAGCAGAGGGGCTGGCAGCTCTGAACATGAGTCTTTTACCCAAAGGGGAAAAGGAGGACTGTAAAGCCAACCCAGGTTTTCTCACTGCATAACGTTAGCAGTACAAGGAAAGACAAAGAGAGGAAGAGGGAGAGGGAGTGAAAGAAGATTGCAGGTTCCTTAGGATGGTGTCGTTCCAAAAGAAGTCCCTCAAACTGCCCTACACAAAAAAGTCCACGACAGGAGTGTTGTCTTTGTAACAAGAACAGGGTGATTAGTTTATATTTAAAAGCATGAAGACAAATTTGATGTGCATATAACAGTGTGAGTGCCAGGCACCTTCCAGTTGCTGAAACCCCAGTGAGTTGGTGACTGTGAGGGTTTTAGACCAACATGCAAAGATGCGGAGGACTGCCGAGCAACTCAGAACGTGACGGCTTCCCCAGGACGTAGGCCTCTCAGTCCAGACGTCTCCTGCACGTGGGACCTGGGCTTGCTGCCTCCTGTCCCTGCTGGCGGGTTGTTCTCAGCCCCTTGGCCTCCAGCGAAGGCAGATCCATTAGCCAGCTGCACTCACAGCTGCCTGCCATCTGCAGATCCAGTTGGTGAGGAACCAACAAGTGTCGCTTGGGTGCGCAGACACACATGCATGCACACACACACACGTGTACACACGGAGATACACACGGGCACACAGACACACACACACACACATACAGCTGTCACTCTAAGCACGTCGCTGCCAGTCATTTCGGTAACTGTCTATGTGGGATCAGTGACATCTACACACATATGATGAAAATGTTTTGTGAACACCAGCGGAGGTCAAATTTTGGCTTCATTAGTTTGTATAAAAGACATAAGCAGGGTGATGTTACATTATTCAGATAGGAGAAGAGACTCGTATCCTGAAGTGTGATAGGAATAGCCACCAAAACGCAGCAGGACACAGCTGTTACTCCTTTAAAGGATTACATACAGAAAAGAAGCGGCGGCCTTTGGGTTACACACACACCACACACAGAGGTATGCCCGCTTGTCCCTTATTTCTGAAAGGTAGGTAACCACGCCCACTCATGGGATACATTAAGCCTCCTGCAATAAACTCACCTCTTTAGTGGGCATTATTTGGGCACTGAAGCTTCAGTGGAAGCCAGAGGTTTATTCTTTTCAAAGCCAAATAAAGCTCTCCCGTGGAGGAAACCCCAGTGTGCCGACAGCAAAGATGAAAACGCTCGTCTTTGCTTCGAGGGGCCGTACAGCCCCGCCTGCTCCCGACGAGGAAGGCAGGGTCTGCTGCGCGGGGGCGTCTCTGACAGGCTCCCGTCTGTCTTCCTCCCCACCCCCTGCAGACACGGGCGCTTCAAGCGCTCCAACAGCGTGACGGCCGGGGTGCAGGCGGACCTGGAGCTGGAGGGCTTCCCGGGCCACGTGGCCACCGAGGACAAGGGCCTACAGTTCGGGTCCTCCTTCCAGAGGCACTCGGAGCCGAGCACCCCGACGCAGTACGGGGCGGTGCGGACCGTCCGGACCCAGGGGCTCTTCAGTTACAGGGAGGACTATCGGACCCCCGTGGACACTGCCAACCTGCCCCCTCCCGACCCCTGGCTGGAGCCGTCCCTGGACGCGGTGGACGGCGGGCGCGTGTCTCCGTGCCACAGGGACGGCGCCTGGTTCCTGAAGCTGCTGCACACAGAGACAAAGCGGATGGAAGGCTGGTGCAAGGAGATGGAGAGGGAAGCCGAGGAGAACGACCTCGTGGAGGAAGGTAAGAGCCGGGTCCCCGCTGGGGCTTGAAGACACACGCCAGGTTTCCATAAAGCAAAGGAGCAAACGGCGAAATCCGCGGGGCCGGTCCCTTTGGTCCCTGAGTCCGTGACCGCGCGTGGGCTCCCGCCGTATCCCACCCGAGCTCAGACGCAAGCGGGTGAGCAGGAGGGCTGTGGCGGAAGCACTGACGGGTGACCTGGTTTGTGCTTGTGCTGGATGGCGGAGATGGCTCGGCCAGCGGGCTCTCGGGGGCTCAGGTGATCTCACAGCCCTCGTGCCGATTCTCTGGGTCCTGGCAATGACGATGGGCGACAGTTCGCCCGTGTTCTAGACCTGTGACCGTCCTGTGCTAAGAGAAATATCTTTAGGCCAGAGAAAAGCTGGCCGTCGTAAGTGACTAACCCACCAGCTAGTGATGTAGTGGCGTTTGCAGCTTTAGAAAATGCCGTGCCCCACCCTGGTGTTTACTTCCCTCTGCTTCTCTGAATCCGTGACCCTCATGTGTGGTCCAGAGAGAATCCCTGAGTGATAAATTACACTTTGGGCGGGGCTTTAGCCGCTAAGGCCCCAGCGCTGAAGCCTTGCCATGAAAAGTTAATGACTTTCTTGTCACTGAAGGTGGTCGGGAAAGTTCTGGGGGTGACGCCATGAACAGCCTGTGTGTGTGGTCAGATGATCTGTACTGACCCGGGTCAAGAGGCCCCATCACCGGGGCCGTCGGCTGTCTTGTCACCAGGCCTCTGGAGAAGGGAGAGGAAAGGGAGCTTCTGCTGTCCCTCAGCTGCATTTCTCTACACAAGGGTTTCCGTCTTTTTTGCACCTTTGGGGCCTTCTCCTGGACGTGGTGTCCTGTGAAGCCTCAGCAAGCACATGCTAGTACATGCTACCGGCCGTTCGAGAGGCCGCAGGTGGAGACACCGCTGAGCATGTAGCAGACACTGCAGCAGCCTCAGGGCGGATGAGAGCCGGCAGGGAGAGTGGGTGAGAGCCGGCAGGGCGTAGAGCCGGTGAGAGCCGGCAGAGGGCAGAGCTGGCGAGGGAAGAGCAGCGCAGGCCAGTGCCAGCAACACCCGAGGCCTGACAGACTCTGCCAGCAGGCGCAGTCTGAGAAGGCTTCCTGGTGGCAGCGGCGTCCAGGCTGGACCTCAGGGAGAAGTGGACTTGTTGATCTGGCAGGGCCAAGAGTGGGGGCTGAGAGCAGCAGCAGGACCTGAGCAGGGGCAGGGCCACGGGGGAGCGCCTCCAGGGAGGCCCACCCTTGGGTGGAGACACTGCGCCTGCCCCTGGGGGCAGCCGGACCAACCGCTCTGAGTCCTCTGGTTCTGTCCTCTGCCGCGTGGGGACATGCACTTTTCGAAGGTAGGGTCAGTTTTCCTGAAGTTCTGCCCCCTCTGAGGCTCCTGGGTGATTACGCTTGATACACTGCTTATCCGCCACCGGAGCCCGGCAAAAGCCCTTGGCAACCAGGAGTCAGAAGGAGGAAGAAGGTGGGAAGGGGGGCCGTCTTCTCGCACAGGGTGGTCCCTCCCCTGTTCACTCCTCCACATAGTGCGGTGTCTAAGACCCTGTAAGCACTGAAAACACCCTCTGCCAGGCTGGGGGCCCGGCGCCGTCACTGTGACTCTGTTGGCATCGTCCCACCACCGTTTCATAACCACGTGAAACCACTGTCTTTAGGCGCCTCGGACGGAGAGAGCAGAGAACGGGTCTATCTGATCCTTTCTGTGATTTCTTGATTTCTTAAGTGCTCAGCTTTATTGTTTGGGGGCAAAGATGACAGAGCACTTGCTTTTGAATCTCAACCACACACTTCACACCTTAATGCAGCACCATGTTGGTCATGTTTAGATGATTCCCTGGTAACATCTAAAGGCAAGATAACTTTTCATTCCAGCCCTCACTTTAAGAACAGGTGCACAGCTCTTGGCTACAGCCCTTTTAAAAAGCGAAGATTAAATTAAATGGCTATTGAAGCAAAACCCTGAGTTCGGAATATTGAAATTTCCATTCCGTGAAACAACTTTGCTCCCAAGCTGTAATTTTATCATCACAACTCACTGAATTGATCGAACGAATTTAGACTCCCTCATCTCTCTGCAGTTAAGAAGAACATGGTGAGCCCCATTAAGTACCGGTGTAAGTTAAGTCACGTTAAAGCAGGCTTTCTGTTGTTAATACACACATAGACATGTTGGAAGGACTGTAAACCACCCCTACACTTGTGTTTTGGGATTTTTATGTTAATTGTGTTAAACCAAATGAGTACGGGGCATAAAGTAAATCAACAACAACAAAGTATGTTTTCTGAAATGGAAGTTTCCAGAACCACAAAGATCTTATTCAACAGGTTCATAGAAAGATGGGACCACCAGTGATGAACTGGACTGTGGGGTCCTCTGAGAGGCGCTGGGACTTTCTTTTGCCCCAGAACAGCTCTTCCCCAGAACTATTTATCCGTTGCCGAGTCCAAGGCACAGACTGCAGGTTCACAGAGCAGGGTGACTTCACCATCCAGGGCCCCCCAGCTGCCCTCTCCACATTAATGCTGGACGTAGGGCTCACTGCACACTCGGCGGTTGTCAGAGCGTCCCAAGGACTCATGGACGATGCAGGGACGAGGAGGACAGGGCCATGGAGAAGCAGCACCGGGGCTGCGGTTTGCCCAGGTATCCCCATCCGCAAAGCGCACGCATGAAAAGCAGAGGTGAGGGTGGTGGTCTGAGCAGAGCAGCTGCTTCCAGCCTGGGAACCTGACCTTTTGTCCCGCGAACCTGCAGCCCCCGCTCCTCTGACAGGACCTGGCAACCCACAGCATGCTCGAGCCTCGCTGAGGAGGTGGGCAGGGCAGGACAGAGATGTCCCCATCCACCCCAGCTGCCCAGGGGTCGCCGGCAAATGAAGCACAAAAAGACACATGTGCTCAAGAAACAGGAAAATGATAAAGCCCGAGACCTTGACGGGCGAGGAGGAAGCAGCCGTGACCCCTAGCCTGGGTCCGGAAGGAATCCCAGAGATCCACGGGTCATGAATCTTCAGACTGTCTGCAAATTCTAGAGAAGCCCACCTCAGATTTTGAAAGAATAGTGTCAGAGTTGCCCTGGCACTTCATAGCAAATTTAGGTAAGAATTGTAGAACATGCGTGAATGTAAAGTACAGTTAAGTCCCCCGTTAAAGACTCCCTCATCTCTCTGCAGTTAAGAAGAACATGGTGAGCCCCATTAAGTACCGTGTAAGTTAAGTCACGTTAAAGCAGGCTTTCTGTTGTTAATACACACATAGACATGTTGGAAGGACTGTAAACCACCCCTACACTTGTGTTTTGGGATTTTTATGTTAATTGTGTTAAACCAAATGAGTACGGGGCATAAAGTAAATCAACAACAACAAAGTATGTTTTCTGAAATGGAAGTTTCCAGAACCACAAAGATCTTATTCAACAGGTTCATAGAAAGATGGGACCACCAGTGATGAACTGGACTGTGGGGTCCTCTGAGAGGCGCTGGGACTTTCTTTTGCCCCAGAACAGCTCTTCCCCAGAACTATTTATCCGTTGCCGAGTCCAAGGCACAGACTGCAGGTTCACAGAGCAGGGTGACTTCACCATCCAGGGCCCCCCAGCTGCCCTCTCCACATTAATGCTGGACGTAGGGCTCACTGCACACTCGGCGGTTGTCAGAGCGTCCCAAGGACTCATGGACGATGCAGGGACGAGGAGGACAGGGCCATGGAGAAGCAGCACCGGGGCTGCGGTTTGCCCAGGTATCCCCATCCGCAAAGCGCACGCATGAAAAGCAGAGGTGAGGGTGGTGGTCTGAGCAGAGCAGCTGCTTCCAGCCTGGGAACCTGACCTTTTGTCCCGCGAACCTGCAGCCCCCGCTCCTCTGACAGGACCTGGCAACCCACAGCATGCTCGAGCCTCGCTGAGGAGGTGGGCAGGGCAGGACAGAGATGTCCCCATCCACCCCAGCTGCCCAGGGGTCGCCGGCAAATGAAGCACAAAAAGACACATGTGCTCAAGAAACAGGAAAATGATAAAGCCCGAGACCTTGACGGGCGAGGAGGGAAGCAGCCGTGACCCCTAGCCTGGGTCCGGAAGGAATCCCAGAGATCCACGGGGTCATGAATCTTCAGACTGTCTGCAAATTCTAGAGAAGCCCACCTCAGATTTTGAAAGAATAGTGTCAGAGTTGCCCTGGCACTTCATAGCAAATTTAGGTAGAATTGGAAATTGTAGAACATGCGTGAAAAATAAATTAAAGGAGCAAGTCAGTTAATCAAATTTCTTTGTACATCAAAGACCAGGGTTGGCTCAGGTTCTCTGTAAATTTGCATTCTGATGAGCATGAGCCCTTATCTGTAGCTCTTGAAAGAAAGTGTCTAAACTATGACAAAATTAGGGAAAGATAGTGGAAAAGAATAAATCGAATTTTCCCTTCAAATTCTTTGCAATTACAGGAAGCTATTTACATTATAGGTATCAGACAGAACGGTCCCCATTCACCGAGCACAAATTCCCCTGCCATTGGCAGTCAGGTCATTAGCCTCACTCTGACATTCATCCCCTCTCTCAAGCAGTAATCAATTTATAACAAGGCTCCACTACATTACATTGACACCCCGGTATCACCTCCGTCCATGTTGTGCTAAAGATTATGAATGAATGTACTGTGTATTAATATTTGCGTTGAAGTATGTTTTAAAAAGGAAAAATGGGGATTACAACTTCAAGAGAACCTCCCAGCACTTGACAGACACCCTGTTGTTGAGTTCCTCAGGCCATTCATCCTTAGTATGAACATGTGGAGTCAGGTCTTTTTGGCTCTGGAAATTTTTCTTTCAGAAAACATACTGTTTTTTTTGTTTTCCTTTCTGCCACTTACATGGCATTTGGTTTAACTGATGGACTTTTGCTAATTCCCACTTCAGGAAGCATAGAGTCAGTGAAAAAGAGTGGATTTATCTTTGCATCAGTTCTATCTATTTCTGCAGTGGCCGTTTGGTTAAAACTTAAGGTTTCGCAGTGTAAGCCCGAGACCTTGGACGGGCGAAGGATGGGAAGCGGGGGGCCAGAAATGTCCCCATCCACCCCAGCTGCCCAGGGGTCGCCGGCAAATGAAGCACAAAGACACATGTGCTCAAGAAACAGGAAAATGATAAAGCCCGAGACCTTGACGGGCGAGGAGGAAGCAGCCGTGACCCCTAGCCTGGGTCCGGAAGGAATCCCAGAGATCCACGGGGTCATGAATCTTCAGACTGTCTGCAAATTCTAGAGAAGCCCACCTCAGATTTTGAAAGAATAGTGTCAGAGTTGCCCTGGCACTTCATAGCAAATTTAGGTAGAATTGGAAATTGTAGAACATGCGTGAAAAATAAATTAAAGGAGCAAGTCAGTTAATCAAATTTCTTTGTACATCAAAGACCAGGGTTGGCTCAGGTTCTCTGTAAATTTGCATTCTGATGAGCATGAGCCCTTATCTGTAGCTCTTGAAAGAAAGTGTCTAAACTATGACAAAATTAGGGAAAGATAGTGGAAAAGAATAAATCGAATTTTCCCTTCAAATTCTTTGCAATTACAGGAAGCTATTTACATTATAGGTATCAGACAGAACGGTCCCCATTCACCGAGCACAAATTCCCCTGCCATTGGCAGTCAGGTCATTAGCCTCACTCTGACATTCATCCCCTCTCTCAAGCAGTAATCAATTTATAACAAGGCTCCACTACATTACATTGACACCCCGGTATCACCTCCGTCCATGTTGTGCTAAAGATTATGAATGAATGTACTGTGTATTAATATTTGCGTTGAAGTATGTTTTAAAAAGGAAAAATGGGGATTACAACTTCAAGAGAACCTCCCAGCACTTGACAGACACCCTGTTGTTGAGTTCCTCAGGCCATTCATCCTTAGTATGAACATGTGGAGTCAGGTCTTTTTGGCTCTGGAAATTTTTCTTTCAGAAAACATACTGTTTTTTTTGTTTTCCTTTCTGCCACTTACATGGCATTTGGTTTAACTGATGGACTTTTGCTAATTCCCACTTCAGGAAGCATAGAGTCAGTGAAAAAGAGTGGATTTATCTTTGCATCAGTTCTATCTATTTCTGCAGTGGCCGTTTGGTTAAAACAAGTCTCTTTAAAGGTTTTCGTCAGTCCTGCAAGTGACAGGGGTTTACAAGTGGAAATTCAGCACCTCAAAACCAAAGCTCACTCCCCCACCCTCAGTAGCAGCCGGGCCAGAGCTGTGGAAACCTGTTCAGCCTGGGGACGCAAGCGTGAGCCAGGTGGGAAGTGTTTTCAGCCTTCCAGGCCTTGCTGCAGCCCCACTGCCTCCCTGCCCTGAGTCCCCTCCCACTGCCAGGCTGGGGGAGGTGGCCAGGATGGAGGGGCCGGCAGAGCAAGACCCTCTGCAGCCAACTGCCGGGCGTCAAGACACTGACAAGACGACCTTCTGTTCTGTTTAAGTCTGAAAGGCTGCCACTGTGTTACTAACTAACTCAGTGGCACTGAAAGTTACACTTTAACTCTTCATGTTTTAAAAGCAGGCGAGGGTGGGATGGTACCAGGGAAGCGCTCCTTTCTTAGGAAGCTCTGTAGTGCGGTGGTGGTGAAGGGTGCTGTGGAGAGGCACCGGCTGCAGCTCCTCTCCAAGAGGGTCAGAAAGACAGGCGCGCGCAGGGATGGGCGATTCTAAGTGACGGAACAGAGGTGCTTGTGGCACTGGCCTTCAGGTTCTCTGTGTGTGAAATTTGTTGCAGTCAGGGCTTTGGGCAACAGCAATCTAGACAAGTAAGAAAATACAGGCGAGCTGAGGGGCATTTCAGGAGAGGACCACGTGAAGGGCACGTGGCCTGTGAGGCCAGGGGCTCACCGTGTGAAAACACAGGCTGCCCCAGGCCTTCGGCCCTGAGTTCACCTCCGTCCATGTTGTGCTAAAGATTATGAATGAATGTACTGTGTATTAATATTTGCGTTGAAGTATGTTTTAAAAGGAAAATGGGGATTACAACTTCAAGAGAACCTCCCAGCACTTGACAGACACCCTGTTGTTGAGTTCCTCAGGCCATTCATCCTTAGTATGAACATGTGGAGTCAGGTCTTTTTGGCTCTGGAAATTTTTCTTTCAGAAAACATACTGTTTTTTTTGTTTTCCTTTCTGCCACTTACATGGCATTTGGTTTAACTGATGGACTTTTGCTAATTCCCACTTCAGGAAGCATAGAGTCAGTGAAAAAGAGTGGATTTATCTTTGCATCAGTTCTATCTATTTCTGCAGTGGCCGTTTGGTTAAAACAAGTCTCTTTAAAGGTTTTCGTCAGTCCTGCAAGTGACAGGGGTTTACAAGTGGAAATTCAGCACCTCAAAACCAAAGCTCACTCCCCCACCCTCAGTAGCAGCCGGGCCAGAGCTGTGGAAACCTGTTCAGCCTGGGGACGCAAGCGTGAGCCAGGTGGGAAGTGTTTTCAGCCTTCCAGGCCTTGCTGCAGCCCCACTGCCTCCCTGCCCTGAGTCCCCTCCCACTGCCAGGCTGGGGGAGGTGGCCAGGATGGAGGGGCCGGCAGAGCAAGACCCTCTGCAGCCAACTGCCGGGCGTCAAGACACTGACAAGACGACCTTCTGTTCTGTTTAAGTCTGAAAGGCTGCCACTGTGTTACTAACTAACTCAGTGGCACTGAAAGTTACACTTTAACTCTTCATGTTTTAAAAGCAGGCGAGGGTGGGATGGTACCAGGGAAGCGCTCCTTTCTTAGGAAGCTCTGTAGTGCGGTGGTGGTGAAGGGTGCTGTGGAGAGGCACCGGCTGCAGCTCCTCTCCAAGAGGGTCAGAAAGACAGGCGCGCGCAGGGATGGGCGATTCTAAGTGACGGAACAGAGGTGCTTGTGGCACTGGCCTTCAGGTTCTCTGTGTGTGAAATTTGTTGCAGTCAGGGCTTTGGGCAACAGCAATCTAGACAAGTAAGAAAATACAGGCGAGCTGAGGGGCATTTCAGGAGAGGACCACGTGAAGGGCACGTGGCCTGTGAGGCCAGGGGCTCACCGTGTGAAAACACAGGCTGCCCCAGGCCTTCGGTTCCATGGCTGGTTTCCATCCCCATAGGACACGTCCTTGCCACCCTTCACAGCAAAGGGTCATTTCTGGGATGTCAGTTCCAACACGTGACACTTGGCTGCGTGAGCACGGAGGCCCTTCCCAACCGTGTTCATGACGCTTACTCCCTCCCAGGGAGGCGTGGGAGCAGCGTCTCAGCGGCTTGTGGCCCAGGAGTCAGGGTCCCTGATGCCGGTTTCTAGCTCGCCTTGAATGAGTTCCAAGTCATTGTTTTGGAGGCTGCCTGTCGAAATTACCAATGTTCGGGGAAATTGCTCTGGACGTGGGCTATACCTTTGTGGAAATGCCAGATCTCAAGCCCCACCCCAGACGCCGAGTCAAACTCTGCCTGTAACCAGACCCCCAGGTGACCCACATGCTGAGAGGTCTGGCCTCTGTTGGCTCTTATCCAGACAAAACCTCAGGGATGTCCCAGAGGCGACCATCTGTGAGTACTGAAACACTCCACTGGTGGTGATGTTTCAGTGGCTGTTCATGACAACCAAGCCCCAGGCTACTCTTTTTCTCTGAAGTTTCCCCCGCCCTGGCTGCAGACAAGATGGTCCCACGTGGGGTTTCAGGGCCTCTGTGTAGCTGGTTGTTATCTGTATTCTGCAGGGTCTGGAAGGGGACCAAAGGGAGAAGACGCTTGTGACCCTCAGAGGTGGAATAGCTGATGATCATTGCTTAGACAGGACACCAAGAGACCAGGGCCCAGGTGCAGGGGCCTGGACTGCTTTCTTCCAGGTTCCTAGGTGCCCCTGAGAATCATGGGAGTTGGCATCCACCACAGCTATTATTTCTGAAATATGTGTGTGTGTGCTCAATCGCTCAGTCATGTTCAACTCTTTGTGACCCCATGGACTATATAGCCTGCCAGGCTCCTTTGTCCATGGGGATTCTCAGGCAAGAATACTAGAGTGGGTTGCCATGCCTTCCTCCGGGGATCTTCCCAGGTCTCCTGCGTTGTGGGAGGATTCCTTACCATCTGAGCCACTAGGGTAGCCCAAGGATGGCGTCAGGGTTTCCAAAATCTAGACAAGTAAGGAAATACAGGCGAGCTGAGGGGCATTTCAGGAGAGGACCACGTGAAGGGCACGTGGCCTGTGAGGCCAGGGGCTCACCGTGTGAAAACACAGGCTGCCCCAGGCCTTCGGTTCCATGGCTGGTTTCCATCCCCATAGGACACGTCCTTGCCACCCTTCACAGCAAAGGGTCATTTCTGGGATGTCAGTTCCAACACGTGACACTTGGCTGCGTGAGCACGGAGGCCCTTCCCAACCGTGTTCATGACGCTTACTCCCTCCCAGGGAGGCGTGGGAGCAGCGTCTCAGCGGCTTGTGGCCCAGGAGTCAGGGTCCCTGATGCCGGTTTCTAGCTCGCCTTGAATGAGTTCCAAGTCATTGTTTTGGAGGCTGCCTGTCGAAATTACCAATGTTCGGGGAAATTGCTCTGGACGTGGGCTATACCTTTGTGGAAATGCCAGATCTCAAGCCCCACCCCAGACGCCGAGTCAAACTCTGCCTGTAACCAGACCCCCAGGTGACCCACATGCTGAGAGGTCTGGCCTCTGTTGGCTCTTATCCAGACAAAACCTCAGGGATGTCCCAGAGGCGACCATCTGTGAGTACTGAAACACTCCACTGGTGGTGATGTTTCAGTGGCTGTTCATGACAACCAAGCCCCAGGCTACTCTTTTTCTCTGAAGTTTCCCCCGCCCTGGCTGCAGACAAGATGGTCCCACGTGGGGTTTCAGGGCCTCTGTGTAGCTGGTTGTTATCTGTATTCTGCAGGGTCTGGAAGGGGACCAAAGGGAGAAGACGCTTGTGACCCTCAGAGGTGGAATAGCTGATGATCATTGCTTAGACAGGACACCAAGAGACCAGGGCCCAGGTGCAGGGGCCTGGACTGCTTTCTTCCAGGTTCCTAGGTGCCCCTGAGAATCATGGGAGTTGGCATCCACCACAGCTATTATTTCTGAAATATGTGTGTGTGTGCTCAATCGCTCAGTCATGTTCAACTCTTTGTGACCCCATGGACTATATAGCCTGCCAGGCTCCTTTGTCCATGGGGATTCTCCAGGCAAGAATACTAGAGTGGGTTGCCATGCCTTCCTCCGGGGGATCTTCCCAGGTCTCCTGCGTTGTGGGAGGATTCCTTACCATCTGAGCCACTAGGGTAGCCCAAGGATACTGGAGTAGTAGCCTATCCCTTCTCCAGGGGGTCTTCCTGACCCAGGAATCAAACCAGAGTCTCCTGCATTGCAGGATTCTTTACCAGCTGAGCTACCTAGGAAGCCCATTTCTGAAATAGTGATAATGGCTTAAACAGGCCAAGGATTGGGGCAGAAAGATGGGAAGTAAGGAGGTGCCTGGAGGCAGTAGGTGGGGAGTTTTCCCCAAATTTTCATGCTTGAAATCTACATTTGCCCAGTATGAATTGCAGCGTCATCACAACTAACCTCTAAATGGTTAAATCCTTTCTACTGATGAAGCTGTATTATTTATATTTTTAAAGTGTTCTTTGATTGAAGTCTTACAACTTACAAATCATTCATAGATTAAACTGCCCCTTCCTCATCCCGAAAGCCCTGGTGAGCTGGCCCACAGGTACCCCAAAGCAGGTTGTCCCCACTGTGCCGGAGTGTGACGCTGCTGTGGGTCAGCAGGGGTGAAATGAGGGGGCCAGGGTCACTGACCCCTGAGGGGCTGGATGCAGTGAGCAGAAGCTTTCTAAACTAAGTTGCCTCCCCCATTGAAGTACCCTCATAGTAGGTGTTTGGCTGTCTTTGAGTCTTCTTTGTGAATCAGGATGGAGCAAACAGAAAGACACTTCAGGTGGTGGTATTCCACACCATGAGCTCTTAAGTTTTCACTTCTGTGGACCACGGATATTGGCTTCTGTGGTGCTTCAGTGGTAAAGAACCTGCCTGCCAATGCAGGAGATGCGAGTTCGATCCCTGGGTCAGGAAGATCCCCTGGAGGAGGGCACAGCAATCGACTCCCGCATTCTTGCCTGGAGATCTCCATGGACAGAGGAGCATGGGGGGCTGCAGTCCCTGGAGTCACAGTCAGATATGACCACGCACACATATGACCAGGGATGGCAGAGCGGTCGCTGTGCTCTGTGGGAGGACCACCTCGCGTGGTGCTCCCGCTCCTGGCTGTCGCTGGCCCGCCTGTAACCCTGTCTGCATCCACAGTTCTCGGCAAGATCCGGAGTGCAGTCGGGAGCGCCCAGCTACTGATGTCCCAGAAGTTCCAGCAGTTTTACTGGCTCTGCCAACAGAACATGGTGAGTGGACCCTGAGGCCCCTCAGGCCCTAGTAACCAGGCTGGACGTCCATTCTTTCCCTCCCCACTGCCGTCCTGTCCTGCCTGTGAAAGACCCTGTGTGTGTGCACCCTAGCCTAGGGGGACAAGCCTAGCCTCAGGGCCAAAGCAGAGAGGCCTTGGGGTGGCAGAAAATAGGCATCTCCCCAGCCACGAGAGGCGTCCCTGGCCACCGGACTGTCCCCCCCAGGGGACCTAGACAGGACATCACGGTGAAGGTGGTGCCAGGAGAGGGCTTCATTGGAAACTCGTGGGCACCCACATTGGGAATGACCAGGAGAGGTTCTAGAACAATTCAGACTTATATATTATAGTCAGGAGTAAACTGAAATACTATGGGATAAGTTAAGAAATATTGTTGGCATTAAACTTGGTTCTGAAAAAAAAGAGAACAAAACTTGGTTCTGATCTGCCTGAAAATCAAAGGAAAACCTAACATATGTATACTTACATGTACACCATGTTATGTATGAAAGTGCAAGTGTTGGTTGCTCAGTTGTGTATAACACTTTGCCACCCCATGGACCACAGCCCAGACAGGAATACTGCAGTGGGTCGCCATTCCCTTCTCCAGGGGGTCTTTCCTGACGCAGGGATCAAACCTAGGTCTCTTGCATTGCAGGCAGATTCTTTACTGAGTGAGCCACCAGGGAAGCCCCATATTATGTATACATAAATATAAACGTATATCATTACACACTTTTCCTCATCTGACTAAAGAACATACTTGATATTATGTGGATGAATAATAATTATATGGAGAAGTCACTGAGAAATTAACTCAATGGTATTCACATTACTTTACAGCCTCTTTTATTGCTTTTTTACTTACAATCCAGACACTGTCCTCTTTCAGACCAGCCATTGCAATTAAAATACAAGTGGGCCTCTGCAGGGTCTCCCACAGCAGTGGTTCAAGATGACTTGATCTTGGTCTGTTCTGTTTTTAAATTGACAATTCCAGCAGTTTTACTGGCTCTGCCAACAGAACATGGTGAGTGGAACCCGGGAAAGGGCGCCCCCCCCAGCTACTGATGTCCCAGAAGTTCCAGCAGTTTTACTGGCTCTGCCAACAGAACATGGTGAGTGGACCCTGAGGCCCCTCAGGCCCTAGTAACCAGGCTGGACGTCCATTCTTTCCCTCCCCACTGCCGTCCTGTCCTGCCTGTGAAAGACCCTGTGTGTGTGCACCCTAGCCTAGGGGGACAAGCCTAGCCTCAGGGCCAAAGCAGAGAGGCCTTGGGGTGGCAGAAAATAGGCATCTCCCCAGCCACGAGAGGCGTCCCTGGCCACCGGACTGTCCCCCCCAGGGGACCTAGACAGGACATCACGGTGAAGGTGGTGCCAGGAGAGGGCTTCATTGGAAACTCGTGGGCACCCACATTGGGAATGACCAGGAGAGGTTCTAGAACAATTCAGACTTATATATTATAGTCAGGAGTAAACTGAAATACTATGGGATAAGTTAAGAAATATTGTTGGCATTAAACTTGGTTCTGAAAAAAAAAAAAAAGAAAAAAACTTGGTTCTGATCTGCCTGAAAATCAAAGGAAAACCTAACATATGTATACTTACATGTACACCATGTTATGTATGAAAGTGCAAGTGTTGGTTGCTCAGTTGTGTATAACACTTTGCCACCCCATGGACCACAGCCCAGACAGGAATACTGCAGTGGGTCGCCATTCCCTTCTCCAGGGGGTCTTTCCTGACGCAGGGATCAAACCTAGGTCTCTTGCATTGCAGGCAGATTCTTTACTGAGTGAGCCACCAGGGAAGCCCCATATTATGTATACATAAATATAAACGTATATCATTACACACTTTTCCTCATCTGACTAAAGAACATACTTGATATTATGTGGATGAATAATAATTATATGGAGAAGTCACTGAGAAATTAACTCAATGGTATTCACATTACTTTACAGCCTCTTTTATTTATTTTTACTTACAATCCAGACACTGACCTCTTTCAGACCAAACATTGCAATTAAAATACAAGTAGGCCTCTGCAGGGTCTCCCACAGCAGTGGTTCAAGATGACTTGATCTTGTTCTGTTCTGTTTTTAAATTGACAAGGCAGTGTGTGGCTTTATAGCAGGTTCTTCCACACGAGGAAGCATAGCACGTCCGTGTTGCCAGTTCATCCCTTTTAGTCAGGGTCATTAAAAAGAATGTTTTCTCTAGTATTTTCCATTAACCCCATTCAGGTTCATCATGAAATTAAAGAGTTACCGCCTGGTCACCTATGACATGAAGTTATAATCAGCGTTTAAAAGCGGGGACCAGGCAGGCCTAGAGTCCCTGAAAGAAAGGTGCAGCTGTAGAAACACTCGGCTGTCCTGTCTCCAGGACCCGTACTAGCTGTGCCTCCCTCTCTGGCCCCACTCCTGCCCCTACCACCCCCACCCCGTGTGTGTGTGTGTGTAAAATCACCATCTTTAAGGGACTGACCCAGGCCACTGGAGGGCGTGGTCCCTATTTTGCTGAGAGGGCGGGATGGTCATCTGCAGCTTCAGGACCCTCCATGCAGCAAGGGCCTGGTATTCCAGCTTGGGAAGTGTCCACGGCTCCTCTACCAGATGCAGCTGGTATCAGACCTAGAATTATTCACCCTCAGGTTCCTGATGCCTCTTACGCGTGTCAGATTATACTTCGTGTTGACGTTAAAGGTCTGGCATGACTGCTTCCTTTACGTGTGACCTCTGAGGAGGACTGAACCAAAGCCCCCAAAGCATTTGGTAGAGGAGGTCAGGTGGGCTCTGAGCGGGCCGTCAGCAGAGACGCTGAGAGTGCTGACAGGGGCCTCGCTCCTCAAACGCCCACTGTCCGTGTTGGCCGCTGAAGATTGGTAACTAGTTCTAAGTCAAAGGAATGGTGCCAGCAAGTGGATGGACGCTGGGAAGGGCCTGCCCTTGACGCTGGCGGGAATGTGAGCAGCCAAGTGATGGGTGCGCACGTGAACGAGCCCGCGCTCGCGTGGCCCTTGCAGGACCAGGGTTCCAGAGAATATTCTAGAACACAAAGGGGTCGGTATGCGCTTTTGGAATAATAATTATATGGAGAAGTCACTGAGAAATTAACTCAATGGTATTCACATTACTTTACAGCCTCTTTTATTTATTTTACTTACAAACCAGACACTGACCTCTTTCAGACCAAACATTGCAATTAAAATACAAGTAGGCCTCTGCAGGGTCTCCCACAGCAGTGGTTCAAGATGACTTGATCTTGTTCTGTTCTGTTTTTAAATTGACAAGGCAGTGTGTGGCTTTATAGCAGGTTCTTCCACACGAGGAAGCATAGCACGTCCGTGTTGCCAGTTCATCCCTTTTAGTCAGGGTCATTAAAAAGAATGTTTTCTCTAGTATTTTCCATTAACCCCATTCAGGTTCATCATGAAATTAAAGAGTTACCGCCTGGTCACCTATGACATGAAGTTATAATCAGCGTTTAAAAGCGGGGACCAGGCAGGCCTAGAGTCCCTGAAAGAAAGGTGCAGCTGTAGAAACACTCGGCTGTCCTGTCTCCAGGACCCGTACTAGCTGTGCCTCCCCTCTCTGGCCCCACTCCCTGCCCCTACCACCCCCACCCCGTGTGTGTGTGTGTGTAAAATCACCATCTTTAAGGGACTGACCCAGGCCACTGGAGGGCGTGGTCCCTATTTTGCTGAGAGGGCGGGATGGTCATCTGCAGCTTCAGGACCCTCCATGCAGCAAGGGCCTGGTATTCCAGCTTGGGAAGTGTCCACGGCTCCTCTACCAGATGCAGCTGGTATCAGACCTAGAATTATTCACCCTCAGGTTCCTGATGCCTCTTACGCGTGTCAGATTATACTTCGTGTTGACGTTAAAGGTCTGGCATGACTGCTTCCTTTACGTGTGACCTCTGAGGAGGACTGAACCAAAGCCCCCAAAGCATTTGGTAGAGGAGGTCAGGTGGGCTCTGAGCGGGCCGTCAGCAGAGACGCTGAGAGTGCTGACAGGGGCCTCGCTCCTCAAACGCCCACTGTCCGTGTTGGCCGCTGAAGATTGGTAACTAGTTCTAAGTCAAAGGAATGGTGCCAGCAAGTGGATGGACGCTGGGAAGGGCCTGCCCTTGACGCTGGCGGGTGGACACCTGTGCCTGTTGGGCCAGCGCCGGGAGAGACGACGCCACACACAGGCTGACTGGTTGATGCTGCCCGTGAACGAGACCCGCAGTCTCTCCTCGGCCCTTCTCAGGACACATGGCTTCCAGAGAATATTCTAGAACACAAAGCGTCCAAGCCCATATCCCAAGACCTCCCGTGTCGGGGCCAGGCAGTGCCCTGGGCCCCCCACCTGTGGTCAGCAAGTGCAGACAGCTCTGCACACTCACTGGGGAGGCGACTGGCCTGGCCCACCCTAACAACCGAGGCGTACAACCAGATCAGGCCTCTGAGTGTCCAGGGGGCACAGACAGCCGCATTTCCCAGAGAGGAGTAGAGGACACAGAACCAGACCCCGGCCTTGCCTGGGTCCACCACAACCACGGCCCTGCCCCCCAGAGCTCAGAGGGGAGGTCAGGTGACCCCAGAGGCCAATCCTGGGTGACGTGAGCCTCGGCCACGAGCAGGCCCGTGCCACCTGCTCCTGTGAGGGGGTGGCAGGCTGTGCTGAGGAGAAGGACACGCAGCTGAGACCCCGCCTTCAGAGGTCCCCCAGGCCCTAGCCGTCCAGGGATCCCCTGCGCATCCCCCCAACCCTGTCACTTACAGGACACGGCCTGGAGCAAGGCCTTTGCCGTTTCTCTTCATGGACAGCAGTGAATTCAGACTCAGGGGCGCATATGACCGCCCAGGCCCGGAACCCTCCTGCACCCGACCCTGACCCTGACCCTGACCTGACCCTGACCTGACTCTGCCCCTGCCCCTGCCCATCCTGCTCCTCCATCTGTACACGCTGGTCCCCCTGGTGGCTCAGTGGGGAATGGGCCTCAACGGCAAACAGCAGCCCCGATGACGATCCTCACTCAGAACGAGCAGAAAAGGAGGGCTTTTTGTGCAGGCGTCTGAGTCAGCGGTTCTGACCCCCTGCACAGGTCAGCACAGCTGCTGTCTAGACAGGGGCCTCGCTCCTCAAACGCCCACTGTCCGTGTTGGCCGCTGAAGATTGGTAACTAGTTCTAAGTCAAAGGAATGGTGCCAGCAAGTGGATGGACGCTGGGAAGGGCCTGCCCTTGACGCTGGCGGGTGGACACCTGTGCCTGTTGGGCCAGCGCCGGGAGAGACGACGCCACACACAGGCTGACTGGTTGATGCTGCCCGTGAACGAGACCCGCAGTCTCTCCTCGGCCCTTCTCAGGACACATGGCTTCCAGAGAATATTCTAGAACACAAAGCGTCCAAGCCCATATCCCAAGACCTCCCGTGTCGGGGCCAGGCAGTGCCCTGGGCCCCCCACCTGTGGTCAGCAAGTGCAGACAGCTCTGCACACTCACTGGGGAGGCGACTGGCCTGGCCCACCCTAACAACCGAGGCGTACAACCAGATCAGGCCTCTGAGTGTCCAGGGGGCACAGACAGCCGCATTTCCCAGAGAGGAGTAGAGGACACAGAACCAGACCCCGGCCTTGCCTGGGTCCACCACAACCACGGCCCTGCCCCCCAGAGCTCAGAGGGGAGGTCAGGTGACCCCAGAGGCCAATCCTGGGTGACGTGAGCCTCGGCCACGAGCAGGCCCGTGCCACCTGCTCCTGTGAGGGGGTGGCAGGCTGTGCTGAGGAGAAGGACACGCAGCTGAGACCCCGCCTTCAGAGGTCCCCCAGGCCCTAGCCGTCCAGGGATCCCCTGCGCATCCCCCCAACCCTGTCACTTACAGGACACGGCCTGGAGCAAGGCCTTTGCCGTTTCTCTTCATGGACAGCAGTGAATTCAGACTCAGGGGAGCATATGACCGCCCAGGCCCGGAACCCTCCTGCACCCGACCCTGACCCTGACCCTGACCTGACCCTGACCTGACTCTGCCCCTGCCCCTGCCCATCCTGCTCCTCCATCTGTACACGCTGGTCCCCCTGGTGGCTCAGTGGGGAATGGGCCTCAACGGCAAACAGCAGCCCCGATGACGATCCTCACTCAGAACGAGCAGAAAAGGAGGGCTTTTTGTGCAGGCGTCTGAGTCAGCGGTTCTGACCCCCTGCACAGGTCAGCACAGCTGCTGTCTAGCTGCGTGGGGCAGGACGGATGGGGCTCAGAGTGACCTGGTGGGTGTGGACGTGGAGCCAGGACTGGACGTTGTGTCCCCCAGCATTCATACGTCGTCCTGGGCCCCATGGTGTGCTGTCAGGAGGGGGCTGTGGAGGTGAGAGGCCCCCGTGAGTGGCTCAGTGCCCGGATGAGTGTAGACAACTCCCTGAAGCTCTGCATCCGTCAGGAGGTTTCATGAGGGCAGGCTGATCCGACGGATCACGTAAGTGTGGTTACACTGTGTCACCATACAAGGACGCTGCACAGATACTGACTGTATTCCCCACACTCTGAGTTTCCTTCCCCTGTCTCATGTACTCTTTTGCAGCTGTCTGTACCTCCTCATCTCCCTCACCTCTCTTCTCGTCCCCTCGCCACCCCCCTCTGTACCCACCTGTTTGTTCCCCGTATCTATGACTCTGTTTCTGTTTTTTGTTACGTTTGTTCACTTGTTTTGATTTTTAGATAACATACAAGTGAAGTCATACAGTATGCTTCTTTTTCTGTCTGACTTACATGTTGTCCCAAATGTCAAGATTTCATTCTTGGTTATGTTGGAGTAGCACTCCAGTCTATATAGGTACCACATCTTCTTCATCCATTCGTCACCCGATGGACACATAGGCTGCTTCTGTGTCTTGGCTTTTGTAAACAGTGCTGCAGGGAACATACGGGTGCACGTATCCTTCTGAATTCGTGTTCTCGTTGTCTTCGGATAATACCCAGGAGTGGCACCATAGGGTTGTGAGCCAGTTCCATGCTGGATTTTTTGAGGACGCTCCAGACTGCTCTCCAGAGTGACCACACCAGTTTACGGTCCCACCACCAGTGCACCAGGGCTCCCTGCCCTCCACATCCTCAGGAACACTCTCACTTCCTGTCTTTCTGAGGACGGCCATTGTGACAGGTGCGAGCTGATAGCTCACTGTGGTTCTGGTTTGCTCTTCCTTGATGATTAGTGGTGCTGAGCATCTTTTCACATGCCTGTTAGCCATCTGTGTGTCTTCTTTGGAAGACAGGTCCTCTGCCCACTTTTTAATCAGGTTAATAAGTGATTGTTTTAGCTGTTTTAGGTTCACAGCAAAACTGACTGAAACACAGAAAAATACAGAGAAAATGCCATGTACTCCTTGTTACCACATGCCACAGCCTTCCCTATACACACACACTATCAGCATTCCCGCTAGATGGTCCATGTGTTATGACCGATGCACCTGTACAGACACGTCATTATCCCCGTGAGTGGCTCAGTGCCCGGATGAGTGTAGACAACTCCCTGAAGCTCTGCATCCGTCAGGAGGTTTCATGAGGGCAGGCTGATCCGACGGATCACGTAAGTGTGGTTACACTGTGTCACCATACAAGGACGCTGCACAGATACTGACTGTATTCCCCACACTCTGAGTTTCCTTCCCCTGTCTCATGTACTCTTTTGCAGCTGTCTGTACCTCCTCATCTCCCTCACCTCTCTTCTCGTCCCCTCGCCACCCCCCTCTGTACCCACCTGTTTGTTCCCCGTATCTATGACTCTGTTTCTGTTTTTTGTTACGTTTGTTCACTTGTTTTGATTTTTAGATAACATACAAGTGAAGTCATACAGTATGCTTCTTTTTCTGTCTGACTTACATGTTGTCCCAAATGTCAAGATTTCATTCTTGGTTATGTTGGAGTAGCACTCCAGTCTATATAGGTACCACATCTTCTTCATCCATTCGTCACCCGATGGACACATAGGCTGCTTCTGTGTCTTGGCTTTTGTAAACAGTGCTGCCGGGAACATACGGGTGCACGTATCCTTCTAAATTTCGTGTTCTCGTTGTCTTCGGATAATACCCAGGAGTGGCACCATAGGGTTGTGAGCCAGTTCCATGCTGGATTTTTTGAGGACGCTCCAGACTGCTCTCCAGAGTGACCACACCAGTTTACGGTCCCACCACCAGTGCACCAGGGCTCCCTGCCCTCCACATCCTCAGGAACACTCTCACTTCCTGTCTTTCTGAGGACGGCCATTGTGACAGGTGCGAGCTGATAGCTCACTGTGGTTCTGGTTTGCTCTTCCTTGATGATTAGTGGTGCTGAGCATCTTTTCACATGCCTGTTAGCCATCTGTGTGTCTTCTTTGGAAGACAGGTCCTCTGCCCACTTTTTAATCAGGTTAATAAGTGATTGTTTTTAGCTGTTTTAGGTTCACAGCAAAACTGACTGAAACACAGAAAAATACAGAGAAAATGCCATGTACTCCTTGTTACCACATGCCACAGCCTTCCCTATACACACACACTATCAGCATTCCCGCTAGATGGTCCATGTGTTATGACCGATGCACCTGTACAGACACGTCATTATCACGTGAGTCCTTGGTTTCCACTGGGGCTCATTCTTGGTGTTGGACAGTCTGTTAGACAAATATATAACGTGTGTCCACCAGGACAGTGTCACACAGAGCAGTGTCACGGCCCTAAGAGCCATGAGACTGTGCTCCGCTTGGTCACCCTCCTCTCCTCTCAACCCCTGGAAACCTCTGCTTTTCTTTATTGTCTCTGTAGTCTGCCTTTTCCAGCACGTCCCACAACTGGAACCACATAGAACGTAGACTTCTCCAACTTTTTAACTGTCAGAAAATATTTGTGGAAGCTAAACTGGATCCTCATGGGCCCTCAGGAGCATCTGCACCCAATTCTGAACTGGGGGAGGAGGGGTTCTCCCTGACCTGCTTCCTTGGGTAGAGCAGCCCCCACCCCGAGGTCTCCTCAGCTCTAACGCCCCGTGTGTCCGGCAGGACCCCAGCGCCATGCCCAGGCCCACCTCCCAGGACCTGGCCGGCTACTGGGACATGCTGCAGCTGTCCGTCCAGGACGTCAGCATGAAGTTCGATGAGCTGCACCAGCTGAAGCTCAGCGACTGGAAGGTGGTGGAGTCCCCAGAGAGGAAGGTAACCCCTCTGCGGCCACATCCCCGCACGCAGAGGCCCCCCCACGCTCAGGTCCCAGCTACCTGCTCCAAATGCCACGTGACAATGCATGTATTGATCTGCGGTTAACAGGACAGGGTCTGATTTCACATCTAAGTCCATTTGTGCACGACTGGGGCAGAGCTAAAGCCATCAGCACAGGTCGTAAGTCCCTTTCTTGCTGACAATTCCGAGAGAACACCAACAGGAACCACATGAATCTGCGGTCTGGTTTCCCATCGGGCCCTGTCCTCTGAATTATTAAAATCTCCATCACACTCTGTGCGGAGCACACCTCTGTGTGGACTGCACAGAGGTGGTTTCCCACAGGGAAGGCTTCAGTTCCAGTGCCGCCTGTGGACATCCACTTTCAGTTGTGTCTCTGCAGTTGAAACACAGAAAAATACTATTATTTTACACACCCCTTATAAAAGCATTCCCGCTAGATGGTCCATGTGTTATGACCGATGCACCTGTACAGACACGTCATTATCACGTGAGTCCTTGGTTTCCACTGGGGCTCATTCTTGGTGTTGGACAGTCTGTTAGACAAATATATAACGTGTGTCCACCAGGACAGTGTCACACAGAGCAGTGTCACGGCCCTAAGAGCCATGAGACTGTGCTCCGCTTGGTCACCCTCCTCTCCTCTCAACCCCTGGAAACCTCTGCTTTTCTTTATTGTCTCTGTAGTCTGCCTTTTCCAGCACGTCCCACAACTGGAACCACATAGAACGTAGACTTCTCCAACTTTTTAACTGTCAGAAAATATTTGTGGAAGCTAAACTGGATCCTCATGGGCCCTCAGGAGCATCTGCACCCAATTCTGAACTGGGGGAGGAGGGGTTCTCCCTGACCTGCTTCCTTGGGTAGAGCAGCCCCCACCCCGAGGTCTCCTCAGCTCTAACGCCCCGTGTGTCCGGCAGGACCCCAGCGCCATGCCCAGGCCCACCTCCCAGGACCTGGCCGGCTACTGGGACATGCTGCAGCTGTCCGTCCAGGACGTCAGCATGAAGTTCGATGAGCTGCACCAGCTGAAGCTCAGCGACTGGAAGGTGGTGGAGTCCCCAGAGGAAGGTAACCCCTCTGCGGCCACATCCCCGCACGCAGAGGCCCCCCCACGCTCAGGTCCCAGCTACCTGCTCCAAATGCCACGTGACAATGCATGTATTGATCTGCGGTTAACAGGACAGGGTCTGATTTCACATCTAAGTCCATTTGTGCACGACTGGGGCAGAGCTAAAGCCATCAGCACAGGTCGTAAGTCCCTTTCTTGCTGACAATTCCGAGAGAACACCAACAGGAACCACATGAATCTGCGGTCTGGTTTCCCATCGGGCCCTGTCCTCTGAATTATTAAAATCTCCATCACACTCTGTGCGGAGCACACCTCTGTGTGGACTGCACAGAGGTGGTTTCCCACAGGGAAGGCTTCAGTTCCAGTGCCGCCTGTGGACATCCACTTTTCAGTTGTGTCTCTGCAGTTGAAACAAGAAACACTAAACGTTACTGAACAATTCAAGGGTGTAAACTTCCTATAGATTATCTGCCCTGAAATAGGTTGAAAATGCCCTTTAAGTTTGAACCTGTGGTTTCACTTCTTCCCTATAGATATCGTCTTTTCTAGGACTGATAGGTAAGGGTGAATTAGCCATAAAGACATTGACTTCCTAAAGCATTTTAGAGAAGTTCTCCAGAATCATAATCTGATTTTCCTAGACAGACAATATCGATGAAAATGATAAAGAAAATTGACCCACAATACTTTGGGACAGGGGTGTTTCCATGTGTAGCGGAGGGTGTACATCTAGATAGTGAGAACGGAAAACATCATCAGCCACTTTCCCCGGAACGTGCCGCCTGTACCAGGCTGGAGGCCATCGCTCCATCGAGGGTGGCTGATGTCCTTGTCACCACAGATGGGGCAGAGGGGCATGCTAACAACCAGGTTGTACATAAGCAAGTCCAGGAAGTCTGTGGCTTGGCTTTGGATGAAGGTGATCATAAGTAATGATTCCAAATGAAAAAGTCATTCTAAGAAACCACTAAAAATCCAACTTACTAAGCTAGTCTGAAGATGTGCGAAAACCCTTCCCACTTGCCATTCTTCCGTACCTGAGAGCTAACGTGACGACTCGGCTCTGCATAGAGAGTACTCGCCAAAGTGAACACGGTGCCCTGCAGAGGCCCCCACGCTCAGGTCCCAGCTACCTGCTCCAAATGCCACGTGACAATGCATGTATTGATCTGCGGTTAACAGGACAGGGTCTGATTTCACATCTAAGTCCATTTGTGCACGACTGGGGCAGAGCTAAAGCCATCAGCACAGGTCGTAAGTCCCTTTCTTGCTGACAATTCCGAGAGAACACCAACAGGAACCACATGAATCTGCGGTCTGGTTTCCCATCGGGCCCTGTCCTCTGAATTATTAAAATCTCCATCACACTCTGTGCGGAGCACACCTCTGTGTGGACTGCACAGAGGTGGTTTCCCACAGGGAAGGCTTCAGTTCCAGTGCCGCCTGTGGACATCCACTTTTCAGTTGTGTCTCTGCAGTTGAAACAAGAAACACTAAACGTTACTGAACAATTCAAGGGTGTAAACTTCCTATAGATTATCTGCCCTGAAATAGGTTGAAAATGCCCTTTAAGTTTGAACCTGTGGTTTCACTTCTTCCCTATAGATATCGTCTTTTCTAGGACTGATAGGTAAGGGTGAATTAGCCATAAAGACATTGACTTCCTAAAGCATTTTAGAGAAGTTCTCCAGAATCATAATCTGATTTTCCTAGACAGACAATATCGATGAAAATGATAAAGAAAATTGACCCACAATACTTTGGGACAGGGGTGTTTCCATGTGTAGCGGAGGGTGTACATCTAGATAGTGAGAACGGAAAACATCATCAGCCACTTTCCCCGGAACGTGCCGCCTGTACCAGGCTGGAGGCCATCGCTCCATCGAGGGTGGCTGATGTCCTTGTCACCACAGATGGGGCAGAGGGGCATGCTAACAACCAGGTTGTACATAAGCAAGTCCAGGAAGTCTGTGGCTTGGCTTTGGATGAAGGTGATCATAAGTAATGATTCCAAATGAAAAAGTCATTCTAAGAAACCACTAAAAATCCAACTTACTAAGCTAGTCTGAAGATGTGCGAAAACCCTTCCCACTTGCCATTCTTCCGTACCTGAGAGCTAACGTGACCGTACTCGGCTCTGCATAGAGAGTACTCGCCAAAGTGAACACGGTGCCCTGCTGAGGGCGCAGCACCCCATCTAGAAGGTGGACCACCCCCGAACACAGCCCCAGCCCTGCATCCTGAGCTCCCGACCCTCAGCCTCGCAGAACTGCTCGACCGCCTGCCCCCTCTGCTGCAGGACGCCCGTGAGCCCCGTGTGGACGGAAGCTCCCACAGGGCTGGTTTCTCAGCCCCGTGTTTAAGAGGCTGCCAAGGGCAAGCGCAGAGAGAGATGAGCACAGTCATAGGCTTACAGTAGGAGTTAAATTCTGAAATAGCTGAAGTCTTCACAAAGTGATCACCCCCGATTGTACCCCTGCACAAAGGCAGAAGGATGTTGCTCCTGGTCCAAGTCATCTTACGCTGTGAGAACAAAATTCCAGATGCCAAAATTATCTTCCTGCCAAAGATAGTGGGACACCCCGTCAGGGTTTCTCTGCGTGTCCACTGAACCTACCGTGGTGGCCAAATTGGGCACACCGGTGCCTTCAGGTTCTTTTGGAGGCCAAAAGGGAAAAGACACAGGAGTGGGTTTCACCCCAGCAGCTGGGAAACTGCTCAGAAAAGGCAGCGCCCCTTTCCTGGGAAGGACTCTGTGCAGGGCTCCCGTCCTCCCTCCCTGGGAAGGTTCAGGGTGTCAGCCCCCCACAGCAGGCAGACAGCACAAGGCCAAAGGCAGGACACAGCCCCGCCACCCAGGGCACTGGCTGGCCCCCTGTGTTCCTCTGCGCAGAATCCGGCAGTCTCTCTTTCTGGAAAAGGCCTGCCCAGATCTGGGAGGGGGTGGTTTGAGAACATGAGGCAAGGGTCAGAGCCAGTCATTCGCATCCGAGTCCCACCTAGGCCGTATGCAGTTCAAGTCAAGGGCTCTGAGGCCCGTAGCAGTGGATTTGGCCTACGGGCCCTCGGACGCCCCCTGAGGTGGTTTCCACCTCTTTGGACCTTCGAGTCTGTTGAGAAGGCTCGCTTCTCACAGGCTGCTGGGGGGCATCATACAAGCCCCCAGAAAACTGGAGAAGGTGAGCATGTGCACGTTCTCCAGGGAGTGCTGGTCCAGCATCAGGGCCAGGACACCGCGAAGGCCAAGGCCAGGGCCCAGGCCCGGACAGAGCAGGGCTGTGCTCCAGCGTGAGCGCTTCCCTGCCCAGGGGCCCGGGGCGCCACCGCAGGCCCCCACCGGGCAGGGCGCGACCCTGGGCGGGGGGATGTGGGCGGTGGGGAAGGCCAGGCTCCTCCGGCCCTCACTCTTGACTTGTGATGCTTTTCAGGAAGAAAGAAAGGTCCCCCCTCCAATACCAAAGAAGCCCCCCAGAGGGAAACTTCCCATCACCAGAGAGAAGTCTTTGGACCTGCCCGACAGACAGCGCCAGGAGGCCCGGAGGCGGCTAGCGGCGGCCAAGAGGGCAGCGTCCTTCCGCCAGAGCTCGGCCAGCGAGCGGGCTGACAGCATCGAGATCTACATCCCCGAGGCCCAGACGCGGCTCTAGGGGCTCGGGCCGCTCCCCTCCTCACGTCACCTCCCGGTCCCTCCCGTCTCATTCCTCCAGCTGTCGTGTTAGCACCATCAACACCCCGAGACGCCAGGACTCACGGCCACAGCGACTTCTCCGAGACGGCCTGGCTTCCCACCCTCGGGGCCAGAGAGGCGTGGGGACCCCAGGGGGGCCGAGGAAACCTCTGGAGATGGGACCCAGCTCACACTTTGTTATTTCTATTTTTATAAATCGTGTGATATTAGAGGCGAGAATAACACATAACTACGAAAGGGTGCGTCCCAGCACTCACTCGAGGCATTAGATTCCCCAAGAGAAGGTGCTACAGCTTGAGTGCAGGCAAGGAAAGCCCGGCCCCGCGCCAGGGGTCACCGTGCCCTGAACCCGGCCACCCCACACGTGGTCCCTGTGCCAAGTCCCTGGGGATGAGGCGTCATCGCTGCAGCCACCAAGCTCCCTGCCACGCGCTTCTCCGGAAACCGGGGTCCACTGTATGGCACCTCCACGACCGGAAGTCGGCTGAGTTCAATCCACGCCGGGAGGAGAGACAGGTGGAAACAGACAGAGCCGTGAGAGAGGCCGGCTCTTCTGTGGCAGGGGTAGAAAGAGAACACGGTTGTCCTTACTCAGATAAAAGAGTCGTTTATTTTTCATCCCTCTGTAACTTAATCACCCACTGTTCTGTCTTTAAGTTTCACCCTTTATGCTCCATGTGATTTTTTTTTAATAGATGTATATATATTCTCAATGCTCTATCAGTTGACTTTCCAGGGTATCCTTTAAAAAAAAAAAGTTTGCTTGTTTAAAATGACAGTTGTGATGCTGTAAAAAGTTTAAGAAATATGAATGTTGAGTGGTAAGTATATCTCAGTTTAAACGGTAAAGAAGAGACGTGGTTTACATTGTATTTTTCCAGAATTCTTTTGTCCTATGCAGTACAGCTGAAGTCCAGAATATATTTCTTGCCTGTTTTAGACCTGACAAAAAAAAAAAAAAAGTCACATCGTGATGTCCAGATGTGGACTTTCAGAAAAGTGATCTGTTCTCCTGATGCTGATTGGCAGCGGAGGGAAATAGGAAGGTCTCTAACGGAAGGTTTTCCATTCGTCTCCTTGAATTTAGATGCCGGGACCGTTATTCCAACCAGACGGTTGTGTGTCTTCAGACACCACCCCAAAGGAAGCGCCCGTGGATTTATCCACTTGACCCCAGACTAGTCCTCGCTGTGACTCCAGGTAAAAGCAGGGGACACAGTGTTTCCGCAGGACGCCGTGGCCCCGCCTCCCCGGGAGTGTGGGCCTGCAGCCCAGCGGCACAGCCCCCCGCCCCCCACCATAGCACTTTGTTTTCCCGTTTGACTCGCACTTTAAGACGCACCCAGCTCTCCCACGCCTGTGGCGTCCTCGAGCCCGCGGTGCGGTCCTCGCACAGCCCGGCGCCTGGCGCCTGTGGCTTTTCTTTTCCTCATATTCCACATTCCATGAAGCATGGGGTTCATAGGAGCACAGGTGATAGATAGTACAGCATGTTTAGCTTCAAAGTTTTACTTTTTTAAAGCTGAGTAGTTGAGAATTCCCTGTAAGAACAAAACCCTGTAAATGGAACCTCATATCTGGTATATATTTTACCAAACAGCCTTAAAATATATTTGGAAGCAAAAATCAGTACGAATGTATGTCCTTGAAAAATGCAAAAAAAGAAAAAAAAAAGTTTCCCTGAAATATTCTTCTATAAATGAGTCCTATTTCCCCAGAGTATTCTAAACATTTTTCTACCTAAATAAATACTTAAATCCTGAGTAGTATACAATAATGATGCTTCTTCCTATATTCAGTATACGATGTTAAAGACAAATGTATTGCAAGCATTGGCGTGTTTTAGACTTGCAACATAATGTGTTGTTAAGGTGAACGGCTCTCTAGAAATAACCACAGGTAATGCAATGTGACCCCTCGACCAGGGGAAATGTAAGCTGCACATGTGCTTGCCAGCTTCCTCACGTGTGTGTCCCCTGGAAGCTGGTGGGTTTTATCTCATTTCTGTGAACTTGTACACAATAGATCCCAACAAATTTAAAATTGGACAATAATGATTCGCGAGTCCAGATTCTCTGATCCTGAGTGAAACAAAGGCACTCACTGGATCTAGATCAGTCTTTTACATTTTATATGCTCATTTTTATCTTACCCCCCCCCCCCGCCAACGTCTTAGCCTCAACCATCCCTTGGTGAGCAGAGTCACCTGCAACTAAATTTGACACCGGTTGTCAATTGGAGGTGGGGAGTGTGTATGGACCCGCTTGATCCCTGTTGTTCCAAAGAAGGTTGTGTGGCCGTGGCGGGCTGCCTGCAGCTGCGTCTGACGGCGTGTCACCCGTGCAGGGGACACAATCAAGTGCAATATGGCGTTCTTGTGGTGACACCCGTCGTGAAAGGCAGACTAAGCCATGTTTACACACTGTACATGTAAAGCAAAAAATGTTGCGCCCGCTTCCCGCCTGTGGCATCCTCGAGCATCGAGCCCGCGCCTGGCCTGTGGCTTTTCTTTTCCTCATATTCCACATTCCATGAAGCATGGGGTTCATAGGAGCACAGGTGATAGATAGTACAGCATGTTTAGCTTCAAAGTTTTACTTTTTTAAAGCTGAGTAGTTGAGAATTCCCTGTAAGAACAAAACCCTGTAAATGGAACCTCATATCTGGTATATATTTTACCAAACAGCCTTAAAATATATTTGGAAGCAAAAATCAGTACGAATGTATGTCCTTGAAAAATGCAAAAAAAGAAAAAAAAAAGTTTCCCTGAAATATTCTTCTATAAATGAGTCCTATTTCCCCAGAGTATTCTAAACATTTTTCTACCTAAATAAATACTTAAATCCTGAGTAGTATACAATAATGATGCTTCTTCCTATATTCAGTATACGATGTTAAAGACAAATGTATTGCAAGCATTGGCGTGTTTTAGACTTGCAACATAATGTGTTGTTGAGGTGAACGGCTCTCTAGAAATAACCACAGGTAATGCAATGTGACCCCTCGACCAGGGGAAATGTAAGCTGCACATGTGCTTGCCAGCTTCCTCACGTGTGTGTCCCCTGGAAGCTGGTGGGTTTTATCTCATTTCTGTGAACTTGTACACAATAGATCCCAACAAATTTAAAATTGGACAATAATGATTCGCGAGTCCAGATTCTCTGATCCTGAGTGAAACAAAGGCACTCACTGGATCTAGATCAGTCTTTTACATTTTATATGCTCATTTTTATCTTAACCCCCCCCCCCGCCAACGTCTTAGCCTCAACCATCCCTTGGTGAGCAGAGTCACCTGCAACTAAATTTGACACCGGTTGTCAATTGGAGGTGGGGAGTGTGTATGGACCCGCTTGATCCCTGTTGTTCCAAAGAAGGTTGTGTGGCCGTGGCGGGCTGCCTGCAGCTGCGTCTGACGGCGTGTCACCCGTGCAGGGGACACAATCAAGTGCAATATGGCCGTTCTTGTGGTGACACCCGTCGTGAAAGGCAGACGATAAGCCATGTTTACACACTGTACATGTAAAGCGAAATAAAACTGTTTATAATACTTGTGTTACCGCATCACACGAACTACTCCAGTCATTGCTACAGACCCGTGACACACCACCACCCTGTGATCATTTCGCCACATTGTGGATGTCTTTGTCCTAGCAGATTACCTGCGAGTTTGCGAATGTGGTTGGAAATGATAACACCCCGCGCTCTAGGAACCCTGTGATGGAAAGGAAGTGCCACCTTCCCTTGATGACACATTTCCCTTCCCCAGAGTCCCAGCCCGCACCCGTCATAACCAGGCACCCTTTAGGGATCATTTCCCTCACAGTCAACACGTTGCCATGCTGGTGGCCCTACGTGACTTTCTAAACCAGAACACAAGTGTGATAAACAGTGTCCTAACGTTCAACAAAGCCCGGAAAAGGCCAATCTCCCTTATTCACAAGTGCGCTTCCGATGCAGTTCATCTCCTCTGTCTTCATTGGTTGTCGTTATCTTCAACAGGAAAACAGTTGTTCTCAGTGACAATTGTTACCATTATTTCTCAGCAAATGTATGGAACCATCCTTGAATGGGGTATGAAGAGTCGAACTGTTGGTATGATACCGAAAATTTTCATTTTTGTTTAAAAGCAAATGTTGAAGTTTTCACCTCATGGTCAATGTGAAAGACTTCCTGCATTAAATAGAAAAAGGTATGCTTAGGAAAAATCACAGGTTACAGTCAAGATTCCCTTCAAGAAAAGTAACCACCAAGTCAGTGACCTTGAAAGTAGAGATTTCCATAGAAGTGGCCAAATTTAGGACCAGAGGAAAGATCCAGGGCCCCCGCCAACGTCTTAGCCTCAACCATCCCTTGGTGAGCAGAGTCACCTGCAACTAAATTTGACACCGGTTGTCAATTGGAGGTGGGGAGTGTGTATGGACCCGCTTGATCCCTGTTGTTCCAAAGAAGGTTGTGTGGCCGTGGCGGGCTGCCTGCAGCTGCGTCTGACGGCGTGTCACCCGTGCAGGGGACACAATCAAGTGCAATATGGCCGTTCTTGTGGTGACACCCGTCGTGAAAGGCAGACGATAAGCCATGTTTACACACTGTACATGTAAAGCGAAATAAAACTGTTTATAATACTTGTGTTACCGCATCACACGAACTACTCCAGTCATTGCTACAGACCCGTGACACACCACCACCCTGTGATCATTTCGCCACATTGTGGATGTCTTTGTCCTAGCAGATTACCTGCGAGTTTGCGAATGTGGTTGGAAATGATAACACCCCGCGCTCTAGGAACCCTGTGATGGAAAGGAAGTGCCACCTTCCCTTGATGACACATTTCCCTTCCCCAGAGTCCCAGCCCGCACCCGTCATAACCAGGCACCCTTTAGGGATCATTTCCCTCACAGTCAACACGTTGCCATGCTGGTGGCCCTACGTGACTTTCTAAACCAGAACACAAGTGTGATAAACAGTGTCCTAACGTTCAACAAAGCCCGGAAAAGGCCAATCTCCCTTATTCACAAGTGCGCTTCCGATGCAGTTCATCTCCTCTGTCTTCATTGGTTGTCGTTATCTTCAACAGGAAAACAGTTGTTCTCAGTGACAATTGTTACCATTATTTCTCAGCAAATGTATGGAACCATCCTTGAATGGGGTATGAAGAGTCGAACTGTTGGTATGATACCGAAAATTTTCATTTTTGTTTAAAAGCAAATGTTGAAGTTTTCACCTCATGGTCAATGTGAAAGACTTCCTGCATTAAATAGAAAAAGGTATGCTTAGGAAAAATCACAGGTTACAGTCAAGATTCCCTCTTCGAAGAAAAGTAACCACCAAGTCAGTGACCTTGAAAGTAGAGACTGTCCCTGCTGGTGCCTATAGAAATGGCCAAATTTAGGACCAGAGGACAACACGATCCAGGGCCCACAGCTGCTTGGGGCCGGAATGTTTCTTGTGGGGTCTGTATTCCTGTTTGCCTTCCCCAAGTCTGTATGGGGCGGCCAGCTCTCCATCACTTTCACTGGAAGATCCTGCATTGCACATTTACTCAGCTCTGCGGCTGGGTAGAGGATGGACTTCACTGGGAAGCAAAGTCATGGCACAGACGTCCAGTCCAAATGCCTGCAGAACACCGCGTAGGGCTGGTCAGAGCAGCTGCCTGGTTTGGGCCAAAGCGTTCGGTGGCGCCTAGAGACCAGAAGAAAGGAGAAGGCCCTCCCGAGAAAGCTTCTGCCGTGGGCGGAACCTGGGTCCAGTCAGACGGACTGCAAGCACCCTGAGCACCTGAGGCCGCTGGAGTGTCTCAGGGGAGACGTGGCCCAACCTTGAGCTGCTTTTTTGCTGGACAGCCTCAGCCCCTTCAGAGTCCTGTCGGGTTCCCAAAGACCCCACGTGCAGGACTGGAATCAGAGCTGCCCACGCCCTGTCCAGGGGAGTGGAGGCCCCGCAGGCCTCAGCCAGGGTGTGTGGACGTGCCCCACTGAGGAGGCAGGAAGGCAGCCCCGATGGGTCAGCCTGCAGAAGACACCCTGACGTGCACCCCCCACCCTTCTGAGAAGTGGCACATCCCTGCCACGCATCCCAGCGCTGGCCAGACGGCTCCACACAGACCTTTCACCCCCACACGTCCCAGGAACCTCCTTTCTTCTCAAAGCCTGCAAATTTAACTTATGAATCAGGAAGTTGGAGACATTGGTTTTCAAATGCTCACCTCTTGGAACACCCTGTGATTCTCCTATATTTTTGTCTGCATATTTGTTTACACTTGTTTGAAAATTTTGGTCGAATATAAGATTCCAAAATTTGAAACTAAGATAGAAAGCCTTAAGCATAAGTGATCAGGACTCTAGCCGCTGCTGGTTAGCAGGTGTGTTTCCACCTCGGGGCTGGAGCGATGGGAGCGGGCCTGTCAGCCTCGCCGCGCCATTTGTCATCCACCCGATGCATCCAGTCCTGTCAGCTCTGGGCCTTCCCAGCAGGAGCTCCGCCCTGTCACTTTACTACGTCAAGAGTTGCAAGAAGTGTGGGCAGTGGACACGGTGCTGGGAAAGGTGCCCTTTTACACTTGGAGGAAGCACCCTTTAGCACAGAGTGGCTGCAGAGGGCCCTGTGGTTGAAAGAGAAGCCGGGGAATCTCCACCCAGCTGGCCGAGCAGCTTGACTTATGCTCGTACATCATCTGTGTCTTGTCTTAATTCCATGTCTGTGTTCTCCGGTTCCCGTCACCCTCACAGACATTCTGTGAAGCCTGATGGCCCTGACGTCCTCTGAGCTCCCTAGAGTCAGGTTGTGACAGTGTCTCCATTCTTGATACAGTTGATCCCATGGCCCCCTTCTGCATGGGGGATGCTTGTAGAGCTCAAGTCAGACCCTGAACGTCTCAAAGATGATCAGCACAGCAGGCTCGTGGTCCCCTCCTGGGAAGGCTGTCTGGGCTCGGCAGGAGGCTGTTACTGGCTTCTTGAGGGTTTAGACATGGAGAGAGAACTATGGGGACCTTTCTGCATTTCCTTGGGCTTTGATGGCAAGTGTTTCTAGATATTTCCATGAACAAGGACCAGGCAACCCCCAGAATGAGGCCATATTTTCACCACTGCTTGGGCACACTGGCATCTGGGATGAAATGACGAGCTTTTTTTTTTTTTTTTTTTTGGCCACTTCTATTGGTCTTTCATTTATTTCCGTCTTTGTTCTTTGGCCTGTGTGGGCCTCCCATCACAGTGGCCTCTCTTGCTGGCTGCAGAGCATCAGCTCTGGGTGCATGCACCCCAGAGCTCCAGCTCGGAGGTTGGACACATCCGTCCAGCCACTCCATGGTACGTGGGATCTTCCCAGGCCAGGGATCGAACCGGCACCCCTTGCACCACAAGGCAGTGTCCTTACCCACTGGACCATCGGGGAAGCCCAAATGACAAACTCTTGAGTAAAACATGAAAACAACAAAGAAAAATAATTTGGAAGCAGAAAACAGCATGTGAGACAGTACCAAGAACAGAAGTAGACATCTGGACAGAGATCGCTGACAGCCGATGAAGGCGCCACACCCCTACCCCTATCTCTGGCTGTGTGCATCATGCCCCACCTCACACCTCAGAGAATGCCAGGTGGTCTGTGAGAACTCTTTGAGCAGCTGCCATCTTTTTGTCCCTGCAACATCAAGAAATCCACATAGTTTTCCAAGTTGCTATCCTAACCCTGGCGTTTTGATCCAGCATTAAATGGAATTCTTTCAAGTTTCAACCTAAACTCTTGACAGCTGACTTCTTTGCAGAGGAAATGTTAGTTACCTACCACAACACTACTTTTTAAAAGGTTTTGTATACACACACACACACACAGGTAACAGGGGTTTACCTTCCTACTTTCTTAGATTTTATGTGACTCTTCATCATCGGTGCTTATTCTGAACCTGAAAACCTGGGAAACGTGAGTTTTCATGTCCTCAGTGGAGGAGAGGCGGTGATGAAGGACAGGTCTCTGCCACGTGTGTGTACACATTTCTGACGGTTCGCGCTGGGAACAGGGAAGCAGGGAGCCCCAAGGCTGTTGGTGGTACCCCCTCCCAGAGGCCACTCACCCACACTTTGGTTTATCCGCCATCCCCCATGGCCCAGCCCATGGCTTTACTCTGATCACATCACTTCAAAGGGCTCAGCGCGTCTATCTCTTTCCCTCCACTTTTTTCTTGGTTTGCCAAATTCAAAAGTTACCACTCGCTAGTTAGTGAAGCCCAGGCTACTTTTGAACTCTGATTTCCGACCGCTGTCACTTCCCTCCTGTACGGGTCCTCCCTGCCCTAAGAGCAATCCACACTTTGCACCCCCCCCACCCCACGTCACATGCCAAAATACCCAGCTGTGGCCTAAGGACTGAAGGAAATGCCTCCTACAGAAATTCAAGGAATGTTAGAACCAGGAAGCTAGCTGCTTAGTTAACGTTTAAAAAAAGTATATAAAAAAAAATATATATATCTATACATATGGAATCATATCAACCCTGAGGGTGAACAGAGCGCAAACTATTCCACCTCTGTACAGAGTTACTCTTCACTGGAATTAAACTATTTTATGGAATCTCTTTCTCATGCTTTTCTGGTTCTTTTGATAAATTCTCTTCAGTAGCATGCAGGATGCCTACTCTGACTGTCCAGGGCGCAGTCCACACCATGCTTTCTTCTTCTTGTCGATAAGTTCAGATCAGAATGCTGATCAACACTTTAAAGCATCGAAGGACTGTGTTCTTTGGGTTCTTTTCTCTCCTGCCTTTTTTCACTCTTTACTGACTTCTAGGATAATGCCTCTCTCCTCTGATTTCTGTATTGCTGATGTTCACCTCCTGTAAATAGTTCTGCAATTAAATTTTTTTGAGAAAAGTAATGTTTACTTTTTATTGGAGTGAATTCTCGTGTGGTTTTTTAAACTCAGAATAATCATATAGACTAAAGAGAACTGCACCCTCCCCACCAGGATCTCTCTCCTTGTTGAAACAGAGTCAACTCCTCTATCTGATAAAAAGAAATGGACGTTGATTACGGTGACAGGTTTGAAATGTATACGAAAATGACACAGATTAAAAGGACTTTCAAACGAATCAATCTGGCAGTTCGTGCCCGATTTAGGTTCTCTGAGGTGCAGGAGCAGAGGAGCAGGGCAGGTGTGGGGTCTGCAGCTCAGCTCATGGAAGCATATGCGAGCCAGCTCGCCGGTGTTCAAGGCCCGGGGCGGGCTCGCGCTGCCCGACTCCGTCCAGCAGGCCCTCTCCCATCAGCGTCAGAGCAGGCGTGGGGGCTGCAGCTCAGCCCAGGGGGGCAGAGGCGAGCCGGCTCGGCGGGGAAGCCTGAGGCCCCGGGGGCTCGCGCTGCTCGGCCCTGGCCGCAGCCCCTCGACCGGCAGCGCAATGAGCCGCACCTGGGCGCCCTCCACCTGCGCCGCCTAGCAGCGCCGCGCGGCATTCTGGGAGATCCGCCTCCGGCCTCGGGCTCGGCTCGCGGGCGTCTGCAGGTCGCGGCTGGCGGCCCCCTCGAGCGTGCCCTCCAGCCCCAGGGAAGCAAGGGCAGAGGGCCAGGCGCACCCCGGCTCAGCACCGCTGCCCGAGGCACCCTGGCCTGGCCTCCCGCCTGCTCACCTACGGTCCCTGCCGTCCCTGCTCCCGCCGCCCCGCCGAGGTTCCCAGGTAAGCCCATGGCGGCGTCGAGGCGGGCAGTGTCCGGCCAGGGTCAGCGCGGGCCGACGCTAGACTTCCCTCCCTGGGTCGTGTGCTGGGTTGCGTCCAGTCGGTTGAGAATTCCTGCTGGGGTTCCCGAGTTCTGAGCAAGGATTGTTCGAGAAACTGCACCCAGTTACGAATCCTTCCCATTCAACTCACCTGAGAACAATCAGGGTTTATACGTTTTCACTTTAGAGCAGCCGTTACTAAATAACAGGACACAGACCCTCTGTTTTAGCCTTCACTCGCCCTGCTTTTTTCTCTTTTTACAAAATTAACTTTTCTTGGAGTACAGTTGATTTACCGTGTTGTGTTAGTTTCTACTGTACAGCGAAGTGAATCAGCTATACATATGCTTATATTCTCTTTTTTAGATTCTCTTCCCATATAGGTCATTGGAGGGTACTGTGTAGAGTTCTCTGGGCTGTACGGTAGGTTCTTGTTAGTTGTCAATTTTTTAAAAAACTTTGGCCTCTTTTATTGGTCCTTCACTTATTTATTTTCATCTATCTTAATTCTTTCACCTGTGTGGGCCTCCCGTCACAGTGGCCTCTCTCTGCAGAGCATCGGCCCTGGGCGCATGCGCTCCAGAGCGCTGGCACGTAATTGGACACGCCCGTCCAGTTTTCCAGGGCACGTGGGATCTTCCCCGGCCAGGGATTGAACTGGTGCCCCCGGCACTGCAAGGCGGACTCCTCACCCACCCGGCCACCAGGGAAGCCCGGTTGTCTATTTTTTATATAGTCCTGTGCCTAGTCAATCACCATCTCCCAGTGCACCCCTCCCCCACCCCAAGCCCCTTGTAAGGTAAGTTTGTTTTCTACATCTGTGCCTCTGTTTCTGTTTTGTAAATAAGTTCATTTGGGTCAGTTTTTTAGATTCCAAGTATAACAATCTCTAGGTCCCCCATGTTGCTGCAGATGACTTTCCTTTATTCCTTTTTATGGCTGAGTAATGCCACAGTGTGTGTATGTACCTCAGCTTATTTATCCGTTAGTCTGTTGATGGACATTTAGATCACTTCCCTGTCTTATCTATTGCAATAGTGCTACAATGAACATTGGGTTACATGTGTATTTTCAGATTATGATTTTCTCTGGATATTTGGGGGAGGGGATAGCTGGGTCATACGGTAGTTGTATTTTTAGTTTTTAAAGGAACTTTCACAGTGTTCTCTAAGGTAACTGTACCAATTTACATTCCTACCCACCGTGCAGTAGGGTTCCCTTTATTCCACACCCTCTCCAACCTTGTTTGTCGAATTTTTGATGATGGCCGTTCTGACTGGTATGAGGTGATACCTCATTGTGTTTTTTTTTTTTTTTTTTAAAGAGCCTTTTTTTGGTGGGGGGGAAGGGGGGTGGGCAGGCCACTTCTATTGGTCTTTCATTTGTCAGTTTTCATCCATCTTTGTTCTTTGGCCCGTGTGGGCCTTCTGTTGCAGTGGCCTCTCTAGTCGCAGAGCACCGGCTCTGGGCTCATGGATGCCAAAGCTCTGGCTCAGTAATTGGACACATCAGTCCAGCCACTCCGCAGCACGTGGGATCTTCCCAGGCCAGGAATCGAACCGGCACCCCTTGCACTGCAAGGCGGTGTCTTTACCCACTGGACCACTAGGGAAGCCCTCATTGTGGTTTTGATTTGCATTTCTCTGATAATTAGTGATGCTGAGCATCTTTTCATGTGCTTTTTGTGTCTTCTTTGAAGAAATGTCTGTTTCAATAACTTCTGCCCAGGTTTTTGATTGGGTTGTTTTTGGATATTGAGCTGCATGAGCTTTCTATATATTTTGGAGATGAATCGCTTGTCATTCTCTTCGTTTGCAAATATTGACTCATTCTGTGGGTTGTCTTTTTGTTTTGTTTATGGCTTCCTTGGCTGAGCAAATGCTTTTAAGTTTAATTAGGTCTCATTTGTTTTTTGTTTTTGTTTTCATCGCTACATGAGTGGGCTTTTGTTTTGTTTATTTTTGCTTTCGCTTGTACTGTAAGGTAAGTTTGTTTTCTACATCTGTGCCTCTGTTTCTGTTTTGTAAATAAGTTCATTTGGGTCAGTTTTTTAGATTCCAAGTATAACAATCTCTAGGTCCCCCATGTTGCTGCAGATGACTTTCCTTTATTCCTTTTTATGGCTGAGTAATGCCACAGTGTGTGTATGTACCTCAGCTTATTTATCCGTTAGTCTGTTGATGGACATTTAGATCACTTCCCTGTCTTATCTATTGCAATAGTGCTACAATGAACATTGGGTTACATGTGTATTTTCAGATTATGATTTTCTCTGGATATTTGGGGGAGGGATAGCTGGGTCATACGGTAGTTGTATTTTTAGTTTTTAAAGGAACTTTCACAGTGTTCTCTAAGGTAACTGTACCAATTTACATTCCTACCCACCGTGCAGTAGGGTTCCCTTTATTCCACACCCTCTCCAACCTTGTTTGTCGAATTTTTGATGATGGCCGTTCTGACTGGTATGAGGTGATACCTCATTGTGTTTTTTTTTTTTTTTTTTAAAGAGCCTTTTTTTGGTGGGGGGGGAGGGGGGGGGGCAGGCCACTTCTATTGGTCTTTCATTTGTCAGTTTTCATCCATCTTTGTTCTTTGGCCCGTGTGGGCCTTCTGTTGCAGTGGCCTCTCTAGTCGCAGAGCACCGGCTCTGGGCTCATGGATGCCAAAGCTCTGGCTCAGTAATTGGACACATCAGTCCAGCCACTCCGCAGCACGTGGGATCTTCCCAGGCCAGGAATCGAACCGGCACCCCTTGCACTGCAAGGCGGTGTCTTTACCCACTGGACCACTAGGGAAGCCCTCATTGTGGTTTTGATTTGCATTTCTCTGATAATTAGTGATGCTGAGCATCTTTTCATGTGCTTTTTGTGTCTTCTTTGAAGAAATGTCTGTTTCAATAACTTCTGCCCAGGTTTTTGATTGGGTTGTTTTTGGATATTGAGCTGCATGAGCTTTCTATATATTTTGGAGATGAATCGCTTGTCATTCTCTTCGTTTGCAAATATTGACTCATTCTGTGGGTTGTCTTTTTGTTTTGTTTATGGCTTCCTTGGCTGAGCAAATGCTTTTAAGTTTAATTAGGTCTCATTTGTTTTTTGTTTTTGTTTTCATCGCTACAGGAGGTGGGTCAAAAAAGATATTGCTGCTATGTATGTCATAGTGTTCCACCTGCGTTTTCCTCTAAGAGATTTATACTGTTTCATCTTGCATTTAGGCGTTTAATGCATTTTTTTTTAAGATTTATTTATTTATTTATTTTGGGCGGGGGTCGGGTTGGGGAGGGAGGGGAGCGGGCAGGCCACTTCCATTGGTCTTTCATTTTTCCATTTTCATCTGTCTTTGTTCTTTGGCTCCTGTGGGCCTCCCATCGTGGTGGCATCTGCCGTCGCAGAGCACCGGCTCTGGGCGCATGCGCCCCAGAGCTCCGGCTCGGTGATTGGACACATCAGTCCAGCCGCTCCGCGGCACGTGGGATCTTCCCAGGCCAGGGATCGAACAGGCGCCCCTTGCACTGCAAGGCAGTGTCCTTATCCACTGGACCACCAGGGGAAGTCCATGTTTAATGCATTTTGAGTTTGTTCTGTGTGTGACACTGGGTAATGTTCAATTAATAATTTCATTCTTTTGCATGTAGCTGTCCAGTGTTCCCCACACCACTTACTGAATAGACCGTCTTTACTCACTGTGTATTTTCACCTCCTCTGTCATAGATTATGTAGTCACCCTATTTCTTTCTGTAACTCGCCTATAACAAAAAGAAAACTGTATACATTTCTCTTTTTAATCCCACAATCCTTCCGTGAAACTTTTGATTTACTTGGCACTTCACTGAAAACTTTAGTCTTTTATACATATATATGGCTTAACACTGCTTTCCCAGGGCTTAGAAAAAGTGTATGGAAAATTGTATGATATTCCTTGTAATGTGTGCATTACTAGTTCATCATTTGTGACAAGCGTACCATATCCATGAGAATGTGAACAGCAGGGGAGCTGGGAAAAGGGGTGAAGAGTTACAGGTGAACTCTATACTTTCCCTTCGACTTTTCTATAAACCAGAATGTTCCCCAAAATAGCCTGTGAACTAAACATGAAAGCAAGAAGCAACGACTTGAAAAGTCAGATGCCACCGTTTGGATGTTTTCAGCTTGTTTTCCACTACCTGACCTTTTAAATGAGTTGACTTGTGAAAAGTAGGATGTTGGAAAGATTTCCACTCCTAATTTTTGTTTTGTGAGCTCCGAAGTTATCGTTCCTTAATACATTCAGAGAATTGTTACTTGCTCCGTAATTAAGGTGAAAAGCAGGCACAGATGCTGTGTCAGGAAGGAAGTGAAGGTCTTCAAGGCTTCAAGCTGGGGCTCCAGACAAGTAACACCCCTTGAGCTCCTGAGACTTTTGTGGTGCTTTAAAGTCAACCAATGGATTTCCCCTGAAATTAGAGTCCAGGGCCCGTGAAAATCCATTCTATCGCTATGCTCGTCTACAATTGGGAGTGTGAAAAACTCAATTTTATACCAACAACAGGCTTTTGCAAAGCTGAGATTCAGTGACAGGGTAGACCATGTTCAAAACACGGGGACCCTCGCCTGTGTTCCTGAGGCCCAGCCTGGCAACAGACACCTCGGTACTGAGAGACCCTGACAGGACCCACCTGTCTCCAGCCCAGGTCCTCCAGCCCCTTTCTTCGGCCGCCCCCTCCATCTCTCCACACACCGCCCTTGCCGGAAGCACCCCGCCTGTTTGGGAGCTGAGGTCCTTCCCTCGCAGGTCAGCACAACATTTATGCCCTGGGCACCGTGCTGGTATACCATGATGTGAAAGAGAACATCATGGACCTGGCCTTTGTATTCCACTATGGTCACAGGCTTTCCTTTCCTTTGCTTGCAAATTAGTAACTAGCCTATTACGGGCTCGGTGGTGCTGGTCAAATGCGAAACTTCTGGGTCAGAAAAGCCCGATACTCCCACACAGGAGGTGCATGGGCGCTGGGATGCGGCTCCTTTACCCGGACTTCCAAGGAGCCATGTGGGGCAGCAGGTTGAGGCTCTGTGTGCTGTGTTGGCGGCATAGCGAGGGGACGGGGAATCGGGGCCCTGGTCTTATCGACAGCTCAGGAGCAAGTCATGGCTACCCGAGGGAGGCCCTTTCTTGCCCTTGAGGCTGTGGACAGAGAGCTGGGCCCTGCGTGGTGGCCCTGCGTGGTGGCTCCGCCTGAAAACAGCAGAAGGGCATTGCACCCTCAGGGCACCTGACACCTGGCGGGGCGGGTGTGCACGGTCCTGGAGGGTGGCTTCCCAGCTGTGAGTTGTTGTTCTGCAACAAGGCGCTCTGTGTATGTCCTGAGGTCATGTGGAAACAGGGTGGTGATGTTTTTTAAACTGTTTATTCCATTGCTTTTCTCTGTGTCAGACCCCTTTTCTGACCACTTTTCCGCCTTGAGTTCCTTCCTGTGGTCACTGGCAAGGTCGAGTCCACTGGGCCGAGATCTGAGCCACAGTGGGAAACTGGACTCCCTGTGCAGGCGGGGTCTGCTGCCCTGAGCTGGCAAGGCCCCACCCTCTTCACCTCGCCGTGACTCCTTCACCAGTGTTAAAATCTGGTCCTCAGGAGTGTCTCACCTTCAGCGTCTGACCTTCAGGAGTCTCCTGACCCCACCCTCCAAACGGCCTCCAGCCTCTCTAGACAATTCTGTGCTCACTAAAGGATATGAGATATTTTAATTTTGTGGAAAACTTGGGAAATTTTCAAATGTTTAGCTCCACCAAGAGTTTGTTTTAACTGTACTCAAATAAGAAGGCAGTTTTGTAAGCTTTTAAATCCCACAAAGCTTCTGCCGACACATTTTGGAGGGGGTCCTTCCCTCAGGTCAGCACAACATTTATGCCCTGGGCACCGTGCTGGTATACCATGATGTGAAAGAGAACATCATGGACCTGGCCTTTGTATTCCACTATGGTCACAGGCTTTCCTTTCCTTTGCTTGCAAATTAGTAACTAGCCTATTACGGGCTCGGTGGTGCTGGTCAAATGCGAAACTTCTGGGTCAGAAAAGCCCGATACTCCCACACAGGAGGTGCATGGGCGCTGGGATGCGGCTCCTTTACCCGGACTTCCAAGGAGCCATGTGGGGCAGCAGGTTGAGGCTCTGTGTGCTGTGTTGGCGGCATAGCGAGGGGACGGGGAATCGGGGCCCTGGTCTTATCGACAGCTCAGGAGCAAGTCATGGCTACCCGAGGGAGGCCCTTTCTTGCCCTTGAGGCTGTGGACAGAGAGCTGGGCCCTGCGTGGTGGCCCTGCGTGGTGGCTCCGCCTGAAAACAGCAGAAGGGCATTGCACCCTCAGGGCACCTGACACCTGGCGGGGCGGGTGTGCACGGTCCTGGAGGGTGGCTTCCCAGCTGTGAGTTGTTGTTCTGCAACAAGGCGCTCTGTGTATGTCCTGAGGTCATGTGGAAACAGGGTGGTGATGTTTTTTAAACTGTTTATTCCATTGCTTTTCTCTGTGTCAGACCCCTTTTCTGACCACTTTTCCGCCTTGAGTTCCTTCCTGTGGTCACTGGCAAGGTCGAGTCCACTGGGCCGAGATCTGAGCCACAGTGGGAAACTGGACTCCCTGTGCAGGCGGGGTCTGCTGCCCTGAGCTGGCAAGGCCCCACCCTCTTCACCTCGCCGTGACTCCTTCACCAGTGTTAAAATCTGGTCCTCAGGAGTGTCTCACCTTCAGCGTCTGACCTTCAGGAGTCTCCTGACCCCACCCTCCAAACGGCCTCCAGCCTCTCTAGACAATTCTGTGCTCACTAAAGGATATGAGATATTTTAATTTTGTGGAAAACTTGGGAAATTTTCAAATGTTTAGCTCCACCAAGAGTTTGTTTTAACTGTACTCAAATAAGAAGGCAGTTTTGTAAGCTTTTAAATCCCACAAAGTTAAAACTTTCCACAGCCCTCACCCCTGCCGCAGCTTCCCCAGGAAGTAGCCTCGGGTCGTCTGCATTTGAAACAGGACAATGAGGCATCCAGAGTTGAGAAGGGGGGACTGGTGTTTGAGTTTAGCAATTCCCTGCACACACCAACGCTGCTGTCTCCAGGATAACTACAAAGAATCTGGATGGGTGCCTTCATTTGAATTAAGTAGCTGATGTCCCGCAAGTCTGCTTTGCATATTTATGCATAATAAGGAACTGTTCAGGGCTGCTTCAGCAACCACGCCTCACGAGGGGACACAGTAGTTCGGGCTGCAGGCAAATGGAACTGGATTCCACAGATCGTAGGTGAAGAGCACTGCAGTGTGACGATTCTCCACCAGAGGGCAGCAGCAGCCCCCACCCCAACCCCAGGGGCTCAGCTGTAAATACTGAGGTTAAGCACTGATTTTTAAGTTAAACACGTAAAGCCTGTGTCATTTTTATATAGACCTTTGTTCAAGGATGTTGAGCAAACAGGGGTTGGTAGGACAGTATTATACTTAAACATGCAAGCAGTTTGACACAGGCTGTCACGAAGTTATAGTCACCCTGGAAGCATGAAAGAAGGATTATATTCTGTGACTGGCCATTGTCTGAATTTAAAGCAACCCCATGTGGGATTAACAAGAACATTAATAGCTTGTGGGTTACATATTTCATATTTAATTCTTGTTTTAACTCAAACTATTATTTCGAGGGCCGAGATCTGAGCCACAGTGGGAAACTGGACTCCCTGTGCAGGCGGGGTCTGCTGCCCTGAGCTGGCAAGGCCCCACCCTCTTCACCTCGCCGTGACTCCTTCACCAGTGTTAAAATCTGGTCCTCAGGAGTGTCTCACCTTCAGCGTCTGACCTTCAGGAGTCTCCTGACCCCACCCTCCAAACGGCCTCCAGCCTCTCTAGACAATTCTGTGCTCACTAAAGGATATGAGATATTTTAATTTTGTGGAAAACTTGGGAAATTTTCAAATGTTTAGCTCCACCAAGAGTTTGTTTTAACTGTACTCAAATAAGAAGGCAGTTTTGTAAGCTTTTAAATCCCACAAAGTTAAAACTTTCCACAGCCCTCACCCCTGCCGCAGCTTCCCCAGGAAGTAGCCTCGGGTCGTCTGCATTTGAAACAGGACAATGAGGCATCCAGAGTTGAGAAGGGGGGACTGGTGTTTGAGTTTAGCAATTCCCTGCACACACCAACGCTGCTGTCTCCAGGATAACTACAAAGAATCTGGATGGGTGCCTTCATTTGAATTAAGTAGCTGATGTCCCGCAAGTCTGCTTTGCATATTTATGCATAATAAGGAACTGTTCAGGGCTGCTTCAGCAACCACGCCTCACGGGGGGACACAGTAGTTCGGGCTGCAGGCAAATGGAACTGGATTCCACAGATCGTAGGTGAAGAGCACTGCAGTGTGACGATTCTCCACCAGAGGGCAGCAGCAGCCCCCACCCCAACCCCAGGGGCTCAGCTGTAAATACTGAGGTTAAGCACTGATTTTTAAGTTAAACACGTAAAGCCTGTGTCATTTTTATATAGACCTTTGTTCAAGGATGTTGAGCAAACAGGGGTTGGTAGGACAGTATTATACTTAAACATGCAAGCAGTTTGACACAGGCTGTCACGAAGTTATAGTCACCCTGGAAGCATGAAAGAAGGATTATATTCTGTGACTGGCCATTGTCTGAATTTAAAGCAACCCCATGTGGGATTAACAAGAACATTAATAGCTTGTGGGTTACATATTTCATATTTAATTCTTGTTTTAACTCAAACTATTATTTCGAGTTGACATTCATGTTTTAAGCATTTTACGCATCAGGGGAGAAAAGAAATAGAGAAGGAGGAGGTGATTTAGGCACAAAACAGGAGAAGCGCTGAGAACACCAGTCTTGCTGTACCATGGGCCACACTGGTCTCAGGGTAGGAGGTTAGCAGGGACCGCGTCTCTCTCTAATGCAGTTGCTTTGCTCCTGTAAAAGAGGAGAAATTAAAACTCATAAGAATTGTGCTGGTTCTTCAGGTAACATAGGTGGCCTCCCCGCTGGTGCTGCGCTCACCCCCTCCTGCACTCTTCCCCTCAGGCCTCCTCCACCATCTGAGCCTGCACACATGCCCACCACCACCACCCCCCGCCCCCCGAGGGCTCTGACCGCACAGCCAGGGCTGAATTTCTACTAACAAGACGGGACCAGTCTGAGAGTATTTCATCTCCCATGTCTCTAGTCAATTTGAACTAAGCGTACAGTACAAAGTAATGTCCAATTCACAATTCTGAAACATATACACTATTTACTGTCTGATCTAGAGGCAGTTTACCAAAAACAAAATCCCTGAAGCCCAGCCCCTGACTGGGTTCAAAGGATTCCCTACCCAACCCACATGCCTGCCAAGAAAGAAGATACACCAGGCCCTCAGATCATCTCTGCAGTATCTTCAGATGCAATAACCAGCCTTCAGCTAGCAACCTATTGGCAGAGATAATACCAGAAAAAAATTACCAAAAACCAGAAGAGCAGACACTACAAAATGGAATTCCCAGCCCCCACCCCAACCCCAGGGGCTCAGCTGTAAATACTGAGGTTAAGCACTGATTTTTAAGTTAAACACGTAAAGCCTGTGTCATTTTTATATAGACCTTTGTTCAAGGATGTTGAGCAAACAGGGGTTGGTAGGACAGTATTATACTTAAACATGCAAGCAGTTTGACACAGGCTGTCACGAAGTTATAGTCACCCTGGAAGCATGAAAGAAGGATTATATTCTGTGACTGGCCATTGTCTGAATTTAAAGCAACCCCATGTGGGATTAACAAGAACATTAATAGCTTGTGGGTTACATATTTCATATTTAATTCTTGTTTTAACTCAAACTATTATTTCGAGTTGACATTCATGTTTTAAGCATTTTACGCATCAGGGGAGAAAAGAAATAGAGAAGGAGGAGGTGATTTAGGCACAAAACAGGAGAAGCGCTGAGAACACCAGTCTTGCTGTACCATGGGCCACACTGGTCTCAGGGTAGGAGGTTAGCAGGGACCGCCTCTCTCTCTAATGCAGTTGCTTTGCTCCTGTAAAAGAGGAGAAATTAAAACTCATAAGAATTGTGCTGGTTCTTCAGGTAACATAGGTGGCCTCCCCGCTGGTGCTGCGCTCACCCCCTCCTGCACTCTTCCCCTCAGGCCTCCTCCACCATCTGAGCCTGCACACATGCCCACCACCACCACCCCGCCCCGAGGGCTCTGACCGCACAGCCAGGGCTGAATTTCTACTAACAAGACGGGACCAGTCTGAGAGTATTTCATCTCCCATGTCTCTAGTCAATTTGAACTAAGCGTACAGTACAAAGTAATGTCCAATTCACAATTCTGAAACATATACACTATTTACTGTCTGATCTAGAGGCAGTTTACCAAAAACAAAATCCCTGAAGCCCAGCCCCTGACTGGGTTCAAAGGATTCCCTACCCAACCCACATGCCTGCCAAGAAAGAAGATACACCAGGCCCTCAGATCATCTCTGCAGTATCTTCAGATGCAATAACCAGCCTTCAGCTAGCAACCTATTGGCAGAGATAATACCAGAAAAAAATTACCAAAAACCAGAAGAGCAGACACTACAAATGGTTCCATGGGAATTCCAGAAGCTGGAGTTAGGAGATGCATTCCCTAAAAACACACCTGGTTCTGTGTTCAGAGCAGACGGAGAGTCTCGCAGAGAAGTGAGAATCAGTCTTGTCGGTGCTTCCATCTGGGGGGTGGAAAGGGATGGCGTGCTCAGCAGTTGGTCAGGGGCAAAACTAAGGTTCTGGGATTGCAGGGCCCGCGGTTGGGGGAGTGAGTGCTTCAGAGGGCAGAGTGTCCATTTGGGAAGATGGAAGGTTCTGTGGGTGAGATGATGCTTGGCACATGGGAGGGGCTGATCCAGGAGAAAATGCAGAGATGGAAGTGGGTGTGTGGGGTTCTGTGGGGCCTGGGCCGCAGGGAGGCAGGGAACAGTGCACTGTAAATCAGATGCCCGGCCTCTGCCACCCCTGAGCAGGGAGTGGAGTGCGGGGCCGGCCTGTGAGTATGAAGGCTCTCCCCACGGGCTCCGGACAAACACCTCAGGAAACCAAACAGCTCACCTGGGCACAGGAGAGCCCGAGCGGCCTGGGTGAAGCTCTCGGGGTCCGAGTCATCCCAGCATGGGTGGGGAAGGATGTCAGACAGACGGCACTGCAGAGGGGAGCGTGTTTACTAAGAACAGAGAGCAGAGACCATGTGGGCATGCGAGCCCAGCGGGCAGGCCTCCTGACCGCCAGGCAGAGCCCACGCACTTCACGGCCAGTAACCAGCATCAGTAGCCTCGAGACGAGGAAAGTTCCTGCTGAAAGGTTGTCTTCAGGTGGTTGGTTGGGGCGCTATAGGGAAAGCACTGCGCCAGGCATTTTTGCCTAATTTGGGGTCAGGAAGCCTCATTAGAGATGATCTGAGGGACTTTGGCAATGGTTCCATTGGCTGAAAAAATACGTGCAACCTAGACGTAGAGAGTTAGCTTTTATTCAGTGGGCATATTGGGACTAAAGCTCCAGAGGGTCGGGAGGAGCCAGGCTGTATACAAATTTGCAGCAAGAGGCAGGTAATCTGAACAGTAAAAGATTACTGATGATTAAGAGAAATCAAAATCTCTCACATGGAGGGATTTAGATCTTTGTGTGAGGAGATACAAGCTTCCAGGCTTGCTGAAATCATTTCTTATGAGTCTAGTTATCTGGGGCCAGTCCTGGTCTTTTGTTGTTCACATACTAATTCTTTGTTTACTGTAAGACATGGCGAATGTGGCAGATGGCCACCCCTAACCCCAGGTTTTCTCCACACACTCTCCAGCATTTATTGTTTGTAGATTTTTTTGATGATAGCCACTCTAACTGGTATGAGGTGATACCTCTTTGTAGTTTTAATTTGCATTTCTCTAATAATTAGCAATGCTGAGCGTCTTTTCATGTGCTTTTTTGTCCATGTGTATGTCTTTTTTTTTTTTTCTCAAGAGTTAAGAATTCTTTGTTATTGCCATTTGACTTAAAATGAGTTTCCACTGGTTTTAAAACAGACAAGATAATACAAAGTATTCTTTGTCAGAGGATATAATTTGCAATTATGTGTCAATGTGTCTCTAACTCTGTTTCCCTTTTAGTCTAAAAGCTCCAGGAGGGCAGGAGTCATCTTACGTTGGTCTGTTCACGACTTGTGCTTTTCTGTTTGTCCCTGTCTCACCTCTCCGCCTTGGTGCACCACTGGGTTCCCTTGCCGTCTGCTTGTAGTCAGTCACTAGACGCACCAAGAGGGGATGAAAAAGAATGAGACACATGTGTATATGTGTTCACACACCACACACACAGGCTATTGTATCTCAATTTACCTAGGTCCCTAAGCTTCCTTTTTTGAGAACAATCTTTACAGAACATTTCCTTCTCATTAAATAAACCCACATTGTGATTACATGAAAATACAGAATCTAGATCATTCCAGTCCTCAGGTTTTCTTCCATAGTATTTAAACAAACACTAGTAAGCTTCATAAGAAACTGTCCACTGAGAAGTATTTTTTTCTAGGGCTTCCTTTGTGACTCTGTGGTAAGAACCCTCCTTGCCAGTGCAGGAGACATGGATTGATCCCTGGGTCAGGAAGGCATATTGGGACTAAAGCTGGGGCCAGGCTGTATACAAATTTGCAGCAAGAGGCAGGTAATCTGAACAGTAAAAGATTACTGATGATTAAGAGAAATCAAAATCTCTCACATGGAGGGATTTAGATCTTTGTGTGAGGAGATACAAGCTTCCAGGCTTGCTGAAATCATTTCTTATGAGTCTAGTTATCTGGGGCCAGTCCTGGTCTTTTGTTGTTCACATACTAATTCTTTGTTTACTGTAAGACATGGCGAATGTGGCAGATGGCCACCCCTAACCCCAGGTTTTCTCCACACACTCTCCAGCATTTATTGTTTGTAGATTTTTTTGATGATAGCCACTCTAACTGGTATGAGGTGATACCTCTTTGTAGTTTTAATTTGCATTTCTCTAATAATTAGCAATGCTGAGCGTCTTTTCATGTGCTTTTTTGTCCATGTGTATGTCTTTTTTTTTTTTTCTCAAGAGTTAAGAATTCTTTGTTATTGCCATTTGACTTAAAATGAGTTTCCACTGGTTTTAAAACAGACAAGATAATACAAAGTATTCTTTGTCAGAGGATATAATTTGCAATTATGTGTCAATGTGTCTCTAACTCTGTTTCCCTTTTAGTCTAAAAGCTCCAGGAGGGCAGGAGTCATCTTACGTTGGTCTGTTCACGACTTGTGCTTTTCTGTTTGTCCCTGTCTCACCTCTCCGCCTTGGTGCACCACTGGGTTCCCTTGCCGTCTGCTTGTAGTCAGTCACTAGACGCACCAAGAGGGGATTAAAAATAATGAGACACATGTGTATATGTGTTCACACACCACACACACAGGCTATTGTATCTCAATTTACCTAGGTCCCTAAGCTTCCTTTTTTGAGAACAATCTTTACAGAACATTTCCTTCTCATTAAATAAACCCACATTGTGATTACATGAAAATACAGAATCTAGATCATTCCAGTCCTCAGGTTTTCTTCCATAGTATTTAAACAAACACTAGTAAGCTTCATAAGAAACTGTCCACTGAGAAGTATTTTTTTCTAGGGCTTCCTTTGTGACTCTGTGGTAAAGAACCCTCCTGCCAGTGCAGGAGACATGGATTTGATCCCTGGGTCAGGAAGATCCTCTGGAGGAGAAAGTGGCAACCCACTGCAGTATGCTTGCCTGGAGAATCCCGTGGACAGAGGAGCCTGGTGGGCCATAAGGTCATAGGTTTTCAAAAGACACAACTTAGTGAGTAAGGCAAACATTTTCCTCTAAATCGAACCAATTAAAGCAAGTTAAAAATCCTTCTTACTAATGAGTGGAAAGAAACCAGTTTTGGTGGCAAATAAGTAGGTCTTCTTCCTTTAGTTCTTAAAGGACTGCTTGTAGACATATTTGATAAAGGAGCCAGTCATAAGTACATTCCACATTTACAGGTTTCCCCACTACTCACAATCTAGTGAACATGGTTTACACTTCCAAGTCAGGAGAATGTACAACTATATTCTATTGAGAACCTCTTAAGAAAGTAAAGCAGGTACTTCACCGGTGGTCCAGTGGTTAAGACTGCGCTACAAATACAGGGGAATGGGTTCCATCCCTGGCTGCGGAGCTAGGGTCCTACATGCCATGCAGTAGCCAAAAAAAGTGAAACAAAACAAAACCATTAACAATGACAACAAAACCAGCGACTCCTTACTTATATGAGGAGCATCACCTTTTACCAAGAAGCGAAGTTTCCATGGAACAAAGCTCAGGAAAGGAGAGCCAGTTTTAGACCACATTCCATGGGACTTCAGTTTCTGAAGTACCAAAAAGAAATCATTTCACTTGTAGGAAGACTCCACAGAATAGAGTCTGGGTAAAACAATAAAACACGTCAGTGCATGTGAAATAAAAAGGTGTATATTTTGTATACATTCAGAAAAGTGCTCTAGTTCAGAAAGTTAGCAGGTTCTAAGACTGGAATTCCTGTGGGACTGCCTGGGGGAAATGCCTAGTTCTTGTCGTGTTGATACCCTGAATGTGGCTATATGAACTACCAAAACTTAATATGATCCAGTCAACAGACAACTCTGTGATACACTTACATAAAACCTGCTACAATCAAGCAAAACCTGTACACAAAACGTGGAACATCTACCACTGTGAAACAGTAATCTCCAGAAACATCGTCGCTGGGACGCACGCTCTTCGGCCTGGTCTCCCCCTCCTCCTCTGTCACACAGTCAGTCTTCTTCCACCCCGACTGCGACGCAGCCGTCTGAGAGACTTTCTCGCCTAGGACGCCCTCTCTCTCGGCCTCGGCCTCTTCCTGCCGCAGCTTCCCTTTCCTTAGACGTCCCCTTTGGTTCACATTCACGAGTAGTATATCCAGAGGTAAGCCATCTGGCAGAATCAAATATCAAATGTTATTTCCTCAAATACTCAATGTTTCCAGCTGTCCAGGTTCTCTGTGCTTCAGGGTCATTTTCACTGCTTTCAGACACGTGTTCACACTGACATCTACACCTGCAGTTGTTCCATGGACTTGTGTTCCGTTCTTTAATTCACTGGTTACAGTTTCATGAGTCAGTTTCATTAAAAATCTCATGCACTTCATCCTAGCAGGGCCCTCACCATTTCGGCCCAGTAGTGTACAAAACCTGACCACAAGCCCCCACCGGCTGGGAGTATGAATGGCCGGAAACACTCCCTGAGTGTGCTCTCAGGAGCAATGTCTGTTTAGATCTTCTGTCCATTTTTGATTGGGTTCTTTGGTTTTTTTGATATTGAGCCTGCAAGAGCTGTTTTTATATTTTGGAGATTAATCCCTTGCTGGTGGCTTCATTTACAAACATTGTTTCCCAATCTGTGTGTTGACTTTTCATCCTGTTACAGTCTCCTTTGTTATGCAAACTCTCTTTAAGTTTAATTAGGTCTCATTTGTTTGTTTTTGTCTCTATTTTTGTTACTCTAGGAAATGTTCAAAAAGATACTGCTATGATTTATGTCAAAGAGTGTTTTGCTTATGTTTTCCTGTAAAAGTTTGATAGTATCTGGTTTTATATTTAAGTCTATAATCCATTTTGAATTTGATTTATGTATAGCATTAGGGAATGTTTCTTGGTAAACTTTTTATTTGATACTGAAGTATATCTAATTAACAGTGTTGTGATAGTTTCAGGTGCGCTATCTGAATATCGGAAATTGTGGGACTCAGCCATACGTCTGCATGTATCCATTCTCCCCCAGACTCCCCTCTTATTCACGTAACATTGAACAGAGTTCCCTGTGCTATACAGTAGGTCCCTGTTGGTTGTCCACTTTAAAATAGAACAATGTGTACATGGTTGATCTCAAACTCCCTAACTGTCCCTTCCCCCTCCACTGGGTAACCATAGTTGCTTCTTTTTCTCTACATCTGTGAATCTGCTTTTGTTTTGTAAATAAGTTTATTTGTATCATTTCTTTTTAGCTTCTGTATCTAAGGGATGCCATGCAATATAACTCTTTTTCTGTCTAACTTCATTCAGTATAATAATCTCTAGGTCCATTCATGTTGCTATAAGTTGTATTGTTTCATTCTTTTTGAAGTTGAAAGTGAAGTCACTCAGTCATGTCTGACACTTCACAACCCATGGACAAGCCATGGAATTCTCCAGGCAAGAATACTAGAGTGGGTGGCCTTTCCTTTCTCCAGGAGATGTTCCCAACCCAAGAATCGAACTGGGGTCTCCTGCATTGCAGGTGGATTCTTTACCAGCTGGGCTACAAGGCAATCCCTCATTCTTTTTAATGGATGAGTAGTAGTCTATTGTGTGTATGTACCACATTTTCTTTATTCATTCCTCTGTTGATGGATGTTTATTTTCCTTCCATGTCTTAGCTGTTGTGAACAGTGCTGCAGTGAATATTGGGGTACATGTATCCTTTTGGACCATGTTTTTCTCTGGATATACGCCCGGGAGTGGGATTTCAGGGTCATGTGGTAGCTCTATTTTAGTTTTTTAGGGAACCTCCTTACTGTTCTTCATAGTGGCTGTACCAGTTTAATTTCTTACCAGTAGTAAAGGGAGCGTCTCTGTCTCCACACCCTCTCCAGTACTTATTGTTTGTGGATTTTTTGATGATGGCCATTTTGACTGGTATGAAGTGATATCTCATTGTAGTTTTGCTTTGCATTTCTCTGATAATAAGTGATGTTGAATATGTTTTCATGTGCCTATTGGCCATCTGTATGTCTTCTTTGGAGAAATGTCTATTTAGGTCCTATGCTCATTTTTTAGTTGGATTGTTTGTTTTCATGGTATTAAAAGCCTCATGAGCTGCTTGTATATTTTAAATGTTAATCCCTTGTCAGTTACTTTGTAAATATTTTCTCCCATTTTCTGGCACATCTTTTTCATTTTATTTATAGTTTCCTTTGCTGTGCAAAAGCTTTTGTGTTTTTTTAGTGTTATGCCTACTTTTCCCTCTAAGGATTGCAGTATCTGGCCTTATATTTAAGTCTTTAACCCGTTTTGAGTTTATTTTTGTGTACAGTGTTAGAGAATTTTCTAAGTTCATTTTTTTATATGTAGCTGTTCAGAGTTCCTAGCACCATTTATTGTCTTTTTTCCATTGTGTATTCTTTTCTGCTTTGTCATAGAAAATTGACCATAGTTGTGGGGTTTGTTTGGCTTCCCAGGTGGCTCAGTGTTAAAGATTCTGCCTACCAACACAGGAAATGCAGGAAACTGGAGTTCGGTCTCTGGGTCAGGAAATTTTTGTCTCCTTCTGGAGAAGGAAATGGCAACCCACTCCAGTATTTTTGCCTGGGAAATCCCATGGACAGAGGAGGCTCTTGGGCTACAGTCCATAGGGTCTCAGAGAGTCAGACACAATTTAGCAGCTGAGCACACATGCATGTGGGGCTTATTCTGGCTTTTCTGTCCTATTCCGTTGATCTCTGTTTCTGTTTTTGTGCCAGTTGTTGCTGTACATTGTTGTTGTTCAGTTGCTAAGTCATGTCCAACTGTTTGTGACCCCATGGACTACAGCACGCCAGGTTTCCTGTTCCTCACTAACTCCGGGAATTTGCTCGGACTCATGTCCCTTGAGTCAGTGATGTCATCCAACTATCTCATCCTCTGCTGCCCCTTTTCCTCCTGCCCTTAATCTTCCGCAGCATCAGGGTCTTTTCCAATGAGTCAGCCCTTCGTGTTAGGTGGTCTAAGTATTAGAGCTCCAGCGTCAGTCCTTCCAATGAATATTCAGAGTTGAATTTAAAACTGACTGGTTTGATCTCCTGAGTCTTCTCCAGCACTACAGTTTGAAAGCATCAATTCTTCAGTGCTCAACCTCAATTATGGTCTACCTCACAACTGTACGTGACTGCTGGAAAAACCATACGAACCTTTGTCAGCAAGGTGATGTCTCTTTTTTTTAATACGCCATCTAGGTTTGTCATAGCTTTGCTTCCAAGGACTAAGTATCTTAATTTCAGGACTGCACTCATAATCTACAATGATTTTGGAGCCCAAAAAAAGAAAGTCTGTTACTGTTCCTACTTTATCCCTACCTGTTTTGTCAAGAAGTGATAGGACCATGAGATGTCATGATCTTAGTTTTTCGAATGTTGCGTTTTAAGCCAGCTCTTTTTTTTTTTTAATTTATTTTTATTTAAAAGGAACATCTCCTTTTTTAATTTATTTTTTTTACAGCTTTGTTGTTTACTGCTGCACATCAACCTAAATCTGTCAGTTAGGTCTTTAATCCATTATGAGTTTATCTTTGTGTGTGGTGTTAGGTAGTGTTCCAACTTCATTCTTTTGCATGTAGCTATCCAGGTTTCCCAGCACCATTTATTAAAGAGCCAACTTTTTCACTCTCCTCTTTCACCCTCATTAAGAGGCTTTTTAGTTCCTCTTCACTTTCTGCCATTAAAGTGGTATCATCTGCATATCTGAGGTTGCTGATATTTCTCCTGGCAGTCTTTTGAGTCTAGCTTGTGATTCATTCAACCTGGTATTTCATATGATGTACTCTGCAGAGTTAAATAAGCAGGGTGACAGTATACAGCCTTGATATACCCTTTCTCAATTTTGAACCAGTCCATTGTAACTTGCTTCTTGATCTGCATACAGGTTTCTCAGTAGGCAGATAAGTAAGTAATTTTCCACAGTTTGTTGAGATCCATGCAGTCATAGGCTTTAACATAGTCTATGAAGCAGAAGTAGATGTTTTTCTGGAATTATCTTGTTCTTTCTATGATCCAACGGATGTTGGCAGTTTGATCTCTGGTTCTTCTGCCTTTTCTAAATCCTGCTTACTGTACATCTGGAAGTTCTTGGTTCACATACTGTTGAAGCCTAGCTTGAAGGATTTTGAACATTACTTTCTAGCATGCAAAATGAGCGCTATTGTGCAATAGTTTGAACATTTTTTGGCATTGCCTTTCTTTGGAATTGGAATGAAAACTGACCTTTTCCAGTCCTATGGCCACTGCTGAGTTTTCCAAATTTATTGATACATTGAGTGTATCACTTTAACAACATTATCATTTAGGATTTGAAATAGCTACGCTGAAATTCCATCACCTTCACTGATTTTGTTCATAGTATTGCTTCCTAAGGCCCACTTGGCTTCTCACTCAGGGTTTGTCTGGCTCTAGGTACCATACTGTTTTGATTATCGTAGCTTTCTTAGTATAGTTTGAAATAGTCAGGAAGTCTGATTCCTCCAGCTCCATGGTTTTTGCCTCAGGATTTCTTTGGGTATTTAGGGTCTTTTGTGTCTCCATACAAATTTAAGAATTCTTGTTCTAGCTCTGTGAAAAATATCATTGGTAATCTGAAAGGGATTGCACTGAATCTATTGATTGCCTTGGGTAGTATAGACAGTTTGACTCTAAACCAGGAACATGGTATATCTTTCCATCTGTATGGAAAGATAAAATTAATTTTGTATGCTACAGCTTTACTGAATTCATTGAGCTCCAGTAGTGTAGTTTTCTGGTAGCATGTTTAGGATTTTCTATGTCATGTGATCTGCAAACAGTTACAATTTTACTTATATTCCTATTCAGATTCCTATGGGATTCCCTGGTGATTCAGTGGGTAAAGTCTGCCTTGCGGTACAAGGGGCATGGGTTTGATCCCTGGCCCAGGAAGATCTCATGTGCCACAGAGCAGCTGGGCAGGTGTGTCTAATTATGAGCTAGTGCTCTGGAGTGCATGTGACCAGAGCCAGTGCTCTGCAACCAGAGAGGCCACTGCAATGAGAGGCTCACACAGGCCAAAGTATAAAGATGAATGGAAATAATAATTAATAATAATAATAAAAAAGAGCTGGTGGCATGAAGCTGAAAAAAAAAATGTCTATTCAGATTCCTTTTACTTCTTTTCCCTGTCTGATTGATGTGGCTAGGACTTCCATGTCACAAGTGGAAACTGTTGAATAAAGTATGTTGAATAGAAGTAGTGATGATCTCAGGTGGCCTTGACTTACAGTGGCTTGAAGCAGGATCTCTGTTCCCCAACCAGAGATTTAAGCCAGGCCATGGAAGTAAGAGGTCAAATTCTAGGGGGCCAGTGACTAGTTGGCCCAAAGGCTCTGGGTCATCTGCTTTGGAGAAAGGAATTTCAGCAGCGAGATAGAAGGCAGTGCAACAAGTGTTTATTAGGAGGGAAAAAACAAGTATGTGTGGATGGACACACGGGGCAGGCTCAGAGGAGGAGCTATGCTTTGGCATAGTTCATGTCTCTTCGACGGGCAGTTCTTCAGCTAGTCATCTTGCGTGCCTGGCTCTGCATCCATATTTGTTCTAACTCAGCCCCTCTCCTGTGTGCATGCACATCTTTCAGCCAAGGTGGATTCCAGGACAGGGGATTCTCGGAAGAAGAACATATCATGGTCTGGCGCTTCCCATGTTCTTTGATGTCTGAGGAGCTTTTTTGTATATGTGGTTTGGGAGGTCTCCTTGACCTCAGGAATGAGAAATACATGGTCTCTTTATCTCCTCTCCAAGCAGGACTGTCCATCTCCTCCTGCTTCTTCTATCACCTTTATCCTGGTGTAGTGTCTGTTCAAAGGGGACAGATTCTGGCTGCTTAGCCTCAGGCCCATCTGTTTCCTATCTCGAACCCCACTCTGAGTGACATGGGTCCCAAGAAGTCTTTATTGTGAAGATGAACGGTGGAAGTCTGCCTTCTGTAGCTTCCTCAGTCTGGCATGGGGCTTGCAGACCCTACTTAATTGGAGCCATGAAACTCTTTTTTTTTTTTTTCAGGGGAACCAACTGGTATTTTACTTCAACACTATGTTATATGTATTTGTAACATGATTTGTAATTTGTAATATGATAAAGACAATTTTTCCAATATATTAATACTATAAAAATGTGATTAATGGTGCCATGAAACTCTCGCCCCGTCTTGTTGAGGGGCCCCAGGGTGACTTCTCCTGTTGTTTCATCGGGTCTGTTTTGAAGAGTGGCTGGAGTCCCTGCCACTAGAGGAAACAAACCAAAATAAAGTGCTTTAGAGGAGTACCACAGTAGCAGTGCATAGCCAAAGAGGTATCTCCTTCTGGGATATTTCTGGGTAAGTCTCAAGGCAATCTAGTGAACAGTTTTAGTGAATTTCCAGTGCTTGGATTCATTGCAAGAGTGGATTGAGAAGGGGGGAATCAAGGTTTGCAGCATACACTGCGTGTGTGTGGAATAATTGTGTAGGCAGTTAGTGCTTCACAGTTGTTTATCTACCTGGTGTACAAAAGCACGCCATATCGGCACAATAGACTAACTGACCTAAGGTTTTTTTTTTTTTTTCATTTTTTTTTGGGTGGGGGAGGGTTAGGGAGGAAGGGTGGGGGTGGGCCACTTCTATTGGTCTTCCATTCATCTAGTTTCATCCATCTTTGTTCTTTGGCCCCTGTGGGCCTCCCATCGCAGTGGCCGCTGTTGCCGCAGAGCACCAGTTCTGGGCGCATGCGCTCCAGAGCTCCAGCTCGGTCATTGGACACATCTGTCCAGCCGCTCCGCGGCACGTGGGATCTTTCCAGGCCAGGGATTGAACCAGCACCCCTTGCACTGCAAGGCGGTATCCTTACCCACTGGACTACCAGGGAAGCCCTGATCTAAGGTTTTTAAAGCTTATCCAATCCTGTCCTCATGGAAATATTTTTCACCTCTCTGCCCAGTGCATTCCATCCATGTCCATCTGGTCCATTTCCCATCCAGTGTGAATCCTTCTTCCGCTGGGTAGTGGGTTAGGGTTTGAGCACAAATGGGCAGCTGGACATTCAGCCTGAGAGGGGTTATCATAAAATGCTGGGGTGTCATTATATCAGTTTTTCATCCCCCCAGTTTTGACCTGCTAAGGAGGGGAGGACAAGAGGCATGAGATTTTTTTTACTGTAGGAAAACAAGCAATTTGTATATTCCAGAACTAACTCTTGTATACCCCAGAAAATAATTTTTTTTTTTTCCTGCTAAGGTTTTACTGGGGCTCCTGCTGCAGCATGGGGGAGTGGGAACAAGTAAGTGTCCCTTGCTTGCTTGCTCCCTGATGTCAGGGCAGCCTTGTTGCTTACAGGGGTGGAGGCAGGGGTGTGCCCAGGGCTGGGGCTGGAGGGTGACCTAGATGGTGTGCCCACCCTGTGGGGTGTCGAGTGTGGGGGGCGTGCACACTGCCCTGCTTTTGCTCCCAACACCCAGTTTTTGCTCCTGGCTCTCCAGAAGTGGTTTTGGTCTTTTTGTAACTTTTGTCCAGAATTTGCCCCAGCTGTTCACACTCTGTTACTTTCAGCCCCATACAGATTCCTTGTGTTTTGTTTCTTGAGGACAGTAGCCATGTGTCCAGGTGCAAGCATTATAGCACTGCCAGGGAGGGCCAGGTCTCAGCTGGGCTCATTCACCCCTGAGAGATGCTACACCCTTTTTTATTAATTTATTTGGCTTTGATGGGTATTAGTTCCAGTACATGGGATCTTCATTACAGCATGCAAGATCTTTAGTTGCACCATGTGGGATCTGACTAGGGATCTAACCTGGGTTCCCTGCATTAGGAGCCCGGGGGTCTTGGCCACTGGACCACCAGGGAAGTTCCTATACCCTTATTCTTAAGGGTTAATGGGCCAAAGGTCTCTTCTTCTGAAACTTCTTGCCAGACAGGAGCTGCAGACTCTCACCTGTCGTCAAGGTGTAGACGTGCCTTGATGACTGTTCCGAGAACCCATAGGGACTTGGGCCAGTCTCTGCTGGAGTTCTGGATTCCTTGAGCCATCACGAACCTTACTCCAAAACTGTTGGTGCCAGAAAGACACAGCTTAACCAGAAGGGTAAACAAACAAGGGCCAAAAGGAACAACAATAGCCATTAAAAGGCCTAAAGAGGGAAGGAACCAGGTTAACTTTGGGCTTCCTTAACTGTGGACCAGACAGGGGAGGCAATGTCTCAGCTATTAAGAGGCTGTTCTGCGTGTGTGTGTGTTACTTTTGTTAATCTCAGGGATAATGTGTAACATGCTTCTCTGTTTTTAGAATGGAAGGTCTGGACCTGTTGATCCCAGGTCTCCTTCCTGGACTGAAAAGCCTGGGTCAGAGGTTTACAGCAGTAGGAAAGAAAGCCAAGTCCTAGATGACATATAGCACAACTCAGCATCATTGGGAAGAAATTGAGAGCTTTGAGAAAATGGAAACCGCCTACCAGAAAGCTTTATACCTTGTGGGATCCAAGAGAATCAATAGAGAACCAGTTTTAATTTGCCCACCTGTGTTGTTTAGCGAGATCTGGTGACCTAGATGGTGTGCCCACCCTGTGGGGTGTCGAGTGTGGGGCGTGCACACTGCCCCGCTTTTGCTCCCAACACCCAGTTTTTGTTCCTGGCTCTCCAGAAGTGGTTTTGGTCTTTTTGTAACTTTTGTCCAGAATTTGCCCCAGCTGTTCACACTCTGTTACTTTCAGCCCCATACAGATTCCTTGTGTTTTGTTTCTTGAGGACAGTAGCCATGTGTCCAGGTGCAAGCATTATAGCACTGCCAGGGAGGGCCAGGTCTCAGCTGGGCTCATTCACCCCTGAGAGATGCTACACCCTTTTTTATTAATTTATTTGGCTTTGATGGGTATTAGTTCCAGTACATGGGATCTTCATTACAGCATGCAAGATCTTTAGTTGCACCATGTGGGATCTGACTAGGGATCTAACCTGGGTTCCCTGCATTAGGAGCCCGGGGGTCTTGGCCACTGGACCACCAGGGAAGTTCCTATACCCTTATTCTTAAGGGTTAATGGGCCAAAGGTCTCTTCTTCTGAAACTTCTTGCCAGACAGGAGCTGCAGACTCTCACCTGTCGTCAAGGTGTAGACGTGCCTTGATGACTGTTCCGAGAACCCATAGGGACTTGGGCCAGTCTCTGCTGGAGTTCTGGATTCCTTGAGCCATCACGAACCTTACTCCAAAACTGTTGGTGCCAGAAAGACACAGCTTAACCAGAAGGGTAAACAAACAAGGGCCAAAAGGAACAACAATAGCCATTAAAAGGCCTAAAGAGGGAAGGAACCAGGTTAACTTTGGGCTTCCTTAACTGTGGACCAGACAGGGGAGGCAATGTCTCAGCTATTAAGAGGCTGTTCTGCGTGTGTGTGTGTTACTTTTGTTAATCTCAGGGATAATGTGTAACATGCTTCTCTGTTTTTAGAATGGAAGGTCTGGACCTGTTGATCCCAGGTCTCCTTCCTGGACTGAAAAGCCTGGGTCAGAGGTTTACAGCAGTAGGAAAGAAAGCCAAGTCCTAGATGACATATAGCACAACTCAGCATCATTGGGAAGAAATTGAGAGCTTTGAGAAAATGGAAACCGCCTACCAGAAAGCTTTTTATACCTTGTGGGATCCAAGAGAATCAATAGAGAACCAGTTTTTAATTTGCCCACCTGTGTTGTTTAGCGAGATCTGGTGGGTTACTGTCTGCTGAAGCCAGGTGGCTTGTTACACTTTCTTGATGTTGATTTCTACCTGGTATGGGCGTCAGGGTTGCTTTCTTTGCCTCCTGGTCTCCCCTGTTGTTCGCTTGGGTAATTTGAGAATTTTCCTTTGGTACCCATGGCAGTGAATGACTAGCTTTGGGCTTTGAGCCTCATCTATGAGGTGTAATATCTCAGCCCCATGTTTTATAGGAGAATGTTTTTGTGGGGTTTTTCATTTATATTTTTATTTTGGCTGTGCTGGATCTTCACTGCTGCTGCAGGCTTTCTTTAGATGTAGTGAGTGGGGGTGCTCCCTAGTTGCCATGTTCCAACTTCTTACTGCAGTGGCTTCTCTCATTGCAGAGCAGCGGCTCAGGAGCACAAGCTCTGTAGTGGCGGTACATGAACTTAGTTGTCCCATGGCATTGTGGGATCTTCTCAGATCAGGAATCAAACTGGTGTGCTCCATTGGCAGGTGGATTCTAATCCTCTGGACTACCATGGAAGTCTGAATTTTCAGTATTTTTCAAGTCCACATTCTTTCCGGATATCTGCATGGGCATGTAAAACAAGGAAGGCATATTTTGAGTCTCTATGTGTATATATAATTTGGGGTGGGGGTAGGGGTTGGGGAGGGAGGGGGTCGGGCAAGCCACTTCTCTTGGTCTTTCATTTGTCTAGTTTCATCCATCTTTGTTCTTTGGCCCGTGCGGGCCTCCCATCGCGGTGGCCTCTGTTGTCGCAGAGCACCGGCTCTGGGCACATGCGCTCCAGAGCTCCGGCTCAGTAATTGGACACATCGGTCCAGCCGCTCCGCGGCACGTGGGATCTTCCCAGGCCAGGGATTGAACTGGCGCCCCTTGCACTGCAAGGCGGTGTCCTTACCCACTGGACCACCAGGGAAGCCCTATAATTTTTCCTTCCCCTAAAGTTAGGGCTATTAGTTCAGCCCTCTGGGCTCAAGTGTCGAGTGGCAAAGGTTTTGCTTTTGTGTCACTGTGAACACTTACGGTCACATCCCTGTGGCCTCCTGACCCCACCTTTAGTGAAACTATTGCCATTAGGTGATAATTGGTTCTTGAACAGTGTTGGACCAGTTTTTAATTTGCCCACCTGTGTTGTTTAGCGAGATCTGGTGGGTTACTGTCTGCTGAAGCCAGGTGGCTTGTTACACTTTCTTGATGTTGATTTCTACCTGGTATGGGCGTCAGGGTTGCTTTCTTTGCCTCCTGGTCTCCCCTGTTGTTCGCTTGGGTAATTTGAGAATTTTCCTTTGGTACCCATGGCAGTGAATGACTAGCTTTGGGCTTTGAGCCTCATCTATGAGGTGTAATATCTCAGCCCCATGTTTTATAGGAGAATGTTTTTGTGGGGTTTTTCATTTATATTTTTATTTTGGCTGTGCTGGATCTTCACTGCTGCTGCAGGCTTTCTTTAGATGTAGTGAGTGGGGGTGCTCCTAGTTGCCATGTTCCAACTTCTTACTGCAGTGGCTTCTCTCATTGCAGAGCAGCGGCTCAGGAGCACAAGCTCTGTAGTGGCGGTACATGAACTTAGTTGTCCCATGGCATTGTGGGATCTTCTCAGATCAGGAATCAAACTGGTGTGCTCCATTGGCAGGTGGATTCTAATCCTCTGGACTACCATGGAAGTCTGAATTTTCAGTATTTTTCAAGTCCACATTCTTTCCGGATATCTGCATGGGCATGTAAAACAAGGAAGGCATATTTTGAGTCTCTATGTGTATATATAATTTGGGGTGGGGGTAGGGGTGGGGAGGGAGGGGGGCGGGCAAGCCACTTCTCTTGGTCTTTCATTTGTCTAGTTTCATCCATCTTTGTTCTTTGGCCCGTGCGGGCCTCCCATCGCGGTGGCCTCTGTTGTCGCAGAGCACCGGCTCTGGGCACATGCGCTCCAGAGCTCCGGCTCAGTAATTGGACACATCGGTCCAGCCGCTCCGCGGCACGTGGGATCTTCCCAGGCCAGGGATTGAACTGGCGCCCCTTGCACTGCAAGGCGGTGTCCTTACCCACTGGACCACCAGGGAAGCCCTATAATTTTTCCTTCCCCTAAAGTTAGGGCTATTAGTTCAGCCCTCTGGGCTCAAGTGTCGAGTGGCAAAGGTTTTGCTTTTGTGTCACTGTGAACACTTACGGTCACATCCCTGTGGCCTCCTGACCCCACCTTTAGTGAAACTATTGCCATTAGTGATAGGTGATAGATGATGGTAGGTTACTGTGAACAGTGTTGGATTCTTAATCTCCAATGGAGAAGAATTCACATTGGGATCAAAAGACTCGGCGGTGGTCACTCAGAGCTTGGTGCAGTGAAAAGTTTATTAAAGTGAGAAAGGATAGGGAAAAGCTTCCAGCACAGACACTGAAAGGGGGATAGAAGAGTATCTCCACGAAGCCACCTTAGGCGTGGCGTTTTATGTTTTTTCTTTCGATTATTAACAGTAGTTTAAAAGAATATATTGAAGTGATAAAGGTCTTAGCAGACCCACACCCACAACATACATCTTTATATAACATAGGTACAAATTAAGAAGGAGAAACATGTCCTCCAGCAAGATACATTGTTATACACCTTAGCTCTGGGCTTAAAAGAATGTTTTAGGCAAAATGGATTATTGTCATAGGCGTGACAATCAAGGTGAAGGCACCTTGGCTAAAAATGTTTATTCCTCACCCTCCTCCTCCTTGTCCTTAAAACCTGCTGGCCTCCTACCAAGGCTGCCTATGAACCCCTCTCATCAGTAAGCGATTCTTCCTCAGGGCTTTCTGTGGCCTGGTCTGTTGGATCAGGCCTACAGCTAGAAACCTGGTCAGTGGTTCAAAGGCAAGAATGTGTTACTTCTCAGATTTCATCAAGCTTTGGTGTGGCTGGGTTGAGGGCGTAGCAAGTCTTGAGGTTAACTCTGGGGAGTCGGAGCAAAGGCTGGTGCTTAGTAAGGCAGCCTCCAGTTAGCCAGCAGTGCCCTCTAATCTGCAGGATCCCTTGAACTTGATAGGGTGTCAAGACATCCAGTAACTGTCCAGAAGTGAGCGTCTTAGCTTTTTCCACTAATGAAGTGCTGGCAGCTACAGCCCTGGGCAGCCAGACCAACCTCAGGCCTGGGAATCTAATTGTATGCAAAAATAGCCTGTGGGCACTAATCTGGGATCATACATATCTGTAAACAACAAAACTCTGTAAAAGTGAAAAGTAAAGTAAAAGTTTAGGAAAAAAAAAAATGAGTTGGACACAACTGGAAAAAAAAAAAACCTCTGTAAAAGTAAAAAGTAAAATAAAAAATTAATAATAAAAAAAAAGCCTGTGGGCTCAGAAACATCTCCTAGGTTTCGAATAAGAAACCCAAGAGCTGTCTCCTGTTTTTCAGTTACATACAGGGTAAATTGGGGACACCTAAAGTAGGAACTCTAGTAAGGGCCTGGTTGGTATACTAAAAGCCTTTTCTTGTTCTTCACAGTCCAAAGTAATGGTTCTAAATCTGGACCTTTGGTGGCTTCAGATAGAGGCTTGAACATTAGTGGAATCCAAATTCGGCAAAATCCTGTCGTGCCTAAGAAAATGCAAAGTTTTTTTTTGCCTTTGGAGTACTTAAATCGCGTAGAGCACGTTTTCTATCTGTAGATTACTGTGTCCTCTCGGGAATCGTATCTCAGATGTTCACCTTGTTGCTCTGGTATTTGTGCTTTTTTCTGGGGAATCATGTAACTCTGGGCCCCACGAAAATTCAGGTCTTAAATGGTAATTTGATCTGAGACCTCCATGGTAGGTACCTTTGAATATGTCATCTCCATACGGTAGGCGAAATGTATTTCTCTTGACTCCTTTCTTAGGGGCTGGGTGAAACATGGGCTGTCCTGAAACCCCTGACCGTCAGGAGGATTATTACATTTGACCCAGGTGGGGGTTAGTCCACTCAAAAGAGAGATGAGCCGAGATGCAAAGGAAGGCACCCTTGAGGTCAAGCACAGCAAACCATTTGGCATCTCCCAATCCAGTATTATAAGGATTGGCCTCCTGTATAGAGGCCACTGCCTCATTCACTGCTAAGGTCACGTACAATTCTGTGTTCCCCCTTTGGCTTAACAGCTGGCAGAATAGCAATATTCCATGGAGACAGACAGGACATTAAGAGACCATGTTTTAAGAATTTATCTGTGAGGGCTTGCCAACCCATTTTTACATCCAACGTTATAGAGTACTGTGCCTTGGTAGGGTAAGTGACTTTTGGCTTACGGCTAATTTTTACATGTTGGGCGTTTGTTGTCTTCCCAGGGAATCTTTTGTCCCAAGCTGCAGGGTTTACTGCCTGGAGGAAGTGGCTGCAAATAGGCCCTTGTACTTCCAGCTGGTTTGTCTTAGAGTCAAGAAAAGGGGCTGCTCAGGGTGTCTGTCCTAACTGTAACATGGCCCCAAGGGCACTCAGGAGGTCTATCCCCAGTAGTGGATAGGACACTCAGGCTCAACGAAAGACAGTGGGCTCAGAGACTGCTTAGATTGGCAAGTGACAGGCCCGGTGAAGAACTGCGTGTGAGGCTTTGCATCGACACCAGTCACAGTACAGCTTTTATAGGAAGGAGGCTCAGTGTGAGAGACCAGGACAGATTTAGTGATTCCCTTATCAATTAATTAATCCTGGGGCTTTTCTGGCAGCTCAGCTGGTTACAGAATCTGCCTGTAATGCAGGAGATCTGTTTGATCCCTGGGTTGGAAAGATCCCCTGGAAAGGGGCACAGCTACCCACTCCAGTATTCTTGCCTGGAGAATCCCACGGCTTGTCCATAGGGTCATATAGAGTCGGACATAACCTGGTGACATCCACATATCAGTTAAAAATTGATTTTCTTACCTGCCACGTTAAGGACCACTTGGGCTCTTGGGTGGAGTTAGACAGCTCAGGTGGGGGAGCCGCCAGAACCCCTGGCCCACCTCAGTCGTTCAGTGTGGCCAGCTGGGAGCAGGAGCCCCCTTCTTCAGCATGCAGGACGGTCCCACTTCCAACGACCTGTTCGTTTGCAGACTGGGCGTGGGCGCGGGGGTCCTTTTTGGCATTTTGGGGCCCAGTGGCTGGTTGACTGACAACTGAAGCATTCCCCCTCCCTGCCTTTACCTCCAGGTGGGTGGTGAGACTTCCTTGGCCCCCGTGGGTTGTCCTGAGGTTGCAAGGCCTGGCTCTCAGCTGTGGCCTCAGTTGGATGTGACTGTTGGCCTGCCTGTTTTATATCAAGGACTCTTCCTCCTCTGCTTGATCTCGACTATTAAATACCCCAAAGGCCGCCTGTAGGGCTTGGAACATCAGAGTTTGTGGGCCTAACTGTAATGTTTGGAGTTTCTGCCTCGTATCTGGGGCGGCCCGGCTGATCACATGTTGTCACAGCAGGGATTGTCCTCCTCCCTCAGGAGTGGAAGGTTCCATGTCAGTAAATTTTCTACAAACCTCCACAAGATGTCCCTGAAAGAGGACCGGGTTTCCTTCTCTTCTTGGGTCACTCCTTTAACCTTTTCATAGTTAACTGGCTTTTTGATAGATGTTCTCTTCCCTTCAAATAACACATTGCATCACGTGTTTCATGGTTTCTGTTCCCTCTCAGGAATTATAATACCAATGGGACTCCTGACTAGGGACTGTGTCTCTACCCATTACAGAATGTTTGGGTTGGTCTCTGGCAAGCTGAGTGCTGTGCCCCGGGACTGCTGCTGAAATTCTGTTTTTCCTCAGGGTCAGCGCAAGTATTGTAGACAGGACTATTTGGACATCTTTCCAAGATAAAAACCAGAGTTAGGGCCTGAAACTCTGCAACAAACTTCCCAATGTCTTCAGTAACTGGCCCAGTCTCTGTTTGCACTTGGGCTAAGTCAGTTAAAGAGAAGGGCACACGCCCTTCACCATTTGCCACTTCCCTTCAAGGGCATCTTTTCTCTGATTCTGGGTGATAGGAAGGTCGACTGCCAGTTACCCCGGGGGCACTAGTCTCTGTCCTGGGGTGACGAAGGGTATATGGGATATGGGGAGGTGAGATTGGGATGATCAGGCGGATATGGGAAACTTGGAGGCTCTGGAAAAGTAGGGGAGACTTCCTCTCACCCCTGAAAATTAAGGAAGGTAACAGGGGATCATCTAAAATGCTGGGAATGCTTTCTGATTCCCCAGCTTTTGATTACAGGAGCCGGGTAGAGCAGGGTTTTGGTAAAGGACCATGAAGGCTTGAACAGTCCAGTCCCATCATGCGACAGTAAATACCCAGTTGCAAGATGGTACTGTAATTTAGAGACTCATTTTCAGGCCATTTTTCTCCATCCCCTCAACTTATGTAAAGGCTGGGTAGTGTTACCAGCCTTTATATTTGTTTTTCCCTGTTCAGCTTGTCTGTTTTTTTTTTTTTTTTTAATATCCAGTTTCTAAGGACACATTCCAGAGGTGTTTCTTCTGGCTCAGAGGAGGATCCTCCCATGTTGAATAACCCGCAACTAAGTGCACTCCCAGAAATGAAGTCTGGCATCCTGGGAGATAATAAGGATTTTTATGGAAGGAAGTCAGAATGTCCTCCAATTCCCTCCTTACCTAATGGAATTTTGTGCATCCTCTACGCTCCCATTGACTCCTTACCAGATGTCTGTGGTCAACCCAGACCCTCCAATGAGGGGTACCCTGAAGGGACATGTGAACCAGGGCCGGTGTGTTGCCAGGACTCTCCCTGAGGAGGATCTGTTGTCTGTAAAGCGTATGTCCTGTAACGGTTTCGCCTGTTCTGGGGTATATTCCTCAATACTGAGTATCTCTAAAGCCTAGAATGTGAACTGCTTGGAAGTGGCCAGCCTGGTAGGCAGTCATAGTGTAGGGGCTGCTGAGGCCTGGTCTGCAGGGGTTCCTAGAGGAGGTGCCAGAAGGAACTCCTGTAGGAAGTAGAGGCAGGCTCAGTGGAGAATGCCACAGGGTCAGAAATGAGGGCCTGGAGATGGAAGCTTTCTCACGCGGGAGTTTTTAGACATTGAGGAAGGTGGAAGACTAGACAGCGGACGAGCCCAAAACCCCTCTCCTATCTCTTGGGCAGCTACGATAACGTTAGAGCCTGATAATCCCATCTGACATGGGCAGCAGCAAGTTTGGACAGCATATACCAAATGAACCTAGTTAGTCTAGGATGTCTTTGGGGGATGCTCCAGGGACCCTTTGAAGCACCCCAGCATTAGCTGGAGGACAAAAGAACTTTAGTTAAAACTTGATATTTGGAAAGTCTGTCAAAAATTTCAAAAAGTGTTAAAACATCCAGTCTGATAGAATCATAGGTCCTATGAAACAATTTTTCCTTGAGCTAGCTGAAAAATAAATTTCAAAAGTAAATACAGACACTTTAGGAATTCACATGATCTGATATCAAAAGGAGTATTTCAGGAAAACATTGTTCTCTTAGGAGAGAGAGAGACCACAGCCAGTCTTGCATCAGCCTACTCTTGGTAAAATCATTTACCTAATTCAGCTCAATCCTGACCACCTACAGAATTCTCTTCCCAGGGTTCCTTGTCTGCAAACCTCCTGCCAGTTTCTAGAGCCACACTTTGACCCTTATTCTTTCCATTAAGAAATAACCAGATGGGCTTCCCTGGTGGTCTAGTGGGTAAGGATACCGCCTTGCAGTGCAAGGGGCACCGGTTCAATCCCTGGCCTGGGAAGATCCCACGTGCCGCGGAGCAGCTGGACCGATGTGTCCAACTACTGAGCCAGAGCTCTGGAGCGCATGCGCCCAGAGCCGGTACTCTGCGACAACAGAGGCCGCCACGATGGGAGGCCCACACAGGCCAAAGAACATAGGTAGATGAAAACAAATAAATGAAAGATCAATATTCCTCAACGGTTTCGCCTGTTCTGGGGTATATTCCTCAATACTGAGTATCTCTAAAGCCTAGAATGTGAACTGCTTGGAAGTGGCCAGCCTGGTAGGCAGTCATAGTGTAGGGGCTGCTGAGGCCTGGTCTGCAGGGGTTCCTAGAGGAGGTGCCAGAAGGAACTCCTGTAGGAAGTAGAGGCAGGCTCAGTGGAGAATGCCACAGGGTCAGAAATGAGGGCCTGGAGATGGAAGCTTTCTCACGCGGGAGTTTTTAGACATTGAGGAAGGTGGAAGACTAGACAGCGGACGAGCCCAAAACCCCTCTCCTATCTCTTGGGCAGCTACGATAACGTTAGAGCCTGATAATCCCATCTGACATGGGCAGCAGCAAGTTTGGACAGCATATACCAAATGAACCTAGTTAGTCTAGGATGTCTTTGGGGGATGCTCCAGGGCCCCTTTGAAGCACCCCAGCATTAGCTGGAGGACAAAAGAACTTTAGTTAAAACTTGATATTTGGAAAGTCTGTCAAAAATTTCAAAAAGTGTTAAAACATCCAGTCTGATAGAATCATAGGTCCTATGAAACAATTTTTCCTTGAGCTAGCTGAAAAATAAATTTCAAAAGTAAATACAGACACTTTAGGAATTCACATGATCTGATATCAAAAGGAGTATTTCAGGAAAACATTGTTCTCTTAGGAGAGAGAGACCACAGCCAGTCTTGCATCAGCCTACTCTTGGTAAAATCATTTACCTAATTCAGCTCAATCCTGACCACCTACAGAATTCTCTTCCCAGGGTTCCTTGTCTGCAAACCTCCTGCCAGTTTCTAGAGCCACACTTTGACCCTTATTCTTTCCATTAAGAAATAACCAGATGGGCTTCCCTGGTGGTCTAGTGGGTAAGGATACCGCCTTGCAGTGCAAGGGGCACCGGTTCAATCCCTGGCCTGGGAAGATCCCACGTGCCGCGGAGCAGCTGGACCGATGTGTCCAACTACTGAGCCAGAGCTCTGGAGCGCATGCGCCCAGAGCCGGTACTCTGCGACAACAGAGGCCGCCACGATGGGAGGCCCACACAGGCCAAAGAACATAGGTAGATGAAAACAAATAAATGAAAGATCAATAGACGTGGCAAAAAAAAGAGAAAGAACCAGCAAATCACCCTTTTTTCCTTTCAGCAATACATTTCCATTCCTCACACCTTCTTTTCTGAAAACACACATCCTACTTGCCTTAATTAAGCACCATGAACTGTCTTCCACATTAGCATTCTGTGAGATGGGAAATAAGAGCCCAATGTGGCACCAAGCATCTTTAGTTTCTCTCTTCACAAGAGGGCAACACAGGTAAACTTAGACCTGTTCAGCAATTAATGTTACCAGTAGTTTATCTTATGTGATACAGCTTGGATATTCAATAATTCCTATCATTTAACTTAATTTAGTTTCCGTTTACCAAAATTGGAGAGAGTATTTTAGATGGACTTTTCCAAAACATAATTATTGCTTGGAGTTTACCAAAAAGTTCTAAGCTCAGTTATATTTTCTTAAAGATTTAATTATATTAGTTTATTTTTCCTGTTCACAAATTTCATAACAGAAACAATATGCACTTACTGACTTTCAGTAATCATAGATATGATAAAAGTCTTATACTTTATGTTGATGACTCTAAAAACAAGTCTGTATTAATTAAACTCAGAAGCTTAAACTAATTCTAATATCAGGCATTAACTAAATATTGAACACTGCCCACATTACATGAACCTGAAATGTATCCTGGTAAGCCTCCTTTATATTCCTGAGAGTGTGTATCAGCACTAAGTTTCCTTTAAACAAGTTAAATAGAGCTCATTTAGAAGTTAATTTCTATCTAGAGACAGAAACAGAGATCTCTCATAGTTTTCTTGCTTGACCATAAAATGGCCCTTTTCTCCCCTTCTGTCTGGGGGACAGAGGCAGGCAGTTCCTGAGAGCCGGGCAGAAGAGAAACAGAACAGCGGAGAGAGAGGCAGACCCTCAGGTCAGTTAGAACTGTTAGTTACAACTGCAAAAGCAGAGGAGGGAAAAGAGTCTTTTCCTTTTGTTCTGTAAGATCCCACCAAGTAACCCAAGGCTGGAGTCTCAGGCAGTATGGGCTGCTTTGTATTTCAAGGTGTAAGTGCACCTCCGTGTCCACAGTGTTGGCAGAGACTTGCAGGAGCGGTTGGACAAGCAAAGCTGTGTAGAAGGATACAAGTGACAAAATCTCAGACACAAAAAAGGAAGTCTTCAGGACAAAGGGGATGGGAGCGCGGGTGTAAGGACCAAGGGAGAGGTCAAGGGAGGAGAGACAGAGAAGACTGAAAAAGAGAAAGAGCGGGAAGACAAAGGTGAGAATGCTGGGACTGCCACTAAATTACATTTTCCTTTACCCAAGAGGGCAACACAGGTAAACTTAGACCTGTTCAGCAATTAATGTTACCAGTAGTTTATCTTATGTGATACAGCTTGGATATTCAATAATTCCTATCATTTAACTTAATTTAGTTTCCGTTTACCAAAATTGGAGAGAGTATTTTAGATGGACTTTTCCAAAACATAATTATTGCTTGGAGTTTACCAAAAAGTTCTAAGCTCAGTTATATTTTCTTAAAGATTTAATTATATTAGTTTATTTTTCCTGTTCACAAATTTCATAACAGAAACAATATGCACTTACTGACTTTCAGTAATCATAGATATGATAAAAGTCTTATACTTTATGTTGATGACTCTAAAAACAAGTCTGTATTAATTAAACTCAGAAGCTTAAACTAATTCTAATATCAGGCATTAACTAAATATTGAACACTGCCCACATTACATGAACCTGAAATGTATCCTGGTAAGCCTCCTTTATATTCCTGAGAGTGTGTATCAGCACTAAGTTTCCTTTAAACAAGTTAAATAGAGCTCATTTAGAAGTTAATTTCTATCTAGAGACAGAAACAGAGATCTCTCATAGTTTTCTTGCTTGACCATAAAATGGCCCTTTTCTCCCCTTCTGTCTGGGGGACAGAGGCAGGCAGTTCCTGAGAGCCCGGGCAGAAGAGAAACAGAACAGCGGAGAGAGAGGCAGACCCTCAGGTCAGTTAGAACTGTTAGTTACAACTGCAAAAGCAGAGGAGGGAAAAGAGTCTTTTCCTTTTGTTCTGTAAGATCCCACCAAGTAACCCAAGGCTGGAGTCTCAGGCAGTATGGGCTGCTTTGTATTTCAAGGTGTAAGTGCACCTCCGTGTCCACAGTGTTGGCAGAGACTTGCAGGAGCGGTTGGACAAGCAAAGCTGTGTAGAAGGATACAAGTGACAAAATCTCAGACACAAAAAAGGAAGTCTTCAGGACAAAGGGGATGGGAGCGCGGGTGTAAGGACCAAGGGAGAGGTCAAGGGAGGAGAGACAGAGAAGACTGAAAAAGAGAAAGAGCGGGAAGACAAAGGTGAGAATGCTGGGACTGCCACTAAATGATATGAAGTTTGAACATCAGTCACTCGTCTAAATCTCTCGACAAGAGAGCCTGCCAGGCCTCAGTCTGCACAGGTGATGCGAGCCTCTGCCACTCTGCCTGTCACCCGTCAAGGGAGCCGTGCCAGCCAGAGGGAGCAGGTCTCACAGGGCGAGAGGAGAGACACTGTGGCTGCCCAGCGTCCAGTCTCTTGGGAAGACAGGACAGAGAGAAGGGAGGAGACGTTTCAGGAGAGGGAAAATGATGGGCGTGAAGACTGGCAAAAGCCAATTTAACCCCGCCCACCCCGCAGTCTCTTCCCGCTCAAGCCTCTGCGGCCACAGAGCCCACTCGGGTGGCCCGCCCACCTGCGGACTCACCTCAGCAGCCAGTCCTTTCCCCGGCCCCACCCAGATCCTTAACCCCACTCTGCCACGGCCCTTTGGGCCTTCTGGCCTCTTGGCCAGCCTGGCCCTTCCCTCTCTTGGATCCCACGCTCTCTTGGACCCCCTCCTGGAACTCCTGCAGGCCCCCTTGGTTCTCTCTCTGCTCGCTTCTCCCAGTCGACCGTGTAGCAAGGCCCCTCGTGGTAGCTCCTACATAAGCCCAATGTGAATAAACCTGATCCTGCCTGGAATCCCCGCCTCTGTCTCTTTTTTCACACTTTTCTTACAGAAAAGGCCAAGCAAGAGGGGAAAATGTTACCTGAATGAGGGTCCTGAGGCCCCCAGCAGCCGTGAGGGCAGACTTAGCAAGCGTGCTGACACTGAAAAAGAGGCTCAGGTGGCTGCTTGTTGCTCAGGAGGAAGCTGCCCTCGGTGGTCCTGAGGTGCTGGTCCTCGGGAGGGCCCTCAGGCTCTGATCAGAGACCCAGGTAGTTGGCAGGACTGCGGGCGTTGGACAAGCAAAGCTGTGTAGAAGGATACAAGTGACAAAATCTCAGACACAAAAGGAAGTTCAGGACAAAGGGGATAGGACTAACCAAGGACAAGAAGGAAGCAGAGAAGAAACCAAGGGAGAGGTCAGGGGAGGAGAGACAGAGAAGACTGAAAAAGAGAAAGAGCGGGAAGACAAAGGTGAGAATGCTGGGACTGCCACTAAATGATATGAAGTTTGAACATCAGTCACTCGTCTAAATCTCTCGACAAGAGAGCCTGCCAGGCCTCAGTCTGCACAGGTGATGCGAGCCTCTGCCACTCTGCCTGTCACCCGTCAAGGGAGCCGTGCCAGCCAGAGGGAGCAGGTCTCACAGGGCGAGAGGAGAGACACTGTGGCTGCCCAGCGTCCAGTCTCTTGGGAAGACAGGACAGAGAGAAGGGAGGAGACGTTTCAGGAGAGGGAAAATGATGGGCGTGAAGACTGGCAAAAGCCAATTTAACCCCGCCCACCCCGCAGTCTCTTCCCGCTCAAGCCTCTGCGGCCACAGAGCCCACTCGGGTGGCCCGCCCACCTGCGGACTCACCTCAGCAGCCAGTCCTTTCCCCGGCCCCACCCAGATCCTTAACCCCACTCTGCCCCGGCCCCTTGGGCCCTCCGGCCTCCTGGCCAGCCGGGCCCCTTTCCCCTCTCTTGGACCCCACGCTCTCTTGGACCCCCTCCTGGAACTCCTGCAGGCCCCCTTGGTTCTCTCTCTGCTCGCTTCTCCCAGTCGACCGTGTAGCAAGGCCCCTCGTGGTAGCTCCTACATAAGCCCAATGTGAATAAACCTGATCCTGCCTGGAATCCCCGCCTCTGTCTCTTTTTTCACACTTTTCTTACAGAAAAGGCCAAGCAAGAGGGGAAAATGTTACCTGAATGAGGGTCCTGAGGCCCCCAGCAGCCGTGAGGGCAGACTTAGCAAGCGTGCTGACACTGAAAAAGAGGCTCAGGTGGCTGCTTGTTGCTCAGGAGGAAGCTGCCCTCGGTGGTCCTGAGGTGCTGGTCGCTCAGAAGGAAGCTTAGGTGGCCGGTTGTCACTCAGGAGGAGGCTGTGCCAAGTGGTCCTGGTGCCCAGGCCCTCTCCCCAGAAAGGGACAAGGATCCCACATTGGGTGCCATAAATCTGATACCAACTAGGCTTCTTGGCCTTCCCCAGCCAATAGACACTGCCTAGGGGCCAGACAGGGAATTCAGGCAAAGCTTTATCGGGATCTTCCCGCAGCAGCGGGGCTGGAGAACAAGGAACAGTTTCCCTGGCTTGGTTGCTCCAGTCTTGGGTCTTGGGAAGTCTACTTTTTCTCAGAAACTTGGCTTGAGGTCTTTACTAGATGGACAAAGGTCTGCCTGTGGTCAGTGATGAACTCACTGTGGGTAAGCCCATCTGGCATTCTGCCCACTGAGGGGGGGAAGCCACAGTTTGTGCGCTGGGATCCAAGGAGTTGTCTGTCCACCCTGGGGAGAGGCACGAGGTGTCGAAGAGCTAAAGTACTTAATAGCATCATAGTTGCCCCAGAGTTTTGATCTTGAAAGATGACTTTGAGCAGGAACATTAAAAGAAATGTTGTGTTGAGTTTATACCATGATAAATATGGGGTCCTCGGCTTTGGACAAGTCACATTAAACCACCGGCACAGGCAGAGGAGTTCTGTCTGGGGCACAGGTGCAGGGCTGTGGTGGCACTCAGTAAATTCTGAGAGCAAACACGAGAGCATGGGGGACAATCTAAATCTAAGAGAGCCTGTCAGTTATTTTACAAGACTGAAGGACTGAAAGGGAAAAAAAGAAAGAGGCTATGGGTACTTAGGTCGAATAAGTCTGTCTTTCTGTGTTATTTAACTTTTGTATTTGGCTGCCTCAGGTCTTTGTTGATGACTTGACACCTTCCTTGTGTCATACAGGATCTTTCATTGCAGCTCACAGGCTCTTGAGTTGTGGCACGTGGGCTTCGTTGCTCTGCAGCGTGTGGGATGTTAGTTCCCCAAGCAAGGATTGAACATGCATCTTTTGCATTGCAAGGTGGATTCTTAACCACTGGACCACCTGTCAAGTCACTCTTTATCCTTCCTGGATAAGAGCTTTAGGTCTTGGAGAGACTCATCCACTCATCTGGATTTTTCAGGCTGTCCAGGGTCCTCTATGTCCTGTGGAATCTCAGGGCAGGGGGGATTCATGGGAAGGGCCAGGATGTGGGTCAGTGGATTCCTACAGCATAACAGTAGAGGTGGGTGTCGACTAAGAGATACAATCACACCCTGAAAGTAGAGAAATATTTTATTTAGTGGTGTCAACTACAAGTAGGCATCGCCAGTGACCAAACAACAAGGGCATTTGCCATCTGCCACTGTGGCGATTGAATCCTGTGTGTAACAGCTGCTGACCCTCAAGACCCTCTGAGGGAGTTCAGGGTGGAGTGAGGCACTCTGCGCTCCAGAGAATCTGGTGAGGCAGGTCTTCAGGTAGGTAGATGCTTTTAGGAACAGATTTTATGATCTCAGTCCTTGCATTTCCTCACATCTAGAAAAGCACTAAATCCCTTCATGGTGACCTCAGATACCCGTGACTAACCGAAACCCCTTTGTAAAATGACTGTGTGATGGTGTCAAGCCCCCCCTTCATCCAAACCTTATATATTGGTTTTCCTTCCACTGCCTCTTTGGAGCAGTCTCTCTGAGCTATCTGAGGTGCTGCCTCGGGGGCAGCAGTTCTCATGTTGCCCCCAGATAAAACTTAGCTTGCAACTCTTTTTACCGAATCCAAACTGACTCTGCTCACCATGCAACAGGCCAGTGAATCTGAGAGACAAGGTGTTGAGGCAAGGAAAAACTGACTTTATTTGGAAAGTAGCTGACAGAGAAGATGGCAGACTAGCACCTCAAAATAACCATCTTACTGGGGTCAGGATGCCAGGTTCTGTTATAGATCACGAATGGTAGGTGAGGAAGCAAAGCAAAAGACCGTTAATCTTGCAAACATCTCCTAGAATGGCAGGCCTCAGGCAGGGGATGTGTGAAGTTCTTCCTTCCTGCCATCTACAAGAGGACAGAGTTCTGAACAGAGACACTTTCGGTTACAGTCAAGCAGAGGGGCAGGGTCCCCCAGGCAAGCCAATAAGTATGATTATAAGGACAAAAGCAACAGAAAGCAAATCAAAGAAACAGTTTGCACCATGGAGCCAGAGTTGGTTTTCTCCCTGCAACACTCTCACGTTGTGCATTTTTTTTTAGTGGACAGTAGGCTCTGAGCCCCTGGAAAGCATCTCAGTAGCTCTGAGAAAACTACTACAGGAAGGCAGGGGAGAGTCAGGCCATATACCAGTTGGTAACAAAGGGAGCAGGCAGTTGGAGCATCTAAGATCAGGTATCTAGTTATGGAATTTAACATTCTGTGTATGGGAGAATGCAGGCCTCTGGGCTCACTGAATTCATTCCTTTCAGATGTACCTCAGCTCTCTGGGCCAGTCCTTATTTCCTTGCTCACCTTAAGGACTGGTAGATGAATGCTTCTAGCTTTCCCCCACTCCTCCGCAGTCACTGTGGGGTAGGTGCAGGGGCATCTCCTGGCCCAGTTTTGGGAGCCCTCATTCACATTTGGAGGCCAGAAATCGACGATGGCTGTGACATTTCTTGTTTGATAATATGGCAGGGGGTATTTTCATTTGAGTGTCCCTCTCCACAGTCATAAATTTCACAATATTTGGGAGACATTTCCTGAACTTTTTTGTGTGTGGTCCCGTGATGCAGGGAGGCTCATCCCAGATCAAGTGAAGGTCCTCATTGATAATTCCCTCCGGGTGTTAATTTCCCGATTAGCCCCATTGATAAATAAAAGTTTCTCTAGATCCTCTATCTTCTAACCTAATAGGATCCAGGAGATATTTCCCTTGTTACCTCCTCCTGTACCAAGAACCTCAGTATTGCAGTTATCCTACACTGTAAATGTGATTGTAGACTAAAGAAGAGGAACAATTTGAGAGTTGTGGGTTAAGTTTATTTGGGGCATAATTAGGACTGCAGCCCAGGAGGCAGCACCCCAGACAGCTCTGAGAGACTGCTCCAAAGAGGCAGCAGGAGGAAAATCAAAATATAAGGTTTCGAGGAAAGATGGAGTTCAGTATCAATAAACAGTCATTTTACAAAGGGTTTTCTGTCAGTTGGGAGGATCTGATGTCGCCATGAAGGAATTTAGTGCTTTTCTAAATATAAGGAGATGCAAGGGTTGAGATAATAAAACTGTTCCTAAAAACATCCACCTATCTAAAGACTTGCCCCCACCAGATTCCCTGAAGCACAGAGGGCCTCACTCCACCCTGAACTGCCTCAGGGGGTGCTGAAGGTTAGCAGCTCCCACCAGCACAGCGTTCAGTCTCTGGAGAGGCAGATGGCAAATGTCCTTGTTCAGTCACTGGCAATATAATTGGTAAATGCCAATTTGTAGTAGATATGATCTAATTCTTTAAGCTGTTCAGCCTTCATTAATTTGGCCAGGGGGCTAGTTATACATCACGTAATACTCAGCTGGTAGTGAATCTGCCTGTAATGCAGGAGAACCTGGTTCGATTCCTGGATTGGCAAGATCCCTTGGAGAAGGAAAAGGCCTCCCATTCCAGTATTTTTGCCTGGAGAATTCCATGGTTTGTCCATGAGTTGCAAAGAGACAGACACCACTGAGCAACTTTCAAACAAAACAAATGCAAAAGACAACAGTCTTATACACAGATTACAAGTAATACAGCTAAGAACATGATTAAAGTTACAAATAGGGACTTAGCTTTCAGAACCAAACCATCTTCCTAAAGCATCACCCATTAGAAGGTTCATCTGGTTTATATTGAGGCAGTCGAGCACAGGTTGGAAAAGAATTTCCAGACACAGAGCATTTCAGAAGGGAGTCAGTTTACTAAGAACAAAGAGCAGAGGCAGAGTGGGCACTGCAAGTACAGTGGGCCGACCTCCTGACAGACCAGGGAGAGCCAGCAGTTTTCGTGAGTCAGTAGCTGATTTTTATAGCCTCAAGACAAAGAAAATTCCTCCTGGAAGGTTGGCATTAGGTGATTGGTTGGAACGCTATAGGGTGCCTACTGGAGTGGGCATCTTTGCTTACTTTGGAGTCAGGAAGCTTGTTAGTGGTGATCAGGGTCTTTTGGCAGGATTACAAAGGGGCCCAGTCAGCTTAAGAGGTGTCCTTGATTCTGGGCTCCGCTTCTGCAGTGGAGGAGGACTCCGTTTCTGGTGCAAGGAGCAGGACTCAACAGTATATAAGCACAACATTCAGTTTGAATTATTGCACAGGTGCCCCCTTAAGGTGCTATAAGGATTTCAAAGGCCATATGATTTTTAAGACTGCTTTTCTCATCATAGAGACTTCCCTGAAGCACAGAGGCTCACTCCACCCTGAACTGCCTCAGGGGTGCTGAAGGTTAGCAGCTCCACCCGCACAGCGTTCAGTCTCTGGAGAGGCAGATGGCAAATGTCCTTGTTCAGTCACTGGCAATATAATTGGTAAATGCCAATTTGTAGTAGATATGATCTAATTCTTTAAGCTGTTCAGCCTTCATTAATTTGGCCAGGGGGCTAGTTATACATCACGTAATACTCAGCTGGTAGTGAATCTGCCTGTAATGCAGGAGAACCTGGTTCGATTCCTGGATTGGCAAGATCCCTTGGAGAAGGAAAAGGCCTCCCATTCCAGTATTTTTGCCTGGAGAATTCCATGGTTTGTCCATGAGTTGCAAAGAGACAGACACCACTGAGCAACTTTCAAACAAAACAAATGCAAAAGACAACAGTCTTATACACAGATTACAAGTAATACAGCTAAGAACATGATTAAAGTTACAAATAGGGACTTAGCTTTCAGAACCAAACCATCTTCCTAAAGCATCACCCATTAGAAGGTTCATCTGGTTTATATTGAGGCAGTCGAGCACAGGTTGGAAAAGAATTTCCAGACACAGAGCATTTCAGAAGGGAGTCAGTTTACTAAGAACAAAGAGCAGAGGCAGAGTGGGCACTGCAAGTACAGTGGGCCGACCTCCTGACAGACCAGGGAGAGCCAGCAGTTTTCGTGAGTCAGTAGCTGATTTTTATAGCCTCAAGACAAAGAAAATTCCTCCTGGAAGGTTGGCATTAGGTGATTGGTTGGAACGCTATAGGGTGCCTACTGGAGTGGGCATCTTTGCTTACTTTGGAGTCAGGAAGCTTGTTAGTGGTGATCAGGGTCTTTTGGCAGGATTACAAAGGGGCCCAGTCAGCTTAAGAGGTGTCCTTGATTCTGGGCTCCGCTTCTGCAGTGGAGGAGGACTCCGTTTCTGGTGCAAGGAGCAGGACTCAACAGTATATAAGCACAACATTCAGTTTGAATTATTGCACAGGTGCCCCCTTAAGGTGCTATAAGGATTTCAAAGGCCATATGATTTTTAAGACTGCTTTTCTCATCATAGAGACTTCAGGATGTAGTAGACTCATAGATAGCCTGGTTGCTGTCATTTAATGTCTTTTGAGTGAATTTTGTTAAGGTTTCAATGTGAGAAATAACATTTTCCAATTCTACTGAAGGCACAAAAATGGTTGGTAAGTGATCATACCAGTGGCATACAGATCTCTTGGTCCATTAGGTGTGTACTGCTGGGAAATTTGCTGGAGGCACATCAGAGTTTATACATCAGTAGCCTTGAGCCCAAGGGAATCCTAAAGTACACCTTCCTAGCCAGCCTGATAAAAGCCAGGATCATAGATTGAGCCCGCAAAGCCACTGAGTCCCGTTAGGTCCCAGCCAGTATATTTCTGGACTTCTGACCCAATCTGTTCCATACCAATTACTGTCTTTAAGAGAAATGGTACATTGGCAGTTTTTGTAAGACACCCAGTCTAATTTTCTAGCATCATTGGGTAGATTTTCTTTGGTATGGTTTCAGTTGTTCCAGCATAGAGGGACCTTTAGGCTTAGATGACTGTAGTCTGCTGTTAGCCAGGTAAATCCATACCGTAACTGAGGAAGCCTCCCTCCTCATAGTCTAGAGGTAACTTTTTTTTTTTTTTACCTGACTAGAATTTAACCTGTTGTTCAGACTGAGCTAGAGTAACCTTAAGGGAGAATTCAGATTTATGGCCAGGGTTAGAAAAGTATGTTTGACTGGCCAAGTGAGCGGATTCCATCTAGTGATATCAGTAGTAGCCCAGACAGAACTATAATTGCTTTCTTTTAAAATAAATTTTCTAAAAGTCATCCAGTCAAAGCCTTGGAGGGGAGAAACCCATTAAGGTAAACCAGTAGTACTGAATGCAGGTAATTGATCACAAACCCAACAGTTTGATTGTTTTTTAAAATTTGTGTACGATTGTGTTCATGACAGAAAACCATTTGATTCACGTGCAAGAGTCCAAGAAACTAAGAATAAAAGTTACAATCGTATGGATCAGGTCCAGCATCTTGGGTCAGCTGTTTATTTCCGATGTCTGCTGCTTCTCCTCCTGGCACTGGTGTCTCCCTGTTATCAGAGCATCTCTTTAACGTGAGGTTGAGGTCAGCGGTTCTCTCTACAGACCAGTCTGGGGCAGGAACTCTTCTTAGGTGGAAAATACGAACCCAAGAGTCCATTCCCTTCCCTTTTGCTGTGCGTGAGCTAGTCAGAGGAACCAGATAAGGGCCCTTCCATCTAGGTTGGAGGGAGTTCTTTGAATGATGTCTTCTGTATACATAGTCTCCTGGTTATAAGTCATGGGAGATCTGATCTTCATTTGAGGTTAGATTATTGCAATAAGTTTTAGAAACACATAGAATGACTTGTCAATAATTTGATTAAAGCTTTGTAATATGTCTCCATTAATATAGGATCATATAGTCCAGTCCTTCATCCGGTCTCATTGGTCTCCCTGTAATAATCCCAAAGGGAGACCATAGATGTTTGTCAGAGGGTTGGATCTGAGGTTAAGGGGAACTAATGGAAGGGCCTTAGGCCAAGGGAAGGGATAAGCATCTGTGATTTTTGCCAACTGAGTTTTAATTGTTCCATCTGTCCCTTCCACTAACCCAGAAGACTGGGAGTGATAGGTACAATGGAGATGTTGCATAATCAGCCACATTTTACAAGTTTCCTTAACAATTTGTCCAGTAAAATGGGTCCCTCTGTCACTGTGTTGTTCAGAAGGAATTCCTCAGGTAGGAATCGCTCTTCCTTAAAAGCAGCTTCCCTACTGATTGTGCAGTAGCCATTCTGCACCGTTTAAGATTTGAGTACAGGTCAGTTAGGAAACTTGGATATTTCTGCAACATATAACATTTTAGTATAATCACTAGAATTATGACTAATAACATTATGTTAGGACATGTCATATGTTAGGGGTTCCATACAAATTTTGAAATGTCTGTATTAATGATATTTACATATCACAACCTAAAGTTTACTTTCAATCTCTTTTTTTTTTCTATGTCTATTTTTTTGAAGGGGGTGGGGTGGGGAGGGAGGGGAGCAGGCGGGCCACTTCTATTGGTCTTTCATTTGTCTAGTTTCATCCATCTTTGTTCTTTGGCCCGTGTGGGCCTCCCATCGCGGTGGCCTCTGTTGTCGCAAAGCACCAGCTCTGGGCACATGTGCTCCAGAGCTCCGGCTCGGTGATTGGACACATCCGTCCAGCCTCTCTGCAGCACGTGGGATCCTCCCAGGCCAGGGATCGAACCTGCGCCCCTTGCACTGCAAGGCGGTGTCCTTATCCACTGGACCACCAGGGAAGCCCTAGTTTCAATCTCTTGACAGTGTTTTTGAATTAAAACTACCAAATAAATTTAGCAGTCATCTCTGAGGTTCCTGAGAAATGTTTCTTTGAAGAATCCATCCCAGAGTCAGCTGGAGGATAAACGCTTTGTTAGATTTTGATATTTGGGAAGTTTGTTAGAAATATCAAGATTTTTACTGTGGGTTAAGGGATCTTATATGGGGCTATGTGATGGCCTGGAGGGTTGGGGGCTTTCCGAGTCTCATTGGTCTCCTGTAATAATCCCAAAGGGAGACCATAGATGTTTGTCAGAGGGTTGGATCTGAGGTTAAGGAACTAATGGAAGGGCCTTAGGCCAAGGGAAGGATAAGGATCTGTGATTTTTGCCAACTGAGTTTTAATTGTTCCATCTGTCCCTTCCACTAACCCAGAAGACTGGGAGTGATAGGTACAATGGAGATGTTGCATAATCAGCCACATTTTACAAGTTTCCTTAACAATTTGTCCAGTAAAATGGGTCCCTCTGTCACTGTGTTGTTCAGAAGGAATTCCTCAGGTAGGAATCGCTCTTCCTTAAAAGCAGCTTCCCTACTGATTGTGCAGTAGCCATTCTGCACCGTTTAAGATTTGAGTACAGGTCAGTTAGGAAACTTGGATATTTCTGCAACATATAACATTTTAGTATAATCACTAGAATTATGACTAATAACATTATGTTAGGACATGTCATATGTTAGGGTTCCATACAAATTTTGAAATGTCTGTATTAATGATATTTACATATCACAACCTAAAGTTTACTTTCAATCTCTTTTTTTTTTCTATGTCTATTTTTTTGAAGGGGGTGGGGTGGGGAGGGAGGGGAGCAGGCGGGCCACTTCTATTGGTCTTTCATTTGTCTAGTTTCATCCATCTTTGTTCTTTGGCCCGTGTGGGCCTCCCATCGCGGTGGCCTCTGTTGTCGCAAAGCACCAGCTCTGGGCACATGTGCTCCAGAGCTCCGGCTCGGTGATTGGACACATCCGTCCAGCCTCTCTGCAGCACGTGGGATCCTCCCAGGCCAGGGATCGAACCTGCGCCCCTTGCACTGCAAGGCGGTGTCCTTATCCACTGGACCACCAGGGAAGCCCTAGTTTCAATCTCTTGACAGTGTTTTTGAATTAAAACTACCAAATAAATTTAGCAGTCATCTCTGAGGTTCCTGAGAAATGTTTCTTTGAAGAATCCATCCCAGAGTCAGCTGGAGGATAAACGCTTTGTTAGATTTTGATATTTGGGAAGTTTGTTAGAAATATCAAGATTTTTACTGTGGGTTAAGGGATCTTATATGGGGGCTATGTGATGGCCTGGAGGGGTGGGATGTGGGGCATGGGATATGCATATGAATAATCTGGGATTATACACATCTGTAAACAACAAAACTCTGTAATAGCAAAAAATCAAAATGTAAAAAATGGCAATAAAAAAGAAATCGAGATTTTAAAATACAAGATCATAGGTCATTGAAATAATACCTATTCATTTAACCAGGATCACAAAGAAAATAAATATACACTATTTAAGGGCACAGAGACTCTGTTCATTTAGTGCTTTTTTTAACCTTTGAGAAGTCATCAGATTTTCCATTCGAATCCTTTAATTTCTTACTTATTTCAGAAAATAGTATTTATCCAAAAGTCCTTTCTGTAAACCTTCTTGAAGAGATGAAGAGAGCATTTTTGTGAGCAACTTGGTTAGTGCAGTGACACGATTTTAAGATGAAAAAAAGTGAAAGTGAAGTCTCTTAGTCATGTCTGACTCTTTAGAACCTATGGAGGAGCCATACTTTAAGGTACATACTTTAAGATAGTAACTAAAATCATGACTGATAACATTTTTCCCGGACATATCAGAATTTTAGGAACTCCGTGTAGTTTCTATATTAATAACATTTACCATGGGTTTCCCAGGTGGCACTAGTGGTAAAGAACCCACCAGCCAGTGCAGGAGATTGTAAGAGACATTGGTCTGATCCGTGGGTCGGGAAGATCCCGTGAAGAAGGACATGGCAACCCATTCTAGTATTCTTGCCTGGAGAATTCCGTGGACAGAGGAGCCTGGTAGGCTACAGTCCATGGTGCCACACAGTCGGACAGGACCAAAGTGACTTAGCATGCATCAATATTTACCAAACTGTATAACCCGAGATTTATTACTCACTTGACAATACTTCCCATGTAATTCTGTATACAAAATGAACCTAATCAGTGTAATATCTCTTTTGGGGATGTTTAAGAGACCTTCTGAAGCATCCCAGAGTTATCTAGAAGTCAAATGTGCTTCATTAGAATGATTTAGGAAGTTTTATCAACAAATACCACAATGGTTTAGAACACTCAGTCAGATAGGATTATACACATCTGTAAACAACAAAACTCTGTAATAGCAAAAAATCAAAATGTAAAAAATGGCAATAAAAAAGAAATCGAGATTTTAAAATACAAGATCATAGGTCATTGAAATAATACCTATTCATTTAACCAGGATCACAAAGAAAATAAATATACACTATTTAAGGGCACAGAGACTCTGTTCATTTAGTGCTTTTTTTAACCTTTGAGAAGTCATCAGATTTTCCATTCGAATCCTTTAATTTCTTACTTATTTCAGAAAATAGTATTTATCCAAAAGTCCTTTCTGTAAACCTTCTTGAAGAGATGAAGAGAGCATTTTTGTGAGCAACTTGGTTAGTGCAGTGACACGATTTTAAGATGAAAAAAAGTGAAAGTGAAGTCTCTTAGTCATGTCTGACTCTTTAGAACCTATGGAGGAGCCATACTTTAAGGTACATACTTTAAGATAGTAACTAAAATCATGACTGATAACATTTTTCCCGGACATATCAGAATTTTAGGAACTCCGTGTAGTTTCTATATTAATAACATTTACCATGGGTTTCCCAGGTGGCACTAGTGGTAAAGAACCCACCAGCCAGTGCAGGAGATTGTAAGAGACATTGGTCTGATCCGTGGGTCGGGAAGATCCCGTGAAGAAGGACATGGCAACCCATTCTAGTATTCTTGCCTGGAGAATTCCGTGGACAGAGGAGCCTGGTAGGCTACAGTCCATGGTGCCACACAGTCGGACAGGACCAAAGTGACTTAGCATGCATCAATATTTACCAAACTGTATAACCCGAGATTTATTACTCACTTGACAATACTTCCCATGTAATTCTGTATACAAAATGAACCTAATCAGTGTAATATCTCTTTTGGGGATGTTTAAGAGACCTTCTGAAGCATCCCAGAGTTATCTAGAAGTCAAATGTGCTTCATTAGAATGATTTAGGAAGTTTTATCAACAAATACCACAATGGTTTAGAACACTCAGTCAGATAGGATTATAGGTCAGAGTGAAACAATAGTTATTCACATAGCCAAAGTAACAATAAAGGATTCAGAGGCAAATATTGATCATTTAAGAGGTAAATAAACTTAAATCTATCAAATGCAGTTCAACATCTGAAGAAATCCTGTCCTCTTATCAGAGAGAAAAGCCAAATTCAAGTTTTTGCACCAGCTTACTTTAAAATTCATTTAAGGGCAAACTGAATTAAATTTATTTTGAACTTAGTCAGTCCTAAGCATGCACAAAACTCTTCCCAGGGTCCATTTTCCATAAACCTTCTTATCACTTTGTTCTCTCATCCTGAAACAGCCACCTGTCAGTCAGACGTACTTCCTTTTCCTTTCATAAACTGAAATTCCATTCCTCATATCTTCTTTACTGAAAACACACATCCTACTTTCCTTAAGTAACCAAGAAATGACCTTTAAAGTAGCATTCTATAGATTTATGGGCATAAATACCAGTGAAAATTTCTAAAAGCATTTCCTTTCCTTTAGAGAACATCTCAGTTGATACCAAACACTTTCCTTAATATTCTCAAATAATTTTAATTTCTTTTAGTAGTTGATGTCTCAGTATGTTTTAAGTAAATAAACTTCCATCACTTAGCTTAAAGTTGGCACAGCTTTAGAGTCTTAAGTTACCAAGCATCTGGAAAGAGCATATTAATTAGACATATCTAAAATATGATTAAAATTTTTATCCCAAAGATTTTATCTTATTTACATTTACCTCAAAGTTTCATCATGTCCAGTTATTTTCTTATAAGAGATTAGTAAGGTCATATTTGTTAAACCTAGATGCAACAAAGTATTATACTTAATCTTGATTAGTCTTAATGGCATCTGTATTAATTTAGATCCACAAACTTAAACATTAATATCGGGTTTCAACTTAATATTGACTATTTCCCAGTTCACAGGAACCTGAAAGTCATCTTGACCAGTTTTCTTTAAATATAGGTACTTTTTATTAAAATAAAATAGAATTCTTTATAAATTCGCTTCTAATAATACTGTCTAGAAAGAGGGATATCACATATGTACAATGTGTACACAGACATAAACTAGAGTCAGCTTAACTAAAATACATGAACGAAATTCGAGTGAAACAATAGTTATTCACATAGCCAAAGTAACAATAAAGGATTCAGAGGCAAATATTGATCATTTAAGAGGTAAATAAACTTAAATCTATCAAATGCAGTTCAACATCTGAAGAAATCCTGTCCTCTTATCAGAGAAAAGCCAAATTCAAGTTTTTGCACCAGCTTACTTTAAAATTCATTTAAGGGCAAACTGAATTAAATTTATTTTGAACTTAGTCAGTCCTAAGCATGCACAAAACTCTTCCCAGGGTCCATTTTCCATAAACCTTCTTATCACTTTGTTCTCTCATCCTGAAACAGCCACCTGTCAGTCAGACGTACTTCCTTTTCCTTTCATAAACTGAAATTCCATTCCTCATATCTTCTTTACTGAAAACACACATCCTACTTTCCTTAAGTAACCAAGAAATGACCTTTAAAGTAGCATTCTATAGATTTATGGGCATAAATACCAGTGAAAATTTCTAAAAGCATTTCCTTTCCTTTAGAGAACATCTCAGTTGATACCAAACACTTTCCTTAATATTCTCAAATAATTTTAATTTCTTTTAGTAGTTGATGTCTCAGTATGTTTTAAGTAAATAAACTTCCATCACTTAGCTTAAAGTTGGCACAGCTTTAGAGTCTTAAGTTACCAAGCATCTGGAAAGAGCATATTAATTAGACATATCTAAAATATGATTAAAATTTTTATCCCAAAGATTTTATCTTATTTACATTTACCTCAAAGTTTCATCATGTCCAGTTATTTTCTTATAAGAGATTAGTAAGGTCATATTTGTTAAACCTAGATGCAACAAAGTATTATACTTAATCTTGATTAGTCTTAATGGCATCTGTATTAATTTAGATCCACAAACTTAAACATTAATATCGGGTTTCAACTTAATATTGACTATTTCCCAGTTCACAGGAACCTGAAAGTCATCTTGACCAGTTTTCTTTAAATATAGGTACTTTTTATTAAAATAAAATAGAATTCTTTATAAATTCGCTTCTAATAATACTGTCTAGAAAGAGGGATATCACATATGTACAATGTGTACACAGACATAAACTAGAGAGCTCATGGCATCCCTAAAGGCTCAGATATGAACCAGGTATTACAGTATTGATGTAAGCTTACTAGTTAACAAACAGAATACATTACAGTCGCTTGTTCAGATGACTGAGTTTTACTGTCTGTTTGGCTTGAGGGAGCATTCTCAGCAGTTTAGATTTAAAATCGCCACTTTTTTTCTCTCTTGGTCTTGCAAGGTCTTCCTGCTTAATTGGGCTTAGTCTAGGTCCTTGCAACCTGTATCATATTTTGGTTTAGACATTTGTGAGACAAAGGCAGTTGTTTAGTTTCTCAAAGAATGGTTTTGTCATCTGAAGTTACTAAAATCAATGGCAAGATTTTAATCAAAATGAAATGTCATTTACATAGTTCTGTTTTATGCCTTGAGGCTTTTAACTTATCACATCTTCAAGGGTTTGTATAAGGCATTTAGCAAAGACCTTTCTGAGTTTATAAATTAAACCAAGTCAAAGCACTATTTTTTAAAATTTATTAACCCTTGTAAGTTAGTTCCCAGTTATTTTGTAAGACTCAGGTAACTATTGGTTTCCTCTGGTTCAATTCAGTCGCTCAGTCATGTCTAGCTCTTTGCAGCCCATGGACTGCAGCATGCCAGACTTCCTAGTCCTTCACCATTTCTTGGAGCTTGCTCAAACTTATGTCCGTTGACTCACTGATGCCATCCAACCATCTCTTCTTCTGTCATCCCTTTCTTCTTCTGCCTTCTATTTTCCCCAACATCAGGGTCTTTTCAAAGAGTTGCCTCTTTACGTCAATATTGGAGCCAAAGTACTGGAGCTTCAGCTTCAACATCAGTGCTTCCAATGAATATTCAGAGTTGGTTTCCTTTAGGATTGACTGGTTTGATCTCCTTGCAGTCCAAAGAACTCTCCAACACCACAGTTCAAAGGTATCAATTCTTCAGTCTTTATGGTCCAGCTCTTACATCCATTCATGACTACTGGGAAAACCAGAACTTTGACTATATGGACTTTTATTGCAAAGTGCTGTCTTTGCTTTTTAATATGCTGTCTAGGTTTGTCATAGCTTTTCTTCCGAGGAGCAAGCATCTTTTAATTCCATGACTGCAACCACCATCTGCAGTGACTTTGGAGCCCAAGAAAATAAAGTCTGTCACTATTTCCATTGTTTGCCTATTCATTTGCCATGAAGTGATAGCACTGGATACCGTGATCTCAGTCTTTTGAATGCTGAGTTTTAGGCCAGCTTTTTCACTCTTCTCTTTCACCTTCCTCAAGAGACTTTTTAGTTCCTCTTCATTTTCTTCCACATGGGTGGTGTCATCTGCATACCTGAGGTTATTGATATTTCTCCTGGCAATCTCGACTCCAGCTTGTGCTTCATTTAGACCAGCATTTCTCATGATGTGCTCTGTATATAAATTAAATCAACAAGGTGACAATATACAGCCTTGACATAATCCTTTCCCAATTTGGAACCAGTCTGTTGTCCCATGTCCAGTTCTAACTGTTGCTTCTTGTCCTGCATGCAGGTTTCACAGGAAGTAGTTAAGGTGGTCTGGTATTCCCATCGCTTTCAGAATTTTCCAGTTTTTTGTGATCCACACAGCCATAGGCTTTAACATAGTCAGTGAAGCAGAAGTAGATGTTTTTCTGGAATTCCCTTGCTCTTTCTTTGATCCAGCAGATGTTGGAAATTTGGTCTCTGGTTCCTTTGACTTTTCTAAATGCAGCTGGTACATGTGGAAGTTCTCGGTTCACATCCTATTGAAGCCTAGCTTGAAGGATTTTAAGCATTACTTTGATAGCATGTGAAATGAGTGCAATGGTGCCATAGTTTGAACATTCTTTGGGATTGGAATGAAAACTGACCTTTTCCAGTCCTGAGGCCACTGCTGAATTTTCCAGCATATTGAGTATAGCACTTTAAGAGCATCATCTTTTAGGATTTGAAATAGCTCAGCTAGAATTCCATCCCCTCCACCAGCTTTGTTTGTAGTGACGCTTCCTAGGGCCCACTTGACTTCACACTCCAGGATGTCTGTCTCTAGGTGAGTGATCACACCATCACGGTCATCTGGCTCATTAAGGTCTCTTTTGCAGTAGTTCTTCTGTGTATTCTTTCCACCTAGTCTTAATATCTTTTGCTTCTGTTAGTACATTTAGTTAATATCCTTAGTGGCAGTCTATATGATTTATTTATCCTACAATATAATTAAATAAGAGCTGTAACCACCTTATATAAAGCCCATTTTTTTTTAAAGATTTATTTATTTATTTACTTTGGGCGGGGGTTGGGGAGGGAGGGGAGTGAGCAGGCCACTTCTATTGGTCTTTCATTTCTCTATTTATTCATTCATCTTCGTTCTTTGGCTCCTGTGGGCCTCCCATCGCGGTGGCGTCTGTCGTTGCAGAGCACCGGCCCTGGGCGCATGCGCTCCAGAGCTCCGGCTCGGTGATTGGACACATCAGTCCAGCCGCTCCGTGGCACGTGGGATCTTCCCAGACCAGGGCTCGAACCGGCGCCCCTTGCACTGCAAGGTGGTGTCCTTACCCACTGGACCACCAGGGGAAGCCCTATAAAGCTCATTTAAATATACCAATTTGTATACCTGTATCTAAATTTAGCCAGCTTCTATAGCTTTAATTTTAGTTTTTATGAGAATCCAATCAACAAGCTTTGGTCTTAGGTGAGAGTTTAGAACGTTTTTTCTTTCTGTTCCTGGTCTATTTCATTTACTTTCGTTTGAAAGGCTCTGGGATCCCTAGCTGGGTAGAGCCAAGAAAGGCCAGCCCTTTAGTCTAACAGTCCCAAAATAACTGGTCAGATATCTCACTGTAAATTTTCTAGTCCCTAAAATTATAACGTTTTTTTAAACCTAAAAGGGCTTTAACAGTTGCTGCTAGTTTTTTCCTTGGGGTTCCACAGTATTTAAACATATATATGTAGACTGGAAATCTCATGGCTCCATTTAAATGCCTTAGTTATGAGTCAGGTATTACTTAGTAGTTTGTAAGCAGTTGGTTTACGTTAACGTTGCTTGTTCAGATGGCCAAGGCCTGCTCTCTGTAAGTTTGGCTGAGGAATCCTTTTAGACTTAAACATGCCGCTTTTTTTCCCCTTGGTTGCAGGTCCTTGAGGCCCTATCATATCCTAGTTTACGTATTTGCGAGACAGAGATGGTGTTTAGTTTTTCAAGAAAGGTTCTGTCACCTAAAGTTCCTAGAATCAGTTAAAACATTTTTTAATCAGCTTAAGTCTGCAGCTTACAAAGTTCTGTGTTGTATAACTTTTTATCATGTCTTTAAAGGTTTATATAAGGCATTTTGCAAAGGCCTTTCTGATTTTATGAATTAAACCAGAGCAAAATTACTATTTTTATTTTTATTAGCCCTTGCATGTTAGTTCCCAGTTTTACTTATTTTTGTATGGTTCAGGTAATTCTGTTGGTTTTGTCAACTAAAAAGAGATAAACAACCTTGGAGTTGTGGGTTGTTTTATTTGGGGCACAATTAGAACTGTAGCCTGGGAGGCAGCACCTCAGAGAGCTCTGAGAGACTGCTCCAAAGAGTCAACAGGAGGAAAATTGGTATATAAGGTTGTGATGAAGTGGGGTTTCCAATACCATTAAGCACTCATTTTACAAAGGAGGTTTCTGGTTAGTCACGAAGATCTGATTCACCATGAAGGTATTTAGTGCTTTTCTAGGTATGAGGAGATATAAGGACTGAGATCATAAAATCTGTTCTTAAAATATCTGCCTGCCCAAAGACCTGCCCCACCGGATCCTCTGGAGCAGAGGGGGCCTCCTCCACCCTGACCTCCTCAGGGGGTGTTGAGGGTCAGCAGCTGTCACAGCACAGGGTTCAGTCTCCACAGTGGTGGATGGCAAATGCCCTTGGTGTTCAGTCATTGGCAGTGTAGTTGGTAAGTGCCTTTTGTAGTTAACAGTTTCTTCAGGATGTTTAGTTAATATTTTTTTATTGACAATCTATATGCCTCGTCTATCCCACAATATAATTAAATGAGAGCTCTAACCACCTTATATAAAGCCCATTCAGATACACTGATTTTTATGTACCTTTATCTAAATTCCTCCAACTTCTATACCATTAGCTTTAGTTCTCATAAGGATCCAGTCAACAAGCTTTGGTCGTGGGAGGGGGATGGTTAGAAGGCTTTTTCTTTTTTTCCTTGTCTGTTTTACCTACTTTATATAAAAGGCTCTGGGATGCCCAGAGTTGGGTAGAGCCAAGGAAAATAGGTCTTTTTTCTTTCTGATTAGATTAGAGTTCAGGTCAGAGCAATCAGGTTGGCTTTAGGTGCATAGGTGGATGGGGCGGGGGCTGCTGACTCAGTCACCTGTTGCCCAGTAGCTGTGGCGTATCCTGCATACCTCTGACCGCCCACTCCAAAAACAAAAAACCTCCCGCCCTCAGTAAACAGCTCCCAGTCAGCCTGGCTCAGAGGCTTCTCTGACAGATCCAGTCGACCAGGGTAGACAGTCTCCAAAACCACCAGGAGTCGAGAAGGGTCTCCTCCTCAGGGAGTGATGGAGCCAGGGCAGCAGGATGGCTCACTCAGCTGATGACAGTGTGATTGTCGTGGTCCGTGCCCAGGCTGGGAACCAACTCCAGAAGGAAGCAGAGTGAGAGGAGAATAAAGCTGATTAGAGTGGGATGCTGTTAGAACAGTGGGCGGCTCAAGGGAGAGCCCAGCCCTTCTCAGGCCTAGTACCCAATTTTTATAGCCTCAAGGCAGGAAACTCCTACTGGAAAGATGGTGTTAGGTGATTGGTTAGGATACTGTAGGGTAGATAGTTCAGTCTCTCAGTCGTGTCTGACTTTTTGCGACCCCCGTGGACCACAGCATGCCAGGCTTCCCTGTCCTTCACCATCTCTAGGAGCTTATGCAAACTCATGTCCATTGAGTCAGTGATGCCATCCAAACATCTCATCCTCTGTCGATAGTGTGGGCAGTATGGCAGGCGTTTTACCTAATATGGGGTCAGAGAACTGGCTGGTTTAGATGCAGAGGCTCATAGCAACAGTTGCTATGGGGCTTGGTCAGTTCCAGAGATACCCTGTGACCTTGGTTCAGCGCTGCACAGGTATCATCAAGGAGAACTGCCTGATACTTCCCACCCTCCCTGGGTCAGCCAGTACCCACCCTTTGTTCTAGGAGGACTAGCACTGGATGGAGGACATGCAGTGTCGTTGGCTGACCCAAAGTGGACGTTTCTGCCTCTTTCGACAGTTCACAGGTGGCAGTTACTGCTCATAAGGAGGGGGCCTGGCTGGTGGCTGTGGTGTCCATCTGCTTTGAAAGATAATCTGTTGATCAGGAATGTCTCTCACCAGTTGCATAAGTACACCAGGGTCAGCCCCTGCCTCTCATGCACATAAAGTTTTAATTTTTTCTGCAGGTCAGGCAGGCCTAAGGCTGGTGCAGTCAGGAACTTAAGCTTCAAAGGTTCATTAGCCTTTTGGCAGTCTCCCATCCGAATCAAAGGTCCAGAATCTGCACCGTTAAAAGTATGGTATAATGGCTTTGCAATTAGCCCAAAGTTGGGGTATCCATATGCAACAAAATACTGCAGTTCCTAGGAAACCCCAGTGTTGACAGGGCTTTTTGGTTTGTGCTCTAGATTTAATAATTCATTAGCTTCTCTAATTATAAAAGAATCCATCATTTGGCCACCAATAAAGTATAAAAGACCTCTTATTGGCCTAACACCAACAAACACAGGATAGAAATACCAATGGAGATCATTTAGAACATTTACATCTCAAAGACACATAGAAATGTACATTTCACCCTAAGATGTCTTAAAAGAGTTCACGCAAAATACAGTTTGTTTTATGTATATACGATCTCCTTTGTTGTTCAGTTCTGTCAGACTGCAATCCCATGGACTGCAGCACGCCTGGTTTCCCTATTCTTCAGTATCCCCTACAGTTTGCTCAAACTCATGTCCATTGAGTCAGTGATACCATTCAACCATCTCATCCTCTCTCTCCCCCTTCTCTTCTTGCCCTCTTTCCCAGCATCAGGGTCTTTTCCAATGAGTCACCTCTTCCTACCAGGTGGCCAAAGTATTAGAGCTTCAGCTTCAGCAGCACACCTTCCAAAGAATATTCAAGGTTGATATCCTTTAGGAAGACTCCTAAGTCCCACTCAACCTGTTACGCTTCTCCACGGATGGGGTCAGTTCATGTGTTGGCACTGCACTCCAAAGTGGATACTTCCCACCCTCTGGGTCAGCCAGTACCCACCCTTTGTTCTAGGAGGACTAGCACTGGATGGAGGACATGCAGTGTCGTTGGCTGACCCAAAGTGGACGTTCTGCCTCTTTCGACAGTTCACAGGTGGCAGTTACTGCTCATAAGGAGGGGGCCTGGCTGGTGGCTGTGGTGTCCATCTGCTTTGAAAGATAATCTGTTGATCAGGAATGTCTCTCACCAGTTGCATAAGTACACCAGGGTCAGCCCCTGCCTCTCATGCACATAAAGTTTTAATTTTTTCTGCAGGTCAGGCAGGCCTAAGGCTGGTGCAGTCAGGAACTTAAGCTTCAAAGGTTCATTAGCCTTTTGGCAGTCTCCCATCCGAATCAAAGGTCCAGAATCTGCACCGTTAAAAGTATGGTATAATGGCTTTGCAATTAGCCCAAAGTTGGGGTATCCATATGCAACAAAATACTGCAGTTCCTAGGAAACCCCAGTGTTGACAGGGCTTTTTGGTTTGTGCTCTAGATTTAATAATTCATTAGCTTCTCTAATTATAAAAGAATCCATCATTTGGCCACCAATAAAGTATAAAAGACCTCTTATTGGCCTAACACCAACAAACACAGGATAGAAATACCAATGGAGATCATTTAGAACATTTACATCTCAAAGACACATAGAAATGTACATTTCACCCTAAGATGTCTTAAAAGAGTTCACGCAAAATACAGTTTGTTTTATGTATATACGATCTCCTTTGTTGTTCAGTTCTGTCAGACTGCAATCCCATGGACTGCAGCACGCCTGGTTTCCCTATTCTTCAGTATCCCCTACAGTTTGCTCAAACTCATGTCCATTGAGTCAGTGATACCATTCAACCATCTCATCCTCTCTCTCCCCCTTCTCTTCTTGCCCTCTTTCCCAGCATCAGGGTCTTTTCCAATGAGTCACCTCTTCCTACCAGGTGGCCAAAGTATTAGAGCTTCAGCTTCAGCAGCACACCTTCCAAAGAATATTCAAGGTTGATATCCTTTAGGAAGACTCCTAAGTCCCACTCAACCTGTTACGCTTCTCCAAAGCAGTGTGTTACAAATGGGGCACTGCTTCCTTTAGGAGAAACCCCCAAACTGGAACTGCAAATAGTTCCTCAAACAGAAACATCAAGTGGCCTTGAGGTGGACCTCAGGGGACTTATTAAAATGCTAGTGCATGTCGCAACAACCTACCAGATGCCCTCTTTCTGATCCCCAAGTATTGAATGTTCCTAGCATCAGAAGTTTGAGCTGGTAGGGACAAAAGAAGAGGTGTCCTCAGGCAAAAGAGACCTTGGCAGCTGCAAAGGGTCGCCTCTCTCCAGCTCTTTGCCACAGCCTGGAGCTCCACAGTGGAGTCAGTAGTGGGTCAGTGTGGTCCTGGGCATAGCCACATGGCAAGAGTCCCCCGTGGGCCATTAGCCAAGAGGCCCTTTGGGGCCCCCCGATTTGTTGCCAGCCAAAATCTTCCTCTGCCCACCAAAGCAAAATAAAAAATATGGAGACAGAGTTTGGAGAAAATAGAAAGGTAGATTTTATTCTCAGCTGACGGAGAGAACACAGAAGGCTCATGCGTCAGTGCCCTCCTCCATGAGGAGCCTAGGGGCTTGGGTAAGGCCAGGGCTCGCAGTCAGGCCTCAGAGACGAGGGACAAAGATGATAGAATCTAGATTTCCTCCTCTTGAATTGCTTCCATGACAGTCATAAACTGGCATCAGCACCTAGTGATTGAGTCTTGCAGTTCGGTGGCCTTGTGGCCTACTTTCTGACATGTAGCTCTCAAGGAGAAAGGTGAACACCAGACAGAATGTATTTAGCATAGAGTCCAAGGAAAATAGGTGATGTGTAGCTCCTGCAGAAGTAGGGGACAGAAAAGCAAACCTAGTTACAGACATGCAGAGCTAGGAGCAGTTAAGGTAGAAAACTAGGAGTGTTCAGGCCTGCCCAGTCTTCTCCGTTCTCAAGAAAGGGAACGAGAAAAATTCATTCCCCCCTCACCCCGTTTTTTCCTTTTCACTGCAACACTTCCTGCTCACACCTATTCTGAACTTTTCCTTAAGGAACACTCCGAAATCCCACCCACCCTGTTACGCTTCTCCAAAGCAGTGTGTTACAAATGGGGCACTGCTTCCTTTAGGAGAAACCCCCAAACTGGAACTGCAAATAGTTCCTCAAACAGAAACATCAAGTGGCCTTGAGGTGGACCTCAGGGGACTTATTAAAATGCTAGTGCATGTCGCAACAACCTACCAGATGCCCTCTTTCTGATCCCCAAGTATTGAATGTTCCTAGCATCAGAAGTTTGAGCTGGTAGGGACAAAAGAAGAGGTGTCCTCAGGCAAAAGAGACCTTGGCAGCTGCAAAGGGTCGCCTCTCCAGCTCTTTGCCACAGCCTGGAGCTCCACAGTGGAGTCAGTAGTGGGTCAGTGTGGTCCTGGGCATAGCCACATGGCAAGAGTCCCCCGTGGGCCATTAGCCAAGAGGCCCTTTGGGGCCCCCCGATTTGTTGCCAGCCAAAATCTTCCTCTGCCCACCAAAGCAAAATAAAAAATATGGAGACAGAGTTTGGAGAAAATAGAAAGGTAGATTTTATTCTCAGCTGACGGAGAGAACACAGAAGGCTCATGCGTCAGTGCCCTCCTCCATGAGGAGCCTAGGGGCTTGGGTAAGGCCAGGGCTCGCAGTCAGGCCTCAGAGACGAGGGACAAAGATGATAGAATCTAGATTTCCTCCTCTTGAATTGCTTCCATGACAGTCATAAACTGGCATCAGCACCTAGTGATTGAGTCTTGCAGTTCGGTGGCCTTGTGGCCTACTTTCTGACATGTAGCTCTCAAGGAGAAAGGTGAACACCAGACAGAATGTATTTAGCATAGAGTCCAAGGAAAATAGGTGATGTGTAGCTCCTGCAGAAGTAGGGGACAGAAAAGCAAACCTAGTTACAGACATGCAGAGCTAGGAGCAGTTAAGGTAGAAAACTAGGAGTGTTCAGGCCTGCCCAGTCTTCTCCGTTCTCAAGAAAGGGAACGAGAAAAATTCATTCCCCCCTCACCCCGTTTTTTCCTTTTCACTGCAACACTTCCTGCTCACACCTATTCTGAACTTTTCCTCTAGTTTTATCTTAACCCCCAGAGAAACAGAACTCTCTGGAAAGGAAGTCCACCAAGGCCAGTAGGGAGGAAAAGAGGGTGGGGCCCCTGCCATTCCCCTCCTCACCCCACCCCCAGGGGTGAGAGGTCACCAGAGGACACATGAAATCAGGCCTCCTATCAGGCCTCCCCTCCTGGGGCTGATGGCCAGGTGCCCCCTTCCTGAAGCAGCAGGAGTCAGCACTTCCCTCCCAGACGGACGGACAGACGGGGACACACACACACACACACACCCTCCCACCCACCCCACACACCCCTACCCCTCCTCCTGGTCCCCAGCAGGAAGATCAGGGCCCGCCCGCATCCCCAGCTTGTGACCATGAGTCATTTGTCTCTGCTGACCACAGGGGAAACCCGCCAGAGGGAACCTGCCTTCGTGCAGGGCTACTTGGGGGCCCAGCTGGGTGAACCAGGGCCTGAGGCTCACAGCAACACGCTCATGTCTAAATTATTGTCCTAGCAAAGGTCAATTCCAAAGATACTAGGTATCAACTTAAATGTGTATGAACTCTGTGTGGTCCAGGGACACCATGCAGCAACTAAATGTCCTGAAGGTGCCATCGTGCAGTCACAGCACAGTCCTGATGCTTCTCAGGTTGGTCAGATGTGCACAGTGTGGAAGCCCAGGGTACAGCTGGCCTCCTGGCTCCAGAACATTGCTCTCAGCGTTGTCTCGTGCGCCTGTGATGCCACCAAGTCTTGGCCTTCTCTGCCAACCGGCGAATAACAAATACGGAGGCAGAGTTTGGAGGAAATAGAAAGGTGGCTTTGATCCTCAGCAGGCAGAGGGAAGATAACATTGCTTCCTCAAGGCGGTTGGTCTCGGGGGGGACTGGCTATTTAGCATATGAGTCCTTTGGGGCTAGAAGTAGGGGACAGAAAAGCAAACCTAGTTACAGACATGCAGAGCTAGGAGCAGTTAAGGTAGAAAACTAGGAGTGTTCAGGCCTGCCCAGTCTTCTCCGTTCTCAAGAAAGGGAACGAGAAAAATTCATTCCCCCCTCACCCCGTTTTTTCCTTTTCACTGCAACACTTCCTGCTCACACCTATTCTGAACTTTTCCTCTAGTTTTATCTTAACCCCCAGAGAAACAGAACTCTCTGGAAAGGAAGTCCACCAAGGCCAGTAGGGAGGAAAAGAGGGTGGGGCCCCTGCCATTCCCCTCCTCACCCCACCCCCAGGGGTGAGAGGTCACCAGAGGACACATGAAATCAGGCCTCCTATCAGGCCTCCCCTCCTGGGGCTGATGGCCAGGTGCCCCCTTCCTGAAGCAGCAGGAGTCAGCACTTCCCTCCCAGACGGACGGACAGACGGGGACACACACACACACACACACACCCTCCCACCCACCCCACACACCCCCTACCCCTCCTCCTGGTCCCCAGCAGGAAGATCAGGGGCCCCGCCCGCATCCCCAGCTTGTGACCATGAGTCATTTGTCTCTGCTGACCACAGGGAACCAGCCAGAGGGGAACCTGCCTTCGTGCAGGGCTACTTGGGGGCCCAGCTGGGTGAACCAGGGCCTGAGGCTCACAGCAACACGCTCATGTCTAAATTATTGTCCTAGCAAAGGTCAATTCCAAAGATACTAGGTATCAACTTAAATGTGTATGAACTCTGTGTGGTCCAGGGACACCATGCAGCAACTAAATGTCCTGAAGGTGCCATCGTGCAGTCACAGCACAGTCCTGATGCTTCTCAGGTTGGTCAGATGTGCACAGTGTGGAAGCCCAGGGTACAGCTGGCCTCCTGGCTCCAGAACATTGCTCTCAGCGTTGTCTCGTGACGCCTGTGATGCCACCAAGTCTTGGCCTTCTCTGCCAACCGAAGCCGAATAACAAATACGGAGGCAGAGTTTGGAGGAAATAGAAAGGTGGCTTTGATCCTCAGCAGGCAGAGGGAAGATACAGCAGGCTCGTGCCTCATGAACTGTGTGCCCTTCCATGAGGGATCAGGATTGTATAGGTGAAGGCTTGCGGTCAGGGGTTGATGATGAGGAACAGAGGTGTGAGGATCCTGTGCTCTTCTTCCTCTTGCACTGTTTCCAAGGCAGTCACGGGCTGGCATCAGGCAGCCCAGTGATTGGGTCTGGCAGCTCAGTGCTGTGCTGTGCTCAGTCACTCGGTCGTGGCTGAGTCTTTTGGGACCCCGTGGACTGTAGCCCACCAGGCTCCTCTGTGCATGGGATCCTCCAGGCAAGAATACTGGAGTGGGTTGCCATGCCCTTCTCCAGGGGATCTTCCTGACCCAGGGATCGAGCCCTTGGTGTATTCTTTACCATCTGAGCCACCGAGGAAGCCCCTGTAGCTGGGTTCATTGTCTTTTTTTATATATACATAATAATTTTATTTATTTGTTTGTTTGTTTTTAAAGTTTTTACAGAGTTTTGTTGTTCACAGACATGTATGTTCCCAGATCAGTCATATGCATATCCCTGGTCCCCTCCCCTCTCCCAGCACCCCCATCCCACCCCTCCAGGCCATCGCACCGCACCCCTGCGGGATCCCCTATTCCCACAGCACAATGACAATAGCTATCTTTTTCACACATGAGAGTATAGGTTTCCATGTTACTCCCTCTATGTCTCCCACCCACTATTCATTCCCCACAGTGTCCATATGTCTATTCTCTGTCTGTTTTTCCATGGGTTCACTGCGTGTGTTATCATTACCCTTTTACTAGATTCCATATATATGTGTTAGTACACTGTACTTGTCTTTCTCTTTTTGACTTCTTTCACTTTTTATGATAGGTTCTAGATCCAACCACCTCATTAGGACTGAGTCTTCTGCATTTCTTTTAACAGCTGAGTAGTATTCCATTGTATATATGTACCAGAGCTTCTTTATCCATTCATTCGTAGATGGACATCTAGGTTCATTATCTTTTGTGTATCGTGCCATGGCCTTGCTGTCTGTGATGCAAAAAGAGAAAAGCTAGAGGGATGGTCTGAGAATAGTGTGCTGTACAGGAGAGTAGCAGATACAGGATGTCATTAGCATACAGTCAAAGGACAGTAGGTTCAGAACTCAAGCAGAGTTAGGGACAGAAAAGCAAACTTAGTTACAGACTATGTGTGAGAAGTTGCTTCAGTCATGTCGGACTCTTTGTGACCCGATGGACTGTAGCCCACCAGGCTTTTCTGTCCATGGGATTCTCCAGGCAAGAATACTGGAGTGGGTTGCCATTTCCTCCTCCAGGGGATCTTCCCCACCCAGGGATGGAACCCCTGTCTCTGGCATCTACCGACACTGACAGGTGAGTTCTTTACCACTAGTGCCACCTGGGTACAGATTAGAAACCATTAAAACAGAACTAGGAATGGTCAGGCCTGCTCTCTGCTCTCTGTATCTTCTTTGTTCTCAGGGAAAAAAAAAAGAAAAAGTCATTCTTTTTCTTTTTTCTTTTTTTACTTTTAACTGCAACAAATTCTCCCTTATAAGTTCATTTCCTCTGATTCAATGGAAAAACAGAAATAGGTGTAGTTCTTGTCCAGCTGAGGACAAAACTTGAGTTTTACTCTGACGATCACCAGTTGTCCAGCCCAGGGGCCTGTTTGTCTCCTATTTCAAATTTTCCTGGAGAGACATGAACCCTAGGAAATCTTTACTGGGATGATGAGGAATGACAGTTTGTCTTCTGCAATGACTTTAAGCTGACACGAGACTTGTAAACCCTACCTGGTTGGGGTCACGAGGCTCTCACCCTGTTTTATTAAGGGGCCCCAGGGAGACTTTTCTGATTATTCCCGCAGGATCTATTCTGGGAAATGGCTGTAATCTCTGCATCATCATTATGTTGATGCACAAAACTTAAGTGGTTTACAAAACAAAAGCAATGGATCAGTAGAAGAGTTACTGTAGCCAGGGCTCAAAGAAGGAGTAAGGATCAAGTTACACTTGATGACAATTAAGATTGTGGTCCAGATCAGGTCAGGGCTTGAGTCATCCTGTCCAAAGGAACGGAGTCATTTGGACTCAGAAGTAGCTGGAGGAATGACAGCTTGTTAAGGAATGTTAATGGACAACATGTCTTGTATCTTTTTAGGAAATTAAACCTGAATCCTAATTTAGACTTAACACTTCAAGGAGGCTTGTAGCCAGGTAGCCAGTTATCTAGGTTTATCTAAGTAGGTCTTAACCTTTAATGTACCTTTTGGTCATTCCACATGTCTCTTTTCTTCTCGACAACATACGCTCCAAAGCAGTTTCATCATCTAACCACATATATTTATAAGAAGAGACCTTTCAAAGAGTCAATTGTAGTCCCCTGCTGCTGGCAGATTTTGTTTCCAGAGTGGCTGATGGCATCCTCAGTCTGACACAACTCAGAAAACTCAAGTTATTAGCAAAACAAGGACTGGGATGAAATCACGCCATAGTGTCACCTAGCTGTTTCCTTCGGTGTCCAAACTACAGCTACTCTATTTTGACTTTAATTGTAGTTTTTCCTTGATAGCTAAAATAGCTGTCACCGTCAGTGATGTTAGTGTTTCTCTAGGTGTAAGAAGATGCAAGAATCAGAGCTCTCTGAAGGCCTCTTCTGCCATTTCTTCCAGAACACAGAGTGCTTCTTTCCTGATTTCCACCACCCCCTGACGATCACCAGTTGTCCAGCCAGGGGCCTGTTTGTCTCCTATTTCAAATTTTCCTGGAGACATGAACCATAGGAAATCTTTACTGGGATGATGAGGAATGACAGTTTGTCTTCTGCAATGACTTTAAGCTGACACGAGACTTGTAAACCCTACCTGGTTGGGGTCACGAGGCTCTCACCCTGTTTTATTAAGGGGCCCCAGGGAGACTTTTCTGATTATTCCCGCAGGATCTATTCTGGGAAATGGCTGTAATCTCTGCATCATCATTATGTTGATGCACAAAACTTAAGTGGTTTACAAAACAAAAGCAATGGATCAGTAGAAGAGTTACTGTAGCCAGGGCTCAAAGAAGGAGTAAGGATCAAGTTACACTTGATGACAATTAAGATTGTGGTCCAGATCAGGTCAGGGCTTGAGTCATCCTGTCCAAAGGAACGGAGTCATTTGGACTCAGAAGTAGCTGGAGGAATGACAGCTTGTTAAGGAATGTTAATGGACAACATGTCTTGTATCTTTTTAGGAAATTAAACCTGAATCCTAATTTAGACTTAACACTTCAAGGAGGCTTGTAGCCAGGTAGCCAGTTATCTAGGTTTATCTAAGTAGGTCTTAACCTTTAATGTACCTTTTGGTCATTCCACATGTCTCTTTTCTTCTCGACAACATACGCTCCAAAGCAGTTTCATCATCTAACCACATATATTTATAAGAAGAGACCTTTCAAAGAGTCAATTGTAGTCCCCTGCTGCTGGCAGATTTTGTTTCCAGAGTGGCTGATGGCATCCTCAGTCTGACACAACTCAGAAAACTCAAGTTATTAGCAAAACAAGGACTGGGATGAAATCACGCCATAGTGTCACCTAGCTGTTTCCTTCGGTGTCCAAACTACAGCTACTCTATTTTGACTTTAATTGTAGTTTTTCCTTGATAGCTAAAATAGCTGTCACCGTCAGTGATGTTAGTGTTTCTCTAGGTGTAAGAAGATGCAAGAATCAGAGCTCTCTGAAGGCCTCTTCTGCCATTTCTTCCAGAACACAGAGTGCTTCTTTCCTGATTTCCACCCTGAGCTCCTTTCAGGGGGGCTGATGGTCAGCAACTTCAGAGGCCATGATTTAATCGTTGTAGAGATAGATGGCAAGTTGGCAGAGCCCCTTCAGCATCGTGAATCTGACCGTGGTTTCAGGGCATTTCATGACTGTTTTGTCCAGTGGCGCTAGCGATGCTCCTCCCCAGGTCTTGTGAAGTCGTCAGGCTCTCAGTGTGCTGTTGCTGGACTAGACCATCAAACAGTGCTCAAGATTCTCTGGACTACCTGTACTTACTCGTCTCCTGTGGTCTAGGAAAATATTCCTTTTTTGTTGCTTCCCATATCCAGAATTACACAGTTACAGTCATTGATCTTGGCGGAAACGGTACTTCTGATCCACTGCTTCGAGTCACCTGGCCATCACTATGGCTGTGGAGGACTGGTCACACACTGGGAGCTCTGAGAGCCACCTGTCCTGTAAAATAGGCAGATGTAGGTTGTGGAGCTAGTAACACGGACGAGTCATGGTGCAGCAGGGAGACAGAAGCACAATTTGGAAACAGAACGAACTAAAACAATAAGTAGTACATGTTGGTCACTCAGTCATATCCAACTCTTTGCAACCCCATGGACTCCTCTTCCATGGAATTCTCCTGGCATGAATAGTGGAGTAGGTTTCCATTTCCTCCTCCAAATGATTATTATAACCAGTTGTAATAAGACATCAAATCCAAAGGAGAGCCAGCTAGAGAAGCTAAATTCTGGCAGGATCATGTAGAGAAAAGGACAACATCTTGCTTACAAAGGTTTTCAGGATCATGTAGAACGAGTGGCTGATGGCATCCTCAGTCTGACACAACTCAGAAAACTCAAGTTATTAGCAAAACAAGGACTGGGATGAAATCACGCCATAGTGTCACCTAGCTGTTTCCTTCGGTGTCCAAACTACAGCTACTCTATTTTGACTTTAATTGTAGTTTTTCCTTGATAGCTAAAATAGCTGTCACCGTCAGTGATGTTAGTGTTTCTCTAGGTGTAAGAAGATGCAAGAATCAGAGCTCTCTGAAGGCCTCTTCTGCCATTTCTTCCAGAACACAGAGTGCTTCTTTCCTGATTTCCACCCTGAGCTCCTTTCAGGGGGGCTGATGGTCAGCAACTTCAGAGGCCATGATTTAATCGTTGTAGAGATAGATGGCAAGTTGGCAGACCCCCTTCAGCATCGTGAATCTGACCGTGGTTTCAGGGCATTTCATGACTGTTTTGTCCAGTGGCGCTAGCGATGCTCCTCCCCAGGTCTTGTGAAGTCGTCAGGCTCTCAGTGTGCTGTTGCTGGACTAGACCATCAAACAGTGCTCAAGATTCTCTGGACTACCTGTACTTACTCGTCTCCTGTGGTCTAGGAAAATATTCCTTTTTTGTTGCTTCCCATATCCAGAATTACACAGTTACAGTCATTGATCTTGGCGGAAACGGTACTTCTGATCCACTGCTTCGAGTCACCTGGCCATCACTATGGCTGTGGAGGACTGGTCACACACTGGGAGCTCTGAGAGCCACCTGTCCTGTAAAATAGGCAGATGTAGGTTGTGGAGCTAGTAACACGGACGAGTCATGGTGCAGCAGGGAGACAGAAGCACAATTTGGAAACAGAACGAACTAAAACAATAAGTAGTACATGTTGGTCACTCAGTCATATCCAACTCTTTGCAACCCCATGGACTCCTCTTCCATGGAATTCTCCTGGCATGAATAGTGGAGTAGGTTTCCATTTCCTCCTCCAAATGATTATTATAACCAGTTGTAATAAGACATCAAATCCAAAGGAGAGCCAGCTAGAGAAGCTAAATTCTGGCAGGATCATGTAGAGAGAAAAGGACAAATGTTTCATCTTTGCTTACAAAGGCATACTTTATCAGCTTGCTGTCAGTCATAGCATAAGAGAAAAGGTTTTTCGGAAAGACACAGATTTGTTAGTATGTTTTTCAAAGCCATAAAGTTATAAATTCCATTCATCAGCTCGCTCTGTCCCACGTGATTGATTCCTGTTGATCTGCATGGGGTGATCAGGCTTTCCATCAGAGTTTGCCATTTGTTGTCCAGTTCAGTGGCATTGCCTAAAGGCTGTCAGAAACTTACATTTGTTTAAAGAGTTCTTTTTGTGAGTCTTCTTGGAAGTCTTCATTTTGTGAAAGCATAAAATTATGATTGTCTGTAAAGGAGTCAACTACAAATTGGCACTTACCAATTATATTGCTACTGACTGAACAGCAAGGACACTTGCCGTCCACCACGGTGGAGACTGCACCCTGCGCCGTGACAGCTGCTGACGCTCAGCAGCCCTGAGGAGGTCAGGGTCGGGGAGGCCCTCTGTGCTCCAGAGGATCTGGCGGGACAGGTCTCTGGACAGGCAGAGAGGAGCAGATTTTATGATCTCAATCTTTATAGCTCATACCTAGAAAAGCACTAAATCCCTTCATGGTGACATCAGATTCTCATGACGAAACAGAAACCCTGTTTGTAAAATGACTGTTTAATGGTATTGAAACTCCCCATATCACAACCTTGTGTATTGATATTCCTCCTGCTGCCTCTTGGGAGCAGTTCCTCAGAACAATCTGGGGTGCTTCCTCCCGGGCTGCAGTCTTAATTGTGCCCCAAATAAAACTTAACCCTCAACTCTCAAGTTGTTCCTCTTTTTTTAGTTGACAAGGGACAGAACTTAAAATAGCATGGTTAAAGATTTGAATACAGTGCAATTAGCAGGAAGCTGGGATGTTTTGCAATATATACTACTTTAGAATAATCACTAGAATTCTGACTGATAATGTTTTATCAGGGCATAACAGATGTTAGGGATTCCATATAAATTCTAGAATATCTATATTAATGACATTTTCCATACACTGTAGGCTAGTTAATTCTGACTGATAAACGTTGTAATAAGACATCAAATCCAAAGGAGAGCCAGCTAGAGAAGCTAAATTCTGGCAGGATCATGTAGAGAAAGGACAAATGTTTCATCTTTGCTTACAAAGGCATACTTTATCAGCTTGCTGTCAGTCATAGCATAAGAAAAGGTTTTTCGGAAAGACACAGATTTGTTAGTATGTTTTTCAAAGCCATAAAGTTATAAATTCCATTCATCAGCTCGCTCTGTCCCACGTGATTGATTCCTGTTGATCTGCATGGGGTGATCAGGCTTTCCATCAGAGTTTGCCATTTGTTGTCCAGTTCAGTGGCATTGCCTAAAGGCTGTCAGAAACTTACATTTGTTTAAAGAGTTCTTTTTGTGAGTCTTCTTGGAAGTCTTCATTTTGTGAAAGCATAAAATTATGATTGTCTGTAAAGGAGTCAACTACAAATTGGCACTTACCAATTATATTGCTACTGACTGAACAGCAAGGACACTTGCCGTCCACCACGGTGGAGACTGCACCCTGCGCCGTGACAGCTGCTGACGCTCAGCAGCCCTGAGGAGGTCAGGGTCGGGGAGGCCCTCTGTGCTCCAGAGGATCTGGCGGGACAGGTCTCTGGACAGGCAGAGAGGAGCAGATTTTATGATCTCAATCTTTATAGCTCATACCTAGAAAAGCACTAAATCCCTTCATGGTGACATCAGATTCTCATGACGAAACAGAAACCCTGTTTGTAAAATGACTGTTTAATGGTATTGAAACTCCCCATATCACAACCTTGTGTATTGATATTCCTCCTGCTGCCTCTTGGGAGCAGTTCCTCAGAGCAATCTGGGGTGCTTCCTCCCGGGCTGCAGTCTTAATTGTGCCCCAAATAAAACTTAACCCTCAACTCTCAAGTTGTTCCTCTTTTTTTAGTTGACAAGGGACAGAACTTAAAATAGCATGGTTAAAGATTTGAATACAGTGCAATTAGCAGGAAGCTTGGATGTTTTTGCAATATATACTACTTTAGAATAATCACTAGAATTCTGACTGATAATGTTTTATCAGGGCATAACAGATGTTAGGGATTCCATATAAATTCTAGAATATCTATATTAATGACATTTTCCATACACTGTAGGCTACAGTTTACCTCCAGTTGCTTGACAGTGTTTCTGAATTCAAAATATCAAATAATTTTTGTCTGACATTCCTGATGAGATGTCTCAGAGATGTTCCTTTGAAGCATCCCACAGTCAGCTGGAGGCGAGAGAGCTTTAGTTAGACTTTGATATTTTGGGAGTTTGTTAGATTTTAAAATAGAACAGGATCAAAGGTCATTGAAACAATGCTTATTTAGCCAAAGTTACAAAATAACTCAAAGAAAAAAAGTACAGGGCTTCCCTGGTGGTCCAGTGGGTAAGGACACCGCCTTGCAGTGCAAGGGGCGCCGGTTCGAGCCCTGGCCTGGGAAGATCCCACGGGCTGGGAGCGACTGGACGGATGTGTCCAATTACCGAGTTGGAGCTCTGGAGCGCATGCGCCCAGAGCCGGTGCTCTGCAGCGAGAGAGGCCACTGCAATGGGAGGCCCACATGGGCCGAAGAGCAAAGATGGATGAAAAATAAATAAATGAAAGACCAATAGAAGTGGCCCGCTCACCCCCTACCTCCCCAACCCGCCCCCCTCTAAATAAATGAATAAATAAATGTTTTAAAAAAAAAAAGTACAGATCACTTAAGGGCACAGAACCTCACACAATCTGTTATCAAAAGGGAGCCCTTCCGATCCAGGGAGAAATGAAATTCCAGTCTTGCATTCACTCACTGAACAATATCCATTTGGTTAACTTCAGTCTAAATTTAGTTAATCCTGATTTTTCATAAAACTTTTCTCCCTCAGGGTTCCTTTCCACAATCTCTCATCACTTTCTGTATCCAGATCAGTCTCTCATTTCCCATCTAAATAAAACCAACAGGCAGTTTTCTTTTTCCTCAAGAAAATGTAATTCCATTCCTCGTATCTTTTTTACTAAAAATATATATTTTACTTTCTGTATACCGAAATGTTCGTTATTTCATTTGCTTTAATTGCATGCTTAAATTAGGATCCCTTATTCTTAAAAACCTTAATTCTTAGTAAAACTAAGAAATAAGGGAATTATAACAGATGTTAGGGATTCCATATAAATTCTAGAATATCTATATTAATGACATTTTCCATACACTGTAGGCTACAGTTTACCTCCAGTTGCTTGACAGTGTTTCTGAATTCAAAATATCAAATAATTTTTGTCTGACATTCCTGATGAGATGTCTCAGAGATGTTCCTTTGAAGCATCCCACAGTCAGCTGGAGGCGAGAGAGCTTTAGTTAGACTTTGATATTTTGGGAGTTTGTTAGATTTTAAAATAGAACAGGATCAAAGGTCATTGAAACAATGCTTATTTAGCCAAAGTTACAAAATAACTCAAAGAAAAAAAGTACAGGGCTTCCCTGGTGGTCCAGTGGGTAAGGACACCGCCTTGCAGTGCAAGGGGCGCCGGTTCGAGCCCTGGCCTGGGAAGATCCCACGGGCTGGGAGCGACTGGACGGATGTGTCCAATTACCGAGTTGGAGCTCTGGAGCGCATGCGCCCAGAGCCGGTGCTCTGCAGCGAGAGAGGCCACTGCAATGGGAGGCCCACATGGGCCGAAGAGCAAAGATGGATGAAAAATAAATAAATGAAAGACCAATAGAAGTGGCCCGCTCACCCCCTACCTCCCCAACCCGCCCTCTAAATAAATGAATAAATAAATGTTTTAAAAAAAAGTACAGATCACTTAAGGGCACAGAACCTCACACAATCTGTTATCAAAAGGGAGCCCTTCCGATCCAGGGAGAAATGAAATTCCAGTCTTGCATTCACTCACTGAACAATATCCATTTGGTTAACTTCAGTCTAAATTTAGTTAATCCTGATTTTTCATAAAACTTTTCTCCCTCAGGGTTCCTTTCCACAATCTCTCATCACTTTCTGTATCCAGATCAGTCTCTCATTTCCCATCTAAATAAAACCAACAGGCAGTTTTCTTTTTCCTCAAGAAAATGTAATTCCATTCCTCGTATCTTTTTTACTAAAAATATATATTTTACTTTCTGTATACCGAAATGTTCGTTATTTCATTTGCTTTAATTGCATGCTTAAATTAGGATCCCTTATTCTTAAAAACCTTAATTCTTAGTAAAACTAAGAAATAAGCAATTATGAAGTGTCTTTTGCATTGGCATTTTATGGACAGGTGAGCATAAACACCAGTGATAATTACCAAGAACATTTGTTTTTTTACAGAGAACATTTCAGGATCACATCAAACATTTTCATTAATATTTCTAAATGTGTTTAGTTTTTTATTTAGTAATTGATGTCTCAGTGTCTTTTAGATATTTAATAAACTATAATTTAGCACAATGTTAGAATAAGTTACCAAATATATGGAAACATCATTTTAAGTATACATTTTTTAAATATTAAAGAGCTTATCCCAAAGCTCTTATCTCATTTACATTTAAGGTTTTGTTATGCCAAGCTATTTTCCTAGTAACAGATATTTATTAATCCTAGGTACAATAAAATATTACACCCTATTTTGATGACTCTTAACCACATGTCAGTTAGGTCAACAAACATTAATACCAGGTATCAACTTTATATTGAATATTTTCCAGTTCATGTGAATCTGAAAGTCATTTATGCTGATTCCTTTATATTTAATTTGTAAGCACTTATGTGAGTTTAATAGCGCTTTTTATAAATTTAATTTTGATAATGCTTTTCAAAAGTAGAAGTATCTTTTATGCATAATGTATATACAAATGTAAACAGGCAAAACTAGCAATCTTGTGGCTTTACTTTAAAAAATACTTAGTTATGAACCAAGTATTACAGTATAAGTTGACTAGTTTACAATTGGGCTCAGTCTCAGGGCCTTGTGGCCTGTATTTATATTTTGGTTTTAGAGATCTGCAGGAGGAAGACGGTTGTTTTTAGTTCCCCCCAAAACTGGTCTGTCACCTGAAAGATTTTATCAGTGGCAAGATGTCTAACTAAACTGAAATTTATGAGTTTCATGTTCTAGAGTTTCACAGTTAATCCTGTCTTAAAGGTTGTATAAGGCATTTTGCAAAGACCTTTTTTCTGAGTTTACAACTTCAGCTCAAAGCAATAATTATGCTTTCTCCTATTAGCCCTTGAGTGTTAGTTTCCAGTTGTTTCCAGGTAGTTCCACCACATGGTGGAAATCCATCCCAACATGACTTTCCAAGTCCCACTCAACTGGACCATTGCCCCAAAGCACTGCCTTACCTCAGGATTTCTTTTGCAAGAAAACTCCCCAAGTGAAGCGTAGTTCCCACAGGGGAGTGGTCAGAGGTCAGGGTGCACGCATGCTCAGGAAGGCTCACCATAGTGCTGACTTCCATACTCCCTGTTGTTTGGCCATTGTCCTTTGTGCATTGTACTGTAGCCTTCTCTCTGTAAGGAAAGAAGAGGCACAGGGGGTGCTGTACGGAGAGCACCAGACACAGGATGTAGTCAGCACAGAGTCAGAGGACAGTAGGTGCAGAATGTAGCTCAGGCAGAGTTCAGGGGCAGAAAAGCAAACTTAGACACTGCAGAGTAGGAACAGTTAACATGAAAACTAGGCGTGATCAGGCCTGCTTACTCTTCTCTGTGTCGTCTTTGTTCTCAAGAAAGAAAAGCTCATTGCTCTTGTTTCCCTTTTCGCTGCAACAAGTGGGTGGAATGAGGCCTTGGGAGACGCAGGATGGATGAGGTGGGGTCCGTGTGTTTCAGTGAAGGGTCCTGCTACAGGCTGAATTGCCCCCCTCAAGACAGGCATGGTGGGCCCTAACCTTAGCCCCTCGGAGTATTCCATAAGGCCTTTATAGAGGTCATCAGGTTAACAGGGAGTCTTGGTGGGGAAGGTCCTAGTGGAATAAACCATTCGAATAGGGGTCTGGATGCAGTGCAGAGCGGGGAGCACGCTGGCCAGAGCAGGGGAGGATTGGGGCTCTGCTGCCACCACGGAGGGAGGCCGGGAGCAGACCTGCCCCCCATGCCTTCTCAGCCCCCAGATCTGTGAGAAAATGAACCCCTGCTGTTCTGAGCCGCCTGGCTGGGTGCTCCATTACAGAGGCCCCAGGACCCTGACGCACCCCTGAAGAGAGAGGGATCCCTGCGTGCAGGCGGGCAAGGGGGCACTCACGGCCCAGCTGGGCACTTGGCAGTGGAGTGAGCGCATGGTTTCGCTGCACTGTTTCCGTGTTACATATGGATACTGCTGGTGCTTCATCACTTCAGTTGTGTCTGAGTCTGTGTGACCTCATGGACGGCAGCCTGTTAGGCTCCTCTGTCCATGGAATTCTCCAGGCAAGAATACTGGAGTGAGTGGCCATGCCTCCTCCAGGGGGGTCTTCTCAACCCAGGGATGGAATTTGGTCTCCTGCATTGCAGGCAGATTCCTCACCACTGAGGCATCAAGGAAGCTGCATTTATGTACATATTTGAGACCCCTTGGACTGTCGCTCGCCAGGCTTCTCTGCCCATGGAATTTTCCAGGCAAGAACACTGGAGTGGGTGGCCATTTGCTTCTCCAGCATGCATATGGATACTGTACACACAATGGAAGTAGACTCACAGCTGCAGACAGAGCTGTTGTCATGGCACACAGAGGCTGCACCTGAGTCCCAGCTCCAGCGGCTGCATCAAACTCCCAGGGGCTGGGGCTTAAACAGCCAATGCTGATTTCTTACATTGTAGAGACGTGACATCCAGCTCCCGCGTCAGCAGAGGACAGACAGGCCCCCTTTCAGGTTCATCGGCGGCATCTTCTCCCTATGTCCTCATGGGGCAGAGAGAGGAGGTTGGAGAGAGAGCCGATGCCCTCCCGGGGCTGCACGCTCTTGACCTCCTCCCCCAAGGCCCTCCCAGCACCCTCAGGCAGGGGTCAGGGTCCACGTGTGGGCTCTTCCTCCCTCGGGGGCAGGCAGCTTACAGGACCAATGGGCTGAGGGGCATGGTCTTCTCCATTGAGGCATTCTGAGCACCGGTTGGAAAAGAATGTCCAGGCAGACCACTGCAGAAGGGAGTGAGTTTATTAAGAACAAAGAGCAGAGATAGGGGGGCACCACAAGCACAAACCAGGGAGAGCCAACGGTTGTCATGGGTAGTAGCGGACTTTTATAGCCTCAAGACTAAGAAAATTCCTGCGGGAAGATTGACGTTCGGTGATTGGTTGGGATGCTGCCGAGTGTTTCCTGGAGTGGGCCTCATTGCTTAATTGGGAGTCAGGAGCTTGTTAGTGATGACCAGGGGCTTCTGCAAAGTTGCGGGCACTTGGCAGTGGAGTGAGCGCATGGTTTCGCTGCACTGTATCCGTGTTACATATGGATACTGCTGGTGCTTCATCACTTCAGTTGTGTCTGAGTCTGTGTGACCTCATGGACGGCAGCCTGTTAGGCTCCTCTGTCCATGGAATTCTCCAGGCAAGAATACTGGAGTGAGTGGCCATGCCTCCTCCAGGGGGGTCTTCTCAACCCAGGGATGGAATTTGGTCTCCTGCATTGCAGGCAGATTCCTCACCACTGAGGCATCAAGGAAGCTGCATTTATGTACATATTTGAGACCCCTTGGACTGTCGCTCGCCAGGCTTCTCTGCCCATGGAATTTTCCAGGCAAGAACACTGGAGTGGGTGGCCATTTGCTTCTCCAGCATGCATATGGATACTGTACACACAATGGAAGTAGACTCACAGCTGCAGACAGAGCTGTTGTCATGGCACACAGAGGCTGCACCTGAGTCCCAGCTCCAGCGGCTGCATCAAACTCCCAGGGGCTGGGGCTTAAACAGCCAATGCTGATTTCTTACATTGTAGAGACGTGACATCCAGCTCCCGCGTCAGCAGAGGACAGACAGGCCCCCTTTCAGGTTCATCGGCGGCATCTTCTCCCTATGTCCTCATGGGGCAGAGAGAGGGAGGGTTGGAGAGAGAGAGCCGATGCCCTCCCGGGGCTGCACGCTCTTGACCTCCTCCCCCAAGGCCCTCCCAGCACCCTCAGGCAGGGGTCAGGGTCCACGTGTGGGCTCTTCCTCCCTCGGGGGCAGGCAGCTTACAGGACCAATGGGCTGAGGGGCATGGTCTTCTCCATTGAGGCATTCTGAGCACCGGTTGGAAAAGAATGTCCAGGCAGACCACTGCAGAAGGGAGTGAGTTTATTAAGAACAAAGAGCAGAGATAGGGGGGCACCACAAGCACAAACCAGGGAGAGCCAACGGTTGTCATGGGTAGTAGCGGACTTTTATAGCCTCAAGACTAAGAAAATTCCTGCGGGAAGATTGACGTTCGGTGATTGGTTGGGATGCTGCCGAGTGTTTCCTGGAGTGGGCCTCATTGCTTAATTGGGAGTCAGGGAGCTTGTTAGTGATGACCAGGGGGCTTCTGCAAAGTTGCAGAGGGGCTCGGTCAGTTTTGGAGGTGACCTTGGTTCTGGTCTCTGCGCTCTCCTGGACCAGGAGCCCCTGGGAGGTGGCCGAGATGCTCGTCCCATCTCCGAGTTGGCCTCCTGCCTGTAGAGGACAGTGAGTGAGCGCCTGCTAAGTGACTCTCAGGGCCACTGGGCTCACACAGACACCCCCACGCTGCACCCCTGCGACCTGGGCCGACGCCCAGAGCCCTCTGCAGGGGGCCCAGCACCATGCCTGCCAGGGCCCTCTGATCCGTGGTGGTCATTGGACCCCAGGATGCTTCAGCCTCATCTCCTAACATAAGACACACAAGACTGTATGAACCTCTGTACAGAGTTCACAACTGAAACCGTGCCTCCTGTGACTGAGCTCAGACTCGCCTAAAGCAGCCTCTCCTTGGGCTCCAGGCAGCCCCGACCCTCCCAGACCTGCCAGCTCCCTGGTGACGCCTCAGGTGCTCTCGTCTCCCGGCCTCTCCCAGCTGCACCCTGATTCCAGCCCAGCCGCAGGGGCCCCTGAGTCTGGCCCTGGTTCCTGCTTGCTGACCTTGATAAGTCAACATCTGTTACCGAGATGGTCATTCAGGGAAGCTAAATTAAAGCCTGGATGTGAGACGGAAGGTATTTGCGTCCAGCACCTGCCCCAGACTCTGGGGTGAGCCCCTGCCCCTGTGGCTCACGGGCTTTAATTCATAGCAAGAACTTCCAAGGTGGCTCCACTTGAAGTCACAAGCCGTGTTTCAACAGGCGACGCGGGGACAGATGCTCCACAGACTTTATCTGTGCCTCTTTTCAACTAATTTTTAATTACACACTTAAGAACTTAATTACTTCAACAGTAACCTTTCAGGCGCGTCTCTTACCATAGTGCACACACGCCTGGGTCCCCGGGCTTCTGTGAAGAAGAAGGGCTTGCTAACCAGAGTCAGGCTTCCCAGTGCTGACTGGGCGCTGTTGGTCTGAGGGCCTCGGAAATGACCTTCACCATCCCCCGGGGCCTGTGAGGGACAGCCAAAGCCCACCAGCCGTCAGAGGGCTTCAATTGGGAGTCAGGAGCTTGTTAGTGATGACCAGGGGCTTCTGCAAAGTTGCAGAGGGGCTCGGTCAGTTTTGGAGGTGACCTTGGTTCTGGTCTCTCGCTCTCCTGGACCAGGAGCCCCTGGGAGGTGGCCGAGATGCTCGTCCCATCTCCGAGTTGGCCTCCTGCCTGTAGAGGACAGTGAGTGAGCGCCTGCTAAGTGACTCTCAGGGCCACTGGGCTCACACAGACACCCCCACGCTGCACCCCTGCGACCTGGGCCGACGCCCAGAGCCCTCTGCAGGGGGCCCAGCACCATGCCTGCCAGGGCCCTCTGATCCGTGGTGGTCATTGGACCCCAGGATGCTTCAGCCTCATCTCCTAACATAAGACACACAAGACTGTATGAACCTCTGTACAGAGTTCACAACTGAAACCGTGCCTCCTGTGACTGAGCTCAGACTCGCCTAAAGCAGCCTCTCCTTGGGCTCCAGGCAGCCCCGACCCTCCCAGACCTGCCAGCTCCCTGGTGACGCCTCAGGTGCTCTCGTCTCCCGGCCTCTCCCAGCTGCACCCTGATTCCAGCCCAGCCGCAGGGGCCCCTGAGTCTGGCCCTGGTTCCTGCTTGCTGACCTTGATAAGTCAACATCTGTTACCGAGATGGTCATTCAGGGAAGCTAAATTAAAGCCTGGATGTGAGACGGAAGGTATTTGCGTCCAGCACCTGCCCCAGACTCTGGGGTGAGCCCCTGCCCCTGTGGCTCACGGGCTTTAATTCATAGCAAGAACTTCCAAGGTGGCTCCACTTGAAGTCACAAGCCGTGTTTCAACAGGCGACGCGGGGACAGATGCTCCACAGACTTTATCTGTGCCTCTTTTCAACTAATTTTTAATTACACACTTAAGAACTTAATTACTTCAACAGTAACCTTTCAGGCGCGTCTCTTACCATAGTGCACACACGCCTGGGTCCCCGGGCTTCTGTGAAGAAGAAGGGCTTGCTAACCAGAGTCAGGCTTCCCAGTGCTGACTGGGCGCTGTTGGTCTGAGGGCCTCGGAAATGACCTTCACCATCCCCCGGGGCCTGTGAGGGAAGCAGGCAACACCCAGATGTCCAGTGAGCGGGTCAGAGCTTCTGTCCCTGGACACAGGACCACCAAAGGCTTCTCAGGAGCCAGCCGGTCAGCAGGGACTCAATGACCCCTGACCTGGGAGAGTCAAGCTGGCGTGCAGCCGCCTGCCGATCTGGTTGGCAGGTTCAGTTATTCGCCCCATTTTAAAGAAAGGGAGACTAAGCCACGTCCCTCTACGTGTAAATTCACGGGTGAATTCAAAGTGTTCTTGCTCCTGTTGACTTTGTTTGGTTTTGGGTCTTTCTGTTGTTGCTAGTTTTTAACAGCATTGAAAAACCTATCTATCCCTCTGAAAACTTCAGTGTGAACTCCGGCAAACTGTCTCAAGTGTGCGCTGGGTTTGTTCCAAGCAGGTCAGACAGGCAGCCAGGGAGGCCGTCTGTGCTCACCAAGCCTACGGACGCAAGGAGGGTGCCTGCAGGCCGCTCAGGGCGGCAGAAGGAATGGGGGCCTTCGCAGCGGTTCTCCTGGGAAGGGCAGGGCGGGCAGGGGCCTGGCCAGGTCAGAGGTTGGTGACTCTGAACCATTTCACCTGGCTCCTGGCTCTGAGCGCAGGGGCCCCCCTGCCTGGCACGCCTGTCTCGGGCAGTCAGGGTGCCTGACTGTGGATGCGTGTCACACGGGAGACTGGACGGGGCAGGGTGGGCTGGGGAGTCTGTGTGGTTTACACGTGTCTCCTCACCCCGGGAGGGGCGGTCCCCCGGTCAGACAGGCCCCAGGATATCAAAGTGATACAAATACAGAAAATACAAAGCCTCCTTCCCACACAAACATAACTTTAAACCAAGACTGACTTTCTCAAGTAAGAGTACGTTGTTTTACAACAGTGTCTCTTCTCCCTCCTCAGTGGACCAGGGTTGACTGAAATGGCCCTGTTACTTTTTCACTTGAAAAAAATGCTTGTGAAACAATGTGTATAATTGAAAGCACTATCTCTGGGTGTTCTTGCTTTCTCTGCTACAGCAACTGGCCTAAGCTTAGGCCCTGTCTTCTCTTGATACTTGTAAACATGTGTCCAGACCATTCTGATGTGAATGTGACTTGTGTACTAACAAGCAGGTCTTTCCCAGGTACCCAGCGGCTGGGAGCTGATTGATTTTTGTCATTAATATTTATTGGTAGAACAGAACAGAAGAAGAGTTGGCAGTATGCAGATATAAAGCTACCCTGTCTGCAGTTTTTCTTAAATTTCCTTTATTCTTTTTAAAATTTTTGATTTATTTTTGGCTGTGCTGTGTCTTAGCTACAGTGCAAGCTTTCTGTTGTGGCGAGCGAGGCTGCTCTCTGGTTGTGGAGCACGGGCTCGAGGGCACATGGGCTCCGTACGTGCGACTCCTGGGCTCTGGAGCACAGGCTTAGTACTTGGGGTCGGTCACAGGCTTAGCGGCTCCGCCGCACGTGGGATCCTCCTGGACCAGGGATCGAACCCATGTCGCCTATGTTGGCAGGCGGATTCTTATGCACTGAGCTGCCAGGGAAGGCCTGTCTGCAGTTCTGTTTGGGAAACGTGGCTCTGAGGTCAGCATGTGTCTGTTCAGCCCAATGCGGTGTTCTTTGGGATGAAGATAGGATCATTCCGCCGTGAGGTCCACTGGAGGCTTCGTCCTAAGTCTCGCAGCTTCTCTTTACCTTGGAACGACTCACACTAAACAGGTTTGCCAACTGGGCTCCGGTTTGGTCGTGGTGCAGGGCCATCCCACCCCGCGCCAGGTGTGAGCAGGCCCTGGAGTGGCGTGTGGGCGTCCCGTGGCCCTCGTGCTGGGTGACTTCTGTGCAGAGAGGCTCAGACCTTGCTGTGCCACACCCCATGCCGACCAGGTGACTATTAAGGGCGGACTTGCTCTGCCCTGGTCTCACGGAGCTGAGGACCTTGTCAGAGAGTGGTGGTCTGTCATCTGGGCCTCAGGTGTGGCAAGGAGACAGGGTGGGTTGGCCCCGTGACGGCCACTTGGGTTCAGTGACCGTGAAAGGAGAGGCAGACCTGAGGGGCGGGAGTGTGCCTCCTGATTGTGGGCTGTGGTTTCTGCTCAGCTGACCCCAGTCTCACATCCTAGTCTCTGTCTCGGACGCTTAAGTCCCAGGGAGGGAGACTTTTCAACTGGCCTAAGCTTAGGCCCTGTCTTCTCTTGATACTTGTAAACATGTGTCCAGACCATTCTGATGTGAATGTGACTTGTGTACTAACAAGCAGGTCTTTCCCAGGTACCCAGCGGCTGGGAGCCGCTTGCATTTTGTCATTAATATTTATTGGTAGAACAGAACAGAAGAAGAGTTGGCAGTATGCAGATATAAAGCTACCCTGTCTGCAGTTTTTCTTAAATTTCCTTTATTCTTTTTAAAATTTTTGATTTATTTTTGGCTGTGCTGTGTCTTAGCTACAGTGCAAGCTTTCTGTTGTGGCGAGCGAGGCTGCTCTCTGGTTGTGGAGCACGGGCTCGAGGGCACATGGGCTCCGTACGTGCGACTCCTGGGCTCTGGAGCACAGGCTTAGTACTTGGGGTCGGTCACAGGCTTAGCGGCTCCGCCGCACGTGGGATCCTCCTGGACCAGGGATCGAACCCATGTCGCCTATGTTGGCAGGCGGATTCTTATGCACTGAGCTGCCAGGGAAGGCCTGTCTGCAGTTCTGTTTGGGAAACGTGGCTCTGAGGTCAGCATGTGTCTGTTCAGCCCAATGCGGTGTTCTTTGGGATGAAGATAGGATCATTCCGCCGTGAGGTCCACTGGAGGCTTCGTCCTAAGTCTCGCAGCTTCTCTTTACCTTGGAGCGACTCACACTAAACAGGTTTGCCAACTGGGCTCCGGTTTGGTCGTGGTGCAGGGCCATCCCACCCCGCGCCAGGTGTGAGCAGGCCCTGGAGTGGCGTGTGGGCGTCCCGTGGCCCTCGTGCTGGGTGACTTCTGTGCAGAGAGGCTCAGACCTTGCTGTGCCACACCCCATGCCGACCAGGTGACTATTAAGGGCGGACTTGCTCTGCCCTGGTCTCACGGAGCTGAGGACCTTGTCAGAGAGTGGTGGTCTGTCATCTGGGCCTCAGGTGTGGCAAGGAGACAGGGTGGGTTGGCCCCGTGACGGCCACTTGGGTTCAGTGACCGTGAAAGGAGAGGCAGACCTGAGGGGCGGGAGTGTGCCTCCTGATTGTGGGCTGTGGTTTCTGCTCAGCTGACCCCAGTCTCACATCCTAGTCTCTGTCTCGGACGCTTAAGTCCCAGGGAGGGAGACTGAACCCTCTCGGTAGGTTTGTGCTGTTTGGCAGTTTTGCAGCCATCTCATCTCCATGTTGCTTTGGGGGTTTGCCTGCTTACAGCTTTCTCCCTGATGCTATAGGAACACTGAATTCCATTTTCTTTATGCATCTGTGTATTTGATTTGGGTACCACATTGTGCTGTTTGCTGGGGACGGAGGGTAAATTTTGAGCCTGTAAATTTGTTTGTAATATAGCAACTGAAAGATCAAGGGTAGTAGTCTGTGGATATGAATGAAGCATTTCTCACAGTTGCATTTGACTCTCCAGGTCACCTGAATATCATTTGAGTATCAGGTGGAACTGGACCAACTAGTTGGGGGGCCTCTCCTGCGGGGCTCTGTTTGTAACTGGGGCACCTCCTCCTCCAGCCCCCGCAGGGCTGGTGTTTCCTGCCCTGAGCATCAAAGCCTCATCCTAGGGCCCCTCTGCCCCACCCCCACGCTGTGAAAACCAGAATTGTGCAGACTGGCTCTGAGGGGCGGTCCAGCTGAGGAGGCACTTTAGTGGCCCCAGAAGCAGCCTGACTCTGTAGCCCTTGGACAAACAGTTTATCAAGGCACTTTTGTTGTCATAGTGACCTGTTTGGCCAGGGGAGATTTAAGGACTCTTTGTAAGCCCAGATAATGACAGCCACTAGCTTTAAGGTCATCATTTGTAACAGAGGGAACCTGCCCTGACTTTGACACTGAAGGAGCAGAAGCTGGGATGCCAGAAGAGACTTTTTCTTTTGATATTTATTTATTTATTTATTTTTTAATAGCTTTTTTGGCGGGGGGAGGGGGCGGGTTGGGGACGGAGGAGGGCGGGTGGGCCACTTCTATTGGTCTTCCATTTATTATCCATCTTTGTTCTCTGGCCCATGTGGGCCTCCCATTGCAGTGGCGTCTGTTGTCACAGAGCACTGACTCTGGGCGCATGTGCTCCAGAGCTCCGGTAGTTGGACACATCGGTCCAGCCGCTCCGCGGCACGTGGGATCTTCCCAGGCCAGGGATCGAACCCGCGCCCCTCGCACTGCAAGGCGGTGTCCTTACCCACTGGACCACCAGGGAAGCCCTGATATTTATTTTTATTTGTTTGTTTGGCTGTGCTGGGATCTAGCTGTGGCATGCAAACTCAAGAGTTGCGACATGTGGGGTATAGTTCCCAGACCAGGGGTCGAACCCGGGCCCCTGTGTTGGGAGCGTGGCATTTTAGCCACTGGGCCACCAGGGAAACCCCTGGAAGAGAATTTAGACCTGTCTCATCTTTTCCTGTTTGTGGCTCAGAGAGGTTAACCAGCCCTCCTGAGGTCACAAAGCAGGAGAACTGGTGAGAAAGAATCGAGACCCCTTTAGCACATTTTGAGACTCTTGGATCCAAGCCATGGGCCCCATGTCTGGTGGTTCAAAAATATGCTTTGCAGAAAAAACGACGGACATAGTGAACACTCACAGGAGCAGTGGTGACTCTTAGAAGGTGTTTTTCTACAATGAGTGGACTTCCTTTCCAGGAAGCTCTGTTTTGCCATAGGTGTTAAACAGTGTTCATGAGACTGAAACCAGCTGGGTGTTGTTCCAGGGGCTCTAAAGAGCTCCAGCGCACAGCCCTTCATATCTCCGCGCAGAGAACTCAGCGAGAGGAGAGTGGTACGTGAGAGGTGGTTTGTTAGAACAGGACGTGCCCTGAGAACTTAGTGGCTACAGCTTTAAAATCAAAGGAAAAGCAGGGAGGGGGAGAAGACCTCTGGCTTTCTCAAGTAGACGTCTTGCTTCCATCATCGGCTCCTCATCGAGGTTGAACAGGGGAGTTTCCTTTCCCTCTATGGTCAAGCTAGGTCCACAGATTACTCTTTTTTTTACGTGTGCAGAGAGCATGTCCCTAGGGATCATTAGCCTACTGAGCTCACTGGGCAGGACGCGGGGCTCATGCCATGTCTCATGCTTGTCACATGGTTTTGTTGCTAAGCAAGCCTGCCTTCTTGAGTGATCATGACCTTACAGGGGTCTCCCGTATTTTTCTATTCATCTGAGTATCAGGTGGAACTGAACTGACTAGTTGGGGGGCTCCCACAGGGCTGCGGCTTCCTGTTCTGTGCATCATCTGATCACTCCCTCTGATCCTTCCCTCCCATGCTGTCAGGACTAGTTGAAGCGCAGCGTGCAGCTCTGTTCAAGGAGCCACTGAGACTGTGTAGGAACCAGAGCCACAGAGCCGGCAGGAGGAGTGGGGAGGGGCGGCTGGGCTCACCTTCAAATGCAGCAGGGCCAAGTCAGGTCACAGCCAAGGAGCAGGGTGTGTGTCCGGGCTGCTGGGAAGCCCTGATGCTCCTAGGAGGAAGCGTCAAGGTCAGGGGCCTTCTCGCCAGACACTCAACAGGGCAGGAGGAGGCCCAGGTGATAACATGGCGAGGTGGGGCTGAGGAATTTGATCAGATATCCAGGGCGGGGGATTGAAGGACAGACCCAAGGTCTGGCCTTGAGGACGGAGGGCAGCCTGGCTCAAGCTGGGGTAGAGACCCTGATCGCCGTCCTTGCTGAAATCCAGAGTTCCCGTGCCTGTTTCTGACCAGTCGTCCATGGATGAGCAGCGTGGATCCAGTGCTTTCAGCCGTTGGTGGGCAGCAGGCGTGCAGATGTCGCTGCACCAGAGTAACTTCTGGATTTAAATCTGGGGCGACCCCTCCCACCCTCCCTGCTTCGTTCTTAGGAAGAAATGGGCAGGTAGGAGAAATGGCACCATCCCTCTGCTAATGTCTGAAAAGCCTGGCTTTTCCTTAGTTACACAGTGAGCATGCTGCTAATGTCTGAAAAGCCTGGCTTTTTCTTAATTACCCAGTGAGCATGCCCTTTTACACAGTCAGAAAAAGAGACGCCGCCCTGGCCACCCCCTCTACAAGGTGCGCTTTTGGTCCTCTTGTCTACATCCTGCAGCTAGGATCCCCCAAATCGGCCTTCTCCTGAGCCCCATGGGAGGCGGGCCTTGCCAGTGGGTCACCCACAGGAACCTTCCACACATAGGGAGCGTGCGTGCAGCTGAGGTGGGGATGGGCCATGTACAGAAAGGGTTTAGCTTGGTGTCACACCCTGGGTGCCCCTGCCATGGGACCAGGAGAAAGGACCGGGCAGGAAGTCGTCTCAGCCTGCCTTCAGTGATCTAAGGGTTGTAAGGGGGCTGAACTGACTAGTTGGGGGCTCCCACAGGGCTGCGGCTTCCTGTTCTGTGCATCATCTGATCACTCCCTCTGATCCTTCCCTCCCATGCTGTCAGGACTAGTTGAGCGCAGCGTGCAGCTCTGTTCAAGGAGCCACTGAGCCTGTGTAGGAACCAGAGCCACAGAGCCGGCAGGAGGAGTGGGGAGGGGCGGCTGGGCTCACCTTCAAATGCAGCAGGGCCAAGTCAGGTCACAGCCAAGGAGCAGGGTGTGTGTCCGGGCTGCTGGGAAGCCCTGATGCTCCTAGGAGGAAGCGTCAAGGTCAGGGGCCTTCTCGCCAGACACTCAACAGGGCAGGAGGAGGCCCAGGTGATAACATGGCGAGGTGGGGCTGAGGAATTTGATCAGATATCCAGGGCGGGGGATTGAAGGACAGACCCAAGGTCTGGCCTTGAGGACGGAGGGCAGCCTGGCTCAAGCTGGGGTAGAGACCCTGATCGCCGTCCTTGCTGAAATCCAGAGTTCCCGTGCCTGTTTCTGACCAGTCGTCCATGGATGAGCAGCGTGGATCCAGTGCTTTCAGCCGTTGGTGGGCAGCAGGCGTGCAGATGTCGCTGCACCAGAGTAACTTCTGGATTTAAATCTGGGGCGACCCCCCCCCCCCTCCCCGCTTCGGTCTTAGGAAGAAATGGGCAGGTAGGAGAAATGGCACCATCCCTCTGCTAATGTCTGAAAAGCCTGGCTTTTCCTTAGTTACACAGTGAGCATGCTGCTAATGTCTGAAAAGCCTGGCTTTTTCTTAATTACCCAGTGAGCATGCCCTTTTACACAGTCAGAAAAAGAGACGCCGCCCTGGCCACCCCCTCTACAAGGTGCGCTTTTGGTCCTCTTGTCTACATCCTGCAGCTAGGATCCCCCAAATCGGCCTTCTCCTGAGCCCCATGGGAGGCGGGCCTTGCCAGTGGGTCACCCACAGGAACCTTCCACACATAGGGAGCGTGCGTGCAGCTGAGGTGGGGATGGGCCATGTACAGAAAGGGTTTAGCTTGGTGTCACACCCTGGGTGCCCCTGCCATGGGGCCAGGAGAAAGGACCGGGGCAGGAAGTCGTCTCAGTTCCAGCCAGTTATTGATCACCAGTTGTACCAGTAATTTTTGAAAAATGCTTTTATCACGAAGCTTTAAAGATAGTAGAGTGAACGAGGCAGCCCTTAATAAAAGAACTGAGAATTCACTGCCGGTGTGACTGAGCAAGTCACCCTTCCCACCCCATCACGTAGAAGCTGAAGGCTGGAAGATGGAGGCAGTGGCACCCCACCCTTTCAGGTCTGTTTCCAGACAGGTAGGACACGGGGTTCAGCCGAAACCTAGAAAATAAGCCAAACCCGAATGTGAGTGGGAACGTCCACTACGTGCTGGAGTGATGCCATGATCGCTCATGCTTTATTTTCAAGGGCGCTGATGACGTGAAGGACTTATTTCACCCTCAGAGAAGTCCTGAGAGCCGGCTGAGGCCGTGGTTCTCTTCACAGGCTACAGGGGCGGGCAGACACTAGGCAAGCGGGCGTCTCGGGCCCTCTGCTTTCATTCGACTCCCTGAAGTGACCCAGTGCCCCTCAGGCAGCAGGTCGGGGTGGGGGCAGAGGGACACAGAGATGCCGCCCGAGTGCTGCCACCTGGTCTTTCCGCAGAGCTGCAGTGGTCCCAGGCGCTGGGGATGGAAGAGTGACAGGACCGTGCCCACTCATATGGCTGACATTTCAGCCAGAGGACAGAATGCCCAGCGGTGATGAGTGTCCCGGAGAAAGAAGGCCTCCGGGGTGAGAGCCATCCAGGCGGGCCCAGGGGTGCCCCCACCCGCACACCTGCCAGGGGGCTGAGGTTAGGCAGGTTATCACAGCCTCTCCCCGCTGCTGGATCTGGAGGGCAGGGCTTTCGTGACTCCGGACCGGGAGGCTGCTCGGTGCTCCAGAGCCTGGCCATCTGCGCGCAGGGCAGAAAGACCCCATCCATGCTGGGCCCCTCTGTGGCTTCTCCTGTGGGCTACTTGGGAGGGGGCCTGGCGAGGTCAGGGCGGTGGAGAGGGCCCGGGCTCGGGGTTCACAGGCCCGATCCCGCTTCCCCGACCCCAGGAGGTGAGCAGCCAGGGGGACAGGTCGCCTCTGCGCAGGTGACCGGGCGGGAGCCGCCAGAGAACACTGTAGTCACCGCCCCGGACACATATTCCCAGCCTGCGGCGCACCCCCAACACCTTCGGTTCCCAGACTCGGTTCCGCGAGCGCAGGGCCAGCCTAGCTGCCCGCAGGGAGGGGGAAGCGAAACTGCCCTTGACCCTGCTTCCCCCGTCCTGAGGCCTCCGCCGCCTCTGCTGGGGCGAAGCGCAGACCGCAGGCAGAGTCACGGCCCGGCTGGGCAGGCCTGCCGGAGGCGGGGGTCTGCGGGCTCACCTGGGGCTCCGCTGGATATCTCCGCGGGGTCAAGGCACTGGGCACGGAGGTGTGGCCAGGCTGCGGTCCCCAGGGGGCCCTGGGACGACCCTTTTCTCGTTCATCAGCGATCTGGGCAGTGAGGATTGCCTCCCGGGCGGGCTCACTGAGGAGGCCGAGAGGTGGGGCGGCGCGGGTCCGCCCCCAGCCCCACCTGTTTGGTACGACCCACGGCGTCTCTCCCTGTACGAGCTGTGGTACAGTCCGCGGGCCCTCTTCCCCCTCCCAGAGTACGCCTTTGGTATCTCCCGATTGCTGGGAGGCCCCGCCCCTGGGCGCGCATGCGCGTGACGTGCGCGCAGGTGGGCGCCGGGCAGGGATACCTTCTGCGGGCCTAGTTGGCTTCTCCTCTGCGAGCTGAGAGTCTTTGTCCCGGTGCCGAGGAGCCCAGGGCCCGCTGAGTACGACCCGCCGCGGTGCTTGACGGCCAGGCCTAGACTGTGGGGCGGGGTCCAGCTTGCCCGTGCGCAGATGAGCCGACCGGGGGTCTGATCGCCCCGTGTGCAGGTGAGATGATCAGGGGTCAGGTTGTCTCCTGCCAGTGAGCCGACCAGGGGACAGCTTGCCCCGTCCTTAGGTAAGCCTCTGGGGGTCAGGTTGCCCCCGTCTTCAGATGAGCAGACCGTGGGTCAGGTCGCCCTATCCGCAGGTGAGATGGGCAGGGGTCAGGTCACTTCGTCCTCAACTGTGCTGCGCAGGGCTCGGGCCTCGGTGCGAGGGGTGCAGCGGGTCGGCTGGCCAAGACGGCACTGGCAGACCGGCCAAGACCAGGGCGTGCTCGCAATGGGATTTGTTTATATCTTATGCATTTTTTTCATTGATTATGTATTGCATTTTTGTATGTAAAAATTTTATTCGGCATTAAATAATTGACATCGAGTAGGTTTTCCAATTTTAAAATTTGGAGAACACCTCTTTTACACCTCAGATTAAAAGGATGCAATTCTTGGGGGTGGAACGGAGAATAGGAGCATTTTTAAGAGATGAAAAGTACTAAGAAATAAGAGGAGAAATGGAAATTGACCAGTTTCTTAGAGACTTGGCTGGTTCTCTCGCAGCCATCAGTCGCTGCTACCACATCCCATCTTTAACTCAGCTGCTACCACATCCCATCTTTAACTCAGCACGGTCCTTGTCTGCGTGTCTTCACAGGAGTTCTGCTCTGTGTCCTCAGATTAGTGATATCAACCCCCTTTTTTTTTTTTTTAACCTTTCTAGTGTAATTGTTTTAAGATGTTGAACATGTCTTTTAATTTTGGAAAAAGTATGTTTCAAAACTGCCAAAGTATAATTCTCAAAATACAGAGATGGAGTTCCTGAGCAAGCAGGGAGCGCACGTCAGGTTGGGCTCACTCTCTGACCAGGTGGGAAGACAGAGCCAGCTGGGGCATGGTGGCAGCTAGGATAATGCTGGGCCACATCGTTGTCTCTGGTTGATCTCACAACTGAAATCTGGTCAGTACCCACTAGACGGACCTTCTATCTGCCCTGGAAAGTCAAGTGATCTTCAGGGGTGTATAAGTGGTCCAGCGAGCTGTAAGAAAGCAAGCTTTCCCCTCTTTCTGATGCATTTCCAAGTTTTGGATCTGTGAATGGCGGGAGCTGACAGGTACTCTGGTGGCTGGACTCCTGTCCTGGGGACAGGGCTGCCTGACCACTGCGGCACCAGAACCACCCCCTTTTTGGTTTCCTAAATGCCTGACCCAGTGCAGGAGCTCAGCCCCACCAAATCTTGTGAAAGAGCAAGAAGAGGTTTGTACATTGATTTCCCCCAAATGCAGGCCTGTGGAGGCAGGGAGTGGGCTTTCCAGCCCAGGAGACCCTGTGGCTGTGGCTCTGTGGCTGCAGGGGCTGCGGTTCTGTGCTCCAGGGTCTGCAACTGTGGAAGGTGGGGTGTGGCAGGGTGGGTGGGGGGTGCTGAGCTTTTCTTACTTGATTATGTATTTCATTTTGTATGTAAACATTTTATTCGGCATTAAATAATTGACATCGAGTAGGTTTTCCAATTTTAAAATTTGGAGAACACCTCTTTTACACCTCAGATTAAAAGGATGCAATTCTTGGGGGTGGAACGGAGAATAGGAGCATTTTTAAGAGATGAAAAGTACTAAGAAATAAGAGGAGAAATGGAAATTGACCAGTTTCTTAGAGACTTGGCTGGTTCTCTCGCAGCCATCAGTCGCTGCTACCACATCCCATCTTTAACTCAGCACGGTCCTTGTCTGCGTGTCTTCACAGGAGTTCTGCTCTGTGTCCTCAGATTAGTGATATCAACCCCCTTTTTTTTTTTTTTTAACCTTTCTAGTGTAATTGTTTTAAGATGTTGAACATGTCTTTTAATTTTGGAAAAAGTATGTTTCAAAACTGCCAAAGTATAATTCTCAAAATACAGAGATGGAGTTCCTGAGCAAGCAGGGAGCGCACGTCAGGTTGGGCTCACTCTCTGACCAGGTGGGAAGACAGAGCCAGCTGGGGCATGGTGGCAGCTAGGATAATGCTGGGCCACATCGTTGTCTCTGGTTGATCTCACAACTGAAATCTGGTCAGTACCCACTAGACGGACCTTCTATCTGCCCTGGAAAGTCAAGTGATCTTCAGGGGTGTATAAGTGGTCCAGCGAGCTGTAAGAAAGCAAGCTTTCCCCTCTTTCTGATGCATTTCCAAGTTTTGGATCTGTGAATGGCGGGAGCTGACAGGTACTCTGGTGGCTGGACTCCTGTCCTGGGGACAGGGCTGCCTGACCACTGCGGCACCAGAACCACCCCCTTTTTGGTTTCCTAAATGCCTGACCCAGTGCAGGAGCTCAGCCCCACCAAATCTTGTGAAAGAGCAAGAAGAGGTTTGTACATTGATTTCCCCCAAATGCAGGCCTGTGGAGGCAGGGAGTGGGCTTTCCAGCCCAGGAGACCCTGTGGCTGTGGCTCTGTGGCTGCAGGGGCTGCGGTTCTGTGCTCCAGGGTCTGCAACTGTGGAAGGTGGGGTGTGGCAGGGTGGGTGGGGGGTGCTGAGCCGCTGGAGCTCTGCCAGCTGCTGTCTGACCTGGTCTGTGTTGCCTTCCTGAGCATGGCCTGGCTAAGGGGCAGCAGTGCCATCCCGGGCTGTCTGGCCTCCGGATTGGAGCTGGATTGCTGCAGACTCCCCCTAACCCAAGGCCTGGCCTTGTCCCCTCATGGCCCAGGTGGGTCACTGCAGCTGTGTGTCCCTGAGACCCAGGCTGACAGGTTGGACCTGCCCAGCCTGTCCAGAAGCCCTGGGCAAGCAGCTGTGCAGGAGGGCGTGTAGGGGAGGGCCTGAGCCAGGCCCGGGTGACGCAGGTGTACTGGATGGAAGACGCGGCCTGTACAGGGAGTTCTGTCCGTGTCTCTGATGGTCCCCAGCGTCCCCGCCTCTGCTCTGTCTTGCCTTGGACTTCAGTGTCCAGCCTTAACCTCGGCAGGGTTACTGGAAGGCCTGAGGCCCCAGAAGCAGGCTGAGGCTGCTGTGTCACATGAATCCCAGAGGACTGTGGTTTCCCTGGGTTTCTGGGTCCTAGAGCCGCCCAGCTTCCTCAGGCCTGGGCTCTGCGCCCTCCCCTCCACCCAGGCCTCAGGCTGCTGTTCAGATCAGGCTGCTCTCGTGACCTCGGAGGCTGGTGGGCAGCTGTGCTGCAGCTTCACTTTCCCACTTGCCACACCTCCCAGGCCCCTTGCCCGGCCCCCCAGGACACCAGCCTTGTCTCCTTGTGCCACATGGTGGGGAGCAGGGAGGTCACAAGAGGGGAGATGGTTGTGGAGGAGGTGCCGCTCTGTTCCAGGTTTTCTCTCCAGGATGAGCAGGTCTGGCTTTGTTGTTAATCTGGCTCCTGTTAACACCACCTACAGCGCACAGAAGACCTGCACACATTTTCAGTTACGCAAACCTGATTAGGAAATGGAAGCCACTAAACCACCCCTTTTCAGGGTCACAGGGTCTTAAAACTGGGGGCCCTGGAGCCGGGCCAGGGCAGTGCTTCCTCACCTGCTTAGGGCACCCAGGCTGGCCCCGCTGCAGGGCAGCGAGCTCAGGCCCTCAGGAGGCGGCTGGGGCACCCTCCCCTGTGTGGAAGAAACAGACCAGCCTGCGGGTGGTTTAGTGCCCCCGGGCCCAGAGCTCTGAGGGCCTGACCCACACTGCAGTCTGAGGCCCTGCCGAGTGGCCTGAGCGCTCTCCCGTCTACTGGAAACCGTGATTCCCCGTGAGCAGGTTAAACCGCCTAACCTGATCGTGCCCGGCATCTGCGCTCAGCCTCCCCACAGCTGTACTTGTGTGTTTCGTTCCTGTAGTCGCACAGTTGGCTTCTGTTCTCCTGCTCCCAGATCGTGGAGCCAGGGTCAGAAACCACGGCCCTGTCCTTGGGGTTCTTTGGTTCCAGTGCCCTGAGGTCTCCCCCCAGCCTTGGAGAAAGGGGCACCTGTACCCGCCACTCCCCTGGTAAGCTCGAGTTGTTGTTAGCTTTTCAGAGTTGCAGGGACCCCCGCTCCCTGTTTCAAGGCCGAGTCTCCCCGGAAGTGAGGTCCTGGCCCAGAGCACAGTGATGTCACGGGAAACGTGACAGGTGGGGGATAGGACGAGGCGGAGCTTCAGGTGGAGGCTGCTTTTCCACAGAGTTTAGGCTTGTGCAGCTGGCCCCCGTCATGGGGTTTAGCTCTGGTTGGCGAGGTCTCCTACTTGGCCCGGAGACCCCTCTCCCGCCTCCACGCTCCCTCCTGGTGGTGCTCGCCCCTGTCCCCCACCCTGGGGGTTGGCAGGTCTCTGTTGTGGGACCAGGCGCTCTGGATTCTGTTGAGAGGGTCCGTCGGGTGTGGCCATAGAGGACAGCGAAGCTCATTGAGTCAGGAAGCCGTGCTGGGCACATGGGGTTGGGCGTCAGGCGCAGAGGACAGGACGGAGGGTGGACTGGCAGGGGCAAGGCTGGGCACAAGAGGGAGATGGTTGTGGAGGAGGTGCCGCTCTGTTCCAAGTTTCTCTCCAGGATGAGCAGGTCTGGCTTTGTTGTTAATCTGGCTCCTGTTAACACCACCTACAGCGCACAGAAGACCTGCACACATTTTCAGTTACGCAAACCTGATTAGGAAATGGAAGCCACTAAACCACCCCTTTTCAGGGTCACAGGGTCTTAAAACTGGGGGCCCTGGAGCCGGGCCAGGGCAGTGCTTCCTCACCTGCTTAGGGCACCCAGGCTGGCCCCGCTGCAGGGCAGCGAGCTCAGGCCCTCAGGAGGCGGCTGGGGCACCCTCCCCTGTGTGGAAGAAACAGACCAGCCTGCGGGTGGTTTAGTGCCCCCGGGCCCAGAGCTCTGAGGGCCTGACCCACACTGCAGTCTGAGGCCCTGCCGAGTGGCCTGAGCGCTCTCCCGTCTACTGGAAACCGTGATTCCCCGTGAGCAGGTTAAACCGCCTAACCTGATCGTGCCCGGCATCTGCGCTCAGCCTCCCCACAGCTGTACTTGTGTGTTTCGTTCCTGTAGTCGCACAGTTGGCTTCTGTTCTCCTGCTCCCAGATCGTGGAGCCAGGGTCAGAAACCACGGCCCTGTCCTTGGGGTTCTTTGGTTCCAGTGCCCTGAGGTCTCCCCCCAGCCTTGGAGAAAGGGGCACCTGTACCCGCCACTCCCCTGGTAAGCTCGAGTTGTTGTTAGCTTTTCAGAGTTGCAGGGACCCCCGCTCCCTGTTTCAAGGCCGAGTCTCCCCGGAAGTGAGGTCCTGGCCCAGAGCACAGTGATGTCACGGGAAACGTGACAGGTGGGGGATAGGACGAGGCGGAGCTTCAGGTGGAGGCTGCTTTTCCACAGAGTTTAGGCTTGTGCAGCTGGCCCCCGTCATGGGGTTTAGCTCTGGTTGGCGAGGTCTCCTACTTGGCCCGGAGACCCCTCTCCCGCCTCCACGCTCCCTCCTGGTGGTGCTCGCCCCTGTCCCCCACCCTGGGGGTTGGCAGGTCTCTGTTGTGGGACCAGACGCTCTGGATTCTGTTGAGAGGGTCCGTCGGGTGTGGCCATAGAGGACAGCGAAGCTCATTGAGTCAGGAAGCCGTGCTGGGCACATGGGGGTTGGGCGTCAGGGCGCAGAGGACAGGACGGAGGGTGGACTGAGGCCAGGGCTGGTTTCAGTGATTTTGCTGGGCTCTGGGCGACAGGGCTGTCCTGAGCAAGTAGGCACTGTCCGGGGTGATTTGGGCGGAGGACAGGGCAGGCCAAGGAAGCTGGTCCTGGCCAGGTAGTTGGCACAGGTCACGGGTGGCTCCCGGTGGGCCATTGGCTGGTGGGGGCGCATCTCTGCCATCCAGGTGGGATTCTAGATGTCAGAACGTTACCATAGACAGAAAATAGAAATACACACACGCACACACACACAGACGTATACACACAGAGATACAGTCGTACAGATGTGCACACATATATCTATGGATAGATGTAAACAGACACAGATGAACACATACATAGAAGTACACACAGGATGTGGACACACGTGTGCACGCGCAGATGCACATGCAGAGATGGACACCCGCATACATACATGTGCAGACCCACATGGGTGTGCACACAGATGCACACACAGATGTACATACACATGTGCGTGCACACAGATGTGCGCAGAGATGTGCACACACCCAGCCAGACCTGTCTCTTCCTGCCCTTCCACGCACCCTCCTGTCTGCCCTGGCGCTGCCCCTTGTGTCATCCGCCTGCGATGTTTTCTGCTCTGGTTTTGTGTCATCCGGATGCAGGAGCATCAGGTGGAGGCTCGGTGACGGTCTCGTGACTGTCTCCCTGGTACGGGAGCAGCCGGCACGGGGCTCCGTCCAGCCAGCAGAAGGTCAAGGCTCTGTTCTTCCTGCAGGTGGAGGACAGGCACATGAAGGTCTGGGGGTCCGTGGCCCTGGCGCATCGTGTGGACCATCCAGCGTCAGCAGCATGAGCCTCCCGGGGGCCGGCGGGCCGGCAGGCAGCGTCTTTGACCTGGACTACACCTCCGGGACGGTGCGGTGGACCCTGGGGGCCGCCGGCTGCGCCTTCTACCTGGGCGTCTTCGTGGTCTGCCACCAGCTGTCCTCCTCCCTCAACGCCACCTACCGCTCCCTGGCGGCCCGCGAGCAGGTCTTCTGGAACCTGGCAGCCACGCGGGCAGTCTTCGGAGTCCAGGGCACCGCGGCGGGGCTGTGGGCGCTGCTGCTGGACCCCGTGCTCCAGGCCGACAGAGCGCTTGGCCAGCAGAACTGGTGCTGGTTCCACATCACCACGGCGACAGGCTTCTTCTTCTTCGAGAACCTCGCGCTTCACGTGTCCAATGTGCTCTTCCGCACCTTCGATGGCTTCCTGGCCGTCCACCACCTCTTTGCCTTCCTTGGGTTTCTCGGCTCGGCGGTCAACCTCCAGGGTGGCCACTACCTGCCCATGATCACACTGCTCCTGGAGATGAGCACACCCTTCACCTGTATCTCCTGGATGCTCCTGAAGGTAGGTGCCCGCACGGCCTCATTCCTCCGCAGTCTCTGCCTGGCAGCAGGGGCGAGCGGCTGAGCGGGGCATCCGCACACCCTGACGCCCATGTTGCTGATCCCTTGTGGCCTGTGCTGTCACCAGGCCACCAGGATGGCTAAGAGCGTAAACTCAGGAGGAAGCTCGTGTTGGTTAGATTCAACTTTAATAATTTTTTTTTATTATTTATTCTTTATTTTAAAGGTTTTACAGAGCTTTGTTGTTCACAGACATGTATGTTCCCAGATCAGTCATATGCATATCCATGGTCCCCACCCCTCAAGTTCCCCCCATCCCACCCCTCCAGACCTTCGCCCCAAGCCATTGTAGGTACTCCTATTCCCTTAGCACTATGACACTAGCTATCTTTTCCACACATGACAGTATAGGTTTCCATGTTACTCCCTCCATGCTCCCCCCTCCCTGTTTCTTCCCCATGATGTCCCTATGTCTATGCTCTGTCTGTGTTTCCATGAGTTCCCTGCGTGTGATATCAAGACCGTCCTACTAGATTCCATATATGTGTGTTAGTATACTGTATTTGTCTTTCTCTTTTTGACTTACTTCACTTTTTATGATAGGTTCTAGAGCCAGCCACTTCATTAGGACTGAGTCTTCTGCATTTCTTTTAACAGCTGAGTAGTATTCCATTGTATATATATACCAGAGCTTCTGTATCCATTCAGTCGTACTCTTTCAGGCTTCCAGCCCTTGTCTTGGCAAAAGAAGACTTGGTGGAAATCGAGTCTTACGCAGTGGACAGTATATTTTTTTTTGGTAGATTCTCATTTCCTTGGTTGTGCCAGGTCTTTGTTATGGCACTCTGGCTCAGTAGCTGTGGCGTGCGGGCTTAGTTGCCCCCATGGCATGTGGGATCTTATTTCTCTGACCAGAGATCAAACCTGCGTCCTCTGCACTGGAAACCAGATTCTTAATGACTGGGCCATCAGGGCAGTCTCAGTAGATAGTATTTGTAAGCCCTAGAAAACTGCCTTTTCTGTTTCATAAATTTTGAAAGGAAAGTGCTATGTGTCTACATACATATCTTTTTTTAGTTTTTCTTTCACGCTGTGTTATTTTAGGCCAGTTTTGTGGCCAGCATAGCACTGTCGGCTGTAGGTGGCGTGTGCAGCAGGTCTCTGGAGCGTTTCCATCTCGTTTGATTGAAGCCTGGCACCTGTTGGTCAGTGACTCGCCACTTGCCTCCCTCCAGCCCCTGGCAGCCACGTCCAGGGTTTGGTTCTGGGACTCTCAGATGCCGCCTGTGAGTGGCTCGTGCCATGTCTTTTCCATTCCTGGTTTGTTTCACTGGGTGGACGCCCCCGGGTCCGGCTGTTGCACACAGAAGCGCTTCCTCCTTTCCTCAGGCGGTTGCCATTTCATGTGTGAAGCGTGTCCGCTTTACCCACCCATCCAGTGGACTCTTGGGGTGTTTCTAGTGCTGTGATGAATATGGGGGTGCTAAGCCTCTTGCAGATCCTGATTTCAGTTCCTGTGCCGGATCCAAGGCAGTTCTGGCTTTAGAGACTCACCCGCCCCCGCCCCCACCCCCACCGCTTCCCAGGGTGGCCGCCCCGTGTTCTCACGGGCAGTGCACGGCCCTGCTTCTCCGCATCCTCACCTGCACACTCCATCTTTGTTTCTTTGAGGACATCGCACTGGCTTTGGTTTTGCTTTTCCCAGATGACTGGTGGCAGTGAGCATGTTTCCATCTATCTGCTGGCCATTTGTAGGTCATCTTTGGAAAACTGATCAAGTCCTTAGCCCATTTTTAAATCAAATTCTTTTGTTATTCTGTACTGTTGAGTTGTAGTCCTTTTTAAAAAAATAATTCTATTATTTTGGGACATTCTGGATCTTTGCTGCTGCTCAGACTTTTCTCTAGTTGTGCAGAGCAGGGTCTGCTCTTCTAGCCTGCGATGCACAGGCTTCTCAGTGTGGAGGGTTCTCTTGTTTCGGCTCGTGGGCTCAGTAGTTGCAGCTCCTGAGTCATGCTCAGGCTGGGTCCTGCTCTAGAGCACAGGCTCAGTAGATGTGGCACATAGGCTTAATTTCTCCACAGCATGTGGGATCTTCCTAGATCAGGGATCAAACCTGTGTCTCCGGCATTGGCAGGTGGGATTCTTTACCACCGAGCCATCAGGGAAGCCCTGCGGTTCTTTTGATTTCTGTAGCTTTGTAACAGAGTGAAACCGGGAGGTGTGGTGTCTCCAGCTTTGTTCTTTTTTCTCAAGATTGATATGACTTATTTGGGGTCTTTTGTGGTTTCGTGTGAATTGTCGATTTTTGTTGTTGGTAAAAAAAATGCCATTGGAATTTTGGCAGGAGTTACACTGAACCTGTGACCTCCCTAGTGAGTTTTCCCAGGTGGCACTAGTGGTAAAGAACCCACCTGCCAGTACAGGAGACATAAGAGACACAGGTTCGATCCCTAGGTTGGGAAGATGCCCCGGAGGAGGGCATGTCGACCCACTGACGTATTCCTGCCTGGAGAATCCCACGGACTGAGGAGTCTGGCAGGCTCCAGTCCACGGGGTCACAGAGAGTCAGACATGATTTAGTACTTATGCACTAGTGAGTTTTCCAGTTCAGTTATGGTGTTCTTCAGCTCATTGATTTCTGGTAGGACTTCTTTTTAAATTCCCCTTTTGTTACTGATCCATTTTGTTTTTTTTTTTAAAAATTACTTACTTTGATTTGTTTTGGGCTGTGCCGGGCCTTTGTTGCTGCACGCCGACTTTCTCCAGTCGCCCTGCTCAGGCTTCTTGCAGTGGCTTTTCTTGTTTCAGAGCCTGGGCTCTAGGGCACTCCAGCTCAGTGGTTGTGGCACACGGGCCTAGCTGCTCCGTGGCAAGTGACCTTGCTCGACTAGGGGTCAACCCCGTGCCACCCGCATCGGCAGCAGATTCCCAGCCTCTGGGCCTGATGTCCCACTCTGTCCGCGTGTCCTCGGATCCCAGGGAGCATCTGTGGGACTCCTCTTCAGTCGCATTAGAGATGGGTCCTGCTCCTCAGTGTGGAGCAAGCCGTGGTCCCTCATTTCCGGGAACCTGTGCATCAGATGGAGCCGACGCCTCTGCCCGGCTCGCAACTGTCCTCGCCTGGAGGAATCCCACCACCTGGCCCAGCCACGGCTCTGGGGCTTCTCGTCCATGTCCTCCCTACCAGGGAAGCTCAGAGGCTGTGCCTTTTGTCTGCTCACCGGTCAGAGCCCAGACGGGGCAGACCAGTGTGTCCGCCAGCCCTCTCTCAGCTCAACTAAAGGTCAGGAGCCAGGGAGCCCCTCCAACAAATTAGGGTGCTGGACATCCTAGCCCCTCCTGCTACTGCATGAAGCTGGGAGCTGGGGTCTTAGACCTTCCTGCTGCTCTGACGAGTCTGTCCGGGGGCCAGGGCCCTTTCCATGGGTCCCCGACTCCTCCCAGCAGAGTTCGTCTGTGGCCTGCTGCTCAGTCAGACATCCCCCTCCCCGCCCCCGGCGCCCCTCACGTGTCAGACGCCTGTTTGGCAGGCGTCACTGGCAGCTCTTTCCGAGGTGGGGTGGCCTCACGCCTCAGGAAACAGACAGGCCCCAGTTGTGGGGCGGCCACCAGAGGGAGGCACTTTGTGTGGGGTCTTTTTTCTCTGAAGTGTTGGGATGCTGATCCTTTAGGATGGAAAAGGGTGGTCCCGGGACCCCTTTCTTGTGGTGCTCATTGTGTTCACCATGTGGCCAGCGGCCCCACAGCGAGGCCGTCCCCTCGGCCAGGACAGCTCTGGGCCAGTGCGTTCTGGTAGACTAGTTCTTCCAGTTCCGGTCCCGCTGAGCCTTGAGATAAACACCGTCTAGAATGCGGAAACCCGTTCCTTTATCAGGTCCAGTCGCCTGCACAGGCTTCTTGCAGTGGCTTTTCTTGTTTCAGAGCCTGGGCTCTAGGGCACTCCAGCTCAGTGGTTGTGGCACACGGGCCTAGCTGCTCCGTGGCAAGTGACCTTGCTCGACTAGGGGTCAACCCCGTGCCACCCGCATCGGCAGCAGATTCCCAGCCTCTGGGCCTGATGTCCCACTCTGTCCGCATGTCCTCGGATCCCAGGGAGCATCTGTGGGACTCCTCTTCAGTCGCATTAGAGATGGGTCCTGCTCCTCAGTGTGGAGCAAGCCGTGGTCCCTCATTTCCGGGAACCTGTGCATCAGATGGAGCCGACGCCTCTGCCCGGCTCGCAACTGTCCTCGCCTGGAGGAATCCCACCACCTGGCCCAGCCACGGATCTGGGGCTTCTCGTCCATGTCCTCCCTACCAGGGAAGCTCAGAGGCTGTGCCTTTTGTCTGCTCACCGGTCAGAGCCCAGACGGGGCAGACCAGTGTGTCCGCCAGCCCTCTCTCAGCTCAACTAAAGGTCAGGAGCCAGGGAGCCCCTCCAACAAATTAGGGTGCTGGACATCCTAGCCCCTCCTGCTACTGCATGAAGCTGGGAGCTGGGGTCTTAGACCTTCCTGCTGCTCTGACGAGTCTGTCCGGGGGCCAGGGCCCTTTCCATGGGTCCCCGACTCCTCCCAGCAGAGTTCGTCTGTGGCCTGCTGCTCAGTCAGACATCCCCCTCCCCGCCCCCGGCGCCCCTCACGTGTCAGACGCCTGTTTGGCAGGCGTCACTGGCAGCTCTTTCCGAGGTGGGGTGGCCTCACGCCTCAGGAAACAGACAGGCCCCAGTTGTGGGGCGGCCACCAGAGGGAGGCACTTTGTGTGGGGTCTTTTTTCTCTGAAGTGTTGGGATGCTGATCCTTTAGGATGGAAAAGGGTGGTCCCGGGACCCCTTTCTTGTGGTGCTCATTGTGTTCACCATGTGGCCAGCGGCCCCACAGCGAGGCCGTCCCCTCGGCCAGGACAGCTCTGGGCCAGTGCGTTCTGGTAGACTAGTTCTTCCAGTTCCGGTCCCGCTGAGCCTTGAGATAAACACCGTCTAGAATGCGGAAACCCTTCTTTTCATTTCATAAAACTGCCAGGTTCTTGCTTCATTGGCCATCAGGGTCCAGGCACCCTCACCATCGGCCCAGATTTGACGAGACGTGGCGGGTGTCAGGACCAGACGTCAGCACTGGTACAGCGCAGCATGCACCCCAGACGGGCTCACGCCTCCATTTGCTTCTTCAGTTTGGTTCTGAAATGCTGTTTAGAAACTACTAGCAAATGAATTACACACTCAGACATCCAAACTAGTTCCGCACGGAGACGCAAGTCCAGGGGCAAATAAGAGGATATTAAAACAGGGACTTCCCTGGTGGGCCAGTGGCTGAGACCCTGCCCTCCCAACACAGGGGCCCAGGTTCAATGTCTGGTTGGGGAACTAGATCCCACAAGTTGCAGCTAAGACCTGGTGCAGCCAAATGAAGAAAATATTTTTTTTAAAAAGTCAGTTTGTGTGTAAGTGTGCATCGGGCACACTACCTACCTGGCACCCAGGCTAGACACAGGCGCCTTGGACGGGCAGGTCTCAGATTGATGCTGACCCAGGTTTTCTCAGAGCATTTGGTGACAGTGCATGCAGACATTTTGGTGCCCAAGGAAGAATGAAAATGCCCAGTCCTCAGGCCTGGAGTTTTCTGGACTCACTGTGTAATTACTGTGGGAGCAAAAGTTCATGCTTCCGGTGTGGGTGTTAGTGAGACTGCGTGCAGCAGGTGGGAAACTGGGGAGAAGAGGGCATTCTGTGAACTTTGGAGGAGACAGCTCAGTGGACGGAAGATGGCTTGTTGGTCCCCCTCTCGGCTGGAAAGGACGCCCCCTGCGCCCAGCATGCACAGCTCACTCTGCAGTCTGTATGTGCACCCCGAGGCACGCTGAGCTCGCACCCCGCTCTGCAGCTTGTACACTTAAGGTCCTCGGGGCGAGGCCAAGGCAACGTCTTTCTCACATGAGGCCTCTGTCACTGGAAGCCTCAAGCCTTCTCCGTGTTCCTGTGGAGCATCGCTGATGATGCCGTTCAAGGAGTCTCACTTGTGTGAGTCATGATTCTGACCTAGTGTGGAGCGTGCCTGCCCCACGCAGGGAGTGTACAGCTGTTTCTATAGAACTGTGGTGTTTTCCTTGGTATTTTATGGTTTCCTTTTTTTTTGAAATACGGACATTTAATCCATTTGAAAAGTATTTTTTAAATCAAGTAAGATGGGAAGTGAGATCCAACTGGATTTCCCAGGAGGTGAGTGGGCATCCTGATGTAATTACATCATCCCTCCTTCCCCTGGGGAGTCAAATGCTGCCCGGCATCACCCTCTGTGTACTTGACTTGTTTCTGCATGTCATAGTGTTTATTTTGTGTTATTTTCTGCACTGGTGTTCCTTTCCTTATTTCACCATTTTCATCGTTTACTGAGACACCTCAGCCCTCTTGTGCTCGAGCATTTACTGCATGACTGGAGTTAGAGTTGTTTTACGTTGATGAAATACTGAGGACTAGATCTGTGGGTGGATTCTAGGAGGGAAGGTGTCACGTCTTTTGAGCGTTTTCCATCCAAGAACATAATGTGCCTCATTTCATCTGAGACTTTTTCTGAAGGCCTGTTAGACCCGGGGCTCCCTGCCCCTGCTCTGTCACTCTGGACCTCGTCCTTCTCTTCTGCTTTCCTTCATTTCCTCGTCTCGGTCTGGTAGACACCAGCATAACTGGAATTTTTACTATTTAAACCTGTGCCAGATGAATAGGGTGCTTCTCTGAGTATTACCTGGTAGTGGGAGAGAACGTGGGTGTGTCGGGCTGAGAAACAGCAGGCAACTCACCTTTTCTGTTAAGTTACTTTTGGGCACGTTCATGTTACTTCAGACAAGGAAGAAATTCCTATTTTTCTCCCTGTTTTAAGTCAGCCAGAGGTCACGGGTCCCATTGCTTCTTGTCTTTTTGTGTCGGATCTGTGCATACACATTCTTGAGGCACCGAGAGGTAAGATCCCCTTCTTTGTTAAAATGTGGTTCCTGCAGAGGCCGGCGTGCTGTGTCACCTCAGAGCTTGGCAGGTGCAGCTGCCGCAAAGCCACCCTGCTCCCAGGGTCCCTGGGCTGCTGCCTGGCCAGAGGCCAGTGGCTTCCTGTGGCCCCGCCCCACCACGGCCTCTCTTCCTGCAGGAGAGGAGCCCCTCCCCAGGGAGGGGCACTGCCCAGGAGGATGCTTTGGTCGGGCTTGGCCGAGGACAGCTGGGAGAGGCTGGTGTGCACAAGCTCGTGGTCTGAGTTGTGCGGGTGGTCCCAAGGCCAGGTTGTTCCGATACTGAGAGGTCCCTGCCACATGCCATGAAGTCCCATCGCTGTGTCCAAGGTCTGCTGTGCAGTGGTTTTGGCTACAGCTAGTTTTACTGAAAATTTAGAATAGTTGTAAGGCACAGCCTTTTGGACTTGAGTCCAAAGGCTACTGGGATGAAAGTACCAAAAAGAAAAAAATGGGGACGCATTTCATCCTGAGCTTGTCTCCTGGTCCCTGGGGCCTGGGGAGCTTGGTCACAGGTGATGGGCATGTCTCCCGGCACTGCTGTGTGCCTCCAGGTGCAGGAGAAGGAGAAGGGGCTGAGGTTGGGAGGGAGGTGCGCTGGGCGGGTTGGGGGCCGGCAGGCGGGCGGGGAGGGGCCCTGGACCTGGCAGCAACCTGACCGCGCCCCGCCCGCCCGCAGGCCGGCTGCGCCGACTCGCTGCTCTGGAGGCTGAACCAGTGGCTCATGGTGCACCTGTTCCACTGCCGCATGGTGCTGACCTACCACATGTGGTGGGTGTGCCTGGGCCACTGGGACGGCCTGGCCCGCAGCCTCTTCCCGCCGCACCTGGGGCTCTTCGTGGTCGGCCTGGGCCTCCTCACGCTGCTCATCAACCCCTACTGGACCCGCAAGAAGACGCAGCAGCTGCTCAACCCCGTGGACTGGAACTTCGCCCCCAGCCGCCCCAACGGGCCAGTGCCGCCCAAGAAGGCGAGGTAGCAGCCTGGGCGCCCCCGGCCACCATAATCCCCGTGAGGCCGACCCTGGGCCGTGAGTACCGACTTCCGTGTGGCTCAGAGTGGCCTAAACCTCACGTGCCCCAGAGACAGAGACCCGCCGCGGTGATCACGGCCTGGACCTGGGGTGCTGTCTGCGCGGTCACCCCAGGAGGGCCGCGAGGGTGGGTCACACCGAAGCGTCCGTGCATCTGACTCAGCCCCGCTCTTTTTAGCCGGAGAGAATCCCCAGTCCGGGTTAGTCGCCCTGTTGACCGTCCTGGGATGAGGCGAGCACGTGGCTCCGCGGCGCCACCTCGTGGTGAGCCCGCGGCATCGCCTGCCTGGGCGGGGGCAGCCGAGGAGTCGTCTTCCCAGGGAAGCTCATCCGAACAAGTATTGTTTCCGTTTTGTGTTCCTCTGTGGACACACTGAGGAGGTGTTAGTCATCGCTTGTCTAGATTTTAGAGCTGCTTTTAACTATGTTTCCTGCCAGACCCTAACTCCTAATTTCTGTAGATGTCGAGTCAGGGAGTGGGCCTAGACCTGGATCTTCATGGTGCTCGGCTGCAGGCGGGCAGTACCCTCAGGTGTTGGCCCACTTTTTTAATTGACAGTGCTGACATCTTATTGCGTGAGTGTGCAATTAAAATGAAAATCTTATATTTGTTCAAAGAGCCCTTGAGGTGTTTTTGGAAAACACATTTATTGGCCGTGAGAGTCTTGAGTGTCTTGGACGTGGCCCCTGGGGGCAGGGGAGGCTGCCTTCTGGTGCTGAGACTCTGCTGCACTTGGGTCAGGAGGTGTGACACCTGATTGTGTCATATTGGGAAGTGGTTACAGTCTGAAAAGCATCCAGCACCCCGCGGTTCTGGGGCTCCTCCCACTCGCGAAGACCCTGGGGCTGAGCAGGCCATGTTTCCATCGTCTAGAACTTTAATAAAATAACGGACATTTCCAGAACCCTAAAGTATGTGCCTTTGTATCTCAGTGCCTTTCACATTGTTGCAGAGGGTTTTGTGTCTTGGAGATGCAGCTGTGATGATGTCTCTGTGTGTTCAAAACTCAGGTTAAGGTCTGAAACATTCAGCCTCATTTTTACATGAACCGCACTTGAACTTTGACCTTCTGGGTTCAGTCTCTGCGTCCTGTCTCAGCCAAGGTGGTGATGGCTCCACCCCGACTGACTTCCCCTGAGGACACAGAGGCAGGTGTTCGGACAGACTCTTTTGAGATCAGGATCCAGCACGCAGGCGCCTTTGCTGCAGACAGGGGCTTGCCCTCCGCCCCCGCGACTCCACTTGCTCAGCTCCACTGGCGCCCCTGCTGTGGACCCTGGGGCTTTCCCAGGTGCAGCGCTGGGCACCAAGGGTTCCTGCCTTTCTGGAACGAACCTCTCTGGAAGTTGGCACCATCGGTCCGTTTACAGCTGGGGCCTGAGGCTAGACGGTGGCCAGCTGGACAGTGGCCTCGCTGCTCTGGCTTCACAACTGAGGCCCGTGAACTGTGCACAGCACAGAGACCCCAGCTGACCCCCGCCTGCAGGCCCAGTTGCATCCCCAGAATGCAGAGCACCGGGCAACCGTGTCTGTCTGTCCAGGTGCTGCAGGCTTGGCGGGACAGGTGCAGGCTCCACCAGGAGGGGCAGCGTCAGAAGTTAGGGCCTGAGAACAGCCCCAGCTCAGAGCTCGGCCTGGAGGTGGGCATGGCGGGCACCCTGAGGGTCAGCCATCCTGGCCGCAGCACTGGTGTGAGCACCAGGGCCGGTAAGGATGGGGTGATGGCTGAGGTTTAAGTGCGCCAGTGTTTAAAGAGGCAGGATGGAGACCGCCACTTCTTCCTCCTGTGCTTCACGATGACGAGAGGCTGCCCCTGGACAGAGGTGCAGAGGTGGCCTGAGCTGGACGGGCGGGGTGGGGAGCCCCTGCGATCAGACCGGGGCGGGCGGCCCCAGCAGGCGCCCTCGGGGTCCTCCCTCCTCAGGGTTTCAGGCTCTCACCTGACTTGTCCCTTCAGCACAAGAGTGCCCCACGAGACGGGCAGGAGCCCCGTGCTGGGGGAGCGGCCACAGGGGAGCCGGCGCCACCCCAAAGGTCAGACGCACTGCCAGCTTTAAGAGTGATGTTTAGCGCTCACCCAGAGTGGAACTCACACCTCCAGGGGCGCATGTGGGTGCTTTCTGTTCACCTCTCTTTACTAAATTTCTGCTCTAGTGGGAGAGCTTACTAATTCAACATTCCTCTTTCTAAACAGTTTCTCCCTTTTCAGTAATGAACTATACAGTGTATATTTCTTTCTGCCAGATCACGCTTAGTGATGTGAAAAGCTCAGAAATCCGTTTTCTCCGATGACGGGGAGCCCGGAGTGCTCGGAGGGGACCCTGCCAGTCCTGGTCCCCGCAGCCTGGCCGGAGCCCCGCCCACGGAGCGGAGAAGCCACACCTTCCTCAAGACACAGGCGGCCCAGAGCACGGCCCTGCGCTCCCCCGTCTCTGCCTGGCGTGAACCTTCTTCTGACTGCTGTGCAGCTTCAGGGTCAGGCGCGGCCTCTGGAGGCCTGGGTGCTGTGCTCTGGGCCTGTCTCCGCCCCCTCCCCAGTCCACACGCTGCCATCCGGACCTCAGTGCCACCCTCTGAGGCCCCGACCCTGGCTCTGGCCGGTGTCGTGGGCTGTGTGAAGAATGTGACAGCGCGCTCTGCTCCATCGAGGGCTCTCCTAGGGCACGTTTTACAGAACGGGGCTCCCACGTAGAGGAAGAAAATGTTATTTTGCTGTAACATTGCTTACTCCAGCATTCCTTGGGATCCAGGGAGAAGCGGCCCCAAGTGGCTCTCTAAATGACACCACCACATTTCAGCTACAACTGTTCTGAGAAAGGGAATGGTGTGAAAGTCCATAGCTCTTAGCCGTGAGTCCAGGCAAGCCTTCTGGAATGTGTCTGTGTCTCAGTAAGGTGAGTCTAGATCCTGTCCTCTCTTCCTGGTTTTGCCCCTTGATAGGGGTCTGGGTCCTGGTTTGAGGGAGACCCTCACTTGGGTTACCCAGCAGGCGCCCTCGGGGTCCTCCCTCCTCAGGGTTTCAGGCTCTCACCTGACTTGTCCCTTCAGCACAAGAGTGCCCCACGAGACGGGCAGGAGCCCCGTGCTGGGGGAGCGGCCACAGGGGAGCCGGCGCCACCCCAAAGGTCAGACGCACTGCCAGCTTTAAGAGTGATGTTTAGCGCTCACCCAGAGTGGAACTCACACCTCCAGGGGCGCATGTGGGTGCTTTCTGTTCACCTCTCTTTACTAAATTTCTGCTCTAGTGGGAGAGCTTACTAATTCAACATTCCTCTTTCTAAACAGTTTCTCCCTTTTCAGTAATGAACTATACAGTGTATATTTCTTTCTGCCAGATCACGCTTAGTGATGTGAAAAGCTCAGAAATCCGTTTTCTCCGATGACGGGGAGCCCGGAGTGCTCGGAGGGGACCCTGCCAGTCCTGGTCCCCGCAGCCGGGCCCGGAGCCCCGCCCACGGAGCGGAGAAGCCACACCTTCCTCAAGACACAGGCGGCCCAGAGCACGGCCCTGCGCTCCCCCGTCTCTGCCTGGCGTGAACCTTCTTCTGACTGCTGTGCAGCTTCAGGGTCAGGCGCGGCCTCTGGAGGCCTGGGTGCTGTGCTCTGGGCCTGTCTCCGCCTCCCAGTCCACACGCTGCCATCCGGACCTCAGTGCCACCCTCTGAGGCCCCGACCCTGGCTCTGGCCGGTGTCGTGGGCTGTGTGAAGAATGTGACAGCGCGCTCTGCTCCATCGAGGGCTCTCCTAGGGCACGTTTTACAGAACGGGGCTCCCACGTAGAGGAAGAAAATGTTATTTTGCTGTAACATTGCTTACTCCAGCATTCCTTGGGATCCAGGGAGAAGCGGCCCCAAGTGGCTCTCTAAATGACACCACCACATTTCAGCTACAACTGTTCTGAGAAAGGGAATGGTGTGAAAGTCCATAGCTCTTAGCCGTGAGTCCAGGCAAGCCTTCTGGAATGTGTCTGTGTCTCAGTAAGGTGAGTCTAGATCCTGTCCTCTCTTCCTGGTTTTGCCCCTTGATATAGGGGTCTGGGTCCTGGTTTGAGGGGAGACCCCACTGGTTAGGAAAGGAAGTGGAAGGATTAATTGTGCTCAGAGACTTCCTGAGAGGGCCCTGGTAACCGAATGTGATGTAGAAGCTCCTGGAAGGTGATGGCTTAGTTTGCAGTCTGATTCAGCACCGCCTGCAGCTCATCTGGAAATGAGGTGAGTGAATGCTGTGTACTACTGTCTGATGTTAAGCTGAAGTGGCTCTCTGGGTATTCAGGAAATCTCATGAGGCTCTCTTATGTTCTGAAAATTTGGTTTTTGCTTAATGCAGGGAGAGGAAGTGGCTAAGAGGAACCTGCGTTTCTCTGTGTGCCCTTGAGATTTAAATGTGTGACCCATCACCAATGCCCGAGACTGAAAAGGTTTCAGCTCAAGCAGGAAAACAGATCTCTTTGTGGGCATATGTCTTTACTTACAGATAGTATCAAAATTACTCAATAATGTGCGAATGAGCTCTGTGACCACCTTTAAGGGTTAGAAATACAAAAGAAATCTACCCAAATGAATTTCATGTGATCTGGGAAATGCTCAATATTAAATATCTGGTATAAAAGTTCAAATTTGTTGGTTAATGTAGACATGTTTTCAGAATCATCAACTATAATTTTATTATACCTAGAAAAAGTTAATAATAGCTTATTAATCCTGTTACAAAATTCATCAGCAAGGAAAATGTAACTTGATACAATGACTTAACTTTAAGTTAAATGTAAATGAGATAAGAGTTTTGGGAGTTGAACTCTTTGGGAGTAACTGTTTTATTAGGAAATACACTTAAAAATAGTCTCTCAGATTTCAGCAACTTGAGAGTTTTGGTAATAAATAATGGGAATTCATTGATTGTCTTGCTTACTGCTAAACATGTCTAAGTTGACCCAGTTTTGTTTCATGAGAAAAAACCTAAACATGTTTGTTAGAAGTGTCTTACACCACACTGAGGACAGAAATTATGCTAGGAGAAGATGTGTGTTTCTGGAGAGTAAGTTCTCCAATGCTTTAGGGAGAAGATTTTTGTGTTGATCTTTGAGAGTAAGTTCTGTATAGGGGTCTGGGTTTTCCCCTTGGGGTTTTGAGGGAGACCCTACTGGTTAGGAAAGGAAGTGGAAGGATTAATTGTGCTCAGAGACTTCCTGAGAGGGCCCTGGTAACCGAATGTGATGTAGAAGCTCCTGGAAGGTGATGGCTTAGTTTGCAGTCTGATTCAGCACCGCCTGCAGCTCATCTGGAAATGAGGTGAGTGAATGCTGTGTACTACTGTCTGATGTTAAGCTGAAGTGGCTCTCTGGGTATTCAGGAAATCTCATGAGGCTCTCTTATGTTCTGAAAATTTGGTTTTTGCTTAATGCAGGGAGAGGAAGTGGCTAAGAGGAACCTGCGTTTCTCTGTGTGCCCTTGAGATTTAAATGTGTGACCCATCACCAATGCCCGAGACTGAAAAGGTTTCAGCTCAAGCAGGAAAACAGATCTCTTTGTGGGCATATGTCTTTACTTACAGATAGTATCAAAATTACTCAATAATGTGCGAATGAGCTCTGTGACCACCTTTAAGGGTTAGAAATACAAAAGAAATCTACCCAAATGAATTTCATGTGATCTGGGAAATGCTCAATATTAAATATCTGGTATAAAAGTTCAAATTTGTTGGTTAATGTAGACATGTTTTCAGAATCATCAACTATAATTTTATTATACCTAGAAAAAGTTAATAATAGCTTATTAATCCTGTTACAAAATTCATCAGCAAGGAAAATGTAACTTGATACAATGACTTAACTTTAAGTTAAATGTAAATGAGATAAGAGTTTTGGGAGTTGAACTCTTTGGGAGTAACTGTTTTATTAGGAAATACACTTAAAAATAGTCTCTCCAGATTTCAGCAACTTGAGAGTTTTGGTAATAAATAATGGGAATTCATTGATTGTCTTGCTTACTGCTAAACATGTCTAAGTTGACCCAGTTTTGTTTCATGAGAAAAAACCTAAACATGTTTGTTAGAAGTGTCTTACACCACACTGAGGACAGAAATTATGCTAGGAGAAGATGTGTGTTTCTGGAGAGTAAGTTCTCCAATCAGAAAACGCTGGTATGATCACAACCGCTTGCTTCTGTTTTTCTAAAGATTAAGGTTTTTAAGGGCTATGTTGTTTTTGTGTAGTCTGACTCTTTTGTGACCCCATGGACTGTAGCCCGCCAAGCTTCTCTGTCCTTGGAATTTCCCAGGGAAGAATACTAGAGTGGGTTGCCATTTCCTTCTGCCAGGGATCGTCCTGACCCAGGGATGGAACCCAAGTCCATTGCAGGTGAGTTCCTTACCAATGAGCTACCAGGGAAGCCCCTGAGAGAGTGGAAAGCTGTATGTGTGTGTGAGGCTACTAAAGTGAAACATTTCACTATCACTATACAAGAAAAGTAGGTTTGTTTTCAGTAAAAGAAGTGCCTTTTGTTAAGGGGGAAAGTAATTTGGTCCTGAAGCTAGTTATTTCTAAATGGGAAAGAAAATAGGGGAAAAGTAATATGGAAAAAGGTTGTGACAGGTGTGTAACAAAGGAGCCTGTCATCCCAAATGTCTGACACTAAATAAACTAGGCTTGTTTGGTCTTTACTTACATGGGAAGCACTGTCAGCACCTTCTTGGATTATAATGTATTGGGAAATATTATTCTAGAAATTTATGGAATTCTAAAAAATCTGGTGGTCCTGACAACAAAACTAAAATTGACATTTTAATTGAGGTCTGTGTGTACTAAGTAAGATTCACCTCCCTGATAGCTACTTCTTATGTCTCATAACTTTACCAATGCTGTTTCAGGTGTATAGCAAAGTGACTCAGTTACACATACACATGTATCTATTCTTTTTCAATTTTTTTTTTCCAATTTAGGTTGTTACAGAATATTGAACAGAGTTCCCTGTGCTCTGCAGTAGGTCCTTGTTAATTATCCGTTTTAAATAAAGCAGTGTGTATAGGACCATCCCAAACTCCCTCTCTATCCCAATTATGTTACATAATTGTAAAGTTTAAGTAAGAAAAGGACACTTAAGTTTGTTTTTTGAAGCTTATCACGGCAGTCTCTAGGCATACTGGAAAGGGCATTTATAGGACTGTCTCTGACCCAGATGGAAGGACACTTACAAGGTACTTTTATAATTCTTTTATTGAAGTACAGTTCATGTTTCAGGTTTACAGCATAGTGATTCAGCTGTACATGTGCCTTCTTCATCAGTCTCCTTCCTTGTAGGCTCTTAGAGATACTGGACTTGGTTCCCTGTGCTCTGCAGTAGGTGCTGGCTGTTTCTTTTATGTACTAGTCTGTGTATGTCAACCCCAAACAGTTACCTAGCAGGTTTGCTGAAGTTGCTCAGGCACGGTGCAAACGAAGGGAACTGAGACGGACTCATAAGACAGGTTCCCTGGAGCCCTTTCACCTCCTACTCTCTGTCATGAAGAGGCTTCCCTGAAGGCAGAAGGGTGGGGCTTCAGGTGCTGTGAGCGGGAGCTGCTCAAGCTCCCTGGCTGGCCTCTCCTCGGGTGCCTGCCCGCCAGGCAGCAACGTTGTCCGCGACTCTACAGAGAGGCTCTCCTCTGCTGGCCCTCTCCTGGCTCAGTAAAAGAAGTGCCTTTTGTTAAGGGGGAAAGTAATTTGGTCCTGAAGCTAGTTATTTCTAAATGGGAAAGAAAATAGGGGAAAAGTAATATGGAAAAAGGTTGTGACAGGTGTGTAACAAAGGAGCCTGTCATCCCAAATGTCTGACACTAAATAAACTAGGCTTGTTTGGTCTTTACTTACATGGGAAGCACTGTCAGCACCTTCTTGGATTATAATGTATTGGGAAATATTATTCTAGAAATTTATGGAATTCTAAAAAATCTGGTGGTCCTGACAACAAAACTAAAATTGACATTTTAATTGAGGTCTGTGTGTACTAAGTAAGATTCACCTCCCTGATAGCTACTTCTTATGTCTCATAACTTTACCAATGCTGTTTCAGGTGTATAGCAAAGTGACTCAGTTACACATACACATGTATCTATTCTTTTTCAATTTTTTTTTTCCAATTTAGGTTGTTACAGAATATTGAACAGAGTTCCCTGTGCTCTGCAGTAGGTCCTTGTTAATTATCCGTTTTAAATAAAGCAGTGTGTATAGGACCATCCCAAACTCCCTCTCTATCCCAATTATGTTACATAATTGTAAAGTTTAAGTAAGAAAAGGACACTTAAGTTTGTTTTTTGAAGCTTATCACGGCAGTCTCTAGGCATACTGGAAAGGGCATTTATAGGACTGTCTCTGACCCAGATGGAAGGACACTTACAAGGTACTTTTATAATTCTTTTATTGAAGTACAGTTCATGTTTCAGGTTTACAGCATAGTGATTCAGCTGTACATGTGCCTTCTTCATCAGTCTCCTTCCTTGTAGGCTCTTAGAGATACTGGACTTGGTTCCCTGTGCTCTGCAGTAGGTGCTGGCTGTTTCTTTTATGTACTAGTCTGTGTATGTCAACCCCAAACAGTTACCTAGCAGGTTTGCTGAAGTTGCTCAGGCACGGTGCAAACGAAGGGAACTGAGACGGACTCATAAGACAGGTTCCCTGGAGCCCTTTCACCCTCCTACTCTCTGTCATGAAGAGGCTTCCCTGAAGGCAGAAGGGTGGGGCTTCAGGTGCTGTGAGCGGGAGCTGCTCAAGCTCCCTGGCTGGCCTCTCCTCGGGTGCCTGCCCGCCAGGCAGCAACGTTGTCCGCGACTCTACAGAGAGGCTCTCCTCTCTGCTGGCCCCACTGTATACGTGATCCTTGAACGGCATGGATCCACTTACAGGCTGATTTTATTCAATAAATACACGGCTTTTTTTTTTTTTTTTAAAGATTTGCAACAGTTTGAAAAAATTAAAACTACATATCCTAGAGAAACATTGAAACAGGTCAGGAATGTCATGAAGCACATGTAGATACTAGTCTATCCATAGATGGGCTTAAGGGGAGTGCTATTTAAAGTGTTCATGTTCCTCTAGTGGTTGGAGAGACTGCAGCTCAGCCCAAGTGTCTTTTTTTTTTTTTTTTAAGGTTTATTTATTTATTTACTTTGGGCAGGGGTTGGGTGGGGAGGGAGGGGAGCAGGCGGGCCACTTCTATTGGTCTTTCATTTCTCTATTTTCATTCGTCTTCTTTGGCTCCTGTGGGCCTCCCATCCCGGTGGCCTCTGTTGTCGCAGAGCACCAGCTCTGGGCGCATGCGCTCCAGAGCTCCGGCTCGGTGATTGGACACATCAGTCCAGCCGCTACGCGGCACATGGGATCTTCCCAGGCCAGGGCTCGAACTGGCGCCCCTTGCACTGCAAAGTGGTGTCCTTACCCACTGGACCACCAGGGGAAGCCCCCAAGTGTCTTTTTATGTAATTGTCTTTCTAGTAGTGTATCATGAATGTGACCACTCTGTGAAAAGTAAAACTACTCATTCACTAGGGTCTCAGTTGCTGGCGCCTGAAGAACTCACAACCCCAGTGGGACCCGAGTTTACCTAGGGGCCTCGCTGAGGACAACAGCCTGGGAGGCAGCTCTGAAAGGAGGAAATCCTGCTCATCACACACTGGACACCTAACTCAATGTTAGTGTGCTCGCATGCTGTGTATGTCAACCCCAAACAGTTACCTAGCAGGTTTGCTGAAGTTGCTCAGGCACGGTGCAAACGAAGGGAACTGAGACGGACTCATAAGACAGGTTCCCTGGAGCCCTTTCACCCTCCTACTCTCTGTCATGAAGAGGCTTCCCTGAAGGCAGAAGGGTGGGGCTTCAGGTGCTGTGAGCGGGAGCTGCTCAAGCTCCCTGGCTGGCCTCTCCTCGGGTGCCTGCCCGCCAGGCAGCAACGTTGTCCGCGACTCTACAGAGAGGCTCTCCTCTCTGCTGGCCCCACTGTATACGTGATCCTTGAACGGCATGGATCCACTTACAGGCTGATTTTATTCAATAAATACACGGCTTTTTTTTTTTTTTTTAAAGATTTGCAACAGTTTGAAAAAATTAAAACTACATATCCTAGAGAAACATTGAAACAGGTCAGGAATGTCATGAAGCACATGTAGATACTAGTCTATCCATAGATGGGCTTAAGGGGAGTGCTATTTAAAGTGTTCATGTTCCTCTAGTGGTTGGAGAGACTGCAGCTCAGCCCAAGTGTCTTTTTTTTTTTTTTTTAAGGTTTATTTATTTATTTACTTTGGGCAGGGGTTGGGTGGGGAGGGAGGGGAGCAGGCGGGCCACTTCTATTGGTCTTTCATTTCTCTATTTTCATTCGTCTTCTTTGGCTCCTGTGGGCCTCCCATCCCGGTGGCCTCTGTTGTCGCAGAGCACCGGCTCTGGGCGCATGCGCTCCAGAGCTCCGGCTCGGTGATTGGACACATCAGTCCAGCCGCTACGCGGCACATGGGATCTTCCCAGGCCAGGGCTCGAACTGGCGCCCCTTGCACTGCAAAGTGGTGTCCTTACCCACTGGACCACCAGGGGAAGCCCCCAAGTGTCTTTTTATGTAATTGTCTTTCTAGTAGTGTATCATGAATGTGACCACTCTGTGAAAAGTAAAACTACTCATTCACTAGGGTCTCAGTTGCTGGCGCCTGAAGAACTCACAACCCCAGTGGGACCCGAGTTTACCTAGGGGCCTCGCTGAGGACAACAGCCTGGGAGGCAGCTCTGAAAGGTAAGGGAGGAGACTCCTGCTCATCACACACTGGACACCTAACTCAATGTTAGTGTGCTCCATGCATCTGCAGAGGCTTGTACTCAGAGCTGTTTCCTGTGGTCCTCCCTCTGGAACTGGTTGGCACCCACCAGGCCGGCTGAAGGCTGCAGCATTGTCTGCAGTTCCTGGGTCAGATCCTCCGAGGATTTGATAAGGCCTGCTGATAGAGAACCTGAAATTCTCTGGGTTGCCTATCTTAACTCATGGGTTATGACCTAAGAGGTATTTTCTCTAGCTTCTTCCTGTAGCGAGAGTTGCACTAGTACTGTATTCAGTATAGAGTTGTATCTGACTGACTGACAATGCTACGTAAATCCTGAGGCAAAGGCCTGGTTACACACTGGGTAGTATAATGAGACAAAGTATAACGAGACAACAGATAGGATAGGAAGTTAACATTAAGAGTCCTAAGAAGGGATGTGGGCCATGAGATTCTAGAACCAAGACAAGGAAGTGGATCACTTAAGACAGAAACCTCCCTTTTCATGTGAGTCCTTAAATACATCCTTCTAGTGGCTCTGTCTGGTAAGAATACACAGTGCTTGGTTTGCGTTACAGTGCAGGTGCCTCCTTGAGATGCTGTAAGAATATCATGGTCATATGATTTTGTAATAACCATTTCTGTCATCATAGAGGCCTCCATTCAGCAGGCTAATGGCCTGATTAATCATTTAGGACCCTTTGGGTGAACTGCATTAAGGCTTTGATGGACATCTTCGAGTTCTACTAAAGGTATGTAAATGATCCTACTAGGGGAGTACAGCTCACCTGGTAAAGTTGTGGCGTCACCTCCAAATTAGCATACAAGTGGCCTTGAGCCCGGGGGATCCTGAAGTACATCTTCCTCTCCATCCTGGAAGAGGGCTGAGCACAGACCGGGGCTCCAATGCCCTTGGGTTCCATTAGGTGCAATTCGCAGAGTTTTGGTCACCTATCTTTAAGGGAAATGAAAACACACTGTCATTTTTCTGTAAGACACCTGGCTTAATTTTCTGGTATTAGACTGAGTATCTTTAGTATGATTTAATTGTTCCCAGCTTGGGAAGGGAGGTTTACGGTAGCTTGTCCCTGTCCCTTAACTGGGGGGGGAGAGGTGCTCCTAATGAAAGGGGTGAAGAGGCAGACTTGCTAAGGCCAGCAGGTTCCGAGGAGGAGGAGGAGGGGGAGGTACAAACATTTTTAGCCAGGGTGCCTTCACCTTGATTGCCACACCTATGACAATAATCCATTTTGCCTAAAACATTCTTTAAGCCCAGAGCTAAGATGTATAACAATGTATTGCTGGAGGACATGTTTCTCCTTCTTAACTTGTACCTGTGTTATCTAAAGCTGTATGTTGTGAGTGTGGTAAGACCTTTATCACCTCAATATATTCTTTTAAACTACTGTTAATAACCAACTGAAAAAGCATGAAACGCCACGCCTAAAGTGGCTTCTGGGGGTTCTCTTCTATCCCCCTTCCAGTGTCTTCGCTGGAAGCGCTCTCTCTTCCTCTCTCCTTAGTAAACAGTTCTAGAAAAGGGGGCCATGAGATTCTAGAACCAAGACAAGGAAGTGGATCACTTAAGACAGAAACCTCCCTTTTCATGTGAGTCCTTAAATACATCCTTCTAGTGGCTCTGTCTGGTAAGAATACACAGTGCTTGGTTTGCGTTACAGTGCAGGTGCCTCCTTGAGATGCTGTAAGAATATCATGGTCATATGATTTTGTAATAACCATTTCTGTCATCATAGAGGCCTCCATTCAGCAGGCTAATGGCCTGATTAATCATTTAGGACCCTTTGGGTGAACTGCATTAAGGCTTTGATGGACATCTTCGAGTTCTACTAAAGGTATGTAAATGATCCTACTAGGGGAGTACAGCTCACCTGGTAAAGTTGTGGCGTCACCTCCAAATTAGCATACAAGTGGCCTTGAGCCCGGGGGATCCTGAAGTACATCTTCCTCTCCATCCTGGAAGAGGGCTGAGCACAGACCGGGGCTCCAATGCCCTTGGGTTCCATTAGGTGCAATTCGCAGAGTTTTGGTCACCTATCTTTAAGGGAAATGAAAACACACTGTCATTTTTCTGTAAGACACCTGGCTTAATTTTCTGGTATTAGACTGAGTATCTTTAGTATGATTTAATTGTTCCCAGCCTGGGAAGGGAGGTTTACGGTAGCTTGTCCCTGTCCCTTAACTGGGGGGGGAGAGGTGCTCCTAATGAAAGGGGTGAAGAGGCAGACTTGCTAAGGCCAGCAGGTTCCGAGGAGGAGGAGGAGGGGGAGGTACAAACATTTTTAGCCAGGGTGCCTTCACCTTGATTGCCACACCTATGACAATAATCCATTTTGCCTAAAACATTCTTTAAGCCCAGAGCTAAGATGTATAACAATGTATTGCTGGAGGACATGTTTCTCCTTCTTAACTTGTACCTGTGTTATCTAAAGCTGTATGTTGTGAGTGTGGTAAGACCTTTATCACCTCAATATATTCTTTTAAACTACTGTTAATAACCAACTGAAAAAGCATGAAACGCCACGCCTAAAGTGGCTTCTGGGGGTTCTCTTCTATCCCCCTTCCAGTGTCTTCGCTGGAAGCGCTCTCTCTTCCTCTCTCCTTAGTAAACTTTTATTTCACGAAGCTCTGAGTGACCAAAGCCAAGTCTCTTTGATCCCAGTGTGAACTCTTCGTTGGGGATCCAGAATCCGACACCATTCACAGCAACCTGTCTTCTGTCATCTATCACTAATACTCAGGCAGTCATATTTTTGACTGAAATTTATCTTGCTGCTCTGACTGACCTTGAGTAACAAAAATTTTAAGGGGAAAACTCACCTTTTTCAGCCAGAGTCAGCAATGACGCTTGACTGCCCAAGTGAGGAGTGCCCACAGTAACATCAGGAGGGGCTTGGACAGAACTTTCTTACAGTTTCTCAGGGCCATTCACTTGGAGCCTTAGAGAAGAGAAACCCACAAGGCAGAAGTAGTGGATGCAGTAAGTGACCACAGACCCAGCAACTGGAATGCCTTATAAACTCTGCATGGCCATAACCATGATAGAAGACCACGAGATCCATGCACAGAGTCTAAGAAATCATACAGGCCAGCGTCTTGGGACAGCTGTCCGCTTCCCACGTCACCTCCTGCAGTTGGTGCTTCTCTCCAGAGGTGAGTCTGAGGTGGGCAGCTCTCTGTAGACTAGTCCGGTGCAGGGGAGCTTTCTAGATTGGGAGATAGAAACCGAAGAGTCAGTCACCATCAGTTCTGCTGAGCGTGAGCTACTTCAAAGAAATGATGTGAGACCTTCCTTCGAGGATGGAGTCCTTTAAACGATGGGGTTTCCGGTACACAGTCTCCTAGTGTAGGCTGAAGGGTATCTGATTGTCACTGAAACAGAGGGTACTGTGGTAAGATCCAGAAACAAGCTTATCGGGTCCTCAGTTAAACCTTTGCAATAACAAATACAACCCTTTTCATTTTCAGGTTCAGAGTCCTTCCTCCAGCCTCACTGGTGTCCTCCTCATAATCTCAGCAGGAGACGGGTGTTCTCTAAAGCTGTATGTTGTGAGGGAACCTTTATCACCTCAATATATTCTTTTAAACTACTGTTAATAACCAACTGAAAAACATGAAACGCCTAAAGTGGCTTCTGGGGGTTCTCTTCTATCCCCCTTCCAGTGTCTTCGCTGGAAGCGCTCTCTCTTCCTCTCTCCTTAGTAAACTTTTATTTCACGAAGCTCTGAGTGACCAAAGCCAAGTCTCTTTGATCCCAGTGTGAACTCTTCGTTGGGGATCCAGAATCCGACACCATTCACAGCAACCTGTCTTCTGTCATCTATCACTAATACTCAGGCAGTCATATTTTTGACTGAAATTTATCTTGCTGCTCTGACTGACCTTGAGTAACAAAAATTTTAAGGGGAAAACTCACCTTTTTCAGCCAGAGTCAGCAATGACGCTTGACTGCCCAAGTGAGGAGTGCCCACAGTAACATCAGGAGGGGCTTGGACAGAACTTTCTTACAGTTTCTCAGGGCCATTCACTTGGAGCCTTAGAGAAGAGAAACCCACAAGGCAGAAGTAGTGGATGCAGTAAGTGACCACAGACCCAGCAACTGGAATGCCTTATAAACTCTGCATGGCCATAACCATGATAGAAGACCACGAGATCCATGCACAGAGTCTAAGAAATCATACAGGCCAGCGTCTTGGGACAGCTGTCCGCTTCCCACGTCACCTCCTGCAGTTGGTGCTTCTCTCCAGAGGTGAGTCTGAGGTGGGCAGCTCTCTGTAGACTAGTCCGGTGCAGGGGAGCTTTCTAGATTGGGAGATAGAAACCGAAGAGTCAGTCACCATCAGTTCTGCTGAGCGTGAGCTACTTCAAAGAAATGATGTGAGACCTTCCTTCGAGGATGGAGTCCTTTAAACGATGGGGTTTCCGGTACACAGTCTCCTAGTGTAGGCTGAAGGGTATCTGATTGTCACTGAAACAGAGGGTACTGTGGTAAGATCCAGAAACAAGCTTATCGGGTCCTCAGTTAAACCTTTGCAATAACAAATACAACCCTTTTCATTTTCAGGTTCAGAGTCCTTCCTCCAGCCTCACTGGTGTCCTCCTCATAATCTCAGCAGGAGACGGGTGTTCTCCCAGAGGGCCCGGGTCAGGAAATAGCGTCTGAGTCAGGCGGGTGCTCCCTGTGCCTTGGTTCGCTCACCCACACTGTGCACCTGCTGCATAACCGCCCAGAACAGGCCATCCAGTGACAGGCATTTTCCCTGTCTCTCTCGACTTCTCAGGGGATTTCCTGATGGCATCACACTTTCTTGGCTCCTGATGGGGCTGTGGCCCTTCTGCACAGGAATGCGTCAACCTGCTGTGAATGCATACAGATGTCCCCTTGTCGAGCTGCCCCATTTCAAAGGGACCTGCAGGTAACTGACAGAGCCCCTAGAGAACCAGGTGGCAGCTTTCCTGGGTTACATTCCAGACAAGTGCTACACCTTGAATAAACCTCCCGAGCTACAGGAAAAGCCTTTTTTACCCACAGTACCATCCTCCCCGGGCTCCAGTGAGGTAACTCACGAGGATACTGAGGGTCAGACGGGAGGAGCGTATCCACGGCCCTTGGCTAGGCTTCAGTCTTCCCCTGTGTTTCTTCTTTCTGGTGCTGTTCCTTGAAGCGTGAGCAGCCTGCCAGGAGGGCTGCTGGGAGGCCAGCCTGCTCTGCTCCTGCAGCGTCAGCCTTCGAGTGCTACCTCAGGAGCAGGGGCACCGGCGGCAGATCGCCTGCTGCGGTGCTGCTGCATGTCTCCCCCGAGGCCGCTAGACCTCCTGCTCCCGAGCAGCACGGCGGCATCTCTGAGTGTCGGCACACTCACCTTCGCGCACCGGCAGGTTCTCGTTAGAGCTGTGACTTCAGAGAAGACCCTCTTCTAGGACAGACACAAGAGACACCAGCAGCGCAGCCAGCTGGCATCTTCCACGAGGTCCCTGCAGACACGAACCACCAGTGAGTGACCCCAAATCAGACTGTCCGTTGGGGTCTCTTGAAGGTCATTCCTAGGAGACAAAGGATTTCATTCCTGATGTCGGCTTCTTCTGGGAGCAAGGTGCTGCAGTAAGTCTGTTATGCTTGTGGAGCGAGCTTTGGTGAGAGCAAGACCCCCTCAGGAGAAGGTAATGGGCTTGAACACTGTGTGAAGAGAGTTTAGTAAAGCTTCCACAGAGTGGGGGACAGAGAGTGACTCGAGCCTGTCTCTTCTATGCTCTGACCCTGCACAGGTCCTTGGCTACTGAATCCAGCTGCTGGAGGTAATATCCAGTTGGTCAGTAGGAACCACTGGGTTAAAACTCCTGGTGTGGCACCTTTGTTTCCACGTACAAAGAGGAAAAAGGGATAAATAATATTGGCATGCCCCAAGCCTGAGGCCATTGCCAGGAGGTTTTCTAAGGTTTCTGTGGCTTCAGAATGTTCTATCTCCCAAAGAGGCTCAGCCTGGCCTTGTCTTAAGTGAGTTACATAATAGTGGGGCCACTGAAGACAGCTTTGGAATCCAGTTCCTGCAGCAGCCTGGAAAGCCCCTGACCTGCCCGTGTGCTTCAGGCTTAGGGAAAGCCACTGTGCCTTTCACTGTCGGCTGACGTCCTCCAGATACCACTTCACATCAGCCTTACGAAACTGTCATTTTTCCTTGGACACTGTCCCTTTGAAGCTGGTTTCTGAAGCACAGGCTGTCTCTCTAGAATCTGAACACAAGGGCATTTAATCATTTGCACATTTCATCAAAGCTGATTTAGGAGGAACGGCTGGATCACCTGGGGAAGAAGGGCTTTCAGCACAGCCCTGCGGTACTCGGGCTGCCCTTTGTCCCAAGTGAAGACGCTACACAGCGCGGCAGAGACCACAGAAGAGAAGTCCCTGCCCTGAGCAGCACAGGTCAGGGAGGGACGAGGCAGGCGCCACAGAGCAGCGAGGAGTGATGACCCCTGACCCATGCCATCCGGCAGGCTAGCTGGCAGGGTGTCAAAGGCTCCACACCTCAGCGGCTTCCTCCCTCCCCAGGTACTGATGAGTATCAGGCAGGGGCTGTTCTTGTCTCAAGTCATTTTAATGGGTAATACAGAATGTATTTAGTTACAGTACCTGTAACTCTTATGTTGCTAATAAGCCTGGCAAATCTTCCTCTGCGTCGTCTTGATCGTGGGTCACATAATAGCTCATTTTACAGGTCTAAGAGGATGGGGCACCTGGCCTTCAGAAGTTTCTAATCTCCTATCAGGTGAACGGGGCGCTTTCTGTTAGAAAAGGTGAGAGTGCCTGAATAGGTACAACAGAAATCCTCACCATCTGCATGAAGTACTGTTCCATGGGAGGGAGCCTTAAGATCCTGGTCAGATTTAAAGCTGAAAAGGTGGCCCCCATGTCTCTTAGGGCTTTAATTGTTTCTCCCTGTACTTTCTGCCTCTTTGCAGGTGTTAAAGAGGGAAAAACTACTTGGAGCAGCCTTATTCTTGTTCAGCTTGGGATTCTGGTCTGGGATCTAGTCTGTTCTTGAAATCTTTCTTCATTTTCTACAGTTCCTTCTCCTATGAGTTTTTTCTTAAACCCATAGTAAAAGCAAATGCTAGGTTCCTTTGTCAGTGAAGGGCTGAACAGGGGTTTATTAACTCTAGCCTGACCTGATTACTTAATTGGCACCATCAAAAGTTCACACTTTTTCTTCAGAAGTTTTGAAAAGCTGGTCAGCCATCATCGTAAGGGCATTTGTATGTAATGCTGACAACCCTAAGTGTTGTTTCTGAAGCACAGGCTGTCTCTCTAGAATCTGAACACAAGGGCATTTAATCATTTGCACCTTTCATCAAAGCTGATTTAGGAGGAACGGCTGGATCACCTGGGGAAGAAGGGCTTTCAGCACAGCCCTGCGGTACTCGGGCTGCCCTTTGTCCCAAGTGAAGACGCTACACAGCGGCAGAGACCACAGAAGAGAAGTCCCTGCCCTGAGCAGCACAGGTCAGGGAGGGACGAGGCAGGCGCCACAGAGCAGCGAGGAGTGATGACCCCTGACCCATGCCATCCGGCAGGCTAGCTGGCAGGGTGTCAAAGGCTCCACACCTCAGCGGCTTCCTCCCTCCCCAGGTACTGATGAGTATCAGGCAGGGGCTGTTCTTGTCTCAAGTCATTTTAATGGGTAATACAGAATGTATTTAGTTACAGTACCTGTAACTCTTATGTTGCTAATAAGCCTGGCAAATCTTCCTCTGCGTCGTCTTGATCGTGGGTCACATAATAGCTCATTTTTCAGGTCTAAGAGGAAGGGGAACCTGGCCTTCAGAAGTTTCTAATCTCCCTATCAGGTGAACGGGGCGCTTTCTGTTAGAAAAGGTGAGAGTGCCTGAATAGGTACAACAGAAATCCTCACCATCTGCATGAAGTACTGTTCCATGGGAGGGAGCCTTAAGATCCTGGTCAGATTTAAAGCTGAAAAGGTGGCCCCCATGTCTCTTAGGGCTTTAATTGTTTCTCCCTGTACTTTCTGCCTCTTTGCAGGTGTTAAAGAGGGAAAAACTACTTGGAGCAGCCTTATTCTTGTTCAGCTTGGGATTCTGGTCTGGGATCTAGTCTGTTCTTGAAATCTTTCTTCATTTTCTACAGTTCCTTCTCCTATGAGTTTTTTCTTAAACCCATAGTAAAAGCAAATGCTAGGTTCCTTTGTCAGTGAAGGGCTGAACAGGGGTTTATTAACTCTAGCCTGACCTGATTACTTAATTGGCACCATCAAAAGTTCACACTTTTTCTTCAGCAGTTTTGAAAAGCTGGTCAGCCATCATCGTAAGGGCATTTGTATGTAATGCTGACAACCCTAAGTGTTGTTTTTTAGAGTAGCCAGCTCCTCATTTATGCCTTCTAAAATGGAGTTAAGGGCTTCCCGGGTAGCTCAGTGTGAAGAGTTCGCCTGCCGATGCAGGAGACACAGGTTCATTCCCTGAGCCGGTAAGATCCCACATGCTATGGAGCAGCTAAGCCCGTGAGCCATGACTATTGAGCCTGTGCCCTGCAGCCTCAGAGCCACAGCCACAACTATGGAGCCCATGTGCCACAACTACTGAAACCCGTGTGCCCGAGTTCCACAATGGGAGAAGTCACCGCAACAAGAAGCCTGCTCACCTCAACTAGAGAAGAGCCTGTGGCAGCAGTGAAAACCCAGAATAGCCAAAAATAAGTAAATAAATAAAATGCATTTCTTTAAAAATAAAATAAAATGGAGTTAATAAGCAAAGAATCATTTTGATGGTTAGAGAACATTCAGGTATCGTGCCAAAACAGTGTTGAAAAGTTCTCAAGCCTCATAATCCAGGATTCGTCTTGTCATTGTTTGCAATGCAGAATCTTTGTCCAGGCTACAGTTTGGGGGAAAGACTTGAAGATAAGTTATGAGCTAAGTTTATTAGCTAATTCCTTGCATTCGCCTCAAACCTGTGAACCATGGAAACTGAAATTGATTGAGGTGTGTTTCCACTGCTTTCTCGTTCTATTCCCTGCTGTAACTTTCAGAAAGGAATAGTAAATTGAGATCTGCAAGCCCAGGCTCACAGGTTTGGATCGTTACCTTCAGTTCCTTTGCAAATCCCAATGGGTCCTGACTCAGATCAGGAAGTCCCTCAGGCAATGCTGTAGGTATTGCTCACGTGCAGGTGTGTCTTTAAACATGAAGGGCAGCTCCCCTCGTCCTGTGGTAGATTTCTCCGTAAAGTGGAGGATGTACTTCTGACATTTATGTCCTCTTACCTGATGGAGAGAGAAGGAAAACAGCCCTGGGTAAAGGAAGAGAGGACGTGAAGGAGGGTTTAACAACAGCAGCTTTGAAAAATTCTGACACTGTAATTTTTGGTTGATTTCCTACAAAGTTATCATTGCCTCTTTAGGAGCATCTAAATACCAATAAGCATTCCCTAAACCTGTCTCATTTTATGGACTGCTTTTGGTAGCTTCATGCACAAAGTTTTGGAACATCAGAACAACTGTAATGTGGCCACGTCAGGCTGTGATCTCTTCCAGTGTGGGCTCTCCAATCAGGTTAATATTTGCAGGGACAAATCCCGCACGTAAATCTGGCCTGGGTGTGAGATGGAAACTAACAGTCTGACCTTTGTCGTTTTGAAAGCTTTGTTCTCAATTCCAAGCTTGGTTTGTCGACGTAAAAATCACTAGTGATGACAGTGGGTGGGCCAGTGTTCTGGTTGTGAGCTTACATTCCTCTAGCTTATAGCCTAGAGTCGTCTCTACTCTCTGTAGCCTAAATCCACCATGAGTTCTTGGAGCAAACTGGCTGGCTCCTACATGTGTCTCCAGCCAAGTAAGTTTTTAATTAAAATGAGTGAGTTTCCGTCTGCAGACAGCAGTCCAGTGAGAGGACGTACCTTCACCACTCCCATGAGTTTCCAAGTTGCCCGAGAAAGCCACCACTGGCTGAAAGAAGACAATTCATACCAGCTTGCTGCTCTGAAAAAGGGACATCTTCATCTGTATTCCAACAACCCCTGTTCACGCAGCGACACATTAAAATTTGAGCTAAGTTTATTAGTTTCTTGCATTCGCCTCAAACCTTCCATGCTGTAAGGTGTGTTTCCACTGCTTTCTCGTTCTATTCCCTGCTGTAACTTTCAGAAAGGAATAGTAAATTGAGATCTGCAAGCCCAGGCTCACAGGTTTGGATCGTTACCTTCAGTTCCTTTGCAAATCCCAATGGGTCCTGACTCAGATCAGGAAGTCCCTCAGGCAATGCTGTAGGTATTGCTCACGTGCAGGTGTGTCTTTAAACATGAAGGGCAGCTCCCCTCGTCCTGTGGTAGATTTCTCCGTAAAGTGGAGGATGTACTTCTGACATTTATGTCCTCTTACCTGATGGAGAGAGAAGGAAAACAGCCCCTGGGTAAAGGAAGAGAGGACGTGAAGGAGGGTTTAACAACAGCAGCTTTGAAAAATTCTGACACTGTAATTTTTGGTTGATTTCCTACAAAGTTATCATTGCCTCTTTAGGAGCATCTAAATACCAATAAGCATTCCCTAAACCTGTCTCATTTTATGGACTGCTTTTGGTAGCTTCATGCACAAAGTTTTGGAACATCAGAACAACTGTAATGTGGCCACGTCAGGCTGTGATCTCTTCCAGTGTGGGCTCTCCAATCAGGTTAATATTTGCAGGGACAAATCCCGCACGTAAATCTGGCCTGGGTGTGAGATGGAAACTAACAGTCTGACCTTTGTCGTTTTGAAAGCTTTGTTCTCAATTCCAAGCTTGGTTTGTCGACGTAAAAATCACTAGTGATGACAGTGGGGTGGGCCAGTGTTCTGGTTGTGAGCTTACATTCCTCTAGCTTATAGCCTAGAGTCGTCTCTACTCTCTGTAGCCTAAATCCACCATGAGTTCTTGGAGCAAACTGGCTGGCTCCTACATGTGTCTCCAGCCAAGTAAGTTTTTAATTAAAATGAGTGAGTTTCCGTCTGCAGACAGCAGTCCAGTGAGAGGACGTACCTTCACCACTCCCATGAGTTTCCAAGTTGCCCGAGAAAGCCACCACTGGCTGAAAGAAGACAATTCATACCAGCTTGCTGCTCTGAAAAAGGGACATCTTCATCTGTATTCCAACAACCCCTGTTCACGCAGCCAAATAAAAAATGACACATCAGTCTCACACCTAATTCCCAGTCAAGCCACACTCAGTGTCTTTGAGTAAAACCTTCCTCCCAGGTGGTGCTAATGATAAAGAATCTGTCTGCCAGTGTAGAAGACATGAGTCTTGGGTTCAATACCTGGGTCAGGAAGATCTGCTGGAGGAGGAAATGGCAATCCAACCCAGTATTCTTGCCTAGAGAATCCCATGGATAGAGGAAACTGGCAGGGGTCCTGGGGTCACAGAGAGTTGGACATGACTGAAGTGACTTAGCACGCAAAACTTTCCTAGTGTCACCTACCAAGGGGTTACTTCAGGTAATCCAAGTGCCTCTTCTTAAAATTAACCTGCTCCTCCAGTGAGGGATTTTTCCACCAGCAAATAAATAGACCAGGGAGAGACTCACCAGGGAGGCAGGTGGGCACTATGATAACTTCCTACTTTTAGGTTATCTGGGTACCTTACCGAGGACATATAGCTCAGCCTCTCAGAGGAGAGCAGAGAAGAGCCGTGTATACATTTTTTGCTACAAGAAAAAAGTTCAAAGATTACTGCTCATCACACACACAAACCCCAGACATTTCAGTGCTTTTCAGTGTGTGGGAAGATGCGAGACTGGCCTCCCTGAGATTACTGTGTAGCCATGCGCGTAGCTGTCTGGGGCTGGGACCCAGAGCACAGTGCTTCCTCAATCCCCTCCAGGCAGCTGGTGCTGATGGCGCCACAGTCCCTGTGTTCTCTCTATACTGGAGTGACAGGTGCATTCAGGGGACCACAATAACATGTAGAACGTCTACAGTGTTTTATGTCATAATACTGATGTACATCAGTACATCATGACAGATGGCTCATCTTGAAAATCCCCTCATAAATATGATTTGTAAATATCCTCTTCTTAATGATCTTAAACATTTTATCGAGCCTGCTTTATTGTAAAAATGCTGTGTGACGTATGCAACAGAAAATGAATTGATCAACTGTTGTAGTGGTAAGGCTTCTGGTCACTAGAAGCCTATTAAGTTTGGAGAGAGTCAACAGGTATATGCAGGATGGCAAGAACAGAAAGACCCCAAGCTCACCTCCTTTCACGGGCAAACAAGACCTACAGTTTGCAAAAAAACTACTGTTGACAAAAAGCAGAACCTAGAAAAGATCTACAGGCTGTAAAGAAAGACCACCACAATGGTGGGGAGGGCAGAGTCACAGTGTAGTCAGGACCTGTGTGGAGGGAGAACGTGGAGGTCACCTCCTTCCCCAGCACATCAAAACGTCCACATGTGGAAAGCAGCTGCTGCGGAAACTGTCAGAACTGCTGCACCACCAGGGCTGTAAGAAAGACACATGATCAGGTAGGTGGGAAGAAAAGCCCTGGTGCAGGACCCCAGGGAGGGGACCAAGAAGGGGAATCGTGTGGTGGACACTTGCCCGGGGGGCTGCGCAGCAGAGTCCTGGGAGCTGACCTGGAGGAGGTGCACGTCCCCGGGAAGGCTGAAGATGTCCAGCTGCATCCACAAGAAGCACACAGGTGCTGGCTCCACAGAACACGGTGAGGAGGGTGCACCCGTGGTGGCCCCCTAGCCTGAGCTGAACAGCACCCCTGCACACTCCATGCCACATCTGGGCAGTGTCCCGGGCAGCCAGGTCCTGGGGCCTTAGTCTAGGGACACAGGTGGTCCAGGGGCCTGCCCTGGGGGCCAGATGGAGTTGGTGATGGCCACTGCTGGCACTTATTCAGCATTCAGAGGCAGACCAGCCCTCCGGGAGCAGAGAAGCCCAATGAACCCCGCAATGCACCATGACCCCCCACCCACACCATGCCACAACCCTGCACTAGATCTGGGACGACCACCACCGCAGAACAACATGTGGCACTGGCTGCATGTGAGCAGAGGTACACACAGCAGCACACTCAACTGCCACTTGTTCCAGCAAAGGCCCTAATGCAGGAAGAAGAGAAAACACCTGAAGGAACAGGGCCAGCTCCAAGCTGCCCCTCAAGACTTCCACTCCAACCTGGGAGCAGACACTCCCCAGCTCCTGATGTGGATGGAGACCACTGAGCAGACAAGTCCAGCCCACACACTACAGAGGCTCAGCTCCTCCAGCACCAAGGGGCCGCTTTGTTTGAGTAACAAAACACCTATTAATACATCTCAGGTCAGGTGGTGGTGGCCAGCACGTGTGGGGAAAGACAGGCGGTGTCCACATCAAGAGCAGCCCTCCCTCTAAAGGCACCGGACACACAGTCTATACAGGGATGCTTCCACATAAGGACACCACTTCAAAGTCACAACATATAACTTGCACCTAAATTCATAGATACAAAAATTTAAGTAAAAGGAAAAGGCAGAAGAGCTACTCTCAACTGAAATAAAAACCCTGAAAAAATAATGAAACAAAAGTCTACCAGAGGGCTTCCCCTGGTGGTCCAGTGAGTAAGGACACCACCTTGCAGTGCAAGGGGCGCCAGTTCGATCCCTAGCCTGGGAAGATCCCACGTGCCGCGGAGCGGCTGGACTGATGTGTCCAATTACTGAGCCGGAGCTCTGAGGCGCATGCGCCCAGAGCCGGCGGACAGAGGCCACCGCGATGGGAATCCCACTGGACCCAAAGAACAAAAGACGGATGAAAATAGATAAATGAAAGACCAATGGAAGTGGCCCTCCCACTCCTCTCCCTCCCCAACCTGTCCCCCGCCCTAAATAAATAAATAAATAAATAAATAAATCTTTTTAAAAAACTTAAAAAAATAAAAAGTCTACCACACAATGAATTTTAAATGCTGGTAAGAAAAATGCCAGTTGAATTAAGAATTGATCTAAGCACAAATCATTATAACCAGGAACTAGAAGCAAAGGCAACCTAATCAAAAATAGATAATTAAATCCCAGGTTAAAAAACACTCTAGAAGCAATGGATACTAGACTAAATGATGTAGAAGTACACATAAGTGAACGGAAAGACTAGAAATCACCCAATCAGAACAGCAGACAGACAAATGAAAAAAACCAATGTAGTACACAGGATCCATGGGATAAAACTGTCAGCATTTCCATTATCCACAAGGAAAAGAAGGGATCAGATGTATTTTAACACATTATTGATTGGGGGATATTTGCAGAGAAAAATGCCTGTGGCTAGTGATGTTGCATAAGTGAAAATGAATACTGACATGTTCGGTCAATAACATTTGAGTAACAAAACACATATTAATACATCTCAGGTCAATAATGTGTAAGAAATTATGGCTGAAAACTTCCCAAGCCTTAAGAAGGAAACAGCCAAGTACAAGAAGCACAGAAGGTTCCAAACAAGATGCATACAAACAGACTCACACTGACACATAGCATAATTAAAATAGCAAAAGTTATATAGGATTCAAGGCAGCAGCAGGGAAGCAGTCCAATACAAGGGAATCGCCATAAAGCTATCAGCTGATTCCTCTGCAGAAAATCTGCAGCCAGAAGGGAGTGACATGATGCATGTGAAGTTCTAAAGACAAAAAACCTGCAACCAAGGGTCCTGCCTCCAGTAGGAGCATCACACAGGCTAGACGGAGAGAAAGAATGTCTCAGGCGGTCAAAAACCAAAGGAATTCAACAATACTGAATCTATTCCAGAATAAGTACTGAAGGGCCTTTTCCTTCAAAGGGAAAGCCCTAGAGACAAATACACTAGAGACTTAAGGACACAGGAACCAGTATGTATGTCAACATACTGGTTCAAAATCGGGAAAGAAGTATCTCAAGGCTGTATATTGTCACCCTGCTTATTTATATAAGTTAAATGCTGGGCTGGATGAAGCACAAGCTGGAATCAATGGATGCTACTATTCTAATGGCAGAAAGCAAACAGAAACTCACGATTCTCTTGATGAGGGTTGAAGGAGAGGAGTGAAGAAGCTGGTTTAAAACTCAACATTGAAAAACTATGATCATGGCATCCAGTCCCATCATTTCATGGCAGATAGGGAAAAAGTGGAAAACAATGACAGATTTTATTTTTGGGGGCTCCAGAATCACTGTGGTTGGTGACCACAGCCATGGAATTAAAAGACACTTGCTCCTGGAAGGAAAGCTGTGACAAAACTAGAGAGCATATTCAAAAGCAGAGACATCATTTTGCCGAGAAAGGTATGTATAATCAAAGTTATGGTTTTTCCAGTGGTTGTGTACAGATGTAAGAGCTGGACCATAAAGGCTGAGTGCTGAAGAATTGATGCCTTTGAACTGTGGTGCTGGAGAAGACTCTTGAGAGTTCCTTGGACATGTTCGGTCAATAACATTTGAGTAACAAAACACATATTAATACATCTCAGGTCAATAATGTGTAAGAAATTATGGCTGAAAACTTCCCAAGCCTTAAGAAGGAAACAGCCAAGTACAAGAAGCACAGAAGGTTCCAAACAAGATGCATACAAACAGACTCACACTGACACATAGCATAATTAAAATAGCAAAAGTTATATAGGATTCAAGGCAGCAGCAGGGAAGCAGTCCAATACAAGGGAATCGCCATAAAGCTATCAGTTGATTCCTCTGCAGAAAATCTGCAGCCAGAAGGGAGTGACATGATGCATGTGAAGTTCTAAAGACAAAAAACCTGCAACCAAGGGTCCTGCCTCCAGTAGGAGCATCACACAGGCTAGACGGAGAGAAAGAATGTCTCAGGCGGTCAAAAACCAAAGGAATTCAACAATACTGAATCTATTCCAGAATAAGTACTGAAGGGCCTTTTCCTTCAAAGGGAAAGCCCTAGAGACAAATACACTAGAGACTTAAGGACACAGGAACCAGTATGTATGTCAACATACTGGTTCAAAATCGGGAAAGAAGTATCTCAAGGCTGTATATTGTCACCCTGCTTATTTATATAAGTTAAATGCTGGGCTGGATGAAGCACAAGCTGGAATCAATGGATGCTACTATTCTAATGGCAGAAAGCAAACAGAAACTCACGATTCTCTTGATGAGGGTTGAAGGAGAGGAGTGAAGAAGCTGGTTTAAAACTCAACATTGAAAAACTATGATCATGGCATCCAGTCCCATCATTTCATGGCAGATAGGGAAAAAGTGGAAAACAATGACAGATTTTATTTTTGGGGGCTCCAGAATCACTGTGGTTGGTGACCACAGCCATGGAATTAAAAGACACTTGCTCCTGGAAGGAAAGCTGTGACAAAACTAGAGAGCATATTCAAAAGCAGAGACATCATTTTGCCGAGAAAGGTATGTATAATCAAAGTTATGGTTTTTCCAGTGGTTGTGTACAGATGTAAGAGCTGGACCATAAAGGCTGAGTGCTGAAGAATTGATGCCTTTGAACTGTGGTGCTGGAGAAGACTCTTGAGAGTTCCTTGGACTGCAAGGATATGAAACCAGTCAATCCTAAAGGAAATCAATTCTGACTGTACACTGGAAAGACTGATGTTGAAGCTCCAATACTCTGGCTCCCTAATACAAGAGCCATTGAAAAAGACCCCGATGCTGGGAAAGATTGAGGGCAGGAGGAGAAGGGGACGAGAGAGAATGAGATGGTTGGATGGCATCAGCAACTCAATGGACATGAGTTTGAGCATCCAGCACACATGGTGAAGGACAGAGAAGCCTGGCGTGCTGCAGTCCATGGGGTCGCAAACAGACAAGACTTACCAACTGAACAACAACATAACTGTAAAAGCAGTTACAGTTACTAACAGTAAGGAGATGAACATCAAAATGTAAAAAAAATATCAAATATACAGAGTGTGAACAAGGGGAGTTAAAATTTAAAAAGCATCACTTCTTTGGCATCACTTTATTTTGGCTGAGCACCTTCTTCATGGTCCAGCTCTCAAGTCTGTTCACAAATAATAGAAAATACATAGCTTTGATTATATGGACCTCTGTCAGCAAAGTGATGTCTGCTTTTTAATATGCTGTCTAGGTTCATCATAGCTTTCCTTCCAAGGAGGAAGCGTCTTTGAATTTTATGGCTGTAGTTACCATTTGCAGTGATTTTGGAGCCCAAGAAAATACCATTTGTCACGGCTTCTACTTTTTCCCTTTCTAGCTAAGAATGTACCTATTAATAACTACTTTAAATATCAGTGGACTAAATGCTCCAATCAAAGACACGGGTGGAAACTTCTCTTGATGAGGGTTGAAGGAGAGGAGTGAAGAAGCTGGTTTAAAACTCAACATTGAAAAACTATGATCATGGCATCCAGTCCCATCATTTCATGGCAGATAGGGAAAAAGTGGAAAACAATGACAGATTTTATTTTTGGGGGCTCCAGAATCACTGTGGTTGGTGACCACAGCCATGGAATTAAAAGACACTTGCTCCTGGAAGGAAAGCTGTGACAAAACTAGAGAGCATATTCAAAAGCAGAGACATCATTTTGCCGAGAAAGGTATGTATAATCAAAGTTATGGTTTTTCCAGTGGTTGTGTACAGATGTAAGAGCTGGACCATAAAGGCTGAGTGCTGAAGAATTGATGCCTTTGAACTGTGGTGCTGGAGAAGACTCTTGAGAGTTCCTTGGACTGCAAGGATATGAAACCAGTCAATCCTAAAGGAAATCAATTCTGACTGTACACTGGAAAGACTGATGTTGAAGCTCCAATACTCTGGCTCCCTAATACAAGAGCCATTGAAAAAGACCCCGATGCTGGGAAAGATTGAGGGCAGGAGGAGAAGGGGACGAGAGAGAATGAGATGGTTGGATGGCATCAGCAACTCAATGGACATGAGTTTGAGCATCCAGCACACATGGTGAAGGACAGAGAAGCCTGGCGTGCTGCAGTCCATGGGGTCGCAAACAGACAAGACTTACCAACTGAACAACAACATAACTGTAAAAGCAGTTACAGTTACTAACAGTAAGGAGATGAACATCAAAATGTAAAAATAATATCAAATATACAGAGTGTGAACAAGGGGAGTTAAAATTTAAAAAGCATCACTTCTTTGGCATCACTTTATTTTGGCTGAGCACCTTCTTCATGGTCCAGCTCTCAAGTCTGTTCACAAATAATAGAAAATACATAGCTTTGATTATATGGACCTCTGTCAGCAAAGTGATGTCTGCTTTTTAATATGCTGTCTAGGTTCATCATAGCTTTCCTTCCAAGGAGGAAGCGTCTTTGAATTTTATGGCTGTAGTTACCATTTGCAGTGATTTTGGAGCCCAAGAAAATACCATTTGTCACGGCTTCTACTTTTTCCCTTTCTAGCTAAGAATGTACCTATTAATAACTACTTTAAATATCAGTGGACTAAATGCTCCAATCAAAAGACACGGGGTGGAGACTTTCCTGGTGGTTCAGCAGTAAGACTCCACACTCCCAGTACTGGGGGCACAGGTTCAATCCCTAGTTGGGGAGCTAAAAACCCACATGCACAGAGCACACCAAAAAAATCTCCAAACTAAAAATGACATAGGGTGGATTTTTCAGAGAATGGGACTCCTCCATGACTGACTATTCATAAGGGATTGCTTAGCTGCCCAAAGGTGAGCTCGGTGTTGGCCAAAAATGTTGAATCTTTGACTTTCTCTCCTACAAGTATGAGGAAATAAACAATTAGTTTCTGGGATGGAGAAAGCTTCAAATGAACTAGACATAAGATGGGGATAAAGCTCTCCAGCCTTTTCTTCCAACTTTGCTGTGGCACAATATATTTAAAGTGATGAAGGGGAAAAACAACCAACCAAGAATACTCTACTCAGTAAGACTCTCATTCAGATTTGATGGAGAAATCAAAAAGTTTACAGACAGGCAAAAGCCAGGAGAATTCAGCAGCACCAAACCAGCTTCTCTCAGTAAGAAAGAGACCAGCAGCTTAATCTGTACACACATATAGGGCTATATCAAAACTTCATGGGAAGAGCAAACAAAGCAACAGCAACAAATATACACACAAAAAAAGAAAAATCAACCTCTATGAAACACTAAAGATCATCATCCAACTATAAGAGAACAAAAGAGGAAGGGAAGAAAAAAGACCTACAAAAACAAACACAAAACCGTTCAGAAAATAGCAGTAAGAACATACATATTGATAATTACCTTAAATGTAAGTAGATTAAATGCTCCAACCAGAAGACAAACAGACTGGCTGAATGAATACCCAAACAAGACCCATATCTGTGCTGCCTATAAGAGACTCATGCAGATCTAGTAACATATACAGACTGCAAGTGAGGGGATGGAAAAAATATTCCATGCAAATGGAAATCAAAAGAAAGCTGGAGTAGCAAACTCATGAGACAAAATAAATTAAGGACTATTACAATGGGACATTCCTGGAGGAACAGTGGTTAAGAATCTGCCTGCCACGCAGGGAACACAGGTGTGATTCCTGGACCAGGAAGATCCTACATGCTGCAGGGAGTTGGGCCCATGCACCGACTACTGAGCCCACTCACCCTAGAGTTCATGCTCTGCAACAAGACAGGCCACTGCAATGAGAAGCCTGAGCATCACAATCAGAGAAAGCCTGAAGGCAGCAGTGAAGCCTAGTGCAGCAAAAAATAAACAAGCTTCTATTAAAAAAGGCTAATATAGGTAGAATCAACATTGTGAAAATGACTATACTACCAAATATCATCTACAGATTCAATGCGATCCCTATCAAATTACCAATGATATTCTTCACAGAACTAGACCGAAATATAACACAGTTCATATGGAAACACAAAAGACCTCGAATTGCCAAAGCAATCCTGAGAAAGAAGAATGGAGCTGGAGGGATCAGCCTAACTTCAGATTATACTACAAAGCAACAGTCATCAAGACAGTATGGTACTGGCACAAAAACAGAAATATAGACTAATGGAACAAGATAGAGAACCCAGAGATAAACCCACACACCTATCGGTACCTTATTTTTGACAAAGGAGGCAAAAAAGATACATTGGACAGAAACAGCCTCTTCAACAAGTAGTGCTGGGAAAATTGGACAGCTATGTGCAAAAAAAATGAAATTGGACCATTCCCTAAAACCATACACAAAGATAAACTCAAAATGGATTAAAGACCAGAAATGTAAGACCAGAAACCATAAAACTCTTAGAGCAGAATATAGGCAAAACACTCAAGAACATAAACCAAAGCACTTCCTTCCATGACCCGCCCTCTAGCGGAAATAAAAATAAAAATAAACGTGGGACCTAATGAAACTTTAAGTTTTAACCTTTAAAGCTTTTATCTTTTTAAGCTTTTAAAGCTTTTGCACAGCAAAAGAAGCTACAAACAAGGTAAACAACCCACAGAATGGGAGAAAATAATAGCAAATGAAACAACCAACAGAGAATTAATCTCCAAAATATACACGCAACTCAACACCAAAAAAATAAAAATAATCAACCCAATCAAAAAATGAGAAAAAGACCTAAACAGACATCTCTCCAGATGGCCAAAAAACACATGAAAAGATGCTCAACATCACTTGTTATTAGAGAAATGCAAACCTCACGCCAGTCAGAATGGCCATCATTAAAAAATCTACAGATAGGGCTTCCTTGGTGGTCCAGTGAGTAAGGACACCACCTTGCAGTACAAGGGGCTCTGGTTTGATCCCTGGCCTGGGAGGATCCCATGTGCCGTGGAGTGGCTGGACCAATGTATCCAATTACCGAGCCGGAGCCCTGGAGCACATGTGCCCAGAGCCAGTGCTCTGCAGTGAGAGAGGCCACTGCAATGGGAGGCAAACACAGGACAAAGAACAAAAAAGATTAACGATAAAAGACCAACAGAAATGGCCAAAAAAAAAGAGAAAAATCTACAGATAATAAATGCTGGAGAGGATGTGGAGAAAAGGGAACACTCCTGCATTGTTGGTGGGAATGTAAATTGATACATCCATTATGGAAGACAGTATGGAGATCCCTTAAGAAACTAAAAACAGAAGCACCATATGACACACTATATGACTCAGAAATCCCACTATTACGCATATATCCTGATGAAATCAAAATTGAAAGTGATACCTGTACCCCAATGTTCATTGAACTAGAACAGAAACATCATATGAAAACAAGCCTCTTCAACAAGTAGTGCTGGGAAAATTGGACAGCTATGTGCAAAAAAAATGAAATTGGACCATTCCCTAAAACCATACACAAAGATAAACTCAAAATGGATTAAAGACCAGAAATGTAAGACCAGAAACCATAAAACTCTTAGAGCAGAATATAGGCAAAACACTCAAGAACATAAACCAAAGCACTTCCTTCCATGACCCGCCCTCTAGCGGAAATAAAAATAAAAATAAACGTGGGACCTAATGAAACTTTAAGTTTTAACCTTTAAAGCTTTTATCTTTTTAAGCTTTTAAAGCTTTTGCACAGCAAAGAAGCTACAAACAAGGTAAACAACCCACAGAATGGGAGAAAATAATAGCAAATGAAACAACCAACAGAGAATTAATCTCCAAAATATACACGCAACTCAACACCAAAAAAATAAAAATAATCAACCCAATCAAAAAATGAGAAAAAGACCTAAACAGACATCTCTCCAGATGGCCAAAAAACACATGAAAAGATGCTCAACATCACTTGTTATTAGAGAAATGCAAACCTCACGCCAGTCAGAATGGCCATCATTAAAAAATCTACAGATAGGGCTTCCTTGGTGGTCCAGTGAGTAAGGACACCACCTTGCAGTACAAGGGGCTCTGGTTTGATCCCTGGCCTGGGAGGATCCCATGTGCCGTGGAGTGGCTGGACCAATGTATCCAATTACCGAGCCGGAGCCCTGGAGCACATGTGCCCAGAGCCAGTGCTCTGCAGTGAGAGAGGCCACTGCAATGGGAGGCAAACACAGGACAAAGAACAAAAAAGATTAACGATAAAAGACCAACAGAAATGGCCAAAAAAAAAGAGAAAAATCTACAGATAATAAATGCTGGAGAGGATGTGGAGAAAAGGGAACACTCCTGCATTGTTGGTGGGAATGTAAATTGATACATCCATTATGGAAGACAGTATGGAGATCCCTTAAGAAACTAAAAACAGAAGCACCATATGACACACTATATGACTCAGAAATCCCACTATTACGCATATATCCTGATGAAATCAAAATTGAAAGAGATACCTGTACCCCAATGTTCATTGCAGCTCTCTATACAATAGCTAGAACATGGAAGCAACCTAGATGTCCACTGACGAATGAATGGATAAAGAAAACTATGGTACATATATACAACAGAATACTTCTCAGTCATAAAAAGAAATGCAGAAGAATCAGTTCCTAATAAGGTGGATGAATCTAGAACGTATTATACAAAGTGAAGTCAGTCAAAAAGAGAAGGACAAGTACAGTATACTAGCACATATATATGGAACCTAGTAAAATGGTACCAATAAATGCACACACAGAATGGCAATGGAGAAACAGACTTAGAGAACAGACCTATGGTCATTGGAGGGAGGGAAGATTGAACAAGAGGTATGGAAAGAGCAACAAGGAAACCTACACTATCATATGTAATAGAGATAACCACTGTGATTAAGCTGTAAAACTAAAGGAACCTACATGGAGACTAAGCATCAACTTGGGCGGGTGGGAAGGGGGAAAAGGGAGGGAGGGCTCAGTGGAAAGGGGTCAGGGATATACCTATGGCTGTTTGGAGATTATGCATACCTGTAAACAAGAAAACTCTGTAAAAACATGTAACAATAACTTTGCTGTACACCTGAAGCTAATGCAACATTGTGAAGCAAATATACTCTCATAAAAATAATTTCTATCGTCAGTTATAATACCCAAATGTTACAAGAGTAACTAAAGAATCACTGTAATAGCTAAGGCACGTTACTAAATTAGAAATCTGCTTAATTGATAATATTTTTAAGTCATTATATGTATGCCATAGGTGAATAGTTTTAACACTAAGTTTCAAGGTTCAAGTTTCTTCATTTTTATAGAAATTACCATACTAAATAAAGCTACTTTATGAAAGAAAGAAAAAGACTAACACAACAGACAAGGAAGGCCACTACACAATGATCAAGGGATCAAAGAAGAAGACATACCAAATATAAATATTTATAAACCCAACAAAGGAGTACCTCAACATATGAAGAAAATGCTAACAGCCATAAAAGGGGAGATTGACAGTAACACAATAATAGTGGGGAACTTTAACACCTCACTTACATCAAGGCACAGATCATAAGGAAGTACAAGTCTTAAGCGACACATTAGACCTGGTAAGACTTATATCTATAGGACATTCCACATGAAAGCAGTGGCATACACTTTCTCTCAAGGGCATGGGACGTTCTCCAGAAGTGATGACACTGGGCCGGTTGTCAAGCCTCGGTATATTTAAGAAGACGGAAATCTTATCAAGCATCTTTTGTGACCATAAAACTATGAGATCAGAAATCAATTACAGTAAAAACTGTCCCGGGAAAAGTACTATAAATTAAGAAGTAAAAAGGAAATAAAAAATTACCTATGGTCATTGGAGGGAAGATTGAACAAGAGGTATGGAAAGAGCAACAAGGAAACCTACACTATCATATGTAATAGAGATAACCACTGTGATTAAGCTGTAAAACTAAAGGAACCTACATGGAGACTAAGCATCAACTTGGGCGGGTGGGAAGGGGGAAAAGGGAGGGAGGGCTCAGTGGAAAGGGGTCAGGGATATACCTATGGCTGTTTGGAGATTATGCATACCTGTAAACAAGAAAACTCTGTAAAAACATGTAACAATAACTTTGCTGTACACCTGAAGCTAATGCAACATTGTGAAGCAAATATACTCTCATAAAAATAATTTCTATCGTCAGTTATAATACCCAAATGTTACAAGAGTAACTAAAGAATCACTGTAATAGCTAAGGCACGTTACTAAATTAGAAATCTGCTTAATTGATAATATTTTTAAGTCATTATATGTATGCCATAGGTGAATAGTTTTAACACTAAGTTTCAAGGTTCAAGTTTCTTCATTTTTATAGAAATTACCATACTAAATAAAGCTACTTTATGAAAGAAAGAAAAAGACTAACACAACAGACAAGGAAGGCCACTACACAATGATCAAGGGATCAAAGAAGAAGACATACCAAATATAAATATTTATAAACCCAACAAAGGAGTACCTCAACATATGAAGAAAATGCTAACAGCCATAAAAGGGGAGATTGACAGTAACACAATAATAGTGGGGAACTTTAACACCTCACTTACATCAAGGCACAGATCATAAGGAAGTACAAGTCTTAAGCGACACATTAGACCTGGTAAGACTTATATCTATAGGACATTCCACATGAAAGCAGTGGCATACACTTTCTCTCAAGGGCATGGGACGTTCTCCAGAAGTGATGACACTGGGCCGGTTGTCAAGCCTCGGTATATTTAAGAAGACGGAAATCTTATCAAGCATCTTTTGTGACCATAAAACTATGAGATCAGAAATCAATTACAGTAAAAACTGTAGGAAAAAAAGAAAAAAAAAAAAACGGACACATGGAGGCTAAAACAAAATGTTACTAAATAACCAGTGAATCACTGAAGAAAATGAAGAATAAAAAAATACCTAGAGACAAATGAAAACAAAAACACAGTAATCCAAAACCTGTGGTAAGCAGCAAGAGCAGTTCTAGGAGGGAAGTATACAGCAGTACAACCTTAGCCCAGGAAAAAACAAAATTTCAATTAAACAACCTAACCTTACACCTAAAGCAACAAGAGAAAGAACAAGTAAAACCTAAAGTTACTAGAAGAAATCATGAATTTCATAAATATCACTGCAGAAATAAACAACAGCAAATATCAAACTAAACATTCTTTGAAAAGATAACCAAAATTGATAAACCTTTAGCCAGACTCATGAAGAGAGAGGACCCAAATAAAGAAATGAAAGGCTATATAACAGTTATCATGAAAACTTAAAAAAATCATATTACTATGAATAGTTATAGGCTAAAAAACTGGAAAACTTAGATAGCAGAAAAATTTGTAGAAACCAAAGACTGCCAAGACTGAGTAAAGCAGAATCTGACAATTTGAACTATCACTAGAAGTGAATCTCAATCTATAATTTAAAAACAAACTTCCAGCAAAGAAAAGTCTGACCCTGTTTGCTTCAGAGGGGAATTCTACCAGGCACACAAAGGACTTATGTGTATCCTCCTGAAACTCTTCCAAGTAACGGAAGAGGGAACACTCCCAAATTCATTCCATGAAGCCACCATCATCGAGATACCCAAACAATAAAAGAGGAGATTGACAGTAACACAATAATAGTGGGGAACTTTAACACCTCACTTACATCAAGGCACAGATCATAAGGAAGTACAAGTCTTAAGCGACACATTAGACCTGGTAAGACTTATATCTATAGGACATTCCACATGAAAGCAGTGGCATACACTTTCTCTCAAGGGCATGGGACGTTCTCCAGAAGTGATGACACTGGGCCGGTTGTCAAGCCTCGGTATATTTAAGAAGACGGAAATCTTATCAAGCATCTTTTGTGACCATAAAACTATGAGATCAGAAATCAATTACAGTAAAAACTGTAGGAAAAAAAGAAAAAAAAAAAAACGGACACATGGAGGCTAAAACAAAATGTTACTAAATAACCAGTGAATCACTGAAGAAAATGAAGAATAAAAAAATACCTAGAGACAAATGAAAACAAAAACACAGTAATCCAAAACCTGTGGTAAGCAGCAAGAGCAGTTCTAGGAGGGAAGTATACAGCAGTACAACCTTAGCCCAGGAAAAAACAAAATTTCAATTAAACAACCTAACCTTACACCTAAAGCAACAAGAGAAAGAACAAGTAAAACCTAAAGTTACTAGAAGAAATCATGAATTTCATAAATATCACTGCAGAAATAAACAACAGCAAATATCAAACTAAACATTCTTTGAAAAGATAACCAAAATTGATAAACCTTTAGCCAGACTCATGAAGAGAGAGGACCCAAATAAAGAAATGAAAGGCTATATAACAGTTATCATGAAAACTTAAAAAAATCATATTACTATGAATAGTTATAGGCTAAAAAACTGGAAAACTTAGATAGCAGAAAAATTTGTAGAAACCAAAGACTGCCAAGACTGAGTAAAGCAGAATCTGACAATTTGAACTATCACTAGAAGTGAATCTCAATCTATAATTTAAAAACAAACTTCCAGCAAAGAAAAGTCTGACCCTGTTTGCTTCAGAGGGGAATTCTACCAGGCACACAAAGGACTTATGTGTATCCTCCTGAAACTCTTCCAAGTAACGGAAGAGGGAACACTCCCAAATTCATTCCATGAAGCCACCATCATCGAGATACCCAAACCAGACAAAGACACTACAAAATAAGAAAATTACAGGCCAATACCTTTGACAAACATACGTGTAACAATCCTCAACAAAGTATTAGCAAAATATACAAATCCAACAACACACACAACGGATCAGCTACCATTCTCAAGTTGGATTCATTCCGCGGTTGCAGAGTTGGTTCAACATACACAAAATGAAAACAAAAACTACAAACTAGTGTAGTGATAACTACACTAACAAAAAGTAGGACTGAAGCCTCATTTTCATTTCCAGAGATGTAGAAAAGCTCCCGATAAAACTCAACATCTATCCACGCCAGAACCTTTCACCAAAGTGGGTCTAGAGGGAACATGTCTTAATATAATAAAGGTTATTAAAGCAAAACCACAGGCAATATAATACTCAACAGTGAAAAGCTGAAAGCCTTTCTGCGAAATTCAGGAACAAGACAAGAATGCCAACTCTCTCCACCTCTTTTCCACAGTGTTGGAAGCCAGAGTAAAACAGATATGAAGAGAAAAAAAAAGGTATCCAGACTGGAAGCAAAGAGATGCAAATGTCCCTATCTGCAGGTAATTTAAAAAAAGAAAAAGAAAAGAACTGTGACATTCTGTATCAATAATTAAAAAAAAAAAACAAAAAACATCTGACACTCTGCATCAAGAACCCTAAAGTACCCCTACCCTCCCCTCAAAATTATGAGGACTAATTCAGCAAGCCTGTTATATACAGAAATCATATAACATATGAAAACTTAAAAATCATATTACTATGAATAGTTATAGGCTAAAAAACTGGAAAACTTAGATAGCAGAAAAATTTGTAGAAACCAAAGACTGCCAAGACTGAGTAAAGCAGAATCTGACAATTTGAACTATCACTAGAAGTGAATCTCAATCTATAATTTAAAAACAAACTTCCAGCAAAGAAAAGTCTGACCCTGTTTGCTTCAGAGGGGAATTCTACCAGGCACACAAAGGACTTATGTGTATCCTCCTGAAACTCTTCCAAGTAACGGAAGAGGGAACACTCCCAAATTCATTCCATGAAGCCACCATCATCGAGATACCCAAACCAGACAAAGACACTACAAAATAAGAAAATTACAGGCCAATACCTTTGACAAACATACGTGTAACAATCCTCAACAAAGTATTAGCAAAATATACAAATCCAACAACACACACAACGGATCAGCTACCATTCTCAAGTTGGATTCATTCCGCGGTTGCAGAGTTGGTTCAACATACACAAAATGAAAACAAAAACTACAAACTAGTGTAGTGATAACTACACTAACAAAAAGTAGGACTGAAGCCTCATTTTCATTTCCAGAGATGTAGAAAAGCTCCCGATAAAACTCAACATCTATCCACGCCAGAACCTTTCACCAAAGTGGGTCTAGAGGGAACATGTCTTAATATAATAAAGGTTATTAAAGCAAAACCACAGGCAATATAATACTCAACAGTGAAAAGCTGAAAGCCTTTCTGCGAAATTCAGGAACAAGACAAGAATGCCAACTCTCTCCACCTCTTTTCCACAGTGTTGGAAGCCAGAGTAAAACAGATATGAAGAGAAAAAAAAAGGTATCCAGACTGGAAGCAAAGAGATGCAAATGTCCCTATCTGCAGGTAATTTAAAAAAAGAAAAAGAAAAGAACTGTGACATTCTGTATCAATAATTAAAAAAAAAAAACAAAAAACATCTGACACTCTGCATCAAGAACCCTAAAGTACCCCTACCCTCCCCTCAAAATTATGAGGACTAATTCAGCAAGCCTGTTATATACAGAAATAAGTTGCATTTCTACATACTAATGATGAAAAATCAAAACAGGAAAGTAAAAAAAAAAAAAAAATTACCAATCCTGTTTAAAAGTCACATTAAGAAAAAAAATCCTATGAATAAACTTAGCCAAGGCCATGAAAAGCCTATATGCTGAAAAATTATATAAAACACTGATAAAAGACACAAACGATGATTAAAAGAAATGGAAAGCTACTCCATTCTCTTGGACTACAGGAATAGTACAATGACCATAATATACCCAAAGCAATCTACACATGTAAGTCAATCCCTGTCAAACTCTGAGAACATTATTCACAGAACTAGAATGATTTAAAAACCAGTAGAGAACTACAAAACAGTCCAATTTCCCAAGAAATCTTATAAAGGAACAAAGCTGGATGCAGGACAATTCCAGACTTCTGCTATACTACAAAGCTCAGTTAATCAAATCAGTGTTGTACTGGCAGGAAACAGACATATAGCAATGTCACAGAATAAAGAGCCCAGGAATAAGCTGACACACCTACAGTCAATTAATCTACACATGAGGCAAGACTATACAATGGACAAAAGACCATCTCTTCAACAAGTGGTGCTGGGAAAACTAGACAGTCACATGTAAAAGCAAGATTATTCTAATAAGTGGGGTAAAGGAACATTCTAAACTCAAGATTATTTTAAGACCTAAATGTAAGACATAAAACCATAAAATCCATATAAAAGACCATAGAAACACTCTAGTACCACTAAACATAAGTAGTACCACTTCTCTTGGCTAGTCACCTAAGGCAAAAGAAATTAAGGCAAAATAGTAATTATGAAAAATACAAATGAGACCTAATTATACATATACTAATTATGCACAAAGCCATTAATGAAAAACCTCCTAAATGGAAAGGACTATTTGCAAATGGCATCAAGCAAGGGGATATGAACTAGTAAGGTGTTAATATCCAAAACATACCACAGCTCATACAAGTCGGTACCAAATAAACAATCCAATCCAAAAAATGAGAAGACTCAAAGGGATGTTTTTTCCAAAGACACACCAATGGCAAACAGACACATGCAAAGAGGCTCAGCATTGGTAATTAACAGAGAAATGCAAGTCAAAACTACAATGAAGAATCATCCCCAAACTGTCAGAATGGCCACCATCAAAAGTGTACAAATAATACATGTTGGGAAGACCTAGAGAATACTCTTCTTATGGGAATGTAAAATGGTGTTCCACTACATAAAATAGCATGGAGGGTCCTTAAATAACTAAAAAATGCAACTACCACATGATCTTGCAGTTCAAGTCCTGGGTTTATTTTGAGAAAAAACACAAACACTAATTTGAAAACACACATGACTACAATGTCCACATCTATAGGGATGATATGGAAGTCACCATTAACAGAAGAATGGATAAACAAGATGTGGTACATACACACAATGGAAAAAAGACTAAATAGATATAGCGCCAGTTGCAGCAACATAGATGGGCCTAGAGAAGATTATGCTTAGAGAAACAAGTCAGAGAAAGACAAATGCCATATGGGATCACACATATTGTAATCTAAGAAATGGAATTCAATTTATATGTAAAACAGAAAGACTAAGAAACCTACAATTACCAAAGGAGAAATGGAAGCAGGGAGACACAAATTAGGGCATGGGTGAAACAGATATGAATGGATAACCAACCAGGATTTACTGTATAGCACAAGAAACTACACTCATATCTTGTTAGAATTTCTAATAGAGTATGTAATCTGTAAAAATGCTGAGTCACTGTGCTGTGCACTTCAAACAATATGCTCCAATAAACAAGGACCAATCACCCAGAGTGGGAGATTCACACACGGGAGAACAGTTACAACTGCAGGGGTTCTCCCCAGGGAGCAGGAGGTCTGGGTCCCACATCAGGCTCCCCGGAATGGGGGTGCTGCAACAGGAAAACAAGCCCCCAGACCATGTGGCTTTGAAGGACAGTAGAAGTTCCTTTCAGGAGACTGGTTTCCCTGGGGTAACAGACCCTGGCAGCAGCCATTTGGGAGCTCACTGTCCCACATGGACACATGCCAGCCACCACTGTGGGATCCTCTAGATTCTCAGCCTCAGAACACAGCCTCACCTCTACCAAAAAGTCTGTGTGCACCAGGACTGGGATGGTCAGGCTCCAAACCAACTGGGCAGGGACAAGCCCCACTTCCCTAGAAGTTGCTCTAAGGCCCCTAGCACACAGCTGCCCCTGGACAAGTCCTTGCCCACCAAGGGCCCAGACACCATTGCACAAGCACTAGACTAGGTACACCCAGAGTCCTACAGCCAGAGACCCCAGACCCAGCCCTGCCCACCAACAAGCCTGCTCAAAACTTGAGGCCGCTTTCACCTTTCAGTGTCTGTCTGGGCAGACACCAGACCTGAGACAACCACAGCCAGCTGTGACAGGATGCATCCCACTCACCAGCAGGACAACACAGGCTTCAGGACGCCTGTACTCAAACCATCAGCACTCTGACACCAGCCACCAAACTCATGGGCCCTCCTGCTAGACCCTAGGACTGGCTCCTCCTGCCAGTGGGCCAGCACCAGTCCCAGGACCTGGTGACACCCCACAGTGGGTGGGGAACAGCCCCACAACTTTCTGGACCCCAGCTCTGCCCACCTGTGAGCTAGCACTAGCCCTGAGGGATCCCAGTGATTCTGCAGCCAGCCCCCCAGGACTGTAAAATGCATCTCAAATTCAGGGATCAGCAACATAAAATACTTACATATACAGATTATTATATGTAACCTCATGGTAATGACAAATGCCAAATTTATAGTGTTTCACAATGACACAAAAAACATAGGAATATAAACACTGAAGATAGTCATCAAATCACAGAAGAAAATAATCCCAGAACAATAAACAAAATGGTAATACATACATAAGTATCAATAGCTGCGTGCGGCTGTGTGTGCTCAGTTCTCAGTCATGTCTGACTTTGCAATCTCATAGACTGTAGCCTGCCAGTCTCCTCTGTCCATGGGCTTTTTCTTCAAGCAAGAAAAATGGAGTGGGGAGTCATTCTCTCCACCAGAGGATCTTTCAGAGCCAGGGATCAAAACTGTGTCTCTTGCATGTCCTACACTGGCGGCAGATTCTTTATCACTGAATCACCTATACCAATAGTTAGGGAAGCCTTATATCAATAGTTAATTTAATATTAATGAACTACCGGCTTCAATTAAAAGACAGAGTGACTGAATGGATACTAAAGCAAGACCCATGTATACACTGCCTACAAGAGACATGCTTCAGATCTAAGGATACAGACTGCAAGTGACGGCATGCAAAATGGTATTTCATGCAAATGGAATTAAAAGTCAAGGCAGTAATAATCAAAAGACAAAACAGGGGACTTCCCTGGTGGTTCAGTGGCTAAGACTCTGCACCCACCAACAAGCCTGCTCAAAACTTGAGGCCGCTTTCACCTTTCAGTGTCTGTCTGGGCAGACACCAGACCTGAGACAACCACAGCCAGCTGTGACAGGATGCATCCCACTCACCAGCAGGACAACACAGGCTTCAGGACGCCTGTACTCAAACCATCAGCACTCTGACACCAGCCACCAAACTCATGGGCCCTCCTGCTAGACCCTAGGACTGGCTCCTCCTGCCAGTGGGCCAGCACCAGTCCCAGGACCTGGTGACACCCCACAGTGGGTGGGGAACAGCCCCACAACTTTCTGGACCCCAGCTCTGCCCACCTGTGAGCTAGCACTAGCCCTGAGGGATCCCAGTGATTCTGCAGCCAGCCCCCCAGGACTGTAAAATGCATCTCAAATTCAGGGATCAGCAACATAAAATACTTACATATACAGATTATTATATGTAACCTCATGGTAATGACAAATGCCAAATTTATAGTGTTTCACAATGACACAAAAAACATAGGAATATAAACACTGAAGATAGTCATCAAATCACAGAAGAAAATAATCCCAGAACAATAAACAAAATGGTAATACATACATAAGTATCAATAGCTGCGTGCGGCTGTGTGTGCTCAGTTCTCAGTCATGTCTGACTTTGCAATCTCATAGACTGTAGCCTGCCAGTCTCCTCTGTCCATGGGCTTTTTCTTCAAGCAAGAAAAATGGAGTGGGGAGTCATTCTCTCCACCAGAGGATCTTTCAGAGCCAGGGATCAAAACTGTGTCTCTTGCATGTCCTACACTGGCGGCAGATTCTTTATCACTGAATCACCTATACCAATAGTTAGGGAAGCCTTATATCAATAGTTAATTTAATATTAATGAACTACCGGCTTCAATTAAAAGACAGAGTGACTGAATGGATACTAAAGCAAGACCCATGTATACACTGCCTACAAGAGACATGCTTCAGATCTAAGGATACAGACTGCAAGTGACGGCATGCAAAATGGTATTTCATGCAAATGGAATTAAAAGTCAAGGCAGTAATAATCAAAAGACAAAACAGGGGACTTCCCTGGTGGTTCAGTGGCTAAGACTCTGCACTCCTAATGTAGGGGGCCTGGGTTCAATCCCTGGTCAGGGAACCAGATCCCACATGCACAAACTAAGACCAAGTGCAGCCATATTAGTAAATACATATATACTCTCATATATATATATATAAAATACTGTTACAAATAACAAAGTAGGACACTGTACAATGATCAAGGTATCAATGCAAGAAGATACAAGGACACAACCTAGGAGAACCTAAATATATAAGGTAAGTATTTGGAATTCCCAGTTAGATCACTGGTAAAGAATCCCTCTGCCAATGCAAGAGATACGGGTTCAATTCCTGGTCCAGGGATATACCACATGCTAAGTTGCAACAAAGCCCATGCACCACAACTACTGAGCCTGTGTGCTACAGCCCAGGAGCTGGAACGACTGGGCATATAAACTGTAACGACTGAAGTCCACACAGATGAGGAGAGCCTGTGCTCTGCAACAAGGAAGTCACTGCAAAGACAGCTCGCACACCCCAACAGGTGCTAGTGCTAGCGGCAACTAGAGAAAGTTGAGCACAGCAATGAAGCCCAAGCACAGCCAAAGATAAATATATAAGTAAGGAAGTATTTACCTAAAGTGAGAAACTGACAGAAGCAAAATAATGGTGGGGGTCTTAACAGTCAATGATCCAGACAGAAAATTCATAAGGAAACACTCACTGGCCTTAAATGACACACAGGTTCAGAGGGATTTTATATATCTACATCTATATATCTACATATGTATATATATATATATATATATATATAAAATGTTTTCTATTTATATATACTTTTAAAATATTTCATTCATAGGCAGAATAAACACACATTTCAAGTGCACATGAAACATTCTCCAGGAATACATCACATGCTAAGCCTCAATATAAACCTTGGTAAGTAAGAAAATGAAAATAGTATCAATGATCTCTTCTGATCACAATACTATGAGACTAGAAATCAACAAGAAAACTGCAAAAAGCCCAAATCCTTGAAGGCTAAAACAATATGCAACTAAACCACCAATGGGTCACTGAGGAAGACAAAGAAGTAGTTAAAAAATATTTGGAGATAAATGAAATCAAAAACACTGTGATCCAAAATCTATGGAATGCAGCAAAGGCGGTTCTAAGAGGGCAGTTGTAGTGAAACAAGCTTAACTCAGGAAACAAAAAAATCTCTAACCACCTAACCTTACATCCAACAACTGAAAAAGAATACACAAAACCCAAACTGCAAAGGAAAAGAGATCTTAAAGATCAGAGGGTAAGTGCATAAAAAACTAAAATACAGAAAACATCAATGAAACAAACAGCTGGTTTCTTGAAGAGTGAACTAAAACTGACAAACCTTTAAATAGACTCAATCATGATAAAATGGAGAGGGCCCTAATTGGTAAAACACAGAAATGAAACAGAAGCTACGACTGGCACCACAGAAATACAAAGGATCATGAGAGACTACTATGAGCAACTATACACCAATAGAGTAGACAAGAAATGGGCAAATTCTCTGAAATGTACAACCTCCCACGACTATACCAGGAAGAAAAAGGAAACACCAGGTCAATTACCAGTACTCAAATGTAAACAATAATTTAAAACTCCCAACAAACAGAAGTCCAGGACCAGAGGACTTCATGGTAAGTTCTACGGGGCATTCAGAGATGAGTTAATACCTACCCTTTGGAATGTGAACTCATTCCACAAAAACTGAAGAGAAGGGACACTTCTGAACTCATTTAGAGGCCAGTATTACCTGCCACCTAAACCAGATAAATAAATCATAGAAACAAGGAAGGTGCAGGTCAGTAATACTGATGAACAAGGATGGAAAATCCTCAGTGAATTAGCAAGGAAATCCAGGAATACATCAGAAGGACTGCATGTCATGGTCAAGTGAGATTTATCCCTGGGATGATTCAATATCTGCTTATCAATGTGATACACCACAGCAGCAACTCATATCGCCAATATTCGTTGGATCATAGGAAAAGCAATGGAATTCCAGCAAAACATCTGCTTCACCAATTACACTAAAGCCTTTGTGTGAATCACTACAAACTGTAGAAAATCTTTGACCCTTTCCCATAAAGCGATCACAATACTATGAGACTAGAAATCAACAAGAAAACTGCAAAAAGCCCAAATCCTTGAAGGCTAAAACAATATGCAACTAAACCACCAATGGGTCACTGAGGAAGACAAAGAAGTAGTTAAAAAATATTTGGAGATAAATGAAATCAAAAACACTGTGATCCAAAATCTATGGAATGCAGCAAAGGCGGTTCTAAGAGGGCAGTTGTAGTGAAACAAGCTTAACTCAGGAAACAAAAAAATCTCTAACCACCTAACCTTACATCCAACAACTGAAAAAGAATACACAAAACCCAAACTGCAAAGGAAAAGAGATCTTAAAGATCAGAGGGTAAGTGCATAAAAAACTAAAATACAGAAAACATCAATGAAACAAACAGCTGGTTTCTTGAAGAGTGAACTAAAACTGACAAACCTTTAAATAGACTCAATCATGATAAAATGGAGAGGGCCCTAATTGGTAAAACACAGAAATGAAACAGAAGCTACGACTGGCACCACAGAAATACAAAGGATCATGAGAGACTACTATGAGCAACTATACACCAATAGAGTAGACAAGAAATGGGCAAATTCTCTGAAATGTACAACCTCCCACGACTATACCAGGAAGAAAAAGGAAACACCAGGTCAATTACCAGTACTCAAATGTAAACAATAATTTAAAACTCCCAACAAACAGAAGTCCAGGACCAGAGGACTTCATGGTAAGTTCTACGGGGCATTCAGAGATGAGTTAATACCTACCCTTTGGAATGTGAACTCATTCCACAAAAACTGAAGAGAAGGGACACTTCTGAACTCATTTAGAGGCCAGTATTACCTGCCACCTAAACCAGATAAATAAATCATAGAAACAAGGAAGGTGCAGGTCAGTAATACTGATGAACAAGGATGGAAAATCCTCAGTGAATTAGCAAGGAAATCCAGGAATACATCAGAAGGACTGCATGTCATGGTCAAGTGAGATTTATCCCTGGGATGATTCAATATCTGCTTATCAATGTGATACACCACAGCAGCAACTCATATCGCCAATATTCGTTGGATCATAGGAAAAGCAATGGAATTCCAGCAAAACATCTGCTTCACCAATTACACTAAAGCCTTTGTGTGAATCACTACAAACTGTAGAAAATTCTTAAAGAGATGAGAATACCAGACCATCTTACTTGTCTCCTAAGAAACCTATATGCAGGTTAAAAGCAATAGTTAGAACCTTACATGGAACAATTCACTGGTTCAAAACCAGTAAAGGAATACGTCAAGGCTGTACACTGTCACCCTACTTACTTACCTTATAGCAGAGTACATTATGAAAATACTGGGTTAGATGAATCACAAGCTGGAATTAAGACTGCCAGGAGAAATAGCCTCAGATATGCAGATGAAACCATTCGAATGGCAGAAAACTAAGAGGAACTAAAGAAACTCTTGAGGAGGGTTAAAGAGGAGAGTGAAAAAGCTGGCTTAAAACTCAATGTCAAAAAAAGTAAGATCATGACATCTGGCTCCCTTCCAGAAAGGGCAAATGTAGAAGCAGTGACAGACTCTATTTTCTTGGGTTCCAAACTCACTGCGGATGGTGACTACAGTTATGAAATTAAAAGATGCTTGCACCTTGGAAGGAAAGCTATGACAAACCTGGACAGAATACTAAAAAGCAAAGACATCACTTTGTCAACAAAGGTCCATATAGTCAAAGCTATGATTTTCCCAGGAGCCATGTATGGTTGTGAGAGTTGGACCATAAAGAAGGCTGAACGCTGAAGAGTCAATGCTTTCAAATTGTGCTGCTGGAGAAGATTCTTTTTTTTCTCTCTCTTTTTTTTCTTTTTTAAATTTTTAATTCTTTATTTTAAAGATTTTACAGAGTTTTGTTGTTTACTGACATGTATGTTCCCAGAACATTCATATGCATATCCCTGGTGCTCCCCACTGGCCCCAGTTCCCCCCTCCCACCCCTCCGTACCATCGCCCCAAGTGATTGTAGGCACTCCTATTCCCTTAGCCCAATGACAATAGCTATCTTTTCCACACGTGCCAGTATAGGTTTCAATGTTACTTGGAGAAGATTCTTGACAGTCCTTTAAAAAGCAAGGATATCGAGCTTCCCTGGTGGTCCAGTGGGTAAGGACACTGCCTTACAATGCCGGTTCCATCCCTGGCCTGGGAAGATCTCATGTACCATGGAGTGGCTGGACCGATGTGTCCAACTACCAAGCCAGAGGTCTGGAGCACATGCACCCAGAGCTGGTGCTCTGCAGCGACAGAGGCCACTACGATGGGAGGCCCACACAGGCCAAAGAACAAAGATGGAAATGAAAGACCAATAGAAGTGGCCAAAAAAAAAAAAAAAAGGCAAGGATATCAAATCAGTCAATGCAAAAGGAAATTAACCCTGAATGTACATTGCAAGGACTGATGCTGAAGCTCCTATACTTTGGCCACCTGTTGCAAAGAGCCTCATTGAAAAAGACCTTGATGCTGGGAAAGACTGAAGGTAGGAAGAGAAGGAGGCAACAAACGATGAGATGGTTGGATGGCAGCACTGACTTAAAGGACATGAATTTGAAGGAATTTTAGAAGACAGTGAAGGACAGGGAATCCTGGTGTGCTATACTCCACTGGGTCGCAAACAGTCAGAAATGACTTGGTGACTGAACAACACAACAACAATAACAAAATAAAATCCATATTACTGTCTCAGTAGATGCAGAGAAAGCTTCTGACAAAGGACAAATGCCATTTATGACAAAACCTGAAAGTGGGTATAGAGGAAATATACCTCAACATAAAGGCCATGTAAATAAGTGCATAGTTAACATCAGACTGAAGACTGAAAAGCTGAAACATTTCTTCTACGATCAGGAACAAGACAAAGATGTCCACCCTTTTATTCAATATAGTTTTGAATGTCTCAGTCATGGCAATCAAAGAGAAATCAATAAAAGGAATCTAAGGTGGAAACTAAACTCTCACTGTTTACAGGTGACATGACAGTACACACAGAAACTCCTGTGCCACCTGACAGCTACTACAGCTCAATGATTTTGGTAAGTTTGAAGGATTCAAAATTAATATACAGGGCTTCCCCTGGTGGTCCAGTGGGTAAGGACACTGCCTTGCAGTGCAAGGGGCGCCAGTTCGATTCCTGGCCTGGGAAGATCCCACGTGCCACAGAGCGGCTGGACTGATGTGTCCAATTACTGAGCCGGAGCTCTGGAGCGCATGTGCCCAGAGCCGGCGCTCTGCGACAACAGACACCACCACGATGGGAGGCCCACAGGAGCCAAAGAACAAAGACGGATGAAAATAGAGAAAGACCAACAGAAGTGGCCCGCCCGCTCCCCTCCCTCCCCAACCTGACCCCCGCCCAAAAATAAATAAATAAATCTTTAAAAAAAAATTAATATATAGAAATCTGTTCCATTTCTGTACACTAAAAAGCTATCAGAGAAGGAAACAATCCTACCTACAATCATGTCAAAGAGAATGAAATAACTAGGAATATGTCTTCCTAATGTAGTAAAAGACCTGCAGTGAGGAAACCATAAATACACTGTTGAAAGAAATTGATACAAGTAGATGGAAAGATACACAATGCTCTTGGATTGGAATAATCTATATTGTTAAGATGACCATACTATCACGGTCATCTGAGATTCAATGCAATCCCTATGAAATATCAATGGCAGTTTTCATTGATTGCAGCTAATAGTTTTGAAGTTTGTATGGAAACACAAGAGACCTTGAATAGCCATAAGAACCTTAAATCTGGAGGTATCCTATTACCTGATTTCAGACAGTATTACAAAGCTGATCAAAACAATACAGGGGCTTCCCTGGTGGTCCAATGGGTAAGGACACTGCCTTACAGTGCAAGGGGCGCTGGTTCGATTCCTGGCCCGGGAAGAGCCCACGTACCACAGAGCGGCTAGACCACTGTGTCCAACTACCGAGCCAATGCTCTGGAACACATGCACCCAGAGCCAGTGCTCTTCAACAAGAAAGGCCACTGCAAAGGGAGGCCAACACAGGCCAAAGAACAAAGACGGATGACAAATAAATGAAAGACCAATAGAAGTGGCCAAAAGAAAAAAAAAAAAAAAAACCAATACAATGTTGGCCAAAAATAGACAGATGGAACAGTTCATACTCTAGAAAATAACCCATGCACTTAGAATCAATCAACAAAGGGGCAAGAATATACAATGGGGGAAGGCCATTTCTTCAATAAGTGGCGGTAGGATAACTGGACAGACATGTATGAATGAAATTAGAACCTTCTATAACACCACATACAAAAATAAACTCCAAATGGATTAAAGAACTAAGCTTAAGATCAGAAACTGTAAAATTCCTAGATGAAAACATAGGCAGAACATGTGGTATAAATTACAGCAATATCTCTTGTATTTTTCTCATAATAGAAACTAAAAGGAAAAAAACATACAAATGGGACCCAACTAAACTTAAAATACTTTTTGCACAGTAAAGGATATCACCGACAAAACAAAAAGACAGTCTGGTAAAAGGGAGAAAACACTTGCTAATAATATGACTAATTAGAGGTTAATATCCAAAATATATAAAACAGCACAAACAACTCCTTTTAAAATGAACAATCTGACTGAAAACTGGCAGAAGACCTAAATAGACAATTTTCCAAAGAGGAAATGCAGACTGCCAACAGGCAAATGAAAAGATGCATCAACACTGCTTGCTAATTAGGGAAATGCAAGTCAAAACCACGATAAGGTATCACCTTGTACCTGTCAGAATGACTATCGTTTAAGGAAAAGACATTGGTGAAATTGTGGATTAAAAAGAACACTCCTACACTGCTGGCGGAAACGTAAATTGGTGCAGTCCCTATGGACAAACAGTATGGAGAATCGTTGAAAAAAAAGGAAAAGTGTGATCCAACAATCCCACTCTGGGCATATACATGGAAAAATCATAATTCAAAAACATGCACACACACCAATGTTCATTCCAGCACTATGTACAATAGCCAAGACGTGGAAGCAATCTCAGTGTCCATCAGTGGAGGAATGGGTAAAGAAAATTTGGTGTGTGTATATACATATACACGCATATATGCAATGGAATATTAGTCAGCCATAAAAAGGATGAAATAATGCAATACACAGCAAAATGGGTGAATCTAGATATTATCATATGGTCTGAAATAAGTCAAAGGTACATATTATACAATATCACATATATCATATCTAAAAACAATGATACAAAGTAATTTATTTATGAATCAATCAACAAAGGGGCAAGAATATACAATGGGGGAAGGCCATTTCTTCAATAAGTGGCGGTAGGATAACTGGACAGACATGTATGAATGAAATTAGAACCTTCTATAACACCACATACAAAAATAAACTCCAAATGGATTAAAGAACTAAGCTTAAGATCAGAAACTGTAAAATTCCTAGATGAAAACATAGGCAGAACATGTGGTATAAATTACAGCAATATCTCTTGTATTTTTCTCATAATAGAAACTAAAAGGAAAAAAACATACAAATGGGACCCAACTAAACTTAAAATACTTTTTGCACAGTAAAGGATATCACCGACAAAACAAAAAGACAGTCTGGTAAAAGGGAGAAAACACTTGCTAATAATATGACTAATTAGAGGTTAATATCCAAAATATATAAAACAGCACAAACAACTCCTTTTAAAATGAACAATCTGACTGAAAACTGGCAGAAGACCTAAATAGACAATTTTCCAAAGAGGAAATGCAGACTGCCAACAGGCAAATGAAAAGATGCATCAACACTGCTTGCTAATTAGGGAAATGCAAGTCAAAACCACGATAAGGTATCACCTTGTACCTGTCAGAATGACTATCGTTTAAGGAAAAGACATTGGTGAAATTGTGGATTAAAAAGAACACTCCTACACTGCTGGCGGAAACGTAAATTGGTGCAGTCCCTATGGACAAACAGTATGGAGAATCGTTGAAAAAAAAGGAAAAGTGTGATCCAACAATCCCACTCTGGGCATATACATGGAAAAATCATAATTCAAAAACATGCACACACACCAATGTTCATTCCAGCACTATGTACAATAGCCAAGACGTGGAAGCAATCTCAGTGTCCATCAGTGGAGGAATGGGTAAAGAAAATTTGGTGTGTGTATATACATATACACGCATATATGCAATGGAATATTAGTCAGCCATAAAAAGGATGAAATAATGCAATACACAGCAAAATGGGTGAATCTAGATATTATCATATGGTCTGAAATAAGTCAAAGGTACATATTATACAATATCACATATATCATATCTAAAAACAATGATACAAAGTAATTTATTTATATAACAGAAATAGTGCTACAGATTTTCTTTTAAACCTTTATTTTGCTTTTAACTTTTACAGAGTTTTGTTGTTTACAGATATGTATGTTCTCAGATTAGTCATATGTATATCCCCCCTATCCCACCCCTCCCAACCATCACACAGCACCCCTGAAGGATCCTCTTTTCTCACAGAGCAATGACTAGAGCTATTTTCTTCACTTATGATAGTACAGGCCTTCATGCTACTTCCTTTACGCCTCCCACCTTCTGTTCCTTTCCCACAATGTCCATATGTCCCACTGTCCATGTCTGTCTTTCTGTCACTTCACTGCGTGTGCCATCATCACCATCCTACTAGATTCCATATATATGTGTTAATATACTGTATTTGTCCTTCTCTTTCTGACTGACTTCACTTTTTAGGATACGTTCTAGATCCAGCCACCTCATTAGGGCTGATTCTTCTGCATTTCTCTTTACAGCTGTGTAGTATTCCATTGTATGTATGTACCAGAGCTTTTGGATCCATTCGTTCGTCAATGGGCATCTAGGTTGCTTCCATGTTCTAGCTATTGTATAGAGAGCTGCAGTGAACATTGGGGTACAGGTGCTTCTTTCAGATTTGATTTCATCAGGGTATAAGCCTAAGAGTGGGATTGCTGGGTCGTATGGTGCTTCTATTTTTAGTTTTTTAAGAAATCTCCAGACTGTCTTCCATAGAGGCTGTATCAATTTACACTCCCACCAGCAATGCAGGAGTGTTCCCTTTTCTCCGCACCCTCTCCAGCATTTATTATCTGTCGATTAGTGGATGACGGCCATTCTGATGGGTGTGAGGTGATACCTCATTGTAGTTTTGATTTGCATTTCTCTAATTATTAGTGAAATTGAGCATCGTTTCATGTGCTTTTGGGTCATCTGTATGTCATCGTTGGAGAGGTGTCTGTTTAGGTCCTTTTCCCATTTTTTGATTGGGTTGTTCGCTTTTCCAGTCGGTTTTGAGTCTAGATATTATCATATGGTCTGAAATAAGTCAAAGGTACATATTATACAATATCACATATATCATATCTAAAAACAATGATACAAAGTAATTTATTTATATAACAGAAATAGTGCTACAGATTTTCTTTTAAACCTTTATTTTGCTTTTAACTTTTACAGAGTTTTGTTGTTTACAGATATGTATGTTCTCAGATTAGTCATATGTATATCCCCCCTATCCCACCCCTCCCAACCATCACACAGCACCCCTGAAGGATCCTCTTTTCTCACAGAGCAATGACTAGAGCTATTTTCTTCACTTATGATAGTACAGGCCTTCATGCTACTTCCTTTACGCCTCCCACCTTCTGTTCCTTTCCCACAATGTCCATATGTCCCACTGTCCATGTCTGTCTTTCTGTCACTTCACTGCGTGTGCCATCATCACCATCCTACTAGATTCCATATATATGTGTTAATATACTGTATTTGTCCTTCTCTTTCTGACTGACTTCACTTTTTAGGATACGTTCTAGATCCAGCCACCTCATTAGGGCTGATTCTTCTGCATTTCTCTTTACAGCTGTGTAGTATTCCATTGTATGTATGTACCAGAGCTTTTGGATCCATTCGTTCGTCAATGGGCATCTAGGTTGCTTCCATGTTCTAGCTATTGTATAGAGAGCTGCAGTGAACATTGGGGTACAGGTGCTTCTTTCAGATTTGATTTCATCAGGGTATAAGCCTAAGAGTGGGATTGCTGGGTCGTATGGTGCTTCTATTTTTAGTTTTTTAAGAAATCTCCAGACTGTCTTCCATAGAGGCTGTATCAATTTACACTCCCACCAGCAATGCAGGAGTGTTCCCTTTTCTCCGCACCCTCTCCAGCATTTATTATCTGTCGATTAGTGGATGACGGCCATTCTGATGGGTGTGAGGTGATACCTCATTGTAGTTTTGATTTGCATTTCTCTAATTATTAGTGAAATTGAGCATCGTTTCATGTGCTTTTGGGTCATCTGTATGTCATCGTTGGAGAGGTGTCTGTTTAGGTCCTTTTCCCATTTTTTGATTGGGTTGTTCGTTTTTCCAGTGCTGAGTTGTCTGAGTTGCTTGTAGATTTTGGAGATGAATTCTTTGTCTGTTGTTTCATTTGCTATGATTTTCTCCCACTCTGTGGGCTGTCTGTTCAGCTTTTTTGTAGTTTCTTTTGCTGTACAAAAGCTTTTAAGTTTCATGAGGTCCCACATGTTCATTTGTCTTTTTAGTTCCGCTATTCTAGTAGGTGGGTCAGAGAAGATCTTGCTTTGATTGATGTCCTTGAGGGTTTTGCCTATATTCTCCTCTAAGAGTTTGATGGTTTCTGGCCTTACATTTAAGTCTTTAATCCATTTTGAGTTGATCTTTGTGCATGCTGTCAGGGTATGTTCCAACTTCATTTTTTGGCATGTAGCTGTCCAATTTTCCCAGCACCACTTGTTGAAGAGGCTGTCTTTGTCCCATTTTATATGTTCGCCTCCTTTGTCAAAAATAAGGTACCCATAGGTGCGTGGGTTTATCTCTGGGTTCTCGATCTTGTTCCATTGGTATTTCTGTTTTTGTGCCAGTACCATACTGTCTTGAGGACTGTTGCTTTGTAGTAGAGTCTGAAGTTAGGGAGGCTGATCCCTCCAGCTCCATTCTTCTTTCTCAGGATTGCTTTGGCTATTCGAGGTCTTTTGTGTTTCCATATGAACAGTGTTATTCTTTGGTCTAGTTCTGTGAAGAATGTCATTGGAAGTTTGATAGGGATCGCATTGAATCTATAGATGACATTTGGTAGTATGGTCATTTTCACAATATTGATTCTTCCGACCCAGGAACATGGAATATCTCTCCATCTGTTTAAGTCTTCTTTCATTTCTTTCATGAGTGTCTTGTAATTTTCTGTGTACAATTCTTTTGTTTCTTTGGGTAGGTTTATTCCTAGATATTTGATTCTTTTGGTTACAATGGTGAAGGGGATTGCCTCTTTGATTGGGTTGTTCGTTTTTCCAGTGCTGAGTTGTCTGAGTTGCTTGTAGATTTTGGAGATGAATTCTTTGTCTGTTGTTTCATTTGCTATGATTTTCTCCCACTCTGTGGGCTGTCTGTTCAGCTTTTTTGTAGTTTCTTTTGCTGTACAAAAGCTTTTAAGTTTCATGAGGTCCCACATGTTCATTTGTCTTTTTAGTTCCGCTATTCTAGTAGGTGGGTCAGAGAAGATCTTGCTTTGATTGATGTCCTTGAGGGTTTTGCCTATATTCTCCTCTAAGAGTTTGATGGTTTCTGGCCTTACATTTAAGTCTTTAATCCATTTTGAGTTGATCTTTGTGCATGCTGTCAGGGTATGTTCCAACTTCATTTTTTGGCATGTAGCTGTCCAATTTTCCCAGCACCACTTGTTGAAGAGGCTGTCTTTGTCCCATTTTATATGTTCGCCTCCTTTGTCAAAAATAAGGTACCCATAGGTGCGTGGGTTTATCTCTGGGTTCTCGATCTTGTTCCATTGGTATTTCTGTTTTTGTGCCAGTACCATACTGTCTTGAGGACTGTTGCTTTGTAGTAGAGTCTGAAGTTAGGGAGGCTGATCCCTCCAGCTCCATTCTTCTTTCTCAGGATTGCTTTGGCTATTCGAGGTCTTTTGTGTTTCCATATGAACAGTGTTATTCTTTGGTCTAGTTCTGTGAAGAATGTCATTGGAAGTTTGATAGGGATCGCATTGAATCTATAGATGACATTTGGTAGTATGGTCATTTTCACAATATTGATTCTTCCGACCCAGGAACATGGAATATCTCTCCATCTGTTTAAGTCTTCTTTCATTTCTTTCATGAGTGTCTTGTAATTTTCTGTGTACAATTCTTTTGTTTCTTTAGGTAGGTTTATTCCTAGATATTTGATTCTTTTGGTTACAATGGTGAAGGGGATTGCCTCTTTGATTCCGTTTTCTCATTTTTCATTGTTTGTATATAGGAATGCCAGTGATTTCTGTGTTTACTTTGTATCCTGCGACTTTGCTGAATTCGTTGATTAGCTCTAGTAGCTTTGTAACTGTGTCCTTGGGATTTTCTAAGTATAATATCATGTTGTCTGCAAAAAGAGATAGCTTGACTTCTTCCTTTGATTTCTGGATTCTTTTGATTTCTTTCTCTTCTCTTATTGCCGTTGCTAGAACTTCCAGGACTATGTTGAATAGTAGTGGTGAAAGTGGACACCCTTGTCTTGTTCCTGATCTTAGAGGGAATGCTTTGAGTTTTTCACCATTGAGGATAATGTTCGCTGAGGGCTTCTCATATATGGCTTTCACTATGTTAAGATAAGTTCCTTCTATGCCCATTTTTTGAAGAGTTTTTATCATAAATGGATACTGTACTTTGTCAAAGGCTTTTTCTGCATCTATTGAGATGATAATGTGATTTTTGTCTCTCAAATTGTTGATATGGTGTATCCCATTGATTGATTTGTGGATACTGAAGAATCCTTGCATGCCTGGGATGAACCCAACTTGATCATGATGTATGAGCTTTTTTTTTTTTTTTTAATTAATTAATTAATTAATTTTTTTACATGTATGTTCCCAGATGATGTATGAGCTTTTTAATGTTTTGTTGAATTCTGTTTGCTAGGATTTTGTTGCGGATTTTGGCGTCTCGATTCATCAGTGAAATTGGCCTATAATTTTCTTTTCTTGTGTTGTCTTTGCCTGGCTTTGGTATCAGGGTGATGGTGGCCTCGTAGAATGTGTTTGGAAGTGTTCTTTCCTGTGCAATTGTTTGGAAGAGTTTTAGAAGTACAGGCATTAGCTCTTCTTTAAATGTTTGGTAGAATTCACTTGTGAAACCATCTGGCCCTGGGCTTTTATTTTTGGGTAGATTTTTGATCACAAGGTCGATTTCTGAACTTGTGATTGGCTTGTTCATAGTTTCTATTTCTTCCTGTAATCTTCTCTAAGAAACAGTCCATTTCTTCCAGGTTGTCCAGTTTGTTGCCATAAAGTTGTTCATAATAGTCTCTTAGAATCCTTTGGATTTTTGAATTATCTGTTGTAATCTCTCCTTTTTCATTTTTTATTTTGGTGATCTGGTTCTTCTCTCTCTTTTTCTTGATGAGTCTGGCCAGTGGTGTGTCGATTTTATTGACTTTTTTGAAGAACCAGCTTTTTGTTTTATTTATCTTTACTATTGTTTCTTTTGTTTCTTTTTCATTTATTTCTGCTCTGATCTTTATGATTTCCCTTCTTCTGCTGGCTTTGGGGTGTTTTCTTCTTTCTCCAGTTGTTTTAAGCGTAAGGTAAGGTCGTCTGTTTGAGATTTCCTAGTTTCTTGAGGTGGGATTGTAATGCTATAAACTTCCCTCTTAGAACTGCTTTTGCAGTATCCCATAGGTTTTGCACTGTTGTGTGTTCATTGTCGTTTTTTTCTAGAAATTTTTTTATTTCTCCTTTGATTTCCTCAATGATCAGTTGGTTTTTTACGTACGTGTTGTTTAATCTCCATGTGTTTGTGTTTTTAGCGGTTTTTTTCCTGTAGCTGATCTCTAGTCTCACTGCATTGTGATCCGAGAAGATGGCTGATAGAATTTCAGTTTTCTTGAATTGACTGAGGTTTGATTTGTGGCCCAAGATGTGGTCTATCCTGGAGAATGTTCCGTGAGTACGAGAAGAAACTGTATTCTTCTGCTTTAGGATGGAAAATCCTAAAGATATCCATGAGGTCCATTTCTTCTAGTGTGGCATTTAAGGCTTGTGTTTCTTTATTAATTTTCTGTTTGGATGATCTGTCCATTGGTGTGAGAGGAGTGTTAAAGTCTCCTACTATGATTGTGTTACTGTCAATGTCTTCTCTTATGTCTGAAAGTGTTTGTCTTATGTATTGGGGTGCTCCTGCGATGGATGCATAGATATTTATGATTATTATGTCTTCTTCTTGGATCAATCCCTTAATCATGATGTAGTGACCTGCCTTGTCTCTTAGAATCTTTTTTACTTTAAAATCTATTTTGTCTGATATGAGGATTGCTACTCCAGCTTTCTTTTGATTTCCATTTGCATGGAATATCTTTTTCCAGCCTCTCACTTTCAGTCTATGAGTGTCTCTAGGTCTGAAATGAGTTTCCTGGAGGCAGCATATGTATGGGTCGTGCTTTGGATCCATTCAGCCACTCTGTGTCTTTTGGTGATCGCTTCTCTCTTTTTCTTGATGAGTCTGGCCAGTGGTGTGTCGATTTTATTGACTTTTTTGAAGAACCAGCTTTTGTTTTATTTATCTTTACTATTGTTTCTTTTGTTTCTTTTTCATTTATTTCTGCTCTGATCTTTATGATTTCCCTTCTTCTGCTGGCTTTGGGGTGTTTTCTTCTTTCTCCAGTTGTTTTAAGCGTAAGGTAAGGTCGTCTGTTTGATATTTCCTAGTTTCTTGAGGTGGGATTGTAATGCTATAAACTTCCCTCTTAGAACTGCTTTTGCAGTATCCCATAGGTTTTGCACTGTTGTGTGTTCATTGTCGTTTTTTTCTAGAAATTTTTTTATTTCTCCTTTGATTTCCTCAATGATCAGTTGGTTTTTTACGTACGTGTTGTTTAATCTCCATGTGTTTGTGTTTTTAGCGGTTTTTTTCCTGTAGCTGATCTCTAGTCTCACTGCATTGTGATCCGAGAAGATGGCTGATAGAATTTCAGTTTTCTTGAATTGACTGAGGTTTGATTTGTGGCCCAAGATGTGGTCTATCCTGGAGAATGTTCCGTGAGTACGAGAAGAAACTGTATTCTTCTGCTTTAGGATGGAAAATCCTAAAGATATCCATGAGGTCCATTTCTTCTAGTGTGGCATTTAAGGCTTGTGTTTCTTTATTAATTTTCTGTTTGGATGATCTGTCCATTGGTGTGAGAGGAGTGTTAAAGTCTCCTACTATGATTGTGTTACTGTCAATGTCTTCTCTTATGTCTGAAAGTGTTTGTCTTATGTATTGGGGTGCTCCTGCGATGGATGCATAGATATTTATGATTATTATGTCTTCTTCTTGGATCAATCCCTTAATCATGATGTAGTGACCTGCCTTGTCTCTTAGAATCTTTTTTACTTTAAAATCTATTTTGTCTGATATGAGGATTGCTACTCCAGCTTTCTTTTGATTTCCATTTGCATGGAATATCTTTTTCCAGCCTCTCACTTTCAGTCTATGAGTGTCTCTAGGTCTGAAATGAGTTTCCTGGAGGCAGCATATGTATGGGTCGTGTTTTTGGATCCATTCAGCCACTCTGTGTCTTTTGGTTGGGGCATTTAGTCCATTGACATTCAAAGTAATTATTGATACAAATGATCCTATTGTCATCTTCTTAGATGTTATGATGGGTTTGTTTCGTGGATCTTCTCCTTTTATACTTGTTGTCTATATAAGTCCCTTTAACACTTGCTGTAAGGCTGGTCTGGTGTGACTAAATTCTTTTAATTTTTGCTTGTCTGTAAAGCTTTTGATTTCTCCATCAATTTTGAATGAGATCCTTGCAGGGTAGAGGATTCTTGGTTGCAGATTATTCTCTTTTAGCCGTTTAAATGTGTCCTGCCATTCCCTTCTGGCCTGCAGAGTTTCTGTTGAAAGATCAGCTGTTAAACGGATGGGCTTTCCCTTGTATGTCACTAGTTGCTTTTCCCTTGCTGCTTTGAGAATTCTATCTTTGTGTTTAATTTGTGTTAACTTCATTAATATGTGTCTTGGTGTGTTTCTTCTCGGATTGATTCTGTATGGTACTCTTTGTGCTTCCTGGACTTGATTGACTATTTTTTTTCCCATGTTGGGGAAATTTTCAACTAGAATCTCTTCAAAAATTTTCTCATAGCCTTTCTTTTTTTCTTCTTCTGGAACCCCTATAATTCGACTATTGGTGCAGTTGATACTATCCCAGAGGTCCCTGAGGCTATCCTCTGCTCTTTTCATTCTTTGAGCTAGAGTCTGTTTTTCAGCAGTTACTTCCACCATTTTATCTTCCAGCTCACTTATCCAGTCTTCTGTCTCAGATACTCTGCTCTTGATTCCTTCTACAGTGTTTTTCAGTTCAGCAATTGAGTTGTTTGTCTCTGTTACTTTTTTTGTAAGTTCTTGTATTTCTTTACTCAGTGTGTTAGTTGTGTCTTGCAATTTCTCTGACATTCTGTTTTCAGTGTCTTTGATCATCTTTACTATCATTCTTCTGAAATCCTTTCAGAAAGTTTGTCCAAATTCTCTTCATTAATTTGATCTTGTGTGTTTGTGGATTGTTCCTTCGCTTGTGGTATTTCGATGTTATTATTAATTTTTAACTGACTCTGGGATTTCCTGGAGGCAGCATATGTATGGGTCGTGTTTTGGATCCATTCAGCCACTCTGTGTCTTTTGGTTGGGGCATTTAGTCCATTGACATTCAAAGTAATTATTGATACAAATGATCCTATTGTCATCTTCTTAGATGTTATGATGGGTTTGTTTCGTGGATCTTCTCCTTTTATACTTGTTGTCTATATAAGTCCCTTTAACACTTGCTGTAAGGCTGGTCTGGTGTGACTAAATTCTTTTAATTTTTGCTTGTCTGTAAAGCTTTTGATTTCTCCATCAATTTTGAATGAGATCCTTGCAGGGTAGAGGATTCTTGGTTGCAGATTATTCTCTTTTAGCCGTTTAAATGTGTCCTGCCATTCCCTTCTGGCCTGCAGAGTTTCTGTTGAAAGATCAGCTGTTAAACGGATGGGCTTTCCCTTGTATGTCACTAGTTGCTTTTCCCTTGCTGCTTTGAGAATTCTATCTTTGTGTTTAATTTGTGTTAACTTCATTAATATGTGTCTTGGTGTGTTTCTTCTCGGATTGATTCTGTATGGTACTCTTTGTGCTTCCTGGACTTGATTGACTATTTTTTTTCCCATGTTGGGGAAATTTTCAACTAGAATCTCTTCAAAAATTTTCTCATAGCCTTTCTTTTTTTCTTCTTCTGGAACCCCTATAATTCGACTATTGGTGCAGTTGATACTATCCCAGAGGTCCCTGAGGCTATCCTCTGCTCTTTTCATTCTTTGAGCTAGAGTCTGTTTTTCAGCAGTTACTTCCACCATTTTATCTTCCAGCTCACTTATCCAGTCTTCTGTCTCAGATACTCTGCTCTTGATTCCTTCTACAGTGTTTTTCAGTTCAGCAATTGAGTTGTTTGTCTCTGTTACTTTTTTTGTAAGTTCTTGTATTTCTTTACTCAGTGTGTTAGTTGTGTCTTGCAATTTCTCTGACATTCTGTTTTCAGTGTCTTTGATCATCTTTACTATCATTCTTCTGAAATCCTTTCAGAAAGTTTGTCCAAATTCTCTTCATTAATTTGATCTTGTGTGTTTGTGGATTGTTCCTTCGCTTGTGTGGTATTTCTCTGCCGTTTCATTGTTATTATTAATTTTTTAACTGACTCTGGGATTTCCTTTTCCCAGACTTTGAGTTACATCTGTTGGTGTTTGTTGTCTGGATGGGGCTTCTTATTCTGGGTGATGGTGGTGATTGGGTGATGTCAGGACTTGCATACAAGTGATTACCTTTGTTGGCGTTCTCACTTGTATACTGCTCTTTAGTGTTAGGCGTTCTCTAGTATTGTAGGGTTTTGGAGTCAGTGCTCCCTCCCTAAAGCCCCGGGGCTTTTTGCCTGACCAGGGAATGAAGATTTCACGGCTGGTTTGTTATGGCATTAAATGATATTAAAACATATATATGCAAATGAGAAACAGAAGGTGTACCTTTGACAAATGGCAATTAAAATATTATGCAAATACTATCTAGCGTATTGAAGTATACACATAAACATATACAGCTGTAACATAACCCAAGCATTCCAACCAAAATACAGTACAATACGTTAGCACGGCAAATAGAGAAAACCAAGAATGATATCCACCAGTTAATAACCAAACTAAGTAGAGCACCAATTGGAGAATAATGCTAGAGCAGAGTCCCGTTGGGGATAAGGCAATGAGGACAGAACAGACTAAGAAATATGGTGGGGCAAGGGAAAAAGAGAAAGGGAGGATAGAAGAGAAATATAGAATAATATTGCAAAGTTAAATATAGGGAGGTAAAGATTTGTATGTATTAGAATTTAGTGCTATAGGAAAGGAGCTTCAGAGAAAGCAAAGAATTATAGAGGAAGTAGTAGTACAAATGAAAAATTTTTAAAAATTAAAAGAGCTAATTATATAGAAAAATACAGAAAAACAAAGCAAAAATAATAAAAACAAACAAAACCCCCACAGAACCTTAAAAGGCCAAAATTCCTTCTACAGTGTTTTTCAGTTCAGCAATTGAGTTGTTTGTCTCTGTTACTTTTTTTGTAAGTTCTTGTATTTCTTTACTCAGTGTGTTAGTTGTGTCTTGCAATTTCTCTGACATTCTGTTTTCAGTGTCTTTGATCATCTTTACTATCATTCTTCTGAAATCCTTTCAGAAAGTTTGTCCAAATTCTCTTCATTAATTTGATCTTGTGTGTTTGTGGATTGTTCCTTCGCTTGTGTGGTATTTCTCTGCCGTTTCATTGTTATTATTAATTTTTTAACTGACTCTGGGATTTCCTTTTCCCAGACTTTGAGTTACATCTGTTGGTGTTTGTTGTCTGGATGGGGCTTCTTATTCTGGGTGATGGTGGTGATTGGGTGATGTCAGGACTTGCATACAAGTGATTACCTTTGTTGGCGTTCTCACTTGTATACTGCTCTTTAGTGTTAGGCGTTCTCTAGTATTGTAGGGTTTTGGAGTCAGTGCTCCCTCCCTAAAGCCCCGGGGCTTTTTGCCTGACCAGGGAATGAAGATTTCACGGCTGGTTTGTTATGGCATTAAATGATATTAAAACATATATATGCAAATGAGAAACAGAAGGTGTACCTTTGACAAATGGCAATTAAAATATTATGCAAATACTATCTAGCGTATTGAAGTATACACATAAACATATACAGCTGTAACATAACCCAAGCATTCCAACCAAAAATACAGTACAATACGTTAGCACGGCAAATAGAGAAAACCAAGAATGATATCCACCAGTTAATAACCAAACTAAGTAGAGCACCAATTGGAGAATAATGCTAGAGCAGAGTCCCGTTGGGGATAAGGCAATGAGGACAGAACAGACTAAGAAATATGGTGGGGCAAGGGAAAAAGAGAAAGGGAGGATAGAAGAGAAATATAGAATAATATTGCAAAGTTAAATATAGGGAGGTAAAGATTTGTATGTATTAGAATTTAGTGCTATAGGAAAGGAGCTTCAGAGAAAGCAAAGAATTATAGAGGAAGTAGTAGTACAAATGAAAAATTTTTAAAAATTAAAAGAGCTAATTATATAGAAAAATACAGAAAAACAAAGCAAAAATAATAAAAACAAACAAAACCCCCACAGAACCTTAAAAGGCCAATGGGGAACCAGAAGTTTATACCAAAATAAAATGTGTGGTTTAAAAGGAAAAAGAAAAAAAAAATTATGTATACTTGAATATATTCAGTCTTACTGATAAGATTAGTAGCTTCAATAGAATTCAGTGAAGGAAATGAACACACCCACTCTCTCTCTCTCTCTCTCACACACACACACACACACTCCCCCCCCCCAAAAAAAAAGCGGGGGGTGCACTGAGTGGGTTTGGGAAAAAGAGAAAAAAAAAATTGAAACAAAGTGATACAATACAAAAAATGAAATTTTAAAGTCCAGCAGTAACTCCAGCTTCAGACAAAACGTGAAAATAGTGTTTATGTTCTTCTGTCTCTTGCTGACTATTCAGGAATTATCAGTCTTTTTCTTGCCTCTGGCAGTGGTTGGATCTGAAGACCTCTTTGACTGCTTGTTTATTTCGGCCTATTCCAGAATTAAAAGACCCGCCCAGGCTGGCCCTGGGAGTTTCTTAATCTAAATCCCTTTTCTTGCTGGGTGGAGCTAAATTCCCTCCCTGTAGCTTGACCAGCAGCCAAACTACAGTAGGGAAAATGGCGTCTGTCTCACAAAGGATTTATTCCCACACGCTCTATGGGAAGCACTTCCGCAGTGCCCCCGACCCTGCTGCAGGCCACCGTCGACCCCCGCCACCACGGGAGACGTCAGGTTACTCAGAGGTGAGTCTGGCTCAGTCTCATGCAGGATCGCTATTCCTCTCTCCCGGATCACAGTGCGCAGAGACTTTCCAGTCCTCTTCGGCGACTCTGTGATCGGGTTAATGGTAACCCCCTCCAAAGGGAACTGAGTGCCGCCCTTCCGAGGCCTACTCAAGGGCACTTCTAGCTCAAGGGGGCACCTGGACCCTCCAAAGCAGGTCTGGCTCAGTCCCTTGTGGGTGTCACTGCTCCTTTCCCGGGTTTTAATCTGCAACAGGCTTTGTGCCTTTGGCCTGCCCAACCTCTCTGGCGGGAATGAGGTTTGACTTTTAAAAGTGTGATTGCACCCCTCCTACCGTCTTGATGCGGCTTCTCCTTTGTTCTTCGATGTGGGGTATCCTCTCTGTGATCAGATCCAACCTCCTTTCGTCGATGGTTTCCCAGGAACTCGTCGCAATTCAGGCAATTTTGCAGGAGAGATGAGTGCACGTCCTTCTACGCTGCCATCTTGGCTCCACCTCTCGCTACAGATTTTAAAAACAAAATAATGGTTCACAAATGGAAAAGACAGGCAGGGGAGAGATAAATTAGGAGTCTGAGGTTAACATGTACATGCACACACACATTTATATTTCCACATATAAAATATATAATCAACAAGGACCTCTACTGTTTAGCACAGAGAATTCTCTCAATATTCTGTAATTATCTGTATGAGGAACAAACCTAAAAAAGATGGATATTTGTATATGTATACCTGAACCACTTTGCTGTGCACATGAACTAACACAACACTGAAAAGAAACCATACCTGAATATAAAGATTTAAATTAAAAAGAAAAACTGCCCCCAAATACTCAGATCATCATATACTTTTAACTTTGAAACTGTACGTTAAGTGGCTTCAGTCACGTGCAACTCTTGGTTCACCAGGCTCCTCTGTCCATGGGATTCTCCAGGCAAGAACACTGGAGCTGTTGCCATTTCCTTCTCCAGGAGATCCTTCTGACCCAGGGATCAAACCCATGTGTCTCCTGCACTGGCAGGCGAGTTCTTTACCACTAGCACCACCTGCGAGGCAAACAACTCTGATGTTGTTTTATATTTTTTGCTCTTAAGTTTACCAAAACACTTTTAACTAAAAAAAACTTGCAGTCAGTAGCAATACTGACTGGGTAAGCCAGTCCTTTTTAAAATAGTGTGTCAATGCATGCACAACTGAAATTAACATTATTCAACACATTTTGCTGTTACTTACAACTAGTAATTTGTACTTTAACACAGTAAGGAATTGTGGAACTTAGTCATTTTATGTACATTAATTACTGTCATTAAATAAGTATATGCCCTTTATTGGCTAAAAAAATAGGTCTAAGAAGAAAATAAGACATAGGGCAGCTGACTGAATTAAATAAACAAGAGCCTTCAATATGCTGCCTACGAGAGACTCACTTCAGGGTGAAACCTGCAGAGACAGAAATTGGAAGGACAGAAAAGATTTCATGCAGATGGCACCAAGAAAGTGGGAGGAGCACTACTCCTGTCAGACAAAAGAGACTTGAACTCAAAGGACAGAAAAGGCGTAACGAGCATTATATGAGGGATCAGTGGAAGAAGACAATGTTAACATATACACATCTAATATTGGATCACCTAACATTTATAAAAGGGCCTCCCCGGTGGCTAGGTGGTAAAGAACCTGCCTGCCAATGCAGGAGAAATGGGTTCAATCTCTGATTTGAATTCATCACTAGAAGTGAATGTGAATCTGTAATTAAAAAACAAAAACTTCCAGCAAAGAAAAGTCAGACCCTGTCTGCTTCAGAGGGGAATTCTGCCAGGCACACAAAGGACTTCTATGTATCCTCCTGAAACTCTTCCAAGTAACTGAAGAGGGAACACTCCCAAATTCATTCCATGAAGCCACCATCATTGTGTTATAAGCCAACACCTTTGACGAACATATGTGTAACAATTCTCAAGAAAGTGTTAGCAAATCAAATCCAACAATACACAAAAAGTATTAACAAACCAAATCCAACAATACACAAAATGGATCAGTTACCATTCTCAAGCTGGATTCATTCACAGTTGTAGGGATGGTTCAACATACACAAAATGAAAACAAAAACAACAGTGTGATAACTACAGTAACAAAAAGTAAGACTGAAGCCCGTCATTTCAACAAATACAGAAAAACTTTTGATAAAATTCATCATCCACCCATGCTAAAACCTCTCACCAAAGTGGGTACAGAGGGAGCATGTCTTAATATAATAAAGGCCATTAAAGCAAACCCACACCCAATATAATACTCAACGTGAAAAGATGAAAGCCATTCTGCTAAATCAGGAACAAGAGTAGAATGCCTACTCTTACCACCTCTATTCAACACAGAATTGGAGGCCCTAGCCAAAGCAAATCAGGTAGAAAAAGAAATCAAAGGTATCCAGACTGGAAGGAAAGAGTTGCAAATGTTCAGATGACACCCTGTACCAAGAACTCTAAAGTCTCCACCTAAAAATTATGAAAGTGAAAATGTTAGTAGCTCAGTCACGTCCAACTCTTTGCAATCCCATGGACTATAGCCTGCAACCCTCCTCTGTCCACCGAATTCCCCAGGCAAGAATACTGCACTGGATACCACGGCATTCTCCAGGCAAGAATACTGGACTGGATACCATGCCACTCACCAGGCAAGAATACTAGACTGAACCTGGGTCTTCCCTACTGCAGTGGATTCTTTACTCTTTCCCGGAGTCACAAGGGAAACAGCAAAGTTATTAATACACAGAAATAAGTTGCATTCCTATACACTAATAATGAAATATGGAACGGTAAAGGAAAAAAGAAAACAAATACCAACAATGCCATTGAAAGTCAATTAAGAAAAAAACCTATGAATAAACTTAACCAAGGCAGTGAAAAGCCTATAGGCTGAAAACAATATAAAACATTGTTAAACTACATGGAAGATGATTAAAAGCAATGGAAAGATGCGCCATGCTCTTGGACTGGGGAGATGACCATAATACCCAAAGAAATTTACACATTTTTATCAATCCACGTCAAACTCTGAGAACATTATTCAGAGAACTAGAACAATCTAATAACTGGTAGAGAACTGCTAAACCCTCCAAATTACCAAAGCAATCTTTAAAAAGAGAAGTAAGCTTGAGGTATGATACTCCCAGATATCAGTCAATACTACAAATTCAGTGTCATAGTGGCAGGAAAACAGACATACAGCAATGTCATAGCGTATAGGGCCCAAGAATAAACAGACAAGCCTACAGTCTATTAATCTACAAAGGAGGCAAGACTATACAAGGGAGAAAAGACCATCTCTTCAACAAGTGGTGCTGGGAAAGCTGGAGAGCCACATGTAAAAGAAAGATTATTCTACTATGTGGGGTGAGGAACATTCTAAGTTCAATTATTTTAAGACATAAATGTAAGGCATAAAACCATAAAACTTGTATAAGAGAACATATGAACACTTCTTTGTACAGTTTTTCTTATTGCCTAACAAGAGTAGAATGCCTACTCTTACCACCTCTATTCAACACAGAATTGGAGGCCCTAGCCAAAGCAAATCAGGTAGAAAAAGAAATCAAAGGTATCCAGACTGGAAGGAAAGAGTTGCAAATGTTCAGATGACACCCTGTACCAAGAACTCTAAAGTCTCCACCTAAAAATTATGAAAGTGAAAATGTTAGTAGCTCAGTCACGTCCAACTCTTTGCAATCCCATGGACTATAGCCTGCAACCCTCCTCTGTCCACCGAATTCCCCAGGCAAGAATACTGCACTGGATACCACGGCATTCTCCAGGCAAGAATACTGGACTGGATACCATGCCACTCACCAGGCAAGAATACTAGACTGAACCTGGGTCTTCCCTACTGCAGTGGATTCTTTACTCTTTCCCGAGTCACAAGGGAAACAGCAAAGTTATTAATACACAGAAATAAGTTGCATTCCTATACACTAATAATGAAATATGGAACGGTAAAGGAAAAAAGAAAACAAATACCAACAATGCCATTGAAAGTCAATTAAGAAAAAAACCTATGAATAAACTTAACCAAGGCAGTGAAAAGCCTATAGGCTGAAAACAATATAAAACATTGTTAAACTACATGGAAGATGATTAAAAGCAATGGAAAGATGCGCCATGCTCTTGGACTGGGGAGATGACCATAATACCCAAAGAAATTTACACATTTTTATCAATCCACGTCAAACTCTGAGAACATTATTCAGAGAACTAGAACAATCTAATAACTGGTAGAGAACTGCTAAACCCTCCAAATTACCAAAGCAATCTTTAAAAAGAGAAGTAAGCTTGAGGTATGATACTCCCAGATATCAGTCAATACTACAAATTCAGTGTCATAGTGGCAGGAAAACAGACATACAGCAATGTCATAGCGTATAGGGCCCAAGAATAAACAGACAAGCCTACAGTCTATTAATCTACAAAGGAGGCAAGACTATACAAGGGAGAAAAGACCATCTCTTCAACAAGTGGTGCTGGGAAAGCTGGAGAGCCACATGTAAAAGAAAGATTATTCTACTATGTGGGGTGAGGGAACATTCTAAGTTCAATTATTTTAAGACATAAATGTAAGGCATAAAACCATAAAACTTGTATAAGAGAACATATGAACACTTCTTTGTACAGTTTTTCTATGTATTCCCGCCACCTCTTCTTAACCCCTTCTGCTTCTGTTAGGTCCTTGCCCTTTTTGTCCTTTACGATGCCCATATCTGCATGACATGCCCCTTGGTATCACTAATTTTCTATCATTTTTCTCTATTTCTTTGAGTTCTTAAGAAGGCTTTCTTACCTCTCCTGCTATTCTCTGGAAGTTTGAATAGACAGTTCTTCAAAGAGGAAATGGAAATTACCGAGAGGCATATGAAAAGATGCTCAGCATCACCAGCTAATCAGGCAAATGCAAGTTAAACCACAATGAGGTTTCACCTTGTACCTGTCAGAATGGTTACACAATAAGCCTTGCGGAAGATGTGGAATAAAGGGAACCCTCTTACACTACTCATGGGAATGTAAATGGTGTAGCCACTTATAGAACAGTATGAAGCACTCTTAAACAAATTAATAGAACTACTATATGATCCAGCAATATGAGTCATGGACACATACCCAGAGAAATTAATAATTCAAAATTAGAAAATTACTAGAGCTAATCAGTGAATTTAGCAAAGTTGCAGGATGCAAAATCAACACACAGAAATCACTCGCATTCCTATATACAAACAATGAAAAATCAGAAAGAGAAATCAAGGAAGCAATCCCATTCACCACTGCAACAGAAAGAATAAAATATCTAGGAATAAACCTGTCTAAAGAGACTAAAGAACTGTTCACAGAAAATCATAAGACACTAATGAAAGAAATCAAAGACAACATAAACAGATGGAGAGATACTCCATGTTTCTGGGTTGGAAGAATCAACAGTGTGAAAATGACCATGTTACCAAATACCATCTACAGAGTCAATGCGATTCCTATCAAGTTACCAATGGCATTTTTTTTTTAATTTTGGCCTTTTTTTTTTTCAATTGGTCTTTCATTTATTCACTTTCATCCATTTTAATTATTTGATCTGTGTGGGCCTCCCATTGCGGTGGTCTCTCCTGTTGCAGAGCACCTCTGGGTGCATGCAGAGTGACAAGTGGCAGTTGGACACACTGGTCCAGCTGCTCCGCGGCATGTGGGATCTTTCTGTGCCAGGGATCGAACTGGTGCCCCTTGCACTGCAAGGTGGACTCTATACTCACTGGACCACCAGCAAAGCCCACCAACAGCATTCTTCACAGAACTAGACCAAAAAATAGCACAGTTCATATGGAAACACGAAAGACTCTGGAGAGCCAAAGTAATCTTGAGAAAGAAGAATGGAGCTGGAGGGATCAACTTCCCTGACTTCAGACTATAGTACAAAGCAACAGTCATCAAGACAGTATGGTACTAGCACAAAAACAGAAATATAGACCAACGGAACAAGATAGAGAACCCAGAGATAAACCCACATACTTATGGGTACCTTATCTTTGACAAAGGAGGCAAAAATATACAATGGGGCAAAGACAGCCTCTTCAATAAATGGTGCTGGGAAAATTGGAAAGCCATACGTAAAAAAATGAAGTTGGAACACTAGTACCTTACACAAAGATAAACTCAAAATGGATCAAAGATCTAAATGTAAAACCAGAAACCATTAAACTCTTAGAAGAAAACATAAGTAGAACGCTTGATGACATAAATCTAAGCAGGATCTTCTGTGACCCACCCTTAATAGAACTACTATATGATCAATTGATAGCACATACCCAGAGAAATTAATAATTCAAAATTAGAAAATTACTAGAGCTAATCAGTGAATTTAGCAAAGTTGCAGGATGCAAAATCAACACACAGAAATCACTCGCATTCCTATATACAAACAATGAAAAATCAGAAAGAGAAATCAAGGAAGCAATCCCATTCACCACTGCAACAGAAAGAATAAAATATCTAGGAATAAACCTGTCTAAAGAGACTAAAGAACTGTTCACAGAAAATCATAAGACACTAATGAAAGAAATCAAAGACAACATAAACAGATGGAGAGATACTCCATGTTTCTGGGTTGGAAGAATCAACAGTGTGAAAATGACCATGTTACCAAATACCATCTACAGAGTCAATGCGATTCCTATCAAGTTACCAATGGCATTTTTTTTTTAATTTTGGCCTTTTTTTTTTTCAATTGGTCTTTCATTTATTCACTTTCATCCATTTTAATTATTTGATCTGTGTGGGCCTCCCATTGCGGTGGTCTCTCCTGTTGCAGAGCACCTCTGGGTGCATGCAGAGTGACAAGTGGCAGTTGGACACACTGGTCCAGCTGCTCCGCGGCATGTGGGATCTTTCTGTGCCAGGGATCGAACTGGTGCCCCTTGCACTGCAAGGTGGACTCTATACTCACTGGACCACCAGCAAAGCCCACCAACAGCATTCTTCACAGAACTAGACCAAAAAATAGCACAGTTCATATGGAAACACAAAAGACTCTGGAGAGCCAAAGTAATCTTGAGAAAGAAGAATGGAGCTGGAGGGATCAACTTCCCTGACTTCAGACTATAGTACAAAGCAACAGTCATCAAGACAGTATGGTACTAGCACAAAAACAGAAATATAGACCAACGGAACAAGATAGAGAACCCAGAGATAAACCCACATACTTATGGGTACCTTATCTTTGACAAAGGAGGCAAAAATATACAATGGGGCAAAGACAGCCTCTTCAATAAATGGTGCTGGGAAAATTGGAAAGCCATACGTAAAAAAATGAAGTTGGAACACTAGTACCTTACACAAAGATAAACTCAAAATGGATCAAAGATCTAAATGTAAAACCAGAAACCATTAAACTCTTAGAAGAAAACATAAGTAGAACGCTTGATGACATAAATCTAAGCAGGATCTTCTGTGACCCACCCTTAACAGTAATGGAAACAAAAACAAAAATAAATAAGTGGGACCTAAATTAAACTTAAAAGCTCTTTCACAGCAAATGAAACTATTAAAACGGTGAAAAGACAATCCTCAGAATGGGAGAAAATAATAGTGAATGAAACAACAGACAAAGAATTAATCACCAGAATATACAAGCAGCTCATACAACTCAACACCAAAAAAAAAAAAAAACAAACCCCCCAATCAAAAAATGGGAAGAAGACCTAGACAGACATCTCTCCAAGGACGACATAGAGATGGCCAAAAAACACATGAAAAGATGCTCAATGTCACTCATTATTAGAGAAATGCAAATCAAAACCATAATGAGATATCACCTCACACCAGTCTGAATGGTCATCATCAAAAACTCTACAGACAATAAATGCTGGAAAGGGTGCAGAGAAAAGGGAACACTCTTGAACTATTGGTGGGAATGTAAATTGATACAGCCACTATGAAAGACAGTATGAAGATTCCTTAAAGAATGAGGAATAGACACACTATATGACTCAGCAATCCCACTATTAGGCATATACCCCAATGAAATCAAAATTGAAAGAGACACATGTACCCCAATGTTCACTGCAGCTCTCTGTACAACAGCTAGAACATGGAAGCAACCTAGATGTTCATCGACAAATGAATGGATAAAGCAGCAACGGTACATATACACGATGGAATCTTTCATTTTTTTTTTAAAGATTTATTTATTTATTTATTTTGGTTGGGGTGGGGTAGGGAGGGAGGGGAGCAGGCAGACCACTTCTATTGATCTTTCATTTGTCCATTTTCATCCATCTTTTTTTCTTTGGCCCGTGTGGGCCTCCCATCGCGGTGGCCTCTGTTGTCGCAGAGCACTGGCTCTAGGCGCGTGCACTTCAGAGCTCCGGCTCGGTAATTGGACACATCAGTCCAGCCGCTCCGCGGCACGTGGGATCTTCCCAGGCCAGGGATCGAACCGGCGCCCTTTGCACTGCAAGGTGGTGTCCTTACCCACTGGACCACCAGGGAAGCTCTGGAATCTTCCTCATCCATAAAAAGAAATGCAGAAGAATCAGTCCTAATGAGGTGGATGAATCTAGAACCTATTATACAAAGCGAAGTAAGTCAAAAATGAGAAGGACAAACACAGTATACTAACACATATATATAGAATCTAGAAAGATGGTACTGATAACTACACACACGCAGAGCAGCAATGGAGAAACAGATGTAAAGACCAGGCCTATGGACAGTGCAGGGAGGGAAGATCAAGTGAGACGTCTGAAAAGAGTAACATGGAAACCTACACTATCATAGGTAAAAGAAATTAACCATTGTGAATAAGCTGCAAGACTAAGGGAACTAAGATGGGGGCTATGGAGGGGCGGAACAGGGGTAAGAGGGAGGGGAGTTCAGGTGGGAGGGGTCAAGGGTATACCTATGACTGATTTGGAATTATGTATAGCTGTAAACAAGAAGACTCTATAAATGATGTATACCAATGACTTCATTGTGCACCTGAAACAAATGCAACATTGTAAATCAACTATACTCTAATAAAAAAAATCATACACACCGCACCCCAATGTTCACAGCAGCACTATTCACAATAGCCAAGACATGGAACACAGAAGCAATCTCTATGTCTAGCAACAGAGGAATGGGTATGGAAGATGTGCTAGATATACACAATGGAGTACTAAGCAACAAAAAGGATGTAACAATGCCATCTAAGGCAAATGGATGGACCTAGATACTATAATACTAAGTAAAATAACTAAAGTCAAATATGATATTACTTACATGTGGAATCTAAACAGATGAGAAAAATTAATTTATTTACGTAACAGAAGAAGTTCCACAGATTTTGAAAACAAACTTACAGTTACCAAATAGGAAAATAGTAGGGCAGGGATAAATTAGGAGTTTGAGTTTAACATATATATACTACTATATATACAATAGATAATAAACAAGAACCTACTATACAACACAAGGAAATCTCCCCAATAATCTGTAATAACTCACATGGGCAAAAAAAAGAAAAAGATGGATATATATATATATATATATGTGTTGTGTGTGTGTGTGTGTGTGTGTGTATATATATACATTGTATATATGTACATATATATGTAACTGAACCCACTCTACAGTACACCTGAAACACAAAATTATAAATAAATTATATCTGATACAAAATTTTAAAAAATATTCCTGAATAACCAAGTTATTATTCTCTAACTTGGATTTTTTATTTTTTTGCTTATAAGCTTATATAATTATGCAGTTTTATACTCAGTAGCAATATTTTAGTTTTTTTTTTTTTAAAGATTTATTTATTTTGGGCGGGGGGTCGGGTTGGGGAGGGAGGGGAGCAGGCGGGCCACTTCTATTGGTCTTTCATTTCTCTATTTTCATCCGTCTTTGTTCTTTGGCTCCTGTGGGCCTCCCATCGCGGTGGCGTCTGTTGGTGGCGTCTGTTGTTGCAAAGCGCTGGCTCTGGGCGCATGCGCTCCAGAGCTCTGGCTCGGTAATCGGACACATAGGTCCAGTCGCTCCGCGGCACATGGGATCTTCCCAGGCCAGGGATTGAACCGGCGCCCCTTGCACTGCAAGGCGGTGTCCTTACCCACTGGACCACCAGGGAAGCCCCAATATTTTAGTTTTTGATAAGTAATTCCTATTTAAAATAGGATGCAATAGGATGCAATTAATGAATATTTGGAATCAACGTTATTCAACATATTTGCTCTTACAAGCAGCAATTTATATTATAATATATTAAGTAGTTGTGGAATTTAGTAGCTTTCTATACAGTGAATTAATTACTGTCATTAAATAAATATATGCTTTTTAGTGGCCAAAAAACTAGTTTGTAAATAAAAAAGTCACAGAGTGCCTGGCTGGATTAAAATAAACAAGACCCTTCAACATGCTGCCTATGAGAGACTCATTTCAGGGTGAAAGACACACAGACTGAAAGTAAGGGGACGGAGAGACTTCACGCAAATAGAAACAAAAAAGCAGGAGCAGCAGTACTATTAGACAAAATGGACTTTAAATCAAAATAAACTGCAAAACAAGGCAGGGATAAATTAGGAGTTTGAGTTTAACATATATACTACTATATATACAACAGATAATAAACAAGAACCTACTATACAACACAAGGAAATCTCCCCAATAATCTGTAATAACTCACATGGGCAAAAAAGAGAAAAAGATGGATATATATATATATATATGTGTTGTGTGTGTGTGTGTGTGTGTGTGTATATATATACATTGTATATATGTACATATATATGTAACTGAACCCACTCTACAGTACACCTGAAACACAAAATTATAAATAAATTATATCTGATACAAAATTTTAAAAAATATTCCTGAATAACCAAGTTATTATTCTCTAACTTGGATTTTTTATTTTTTTGCTTATAAGCTTATATAATTATGCAGTTTTATACTCAGTAGCAATATTTTAGTTTTTTTTTTTTTAAAGATTTATTTATTTTGGGCGGGGGGTCGGGTTGGGGAGGGAGGGGAGCAGGCGGGCCACTTCTATTGGTCTTTCATTTCTCTATTTTCATCCGTCTTTGTTCTTTGGCTCCTGTGGGCCTCCCATCGCGGTGGCGTCTGTTGGTGGCGTCTGTTGTTGAAAGCGCTGGCTCTGGGCGCATGCGCTCCAGAGCTCTGGCTCGTGAATCGGACACATAGGTCCAGTCGCTCCGCGGCACATGGGATCTTCCCAGGCCAGGGATTGAACCGGCGCCCCTTGCACTGCAAGGCGGTGTCCTTACCCACTGGACCACCAGGGAAGCCCCAATATTTTAGTTTTTGATAAGTAATTCCTATTTAAAATAGGATGCAATAGGATGCAATTAATGAATATTTGGAATCAACGTTATTCAACATATTTGCTCTTACAAGCAGCAATTTATATTATAATATATTAAGTAGTTGTGGAATTTAGTAGCTTTCTATACAGTGAATTAATTACTGTCATTAAATAAATATATGCTTTTTAGTGGCCAAAAAACTAGTTTGTAAATAAAAAAGTCACAGAGTGCCTGGCTGGATTAAAATAAACAAGACCCTTCAACATGCTGCCTATGAGAGACTCATTTCAGGGTGAAAGACACACAGACTGAAAGTAAGGGGACGGAGAGACTTCACGCAAATAGAAACAAAAAAGCAGGAGCAGCAGTACTATTAGACAAAATGGACTTTAAATCAAAATAAACTGCAAAACAAGGCTAGAAGAGCATTATATGATTAAGCAATGAATGCAAGAAGAGGATGTTCGTTAATATATACACACCTAACACAGGATCACTTAACATATATAAAAGGGCTTCCCTGGCTGCTAGGTGGTAAAGAATGTGCCTGCCAATGCAAGAGACTGAAGAGACATGAGTTCTATCCCTGGGTTGGGAAGATTCCCTAGAGAAGGGCATGGCAATCCTCTCCAGTAGCTTTGCCTGGAGAATTCCATGAACAGAGGAGCCTGGTGGGCTATAGTCTACAGGATCACAAGAGTCAGGCATGACTTAAGTGACTTAGCATGCACACAACATATATAAAGCAAATTCTAACAAACATGAAGAGAAACACTGATTATGCTGCTGCTTAGTCACTTCAGTAGTGTCCAACTCTGTGTGACCCCATGGACTGCAGCCTTCCAGGTTCCTCTGTTCATGGAATTCTCCAGGCGAGAATACTGGAGTGGGCTGCCATTTCCTTCTTCAGAGATATTGACTATTGGAAGAGAATAGCACCCAGTGATGTTAATATATAGATATGACAGAAAAAATAAGTCAGTCATAGTTAAATGAACAGTAGATCATTCAGTTGGACTTAACTGGTACCCATATCTAACAAAGCAGAATTCCATTTTTTTAAAAATTTTTTAAAATTTTATTTATTTATTTTTGGGTGGGGGTTGGGTTGGGGAGGGAGGGGAGCGGGTGGGCCATTTCTATTGGTCTTTCATTTTTCCATTTTCATCTGTCTTTGTTCTTTGGCTCCTGTGGGCCTCCTATCGCGGTGGTATCTGTTGTTGCAGAGCGCTGGCTCTGGGCACATGCGCTCCAGAGCTCCGACTCAGTCACTGGACACATGAGTCCAGCTGCTCCGCAGCACGTGGGATCTTTCCAGGCCAGGGATCGAACCAGCGCCCCTTGCACCGCAAGGCAGTGCCCTTACCCACTGGACCACCAGGGAAGCCCTCCATTTTTTTTTGAAGTGCACTTGGAACATTCTCCAGGATTTACTAGATCACAAACTAAGTCTCAATATATAAGAGAATAAAACTTATATCAAGCATCTTTTCCCACGGTTATATCAACTGAAGGAAAAAAAAAACTGGAAAAGCACTAAACATGCTTCCAAAAAAATTAATGTGTCAACAATGATGTCAAAGAGGAATTAAATACCTCAAGACAAACGAAAACACAATTCAACACAATCTAATGGATTCAGGAAAAGTGGATCAAAGAGGGAAGTTCACAGTAATATAGGTCTTTATGAATTAAACAAAATTGAAACAATGTAATCTATCACCTAGAAGAATTAGAAAAAGAACAGAGTCGAATGTGACAGAAGAAAGGAAATAAAGATAAAGAGGATATATAAGATGAATGAAATCAAGAGTTGCCCTGAAAAGATAAAACTGATCTACAGACAGATTCACCAAGAAAAAAGAGAACAGAAATAATATAAAAATGAAAGCATAGAGATACCAGGAAATAAAAAACCATATTACTATAAATAGTCACACGCCCCCAAATTGGACATCCTAGGAGAAATGGACAAATTTCTAGAAACCTACAGACTACCAAGACTGAGTCAAGAAGAATTAGACAATTTGAACTGATCACTAGAAGTGAATCTGAACCTGTAATTTTTAAAAAAAGAAACAACCCAGCAAACAAAAGCCCAGGACAAGTCTGCTTCACAGGGAATTCTACCTAGCACATACAGGAGTTCTGTATATTCTGCTGAAACTTCACATAACTGAAGAGGGAACATCTGACATTTCCTTCTATGAAGTCACCATCATCCTGATACCAAAATCAGACAAAGACAACAGAAAATGAGAAAATTACAGGTCAGTATATCATCACATTTATTGGCCTATCAAAATACACGTAAAAAATCCTCAATAAAACATTAGCAAACCAAACCAAAGCAATAATACACGAAAAGGATAATTTTAAGTTGGATTCATTTCAGAGTTTCAGGGATAGTTATACACAAAGTGTAAATAGTAACACCACTATGCTACACTAAACTAACAAAAGTAAAGACGGAAGCCACATGATCATATCAACACACACAAAGCATCTGATAAAATTCACCATCTATCCACTCTAAGGCCTCTTACCAAACTGGGTATAGAGAGAACATGTCTCAACATAAAAAAGGTCACTAAAGCAAAATCACAGCCAATATAATACTCAACAGTGAAAAGCTGAAAGCCTTTCTGCTAAATCTGGAACAAGACAAGAACGCCTACTCTCACCACCTCTATTCAACATAGCATTTGAAAACCTAGCCAGAGCAATCTGATACAAAAAGAAATCAAAGGTATCCAGATTGGAAGCAAAGAGGTGCAAATGTCCTTATTCGCAGGTGACTGACACTCTGTATCAAGAACACTAAAGTCGGGGCTTCCCTGGTGGTCCAGTGGCTAAGGACACCGCCTTGCAGTGCAAGGGGCGCGGGTTTGAGCCCTGGCCTGGGAAGATCCCACGTGCCGCCGAGCGGCTGGACTGATGTGTCCAACTACCGAGCCAGAGCTCTGGAGCACATGCGCCCAGAGCCGGTGCTCTGCGACAACAGAGGCCACCACGATGGGAGGCCCACACGGGCCAAAGAAAAAAGATGGATGAAAATGGACAAATGAAAGACCAATAGAAGTGGCCCGCCTGCTCCCCCCCCTCCCCACCCCACCCAAAAAAAAAAATAAATAAATAAAACTTTAAAAAAAACAAAAAAAACACTAAAGTCTCCACCTAAAAATTAGGAGAACTAATGAACTCAGCAAGCCTGTTAATATATAGGTATTAGTTGCATTCCTATATAATAATGAAATATCAGAATAGGAAAGTAAAAAAAAAAAGACAACAACAATCCCATTTAAACATCACATTAAGAAAAAAAACCCAATGAATAAACTTAATGAAGGCAGTGAAAACCCTATAGGCTGAAAATTGTGGTGCCCAAGGATGAAAGAACAAGGCAAACTAGGAGGGTCTTGGAATTTGCAAGACCCCCTTAACCCGTGCCTCCTCCCTCCCGGATACACGAAAAGGATAATTTTAAGTTGGATTCATTTCAGAGTTTCAGGGATAGTTATACACAAAGTGTAAATAGTAACACCACTATGCTACACTAAACTAACAAAAGTAAAGACGGAAGCCACATGATCATATCAACACACACAAAGCATCTGATAAAATTCACCATCTATCCACTCTAAGGCCTCTTACCAAACTGGGTATAGAGAGAACATGTCTCAACATAAAAAAGGTCACTAAAGCAAAATCACAGCCAATATAATACTCAACAGTGAAAAGCTGAAAGCCTTTCTGCTAAATCTGGAACAAGACAAGAACGCCTACTCTCACCACCTCTATTCAACATAGCATTTGAAAACCTAGCCAGAGCAATCTGATACAAAAAGAAATCAAAGGTATCCAGATTGGAAGCAAAGAGGTGCAAATGTCCTTATTCGCAGGTGACTGACACTCTGTATCAAGAACACTAAAGTCGGGGCTTCCCTGGTGGTCCAGTGGCTAAGGACACCGCCTTGCAGTGCAAGGGGCGCGGGTTTGAGCCCTGGCCTGGGAAGATCCCACGTGCCGCCGAGCGGCTGGACTGATGTGTCCAACTACCGAGCCAGAGCTCTGGAGCACATGCGCCCAGAGCCGGTGCTCTGCGACAACAGAGGCCGCGATGGGAGGCCCACACGGGCCAAAGAAAAAAAGATGGATGAAAATGGACAAATGAAAGATCAATAGAAGTGGCCCGCCTGCTCCCCTCCCTCCCCACCCCCCACTCCCACCAAAATAAATAAATAAATAAAACTTTAAAAAGAACAAAAAAAACACTAAAGTCTCCACCTAAAAATTAGGAGAACTAATGAACTCAGCAAGCCTGTTAATATATAGGTATTAGTTGCATTCCTATATAATAATGAAATATCAGAATAGGAAAGTAAAAAAAAAAAGACAACAACAATCCCATTTAAACATCACATTAAGAAAAAAAACCCAATGAATAAACTTAATGAAGGCAGTGAAAACCCTATAGGCTGAAAATTGTGGTGCCCAAGGATGAAAGAACAAGGCAAACTAGGAGGGTCTTGGAATGCAAGACACTTACTGTCCTCCCCTCCCCCGGTCTATAGTACACCGCCCAATCCTTAAGACCCTGGTGCCACTCCTCGGACCCTACTGCATGCTGTAGTCATCACTCTAACCACCCAGTACATTGTCCAATCAGCAATGATCCTTAAGACTCCTATGCCACTCCTTAGACCCTAGCTATAAAAGGCATCAAAGACCTCAGCTTAATGTCGGTTCTCTTTTGAGCCAACCCGCTGTTCTAGCAGAGTCTTCCATGCTGATTCTCCCTTAAACCCACCCGCTGCACTGGCAGCGACTCTCCCTCCCCACTCGAATAAACTTTACTTTCCTCTCAGTTTGCCTCACGTCTGGAAATTCTTTTTTTTTTTTTTTTAAACATTTATTTATTTATTTTGGCGGGGGTGGGGAGGGCGTGGGGTGGGCGGGCCATTTCCACTGGTCTTTCACTTCTCTAGTTTCATCCATCTTTGTTCTTTGGCCCGTGTGGGCCTCCCATCGCGGTGGCATCTGTTGTCGCAGAGCACCAACTCTGGGCGCATGCGCCCCAGAGCTCTGGCTCGGTAATTGGACACATCGGTTCAGCCGCTCCGCGGCACATGGGATCTTCCCAGGCCAGGGATCAAACCAGCGCCCCTTGCACTGCAAGGTGGTGTCCTTACCCACTGAACCACCAGGGAATCCCTGGCAATTCTTTTCCAACCCGCGCACGGACCTCGACAAAAATGATATAAAAAACTGATAAAAGATATGCAAGATGATTAAAAGAAATGGAAAGATACCCAAATCTTGGATTGGAATAATATTAAATGGCCATAATACCTAAAGCCATGAACACATTTTAAGTCAATCAATAGAAATACTGAGGACATTATTCCCAGAACTAGAATAATTCCAAAAATTTGAGCTTTTAAAAATTTAGCAAAGCTAAGAGCACATATCAGAATAGGAAAGTAAAAAAAAGAAAAAATCCCATTTAAACATCACATTAAGAAAAAAAACCCAATGAATAAACTTAATGAAGGCAGTGAAAACCCTATAGGCTGAAAATTGTGGTGCCCAAGGATGAAAGAACAAGGCAAACTAGGAGGGTCTTGGAATGCAAGACACTTACTGTCCTCCCCTCCCCCGGTCTATAGTACACCGCCCAATCCTTAAGACCCTGGTGCCACTCCTCGGACCCTACTGCATGCTGTAGTCATCACTCTACCCACCCAGTACATTGTCCAATCAGCAATGATCCTTAAGACTCCTATGCCACTCCTTAGACCCTAGCTATAAAAGGCATCAAAGACCTCAGCTTAATGTCGGTTCTCTTTTGAGCCAACCCGCTGTTCTAGCAGAGTCTTCCATGCTGATTCTCCCTTAAACCCGCCCGCTGTACTGGCAGCGACTCTCCCTTCCCCCACTCGAATAAACTTTACTTTCCTCTCAGTTTGCCTCACGTCTGGAAATTCTTTTTTTTTTTTTTTTAAACATTTATTTATTTATTTTGGCGGGGGTGGGGAGGGCGTGGGGTGGGCGGGCCATTTCCACTGGTCTTTCACTTCTCTAGTTTCATCCATCTTTGTTCTTTGGCCCGTGTGGGCCTCCCATCGCGGTGGCATCTGTTGTCGCAGAGCACCAACTCTGGGCGCATGCGCCCCAGAGCTCTGGCTCGGTAATTGGACACATCGGTTCAGCCGCTCCGCGGCACATGGGATCTTCCCAGGCCAGGGATCAAACCAGCGCCCCTTGCACTGCAAGGTGGTGTCCTTACCCACTGAACCACCAGGGAATCCCTGGCAATTCTTTTCCAACCCGCGCACGGACCTCGACAAAAATGATATAAAAAACTGATAAAAGATATGCAAGATGATTAAAAGAAATGGAAAGATACCCCACACTCTTGGATTGGAATAATATTAAAATGGCCATAATACCTAAAGCCATGAACACATTTTAAGTCAATCAATAGAAATACTGAGGACATTATTCCCAGAACTAGAATAATTCCAAAAATTTTTACAGGAGTACAAAACATTATGAATTGCAAATCAATTTTAAAAAGGAGAGCAAAGCTGGAGGTATGAAACTCCCAGACTTCTGCTATACTACAAAGCTCAGTAATCGAACTAGTGTCATACTGGCATGAAGCAGACATACAGCGATATCACAGAGTATAGAGCCCAGGAATAAACAGGCACTGTTGGGAGTTGAAAATCTGCAAAGAGCTGAGTGTCATCCACAAATTGGCGTTTACCAATTACATTGCCAGTGACTGGACAACAAGGACATTTGCTGTCTGCCTTTGCAGTGACCAGATCCTGTGCTGCTGAGAACTGCTGACCTTCAATATCCTCTGATGGAGATCAGGGTGAAGTTGAGACCTGGTGCTGTTGAGAGCTGCTGACCTTCAATACCCTCTGATGGAGATCAGGGTGGGGTAGAGGCACTCTGTGCTCCAGGCAATCTGGTGGGGCAGGCCTTTAGATAGGCGGATGCTTTTAGGAACAGATTTTATTATCTCAATCTTTGCATCTCCTCATATTTAGAAAAGCACTAAATCTCTTCATGGTGACATAAGATCTCGTGACTAACTGAAGACCCTTTGTAAAATGACTTTAATGATATTGAACTCCCCCCTCAGCAAACTCCTTAAATGTTGACCCTCCTTCTGCTGTCTCTTTGGAGCAGTCTCTCAGAGCTATCTGGGGTACTGCCTCCTGGGTTGCAGTCCTAATTATGCCCCCAATAAAACTTAACCCACAACCCTCAAGTTGTTCATCTTTTTTCAGTTGACATGAATCAACCCACAGCCCTGCCCTCCCCGCAGTCTCTTCCCGCCACAGCTTCTGTGGACACAAAGCTTTCCTACCTGCGGACTCACGTTAGCACCAGCCACTTTCCTGGCCACCCCCAGATACTTAAGGTCCATCCCCTAGCGCCATCGTTCTCTTGGCTCTTGGCTCTCTCTCCCTCTTGGATCAGGCTCTTGGCCCTCCCTCTTGGACCCTTCTCCCTCTCTCTGCTTACGTCTCTCTCCTTGTCATGCCTGTACAGGCAGATCCCTCGGCTCCTACCTAATCCCAATATGAATAAACCAGATCCTCCTCCCCTGCGTCCCTCATCTTCTCTGTCTTTCTTTTACACTTTTCTTATAGACACACCTACAGTCAATTAATCTACAAAGAAGGCTAGACTATACAAGGAGAAGAGACTATCTTCAACAGGTGGTGCTGGGAAAGCTGGACAGCCACATGTAAAAGAAAGATTATTCTACTATTGGGGAGGAACGTTCTAAAAAAGAAATACAGGTATCACAGGTTACCAAATAAACAGGCACTGTTGGGAGTTGAAAATCTGCAAAGAGCTGAGTGTCATCCACAAATTGGCGTTTACCAATTACATTGCCAGTGACTGGACAACAAGGACATTTGCTGTCTGCCTTTGCAGTGACCAGATCCTGTGCTGCTGAGAACTGCTGACCTTCAATATCCTCTGATGGAGATCAGGGTGAAGTTGAGACCTGGTGCTGTTGAGAGCTGCTGACCTTCAATACCCTCTGATGGAGATCAGGGTGGGGTAGAGGCACTCTGTGCTCCAGGCAATCTGGTGGGGCAGGCCTTTAGATAGGCGGATGCTTTTAGGAACAGATTTTATTATCTCAATCTTTGCATCTCCTCATATTTAGAAAAGCACTAAATCTCTTCATGGTGACATAAGATCTCGTGACTAACTGAAGACCCTTTGTAAAATGACTTTAATGATATTGAACTCCCCCCTCAGCAAACTCCTTAAATGTTGACCCTCCTTCTGCTGTCTCTTTGGAGCAGTCTCTCAGAGCTATCTGGGGTACTGCCTCCTGGGTTGCAGTCCTAATTATGCCCCCAATAAAACTTAACCCACAACCCTCAAGTTGTTCATCTTTTTTCAGTTGACATGAATCAACCCACAGCCCTGCCCTCCCCGCAGTCTCTTCCCGCCACAGCTTCTGTGGACACAAAGCTTTCCTACCTGCGGACTCACGTTAGCACCAGCCACTTTCCTGGCCACCCCCAGATACTTAAGGTCCATCCCCTAGCGCCATCGTTCTCTTGGCTCTTGGCTCTCTCTCCCTCTTGGATCAGGCTCTTGGCCCTCCCTCTTGGACCCTTCTCCCTCTCTCTGCTTACGTCTCTCTCCTTGTCATGCCTGTACAGGCAGATCCCTCGGCTCCTACCTAATCCCAATATGAATAAACCAGATCCTCCTCCCCTGCGTCCCTCATCTTCTCTGTCTTTCTTTTACACTTTTCTTATAGACACACCTACAGTCAATTAATCTACAAAGAAGGCTAGACTATACAAGGAGAAGAGACTATCTTCAACAGGTGGTGCTGGGAAAGCTGGACAGCCACATGTAAAAGAAAGATTATTCTACTATGTGGGGAGAGGAAACGTTCTAAACTGAAAGTCAAAGTGTTAGTTGTGTCCAACACTGCCACCCCATGGACTGTAGCCTAACAGGTTCCTCTGTCTATGAAATTCTCCAGGAAAGAAAACTGAAGTGGATTGCCATGTTCTCCTCCTTGGCATCTTCCCAACCCGAGGATCAAACCCGGGTTCCCTATAGTGTAGGCAGATTCTTTACCATCTGATCCACCGGGAAGTCCTAAACTTAAGACATAAAGACATAAAGCTTGTATAAGAAAACGAGAACATTCTGACATAAAGAATACCACTATTTCTTGAATCAGTTACCTAAGACAAAAGGAATTAAAGCAAAACAAATAAAAACAAATCAGACCTAACTACACATGAAAGCTTTTGCACAGCAAAGGACGCCATCAGCAAAACAAAGGACAACATGCTGAATGGGATGGACTATTTGCAAATGACACAATCAGCGTGGATCAATATAGAAAATGTACCAACACCTCATCCAACTCAGTACCAAAAAATCCACTCAGAAAAATGGGCAGAAGACTCAAATGGACATTTTTTCTCCAAAGAAAGTCATACAGATGTTTTCAAAGACGACATAAAGATGGCAAACAGGCACATGCAGACAGGCTCAGCATTGCTAATTCATAAAGAAATGCGAGAAAAAAAAATGCAAATCAAGGCAAGAAATCATAAAGATCAGAGCAGGAACAAATGAAAAAGAAATGAAGGAGATTATAGCAAAGATCAATAAAACTAAAATCTGGTTTTCTGAGAAGATAAATAAAACTGACAAACCATTAGTCAGATTTACCAAGAAAAAAAGGTAGAAGACTCAAATCATTAAAATCAGAAATAAAAAAGAAGTTAACAGAAAACACAGAAACACAAAGGATCATAGGAGACTACTATGAGCAACTATATGCCAATAAAATGAACAACTTAGAAGAAATGGACAAGCTCTTAGAAAAGTTTTTTTTTTAAAAAAAGGATAACCTTCTAAGACTGAACCAGGAAGAAATAGAAAATATGAACAGAACAAGGACAAGCAAGGAAATCAAAACTGAAACTAAGTATCTTTCAATGAACAGAAGTTTAGGGCCAGATGGCTTCACAGGAGAACTCTATCAAAAGTTTAGACAAGGGCTTCCCTGGTGGTCCACTGGGTAAAAGACCCCACCTTGCAGTGCAGGGGGCACCAGTTCGATCCCTGGCCTGGGAAGATCCCACGTGCCACAGAGCGGCTAAACTGGTGTGTCCATTTACCGAGCCAGAGCTCTGGAGCACACGCGCCCAGAGCCGGTGCTCTGAACAAAGGCCACACAGGAAAAAAAAAGTGAAAATAAATAACGAAAGACAAATAAAAACAAATCAGACCTAACTACACATGAAAGCTTTTGCACAGCAAAGGACGCCATCAGCAAAACAAAGGACAACATGCTGAATGGGATGGACTATTTGCAAATGACACAATCAGCGTGGATCAATATAGAAAATGTACCAACACCTCATCCAACTCAGTACCAAAAAATCCACTCAGAAAAATGGGCAGAAGACTCAAATGGACATTTTTTCTCCAAAGAAAGTCATACAGATGTTTTCAAAGACGACATAAAGATGGCAAACAGGCACATGCAGACAGGCTCAGCATTGCTAATTCATAAAGAAATGCGAGAAAAAAAAATGCAAATCAAGGCAAGAAATCATAAAGATCAGAGCAGGAACAAATGAAAAAGAAATGAAGGAGATTATAGCAAAGATCAATAAAACTAAAATCTGGTTTTCTGAGAAGATAAATAAAACTGACAAACCATTAGTCAGATTTACCAAGAAAAAAAGGTAGAAGACTCAAATCATTAAAATCAGAAATAAAAAAGAAGTTAACAGAAAACACAGAAACACAAAGGATCATAGGAGACTACTATGAGCAACTATATGCCAATAAAATGAACAACTTAGAAGAAATGGACAAGCTCTTAGAAAAGTTTTTTTTTTAAAAAAAGGATAACCTTCTAAGACTGAACCAGGAAGAAATAGAAAATATGAACAGAACAAGGACAAGCAAGGAAATCAAAACTGAAACTAAGTATCTTTCAATGAACAGAAGTTTAGGGCCAGATGGCTTCACAGGAGAACTCTATCAAAAGTTTAGACAAGGGCTTCCCTGGTGGTCCACTGGGTAAAAGACCCCACCTTGCAGTGCAGGGGGCACCAGTTCGATCCCTGGCCTGGGAAGATCCCACGTGCCACAGAGCGGCTAAACTGGTGTGTCCATTTACCGAGCCAGAGCTCTGGAGCACACGCGCCCAGAGCCGGTGCTCTGCAACGAGAGAGGCCACACAGGCCAAAGAACAAAGATGTATGAAAATAAATAAACGAAAGACCAATAAAAGTGGCCAAAAAAAAGTTTAGACGAGAGAGTACCTATCTTGCTCAAACTGTTGCAGAAAATTGCAGAGGAAGGAAAACTACCCAACTCATTCTATAAGTACAGCATCACCTGATATGGAAATCAAAGATGCCACAAAAAAAGAAAATTACAGGCCAGTATCACTGATGTATGCAGATGTAAAATTTCTCAAAGAAAATTCTAGCAAGCGTAATTGAACACGTTAAAAAGGTCATACAACATGATCACGGGGACGATATCTTAGGGATGCAAGGATTCTTCAGTACATACATATCAATCAAGGTAATACATCCTATTAAGAAACTGAAAGAAAAAAAGTATGATCATCTCAATAGATTCAGAGAAAGCATTTAACAAAATTCAACACCCATTTATGATTTAAAAATACTCTCCAGGGTTTCCCCTGGTGGTCCAGTGGGTAAGGACATCGCCTTGCAGTGCAAGGGGCGCCGGTTCAATCCCTGGCCTGGGAAGATCCCATGTGCTGCGGAGCGGCTGGACTGATGTGTCCAATTACCGAGCCCGAGCTCTGGAGCGCATGCGCCCAGAGCTGGTGCTCTGTGACGACAGAGGCTACTGCGATGGGAGGCCCACACGGGTCAAAGAACAAAGACACATGAAAATAGAGAAATGAAAGACCAATAGAAGTGGCCCGCCCGTCCCCCTCCCTCCCTTCCCCACCCCCAAAAGATAGATAAATAAAATAAATGTTAAAAAAAAAAACTCTCCATAAAGAAGTCACAGAAGGAACATGTTGTTCAGTCTTTAAGTCAGGTCTGACTCTTTACAAACCCCATGAACTGCAGCACTCCAGGCTTCCCTGTCATTCACTATCTCCCAGTGCTTGCTCAAACTCATGTCCATTGAGTTGGTGATGACATCCAACCATGTCATTCTTGCCACCACCTTCTCCTTGTGCTCTCAATCTTTCCCAGCATCAGGGTCTTTTTCGATGAGTTGGCTCTTCACATCAGATGACCAAAATATTGGAGCTTCAGCATCAGTCCTTCCAATGAATACCCAGGACTGATTTCCTTTAGGACTGACTGTTTTGATCTCTTGCTGTCCAAGGGACTCTCAAGAGTCTTCTACAGCAGCATGATTCAAAAGCATCAATTCCTTGTTGCATCTGTTCTTGTTTATTAGTCAATTAGTCGTGTCCGATTCTTTATGACCCATGGACTGCAGCATGCCAGGCTTCCCTGTCCTCCACCTACTCCCAGAATTTCCTCAAACTCATGTCTAATGAGTTGGTAATATCATCCAACCATCTCATCCTCTGTCATTCCCTTCTCCTTCTGCTTTCAATCTTTCCCAGCATCAGGGTCTTTTTCAGTGAGTCTACTCTTCCCATCAGATGGCCAAAATATTGGAGCTTCAGTAGCAGTCTTTCCAATGAATATTCAGGATTGATTTCCTTTAGGATTGATTGGTTTGATCTCCTTGGAGTCCAAGGGACTCTCAAGAGTCTACTCCAACACCACAGTTGTTGGCACTCAGCCTTCTTTAGGGTCTAATTCTCACATTCATACATGACTACTGGAAAAACCATAGCTTTGACTTTTGTCAGCAAAGTGATGTCTGCTTTTTAATATGCTGTCTAGGTTTGTCATAGTTTTCCTTCCAAAGATCAAATGTCTTTTAAATCCATGGCTGTAGTCATCATCCACAGTGATTTTGGAGCCCCAAAACTTAAGTCTGTCACTGTTTCCATTGTTTCCCCATCTATTTGCCATGAATTCGCACATACCTCAACATAATAAAAGCCATATATGACAAACCTATCACAGCAAAACATTATCCTGAATGATGAAAAACCAAAAGCATTCCTCTAAATTCATGTACAAGACAAGGGTGCCTATTCTCACCACTATATCATATTATAGTATAGTGTAGTCTCACTACTATTATAGTTTTGGAAGTCCTAGCTTCAGCAAACAGAGAAGAAATAAATCAGACTGGAAAGAAAAATAGTACTCCCACTGTTTGCAGATAGCATTTTCCTCTACATAGAAATAAAGATGCCATCAGAAAATTACTAGAGCTAATCAATGAATACAGTAAAGTTGCAGTATATAAAGTTAATACACAAAAATTCCTTGCATTCCTATACACTAACAATGATAAAACAGAAAGGAAAATTAAGGAAATAATCTCACTCACCACTGCAACAAAAAGCATAAAATACTTAAGCATAAATTTACCTAAACAGAAAATAAGGCCTGTATGCAGAAAATTATAAGACGCTGGTAACAGAAATCAAAATCAACATAAGCAAATGAGAGATATACCATGCTTTTAGACTAGAAGAATCAATATAGTGAAAAGGACCGTATTACTCAAAGCAATCTACAAATTCAATGCAGTCCCTATCAAACTACCGACAGTATTTTTCACAGAACTACAACAAATGATTTCACAATTTGTATAGAAACACTAAAGACCCCAGATTCAAAAAAATGGAGGAATCAGCCCATTTTCAGTGAGTCTACTCTTCCCATCAGATGGCCAAAATATTGGAGCTTCAGTAGCAGTCTTTCCAATGAATATTCAGGATTGATTTCCTTTAGGATTGATTGGTTTGATCTCCTTGGAGTCCAAGGGACTCTCAAGAGTCTACTCCAACACCACAGTTGTTGGCACTCAGCCTTCTTTAGGGTCTAATTCTCACATTCATACATGACTACTGGAAAAACCATAGCTTTGACTTTTGTCAGCAAAGTGATGTCTGCTTTTTAATATGCTGTCTAGGTTTGTCATAGTTTTCCTTCCAAAGATCAAATGTCTTTTAAATCCATGGCTGTAGTCATCATCCACAGTGATTTTGGAGCCCCAAAACTTAAGTCTGTCACTGTTTCCATTGTTTCCCCATCTATTTGCCATGAATTCGCACATACCTCAACATAATAAAAGCCATATATGACAAACCTATCACAGCAAAACATTATCCTGAATGATGAAAAACCAAAAGCATTCCTCTAAATTCATGTACAAGACAAGGGTGCCTATTCTCACCACTATATCATATTATAGTATAGTGTAGTCTCACTACTATTATAGTTTTGGAAGTCCTAGCTTCAGCAAACAGAGAAGAAATAAATCAGACTGGAAAGAAAAATAGTACTCCCACTGTTTGCAGATAGCATTTTCCTCTACATAGAAATAAAGATGCCATCAGAAAATTACTAGAGCTAATCAATGAATACAGTAAAGTTGCAGTATATAAAGTTAATACACAAAAATTCCTTGCATTCCTATACACTAACAATGATAAAACAGAAAGGAAAATTAAGGAAATAATCTCACTCACCACTGCAACAAAAAGCATAAAATACTTAAGCATAAATTTACCTAAACAGAAAATAAGGCCTGTATGCAGAAAATTATAAGACGCTGGTAACAGAAATCAAAATCAACATAAGCAAATGAGAGATATACCATGCTTTTAGACTAGAAGAATCAATATAGTGAAAAGGACCGTATTACTCAAAGCAATCTACAAATTCAATGCAGTCCCTATCAAACTACCGACAGTATTTTTCACAGAACTACAACAAATGATTTCACAATTTGTATAGAAACACTAAAGACCCCAGATAGCCAAAGAGATCTTGAAGAAGAAGAATGGAACTGGAGGAATCAGCCATCTGGATTTCAGACTACACTACAAAGCTATAGCCATCAAGACACTATGGTTCTGGCACAAAAACAGAAATACACTGGAACTAGATAGAAAGCCTAGAGATAAATCCACCCACCTATGGGCACCTTATCTTTGGCAAAGGAAGCAAAAATATACAATGGAGAAAAGACAGTTTCTTCAACAAGTAGTGCTGGGAAAACTGGTCAGCTATATGTAAAAGGATCAAATTAGAACACGTCGTAACACTACACGTAAAAAAAACTCAAAATGCATTAAATACCTAAATGGAAGACCAGAAACTATAAATCTCTTACAACAAAACATGCAGAACACCCTCTGACAAAAATAACAACTAGATCTTCTATGACCCTCATCCTAGAGTAATGGGGAAAAAAGCAAAAATAATCAAATGGGATCTAACTTAATTTTGCAAAACAAAAGTAAACTATAAGCAAGGTGAAAAACAACCCTCAGCATGGGAGAAAATAACAGTAAACAAAACAACTGACAAAGAATTAACCACCAAAATACACAAACATCTCATGCATCTCAATAACAGAAAAACAATTCAATCAAAAAGTCAGCAGACCTAAACAGACATTTCTCCAAATAAGACATACAGAGGGATAATAAACACATGAAAAGACGCTCAACATCTCTCATTATTAGAGAAATTCAAATAAAAACTACAATGAGTATTCACCTCACACTGGTCAGAATGGTCATCATCAAAAAGTCTTTTTATGGCATTGAATAGTAGATAACAAAAGCATAAAATACTTAAGCATAAATTTACCTAAACAGAAAATAAGGCCTGTATGCAGAAAATTATAAGACGCTGGTAACAGAAATCAAAATCAACATAAGCAAATGAGAGATATACCATGCTTTTAGACTAGAAGAATCAATATAGTGAAAAGGACCGTATTACTCAAAGCAATCTACAAATTCAATGCAGTCCCTATCAAACTACCGACAGTATTTTTCACAGAACTACAACAAATGATTTCACAATTTGTATAGAAACACTAAAGACCCCAGATAGCCAAAGAGATCTTGAAGAAGAAGAATGGAACTGGAGGAATCAACCATCTGGATTTCAGACTACACTACAAAGCTATAGCCATCAAGACACTATGGTTCTGGCACAAAAACAGAAATACACTGGAACTAGATAGAAAGCCTAGAGATAAATCCACCCACCTATGGGCACCTTATCTTTGGCAAAGGAAGCAAAAATATACAATGGAGAAAAGACAGTTTCTTCAACAAGTAGTGCTGGGAAAACTGGTCAGCTATATGTAAAAGGATCAAATTAGAACACGTCGTAACACTACACGTAAAAAAAACTCAAAATGCATTAAATACCTAAATGGAAGACCAGAAACTATAAATCTCTTACAACAAAACATGCAGAACACCCTCTGACAAAAATAACAACTAGATCTTCTATGACCCTCATCCTAGAGTAATGGGGAAAAAAGCAAAAATAATCAAATGGGATCTAACTTAATTTTGCAAAACAAAAGTAAACTATAAGCAAGGTGAAAAACAACCCTCAGCATGGGAGAAAATAACAGTAAACAAAACAACTGACAAAGAATTAACCACCAAAATACACAAACATCTCATGCATCTCAATAACAGAAAAACAATTCAATCAAAAAGTCAGCAGACCTAAACAGACATTTCTCCAAATAAGACATACAGAGGGATAATAAACACATGAAAAGACGCTCAACATCTCTCATTATTAGAGAAATTCAAATAAAAACTACAATGAGTATTCACCTCACACTGGTCAGAATGGTCATCATCAAAAAGTCTATGAATAATAAATGCTAGAGAGAGTATGGAAAAAGGGAACTTTTTTATATCATTGGTGTGAATTCAAACTGATATGGCCATTATAGAGAACAGTGTGTAGATTCTCTAAAAATGAGGAATAAAACTACTATATGACCCAGGAGTTCTACTCCTGGGCACATACCCTGAGGTATGTAACTGAAAAAGACACATGTATCCCAATGTTCACTGCAGCACTATTTAAAGTGGCTAAAACATGGAAGAAAAAATAGATGTTCATCGACAGATCAACAGATAAGAAAGTTGTGGTACATATACACAATGGAATATTACTCAGTGATAAAAAGGACCACATTTCAGTAAGTTCAAACGTAAGCTCAAGCTGTGGTCTTAGAGAAGATGCCTGAGAGTCCCTTGGACTGCAAGGAGATCAAATCAGTCAATCCTGAAAGAAATAAACCCTAAATATTCACTGGAAGGACTGATGCTGAAGCTCCAATATTCTGGCCATCTGATGCAAAAAGAAGACTCACTGGAAAAGACCCCGATGCTGGGAAAAATAGGAGACAGAAGGAGAAGGGGACAACATGAAATGGTTGGATGGCATAACCGACTCAATGGACATGAATTTGAGCAAGCTCCAGAAGATGGTGAAGGACAGGGAAACCTGGTGTGCTATAGTCCATGGGGCTGTGAAGATTTGGACACGACTGAGAGACTGAACAGCAACAATGAGCTGGGTGGACCTAGAGCCTATTATACACAGCAAAATATGTCGAAAAGAGAAAGACAAGTGCCATATAGTAACAGATTTATATACACACACACACACACACATGGACTCGAAAGATAGTACTGATGATCCTATTTTCAGGACAGCAAAAGAGACACAGACATGGGGCTTCCCCTGGTGGTCCAGTGGGTAAGGACACCGCCTTGCAGTGCAAGGGGCGCCAGTTCGATCCCTGGCCTGGGAAGATCTCATGTGCCGTGGAGCGGCTGGACCGATGTGTCCAATCACCGAGCCGGAGCTCTGGAGCACATGCGCCCAGAGCCGGCGCTCTGAAACAACAGACGCCACCGCGATGGGAGGCCCACGGGAACCAAAGAACAAAGACGGATGAAAATAGAGAAATGAAAGACCAATGGAAGTGGCCCGCCCGCTCCCCTCCCTCCCCAACCCCACCCCCCAAAAGATAAATAAATTTAAAAAAAAAAAATAAAAAAAAAAAAAAAAGAGACACAGACATGAAGACAGACTTTTTGCTCACAGTGGGGGAAAGGAGAGAGTGTGATGATTTGAGAGAAGAGCACTGAAACATACCATACCATATGTAACATGGACAGCCAGTGGGAGTCTGATGTGTAACCCAAGGAATCCAAAGCCCCGTGACAACCTAGAGGGAGGTTTGAGTAGGGTTTAAGAGGAAAGGGGCGAATACATACCTACGGCCAGGTCATGCTGATGAATGGCAAAAAAATCACAGTAATTATCCTCTAATTAAAACCATAAAAAAACTACACTGAGGTATTATCCCACTCTTTCCATGGAAAAGTAAAATGGTGTAGCCATTATTTAAAACAGCATGAAAGTTCCTTAAAAAACTACGAATGTAACTACCACAAATCCAGCAGTTTGACTCTAGGGCTTATTTCAAGAAAAAAGCACTAAATTGAAAACATACACACACCCCAATGCCCACAGCTGCACCACTTACAACCGCCAAGACATGGAAGCCACCAAGTGTCCATAAACAGACGAACAGATAAAGAAGACATGGTACACACACACTACAGACTACTACTCAGCCATGAAACACAAATAATGCTCTCTGCAGCAAAGAGGATGGACCTAGAGATTATTCAGCTTAGAGAAGTCAGAGAAAGAAAAACTCTATATGGTATCATTCACATGAGGAATCTAAGAAATACAAATGAATGTCTGTGTGAAACAGAAACACAAACTTACAAAAAACCAAACTTACAGTCCCCAAAGGGAAGGTGAAAGCAGGGGGACACAGATTGGGGCATGGGAGTATATGAATAGATATAACAAAGAAACAACCAGAATTTACTATAGAGAACACAGAACTAATAAATCCATTGTAATGTAAGAATTTATAACCAATATATGTAAAAACACTGAGTCACTATGCTGTACACATGAAACAACTACTCCAGTAATAAAGGACCCATCACCCAGAGTGGCTGACCCACACACAGGAGAACAGTTACAACTGCAGAGGTTCTCCCCAGGGAGCAGGAGGTCTGGGTCCCACATCAGGCTCCCCGGCATGGGGGTGCTGCAACAGGAAGAAAAGCCCCCATACCACGTGGCTTTGAAGGACAGTAGGGCTTCCCTTCAGAAGGCTGCTTTCCCTGGGGTAACAGACACTGCCAGCAGCCATTTGGGAGCTCCCTGTCCCACAGGGACATGTGCCAGCCACCACCACTGTGGGATCCTCCCTCTAGCTTCTCAGCCTCAGGAAAAAGCCTTGCCCCAACACAACAGCCTGTGGCCACCAGGCCTGGGATGCTCAGGCTCTGAAACCAACTAGGCAGGGATAAGGCCCACCCACCAGACAGGTTACTCTAAGGCTTCCTTGCCCACAGTTGCCCCTGGACATGGCCCTGCCCACCACATGGCCAAAGACCTGGCCCCACAAACAAGAAGCGCGCAGGCCCTAGACTAGGTATACCCAGAGCCCTGCAGCTAGAGATCCCAGACCCAGTCCTGCCCACCAGCCAGCCTGCTCTAGCTTTGAAGGCACCCTCACCTACTAGTGGGCAGACACCAGACCCAGGACAACTACAGCCGGCTGTGACAGGACCCAGCCCACTCACCAGCAGGGAAACACAACTTCAGGGAGACTGTACTCTATTCGTTAGCAGTCTGATACCAGCCACTGAATGCACGGGCCCTTGAGTCAGACCCTAGGACTGGCTCTTCCTGCCAGTGGCCAGCACTAGACTCAGGACCTTGGCATCACTCCCTGATGGGTAGGAAACAGCCCCAGGATTACCTGGACCCCAACCTGGCCCATCTATGAGCCAGCACTAGCACCTGGGACCCCCTGTGATTCTGCAGCCCCCCTTTCAGGATTATAAAATGCATCTCAAATTCACAGATCAACTTAAAACAGTCTAATATACAGATTACATTAAATAACTTCATGATAATGACAAACCCCAAGTTTGTAATGGTCCACAGTGATACAAACAAAGAATATAAGAAATTTAAAAACTGAAGATAGTTGTCTTATCACAAAAAACAAAGAAGGAAAAACAGTACACCCAAAACAAACAAAATGGCAATAAGTACATAAGCATCAATAGCTGTGTTCAGTTGCTCATTTGTGTCCGACTCTTTGGGATCCCATGGACTATAGCCTGCTAGGCTCCTATACCTGTGGGATTCTACAGGAAAGAATACTGGTGTGAGCAGCCTTTTTCTCCTCCAGGGAACTTCCTGATTCAAGGATCAAACCTGTGTCTCTTACGTCTACTGCACTAGCAGGTGGATTCTTAATCACTGAACCACCTGGGAAGACCTATATCTTATTGTAAATGTAGACTACATGTTTCAAACAAAAGAGTGACTAAATTAAAGAATATATATTAAAGAAAGACGGTGTATACACTGCCTACAAGAGACCTGCTTCAGATCTAAAAATACAGACTGTAAGTGAGGGCATGCAAAATGGTATTTCTTGCGAACAGAAATCGAAAGCCAAGGTAGCAATACTTATAAGACATAACAGACTTTAAAGCTAACACTATTTTAAGAAACAAAGGAGGATATTGTATAATGATCAAGCATCAATCCAAGAAGATACAACTATCATAAATATACATGCATCCAACGTAGGAGAACCTAAATAGGCAAGTATTTTTGTTTCCCTGTTAGATCATTGGCCAGTGCAATCCCTCTGCCAGTGTAAGAGACAAGGGTTCAATCTCTGATCCAGGGAGATACCACAGGTTAAGTCACAACAAAGCCCATGCACCCCTAGACTCTTTGCCAGTGGCCAGCACTAGACTCAGGACCTTGGCATCACTCCCTGATGGGTAGGAAACAGCCCCAGGATTACCTGGACCCCAACCTGGCCCATCTATGAGCCAGCACTAGCACCTGGGACCCCCTGTGATTCTGCAGCCCCCCTTTCAGGATTATAAAATGCATCTCAAATTCACAGATCAACTTAAAACAGTCTAATATACAGATTACATTAAATAACTTCATGATAATGACAAACCCCAAGTTTGTAATGGTCCACAGTGATACAAACAAAGAATATAAGAAATTTAAAAACTGAAGATAGTTGTCTTATCACAAAAAACAAAGAAGGAAAAACAGTACACCCAAAACAAACAAAATGGCAATAAGTACATAAGCATCAATAGCTGTGTTCAGTTGCTCATTTGTGTCCGACTCTTTGGGATCCCATGGACTATAGCCTGCTAGGCTCCTATACCTGTGGGATTCTACAGGAAAGAATACTGGTGTGAGCAGCCTTTTTCTCCTCCAGGGAACTTCCTGATTCAAGGATCAAACCTGTGTCTCTTACGTCTACTGCACTAGCAGGTGGATTCTTAATCACTGAACCACCTGGGAAGACCTATATCTTATTGTAAATGTAGACTACATGTTTCAAACAAAAGAGTGACTAAATTAAAGAATATATATTAAAGAAAGACGGTGTATACACTGCCTACAAGAGACCTGCTTCAGATCTAAAAATACAGACTGTAAGTGAGGGCATGCAAAATGGTATTTCTTGCGAACAGAAATCGAAAGCCAAGGTAGCAATACTTATAAGACATAACAGACTTTAAAGCTAACACTATTTTAAGAAACAAAGGAGGATATTGTATAATGATCAAGCATCAATCCAAGAAGATACAACTATCATAAATATACATGCATCCAACGTAGGAGAACCTAAATAGGCAAGTATTTTTGTTTCCCTGTTAGATCATTGGCCAGTGCAATCCCTCTGCCAGTGTAAGAGACAAGGGTTCAATCTCTGATCCAGGGAGATACCACAGGTTAAGTCACAACAAAGCCCATGCACCACAACTACCGAGTCTGTGTGCTACAGCCCAGGAGCTGGAACAACTGGGCACATAAACTGTAACTACTGAAGTCCACACAGATGAGAGCCTGTGCTCTGCAACAAGGAAGCCACTGCAATGACAGCCCACACACCCCAACGAACAGTTGCTAGTGCTAGCAGCAACTAGAGAATGCTGAGCACAGCAATGAAGCCCCAGCACAGCAATGAAGCCCAAGCACAGCCAAAGATAAATATATAAGTAAGGAAGTATTTACCTAAAGTAAGAAACTGACAGAAGCAAAATAATGGTGGGGGTCTTAATCAATGATCCAGACAGAAAAATTAGTAAGGAAACTCACAGGCCTTAAATGACACACTGGTTCAGAAGGACCTTATACATATTTAGAATACACACACACATATATTTAGAATATTTCATCCAAAAGTAGAATATACACTCTTTTCAAATGCACTTGAAACATTCTCCAAGATATATCACATGCCAGGCCTCAATATAAGCCTTAGTAAGTAAGAAAATAGAAATAATATTAAATACCTGGAGACAAATGAAAATGAAAACACAATGATTGAAAAATCTATGAAATGCAGCAAAGGCAGTTCTAAGAGGGCAGTTGCAGTGAAACAAGTTTACCTCAGGAAATAAGAAAAATGTGTAACAATCTAACCTTACACCCAAAGGATTAGAAAAAGAATAATCAAATGCTAAAGTGAAAAGGAAAGACATCTTAAAAATCAGAGGAAATATGTGAACAAAAAATTGAAAACCAGACAAGACCAAGAAAACAAATAGCTGGTTTCTTAAAGAGTGAAACAAAACTGATAAAACTTTTAGTTCAGTTGCTCAGTCATGTCTCTTTGCGACCCCATGGACTGAAGCATACCAGGCTTCCCTGTCTTTTATCTCCAAGAGCTTGCTCAAGCTCATGTCCATTGAGTTGGTGATGCCATCCAACCACCTCATCCTCTGTCATCCTCTTCTTCTGCTTTCTATTGTTCCCAGAATGAGGGTATTTTCCAATAATTTGTCTCTTTGCATCAGGCAGCCAAATTACTGGAGCTTTAGCATCAGTCCTTCCAGTGAATATTCACAGTTGATTTGTTTCAGAATTGATTTGTTTGCTCTCCTTGCAGTCCAAGGGACTCTCAAGAGTCTTTTCCAACGGCCCAGTTTGAAGGCATATCTTTGGTGCTCTGCCTTCACTATGGCCCACCTGTCACATCCATACAACCAAAAATCCATACAATATAAAAATCCATACATACCTACAATACAAAAATGGATACATACAATACCCAAAAAACGCCATAGCTTTGACTATATGAACCTTGGTCAGCAAAGTGAAGTCTCTGCTTTTTAATATGCTGTATAGGTTTGTCATAGTTTTTCTTCCAAAGAATAAGCATCTTTTAATTTCATGGCTGCAGTTAGCATCCACAGTGATTTTGGAGACCAAGAAAATAATGTTTATCATCCTGAATATTCATTGGAAGGACTGATGCTGAAATTGAAGCTTCAGTTCTTTGGTCACCTGATAAGAAGAGCTGACTTACTGGAAAAGAACCTGATGCTGCGAACAATTGAGGCAGGACAAGAAGGTGGCAACAGATGATGAGATGGTTAGACAGCATCACTGATTCAATGAATCTGAGCAAACTCCAGGAGATAGCAAAGGATAAGAAAGCTTGGTGTGCTGTAGTTCATAGGTCACAAAAAGTTGCACACAACTTAGTGGCTGAATAACACAACAACAGTAACAAATCAAATCAAAGCTATATTATTGTCTCAGTAGGTACACAGAAAGGTTTTAACACAACAGCCATTTATGATAAAACCTAAAAATGGGTATAGAGTAAACATACATCAACATAAAGGCCATGTAAATAAGTATACAGCTAACATTGGACTCAGCAGTGAAAAGATTAAACATTTCTTGTAAGATCAGGAACAAGACAAGGATGTTTACCCTTGCCACTTTTATTCAATGTAGTTTTGAAAGTCCTAGTTACAGCAATCAATGAGAAAGCAATAAAAGTAATCTAAATTGGAAATTAAACTGTCACTGTTTCCAGGGCCCATGCTACTACACAGAGAAAAAGCCAAACGTGCCACTAGAGAACTACTAGAGAATACAAAATCAGCATGCAGAAATCTGTCACATTTCTGCACACTAACAAGCTATTAGAGAAATTAAGGAAACAATTCTATTATAATCACATCAAAAAAATGAAATAACTAGGAGTAAGCCTACCTAAGGTGTTAACCACCTGTACTAAGGAAACTATAAAGACACTGGTGAAAGAAACTGAAAATAAGACAACTACATGGAAAGATGGACCATATTCTTGGATTGTGATAATCACTATTGTTAAGATGATCATACTATCATAGTCATCTGAGATTCAATGCAGTCTTATGAAGTATCAATGGCAGCTTTAACTGACTGCAGCAAATAATTTTGAGATTTGTATGGAAACACAAGAGACTGAAAATTAAGGCTGGAGGTTTTAATATGCTGTATAGGTTTGTCATAGTTTTTCTTCCAAAGAATAAGCATCTTTTAATTTCATGGCTGCAGTTAGCATCCACAGTGATTTTGGAGACCAAGAAAATAATGTTTATCATCCTGAATATTCATTGGAAGGACTGATGCTGAAATTGAAGCTTCAGTTCTTTGGTCACCTGATAAGAAGAGCTGACTTACTGGAAAAGAACCTGATGCTGCGAACAATTGAGGCAGGACAAGAAGGTGGCAACAGATGATGAGATGGTTAGACAGCATCACTGATTCAATGAATCTGAGCAAACTCCAGGAGATAGCAAAGGATAAGAAAGCTTGGTGTGCTGTAGTTCATAGGTCACAAAAAGTTGCACACAACTTAGTGGCTGAATAACACAACAACAGTAACAAATCAAATCAAAGCTATATTATTGTCTCAGTAGGTACACAGAAAGGTTTTAACACAACAGCCATTTATGATAAAACCTAAAAATGGGTATAGAGTAAACATACATCAACATAAAGGCCATGTAAATAAGTATACAGCTAACATTGGACTCAGCAGTGAAAAGATTAAACATTTCTTGTAAGATCAGGAACAAGACAAGGATGTTTACCCTTGCCACTTTTATTCAATGTAGTTTTGAAAGTCCTAGTTACAGCAATCAATGAGAAAGCAATAAAAGTAATCTAAATTGGAAATTAAACTGTCACTGTTTCCAGGGCCCATGCTACTACACAGAGAAAAAGCCAAACGTGCCACTAGAGAACTACTAGAGAATACAAAATCAGCATGCAGAAATCTGTCACATTTCTGCACACTAACAAGCTATTAGAGAAATTAAGGAAACAATTCTATTATAATCACATCAAAAAAATGAAATAACTAGGAGTAAGCCTACCTAAGGTGTTAACCACCTGTACTAAGGAAACTATAAAGACACTGGTGAAAGAAACTGAAAATAAGACAACTACATGGAAAGATGGACCATATTCTTGGATTGTGATAATCACTACTGTTAAGATGATCATACTATCATAGTCATCTGAGATTCAATGCAGTCTTATGAAGTATCAATGGCAGCTTTAACTGACTGCAGCAAATAATTTTGAGATTTGTATGGAAACACAAGAGACTCTGAATAGCCAAAAAACCTTAAGGCTGGAGGTATCCCTCATCCTGACTTCTGACAAACCTACAAAGCTGATCAGAACAGTACAGTGTTGGCCAAAAACAGACACACGGACTGATGGAATAGGTCAGATTCCAGAAAGGAACACATACCCTTATGATCAACAAAAGAGGGAAGAATATGCCATGTGGAAACACAATCTCTTTCATAAGTGGTGCTGGAAAGACTGGACAGACACAAGTAGAAGAATGAAATTAGAACACTTTGTAATACCACACTAATAAACTCAACATGGATTAAATACCTAAGCTTATGACAGAAACTGTAAAATTCCTAGAGGAAAACATGGGCAGAATATGTGACATAAACCACAGAAGTATCTTCTGTATTTTTCTCCTAACAGAATCAAGCAAAAACAGATGGGACCCAATTAAACTTAAATACTTTCACAAAGTAAAATATATCATTGACAAAACAAAAAGACGACATGCTGAAAGGGAGAAAATATTTGCTAATAATATGACCAATAAGAAGTTAATATTCAAAGTACATAACACAGCTCATACAACTCAGTATTAAATTAACGACCTGATTAAAAAATGGACAGAGGACCTGAATAGACAGTTTTCAAAGAGGAAATGGAGATCATTAAGACGCACATGAAGAAAACGTTCAACAGCACTGGCTTATCAGGGAAATTCGAGTCAAAACTCCCCAGGGCCCATGCTACTACACAGAGAAAAGCCAAACGTGCCACGAAACTACTGTCAAAATCAGCATGCAGAAATCTGTCACATTTCTGCACACTAACAAGCTATTAGAGAAATTAAGGAAACAATTCTATTATAATCACATCAAAAAAATGAAATAACTAGGAGTAAGCCTACCTAAGGTGTTAACCACCTGTACTAAGGAAACTATAAAGACACTGGTGAAAGAAACTGAAAATAAGACAACTACATGGAAAGATGGACCATATTCTTGGATTGTGATAATCACTATTGTTAAGATGATCATACTATCATAGTCATCTGAGATTCAATGCAGTCTTATGAAGTATCAATGGCAGCTTTAACTGACTGCAGCAAATAATTTTGAGATTTGTATGGAAACACAAGAGACTCTGAATAGCCAAAAAACCTTAAGGCTGGAGGTATCCCTCATCCTGACTTCTGACAAACCTACAAAGCTGATCAGAACAGTACAGTGTTGGCCAAAAACAGACACACGGACTGATGGAATAGGTCAGATTCCAGAAAGGAACACATACCCTTATGATCAACAAAAGAGGGAAGAATATGCCATGTGGAAACACAATCTCTTTCATAAGTGGTGCTGGAAAGACTGGACAGACACAAGTAGAAGAATGAAATTAGAACACTTTGTAATACCACACTAATAAACTCAACATGGATTAAATACCTAAGCTTATGACAGAAACTGTAAAATTCCTAGAGGAAAACATGGGCAGAATATGTGACATAAACCACAGAAGTATCTTCTGTATTTTTCTCCTAACAGAATCAAGCAAAAACAGATGGGACCCAATTAAACTTAAATACTTTCACAAAGTAAAATATATCATTGACAAAACAAAAAGACGACATGCTGAAAGGGAGAAAATATTTGCTAATAATATGACCAATAAGAAGTTAATATTCAAAGTACATAACACAGCTCATACAACTCAGTATTAAATTAACGACCTGATTAAAAAATGGACAGAGGACCTGAATAGACAGTTTTTCAAAGAGGAAATGGAGATCATTAAGACGCACATGAAGAAAACGTTCAACAGCACTGGCTTATCAGGGAAATTCGAGTCAAAACTACATGAAGTTTCACCTTGTACTTGTCAGAATGAAAAGTAAATAGTGGGAGTCCCCTGGTGGTTCAGTGGGTAAGGACACCGCCTTGCAGTGCAAGGGGCGCCGGTTCGAGCCCTGGCCTGGGAAGATCTCACGTGCCGCGGAGCAGCTGGACTGATGTGTCCAATTACCGAGCCGGAGCTCTGGAGCGCATGCGCCCAGAGCCGGTGCTTTGTAACAACAGACGCCATCGCGATGGGAGGCCCACAGGAGCCAAAGAACGAAGACGAATGAAAGTGGAGAAATGAAAGACCAATAGAAGTGGCCCGCCCACTCCCTTCCCTCCCCAACCCGACCCCCGCCCAAAGTAAATAAATAAATCTTTAAAAAAAAAAAAAAAAGAAAAGTAAATAGTGTTAGTCAGTCGTGCCTGACTCTTTGACATCCCATGGGCTGTAGCCCACTGGGCTCCTCTGTCCTTGGGATTTTTTCCTGGCTATCCTCATGAAGACAACAAGCACTGGTGAGGATGTGGATTAAAGGGAGCCCTCCTACACTGCTGGTGGGAATGTAAACTGGTGCAGCCACTATGGTGAACACAGTAATGGAAAAAATTAAAAACAGAACTAATAAGAGATCCAGAAATCCCACTCCTGGGTACGTATACAAGGAAAATGACAACACCAGTTGAAAAAGAAACATGCAACCCAAAGTTCACAGCAGCAGTATTGACAGCAGAGGCAGCTAGGAGACCTAAGCCCACCCCAGGCCTGCAGTCACACAGGAAGCCCATGCCCTCACTGACCAGCCTCGTGCTAGCACACAGCCACTAACCATGAGGTCCTGCTGCCCGTCTGTGAGCACGTGCTCCCCATACTTCACCCCGTGTGCCGCCCCTCAGGCCCCCAGAATCTCCCAGGTCCTTGGGCCCATGGACCAAGAAGAGAATGTCCAAGCTCATACAACTCAGTATTAAATTAACGACCTGATTAAAAAATGGACAGAGAACCTGAATAGACAGCTTTGCAAAGAGGAAATGGAGATCATTAAGACGCACATGAAGAAAACGTTCAACAGCACTGGCTTATCAGGGAAATTCGAGTCAAAACTACATGAAGTTTCACCTTGTACTTGTCAGAATGAAAAGTAAATAGTGGGAGTTCCCTGGTGGTTCAGTGGGTAAGGACACCGCCTTGCAGTGCAAGGGGCGCCGGTTCGAGCCCTGGCCTGGGAAGATCTCACGTGCCGCGGAGCAGCTGGACTGATGTGTCCAATTACCGAGCCGGGGCTCTGGAGCGCATGCGCCCAGAGCCGGTGCTTTGTAACAACAGACGCCATCGCGATGGGAGGCCCACAGGAGCCAAAGAACGAAGACGAATGAAAGTGGAGAAATGAAAGACCAATAGAAGTGGCCCGCCCACTCCCTTCCCTCCCCAACCCGACCCCCGCCCAAAGTAAATAAATAAATCTTTAAAAAAAAAAAAAAAAGAAAAGTAAATAGTGTTAGTCAGTCGTGCCTGACTCTTTGACATCCCATGGGCTGTAGCCCACTGGGCTCCTCTGTCCTTGGGATTTTTTCCTGGCTATCCTCATGAAGACAACAAGCACTGGTGAGGATGTGGATTAAAGGGAGCCCTCCTACACTGCTGGTGGGAATGTAAACTGGTGCAGCCACTATGGTGAACACAGTAATGGAAAAAATTAAAAACAGAACTAATAAGAGATCCAGAAATCCCACTCCTGGGTACGTATACAAGGAAAATGACAACACCAGTTGAAAAAGAAACATGCAACCCAAAGTTCACAGCAGCAGTATTGACAGCAGAGGCAGCTAGGAGACCTAAGCCCACCCCAGGCCTGCAGTCACACAGGAAGCCCATGCCCTCACTCTCACTGACCAGCCTCGTGCTAGCACACAGCCACTAACCATGAGGTCCTGCTGCCCGTCTGTGAGCACGTGCTCCCCATACTTCACCCCGTGTGCCGCCCCTCAGGCCCCCAGAATCTCCCAGGTCCTTGGGCCCATGGACCAAGAAGAGAATGTCCAAATCTTTTCACCATCATTCCATTCCTCCTGGACTGGCTTTTGCTCAGCCTCCACGTGCCCAGGCAGGTGCCCTGGCCTGTCCAGGCCTTCCTCAGCAGCCCTCCCTCAGCATCACTTGACCACTTCCCTGATGGCCGCCCCTTCTGCTTGATGGTGGTCAGCCCACAAACGAGCAGTGACCGCTCCCAACACTAAGACCTCCCGGATCTCACTCCTTCAACGGCCACTTTTCGTCTTCACAGAGAATCCGGAAAGGGTCTCCTGTACACGCGACCCCACATCCCCGGCCGCCCCGGACCTCTGTCTCCTCCCCGACCCCAATGTGCTTGGCTGCCTCACAGGAGGCCCCAATCCCGCCATGGTGGCACCCATGCCTGACCCTCAACAGCACTCACACATTCACTTCCCCTTCTCAAGGCTCCTCCTTGGGGGTCCTGGACCCTACCCTGTCTTGGTCTCTCCATCCCCAAGCCTTCCCATGATCATACTCTCCACAGGCAAGCCCACCCTGTCCACAGGTCTCAGCCAGGCCTGTCCCCTCCAGGCTCCCAGGCTTTACCTCTGCTCTGGCCTCACAGGCCAGCTGCCCCCAGGAGCCTCCAGGATGTCCAACACGCATCGAGCTCTACTTCTTCCCAAACCAGACTCTTCCTGTTTTTCCTTAGCCACCTCCGTAAAAGACACACTGTTGTTTAAGTCAGTACTCCAACAGAAGGTCCCCCCAGCTTCACTGGCGGGTCATACCCAGAATGCACACCTTCACTCCAACCAGGTCCCCCAGCTCCCCAGCCTCCGCCCCGGCTCCCCATCACAGCCTGGTCCACATGGCAGAGCCACCCTGATCCTGAGTGTCGGCACACAGCTATATGCCACAAGGCCGAGTCCTAAGCCCACCCCAGGCCTGCAGTCACACAGGAAGCCCATGCCCTCACTCTCACTGACCAGCCTCGTCTAGCACACAGCCACTAACCATGAGGTCCTGCTGCCCGTCTGTGAGCACGTGCTCCCCATACTTCACCCCGTGTGCCGCCCCTCAGGCCCCCAGAATCTCCCAGGTCCTTGGGCCCATGGACCAAGAAGAGAATGTCCAAATCTTTTCACCATCATTCCATTCCTCCTGGACTGGCTTTTGCTCAGCCTCCACGTGCCCAGGCAGGTGCCCTGGCCTGTCCAGGCCTTCCTCAGCAGCCCTCCCTCAGCATCACTTGACCACTTCCCTGATGGCCGCCCCTTCTGCTTGATGGTGGTCAGCCCACAAACGAGCAGTGACCGCTCCCAACACTAAGACCTCCCGGATCTCACTCCTTCAACGGCCACTTTTCGTCTTCACAGAGAATCCGGAAAGGGTCTCCTGTACACGCGACCCCACATCCCCGGCCGCCCCGGACCTCTGTCTCCTCCCCGACCCCAATGTGCTTGGCTGCCTCACAGGAGGCCCCAATCCCGCCATGGTGGCACCCATGCCTGACCCTCAACAGCACTCACACATTCACTTCCCCTTCTCAAGGCTCCTCCTTGGGGGTCCTGGACCCTACCCTGTCTTGGTCTCTCCATCCCCAAGCCTTCCCATGATCATACTCTCCACAGGCAAGCCCACCCTGTCCACAGGTCTCAGCCAGGCCTGTCCCCTCCAGGCTCCCAGGCTTTACCTCTGCTCTGGCCTCACAGGCCAGCTGCCCCCAGGAGCCTCCAGGATGTCCAACACGCATCGAGCTCTACTTCTTCCCAAACCAGACTCTTCCTGTTTTTCCTTAGCCACCTCCGTAAAAGACACACTGTTGTTTAAGTCAGTACTCCAACAGAAGGTCCCCCCAGCTTCACTGGCGGGTCATACCCAGAATGCACACCTTCACTCCAACCAGGTCCCCCAGCTCCCCAGCCTCCGCCCCGGCTCCCCATCACAGCCTGGTCCACATGGCAGAGCCACCCTGATCCTGAGTGTCGGCACACAGCTATATGCCACAAGGCCGAGTCCCAGTCCCCACACCCCTGCCAGGCTGCCCGCAAAGTTCCCCAGGGCGGGCTGGGTCCCCACTGGCCCCAGGGCACCACCGCCTCGCCACTGCTATTGCATCACTTGCGGGCCAGGGTTCCAGGCACTGGTCTGGTATGACTGACAGGTGCTTTAACAGGTGTGAGCTCTCCTCATGACTGCAAATTGAGGAAAAAATAGCAAAAATATACAGTAATTTACTCTTCTTAGTGAAGAGTTGGTTTTGGAAAGCAGTCCTCAAAAGACAGAAAATGTTATGTCGGTATGTAACAGGTTTACTATATTTTAATGGTTACTATAAGTGAAAACTGAGACAAGTATGGACACAGTCCAGCAAATCCCAGCCCACACTCTCCTTTGTGAAGTCGGGAGGTGGCCAGTCCTGATAGCAGATGCACGGCGGCTGCCCTTCCATCCCTGGGTCCTGTCACTGTCCACCCCCAATGTTTGTCAGGACAGGAGAATATCCAGGCAAGAAGGATTCATTCCTGCTGTGGACGTTCACGTCAGGCGGAGGTCAGGCTCACCTCTCACTCTGGGTGTGACAGCCATGAGCAGACCACCAAGAGAAGTCAAAGAGAGGAAACAGCAGAGCTGGAAGTGTCTGTCAAGCTCCTGTAACAGGGCCACGAGCTGAGCCCTCAGAGCCTGGAGGACAGACACCCAGCATCGACGTGCTGCAGACTCACTGTCTGGCGAGGCACCTTCCCAGCACACACATGGAGCTTTCCCCATACGTCCTCAAGCAGTGGAAGGGCTGGAAGCACTCTGATCCTGTTCATGGGGAGCTCTACCTTTCATGATCTCGTCACCCTCCAAAGGCCAACCCCACCACCCTGGGCATTCGGATTCTACCTGAGATTTGGGGGATATACATTCAGACCATAACTGAATGACCCCACTAAACTGATACACAGGATCTGTGGTGAGGGCAGGCAGGTGGGTCAGTCCTTATTATTGGGGGGTGGGGGGTGAGCAGTCCGGTCAGATGCTGAGCATGGGGAGCTCTGGCTAATCTGACTCAACAGGAATCTTGGTAAAACTGGACAATGAAAAGACAGATCCCCAAAGCCTGAGGAGTCAGGATCTAGCCGGGAACCACTCAGAGGAGCCCGACTAGTCCCTCATGGAGGCCTCAGTTTGGTCTGTCCTTCCCTAGGATCAGGCAGCGGCAGCACAATGGCCCATTTCACTCTCCACTGGTTACTTTTCTCCTAGAACTGGTACCTGCAATTACAAACTTAAGGCTGTTCCAACAAGTTGAGACATCAGCATCTTTAAAGCTCCTCCCATCTTTCACAGTTTCTGTGTGTCAGAGTCACTGTGACCAATGCGAATCATAGTGACCAGTTTTAAAATCTCTGGGTCCTCATGGGCTGTATTTCTACTGCCAGTAGGCTTTATAGGCCCGGCCTAGAAATTCTCGAGGCTCCCCATTTGGCTTCTGTTTTACCTTGTGTATTTCACAAAGGCGTCTTTATTTTAGCTTTCTCTTCAACAGCCCTTTAAGAATGCGGTCTCCTCATACAGATGGCCGAAAAACACATGAAACGATGTTCAACTTCACTTATAATTAGAGAAATGCAAATCAAAACTACAATGAGGTATCACCTCACACCCATCAGAATGGCCATCATCCACAAATCGACAGACAATAAATGCTGGAGAGGGTGCAGAGAAAAGGGAACACTCTTGCACTGCTGGTGGGAATGTAAATTGATACAGCCTCTATGGAAGAAAGTTTGGAGATTTCTTAAAAAACTAAAAATAGAAGCACCATACGACCCAGCAATCCCACTCTTAGGCTTATATCCTGATGAAATCAAATCTGAAAGAACCACCTGTACCCCAATGTTCATTGCAGCTCTCTATACAATAGCTAGAACATGGAAGCAACCTAGATGCCCATCGATGAACGAATGGATCCAAAAGCTCTGGTACATACATACAATGGAATACTACACAGCTGTAAAGAGAAATGCAGAAGAATCAACCCTAATGAGGTGGCTGGATCTAGAACGTATCATCAAAAGTGAAGTCAGTCAGAAAGAGAAGGACAAATACAGTATATTAACACACATATATGGAATCTAGTAGGATGGTGATGATGGCACATGCAGTGAAGCGACAGAAAGACAGACATGGACAGTGGACACATGGACATTGTGGGGAAGGAACAGTGGGTGAGAGGCGTAAAGGAAGTAGCATGAAGGCCTGTACTATCATAAGTGAAGAAAATAGCTCTAGTCATTGCTCTGTGAGAAAAGGAGATCCTTCAGGGGTGCTGTGTGATGGTTGGGAGAGGGGTGGGATAGGGGGGATATACATATGACTAGTCTGGGAACATACGTATCTGTAAACAACAAAACTCTGTAAAAGTTAAAAGTAAAATAAAAGTTAAAAAAAAAAGAATGCCGTCTCCTATAATGGTCACGTTTCAGCCTGTCCCCAGTTTTCTAATCCCAACTGGGACCTGCTGTTCACACAGCTACGTCTGCTGCAGCCTGAGCTGGGTTGCCAAGGGGGTTTTCTGAATGACGCCCTTCTGTCTCCTTCTCAGCTTTATCCTGCACTAGTCTATGTTCTTCTACAGTGAGAAGGATGTTTAATACACTTTGAACATCTGCTCGGGTCAGGCTACAGGTTACAAAAGAAAAAGAAAGATTGGGAAAATGCTTTCTATCCCCTTGGGGTTACCTCTGTAAGTTGGCATATTATTCTTCCAAATAAATTCAAAGCTGCAGAAGAGTGGGCCCAGATCCATCCCACCCACCTCGGCATTCATACTCCAAGGGGAACTTGCTTTACAGATGTTGCCCCATTAGCTTTCTGGCCCAATCAGGTGCCCAGGTGGGTTTGACTGACAGTAAGTCATCCTCCTTTTCATTAGGGTCAAGCAAAACAGGTTGCTCTCCTTCCCTGTTGGGCATTACACACATCTTCTTGGCATAGATTTATTCTGATACAACATAGGTGACTGTAAAGAAAGCATTTCATGCACATCAAAACTACAATGAGATACCATCTCATACCCGTCAGAATGGCCATCATCAACAAATCTACAGACAATAAATGCTGGAAAGAGTGCAGAGAAAAGGGAATACTCTTGCACTGCTGGTGGGAATGTAAATTGATACAGCCTCTATGGAAGACAGTATGGAGACTTCTCAAAAAACTAAAAATAGAAGCACCATAGACCCAGCCATCCCACTCTCGGCTTATATCCTGATGAAATCAAAACTGAAAGAAACACCTGTACCCTTATGTTCATTGCAGCTCTCTATACAATAGCTGGAACATGGAAGCAACCTAGATGCCCATCGACAAATGAATGGATCCAAAAGCTCTTGTACATATATACAATGGAATACTAATCAGCTATTAAAAGAAATGCAGAAGAATCAGTCCTAGTGAGGTGACTGGATCTAGAATGTATCATAAAGAGTGAAGTTAAGTCAAAAAGAGAAGGACAAATACAATATACTAACACATACATATGGAATCTAGTAGGATGGTAATGATAACACATGCAGTGAAGCAATGGAAAAACAGACATGGACAGTAGACATATGGACATTGTGGGGAATGAATAGTGGGTGGGAGGCGTAAAGGAAGTAGCATGAAAACCTGTACTATCATATGTGAAGAAAATAGCTATAATCATTGCTCTGTGAGAAAAGGGGATCCTGTAGGGGTGCTGTGTGATGATCTGGAGGGGTGGGATGGGGGATATACATATGACTAATCGGATAACATACATATTTGTAAACAACATAACGCTGTAAAAGTCAAAAGTAAAATAAAAGTTTTTTTTTTTTTAATGAAAAGAAAGCAAGCAAGCATTCACCTTCCCATGTACAAAATAAACCTGGTTGAAAAGCTGTATTGTAACTTACTCATTTCCAGACTGTTTTTCTCTGGAGTCTAAGGGATGTTGTGGCCATGCAGTGTATGTGAGGCGGGGGAGTAGAGGAGAAGGGGTCAAGCAAAACAGGTTGCTCTCCTTCCCTGTTGGGCATTACACACATCTTCTTGGCATAGATTTATTCTGATACAACATAGGTGACTGTAAAGAAAGCATTTCATGCACATCAAAACTACAATGAGATACCATCTCATACCCGTCAGAATGGCCATCATCAACAAATCTACAGACAATAAATGCTGGAAAGAGTGCAGAGAAAAGGGAATACTCTTGCATTGCTGGTGGGAATGTAAATTGATACAGCCTCTATGGAAGACAGTATGGAGACTTCTCAAAAAACTAAAAATAGAAGCACCATAGACCCAGCCATCCCACTCTCGGCTTATATCCTGATGAAATCAAAACTGAAAGAAACACCTGTACCCTTATGTTCATTGCAGCTCTCTATACAATAACTAGAACATGGAAGCAACCTAGATGCCCATCAACAAATGAATGGATCCAAAAGCTCTGGTACATATATACAATGGAATACTACTCAGCTGTAAAAAGAAATGCAGAAGAATCAGTCCTAATGAGGTGGCTGGATCTAGAATGTATCATAAAGAGTGAAGTTAAGTCAAAAAGAGAAGGACAAATACAATATACTAACACATACATATGGAATCTAGTAGGATGGTAATGATAACACATGCAGTGAAGCAATGGAAAAACAGACATGGACAGTAGACATATGGACATTGTGGGGAATGAATAGTGGGTGGGAGGCGTAAAGGAAGTAGCATGAAAACCTGTACTATCATATGTGAAGAAAATAGCTATAATCATTGCTCTGTGAGAAAAGGGGATCCTGTAGGGGTGCTGTGTGATGATCTGGAGGGGTGGGATGGGGGGGATATACATATGACTAGTCTGGGAACATACATATTTGTAAACAACAAAACTCTGTAAAAGTCAAAAGTAAAATAAAAGTTTTTTTTTTTTTTTTTTTTAATGAAAAGAAAGCAAGCAAGCATTCACCTTCCCATGTACAAAATAAACCTGGTTGAAAAGCTGTATTGTAACTTACTCATTTCCAGACTGTTTTTCTCTGGAGTCTAAGGGATGTTGTGGCCATGCAGTGTATGTGAGGCGGGGGAGTAGAGGAGAAGGGGCAGAAAGAAAACCACCTTTCTTGTGGTGGATTTCATAACTGCAAGGCGGAACCTTGCAATCGGCACCTCCCATTCTGAAGTGGCTTTGCTTCCAGTGGTCGCAGCAAGAAAATCTAAGGGTCCTTGCCATGGCTGCCACGAAGCTCAGTCCCCAAGAGCCAAGTCTTGTTTTTCTTACAGAAACTTTATTATAACACAAAACAGGAAACAATCCAGATGCTACTCATCAGGTAAATAAACTGTCATACATTCACACAATAACACAGCACCTGGCAATAAAAACCGAAAAGACCACTAAATTCCTAAGTCTGTATGACTCTCTGAAGAATTATTCTGAGTGAAAATGGCCAAAGGTTACATACTGTATGTCTGCATTTAAACCACATCTGTGAAATGGGAAATTACAGAAATGGAGATAAGGGACTGGAGGAAAGCAGGTGCAGCTGCTAAAACGCAGGTGACGAGCAAGGGCTTTGTGGGCACTTAAATGCTGTGTATGTGCCTGTAGCAGTGTCAATATCCCAGTCACTACGTTTAACTACAGCTTTTCACAAGTGTTATATGGGGAAAATTGGGTAAAGAAAAACAGAAGCTCTATATTATTTCAACTGCCCAATTTCAACAATTTCAAAAAACTGCCCTTTCCAACAATCTAGTAGGATGGTAATGATAACACATGCAGTGAAGCAATGGAAAAACAGACATGGACAGTAGACATATGGACATTGTGGGGAATGAATAGTGGGTGGGAGGCGTAAAGGAAGTAGCATGAAAACCTGTACTATCATATGTGAAGAAAATAGCTATAATCATTGCTCTGTGAGAAAAGGGGATCCTGTAGGGGTGCTGTGTGATGATCTGGAGGGGTGGGATGGGGGGGATATACATATGACTAGTCTGGGAACATACATATTTGTAAACAACAAAACTCTGTAAAAGTCAAAAGTAAAATAAAAGTTTTTTTTTTTTTTTTTTTTAATGAAAAGAAAGCAAGCAAGCATTCACCTTCCCATGTACAAAATAAACCTGGTTGAAAAGCTGTATTGTAACTTACTCATTTCCAGACTGTTTTTCTCTGGAGTCTAAGGGATGTTGTGGCCATGCAGTGTATGTGAGGCGGGGGAGTAGAGGAGAAGGGGCAGAAAGAAAACCACCTTTCTTGTGGTGGATTTCATAACTGCAAGGCGGAACCTTGCAATCGGCACCTCCCATTCTGAAGTGGCTTTGCTTCCAGTGGTCGCAGCAAGAAAATCTAAGGGTCCTTGCCATGGCTGCCACGAAGCTCAGTCCCCAAGAGCCAAGTCTTGTTTTTCTTACAGAAACTTTATTATAACACAAAACAGGAAACAATCCAGATGCTACTCATCAGGTAAATAAACTGTCATACATTCACACAATAACACAGCACCTGGCAATAAAAACCGAAAAGACCACTAAATTCCTAAGTCTGTATGACTCTCTGAAGAATTATTCTGAGTGAAAATGGCCAAAGGTTACATACTGTATGTCTGCATTTAAACCACATCTGTGAAATGGGAAATTACAGAAATGGAGATAAGGGACTGGAGGAAAGCAGGTGCAGCTGCTAAAACGCAGGTGACGAGCAAGGGCTTTGTGGGCACTTAAATGCTGTGTATGTGCCTGTAGCAGTGTCAATATCCCAGTCACTACGTTTAACTACAGCTTTTCACAAGTGTTATATGGGGAAAATTGGGTAAAGAAAATACAGGAGCTCTATATTATTTCAACTGCCCAATTTCAACAATTATCCACAAATACAAAGATGAATAAAAGCTCTCCACATATGCCCTCTCATCCACACAGTTCTATACTCCAGACAACTCACAGACCGAAGTGTGATTTTCTTAATTTGTATAATTTCCTTTGAGTCAAGCGGCATATTCCGTTTATCATCATTTTGGATAACTGTTTCTTGCACAGAACCAAGCTTCGGGTCCATTCTTTCATCACCAATAACGCAATAGCTATTTCTTAAGTTAAGACTATCAGACATAGACGGGCCTGAACAAAGGAGACGAGACGCCTGCGCCCCGGCCTGCAGCCCACGTGCCTCAGCAGTCCTGTGCGCACTTGCGTCTGACTTTGTGACCCCACGGAGGGCAGCCACCAGGCTTCTGTGTACATGGGATTCTCCAGGCAAGAATGCTGGAGCCATGTCCTCCTCCGAGGTATCTTCCTGTCCCAGGATGGAACCTGCGTCTCTGGCCTCTCCTGCATTGGAAGGCGGGTTCTTTAACACTGAGCCACCTGGGAAGGCCCTCAGCTGCCAGACTCTCCCTAATTGTCCGCAGAGCCCTCCAGCTGGCCCCCAGCCCCGCCCGGGTCAGGACTAGCAGAGGACCTAGCACAGGTGTGTCTCTTTAATAAGACTACGCGCCCAGAAGACCTCTTCCTACCCGAGCCCCCAAACTGCTTTTCTGCCACAAAATGAAACTGATTACAAGAGGTCAGGGTGCCCGTTGGGGACCTGCGAGCGCAGGAGATCCTGAGCAGAGGGACCGGAGGCTCAGGCTGGGCCTCTCTGTTCCCGTGAGGAGCCAAGTCTTCTGGCCAAAGTCCCATGTACTCCCTCCTCCCCGGCCTGCTTGCAAATTCACTACCAAATTCGACATCAAGGTGGTTTTGGTCGGTGCAAAACAAACTCAGGCGAAAAATGGAGAGGAGTTACTCACAGCGAGATGACAAGAGGGGACGACAAGCCTCCAAAACGCTTCAGCAAAGTCCAAGGGCTGACGGAAAAGAGGCGGCGCGTGGCTGGCCTGGGCTGCGTGGACGGGAGGAAGCAGTGCGTGAGGGGCGTGGACATGGAGACCTAAGGCGTGGGGGCGTGGACGTGGAGACGCAGGGCGTGGGGGGGCGTGGACGTGGAGACGCAGGACGGGGGGCCGTGCAGAACATGAACGCAGGGATGCGGGCGGGGAACCTGGCGGGGCGGGCGGGCGGGGAACCTGGGGGCGGGGCGGGGCGGGGGAACCTGGGGGCGGGGCGGGCGGGGAACCTGGGGGCGGGGCGGGGCGGGGGAACCTGGGGGCGGGCGGGCGTGGGCAACCAGGGGAGGGCCTGAATTCCGACTGTGGAAAGGCTCCTAATGGTAGGCTCCAAGCCTCTGAACATCACCAGGTCTCCAGGCCAGTACAGACCCAGCGGAGGATCAGTGGTCCTAGGAATCCGGTCCCAACCGACTCAACCCAAACTCGGCAGCTGAGACCCCAAGTGCCTGGAAGACCTGGGACAGACAGTTTATTGTTGAGACTCCTAAAGGCTTGGCGGACATGAAGTCTTAAAATAACCTTGATCGGTGAGGGCAGGTGCAGTGGGTTTCAGCTTGAGCATCAAACAAGCGATAGGGTTGTGATCTCTCTCTGCCTTACACGGAAGGGTTAGAAATGGCATTGATCGAGGAACTAGAGCCGCCAGGAGAGGCTGGATTGTGAGGTTGAGATCTGTCCTTACTACTTGTCTGTGTGGAAACGGACAATGCCGCCTGCCTGTCTTCACCTCCTGAAACTGGGAGCAATGCCTCTGAGGTGTGTGAGGAAGAAACTGCCAGGCAGCGGTTACAAGGGAGGGAAGACTTAAGTGCCGAGTTAGATGGCCGTTTGGAGGACACAGGCCTGGACCATATGGATGTGCAGGTTGCTAACTGCATGAGAGTTGTGGTAGCTTAAATCTAAAAGCTCAACTCACCAAGCCCTGTGCTTCCCCTTTGTGGACTACAAGCAGGACAGTGATGAGCCTTGTATCCAGGAGAGAATCTGTTAGTGTGGGTTTAGGGAGAAGGGCTGGACCACCGTCTAGAAACTGAGGCTTCATGGAGGTAGAAGAGAGCAGACTGGGGAAGCGGACTGGAGGCCAGTTTCAGTGGAGATGAAATAGGAATCCGCCCTGCTCTGCGGGAGTGCCTGGCAAAACAGTCCCTCAGCACCCCTTGGGTGTAGGTACTAGTGCTACAAGTGATAAATAGTGATACAAGTAACGAATCATAGTACAAGTAAAGAAATGCTTCAGAAACTTTAGAAAATGGTAATATTTCTCCCTTCAAATTAGTGCGTTCCTTTTATTCATCTTCAGCAACACAGTGGTCTTGTCTAAGTTTCGTTTGGGAAGGAACTAAGAAGACAACAATATAGTGAACACACATTGAATCATAGCTTTTCCACAAATGCTTTCAAATCTTGGCTGGATCTGACCCATTAGGGGCCAGGAGCTCTAAAGGGCGGGGTTTTTTATTTTTGAGAACAGCTTCTTTGTCATCTGCTTGTTTAATAATTCAGTCATATTAAATTGGGGGATAATTAAGTGAAAATCAGAAAAGGTGAAAAGTGATAAAAGCTAATTAAAAGGTCTGATTTGGGATGCAGGAGGAAAACTGCATCTGTTGGTACTGAGGGCTTGCTAGTAGGACTGGCACCTTATAGGGGAGAATCTGAGTGTCCCTCACCTGAAGGTGGCTGTGACACAGAGCCTCATGTCCTGAGCCTTAGCTGAAGTTCGTATCTGTGACAGTATTGCTTTGATTGTTGCTTTATACCCATCCATGCTCACAAAACCTAACAAAGCTATAATACCGTGCATTTGGAACTATAATAAGAAACACGCTGTTTCTATACACACAAGGAAACCAAAGTGTTTTAAAATAATAGAACTGAACATGAAGTTATTCACATTTAATATTAAACGTTGCTGATCCCCCTCTCCACAAGTGGCTTACAAGGGAGGGAAGACTTAAGGGGGTGCCGAGTTAGATGGCCGTTTGGAGGACACAGGCCTGGACCATATGGATGTGCAGGTTGCTAACTGCATGAGAGTTGTGGTAGCTTAAATCTAAAAGCTCAACTCACCAAGCCCTGTGCTTCCCCTTTGTGGACTACAAGCAGGACAGTGATGAGCCTTGTATCCAGGAGAGAATCTGTTAGTGTGGGTTTAGGGAGAAGGGCTGGACCACCGTCTAGAAACTGAGGCTTCATGGAGGTAGAAGAGAGCAGACTGGGGAAGCGGACTGGAGGCCAGTTTCAGTGGAGATGAAATAGGAATCCGCCCTGCTCTGCGGGAGTGCCTGGCAAAACAGTCCCTCAGCACCCCTTGGGTGTAGGTACTAGTGCTACAAGTGATAAATAGTGATACAAGTAACGAATCATAGTACAAGTAAAGAAATGCTTCAGAAACTTTAGAAAATGGTAATATTTCTCCCTTCAAATTAGTGCGTTCCTTTTATTCATCTTCAGCAACACAGTGGTCTTGTCTAAGTTTCGTTTGGGAAGGAACTAAGAAGACAACAATATAGTGAACACACATTGAATCATAGCTTTTCCACAAATGCTTTCAAATCTTGGCTGGATCTGACCCATTAGGGGCCAGGAGCTCTAAAGGGCGGGGTTTTTTATTTTTGAGAACAGCTTCTTTGTCATCTGCTTGTTTAATAATTCAGTCATATTAAATTGGGGGATAATTAAGTGAAAATCAGAAAAGGTGAAAAGTGATAAAATCAAATTTAAAAAGGTCTGATTTGGGATGCAGGAGGAAAACTGCATCTGTTGGTACTGAGGGCTTGCTAGTAGGACTGGCACCTTATAGGGGAGAATCTGAGTGTCCCTCACCTGAAGGTGGCTGTGACACAGAGCCTCATGTCCTGAGCCTTAGCTGAAGTTCGTATCTGTGACAGTATTGCTTTGATTGTTGCTTTATACCCATCCATGCTCACAAAACCTAACAAAGCTATAATACCGTGCATTTGGAACTATAATAAGAAACACGCTGTTTCTATACACACAAGGAAACCAAAGTGTTTTAAAATAATAGAACTGAACATGAAGTTATTCACATTTAATATTAAACGTTGCTGATCCCCCTCTCCACAAGTAAGTTTATTTAGAGAGGATGGAAGGAGAGCCTTGGGACTCAAGGAACCCTCAGGGATGATGGTGTTTCTTGATCCTCTTAAAACTCACTTCAAATTCTGCCTCTTTATCTTGATACCCAGCTCAATTTAAAAAAAAAAAGAAAAGAACTCCCTGGAGGGGTATTTTACATACTATCAAATGAATGTGCCTATTTTAAATGCACAGTGAGATGAGTTTAGAAAAAGGCAGGCACTCCTGTCTCTGGCAGCCCAGACAACATCTCCATCAGCCAAATGACTGCAGGGCTCCTGCCAGGCCTCCTCTCTCACCCCAAGCTTCACTGAAGATTATGTTTGTCTGTCCAAGAACTTCACAAACATGGAATAGACAGTCTAGGTGTCTGACTTCTTTCAGATGTATCAGCATTGATCTTTTTTTAAATGCTAGGTAGCATTCCATTGTATGGACGGAACAGGTTTTGTTTATCTACTCACCTGCTTATGGGTTGTCTCCGTAGGTGCGGTTTTGAATAAAGTTGCCAAGGACACTTTTGTAGGGGTATTGCAGATGCATGTTTTTATGTAGTTGGGATGAATACCTAGTGGAATTGCTGGATCAGATGGTACCTATACACTTAATTTATGAGCCCACAGATGGTGTTCCCGATAAAATATTCTATCTGTACCCCCATAATCAACATGAGAATTCCAGTCACTCCCTAGCCTTGCCAGCACTTGGTGTCCTCAGAATTCTCCACCTTGCCATTCTCATGAGCAAACGTCCTTTAAATAAAGACTAGGGTCATTTCTGCAGGATCACAAACAACATGAAGAGAAGGATAGTACAGACATCCAGCTCCACAGACCAGCCCAGGTCTCTCCCACTTCTGACTGGCCTGGGCTCCCTCCTGTCAGTTGAGAATTTGCTCACAGAACTCAGGGAACACTACTTATGTTTACCAGCTTGTTACCTAATACAGTAAAGAAAAAAAAGTGAAAGCCACTCAGTCATGTCCAGCTCTTTGCAGCCCATGGATAAGTCATGCAATTCTCTAGGCAAGAATACTGGAGTGGGGGGCTTCCCTGGTGGTCCAGTGGCTAAGGACACCGCCTTGCAGTGCAAGGGGTGCCGGTTCAAGCCCTGGCCTGGGAAGATCCCACATGCCGCGGAGCGACTGGACTGATGTCTCCAATTACCGAGCCGGAGCTCTGGAGCGCATGCGCCCAGAGCCGGCGCTCTGCGACAACAGAGGCCATCGCGATGGGAGGCCCACACAGGCCAAAGAACAAAGACGGATGAAAATGGCCAAATGAAAGACCAATAGAAGTGGCCTGCCTGCTCCCCTCCCTCCCCACCCCACCCCCACCAAAATAAATAAATAAATACATCTTTAAAAAAAAGAAAAACAAATACTGGAGTGAGTTGCCTAGCCCTTCTGCAGGGGATCTTCCCAACCCAGGGATCAAATCCAGGTCTCCAGCATTACAGGCACATTTTTTACCATCTGAGCCACCAGGGAAGCCCAAGAATACTGGAGTGGGTAGCCTATCCCTTCTCCAGGGGGAACTTCTGACCTAGGAATCGAGCCAGGGTGTTCTTTATTACAGGCAGATTCCTTACCAGCTGAGCTACAAAGGATGAGGTTAAAGGATACAGACGCACAGTCATATGACGAGGCACAAGGGAGGATTCGGGGGGCAGGAACTTCTGCCCAGTGGGGCTGGGAATGTGCCCACGGTCCTGGAAGCTCTCTGAACCCGGTAGTTCGTGGGTTTTGATGGAGGGTTAATCATGTAGGCACAGTCACAATCCAGCATGAAATCAGTCTCCAGCCTCTCTCCTGGGGAGCTGGGTGGGTCTGGAAGTTCAAGCTTCTAATCCTGACTCAGTGATGCTGGTGAAAAGCCCCCATCCTGAAGCCACCTCAATAGAACAAACACTCCCAGCACCCAGGAAACACCACGGGATCTCTCCCACTTCTGACTGGCCTGGGCTCCCTCCTGTCAGTTGAGAATTTGCTCACAGAACTCAGGGAACACTACTTATGTTTACCAGCTTGTTACCTAATACAGTAAAGAAAAAAGTGAAAGCCACTCAGTCATGTCCAGCTCTTTGCAGCCCATGGATAAGTCATGCAATTCTCTAGGCAAGAATACTGGAGTGGGGGGCTTCCCTGGTGGTCCAGTGGCTAAGGACACCGCCTTGCAGTGCAAGGGGTGCCGGTTCAAGCCCTGGCCTGGGAAGATCCCACATGCCGCGGAGCGACTGGACTGATGTCTCCAATTACCGAGCCGGAGCTCTGGAGCGCATGCGCCCAGAGCCGGCGCTCTGCGACAACAGAGGCCATCGCGATGGGAGGCCCACACAGGCCAAAGAACAAAGACGGATGAAAATGGCCAAATGAAAGACCAATAGAAGTGGCCTGCCTGCTCCCCTCCCTCCCCACCACACCAAAATAAATAAATAAATACATCTTTAAAAAAAAGAAAAACAAATACTGGAGTGAGTTGCCTAGCCCTTCTGCAGGGGATCTTCCCAACCCAGGGATCAAATCCAGGTCTCCAGCATTACAGGCACATTTTTTACCATCTGAGCCACCAGGGAAGCCCAAGAATACTGGAGTGGGTAGCCTATCCCTTCTCCAGGGGGAACTTCTGACCTAGGAATCGAGCCAGGGTGTTCTTTATTACAGGCAGATTCCTTACCAGCTGAGCTACAAAGGATGAGGTTAAAGGATACAGACGCACAGTCATATGACGAGGCACAAGGGAGGATTCGGGGGGCAGGAACTTCTGCCCAGTGGGGCTGGGAATGTGCCCACGGTCCTGGAAGCTCTCTGAACCCGGTAGTTCGTGGGTTTTGATGGAGGGTTAATCATGTAGGCACAGTCACAATCCAGCATGAAATCAGTCTCCAGCCTCTCTCCTGGGGAGCTGGGTGGGTCTGGAAGTTCAAGCTTCTAATCCTGACTCAGTGATGCTGGTGAAAAGCCCCCATCCTGAAGCCACCTCAATAGAACAAACACTCCCAGCACCCAGGAAACACCACGGGATTGAGGGGTTCTGGGTCAGGCCCTGGGAGCAGACACAGTTCTGTCCTCTGGGTCACTGTTGTGTGACAACAGCCAGGCGGGAAGCAGCGAGCTGCATAGAGGGGGTGCCAAGTGGAAGCTGTGAGCAACTCAGGTTGGGTTCTGCAGACACAGACCCTCATGAAGAATTTGCTTGAAGGGTCCTGGGAACAGAGGTGAGGCTTGCCTGAAGGCACTGTGACGAGGCAGCTGGCAGCTGGGTGGCAGGCCTGCAGGGTGACGGCGGCAGAGACTACAGAGGAGCCGAGGTGGCCTTGGGCAGAAGAGGGAACTTTTTGTCCCCAGAAAATATTCATGGTTTTCTGGAGTGGATGGGGTGGACACTGGGAGGTCACCCCACCTTCACGGTTACAGATATGGTGGGAGTCGGCCTTCTGAGAGGGAGAGGCAGTGGCTGGAGGGCAGCCCAGTGGATTGGTCAGGGCTGCAATTGTCCCTGAGGGGGTGGGAATGACCTTGAGCAAAGGAAACATCCTCGGGGGGAGGGTGGGGGCTCAGCTCAAGAAGTAGGAAGGGAGCTGGAGGCAGAGGGTGCGGTCGGGTCCGTCTGAGCCCCTCTGTCCTCCACAGGCTGTTCTTGCCTGAGAAATTCCATGGACAGAGGAGCCTGGTGGGGTCCGTGGGGTCGCAAAGGGTTGGACACAACTTAGAGACGAATCAACAAGGACAGCAGCGGGATAAAATCGACCATCTTAACCATTCCTAATGGCTCAGTAGTACTCTCATGTCCACACTGTTGGACCATTATCAAATCACCACTCTCATCTCCAGAACTCTCCACCTTGTGAACGGATACTTCTGTCCCCATCAAACACGGCTCCTCCCTCTCTTCCGCTGACTGCTCCGCATAGAATTCCCAGCGTCCAGACCCCATGCTCCCTTCCCTCTCCTCCCCCTTCCCTCATCTTTCTAGTGGGTCACAGATGACAAGGTGACGGTGCTGATGGTCCCATTCTGAGGTGTGCTGGCCTCTTACAGGATGGGAGTGGGGGGCTGCAGACGCCCTGCTCACCAGCACAGACCCTCAAGCCACGGGGTCAGAGCAAGGGACGTACCTACACATGAGCGGGGTGCTGGCCATTCCTTTGGGCTCCTTGAGCCATGGCACCCTCCTGACTACATATCTTCTAGGCACCCATCAGTCCCGCGCTTGCCCTGCTGAGAATCAGAGCTTGTCTTGGGTAGGCACAGGACTCTGCAAGCAAGAAACAACCTTCTAGAACACGCTTCCTCTTTCTCTGTCCCTTCTTTGACATTCCTTCCCAACTCCAGTCCCCCAAAGTTTCAACTGTTCTGCCAGAGAACTGGGGATAGTGGAGGAGAGAGAAGAGCACAGCCCCCTGGGCGCCCTCACATCTCCGGGTGTCACCTGCTGTCCCCCAGGAGCCTGCGTGCGGGCCTGAGGCATTGAGATGGAGGCGCTAGTCCCACCTCCGCCTTCCCCTGCCCCCAGCAGGCACGACTTCCCTGCTCAGAGTCTTGCTCTTAGCCTCCCCCCACTGGAGACAGAGCAAAGCCAGAAAACAGCTTAGTCCTTGTTGCAAGCGTTCTGGGAACAAAAGAGTCCTGTCTCCCGCCCAGAACAATGCTTCCTTCTCCCCCTCCAGATTACAGTGTCCAGCCAGAAACAGCAGCCGTGTGACCCCGCCTCACTTATCTCCCTGGGCTCCTCCGCCTCCTCTCTGCTTCCTGGGCTTTGCTGCCCTCCCACCCGCAACGTGTCCCCTTGACCTGCCAGCCCTCAGAGGGGATATGAGAGGGGGCAGGGTGGGAAACAGAGATGCTTCAGGCAAGGCGAGGAAGGGCCAGTGTGACAGAGGGAGGGAGGAGGCCCTGTGTCAGGGCACAGGTGCTAGGACCCCTTCCACTCACCAGCCTTTCTGGTCCAGTCCTGGGTCTTGGGCTGAGGAAACACACTTGCGGACACTCTGGTGGTCATTTCTGTAGAGACACAGTGCTGGGCAGAGAGTTTGCTCCAGGTCTGTCTGTTTGTTTTCATGCAATGCAATGGTTTTGAGGTTCATTTCACCTACTGAGTTCAGTTTACTCCTCTTGTTACGCTTACTTTTTGTTATACACAGTGTTCTCCTTTGTGACTGTACCACACCTCGTGGATACGTTCACCCTTCGATGGAATTTGAATTGTTCCCAGTTTTGAACTATGTGCACTGTTTCCAACAGTTTGAAGTGTTATGAATCAAAACCTCTAGTAATAGTCCTTTTATGGGTTATGTTTTCATGTACCTTGAGGACAAATCTAAGGGTAAGGTTGCTGAGCCCCTCCCAAGAGAAATTGCAGAACAAATGTTCTGAGTGATTGTAGCATTTGACACTCCCATTCGCAATGTGCAACTGTGATGGGTCATTTTATGGGGCCACAGACAGTCATGAGTTGCCCAGACTGAACATGACTTGCAGGTAGTTCCAGAGGACATACACCTTTTGAGTCAGTGGACTTAGTACATCGACCCACATGTGGGTGGGGCTCATTGAATCAATTGAAGGCTCAAATAAAACAAGATGGAAGAAGGAGGAATTCCCTCCTTTGATGAGTTGGATCATTGCAAGTCACCTTCTGTCCTTAGATTGGGATTTCTCCCTCGCCATCAGCTCCTGTGGGTCACTGGCTTTCTGAACTCAGTTGGCACATCATGGTGCTTCGTTGTGATGCATTGAGGCTTCTCAGTCTCCATACCTGTGTGAGCCAGTTCCTCCCAATCAGTCTCTCCTCTCTCTCTCCAGAGATACATATAAATGTCCCACTGGTTACAGTCAGAATGACGATAGAAATTCTCACCCTTCATCCTCTTCCACACAAGGGCTTACAGAAAATGCTGATATAGCTGAAGAATAGTAGTATAAACCACACAGGGCTGGAGGCTTTCGTCGGAGTTCTTTCTGCCCCAGTACCCCACCCCACCCTCTGCGGCATGCTCTTCTTGATGACTCTGCGCTCAGGGGTCATTACAGTCATTGTGGAAATGGGGTGCTCCACTCTGTGCTTCCAGTTATGGTCCTGCTACTGTATTCTGCCCACTGGTCTGAAATAACATGATTTCTGACTGAAAAAAGGATGGCAATGACAGCCTCTTGAACTTCCTTAGGTTTTTAAAAATGAACTTGTTAGCCATCTGTTAGAAACAGTGGCTCAACATGTTTCTTGCCCCTGAAAAGAAAAAGTTGGACACAAATTGTATTATGACTTAGTGACCATCTACTCTTCACAGACATCGCAGTGTTCTTTGTATGGTTCGCCCTTTCCAATTTCTTATCTATGATGTAGATACTATTAATCACATTTTCTAGAGGGTGAGAGGGAAGCTCAGAGACTTCCGTAATTCACACAGGATTTTACTAGTGTTACAAACCAAATTAGGATCCCCAGATTAACCCCAAGTCCTTTGTTTCATCCATACGCAGTATCATTTCCTTCTTATTTTTGTTCCCCTAGATCAGAAAACATGCATTAGGATCTTCTTGTTGGGTGGTGAACCAGAACTAATTCACTTGGTCTTTCTACCTCCGTTCACCATGGTTACCAAGAACACTGGGTAGGAGAGCTTTGAATAAGCTTTTCAAAGAGCCCTAGGAAAAGAGACTCAAATAATTTTTCCAACATTAACATCATTGAGAAGTATTTTTTTCAATTGATTCAGGCTCTAGTATCTGTCTGGGACGCACTAAGATAGGGCTGAAATAATGTTTGAATTGCCAACTCCCATAAAATTAGCAATCTCTAGTGAAAAGATTTCTAACATAATACCTTGGGCAGATGTGTGTGTGTGTGTGCAAAGTTGCTTCCGTCATGTCTGTTTCTTTGCGACCCTACGGACTGTAGCCCACCTGGCTCCTTTGTGCATGGGTTCTCTAGGCAAAAATGCCAATAATACTGAAGTGTATGCCCTTCTTCGGAGATCTTCCTGACCAGGAATCGAAACAGTGTCTCTTACTGCTTTGGCCTGTGTGTTCTTTACCACTAGTGCCACCTGGGAAACCCCCAAATAATACCTTTCCGCTATTATTCTCCCGGAGTCGTTGTGTTCATTATATGGGAGCTATGATTTACATGCGTTACAATTTGCAGGGAAATAAATTCTACAGGGCATGGTGGCTTCAGGGGTACCTGATGATTAGTTTTGTGACATTTAGCTCTATTATTGCCTTACTTGCGTAAACCTAGTGGATGGCACTCTAGGTCTTTAAGATGCCTGGTAGTTCTAAAGTCTTGACTTTAAATTACTTCTGTGGTTGAGAGATTTGGACAGAACCTAGGGTGTGACTCCCTGTTTACTGTGTTGACCAGGTAATAGGCAACATTCTACAGCCGTCATTATGGTTTGTATTCTTCCCTGGCATTTTGTCCTATAGCAGAAATTACAGCAACAGTATGCTTCTTTTTTAAAATTATAAAGCTAAGATATGTTCCTGGCAAATAATTCCAACAACACAGAAGGGAATTCTTGTTCATCTGAAGGCGCTTCTGTGAGGAACCAAGCATATAGGCAGATTTTAACCTAAATGCTTTTAAGGCTCAGACAATACAGACTCTACCTTCAATACAGGAGACCTGGGTTGCAGATTGGGAAGATGCCTGGAAAAGGAAATGGCTACTCACTCCAGTATTCTTGCCCAGAGAATCCCATGGACAGAGGAGCCTGGTGGGCTACAGTCCATGGGATGACAAAGAGTCTGACTTGACTGAAAGACTAACACTTTCCCTCAGGCCCAGTTAGCGCTGTCCATTCAAAAGATGAAACCGCAGGGTGAGTCTCCCTTTTACAGCATTACTTTTTGGTTCTTACAACCTACGGAATTCTATAACCCATGCTCACCGACAAAGAGAAGGTGATAATGAGCGCTTTCCACTAAAAGGCAAGCTTTATAAAACTGCCTCGGAAATGTGTGAAATCATTGTATTTACAAACTCCCTAGACTTGGCGGGTCTGAGGGCAGCTGACCTCCTGAGGAGCCAGGAACGCCCCTGCAGGCAGGGCCCGCTAGCGTAGGGAAGGGGCGGATGCTCTGGGGACTGGGAGGGGATGGGGAGCTGGGTGCGATGGGCCGGCGGACCCGCCTGAAACTAGTCACCTAAATAATACCTTTCCGCTATTATTCTCCGGAGTCGTTGTGTTCATTATATGGGAGCTATGATTTACATGCGTTACAATTTGCAGGGAAATAAATTCTACAGGGCATGGTGGCTTCAGGGGTACCTGATGATTAGTTTTGTGACATTTAGCTCTATTATTGCCTTACTTGCGTAAACCTAGTGGATGGCACTCTAGGTCTTTAAGATGCCTGGTAGTTCTAAAGTCTTGACTTTAAATTACTTCTGTGGTTGAGAGATTTGGACAGAACCTAGGGTGTGACTCCCTGTTTACTGTGTTGACCAGGTAATAGGCAACATTCTACAGCCGTCATTATGGTTTGTATTCTTCCCTGGCATTTTGTCCTATAGCAGAAATTACAGCAACAGTATGCTTCTTTTTTAAAATTATAAAGCTAAGATATGTTCCTGGCAAATAATTCCAACAACACAGAAGGGAATTCTTGTTCATCTGAAGGCGCTTCTGTGAGGAACCAAGCATATAGGCAGATTTTAACCTAAATGCTTTTAAGGCTCAGACAATACAGACTCTACCTTCAATACAGGAGACCTGGGTTGCAGATTGGGAAGATGCCTGGAAAAGGAAATGGCTACTCACTCCAGTATTCTTGCCCAGAGAATCCCATGGACAGAGGAGCCTGGTGGGCTACAGTCCATGGGATGACAAAGAGTCTGACTTGACTGAAAGACTAACACTTTCCCTCAGGCCCAGTTAGCGCTGTCCATTCAAAAGATGAAACCGCAGGGTGAGTCTCCCTTTTACAGCATTACTTTTTGGTTCTTACAACCTACGGAATTCTATAACCCATGCTCACCGACAAAGAGAAGGTGATAATGAGCGCTTTCCACTAAAAGGCAAGCTTTATAAAACTGCCTCGGAAATGTGTGAAATCATTGTATTTACAAACTCCCTAGACTTGGCGGGTCTGAGGGCAGCTGACCTCCTGAGGAGCCAGGAACGCCCCTGCAGGCAGGGCCCGCTAGCGTAGGGAAGGGGCGGATGCTCTGGGGACTGGGAGGGGGATGGGGGAGCTCGGGTGCGATGGGCCGGCGGACCCGCCTGAGGCGTGCCCAGCCCGAGGGCTCTGCGGGGAAGAGACGGGGGCCCGGGGGTCTGGGGAATCCTGTCGGGATCCCCAGCCCACGCGTGCGCAGCCTAACCGGGCGTTGGACAGAAGGAGGGGGTGCGGGCGGCCACGTGGCTCCGAAGGAATGCGCGGGCGCGAGGGCAGGGCGCACCGAGGAACGGGCAAGAGCAGCAGCCAATGGGCTCTCACCATTGCCAAATTCGGCCAATCACAGCGTGCGGGTGGGCCGACCTCCCTGTGGGCGGGGCCTCGGCGCATCCCGGGAAGGCGGACTTCGGGCTGGGAGAGGGGGTCCTCAGAGGGACGGCGGGACGGGATCTCGTCCCCGCTGCTGGGTGAGTGGGGGCCGCGGATGGGAGGGGGTCCTGTGGGTTGAGTGCGGGCAGGGAGCGGATGGCTGATGGCCGATGGGGGTCCTGCGGGATGAGGGCGGGAGGGGGTCCTTGAAGGGCGCCTCCAGAGAGCCCACCTATAGCGGAGATCAGGAGTTTCCATATTTACTTGGAAAGTTCCACTTCTGCCCAGCTCCCCAGAACTGGCAGATCCCACCGCTCGGTGCAGTCCGGACGGCCCGCCTATCCCAGCTTTGGGGGGACTGTGCGAGAGCCGCTGGGGGCGCAGCCCGCCCGGGATATGGACCGCGCAGGTGGCAGAGCTGAGGCCCTGGAAAGCACCCCACTTAACGCGAGTCCCAGGATAACGGGAAACAGTTGATCGAGACCCACTGACTGTTGGGAGGTGCAGGCGGCAACGGGCCCAGCTTGAGTGAAGTCGCGTTAGGAGTGGCGAGTTGGGGTGGTTAAGTTGGGAACAATTTTCCTATAAAGGCAAAAGTCCTTGGCCCACAGTAGCGTGAAAATAATTACTACCTCAGATACTTGTAATGTGTCCCTCCCGCCATACCCTCCCCCATCTCCCTTTGCTGGGGAGACTGACGCAGGTGCGCTGCCAGCGGACAGAGGTGACTTCTTCATCCGCACCTGTCAACCACTCTGGGGAAATCTGTATTTACAAACTCCTAGACTTGGCGGGTCTGAGGGCGCGTGGGCCGGCGGAACCGGGGGGCCCCCTGAGGCGTGCCCAGCCCGAGGGCTCTGCGGGGAAGAGACGGGGGCCCGGGGGTCTGGGGAATCCTGTCGGGATCCCCAGCCCACGCGTGCGCAGCCTAACCGGGCGTTGGACAGAAGGAGGGGGTGCGGGCGGCCACGTGGCTCCGAAGGAATGCGCGGGCGCGAGGGCAGGGCGCACCGAGGAACGGGCAAGAGCAGCAGCCAATGGGCTCTCACCATTGCCAAATTCGGCCAATCACAGCGTGCGGGTGGGCCGACCTCCCTGTGGGCGGGGCCTCGGCGCATCCCGGGAAGGCGGACTTCGGGCTGGGAGAGGGGGTCCTCAGAGGGACGGCGGGACGGGATCTCGTCCCCGCTGCTGGGTGAGTGGGGGCCGCGGATGGGAGGGGGTCCTGTGGGTTGAGTGCGGGCAGGGAGCGGATGGCTGATGGCCGATGGGGGTCCTGCGGGATGAGGGCGGGAGGGGGTCCTTGAAGGGCGCCTCCAGAGAGCCCACCTATAGCGGAGATCAGGAGTTTCCATATTTACTTGGAAAGTTCCACTTCTGCCCAGCTCCCCAGAACTGGCAGATCCCACCTCTCGGTGCAGTCCGGACGGCCCGCCTATCCCAGCTTTGGGGGGACTGTGCGAGAGCCGCTGGGGGCGCAGCCCGCCCGGGATATGGACCGCGCAGGTGGCAGAGCTGAGGCCCTGGAAAGCACCCCACTTAACGCGAGTCCCAGGATAACGGGAAACAGTTGATCGAGACCCACTGACTGTTGGGAGGTGCAGGCGGCAACGGGCCCAGCTTGAGTGAAGTCGCGTTAGGAGTGGCGAGTTGGGGTGGTTAAGTTGGGAACAATTTTCCTATAAAGGCAAAAGTCCTTGGCCCACAGTAGCGTGAAAATAATTACTACCTCAGATACTTGTAATGTGTCCCTCCCGCCATACCCTCCCCCATCTCCCTTTGCTGGGGAGACTGACGCAGGTGCGCTGCCAGCGGACAGAGGTGACTTCTTCATCCGCACCTGTCAACACCACCCCTCTGGGAGACCCTCAGTTTGAAAGTAGAAATCTGAGTAAATGTTCCGCTTTGAATAGAATGTGAACATTCTGAGAAAGCAGCAGATGTACTTCCTTCAATTTGATATTTACATTTCAATTACCAGAGGTGAAAATTGGACTCAAATTGCAGTGGATTTTCAGCTTTTCTTTGGTTTAGCCACAAAGTAAAAATAAAGTAGCTGCTAATGTCCTGGATCTTGTGCAAGAGTTACTTAGTATCCCTCCAGGTAGAACACTGCAAGGGATAATGTTTTATTATTCATTGCTGAATATATATATATATATATATATAGAACATGTTTTCAAGGAAGTAACTTTTATTATAAAGGAAAGATGAGATACCCTCTTTGTGTAATATTAAAATATTGATATAGTGTAGCCCTTAAGCTCTCACTGTGTTTGCTTGATTGGCCCTGGGGCATGGTTTAGTTAGGTGACTCTATCTGCAGGTAATGCTATGGTTTTCTCAGTAGTCATGTATGGATGTCAGAGTAGGACCGTAAAGAAGGCTGAGTGCCTTTGAACTGATGCCTTTGAACGGTGGAGTTGGATAGGATTCCTGAGAGTCCCTTGGACTGCAAGGAGATCAAATCAGTCAATCGTAAAGGACATCAAGCCTGCATAGTCATTGGACGAACTGATGCTGAAGCTGAAGCTCCAGTACTTTGGTCACCTGATGCGAAGAGACGACTCATCAGAAAAGACCCTGATCCTGCGAAAGATTGAAGGCAGGAAGAGAAGGGGACCAGAGAGGATAAGATAGTTGGATGGCATCACCAACTCAATGGGCATGAGTTTGAACCTACTCTCTGGGACATGGTGAAGGACAGGGAGGTCTGGCGCGCTGCAGTACATGGGGTTGCAGAGAATCAGACATGACTTAACTACTGAATAACAACAGAAGCAACATCTGCAGTTAGGTGACTCAGTAACTTTTCATAGTCAGGTGTAAACTCTTTCATGGTTTCCTGAGTTCATGGTCCCCCCATCTCCCTTTGCTGGGGAGACTGACGCAGGTGCGCTGCCAGCGGACAGAGGTGACTTCTTCATCCGCACCTGTCAACACCACCCCTCTGGGAGACCCTCAGTTTGAAAGTAGAAATCTGAGTAAATGTTCCGCTTTGAATAGAATGTGAACATTCTGAGAAAGCAGCAGATGTACTTCCTTCAATTTGATATTTACATTTCAATTACCAGAGGTGAAAATTGGACTCAAATTGCAGTGGATTTTCAGCTTTTCTTTGGTTTAGCCACAAAGTAAAAATAAAGTAGCTGCTAATGTCCTGGATCTTGTGCAAGAGTTACTTAGTATCCCTCCAGGTAGAACACTGCAAGGGATAATGTTTTATTATTCATTGCTGAATATATATATATATATATATATAGAACATGTTTTCAAGGAAGTAACTTTTATTATAAAGGAAAGATGAGATACCCTCTTTGTGTAATATTAAAATATTGATATAGTGTAGCCCTTAAGCTCTCACTGTGTTTGCTTGATTGGCCCTGGGGCATGGTTTAGTTAGGTGACTCTATCTGCAGGTAATGCTATGGTTTTCTCAGTAGTCATGTATGGATGTCAGAGTAGGACCGTAAAGAAGGCTGAGTGCCTTTGAACTGATGCCTTTGAACGGTGGAGTTGGATAGGATTCCTGAGAGTCCCTTGGACTGCAAGGAGATCAAATCAGTCAATCGTAAAGGACATCAAGCCTGCATAGTCATTGGACGAACTGATGCTGAAGCTGAAGCTCCAGTACTTTGGTCACCTGATGCGAAGAGACGACTCATCAGAAAAGACCCTGATCCTGCGAAAGATTGAAGGCAGGAAGAGAAGGGGACCAGAGAGGATAAGATAGTTGGATGGCATCACCAACTCAATGGGCATGAGTTTGAACCTACTCTCTGGGACATGGTGAAGGACAGGGAGGTCTGGCGCGCTGCAGTACATGGGGTTGCAGAGAATCAGACATGACTTAACTACTGAATAACAACAGAAGCAACATCTGCAGTTAGGTGACTCAGTAACTTTTCATAGTCAGGTGTAAACTCTTTCATGGTTTCCTGAGTTCATGTCCATAAGAGAAGTCACTCATTGGCTAATAAGTTATTTCATAATTGATTAGTCTCTCTCTCAGGTCAGGTATTATTAAAGCAGTTATAGACATTTAGAGATGAGGTCAAATCCAGAGTCATTCAAAATAGCTTTTTATCTTTTAAAACTTGACTTTCTTTTTAAAGCTTGACTTTCTCATTTTACCGAATTTGTCTTCTTGACATTTTGACATGCCACGTGTTCTTTGCAGTTTTCGTGGTGAGGTTAGAAGATAGCTCTTTGGGAATTCTTGGAGATTGAGGTGTTGGCAGCATTTGGACCCTGGGCTGAGTTCTACAACTGCTTACCAGCCCTGGGAGAGTCAGGTCCCCCATAGGATCTCAGATTACTCACTTAGGAACTTGCTGGAAGGCAAACTGTGAAAAGGCATTTTAAACAAAGAATGTTCTGGGTAAGATAAGAGCAAAATGGAAATGCTGTGAGTGTGGCTGTGTCACTCTAAATAATAAAGAGTCCTATTGAATACTACAGTATTCTTATTGCACAAGACAGGATAGAAAGGCTGCAATGAGAAATTCAGATCTTGAGATGTTCAGAGCATGTTCATGTTTATTTCGTACATTATTCCTAGTTTCCCCAGGTAGGACAGAAGGGGATCACCAGCATTAAATAGTTATGGGGAAGGATTACTGCTTTCTCGACTAAGCCTTCCGGACCTGTACTCTGGGAAGATCTGGGGGCTTTGAAGTACAGAGGGACAGGCAGGTCTGCGGGTGTGGGGCAAGGCCAGCAGTGGGGGCTCGGGTCCCCTCTCCTGTGGCCTGTGATGGCTGTGAGCAGTGAGACCCAGCAGCCCATTATCTACCACCAACCCACACCCGCCACACACCCCCTCAACTGTGGCTCCTTCCTAACTCAGACTTACCCGAGATCCAGGCCCTGAAGTTTGTTTTTGCTTCTTTATGTCCTTTTTTGTGTGCATGTTTTGAAAACTTTGATTATAAAAATGACCAGTCATGGGCACTGCTGTTATTTTTTCATTTCCTGTTCTCCTCTATGTCATGAGAGCAATGCATACCTGCTAGTAGTGAGTGCTTTCTGTGGGCTCTTGAGGTTTTATAGTTCCAGTAAACAATGCTCAAATGATTTTTTTTGAAGTGTTTTTTTTGTTTGTTTGTTTTGTTTTAGGTTTAAAGTGTTTCTCTTCCAGGAGCCACCTTCTTATACTAGACATTTCTTTTAAAAGTAAATTGCAGTGTCAGAAGCTGCTGCAGCCTTCCAGCGCCCTTGTGAAAGGGAGCCTAGAGGAGGCCCTGGGGCGGGCGGGGTGAGGCCTCGGTGCTCCCCTGCGGACCGGACCGCTGAGCCAGCCTCCCCATGAGAGATTCCAAGATCTTGACTCACTGAGTCACCTGAGACTGCTGAACTGGGCATTTTATGAAGAAAACAAAAGCAATAGGTGAGGGGTCCTGAACAGTCTGCACACTGATAACTTCGTGCAGCCAAGGACTTTTCCATTCCCAGGGTGGTCAGGGTCCTGAGGGCAGGCGCTTTGGTTCTTGGGCTGGGGCGTCTGTCTTTATTCTTAGGCAGGAGGCTGGCAGTCAGTGGAGACCTGGAGCCTCACGGGTGGACATCATTTTTTTTTTTTAAAGAAAGCACTGTGGACATGCAAACTTGAAAGTCAAACAGATGTGAACTTTGAACTTGAGTCGATTCTCATTGGTGTCGAGACTAGGATCTGACTGTACAGGACAGGGCGAGGAATTATATTTCAGTAGACGTGTGCCCTGCACACTCAGTGTTTTACTCTGTCATTCACCTTCTTTCTTTGAAGGGAAGATAGGGTGGTAACTGACTTGAAGGAACGGGAGAATGCTGAGCGGAAAGGGCCAGAACAGTGCTCTGTGTCCGTCTCCACTGGGGCTGGAAGGCCTGATGGTGGTTGTTCAGTCGCCCTGCTCTGTCAGACTCTTTGAGATCCTATGGACTGTAGCCCGCCCGGCTCCTCTTGCCATGGGATTCTCTGGACAAGAATATTCGAGTGGGTTGCCATTTCCTCCTCCAGGGGATCTTCCCAACCCAGGGATCAAACCCATGTCTCCCGCATTGGCAGGTGGATTCTTGACCCGCTGAGCTACCAGGGAAGCCCAGGAGGCTTGGACCCAGCAGGATATCGGGGGTCTCCAGCACAGGGAGTCGAGTGCTGCTCTGCCCATCTTGCCGTCTCCACCTTGCTTAGCAGTGGCTAGCGAGGGCTCGAAAGTGTACACATTTGCCTGGTGGTTGGGATGGGATGCCCGTGTGGGCCAGGGGAGACACAGCCCAGGAATTCCAGAGTTAGCCGTGATCCCACATTGGGAGCTGGAGTTTGCTTCTGGGTGAGGAGCACTGAGCTCTGACGGAAGGAATTTGGCATGTCTCTTCACTCCCTGTGTGTGCAGGTCTGAGCCTCGCCAGGATGCTGGGAGGCCAAGTGCGGGGCTGGAGCGGTGCGTGGGGCGGCCGTCCGCTCTATCTGGAGGACAGAGGACGTGAACTTGGCCCCTGGCCCCTGGCCCCGGACTCCCTCTAGCTGTGAATCTGATAAGACATCAATTCACGCTTTGTTCTCAAGCACTGGATTCAGCAGGTCCGTGGGCAGCTACCAAAGGGCGGCCCTGATCTCATCTGTCAGAGAAGCTGAGCTGGACGCCGTCTGGCCTGCATGGCACGGGCCTAAGCCTGCGGGCTTTCTCCCAGAGGGTGCGGGGGACAGGCCTCGGCGTCAGAGTTTTTATTCTGGGTGGCATGGCCTCGGTCACTTTTCATCTGAAACGAAAATCAGTTGGGAGTCTGGGGTCTGCAGAGGATACAGTCCCATTCTCCTGTGGCGGACAGGGTCTAGAATCTACAGGGGTCTGGAGGGAGCCCGCTGGGCCTGCTGCAGCCTCTCTTCTGGAAAAGCGTTTAGACACGCGCTGCTCCTGGTGATTTAATAGGAAGGAATGAAAGGTGCCTCGTCTGCCAGAGGGCAGGAGTGTCTGGGAAGCGAGTCACAGGTAGTGGAGGGAGAGAGTGTTCCTAGCGTGTGTGTCCCCTGCAGCCAGTCTGGGTGGACAGGAACCCCGGGGACCCTGGCATGCATCTTTCCTATCTGTGGGAGGGGGACAAGGACCCTGGGAGGCCAGGAGGTCCAGGAGGTCCTGGGCTTCACAGCAGGTGGTGCTCCCCCAGCTCCTTCCCTGCTGGTGCCCTGTGAGCTCCGTGGCCCTGCTCCCTGGGTGCCTGCCCTCTGGATGGTGGGATATCCCTTTAGGCCCCCGTCTGCTCCCCGTGCCATTTTGTTCTCATGCATTTTAAAAATCAAGTTCTTGTACTTAGCGACCTCTTCACAGGCGAGAACGAGTACAGGTGTTGCAGGGGAAGCTGCGATGTGGCAAATCTTGAAAGGGATTTATTGACCTGATGGGTGTTTACTGAGCACCTACTGGGTGCTGAGCACTAAGCACCCTCAGTCCTAGGACTGAGCACATGTGGTGTTGAGCACATGGACCGGGCACTGTTCTCGTGGGACTGGTGTCCTGCACCTGGGAGAAATTACAGCCAGGAAAGTAGATACTACTTTAGATGATGATGAAAAGGTAAGCAACTAAGGCAGGAGACAGGCCTGGGGGTGGAGGGGAGCTCCTGCTCCTCACAGGTGGCCAGGTGGGACTCTCTGGGAGGTGATTGCCGTCTTCCCGTCGCCAGGACTGCTCTAGACTCTGTCCTCCCTCCGCCTGTCCCAGAGGCATCTTTGCCCTGCAGCAGGGTTGGCCAAGTGGGAGACACAACTACACGTGCCCTGCACACAGCCCACCCCCCATATTCCCCCGGTGGTCCACAGTGTGGTCCGAGCCAGTGTTGGGTGTGTGGGCAGTGCCGGCATCCCAGGTGGTGGCCTCCGTAGGGAGGGGCTAGGTGGGGCCAGGCCACCTTGCACTTGGGCCAAGCTGTTGCCCCTGACACGTGATGGGAGGCTGCAGGACCTCTGAGGGAAAAGAGGCTTCGTCTGCATCTGACTGATGTAATCCCACATGTGCACAGCACCCTTCCTTCTCTGTGAAAGACTGCTTGTGTTTCCCGTAAACAAGGGAGACTCCTGCTGGAATGTGAGCCTTCAGGCAGAGCCCTCACGGTTGCTTACCCTTGAGCTTGACCCAGGGTGCACCTGTCTTGTAAGAGGGATAAAGAACCCGGGACCCTGGCATGCATCTTTCCTATCTGTGGGAGGGGGACAAGGACCCTGGGAGGCCAGGAGGTCCAGGAGGTCCTGGGCTTCACAGCAGGTGGTGCTCCCCCAGCTCCTTCCCTGCTGGTGCCCTGTGAGCTCCGTGGCCCTGCTCCCTGGGTGCCTGCCCTCTGGATGGTGGGATATCCCTTTAGGCCCCCGTCTGCTCCCCGTGCCATTTTGTTCTCATGCATTTTAAAAATCAAGTTCTTGTACTTAGCGACCTCTTCACAGGCGAGAACGAGTACAGGTGTTGCAGGGGAAGCTGCGATGTGGCAAATCTTGAAAGGGATTTATTGACCTGATGGGTGTTTACTGAGCACCTACTGGGTGCTGAGCACTAAGCACCCTCAGTCCTAGGACTGAGCACATGTGGTGTTGAGCACATGGACCGGGCACTGTTCTCGTGGGACTGGTGTCCTGCACCTGGGAGAAATTACAGCCAGGAAAGTAGATACTACTTTAGATGATGATGAAAAGGTAAGCAACTAAGGCAGGAGACAGGCCTGGGGGTGGAGGGGAGCTCCTGCTCCTCACAGGTGGCCAGGTGGGACTCTCTGGGAGGTGATTGCCGTCTTCCCGTCGCCAGGACTGCTCTAGACTCTGTCCTCCCTCCGCCTGTCCCAGAGGCATCTTTGCCCTGCAGCAGGGTTGGCCAAGTGGGAGACACAACTACACGTGCCCTGCACACAGCCCACCCCCCATATTCCCCCGGTGGTCCACAGTGTGGTCCGAGCCAGTGTTGGGTGTGTGGGCAGTGCCGGCATCCCAGGTGGTGGCCTCCGTAGGGAGGGGCTAGGTGGGGCCAGGCCACCTTGCACTGGGCGGAGCTGTTGCCCCTGACACGTGATGGGAGGCTGCAGGACCTCTGAGGGAAAAGAGGCTTCGTCTGCATCTGACTGATGTAATCCCACATGTGCACAGCACCCTTCCTTCTCTGTGAAAGACTGCTTGTGTTTCCCGTAAACAAGGGAGACTCCTGCTGGAATGTGAGCCTTCAGGCAGAGCCCTCACGGTTGCTTACCCTTGAGCTTGACCCAGGGTGCACCAGGTGTCCTTGTAAAGGAAGGTAGGGAGTTGGACATCAGACCAAAGGTTTTCCCTAATTTCCTTCCTTTCCAGGGCTGGATGTCCTTGTGTGTAAAGATGATTTTTAAGAAATTTTTATTTATTTATTTATTTATTTTTGTCTATTCTGGGTTTTCAGTGCTGCCACAGGCTCTTCTCTAGTTGCAGGGAGTGGGAGCTACCCTCTAGTTGAGGTGAGCAGGCTGCTTGTTGCCGTGACTTCTCTTGTTGTGGAACTTGGGCTCCAGGGCACACAGGCTTCCGTCGTTGTGGCACATGGGCTCAGTAGTTGTGGCTCACAGGCTTAGTTGCTCCAAAGCATGTGGGATCCTTCCAGATCTGGGACCGAACCCGTGTCTTCTCCAGCATTGGTGGGCAAACTCTTTACCACTGAGCTACCAGGGAAGCCCAAGGATGATTTTTTTTTTAATTTTTATTTATTTATTTTTGGCTGTGCTGGGTCTTTGTTGATGTGTGGGTTTAGCTGCTCTGCAGTATGTAGGATCTTCCCGGATCAGGGATCGAACCTGTGTCTCCTGCATTGGCAGACGGGTTCTTATCCACTGAGCCACAAGGGAAGCCCCAAGGATGATTTTTGATAGCTAGAATTTACTTCATGCAAGAGATTGCTGGGCGTGTGGGTCCCAGGAGGAGGGATGGGGTGGGGTGCATTTCCTGCCTTCTCCCGTCCTCACTGGGCTGTTAGCCGTGTGCTTGCTCCGTGTCCTGGATCAAGTGTTGAACTGCCCCTGGCTGGAGTGCTCTGTATCTGTCCTTGGATGGGCACGCACTGGGGAGGTGGTGGGGAGGCCTGAACAGATGGACGACAGGCTCCAGCCTAGGGACCTATTGGAGAAAGAGACGCCCATCAGCTGGCCGATGACGGCACGGGACGTTGCCCAGGGAGACACGGAGGCCAGTCGGTGATGACCCCCTCTCAGGAGTGACTGTTTCCTGTTTTATGACTGTAACACCCGCTTTGAGAAAACATTTCTCAGAGACGTGGCCAAGTGAAGGCAGAATTAACTCGGTCCCCATTAGTTTTTTTTTTTCTTTTGGCCACTTCTATTGGTCTTTCATTTATTTATTTTCATCCATCTTTGTTCTTTGGCCTGTGTGGGCCTCCCATCGCAGTGGCCTCTGTTGCCGCAGAGCACTGGCTCTGGGTGCATGCGCTCCAGAGCTTCGGCTCGGTAATTGGACACATTGGTCCAGCCGCTCCACGGCACGTGGGATCTTCCCTGACCAGGGATCGATCCGGTGCTTCTTGCACTGCAAGGCGGTGTCCTTACCCACTGGACCACCAGGGAAACCCCTCATGGGTTTTGATCATGTGTCTCTCTCCACCTCCTCCCCATCTGATACCTGGGATTTACTCTTGTCACCAAACCGGCCCAGACAGGCTTCCCGAGGAAAGGGTGTGTCCCTTCCTCCCGGCTGGCGCTCTGCTGGAGCAGAGGGGGCGGGCCAGGCGAGGGAGGAGTTGGGGGAGGGAGAGATGCAGAGAGATGCTGGGGCAAGGGCCAGCAGCAGAGAGGGAGGGCCAGGAGCTCAGCTGCAGGGTAAGAGAGTTCGAACCTGGGAGTGCGCAGGAGGGTTTATCAGGCGGCAGGGTCAGGGACAGGATTCCCAGCCTCTGCATAGGCGCGCACCCCTCCCCGGAGCTCTGAGGGGTTGATCCTGGGGATGCCACCGGCGGATGCACGCTTTCTGTAGTATTCAATGCCTGGAATAAATCACTTCTAGTCACTCTTTTATCTTTTGAGGGGAGCAGGGGAGGCCCCCTGGAAGTAGCCTCTGTCTGATGTGATCAGAGAAACAAAGGGACCTAGGACACACCTCCACTGAGGCCCCCTGCCTGCTCTGCCTCCCTGTGCCCTCCGGAGGCAAATTCAAGGACAATGAAATAGACCTCCGGGCAGAACAACTTGCTCCCCGCACAGCTCAGGGAGAAGCTGTCCTTCTTTCTCCTTCCTTCCTTCCTTCCTGTTTCTGTAAGCATTACATCTACTTAAAAATCTGTGAAAACGTTCAGCGGGAAGGCTCGCTGTGTCTGGCCTGCTGTGGAGTTTGATGGTACCTAGATACAGCCTCTCCTACGGGCCTCGTCAGCGTTTCCTTCCTCCCTCCTGGATCTCCGTGTGGAGGCAGAGTCTCCCTGACATTTGGTCGCTCAGAAGCTCGTGGTTCTAGGCAGAGGTGGACCCAGTGGCTGTGAGCCCTCAGCATTCTTGCGTCCCCAGGCTCTTTCCCGGGGCTTGGGGTATGATTGGCTCCCACTGGGCTCCTTGGTGATGTCCAGCCCTCGTGGGGGATACTGGCTGCCCCCGACAGTCTGTGGCACAGTCTCTGGTGCGTGGACTCTGGGGGTCCGAGCTCGCTGGGTCAAGCACAGGCTCAGCATGTAATCTGTTCCCCCACCTTGTGTGGCTGCACAGCATGGAGGCCAGGGGGTGAGTGGCCTCTGCCCCCACCATGGAGGCACTGAGCCAGAGGGCAGACCTGAGCAGGGTCTCCCCCGACGGGCTCCTGTGCTCTGGCTCCGGCCCCTGTTTACTCGTCCTGGTGCTTCTCAGCGGGAATGAGCTTGGTGGCGACCGCACCCCCTCCTCACCCTCTGCACTCTCAGCGTCTCCTGCCCAGGAAACACCTCGGGAGAGGAGGCAGGTCCTGAATGGTCTGAGCCTCCATGGCGCTCTCCCTGCAGATCTGCCCCGCTCGTGGATTGAGGTTGAAAGGCTTCCGTGGTCTGAGCATGTCGTGTCTGTCTTGATGGTTTGGAGACCACACTGCGCTTTCTCTCCCAGAGGATGAGCTGTCTCGGTTGTAGCGGAGAGTGTCATGTGGTGTCCGCGGAGTCTTCGCTGGGCCTATCCGGACACCCCGAGAACCGGAAAGGTGCATCTGTGAAATGAGGCTGCCCAGGAGGTGTACCCTCCTGAGATCGTCCTGGTAGAGCCCAGGCAGGCGTGTGGCCGTGTCAGCACCGTAAACAGGGCCCTGGGTCCCAGGACGCCTCCTTGGGAGTGCAGGATCAGCCCTCCCGTGGCCCGGCTGATGGTCGCGTGCATTTCTGACCACATGTGAGGAAACGGGAAGGCAGACGAGAGAGAGAGGACGAAGCAGGACCACGGGTTCACTCACGCACTTGCTCAGAAGGGCGTGAGGAAACAGCCAGCCTCCTCGTCAGTCCTCAGAAATTAATCCTTCACCACAAACTGGTAAAGATTTAGTTGAAGGAAGAAGAGAAACTACTGGGCTTCTGTGTCCATTCCTCCCCTCAGAACACGTGTGAAACTAAGCAGAGAATCGAGGGCCTTCTGGGCTGGGAATCCAGCTGCGAAAATCCCTTCCCGGCTGTAGTTCCAGGTGCCAAGGCAATGAGAGTCTCCGTTCTCTGTCTTGCTTTGCCCTGCCTGTTCTTTCCAGGAGGTTATGGCCCTCACTGCAGCTAAGACTGAAAACCCACCTTTTCTTTCCATCAGGCTATCAGCGGGACGCCCAGTGGCATCCAGGGCCGCCTCCACCCAGCCCTGACGGCTGTGCCTCCTCTCAGTGGGTCCCGGATCCTCCGAGGCCCAGAGTGAGGTGGACGTGTCAGCATGGACCAGCCAAGCCCGCCGGCTCCTGCCCGAGAAGGTAGCGGGTTGCACGAGGTTGTGGGGCAGGTGGGTGGGTGACTCTGGGCTCTTTGCCAGGCAGAGGCCCCTTCTGTGCGGCCCACCCGGGATGGCTCCCCTGAGGAGCCTGGGGGGTCGTGCAGACGTGGGGTGCTGTGTATAGATGAGGACCAGTTCCACCTCCAGGGGCAGATGGCTGTTTTCTGGCTGACGGCCCAGGGCTAGGACCCAGAATGAACACATCACCACATTCAAATATGATAAGATTCTAGTACTTACATGATTTCCTGGGCAACTAACATTTGGGCCAATTAGCAATAGGACTAATGGACTGGCCTTTTTTTAACTTATGTTTTAAATCTTTTGGCTGTGCTGCACGGCAGGTGGGATTCTAGTTCCCTGACCAGAGATCAAACCTGTACCCACTGAATTGGCAGCACAGAGTCTCAGCCCCTGGACCACTAGGGAAGGCCCCCAGCGTCTTTTTTTTTTTTGATGATTCAGTGATACTTTAGGTATGATTCTCCCCATTATGAAAATGAAACTATCTTCCCAAGAATTCCCTTGAACCTGATGAAGGAGCTGGGAATCACCAAGGTCGGCCTTCCCACCCCACTGCAAAACTTGTATTTGGATCAGGTCTCTGTCTTTTCATTCACATTTCTTTTCTGCGTGATGGCAAGCCCTTTTAAAATTGAGCAATCTTGCTCAGAAGGGCAAACGTGTCAGAAAACCTACAAACTGGTAAAGATTTAGTTGAAGGAAGAAGAGAAACTACTGGGCTTCTGTGTCCATTCCTCCTCAGAACACGTGTGAAACTAAGCAGAGAATCGAGGGCCTTCTGGGCTGGGAATCCAGCTGCGAAAATCCCTTCCCGGCTGTAGTTCCAGGTGCCAAGGCAATGAGAGTCTCCGTTCTCTGTCTTGCTTTGCCCTGCCTGTTCTTTCCAGGAGGTTATGGCCCTCACTGCAGCTAAGACTGAAAACCCACCTTTTCTTTCCATCAGGCTATCAGCGGGACGCCCAGTGGCATCCAGGGCCGCCTCCACCCAGCCCTGACGGCTGTGCCTCCTCTCAGTGGGTCCCGGATCCTCCGAGGCCCAGAGTGAGGTGGACGTGTCAGCATGGACCAGCCAAGCCCGCCGGCTCCTGCCCGAGAAGGTAGCGGGTTGCACGAGGTTGTGGGGCAGGTGGGTGGGTGACTCTGGGCTCTTTGCCAGGCAGAGGCCCCTTCTGTGCGGCCCACCCGGGATGGCTCCCCTGAGGAGCCTGGGGGGTCGTGCAGACGTGGGGTGCTGTGTATAGATGAGGACCAGTTCCACCTCCAGGGGCAGATGGCTGTTTTCTGGCTGACGGCCCAGGGCTAGGACCCAGAATGAACACATCACCACATTCAAATATGATAAGATTCTAGTACTTACATGATTTCCTGGGCAACTAACATTTGGGCCAATTAGCAATAGGACTAATGGACTGGCCTTTTTTTAACTTATGTTTTAAATCTTTTGGCTGTGCTGCACGGCAGGTGGGATTCTAGTTCCCTGACCAGAGATCAAACCTGTACCCACTGAATTGGCAGCACAGAGTCTCAGCCCCTGGACCACTAGGGAAGGCCCCCAGCGTCTTTTTTTTTTTTGATGATTCAGTGATACTTTAGGTATGATTCTCCCCATTATGAAAATGAAACTATCTTCCCAAGAATTCCCTTGAACCTGATGAAGGAGCTGGGAATCACCAAGGTCGTCCTTCCCACACCACTGCAAAACTTGTATTTGGATCAGGTCTCTGTCTTTTCATTCACATTTCTTTTCTGCGTGATGGCAAGCATTCAATACCCATTTTTAAAACTGCTGACTGCATTTGTACGTCACGTTTGAAACTCTTACTTTCCATGTCAGCCCGTAGCTTTCACAACTGTCACTTTCGGTGGTGACATAGCCTGTGTGCACAGTGTCATCATGTGTTCAGGTGAGAGAGCCCCACTCACGTCCGGCTGGTACTGCCATCAGACATCTATGCCTTTTCTAGAAGCTTCCTTGGTGCGAGGTCCAGTCGTCTGGGTGAAGCAGGATTTGGGAGGAGGTCGTGTGGCAGAGAAGCCTGTGGTTTGGGGGTCTCCCGCACTGCTGCTTGGGTCGTCCCCCAGGGCACAGGTGGATGACTGAGAACATGTGAGGGTCTCTCCCTCTGTCAGCCTCCGCCCCCTTTGGGCTGATGGAGCTGGAGCAGCCTCAGCCTCAGGAAGTGACGTCCCTAAAGCTCTTGGAGGCGGGGCCTCAGGAGACATTCCAAGAGGTTGGATTAGGAGATTCTCCGAGAGGCCGACACTGTAGTAGAAGGTGGTCCAGGGTGTCTCAGGATGCAGAACTCAACACGTGATGATTGTAAAGGCACCAGGAGCTAAAACATTTCTATAATTAGTAACACAACAAAAAAAGGTGAGTCACGGCGGAGAAGGGAAGTCATCACCATCACATTCGTGCTGATTCAAGATGGTCCTCACTAGGTGCCTGGTGATGCAGTGGGTTCATGAGTTCACGAAGAAACAGAGGACAGTGGGCAGCATGCCAGCAGGGGAGGGGGCTGCCCCTCGAGGGGGCGGCTTTGTTCCAGGAACCCTGCTGCCCCCGCAGACCGGCTCCCAGCTGTGACACGCAGAGCCTAGAGGCAGCAAGGGAAGGGCTGTGAACTGTGAATAGTCCCTTGTTGGTCCTTCTTAAAGCTCTTCTTCATAATGGTAAAAGGAATTAAAAACAAATAGCCTTCACTGGAAATAGGAGAAACATCGCATCTTGGGTTAAGCCTGCAGATTATATTCAGCCTCGGTCTGAGAAGCCCCAGGAACAATATGCATAGCTTTGATCTCTGAGCTTAAAAATGACTATTCTTATGTTTTTTTTCCCCTTAATTTGTTAATTTGTGACATGTCTTTAAAAGTGTTAATGTGTTCTCAGCCCTGCTGGAATATTGTCTGCTCACAGAGAAGGGACGACTGGGCGGCAGCTTTCCTGGTCTCTGCTGCCTTGCCCTCTGTCCACAGCGGGCCCCGCGGCCAGCGCTTTCTTTCTGGGAGCGGCCAGGGGCCAGAGCCAGTCCGACATGATTCCTGGGGCTCCTGGTCAGTTGTGTGAACTGGGGGCTCTGGTCCTGATGTCTGCCAGGGTGGCTGAGGTGGCCCGGGCCTGATGGATTTCTCTTCCCTACCCTTCCATGCAGCTGCCTGCCTGCCTCCTTTTCTGTTTTTTTTGCTAAGTCATTAAGTCCTCAGTTTATTCACAGAAATAAACTGGTGAACACTTCTTAGAGCAAGAAATCGCTTCATTAGAAAAATAAGCTTTTCCAGAACATTGTCCAAATACAGTCATCATCATTTCCTTAAATTCACATTTGCCAGTTGACTCAGACGGTAAAGAATCTGCCTGCAATGCAGGAGGCCCGTTTTCGATCCCTGGATCAGGAAGATCCCCTGGAGAAGGAAATGGTGACCCACTCCAATGTTCTTGCCTGGAGAATCCCATGGACAGAGGAGCCTGGAAGGCTACAGTCCATGGGGTCACAGTCGGGCACGACTCAGAGACTGACACTTTCACTTTCAAATCCATTGGGAAATAATACCAACTAAACACCCTGACCAAACTGACGCTGTGACTTAGCCAAGTAACAGACCTTCCAGGCGGAGTGGACCACGTGCTGCCTTCTGTTGACCCTCTTATTCAGGACTATACCGTACCACTGCTGGACTTCGAGAATTAGATAAAATACATCTGAAAGAGAATTGATGAAATTGTTTAAAAGAGAAGCGTCTTTTTAACTTCTCAGACTAAACAGGCAGAGGGAAGAACAAAGTGTGAACCATGGTGCCTGAGAAAGGCTCTCTGTGACCACCTTTACTCATTTCTTTTTAGAACAGAGTATTTGTAAGTACAATTTATTTAACATTTTTATATATACTGTATAGAAAACTCAGACACAGAGAATTTTAACACCATTTTACATTTTAATTCCCCAATATGCACTTTTTTCCTTAAAATTGTTTTGAAGACAGTCACCTTATAGTGATCTGAGATTATGGCAGATACCGTGTTCTGGTTCTTTAGATTCAACTGACCCTTCTTTTCATTTGAAAGTCTGCATGAGGGGTCTTGTTTGTCCTGTAAAATACTCTGGTATCGGGCTTCCTTGGTGGTCCAGTAGGTAGAGAGTCCGGCTTACAGTGCAAGGGGTGCTGGTTCGATCCCTGGCCTGGGAAGATCCCACGTGCCGCGGAGCGGCTAAACCAGTGTGTCCAATTACGAGCCAGCGCTCTGGAGCGCATGTGCCCAGAGCTGGTGCTCTGTAACGAGAGAGGCCACTGCAATGGGAGGCCCACACAGGTCAAAGAACAAAGATGGATGAAAATGAATAAATGAAAGACCAATAAAAGAGACCAAAATTAAAAAAAAAAAGAATGGAAAACATAAAGCATGTACCATGTCATACTCTCTATAAGAGAAATGCACATTTAGACTATACACTTTTGGGACTTCCCTAGTGGTCCAGTGGCTAAGACTCTGTTCTCGCCATGCAGGGGACCAGGGTTTCATCCCTGATCAAGGAACTAGATCCCATATGGCACAACTAAGACCTAGAACAGTCAAATAAATATGAAAAAAAAAACAAACAAAAAAGCTCTAGTATCAGCAAATCCTTGCATTCTCTCTTCCCCCAAAAGAGCATAACCCAGCGGACACAGGTCAAGCTCACAGCTTTACGGGAAAGGGGGTATGAGCGGCCGCCAGGATGAACAGAACCGGTGAAGTCACCGCATGGATCGCATAGGAACTGCTGAGTTAAATGGGACGCCTCGCCTGGTGGCTTAGTTAGTATTTATTCCAAATTGATTTTTACTCATGCGGTTCTAAGTCGAGGTTCTAAACTGTGGAAAGTGCTTTATCTTTTCCCTTCTGTCTCTCCTGCGTTTTCTTTCCACCCTGTGAGCTGAGGGTCCTTTTGAGACGAAACCCAGATCAATGCCCCAAAGCCTGTGGCACCAGCTTTTCCCCGCAGAAAGGCTGGAGGCCAGAGAGGGGCACGGCCAGCACCTCGGGGCCCACCTGACTCTGCCCGCTGTGACTCAGACACAGAGAATTTTAACACCATTTCTTTCCCCTTGCACTTTTTCCTTAAAATTGTTTTGAAGACAGTCACCTTATAGTGATCTGAGATTATGGCAGATACCGTGTTCTGGTTCTTTAGATTCAACTGACCCTTCTTTTCATTTGAAAGTCTGCATGAGGGGTCTTGTTTGTCCTGTAAAATACTCTGGTATCGGGCTTCCTTGGTGGTCCAGTAGGTAGAGAGTCCGGCTTACAGTGCAAGGGGTGCTGGTTCGATCCCTGGCCTGGGAAGATCCCACGTGCCGCGGAGCGGCTAAACCAGTGTGTCCAATTACGAGCCAGCGCTCTGGAGCGCATGTGCCCAGAGCTGGTGCTCTGTAACGAGAGAGGCCACTGCAATGGGAGGCCCACACAGGTCAAAGAACAAAGATGGATGAAAATGAATAAATGAAAGACCAATAAAAGAGACCAAAATTAAAAAAAAAAAGAATGGAAAACATAAAGCATGTACCATGTCATACTCTCTATAAGAGAAATGCACATTTAGACTATACACTTTTGGGACTTCCCTAGTGGTCCAGTGGCTAAGACTCTGTTCTCGCCATGCAGGGGACCAGGGTTTCATCCCTTATCAAGGAACTAGATCCCATATGGCACAACTAAGACCTAGAACAGTCAAATAAATATGAAAAAAAAAAACAAACAAAAAAGCTCTAGTATCAGCAAATCCTTGCATTCTCTCTTCCCCCAAAAGAGCATAACCCAGCGGACACAGGTCAAGCTCACAGCTTTACGGGAAAGGGGGTATGAGCGGCCGCCAGGATGAACAGAACCGGTGAAGTCACCGCATGGATCGCATAGGAACTGCTGAGTTAAATGGGACGCCTCGCCTGGTGGCTTAGTTAGTATTTATTCCAAATTGATTTTTACTCATGCGGTTCTAAGTCGAGGTTCTAAACTGTGGAAAGTGCTTTATCTTTTCCCTTCTGTCTCTCCTGCGTTTTCTTTCCACCCTGTGAGCTGAGGGTCCTTTTGAGACGAAACCCAGATCAATGCCCCAAAGCCTGTGGCACCAGCTTTTCCCCGCAGAAAGGCTGGAGGCCAGAGAGGGGCACGGCCAGCACCTCGGGGCCCACCTGACTCTGCCCGCTGTGGGTTCCGGAGTGTGGAAGCCGTTCTGGTAATAACCGCTGACAGTGTGATTTACATCATCTTAAACTTCAGAGAACGAAGTCAAGTATGACACTAACAACAACGAGGAGGAGGAGGGGGAACAGCAGGATCTGGACAGCGGAGACGAAGCTCCCGAGGCTGACAGACGGGCTCCAGGCTCCCCGGAGGCAGGGGACGCGGGAGCAGATGACCCTGCCACCAACGTCACCGCTCCCGCCGCCAACGTCACCGCTCCCGCCGCCACTGCTGCCGCCGCCGCCGCCACCATCCCCACCGCCGACTCCACCGCCGGATCAGGTGCCTCCTCCAGCCCCCATGCGGTGACCAGCCAGCCCACCTGCGGGGTGGAACGTCCTGCGGAAGGTAGGGTCCGGGAGCCCCAAACTGGTGATGTCTGTGGTGTGACATGTGAACAACGATGACTGGATTCCAGTTTGACCGAGAGTCTCTTCCTTGCTCTACTTTGGGTGATTTTCAATCTCGTCCATCTACCTTTCTGTTTATCTTCTGGGAGAAACAGGCATGGTTTTTTTTTTTCTAATAAAAATGCCCTCGTTTTTCACTCTCATTTGTCACTCTGTTACATGAAGCTTTTTTAAAAATAATGCTATTTGAGATGAAACGCAAGTTTAATTATGTTTCAAAGTTCCGAGGTGGAGTGGGTCACCGTGATTCAGTGACCGACAGTCTGGTGGTGCCATCACCACCTCTCCGGGCATTACAAGTTTAATTGTTTCAAAGTTACGGGAAAGGGGTATGGGGCCAGGATGAACAACCTGCATGGATCGATAGGAACTGCTGAGTTAAATGGGACGCCTCGCCTGGTGGCTTAGTTAGTATTTATTCCAAATTGATTTTTACTCATGCGGTTCTAAGTCGAGGTTCTAAACTGTGGAAAGTGCTTTATCTTTTCCCTTCTGTCTCTCCTGCGTTTTCTTTCCACCCTGTGAGCTGAGGGTCCTTTTGAGACGAAACCCAGATCAATGCCCCAAAGCCTGTGGCACCAGCTTTTCCCCGCAGAAAGGCTGGAGGCCAGAGAGGGGCACGGCCAGCACCTCGGGGCCCACCTGACTCTGCCCGCTGTGGGTTCCGGAGTGTGGAAGCCGTTCTGGTAATAACCGCTGACAGTGTGATTTACATCATCTTAAACTTCAGAGAACGAAGTCAAGTATGACACTAACAACAACGAGGAGGAGGAGGGGGAACAGCAGGATCTGGACAGCGGAGACGAAGCTCCCGAGGCTGACAGACGGGCTCCAGGCTCCCCGGAGGCAGGGGACGCGGGAGCAGATGACCCTGCCACCAACGTCACCGCTCCCGCCGCCAACGTCACCGCTCCCGCCGCCACTGCTGCCGCCGCCGCCGCCACCATCCCCACCGCCGACTCCACCGCCGGATCAGGTGCCTCCTCCAGCCCCCATGCGGTGACCAGCCAGCCCACCTGCGGGGTGGAACGTCCTGCGGAAGGTAGGGTCCGGGAGCCCCAAACTGGTGATGTCTGTGGTGTGACATGTGAACAACGATGACTGGATTCCAGTTTGACCGAGAGTCTCTTCCTTGCTCTACTTTGGGTGATTTTCAATCTCGTCCATCTACCTTTCTGTTTATCTTCTGGGAGAAACAGGCATGGTTTTTTTTTTTCTAATAAAAATGCCCTCGTTTTTCACTCTCATTTGTCACTATGTTACATGAAGCTTTTTTTTTTAAAAAATAATGCTATTTGAGATGAAACGTACAAGTTTAATTATGTTTCAAAGTTCCGAGGTGGAGTGGGTCACCGTGATTCAGTGACCGACAGTCTGGTGGGTGCCATCACCACCTCTCCAGGTGGTTAATGATCCCCCACTTCTGCCAGCTTCTAACCTCCTTGTCTCAGTAGAGGAGCCGCCCTGGACCAGCCAGGATGCCTGCCCCGATCCCCAAGGTCGCGCTGACCCCACTGATGCCCCACAGCAAGTGTTCCCAGGCCTGGGGAGCAGGGGGTCTCCTGTGGCCCCCGGGCCAGCAGGCTGTGTTGGCTGGGTCCTGGACAGTGGGACGTATTTGCCACGGTCTCCTTTCATCCTCAGGACGTGACAACGGGCCAGGAGCAGAACCACCAAAACCCGGGGCCCCGTCGAGGGTCAACCCCTACTCTGTCATCGACATCACACCCCTCCAGGAGGACCTGTCGCCGTCCCCAGAACCGGACGCCGAGGAGGAGGCTGGGGGCCCACACGTGCCCAGCGGCTACTCTGTGCCTGTGCCCTGCGGCTATGCCGTGCCCTCCAGCCTGCCCCTGCTGCTGCCCGCCTACACCAGCCCGTGCTCCCTCCCGCCTGCGGACCCCGCAGGTAGGGCTGCCACACCTGCGCCTCAGCGGGCCCTGAGACTGTGCTCCAGCGTGGGGAGATGAAGACGAGGTCAAGGAGAGGGTCAGAGTCTGTTGCTGACCATGCTTTGGAGCGGCCTGAACCAGGCTATCCGTGACGCCTCCCCCACAACCAGCCTCCTTCCCCCACCAGCGGCCCCCACACCTTGCGCACCTGGGCAGCATTTTCCATGGGGTGCTCTCCCGTCGTCCCTTCACGGGCAGCAGGCTCTCTGCCGTCAGACTGTGAACAACGATGACTGGATTCCATTGACCGAGAGTCTCTTCCTTGCTCTACTTTGGGTGATTTTCAATCTCGTCCATCTACCTTTCTGTTTATCTTCTGGGAGAAACAGGCATGGTTTTTTTTTTTCTAATAAAAATGCCCTCGTTTTTCACTCTCATTTGTCACTATGTTACATGAAGCTTTTTTTTTTAAAAAATAATGCTATTTGAGATGAAACGTACAAGTTTAATTATGTTTCAAAGTTCCGAGGTGGAGTGGGTCACCGTGATTCAGTGACCGACAGTCTGGTGGGTGCCATCACCACCTCTCCAGGTGGTTAATGATCCCCCACTTCTGCCAGCTTCTAACCTCCTTGTCTCAGTAGAGGAGCCGCCCTGGACCAGCCAGGATGCCTGCCCCGATCCCCAAGGTCGCGCTGACCCCACTGATGCCCCACAGCAAGTGTTCCCAGGCCTGGGGAGCAGGGGGTCTCCTGGGGCCCCCAGGGCCAGCAGGCTGTGTTGGCTGGGTCCTGGACAGTGGGACGTATTTGCCACGGTCTCCTTTCATCCTCAGGACGTGACAACGGGCCAGGAGCAGAACCACCAAAACCCGGGGCCCCGTCGAGGGTCAACCCCTACTCTGTCATCGACATCACACCCCTCCAGGAGGACCTGTCGCCGTCCCCAGAACCGGACGCCGAGGAGGAGGCTGGGGGCCCACACGTGCCCAGCGGCTACTCTGTGCCTGTGCCCTGCGGCTATGCCGTGCCCTCCAGCCTGCCCCTGCTGCTGCCCGCCTACACCAGCCCCGTGCTCCCCTCCCCGCCTGCGGACCCCGCAGGTAGGGCTGCCACACCTGCGCCTCAGCGGGGCCCTGAGACTGTGCTCCAGCGTGGGGAGATGAAGACGAGGTCAAGGAGAGGGTCAGAGTCTGTTGCTGACCATGCTTTGGAGCGGCCTGAACCAGGCTATCCGTGACGCCTCCCCCACAACCAGCCTCCTTCCCCCACCAGCGGCCCCCACACCTTGCGCACCTGGGCAGCATTTTCCATGGGGTGCTCTCCCGTCGTCCCTTCACGGGCAGCAGGCTCTCTGCCGTCAGACTGTCTGACTGGGGCCTTGGTTCATGGAACCGGGAGGTTGGGGGACGGAGGTACCCACGGGTGGGGGCTGGAGGTCGGGAGAATCAGGAGGCTCCTCAGAAAGCAGCCACACCGCCGGGCAAGTGCCAGGAGCCTGACCCCGCACCTGTGAAAGGGCTGTCGGGCCTGGGCGCTGAGCGGGCCCAGCTCTGTGGTGGTGTAACCAGTGTCGCGGGCGCCGCGTCGGAGCTTACTCTGATTATTATTCTCACTAGCTCTCATTAAGAGATACTATATTAAATAGCTCAGAGACCTTTTTGCAAATACGGCGTGGTCTTCTCAGGGTGTGAGCCTCGGACCTCGACAATAAAGTATCGTGGTCTCAAGTATTGTTAAACTAAGAGTGGGTTCATTAGGCAAGCACGAATAATCAGAATTAATCAGAACTCAATCAAAATGCGAAGAGAAAGATCTTACCCCAGAGCTGGGAGCTTCCACCACACCTCAGATGCAACTGAGTTCTGTGAGTGAGCTTCCACCCAATTTACTCTCCCCCTTTTTAAAGGAAAAACCTCAGACACAGCTGCATATCCTTTATTTCTGCTTCTACTTACAATCCTAAGAAATTAAAGGAAAAACGCTGCTCCTGGCTTCTCTGTGAGCTTACAACTCGAGCTAGACTGGAGCAGGTTACTCTGGTCAAGAATTAAGCTAACTTGTTCTTAGGAAAGTAAGCAGATAAGGCTAGAATGTTGCCATTAGCGCTTTTCTTATTTACTAGCAGCTCCCAAGCCTCGCTCACGGGTAGAACTCTGCCGAAGCGGCTGGCGGTAAATTACAAATTCCTAATCACTGGAGGACGAGCTTTGGCTCTCCTAGCTGTGATTTCTCTTAGAGACAAACTTTTTTCCTTTAGTATATATGTCCCCTTTAGGTATCATCGTATTCACCCACTCTTTGGCCCTATCTGAGCTAACATCACTTTCTAGAGGACGGATTCTAGGTCTCAAGAGCTTATCTGAGGTTTGAGGATTGCTCTATATCCTAAGACCCAGTAAATTCTTAAGAATTTCTAGAGTCTGCCCAAGACACCAGCATGGCTCCACTTCTGCTTGGCGGAAAGGAGCTGGCGTGTAGCTTCGGGCATGTGGTTCATGAAGTCAACTCTTGTCGTCTTTGCAAACGACCCTTGGCTGTGTTGCTTCAGCATCATTGTGCAGGACTTGAGTTGTGTTTTTTTTCTTTTTAATTTTGGCCTCTTTTATTGTTCTTTCATTTATATATTTTCATCCATCTTAATTCTTTGGCCTGTGTGGGCTTCCCATCGCAGTGGCCTCTGTCGCTCCAGAGTGCTGGTTCGTAATTGGACACACCAGTCCAGCCGCTCTGCAGCATATGGGATCTTCCCGGGCCAGGGATTGAACTGGTGCCCCTTGCACTGCAAGGCAGACTCTTTACCCACTGGACCATTGGGGAAGCCCAGGGCTTGAGTTTTGAGGTTTAAAAGGAGAGTGTAGGTCGGTTCTCTTTGAGCCGACCCGCTGTTCAGTTAGCATCGGTTCTCCTTTGAGCCAACCTGCTGTTCTAGCAGCGTCTTCCATGCTGATTCTCCCTTAAACCGGCCCACTGTACTGGCAGCGACTCTCCCTTCCCCCACTCGAATAAACTTTACTTTCCCCTCACAAAAAAAAAAAAAGGAGAGTTTATGTCTCCCCCAGGGTCACATGTTGAACTGTGGTCCCCAAGGTGATGGTGTCAGGGGTGAAGAGGTCACAAGGGTTAGTGCCCTGATGACACACCCCACTGAGCCCCCAGCTCTTCCCTCCCGTGAGGACGTAGCGAGAAGACAGTCTTTGAACCAGGAAGGCACCTCAGCAGCACTGCCTGTGCCGGCACCTTGGCCGTGGACATCCAGGCTCCAGACTGCTGTCCATGAGCAGGCTTCAGTGTTTTGTGGGAGCAGCGGCTCACCCTTGCCCCGGCCGAGCTTCTCGGGCAGCTGCCATCTCCCCCGCCCCCACCACCCCGAGCATCCAGGTCAGGACCGCAGCCGAAGACTCAAACCATGCCTCCTCTGACGGCGCAGTTGGTTCCGTCCAGAATGGGACCAGTACAGGCATCTCAGCTGAGATTTCCCTGATCGGCTTCCCTTTTCTGTGCCGGGACACATGTGAGGACTGTCCCGGCCTAGACGTCCTGGTGGCAGGGGTGGCCCCGGAGGACAGTGGCCTCTCAGACGGCCGTCAGGACGAATGTGTGTGGAGCTTCAGTAAAGCGGTTCTTTCCTCCCCACTTAAGACAAGGGAGGAAGACATACGGCTTGGTTATCACATATCACCAACTTCAGGAGTCCTCCCTTGAGGATCTGTGGAGCTTGTCCTGTGGACACATTTTCTAGTAAACGTCATTTACATATTTTCAAGTAAATTGCCATGACGTCTTAGGAAACGAGACAATTATGGTGTTTCTTTTCGATTCTAGCTTGATCTGTCTGGGCACGGCTTTGTTTCGGGCTGTTGCATGAGGGCTTTGGGTGCCCCTCTTCATCGTCATCTACCTGGAATACATTTTCTCTAAAAGCTGAAAACCTTTAAATCTGTCAGTTGACCATCTTTATGATAAGATAAACCTCTCACTGATGAGAAAGGGAAGTATGAAACCCTTCAAAGGGTAAAACGCAAATTCCTAGATGTTCCTTTCAGGCATAAACAGTGTGAACTTTCCTCTGTCGGCAGAAACACAGGAAGTACCAGAAGACAGCCAGCTGAATTCCTTGAGTTCTGAAGATCCAACAAACAGGTATCTTTACTTGTTTTCCGAGGATGTTCTGCATTCTGGACCTCTCTCTGAAGTGTCAAGCGCAGTGATTCTGAGTGCTCACTGCCCAGGCCCCTCCCCGGACCCTTCCCCAGCCCTGGGTCTTCCTGCCCTCCGTACCCTTTGCCCTCTCACCCAGGAACCCCCAGGTCAGGTCTTCCTGAACACCAGGACTCTTTAAGATGTTGATATTATACTTTGCAGAAAAAGGGAAACAGGTCCTGAACAGGGAGAGCTGGGAAATGCACTTAGTTTGTAAAGGGTCTCAGATTCCCAGGGGGAAAGAGGATTTTGTTTCTGTCTAGCCCAGCTCTCACCTGGAATCCTCAGAGCTGATTTGATTACAGGCCTTTCTTTCAGGCCACTTGCCTTCAGAAATGCAGCTTCATCTGTTTGAAATTCCCAGAAAAGTCCCCGCCCCCAGGCAAACTCCTACTCACCCTCCAAAACCCAGCCTGAATATCTCCTTTCACACAGCTGTCCTCCTCCGTGCTTCCAGAGCTGTGTGTGCACCCCTGCGTTCTGACTGACTGCCTTGTGCTCTGTTATTTCCTGTGTCCCTTTCTGCTACCAGACTGAACTCTCCAAAGACAATGGCCAGGTTTTCCCAAGTTCTAGACTGCACCTACCAATGAAAAACTCTGGACACATTTTCTAGTAAACGTCATTTACATATTTTCAAGTAAATTGCCATGACGTCTTAGGAAACGAGACAATTATGGTGTTTCTTTTCGATTCTAGCTTGATCTGTCTGGGCACGGCTTTGTTTCGGGCTGTTGCATGAGGGCTTTGGGTGCCCCTCTTCATCGTCATCTACCTGGAATACATTTTCTCTAAAAGCTGAAAACCTTTAAATCTGTCAGTTGACCATCTTTATGATAAGATAAACCTCTCACTGATGAGAAAGGGAAGTATGAAACCCTTCAAAGGGTAAAACGCAAATTCCTAGATGTTCCTTTCAGGCATAAACAGTGTGAACTTTCCTCTGTCGGCAGAAACACAGGAAGTACCAGAAGACAGCCAGCTGAATTCCTTGAGTTCTGAAGATCCAACAAACAGGTATCTTTACTTGTTTTCCGAGGATGTTCTGCATTCTGGACCTCTCTCTGAAGTGTCAAGCGCAGTGATTCTGAGTGCTCACTGCCCAGGCCCCTCCCCGGACCCCTCCCCAGCCCTGGGTCTTCCTGCCCTCCGTACCCTTTGCCCTCTCACCCAGGAACCCCCAGGTCAGGTCTTCCTGAACACCAGGACTCTTTAAGATGTTGATATTATACTTTGCAGAAAAAGGGAAACAGGTCCTGAACAGGGAGAGCTGGGAAATGCACTTAGTTTGTAAAGGGTCTCAGATTCCCAGGGGGAAAGAGGATTTTTGTTTCTGTCTAGCCCAGCTCTCACCTGGAATCCTCAGAGCTGATTTGATTACAGGCCTTTCTTTCAGGCCACTTGCCTTCAGAAATGCAGCTTCATCTGTTTGAAATTCCCAGAAAAGTCCCCGCCCCCAGGCAAACTCCTACTCACCCTCCAAAACCCAGCCTGAATATCTCCTTTCACACAGCTGTCCTCCTCCGTGCTTCCAGAGCTGTGTGTGCACCCCTGCGTTCTGACTGACTGCCTTGTGCTCTGTTATTTCCTGTGTCCCTTTCTGCTACCAGACTGAACTCTCCAAAGACAATGGCCAGGTTTTCCCAAGTTCTAGAGCACCTGCCACCTAGCATGGCTGCGTGCTTGGTGTATGGTAGGTGTGTTTATGTTTGGATTTTTAGCGGCTCTATCGAGTTATAATTCACATACCATACTATAGTTCACCTCTATAAAGTGGACCTTTCTGTGGGTTTTGATATATTGCTTTATTCATTTTAAAATTACAGTATAAAATCCATAAAATTTGCCAATGTTAACCATTTTAAAATATAAATCCAATGGCATTAAGTGTATTTACAGTGTTGTGCCAACATCACCACTATCAGAAGCCCCACCCTTCATCCCGTAGCCCACACCCCTGCTCTCTCCAGCTCCTGAGACCTCTGTCGTGCGATCCGGCTCTGTGCACTCGCCTGTTGTAGGTAACTCACATCATCAGGTGTACACTGCTTATCCTTTTGTGTCTGGCTCACTGCACTTGCATCGTGTGTCAAGGTTCATCCGAACTGTAGTGTGTGTAGGAATTTCCCCGTTTAAGAGTCGGTAAGGTTCCACTGTGTGCACACACCACATTTTGTCTGTCCCTTCATCTCCTGAGGGGCCCTCGGTCACTCCCGCCTTTTGGCTGCTGTGCATACCTGCTGTGAAGGTTGGTGTGCCGGTGGCTGTCGGGTGCCTGCCTCAGTTCCTCTGGCTGCTCCACCCAGGAGTGGCGTTGCTGGGCACACGGCGATCCTATGTTTAACCTTCTGAGGAAGAGCCAACCTGTTTTCCACCGCAGCTGCTCCATTCTCCATCCCACCAGCCACGCGTGAGGCGTTCTCATCCTCCTGATGTTCTTGTGTGTGTTCTTTAAGTGAGGACCCAGACCACAAGGAGGACAGCGCCCTCGCCCGGTGGGTGGCAGATCCGGCCAATACAGCCTGGATGGAGAGTGAGTACCACGGCGGCCGGGAGCATGACAGGCACTCCCAGAGCCCCCTGGGGACTGCGTGTGAGCTTGTTCTCCTGTCCTGTATCCCTTCACAGGAAGCACTGACCAGAGCGGGCAGTGTAGATCCCTCCCCTGACCCTGCAGAGCCAGGACTTTGTCTCCCATCAGGTCATCTCTGCTCTCTGCATCCCAGCACACCCCTCTCCCTGGTGGATGGGTTCGTTCCAGCACGGATCTTGTTTTCTGTCACAACAGTCAGAGATTTGGGGAGGAGGCACTAACAAGGCGTTCTCTCTCGTGATCCCCAGTGAGATGCTTGCTAGCGGTGCCATTTGGAAGGTGGGTGGCTGAGCCAGCCCACTGACCAGATGCCAGAGCAGGCCTTCCATTCCACGTGCGGGGCAGAAAGCAGAACTAATTTTAGCGCACTTTGTTTTTCATTTTTTTTTTTTTAAGTAATCTTGATTTTCTAATTACCCCTTTTACTAGGCACTGGCTCACTAATTTCTGTGTAATCGTCTTGTATAATTGACTCACAAGGTAGAACCATCTGAAGAGTCTCCTAATTATTAAAATGGAATGTTTCATTTCGGTTTGAATTATGACATTGTCGAACGAAGAACTCAGAGTACATAGATGATTCTGCCAGGGAGCTATTAAATCCGGATCATTACAGGATTAAATTATCATCTTGCTGTCCTCAAGCAGTTTTATTCACAAAGTAAAATCTGTCTGAGTTTTTCTCGGTCACTCCGCCTTTTGGCTGCTGTGCATACCTGCTGTGAAGGTTGGTGTGCCGGTGGCTGTCGGTGCCTGCCTCAGTTCCTCTGGCTGCTCCACCCAGGAGTGGCGTTGCTGGGCACACGGCGATCCTATGTTTAACCTTCTGAGGAAGAGCCAACCTGTTTTCCACCGCAGCTGCTCCATTCTCCATCCCACCAGCCACGCGTGAGGCGTTCTCATCCTCCTGATGTTCTTGTGTGTGTTCTTTAAGTGAGGACCCAGACCACAAGGAGGACAGCGCCCTCGCCCGGTGGGTGGCAGATCCGGCCAATACAGCCTGGATGGAGAGTGAGTACCACGGCGGCCGGGAGCATGACAGGCACTCCCAGAGCCCCCTGGGGACTGCGTGTGAGCTTGTTCTCCTGTCCTGTATCCCTTCACAGGAAGCACTGACCAGAGCGGGCAGTGTAGATCCCTCCCCTGACCCTGCAGAGCCAGGACTTTGTCTCCCATCAGGTCATCTCTGCTCTCTGCATCCCAGCACACCCCTCTCCCTGGTGGATGGGTTCGTTCCAGCACGGATCTTGTTTTCTGTCACAACAGTCAGAGATTTGGGGAGGAGGCACTAACAAGGCGTTCTCTCTCGTGATCCCCAGTGAGATGCTTGCTAGCGGTGCCATTTGGAAGGTGGGTGGCTGAGCCAGCCCACTGACCAGATGCCAGAGCAGGCCTTCCATTCCACGTGCGGGGCAGAAAGCAGAACTAATTTTAGCGCACTTTGTTTTTCATTTTTTTTTTTTTAAGTAATCTTGATTTTCTAATTACCCCTTTTACTAGGCACTGGCTCACTAATTTCTGTGTAATCGTCTTGTATAATTGACTCACAAGGTAGAACCATCTGAAGAGTCTCCTAATTATTAAAATGGAATGTTTCATTTCGGTTTGAATTATGACATTGTCGAACGAAGAACTCAGAGTACATAGATGATTCTGCCAGGGAGCTATTAAATCCGGATCATTACAGGATTAAATTATCATCTTGCTGTCCTCAAGCAGTTTTATTCACAAAGTAAAATCTGTCTGAGTTTTTCTCCCGTGACTCGCTTGCTTTTACTGGTAGAATAATTGTATTCAAATATGAGATTTGTACTCCAGCAGACCCTCACGTGATCTAATAGGGGTGAAAATTCTGTGGTTGCGGTCGATACATAGTATCCGAGTCAGCAAGCATCTCTGACTTGGCTGTTTGACCACAGGAGAATATGCCTGGTCCTGGCCATGTGTTCCCACCAGGTCCTGACCGGGCCTTCACCCCGGGAACATCAGAGGAAGAGGGAGGCTGTATTTACCTCCTCTGGTCTCCCATTGCTTAGTATCCATCGCCTTTGTGGGTTCCTGAGTGGGTGGAGACCAGTAGTTTGGTTGGTCTCCCTGCAGAGCGTGGAGCTCTCACACGTGTCCGTGGACTTGAAACTGCATCGCTCTCCTGCAGGAGCCTCCTGACACAGGCAAATTTTAGAAAAAAGAGAACACCTTACGATTTCCTAGGATACAAATGTTTCACGTAGTACAGTTTTAGAGGTCTTTTTCCTAAAAATTTAACATTTTTATCTGTGCACATGACTCCCTTTCTTCTGCAGTGACGCAAAAATGAGCTGAAGCTGTCGGCTGATTGTAAAGCGTCCAGCTCTGACAGAGCGGCAGTGGAATGGTCCCTTTGTTTCTAAGACTGCATGCCACCTTTGTGGGTTTTTTTTTTTTTTTGCATATCAGAACACATTCATTGGATTAATTTAAGGATGTTTACAAAGATGTGCAATTAAATGAAGAGAAAAAAAGGAATAAATTGGCCTAGAGACCAGGAAACTCCTCTTGGAGACATTTCACAGCTGCTCGTGTAGACTCGTCCTTCCATCGCAAGGAAGTGTTCCGCCCTAAGAACCATGCCTACACCTCTGCAAGGTTTCACCAGTTTCCTGCATCATAATTAACTTCCCACAGGCTATATAGCTTTGCTGTGAGTGCAGACCGCTCTCCCTGTGTCTGGGTTGGTTTTAAAGTTTCCTTTCCTTTTCTTCCAGATCCGGAAGAAGCCATTTACGATGACGTGCCAAGAGAAAATTCAGACTCTGAGCCAGGTTTGATTTTGTCTGGAATTGAGTTTTACGGGCTGCAGCTTAGCGTCTTTCCCACTGGATGTAAACAGGCATACGGAACCCCTAGGCACACAGCCTCTGTGTGTCTGTAGATGTGTTTTGTAAGGTTATAGTGTTTTATCGACGCTGTGCAGTAGAATGCTGTGTGTGCACACGTGTGTCGGTGTTTATCCTTGATACTGGAGGTGTGCACACATGCGTGCGTGTTTATACTGGAGGTAGGGCGACTATCTCGATTCCCCGGAAGAAGCAGGAGGAGTTAAAGATGTGAAAATACAAATGGAAAGGTAAAAGGCATGGGGGCCGGAAGTGCCAGCGGGTATGTAGCAAGTGATACAAGGGCAGTCATGGAAGAAGGGATTGCTGGAATTTTCTGGAATTACAGACGTAAGCCCCAGATGATGCAAATGCGAATTCAAAGCAGGATCGCGTGTGCATTCGCAGAGGCAGGTACAGTTCTGACTGCCGAGCACAGCCCCGCTGTGGACATTGTCAGAGCAGCAGGGGAGAGGGTGCCATCACCCGGGAAGAGCCACAGACTTCCTGGTAGGCTGGGACATGGCAGATCATGTTCCCAAATGCTAAAGAAAACAGCGTTCTGACCCATATTTCCACATGCAGCCGAGGTCTTATTCTTCATGAGAGACACGGGCAGCGTCAGATGCAGACTGGGGAGCTTGACCCCTCAAAGAGCCTGGAGGAACGGTCCATGCTGTATGTCACAGAAAAGGGATGCTGAACCCCACAGAAGGCAGGAGATAGCAGTGACCGGCGAATGGACCCCCTCTTGACCTCCTTGAGGGTGTCAGCACAAACTTAAAGACCCTGCACCCAGAAAGCATGATGCTGACTCGCTGAGCACCCCAAATGAAGGATCAGGCAGTCACGGCCAGCCGCAAACACCCATAGCCCGTCCTGACCCGGAGTTCAGGTGTCTTCCAATGTTAGCTGGCTCTTTCAGAGTCATTTCCCAGGAGACCAGGCGAATGACAGAAACCACATATTCACCCCCGCCTTCGCTTAGAAGGCACTTGGTGCCATGCCGTGGCCTTCCAGTATTGAAGCCTCCTGTAGAAAGAACCTTCCTAGCCTAACAGAGGACACTGTCTTAAAATCAACACAAACTTCCTAATTAAAGCATGGATTTATTTATCCATCCCACAAGCGCTCTGGATGCGGTCAGGCCCCCCAGTCCTGCTAGGGCCTTAGCTAACGGAGGTCGCCTTCCGAGAACCTGCATGGTGAGGCCTTCCAGCCTCTTTAGAAATAAACCTGCTGGGTCCTTACAGTAAGTGTATTCCTGGGATTTAAGTACC